>CM070014.1:21000838-22460838 GCA_036247105.1 Cirrhinus mrigala
TTTAAATTAAATATCTGCTTAAAAAGCAGGCAAATAATAGTTCTTTCTGGTCCTCAAATCTGATTGGCTGAGAGCTATTTCCAATGGTGCAATATTCTAGTGATAACAGCACTCCAACCGTTCAATGTTTGTGTAACTCCACTTGCAGTATTTCTCACAGTGTGTGTCACGGTGGACACCTAAATCTACTATAATTTTAAAAACAATACTGTTTTGCGTCATGATATGTAGTTTTTAGGTGGGAATGTACTTGTTTAGACTCCAAATATGCAGTTTGTTAATAAAGATAACACTTTATTAGTTTACATAGTTTACAAACATTAGTTTTAAAGTTGAGGTCAAAAGTTTACATACACCTTGCAGAATCTGCAAAATGTTAATTATTTTACCAAAAAAAGAGGGATCATACAAAATGCATGTTATTTTTTATTTAGTACTGACCCGAATAAGATATTGCACATAAAAGAAGTTTACATATAGTCCACAAGATAAAATGATAGTTGAATTTATAAAATAACCCTGTTCAAAGGTTTACATACGCTTGATCCATCTTTTCACACTTAGGTCAACTGAGGGACTCATGTACAACTATTGTAAAAGGTTCAAATGCTCACTGATGCACCAGAAGGAAAAACAATGCATTAAGAGCCAGGGATGTAAACTTTTGAACAAAATAAATATGTGTAATTTTTTTCTTCTTTTGCCTAAATATCATATTTATTTCATTTAGTACTACCCTTCAGAAGCTCCAGAAGATACTTACATGTTTCCCAGAAGACAAAATAAGTTAAATTTACCCCAATTTTCAAATTCTAAAAGTTTTCACTCCCTCAGCTCTTAATGCATTGTGTTTCCTTTAGGAGCATCAGTGAGCATTTGAACTTTTTGTAATAGTTGCATATGAGTCCCTCAGTTGTCCTTAGTGTGAAAAGATGGATCTTAAAATCATACAGACATTGTTGGAAAGGGTTAAAATACACACAAATTCTGAAAAACCAAAGAATTTGTCGGACCTGAAGGATTTTTCTGAAGAACAGCAGGCAGTTTAACTGTTCAGGACAAACAAAGGACTCATGAACAACTATCACTAAACAAAAAAACGAACTAACTAAAAACACAGCTGTGGATCATTCAGGTATCAACACAGTATTAAGAATCAGGTGTATGTAAACTTTTGAACGGGTCCATTTTTATAAATTCAACTATTATTTTCCCTTGTGGTCTATACAGTATATAAATGTTATTTATGTGAAATATCTTATTCAGGTCAGTACTACATAAAACATACCATGCATTTTGTATGATCCCTCTAATTTTGGTAAAATATTTAACATTTTACAGATTCTGCAAGGTGTATGTAGACTTTTGACCTCAACTGTATTTGAAAATTTGGTTCAGCGTTTAAGGAGATGTGAGCTCCACGGTGTCAGCAGCCGTTCAGTGCTCACGAACCCGCCGAGAGCAGCTTTACCTTTAGCAGATCCTCTGAAACATTCAAACTAATGTTTTATTGTGAGTATGAGATTGAGCTGAAGAATGAATGCTGTATCAGATGCAGGTAATCACACTCGCTAAGTCCATCTCTCTCATAATACTTTAAATAATACAGTGTCCTTTTAATACAGTAATAAAGTAAGCTTTGAATGAAGCAACTTAACGTTCCTTTGTTACTAGTTCTAAGGTGACATTTTCAAATTAGTAATGGAGGCTTGGGTTCAGCTGTTATGTCAAACTGAGATATGAATCTGTGGCGAAAGGAAGTAGTTCCACACAAAAGAGGGTTTTTAAAGACACTGTTGTTGTTTCTTATGTATTTACATAGTGTTGTATAAATGCAATATCACACTCATAGCCATGCGATATGGCTGTATATCAGCATGCTGTGATTAGTTACAGCACTCGTCCTGCGGCCGAATCACAGTCGTGCTGATATACAGCCATATCGCATTGCTACTCATGTGAATATATAGCAATGTGAAAAAAAAAAATCACCGTAATCACTATACATATGCCGAAACAAGTCAAAACCCATAAGACACCTTTCTAATCATAAATAATATATTTGTTATAAAATTAGTTTCCATTTTAATTTTTGTGGAAACAATTTTTTGTTTTTGTCATTTTTAGTAGTTTTTTATTATTATTATTTTAGTGAGGTTTTTGTTGGTAACACTTCAGAAACCAGTTCTCGCTATTAACTTGCTTATTGGCATGTATATTACTAGCATATTGGCTGTTTATTAGTACTTAACCACAGGGTTGAGTACATCATGACCATCTTGATAAAAGTGTTGTATTTATTCATTGCATTTTCATTTTATTATAGTGTGCAACTCTGGGGCATATTCAGTCATGCTCTTTATGCAATGGTGTATTAAAAATGAATAATATTGTGAAAGCACTCAAATGAATTTTAGGGAAAAACCCTAGGCTCACAAATGTCAAAACAACTGTTTTCAATAAATTACGTTCAACAGTGTTGTAGATGGTGTTTACATAAGTTGCACAAAAAGTAAAAAAAAAAAAAAAAACTGCAGGGCAGGTATTTCTTTGGCGGGTATATTTGAAGGTTACTTCTAAACTGAAATCCAAAACAAGACATGCAATGTGCAATTGATTTTACGTGATTCTTTGGGAAAGAGTAAATAATGGATTTGGCTGCATTTGCTGTTGTTTTTTAAAAACTCAAAACAGTTATTGCACCGTGAGACCAAGAACGATCTTGTAACGGGGGAAGTGAGACGAGAGGCGAGCGGATCCATATGCAAGCTTTTTATTGGGCGAGACAAAGACATGGTCGTACAGGCAAGGTCGAGACGGGAGCAAACAGGAATAACACAGGCAGTAGGAAAGAATAGTCCAGGAAACGAGAGTGATGATCCACAAGGCAGGCGGCTAGACAGACGTAAACGATAATGCAGGCGAGAAGTCAAAAACCACGGGAACTAGGAACTTGGAAACAGGAAAACGCTAACAACCAACAATACAACAATCCGTGGTTAGCACGGCGAAATACAGGGGCTTTTATAGCGCCGCTGATTGGTCGTGGGTCAAGTGTAATGGCTGATGGGAAATGTAGTCCGGGGTGTGGTGCAACAGTCTGTGTGTGAAAGGGCGAGAGTGACATCTGGTGGTGAGCGGACAGCGGGACACCGACCAGATTCGTGACATAGCCCCCCCCCAAGGAGCGGCTTCCAGACGCTCCAACAGAGTAACAGTCCAGGGGAGCGGTGGGGCGGGAGTGAGACAGGGCGAGGGCTGGAGGACCAGGTCCCTGCGGAGGACCCGGTGATTGAGGCAGAACCGACAGAGCAGGTACCCTCCAGGGAGGGGCTGGAGGCGGAGCAGGAAGCGCAGGAGCCCTCCAGGGCGGAGCAGGAGGTGCAGGAGCCCTCCAGGGCGGAGCCGGAGGCAGAGCAGGAGGCGCAGGAGCCCTCCAGGGCGGAGCCGGAGGCAGAGCAGGGAGCAGAGCAGAAGGCGCAGGAGCCCTCCAGGGCGGAACCGGAGGCAGAGCAGCCCTCCGGGGCGGAACAGGAGGCGAAGCCGCCCTCCGGGGCGGAACAGGAGGCGGAGCGGCCCTCCGGGGCGGAACAGGAGGCGGAGCGGCCCTCCGGGGCGGAACAGGAGGCGCAGCGGCCCTCCGGGGCGGAACAGGAGGCGCAGCGGCCCTCCGGGGCGGAACAGGAGGCGCAGCGGCCCTCCGGGGCGGAACAGGAGGCGCAGCGGCCCTCCGGGGCGGAACAGGACCCCGCTTTACGATCTGGGACCTGGGGAAAGCAGAGACAGAGGAGACAAACAGAGAAGGGAGAGAAGCAGAGAGCTTGTAGGGGGACGCCACCTCCAAGGGAGGATCCACAGCCATGGCTGACACCTCTGGAGGTATTGGCGCAGCTTCTTCGACCAAGTGGCACTCTGGAACAGGCTTGTGACCAGGCGAAAACTCTGGAGCTGGCTTGTGACCCAGCGGGAGCTCTGGAGCAGGCTTGTGACCGGACGGGAGCTCTGGAGCAGGCTTGTGACCGGACGGGAGCTCTGGAACAGGCTTGTGACCGGACGGGAGCTCTGGAACAGGCTTGTGACCGGACGGGAGCTCTGGAACAGGCTTGTGACCGGACGGGAGCTCTGGAACAGGCTTGTGACCGGTCGGGAGCTCTGGAACAGGCTTGTGACCGGACGGGAGCTCTGGAACAGGCTTGTGACCGGACGGGAGCTCTGGAACAGGCTTGTGACCGGACGGGAGCTCTGGAACAGGCTTGTGACCAGACGGGAGCTGGGGCGGAGCAGGAAACCGCGTTATGGCCTGGGACCTGGAAACAGCAGAGACAGAGGAGGTAGAGAGAATATGGGGAGAGGCAGAGAGTCTGTAGGGGGACGCCGCCTCCACGGGAGGATCCACAGCCGAAGCTGACACCTCAGGAGGCATTGGCGCGGCCTCTCCAACTGGCGGGGGCTCTGGAGTAGGCTTGTGCTTGGACAGGAGTTCTGGAGCAGGCTTGGGAGCAGACGTGACCCCAGAAGCACAATGTGCAGCCCACACACACCAGATGGCAATAGCCATTAAGGGTAGAGCAGCAGCGGGAGGTTGTGGTGGGTCCAGGGCGCTGGCTATCCCGATAGGCTGTGGTCTTGGGATGTCAGACGAGATGTGACTTGACTTGGGGTCTGGTGTGACTTGACTTGGGGACTGGGCATGACCTGACTCTGGGCCGTCAGACGGGTCATGGTAAGGCTCTGGGTGGCCAGACGGGGCGTGGCTTGAGTCTGGGCCGTCAGGCGGGGCGTGGCCTGAGTCCGGGCCGTCAGGCGGGGCGTGGCTTGACTCTGGAACAGCCGCCTTGACATTGCTCGACTTGGAAGCTTGACTGGACTTGGAAGCTTGACTGGACTTGGAAGCTTGACTGGACGCTGGAGCTTGACTGGACGCTGGAGCTTGACTGGACGCTGTAGCTTGACGGGACTTGGAAGCTTGACTGGACGTTGAAGCTTGACTGGACGCTGAAGCTTGACTGGACGCTGAAGCTTGACTGGACGCTGAAGCTTGACTGGACGCTGAAGCTTGACTGGAGACGGAAGCTGCATTATGACAGGACCTGACAACAAGGCTTGACTCACGAGGATCTGCAGAGGCCTGGCTTGCTTCAGGAATAACAGCTGTAACGTGACTTGGCTCAGGGACGACAGCGGTAACGTGACTTAACTCATGAGGAACAGCTGTGACTTGGCTTGACTCGTGGAGAACAAGAGCTTTGGTTTGACTTGACTCCGTTGTTTGACCGGACTTGGAAGCTTGACTTGACCCTGGGGTAGCAGCCGCGACGTGAAGGAGCGCCATTTTAGCTGCCCGTACAGCCATCAGGGGTGAATCCAGCACATGTGCCATCATGATAGGCCGCGATCTTGGGATGTCAGGCGGGACGTGACTTGACTCAGGAACCACGGCTGTGACTTTGCTTGACTCGGGAACCGCTTCAGGGAGGGCGGCCATGATGGGTGCAGACTCAGGAGCAGAAGACATGGCGTGAACAGGCTGTGACTTGACGGAGATGTCCTGAGCAGGCTGTGGTTTGGCTGACGTGGCGTTAGCGGGCGCCGGCCTGACTGACGGGGCTTTAGCGGGCGGAGGCTTTGGCGTGGCAGCCATCTTGTGCAGTGGCTCTGGCGTGGCAGCCATCTTGTGCAGTGGCTCTGGCGTGGCAGCCATCTTGTGCAGTGGCTCTGGCGTGGTAGCCATCTTGTGCAGTGGCTCTGGCGTGGCAGCCATCTTGACAGTGCTTGGCTCAGGAACGATGACTGTAACTTGACTTGACACAGCAACAGCAGCTGTAATGTTGCTTGACTCAGAAACTTGACTGGACTCAGGAAACAGAGCTGCAACTTGACTCGACCTGGAAACTTGACTTGACTCAGGAAACACAGTACCTTTAAATGGCTTTTGTATGGCAGCTGTGACGTGACGGAGCTCTGTGATCGCCGCCATCTTGTGAACGGGCTCCGCCGTCGCCGCCATTGTGTGGACGCGCTCCGACGCGGCCGCCATCTTGTGAACGGGCTCCACCGTTGCCGCCATCTTGTGAACGGGCACCGCTGTCGCCGCTACCGCGTTAACACGCTCCGGCGCGGCCGCCATCTTGTGCGCGGGCTCTGCTGACGCCGCCATCGCTCGAGCACGCTCTGTTACGGCCGCCATTTCACGAGCGATCCAGGCAGAAAACCTGTTTGTGGCGTCGTGATCCGGCATTACCGCCAATCTGCGAGAGGGTTGCGCGGCTGATCTGTCTGCGTTGTCGCGTACCTCCTTCGCGACCCCCACAGTACACGACGAGCCCACACACAAAAACGCAAAGTTCATAAAAGCCACTAGCGAAGAGCGCGGGCCCTCGCGTCTCAGCCTCGCTCTTAGTGGCTCATTGACGCCATCAGCAAACAGTTCAATAATAATGCAGTCCGGGAGGGTAGAGTAGTTAGTAATGGCCAAAAACTCACGGATGTATTGTTCGAGTGTACGTTGTCCTTGCTTGATCCTTGCTAAGATCAGGTCTGTGTCCATGTCGGAAGATTGTCCGGGTGAAAAGCTGCTGGATCCTGTAGTGACGGATTGTTCTGTAACGGGGGAAGTGAGACGAGAGGCGAGCGGATCCATATGCAAGCTTTTTATTGGGCGAGACAAAGACATGGTCGTACAGGCAAGGTCGAGACGGGAGCAAACAGGAATAACACAGGCAGTAGGAAAGAATAGTCCAGGAAACGAGAGCGATAATCCACAAGGCAGGCGGCTAGACAGACGTAAACGATAATGCAGGCGAGAAGTCAAAAACCACGGGAACTAGGAACTTGGAAACAGGAAAACGCTAACAAACAACAATACAACAATCCGTGGTTAGCACGGCGAAATACAGGGGCTTTTATAGCGCCGCTGATTGGTCGTGGGTCAAGTGTAATGGCTGATGGGAAATGTAGTCCGGGGTGTGGTGCAACAGTCTGTGTGTGAAAGGGCGAGAGTGACATCTGGTGGTGAGCGGACAGCGGGACACCGACCAGATTCGTGACAGATCTTTGATATGACTGACAGCCAGTGTTTAACATTCTGTTACCTGGCAAAATACAAACATGACGAGTGCATGACCTCATGATTGTTACTTTTATAATGGGGCCATATAAATAAAAGGAGAAAAAAATAAACAATTCAGCTATTCAAAACCATAATTAGGCCACCTACTAATATCTACATTTGGCCAGCAGGTATGATTCAGTTAGGTTTCAATGCTTCTTTCAGAGCAGCATGTCCGTACGCTGATTTCTCATTTGTTTGCTTAACATTTTTGTTTTTTTTTTTCCACATTCATTCTTGGGAAAAAAAAAAAAAAGGAAAAAAGCTTGTTCAAATGGGAGTTGCATAGTGAGGTGAAGAATAACCCTCAGCATATTGCAGAATAATTGCCTTTTTCTTTCATTACATTTTCTAAGAGCACATCCATTTCCAGTTTAATGGAGCTAAAACAATCCTCTACCTGTGAGCCTATATTCCTCCCAGCAAGATTGTTTGTCCTTTTTGCCTGGCAACCATGTTCACTTGTGTTGTGGTGGCATTTGTTCCTCAAACTACATCATTCCAGATGAGTGGGACTATTGAACAGCAGGAGGGAGACTCTCTGAAATGGAAATTGCCAAAAGGCATAAATGAAATAGGAAATCCTAACTGGCGAACAAGAAGTGTTCCCATCTCATCTCTATGTTGAGGGCATGGGTGGGTATTTATCATTGTCGTTGTTGTTTTATTCATTCAGTCATGTCTGACTTTTGGTTATCTGATTGATAAAGTTCTTCCAATTGTCTCAGTCATTGAACACACCCTAAGCCTTTGCTGAGACTTTGTTTTGCAGCTGCCTTTAAGGTCATTTCTTTTAAACTTCTTTACACCAAACAGCATGAATGGTGTGTGAGATATACTCTGTCCACCCTTCTGAAAAGACCAGGCACCTGTTCTTTGTATGCTGCATCAAGGATAATATGATGTATTACAGATCATATAATTGTGCTAATTCATCTCTGGATAATTAGGTCTTGATTATAGTATCTGGAATGAGTAACACACATTTTTAGGTTGAGTCTGACATAAAGACACGTTCCTATGTTTATTGAAACCAGAGGCTTTTCCTCTGTCCAAAAGCAACAGCAGCAGGTAAAGTTACAGCAGTAGTCCGCGTCTCCTTCGCCTCCCCTGAGCCCACTGAGTTTTAACAGACCCCCAAAAGTGCACGGTGGGTTTGTTGGGGGGGTAATTGAGAATGAATAGGGGAAAGTCACACCTTTATCGCGATATGATTGGAAATGACTGGTTATGTTCGACTGTGATTGGTTCAGGTGATAAATCCTAACTCTTCTGTTCGTTCACGTTCACAAATCAGTCTGAATTAACAATATAATGGTGTTAATGGGAAGACTAATTTTAAAAAGTAAGTAAACCACTCACACACTTAGATGTAACCACTTGTTGTGTCAAAATAAGGCTTAAAATGGCATGAAAACATGATCTGTGGGAGTTTTTTGTGAGTAATCAGCTTCGCGAAATTTAAAAAGTAAATCTCTGTGTCTGCTATCCATATTTACCGAGCTTTGATGACTGATGATCCAAAAAATGTAAAAATAGTTTAAATTTAACTATTATTGAACTATTTTATATATATATATTCTTTTCTTTTTTTCTTTTAATTTTACCAAGAAAATGTGTCATCAATTACATTTGTGGCCCTGGACCACAAAACCAGTCTTATGTTGCACGGGTATATTTGTAGTAATAGCCAAAAATACATTGGATGGGTCAAATTTATCGATTTTTCTTTTATGCCAAAAATCACCGGGATATTAAGTAAAGATCATGTTCCATATAGATATTTTGTCAATTTCCTACCATAAATATATCAAAACGTAATTTTTGATTAGTAATATGGATTGCTATGAACTTAATTTGGACAAGTTTAAAGGCGATTTTCTCAATATTTTGATTTTTTTGTTTTTTTGCACCCTCAGATTCCAGATTTTTAAATAGTAATCTCAGGCAAATATTGTCCTTTCCTAACAAAGCTTATTTATTCATCTTTCACATTATGTATAAACCTCAATTTGGTTTTGTCATCCAGGGTCACATTTGATTTAAATAAATAAATAAATAAAAAAAAAAAGACATTGGTCAAGACCAACATGATGTCATATAAACTTATGAGATAAAATATGTAAAATAAATAAATAAATAAAAAAAAAAAACCTTCTCCACTACTGTTCTAAATTTTCAAACTAACCAACTAACTAAATAAATACATAAATAAATGCACCTTTCTTGGAAATAAGTTATTTTATTTAGCAAGGATGCATTAAACTGATCAAAACTGACAGTAAAGACATTTAAAGCCTTGTTTTAAACTTGCTACTCATCAAAAAATATACAGTAGTGTGGGTTCTACAAAAATATGAAGCAGCACAACTGTTTTCAACATTGATAATAACACCGAGCATTAAACCAGCATATGTGAAAGGGTCGCATAAGGGTCTTTTTTTTTTCATTATTTATACAACTTTTATACGTCATCTGAAAGCTGAATAAATAAGCTGAATAATAATTGATGTATGGTTTGTTAGGATATGACAATATTTGGTTGAGATACTATTTAAAAATATGGAATCTGAGGGTGCAAAAAAAATAAAAATAAATAAAAATAAACCTTTAAAGTTGTCCAAACGAAGTTCTTAGCAATGCAAAAAAAAAAAAAAAAAAAAAAAAAGAAAAAGGAAAGTTTTGATATATTTATGGTGGGAAATTTACAAAATATTTTCAAGTAGCATCTTTACTTAATATCCTACTGATTTTTGACATTAAAAGAAAAATCAATCATTTTGATCTATACAATGCATTGTTGGCTATTGTTACAAATATACTTATGGTTTTGTGGTCCAGGGTCACATATTAGAATGATTTCTGAAGGATCATGTGACACTGAAGAATGAAGTAAGGGCTGCTGAAAATTCAGCTATGCATCTCAAGAATAAATCACAGTTTAATTTTGAATATTAAAATTGATATTCAAATAAAATGTATTCGAAATTCCAATAATATTTCACATTATTACCGGCATTACTGTCTTATTCTAACATGCCCTTGACGAGCATAAGAGACTTCTTTCAAAAACATCAAGAAAATCTTACCAAACCCAAACTGTAGAACAGTATATTGATCAGTTAAAATGGCCAGGTTTAACAGTGAACACCAACTGGACCAACACTTCATAAAAGCTAGCCAGCATGAACTAGTCTGGATAATGATGCTGGTCTAAGGTGGCCTTTTCCACAGGGAATATATAATGTGTTGTTCTATATTTGTGTGTAGTTTTGCAGCGGCTGCTGGTTTCGGACGAACAGTGCTGTTCAGTCACAAGGTATTTCCCCAGTCTAAACCTTGGCTTTTTCACTCCCAGCCCAGCGCCCAGACTGTTTTAACATTACACCTAGAGCCTCATCAATCTTACAGTACTGTCTCGCTGCATCTCTACTTACAGTAATGGAAATCATTAAAAAGGGATTCACAAGAAGATACAAGTGCTGTGCCTGTCATCGTATTTTTTCTCTGCTGTACACACGCAAACACACACACACACACTGAAATGTTTCTAGGGAAAATGTGAGAGTGTGTGAATGTGTGTGTGTGCAGATGTGGGTCCACCCGGCTGGTTGGCAGTTTTAGAAACCGTCTGTGATCCAGTGTAGAGCTATTGAGCTGCCCTAGGGCCAGCGCAGATGATTTAGTGGCTGTGGGTGAGGGGGGCGGGGGACGGGGGACGGGGGTCGGGGCAGAAGGGAGGGAGCAGAGGACAAATAGAGCAGGTGGGGGTGAGGCGTCCTATCGCCTCCCTGTGGCCAGCCTGTCCTTATGAAAGTGGATGACTGAGGTAATAGACTTTGACTGCTGCTATCGGTCATAGAGTTAATAGCTAGATTCTGGGGAAAGATACTTTGCGCTTGGCGTTGGTATCATAGCTCCAGAGAGCCGGCGTACAGAGAAAGAAAAAAATGCCAGAAAGCAATACATACTGTATGTTTTCTTTTGGGAAAACCACAGACCCTCTAGGGTTTAAACTCACAAGTCTCCAGCTGTCAGGGTTCCCATACATTTTAATCAATGAATTTCCATGATTTTTCCAGCAGTTCGTGATGGATAAGGATGTTTAATAATCATTTTATAGAGACTGCACTCACACAGAGCAATTTCTAGCCTATTAAATATTTTAGAGCTCAGCATAACTAGAAAAATGTATGTTCATTATAGCGATTTCCATAACCTTCGCTTGACTTGTTAAGATTTGTATTAATTTCCAGGCCTGGGAACGGCCATTTTCAAATTCTTTGATATTTTATCTACCAATATTTTTCTAAGCGTCCTTAATATAAGAGATATTTATTAAAGAAGCAAAATTTATTAAATTGTCTTTCATTTAAATTCTGTATATACAATGATATTTTTTTCATACCCTACCTTACATTTTTTTTCTTGTTTTAAGCATAAACTTAATATTATAATATATATTTATCTTGTTTTAATTGTTATTATTCTTGGTTTGAGCATCAAGCTCATTAAAGTGATTAAAGAGATTTATGCTTAGGAGAAAGAAAGAAAGATAGGAAAAAAGAAAAAGAAAGAAAGAAACAAAGAAAGAAAGAATGTAATGGTATTTTTTATTTTATTTTATTTTATTTTTTGTGTGTGTGTGTAAAATGTATCTCAATATCTTAATATATACTGATGTTTTAATGTTTTTTAAAGATTTTTACTCAAAAAAAAGATAATGAATGCTGATAAACAAAAAATAAAATAAATAAAACAAAACAAAATAAAATAAAATAAAATAAAATAAAATAAAAATTGCAGTGTGACTGTGGGAACTCTGTGTCATTACATTTCTATTACTATTCGGTAACCTTGACCTTGAATGCTTGTGGCTGGACCTTGCTGCTAAACTCAGATGGCTTATTCACCTGCTCAGGTACCTGTCAGCTTCACAATACAGTGACCTTGAAGAAAAGTCATCCATCTTTCACTTTCAAATTGAAATTTAAAATGAGCTAGAACGTACGTCTCATAAACAATATTTAGGAAGACATGAGGTGTCATTCCATCTAGTCTTGGCCGTCCCCTGTGGCGACGGATCTATTACTATAGACCAGTGGGTTATAGGAAATTAAAGATATTTAATTTACAAGATGTGATGCAGTCTCCTCAGGTATTTGTTACATACATAGAGAATCTAGAGTATCCATGGGAACACGGATAAAATGAAGACCAATGCTGACATTTAAATTGAACAGAAGTCAACTTCCATGAAAAAAAAAAAAAGATCAAAGGAAGATAATTATGAAATTGGAACATTACTATGGAATTCTTTCTGAACTGTATACATCATTCAATTAAAGCATATTATGTTAATGTCATAGATTTTAACCTTTGAGACCCTTTCACATCATTCAAAAATATCTTTTTAGCTTGAACTTTTTATTTAGTCTCTTAATTAGGGACTTATTAGCCCCTTAAAAGTGCTTATTTTTATCTAACAAAACTGTTAGAAAGAACTGTTAGACTGCAATTACAGTTAACAGAATATTTCCTGATTGTAACACTGAAACATTTTCTGTAAAAAAAAAGCACTACATAAATCAACTTGAATTGAACTCGAACTTCACTTTGTCTCCTCAGTTCTCTGTAGCTTTCTGCCATCTGTAAGTTTGTCACGATTAGAAGCAATTATATAATAATTTAATCTACCATTTAGCAAAGTCTCTCTTAAGTTCTCAACTTTGAAGAAAGGTACTGTGATCTCAGTAACTCCCCTAACTCTATTCATCTGTATCTTACGACAGAATCTCCTTCAGGTATAAACTCAGATCACAAGCCTTTTCTACCACTCAGTGGCTTTCTTCAGTTTTCCCTATGGCAAAATTACTTACAAAGTGTTTGTCTTTAGTAAGACAACCGAGGGAGCTTGTGTCAAAATCAATTAGCCTTCTGTTAAGTTAAACCTGGTTCAGTGCACAACGGTTCAAAATTAATTACGACTGATTCGGTGCCATACTGACAGTGTCCACAAGTGCACAGCTCAAGCAACGGCGGGTGATAAACCGTCACTAATGCTGTGTTAGTAAAGTACTGCAGTTCAGGGAGTACTCAATCAACATTCACTCTTAATTAAAACAGAACATAATGCATGCTATGTTGATCACAATAGTGCACTTCTTTGTATTATTCTGCTTTGTCCGAGTCTTATTGTCTTACACAATGTAGTGCTGCAGTGATGACATTTTTTTGAAGGCCAAGTTAGAAGGCAGCATCAGGTTTCCTCAACAAAAACCCAACAGGATTTGTCCATTGTGTTTTGCATTATTACAGAAAATAAGCTCTGTGAGCAACAAAAGTTTATGATTCTTACATATATGTTCAGCATGATAATCCTCACAGATGTGTGGTAATCTCCTGATCGCATGGCGAAGACTGATACAGAAGAGAAGAAATTGTTAAATAAAGTTGTTATTCTTGTTTTCTTTGCACACAAAAAGTATGTTTGTAGCTTCATAAAATTCTGGTTGAAACACTGATGTCACATGGATTTTTTTTATCGATATCCTTACCTTACGTTTTTGTATTTAAGCCTTGCGTGGGACTGTTTTCTCGATCCCGCTCCTGCAAACATTCTAATATTAAATATAATTTTTGTGCACCAGGGAGTCGCTGTCAATATGCAGAGTATTTAAATTGCTTTGGATGCAACTCATGTTGGATGTAGGGTTGCCAAATCCGCATTTTTTCCATGGAATTGGGACGATTTTAAACCGTTGCAGCGGGTTAATTTTCTCTCATGGGTTAAAGGCTAGAAATATTGCATAAATTGTATTTAACTGAAATGCTTGTATTGAAACATTTTGCATACTATCTATGATAAAACTGTGGTAGCTATACGTTTGGTGAAGAATGGCCACTGTGGTAGGAAGCCTTTTAGCTGTGTTTATGATCAGTCTGCATAGCAGTGACTGTAAAATATGGAAATTACATATTTTGAGTTTTAATATGGTCATCATTTAAAAATAGTCACCTTACTATCTTTCTGGGCCTTGAACGTGGTAGTTGCGTTGCAGTCTATGCAGGTTCAGAAAGCTCTTAGATTTCATCAAAAATATCTTAACTTGTGTTCTTAAGATGAATGAAAGTCTTATGTGTTTGGAACAACATAAGAGTGCATAATTAATGACAGAATTGTTATTTTTGGGTGAACTCTTTCTTTAAGTGTCAAGCTACTTGTTAGCAAAGTAAAAGCTTTTAAAAATCACAAGGCTGTATTCCTAATGTATTTTATGTTGTAGAATAAAAAGTGAGCATTACCTTGCAGGCATTTAACCCAAATCTATTCAAAAAGTCCATTGACTTCAGGATGACGGAACCGGAAGTGCTAAAATGCTAACTCATTTCTAGGTTTTGGCTTACAAAAATACATCACCCGTGCAGCACTCTATTTAGATTATTAAGTAAATTTGTCTCAATGTAAGTCGTTTGAAAAGTGTCATTTTCAGGCCTGTAAAAGTTATAAAAAAGGACTGGAAGTCTCAATAATGAACATAAATATTAATAGGCTATAAATTGCTCTTTGAGACTGTTAAATGCCTCTGAAAAAACCTTATCCATCACAAGTCACTTGAAAAGTCATGGAAAAATCATGGAAATTCATAATGGCCTGGTAGCATGGGAGAAAAGATGCTGTAACTATACATTCTGTGGGCATTTCTTTATTGACGGTCAATGCATTCATGAAAATATTTGTACAAGAGTTATAAAAGAAAAATATTTTCAGTCACACTTTATGTTAAGGTCCAGTTCTCGCTATTAACAAAGCATTAACTACGGCTTTTGCCTCAATAAACTCCTAATTTGCTGCTTATAAATAGTTAGTATGGTGGTAGTTATGGTCATGCAGAATAGATGCTTTATAAGTACTAATAAACAGCCAATATGTTAATAATAGGCATGCTAATAAGTAACTAGTTAATAGAGAGAATTGTTCCCTATACTTAAGTGTTGCCATGTTTTCTATATTTCAATTGTGGCGCCACTAGGGTTTGGTATAGAGAACCGGTTCCAAATTTCTAATAACCAGGTATTCGATAAGACACGTGCATTTCGGTTCTGCTTAATGATTCCCACGTTCGGGTTTTAATATGTTTTTAGAGTTTAAAATCAAACGCTTTAAGCGCAGGAATGGAAAGAATTTGCACTGTTTGTGTGCAAATATGCGCAAAAATACGTCAATATATCATCAAACACTCAGACGTTTTTTTTTTTGTTTGTTTGTTTGTTTTTTGGAAAAGTGAATGTAAACGAATGAGAAAGAAAACGCATATGTAGCAGTATTTTCAGATCCGCGTGCATTCAGTGTTAAAGCATCCTAATAAAAGTGTTGCTTGTCATTAATGTTAATTAAAAAATCATTCACTGATCCTGCCCGAATATCTATCATAACTTTAATGACGATTAATCTATATTTTATTTGTGAAAAGAAAACTGAAAAAAAAAGAAACTGTTTTTAAACTTTTGATTTAAATTTCTGTACCTGTAAATTGTTCTGTTTTATTTATTTATGCTATTGCTCATTTATTTGCTTGTTCCTGTTTTATTACTGACGGTTTACTTGTCTTTAACAATTTACGGTTTGAAATTTATATTAGTCTAGTTGTTTTTGCTGTGGTATTTTTTGTTAAAACCGTAGGCAAAAGATCCTCTTAGGCCTAAGTGTTCTGCAGGTTGCTGATCTTTGCTCATGTTATTCAGCTGCAACAGAAAGCGTTGTAAAAATACACAACAAAAATGTTCGACATAATTTTTTATTGACTTTTTTTATGTTATTGGAATGGAAACTAGGAATCGTTAAGAATTGGAATCGATAAGCAGAATTGGAACCGGAATCAATAAAATTCAAACGACCCAAGGCGCCACCAATTAAACATAACTACGCCATTTTCTTGCTTCTGAACAATTATACTGCCTTCACGTGCTATCAGAATTATCGTAAATATGAGTTTCCTAATCTGAAATTGGACATGAACAGCATGTTAAAATATGTTGTATGTTTTATAATCAGAGAAATAAGCATGTATTTGACCTAAAGTCCAGAATCGTCAGCAAGATGACTATCTAGCATGATGAATGTCATCAACCAATGGAATCATTCATTTTATTCTTTCCGATAACAAAGCACTTCAATGTGACAAGCTCGTAGTCATGACTTCATAAGTGGGAAATAGGACATTTCTGATATCACGTGAAAGCAGCATTAGCCGCATGGCATTTACAACTCAGGTGACTGGTGTAACAGCTTCATCCCTATGAGCGAAAATTTCAAATTCAAGTGTACTTCCATCAAGTGATGCTGAGATGAATGTAAATGCTAATAGATAGCTTTCCCTCCACTGAGTAGTTATGTGATGCCATTTGGTGATAGTTAGACCAGCTTGTTCTGTAAGCAAACACCAGTCTCCCTTGTGTTTAAATTCAAGGTATTCATGATTAACCGCAGACAGTCAGAGAACAGAGCTTGCATAACCTTACATAGCAACAGGGAGCTTTTCACCAGTACCACTGAACTGCTCACACATATTCATCCTACAGAGGACACACAGCCTTGAAACACCGGAGCCTTTAAATGAAATCTAATACTATTCCCATATCAGGTCATGCCTCTGTACTGCTTTTCCACCTCACCGTTGCACACATACCGCAGAAAGCAATTACTCTTTGTCAACTATCTAATCTATTGTTATGATGTTGGTGGAGAATCGAATGAATTCGGCTCTCAGGACCCAGAGGTAAACAGTACACTTCCCTTTTACGCCGGCACGGAGTGTTCTCATGCTTATTTAGGCTTAGCCGACACAATGATGGATGGATGAACGGATGGATGGCTATAAAGACGACTAGATGGAGAGTAAGAAAAACAAATAATGAGTGAAATATGACAAATAGTCACAAATTCTTTACAGACTTTTATGTTAAAGCAACACCTCCAGGCTGCTATTTTCTATGCAGGTAACATCTGAATTCAGCAATCAATGGTATCATAAACTGATTCATCAAATCATGCAAAGTGTTAAGATTTCTCCTAAGTGGTCCATCCTCCTCCCTTTACAGTATAATGTCTCTCTGATTTAGACTGCATTTCTCCACCCCTGTGCATTATGCTGCACCTGACTGCATTTTCAGCACGTTTTGCATGCTTTTCCCTGCTGGGAAATGTGCCTGTAAAGTCATGACAAAAAATAAGATTTATAAAATACATTCAGCAGAAAATCAGCTGCTGTAATGATAACACTCAGCTACTAAGTTTTAAAGTGGCACAACAAAACTGTTTATCTAAATAATTCCAAACCGACATGGGAAATCTACAGATAAACCTGTAAGACTGGATTCATGTGAACTACTATGAAAACATGCTGTTGTACCTAAAATGACCTTTCAGTGGTCGAACCTAATGAAGTCAAGTCAAATTAAACAATGCTTTACTGTTTAAATGAGCCATCGGATGCAAACTTCATTTTCACATGATGTTTGCATATAAATGTGTCTCAGCAATGTGAGGACACAACGTCCCTACAATGATTCAAATACATTCACTTCTTTTTGTAATCCCCAAAAAACAGTCTCAATTATCAAGCCGTTTTGATTTTCTGAGCAGTATGACATCATATTGCTCAGGCCCCGCCCACAAACGCTGACAGGCTGTCTCGTATTAGCATATTTCTGCCTTCAGCCATTTGTACTTCATTCAAAAAATAACTCAAATATATTTTTATATTTATCATTCTTCTTTGTTATAGTAACTGTGCAATGTTGCCAGACTAAACATATCTGTGACCTTGGACCACAAAACCAGTCTTAAGTACCTATCTAGCGCGGTTAATGTTTATAGTTATCAACCAATGAAATAATTCGTTTTATTCTTTCTGACAACAAAGCACTTGAATGTGACAAGCTCGTAATCACGACTTCATAAATCGGAAATAGAACATTTCTGATAGCACGTTGAAGGCAGCATTAGCCCCATGGCATTTACAACTCAGGTGACTGGTGTAACAGCTTCATCCCTATGTGCTAAAACTTCAATTTCGAGTGTACTTCCATCAAGTGATGCTGAGCTGAATGTAAATGCTAACAGATAGCTTTCCCTCCACTGAGTAGTTATGTGATGCCATTTGGAGATAGTTAGACCGGCTTGTTCTGTAAGCAAACATCAGTCTTACAGAACAAGAAATTCAGCTAAGTTTTTAAGTGGGACAACAAAACTGTTTATCTAAATAATTCCAAACCGACATGGGAAATCTACAAATAAATACATCAAACCTTTAAGACTGGACTCATGTGAACTACTCTATGAAAACCTATAGTTGTTGTACCTAAAATGACCTTTCAGTGGTGGAACCTAATGAAGTCAATTCAAATTAAACAATGCCTTACTGTTTAAAGGAGCCATCGGATGCAACATTAATTTTTACATGGTGTTTGCATATAAATGTGTCTCGGCAATTTGAGGACACAACCTCCCTACAATGATTAAAATCATTGTAGGGGAAAAAAAAAACAAACAGCCGTTTTGATTTTCCGAGCAGTATGACATCATATTGCTCAGGCCCCGCCCACAAACGCTGACAGGCTGTCCCGTATTAGCTATTTCCACCCTCAGCCATTTGTACTTCATTCAAAAAATAACTAAAGTATATTTTTATAATATATTTAAGATTTTTATAATTTATTTTATATTTAGATTCTTATTTATTATCTATTGACCGTAGACCACAAAAACAGTCTTAAGTAGCACGGGTATATTTCTAGCAATAGCCAAAAACACATTGTATGGGTCAAAATTATCAATTTTTCTTTTATACCAAAAATCATTAGGATATTAAATAAAGATCATGCTCCGTGAAGATGTCTACCAATTTCCTACCATAAATATATCAAAACTTAATTTTTGATTAGTAATATGCATTGCTAAGAACTTCATTTGGACAACTTTAAAGGTGATTTTCTTAATATTTTGAATTTATTGCACCCTTAGATTGCAGATTTTCAAATAGTTGTATCTCTTCCAAATATTGTCCTAACAAACCACAACAAAGCAACCAATGGAAAGCTTGTTTATTCAGCTTTCAGATGAAGTAAAAATCTCAATTTCAAGAAATAGGTTACTTTACAAACATTTTTTCATTGTAATGATGTAATAATTTCATACAGTAAACAATCCCTACCAAAAAGATTTAGCTTGCATTTGTATTGTCAGCTTGCATTGGGATACGCTCTCTGATGTAATTGAACAGGACTAGAACAGTGCACAGCAAGGCAATAAGGGATGCATCTTCATCTCATAAACAATCTATAACAACATCTTGTTAACAGTATTGAGGGAGTAGAGCCAATAAGCTCAGGACGCTCTGTTCACATGGGGGTTGGTACTGTATGCATGAGTGCTCAAAAGGAGGTCAATCAATGGGTTTGACTCCGCACGGTTCAGTTTGCATCTGCTTGACCAGTGCAGACATAAAGAATATTCCATAGCCACAGGGCACATGAACCATACTACCAAAACAGAATGGCTCTTATACTATATAACTACTCCGAGAGGCTACAGTGTTTCTTGCAGTGCAGCTTTAGTTTAGATACAACAGATCAATTGGTGGCGTTGCATTTCACAAAACCAGAGGGAACGATGCATTGTGCGTTCATCACAGTGAATGTGTGCTCAGCTAACTGAGTTGAGTCAGACTGCTACATCCTGGCATTGAATGACTCCTCTGTTCAGGCCCAAAATGATTTCCAACCAGCCTTATTTCAGTGCTTTCTAATGTATGGATAGTTTGACAGTGGAAAAAAAAAATCTGAATATATGAAATCATAATATATTCATGAAAAAATGCATTAGTGAGGATATTGGAAACACTCTCATGCATCCAAATCTAGCTTGACTGCAAATCACAAATTACATTCCAGCAGAAAAGTAATGTTAAGTGAATATAAAGAAACTAAAAAAAGATGCAAACTGGATTGTGTTTGCTTTAGAGCAGAAAGACGAGCTGCATCACATTGAGGTGTTTAGCCAAAACTGATCAAGTCATATATATTCAGCTCATGCCAACATGACACCACAATGCCGCGTCCTCACCCTCCTCCCGTGCCCGCCTGCGCCGCATTACTTCTGGCTGTTACCCCAGCGAGGAGTAATGTCAGTACACAAGGACAGTTTTCTCTCATTCATGGGCCTGACAGCACTACCAGCTAATGCACATTCCATCCGCTGCCACCGGACTCTACTTTTCTCAAATTGCACTGTATATATGAATAGCGATGTACTTTGCGCACTCTGTGACAGAGGAGAGACTGGGGCTAGTTGTCATGTGGGGATGTTATGGTAACTTAGTAACTCCACAAATGTGTTTTCTCTAGCGGTGGGTATTAAATCCTTCTTACATTAGAATAATTGTACAATTCCAGTGTCATCATATTTATATGACTTCAGATAGATTCTAAATATTGTAAAGTTATATATGTGTGTGTGTGTATATACACTAGCATTAAAAATGGGCTTTTTTTTCACCAAGGCTTGATCAAAATCACGGTAAAAACTGTGAAAGTATGAAATATTATTGTGGTTTTAAATAACTATTTTCTTTTTTATTATGTTTTAAAATTTCATTTCTGTTGTGCCAGCAGTCATTACTCTATTCTCCACTGTCACATGATCCTTCAGAAACTGCAATATGCTGATTTGATGCACAAGAAACATTTCTTATTGTTATCAATGTTGAAAACAGATGTGCTGCATAATAATATTTTTGTGGAAAATGATACATTTTGTTCATGTTTTTTTAATGAATAGAATGTGCAAATAAACTACATTTATTTGAAATAGAAATATTTTGTAACGTTATTTTTTTCCTGTTATTTTTTATCAATGCCAGATCAAATATATAAAATGCACCTTTGTTAAATGAAAGTATGAATTTTTAATTAAAAATTAATTAAAAATAAATAAAAATACACATAAAAAGTGTAAACTACATGTAAATCTACACAAAAGTGCAGAAAGAACAACATTTATTTGAAATAGAAATATTTTGTAACGTTATTTTTTTTCCTGTCATTTTTTATCAATGGCAGATCAAATATATAAAATGCACCTTTGTTAAATAAAAGTATGAATTTTGAAAAAAATAAAAAAAAATAATAATATATATATATATATATATATATATATATATATATATATATATAATAATAATAATAATGAATAGATAAAAATACACATAAAAAATAAACTAAATGTAAATCTACATGAAAGTGCAGAAAGAACAACAAAAAAATATATATATTGTGTAACATTATAAATTGTGTGTGTGTGTGTGTTTTCTGTCATTTTCTGATCAATGCCAGATCAAATATATAAAATGCACCCTTTGTAAATAACACTATTAATTTTGTATGAATACTAATAAAAAAAATCACAACTGTAAATCACGTAAATCTACATGAAAGTGCAGAAAGAACAACATTTATTTGATTATATATATATTATTATTACTTATATTAAATGATAATGTTTTTATTTGTAATTCCCTGTAAATGTTTATTGCTTCTACCTTTGGGCTACATATGTCTTTGTATTTTCTCAGGGTAATAAAGGGTAATAAAAATGTTTAGTAGCGCTGTTTTAGCCAAGACTTTGGTGTCTATACAAAAAACGTCCATAAAATAAATCTACTCTGAGAAATATGAACTGAAGTTAAATGTCTGACTTCTAGCCTCTGTCTCCCCTACTGCCTTTCTGGAATCAATCATGTGCATCTGTCTGACTATTTATCCATGGATCCGTAATCCCACAGAGCTCTTACCTTCAGTCAGGCCTATGTTGATGCTCCAGTAACTCTGCAGACACTGCATTTCCTTCTTCATTCCCCTCTTGCAGCGGCAGTCGAACAGAGCCATCTCCTGCAACACTTCCAGGGCTACCTGGCAATCCCTATTGGCCAACATGGTGTTCCTGTCTTTGCCTGCCAGACACTGCCTCATGATCCTGAAGCGATGGCTGCACTTTTGGTCCTGGTTACACTTCTCGGTGGCTCTTAAACAGTCCATTGAGTCCTGGTGCCCAGACTCAGATAGAGCGGAAGAGCCCGACATGGAGAACACAAGCTCATCTATGAAGGAGGGTGGAGAGGAATGAAGGTTCAGATAATATTTTTATTTATTTGTTATTTTTAATTAATATATGAACTGAGAAATGCCCTGCTAAAACAACTCTGTAATAGAATAACACAATAGAAGTTTAACAAGTCTTTATCTATGACAAATGAATCTATAAAGACATCAGTGACTGCATCTGCTCATTTTGTCATTATAAAATAATTTTTTATTCAATGACTAATACAGCCAAAGAGTGCAATTTAAAGCCCATCAACCCAGTGGCAATGGCCAGATGACTGTGAAATCATTTTAATGACTCACAAGGATCACTTGACAGCTCCAAATGGTGTCAAAGTATGAAAAACATGCCTTGAAGAATAAAATATCATATATGTCACACAAAAGATTTTGAATTAGAATAACATGAGTCACCAGTAAATAACAGCCTTTATTAGTATTTGTTAAAAACGGATTTAATTAGCAGCTGGCACATGCTCTTTAAACTTTCCTCAGATTAATACTTAAATATTCCTTTTTTTTTTTTTTTTTTACAATTATTAGCCTTTAGACTTCTTTATGTGTGTTTGCGAGCAACAGAGTTTTTTTTTTTTTTTTTTTTTTTTTGGGCATGCATGCTAATTTATTTTTTTGGTCATAGGGTCATTATAACGGAGGTGCAACCCACCAGTGACACCTACAGGTGTAAATACATCAGCATACTTACCAATCTCCTTTTTTTTTTTTTTTTTTTTTTTTTTTTTCAAAACTGTTAGAGTACATCAGTGAGAAGAACCGGAATGAAAGATTCAGACACACCCTTGGACAACGAATCAGTGATGAATGCTTTGCATATTTTTCAGAAATAAAAACACTGAGAAATACTGTAAGATGCTTTAAGAATGCAAATGAAAAGAGGAAAAGTAGTTAGTTAGATAACACTTTACAATTTATTATAAATATTATTATTACTTATTGTATAATGCCGTTTCACATCAATACTTATAATTACACCGCAACATTAAAACTGATTTAAATCGTAACTTGCGGTTAAATATCTATATCAGAATGTCTGAATGTTTAATATGTTCTGCAGACTGTTTAAATATTCAGCTTAAGTTTCATCATATGGTGCGCAGAAAAATCAAGTCTTGTCAGTGTGCACTGGCCAGTGATAAATCTACAAAGTGACCTTGATAAATCTCACCTTTATTGAAATATTTTCTATACTGTGATTCATTTTCTATACGCCGACTCTTAATGAGTGGGATTTGAACTATAGGATACTAATTATATAACAATTAGACGTCATGTAAAACTATGAAATAACGTGATCAGTTACCTTCATACAGAAGGAATGAAACGCAGCTCATGTAACTTGCATTACACAATTACCATAGATTTAAATATGCGAGTATCTTGAAGTTCATATAAAATTTCAAGTAAATAAAAACAAAAATGTGATGAATGAATATCGTAATTTTTCCGCTTGTTATTAAACTTGACCTCACCTTAAATCACACAAGTTCATAAACTAGCATGGTATCAAAATATAATGTAGCCTAATTCCCTCATTTCATTATCGTATTAACTGAAGGAAAGTAAAATTAAATAAATTACCCTAAAGATTAAATTAAATAGCATGAGGAGATTTTTTCAGAAGGCTGAATCTCGTAAAGGGCTGTAAATATAATCAAAAACTTACCTAGAAAGAGCAGAAAGCCGTAGATATAGATATACATGTTTCTGTTTCTGATAGAGAGTCCGCGTACGTTAAAAGGTGCCGTTCGTGCTGTCATATGTTCCCTCCAAATGACTGTATTCTGCTTAGTCCTCTTAAAATACCGATGCTGCTCTAAACGCTCTATGACCTTAAAAATCCCAAATTGTATCCAGCGTTTGTCGGACCATGATTCGTTTTCCCGTCTAAATAATCCAACGCCTCATATACAGAGGGAAAAGTTCTCTATTCCGCTCAGGAGGGGAAGTAAACCCCAGGTTTCCGTAGGAACCGTTTACTCGTGCTGGTTTCGTGTGGACAGACGCATATTTCCCAATGCCGATGTTCTACTATTGCAAAGGTCGCAAAATTGAACCGTCTGGCTTACTAAAGCAGCGCTCCTCTATAGGATATTCCCGCTCCCGTTTATCTCCGAAATGAAATTCCCAAGCAAAGGCAGTGAGAAACTTCAGACGGCGGAGCTCTGCGGACAGACTTCTGTATCTGGCGGAGGCAGTGCGCTCCTGAGAAGCGAGGCACCGTTACGCGCTCCAGCCCACATGTTAAATGATCCGGCGACGGATGAGTTAATCAAAGCGCGAACAAACAGGGAGTCAAGCTGACTCAACACACTATGGCTAATTAATAAGTTTTAGGGCAAAGGAAAAAATGCAACTTTTGACAAGAGGTCAGTAACTGCTCTTACAATTGTGAAACTACTGTATAAAAAGACGGAATGCTCATCTGTGAGCATTCAAGAAGGATGTATGGTCTTTCTGCCTGGCTAGGTTGATCTGTGGCTGATTTCAAAGGGGTTTTGGGCAATTTTCAACTCCTCAAGATGGATTAAGATGTACAAATAAACTAATCTAGTTAGGAATATGTGCTTATGTCGTGGATTTGAAGACTCACAGGTCTCTGAAGAGATGTCACATCATCATCATCATCATCATCATCATCATCACCACCCAAGTTAATGCATGTAATCATCTGATATAATTAGCTACACAGTGTGTGAAAACATTGTAATTAGGCTATTTGCATATCTGATGTAAATATTGCTGGGAGACAAGAACTTGATGTTATTTAAAATGTGCCTGGATTTCTAGAAACAGGTGGTGTTTATTTGAACTGGTCAACTGCAGGAGTAATGTTAATATGAATTATGAAGTCGGTGAACTCTGGCCAAAGACAAGAGTTATTCTTTGGATGACTTGACAATGTTTGGTTATACTAAGAAGTTAAGGTTTTGCTGGTTAACATGGTTAACATGGTCCCATTAGGCCCTGTTTGTAGATGCTCTTATAGAGCTATTGTTGTATGCACTCTTAAAAAAATAAAGGTTTTCTCACAATAGGTTCTTTATAGTGGAAAAAAAAGGTTATTTTAGGACCTGTTCACTAAAAGATTATTTAGGAACCAAAAATGGTTCTTCATCCTTTTAAAATCCCCATTTTTGGAACATTTATTTATTTTTCCATTGATGGCCATTCAATTATGTTCTTTAATTTGGAAGAAGTTAACATTTTTACAAGTACTGTACTTTCCCTCTTTTCGAAGAGCTCAATCTAATATGGACTTTTCTTTGGAACTTCTTGGTGCCATCAACCAGTCACAGTCATGCCGGCACTATCCTATATCTCTAAATGCATTTGTCAAGTAGCATTTATGGTTCAGGTGATGGGCCAGATTTTTTGGCTCAAAAAGAAAAAAAAAAATCTGGCAGAAGTAAGCGTCTAGGAGAAAAGATGCCATATTTCAAACCACATACTGTATGTCTGGAAAGCCATGGACCTGGTGCCACTGAGATAAATGGGAGTGTTAATGGATGGGTTTCAACAGGTATTACTGACCTCCTTGAGTTCTAAGTCACTTATAGGGTTATAAGAGCTTTTAAAATTCCTACTGATTCTTTCTATGACATTTAAGGCTGGTAAACAAAGATGAAAAAGGTGAGAGTAGAAGAGAAAAGTGAGTGAGTTTTAGTCTAAAAGTCCAAATAAGCAACACCATTATCCAATTTTATTGGATCAAATGGCTAACAATACAGTACAAAAATGTATACTTTTTTTTGTTATGCCTAAAAAAAATACCACTCATCTCTAAATAGTAATCTGTGTCTGTTCTATGGCACCTTCAGTGATCTCCCTAACCTCAAAGGTCACAGGAGCTTAACAACAAACCACTGCCTATTCACTAATGGCATTTATATCCACATTGACAATACTGAAACCCAAGTTTAAGATGAAGATTTTAAAAGTTGTGTTTTATATATGTTTAGACATGAAGAAACACAGATGGCTAAGTATTTTAAGTGAAAATCCCATTTTTATCTTTCAGATCAGAGCAGCCTCCTAAGGCAAGTGTCACTCTGGTAACTTTTATCCTGCGCTACCAAAATGTCGGTGTTGTGACATTTCCCCCTTCAGAGGATTCCTCCTAAACTCTCACAAATCTTTAGATAGTATTACAAGTTTGGATGAGAAAAAACAGTGAAGTGTGTTTAGCTTTATCGTATTTCATCTTGCACTAATACTAATACAATTAAACATAAACATACAGAAGTTTTAGGATACATTTTATGTTTTTTCTGTCATTTTTAGAGTCGCAGTTCAGACATCCAACTCCTTTCATGTGCCACGTACAACAAAAACATGATTAATTAATGAGCAAATGATAAAGGAATTGTCATTAATTTCATTCGAACATTTTAAAGTTTAGTCTTGGATGAAGTAATTAAAAAAGTTTGAAATGGAGACTAAAGCAATGAGTAAAAATCACTGTGCTGTTTCTTTATGAGAGTGTGTTGCTCAGATTAACCTCTCCAGCAGCAGGCAGCATATGTGGTGTACTGTTAAAGTTATCTCTCATTGCCTGTTCAATTACTCCCATCACAGAGGAGAGAGGTTCACGAGAACAAACATTGGCTGACGGATTAGATAATAATGCTAAAATACCCTTCTAATGTTTTAAAATTTCCTGAGATAAGATGGTATTTCCCAGTGTTGTGGGAGGAAAGGCTGCTCATCAAAGGCTGTATAGATCACTTGGCATAATAGTCTCACTGTATGTCACTGGCTGAACACATTCCAGACCGCTCATTAATCACAGAGCAGCTCTATTGAAAGACAAGACAACGGACTGGTGAAAAATGACCCGACTATAAGTTGATGATGAAGACATGTACATGTTGCTGTCAAGCCCCTTTTTCTAATACTCGAGTTGTCTTCCGAGTTCAGTCACGAAAGTGCCATGGGTTCAGTCTGACTGATGGGCCGGCTGTCACTCTGGGATTTTGCTCTTTTTACAGATTCTAGCGATGAGAAGCTAAAGCTCTGGGTTTAGACCTGCTGCATCATCGTTTATCTGTTTTTTCATGTTAATTAATGTCTCTTTTTAATCCCTCTGGTGTCTAATCTGTCAGGCTAGCCGTGTCCTTGGTTAGGCAAGTGTCCTTCATTTCAGCATGGTAAGAATCCCACCGATTTGGTGCCATTAAGCCTCTGTTGGGTCTAGTGAGCCACCGAGCCAAATTTAGACCACGCCAGCAGACTCACAAGGGGATTACACACCGCCAAGAGGGAAAGTAGATGTTCTTTGATGTTGTAGAAAACACCTTCTGGCTGTATTGCAGTATTTGTGGGGAATCAGTTTTATTCTATTTCTATGGTGTGTTTTTGGGTGCGAATGGACTTTCAGCTTAATGGCAAAGCTTGTTTACAAGCAGGCACGCTCAGGGAGAGTTTCCCAAAATGTAGTCAGTGCACTGGGAATAATCTGTTGTATATTAATGTTGGAACAGCTGCTAGCAGGCCACAAACGTAAGCGATGCTAGCGGCATCCCAGTCAGTGGGTTAGTTTAATCTGCAGATAAGAAGGAATGTTTTTAAAATGCCTTTGGTTTGGATATCAAATCTGGGAGTTACACAAGCTTTTGAAAGCAGATAAAAATAGGGAGCGTGTAAACAGACACCCATATTCCTATGTGTATTATATTTCTTTGAAATATAATCATGTCTAAGCTGTACACTTCGCAAAGTCATTTTATAGAGACCTTGTCCATCCATATATGGGTCAATGATGAAAAAATAAATAAATAAATAAATAAAAAGTAATTTTAAATCTAGTTTAAAAACAAGTTCCAAGTTCTTAGAAGTGTACACCCAGCAGGCACAGGACGTCAATATAACGTCAAGTTGACACTGGACAGAATAAAAATCGGGTTGACGTCAGTATCTGACGTCAATTTGACATTGACTTAATGTTGGATTTTGGTTACACAACCTAAAAACAACAAATCAACGTCATCTGACATCGGTATTAGACATCATATTAATGTTGACATTAGACGTTGAATTGATATTGAATTGTGGTCACCTGAGGTCGCAACCTAAATTTAACCAAATATCAACATCTTATGACGTTGTGTGCCTGCTGGGCAATTTGTAGTCATGTTGGAATCATATGGTTTTTAAACACTTTTTTTTTACAATTTTCAAGAAAAACTTGAACTGAATGACTTCAAAAATAGCATGTGGTGTAACCAAGTAAAAATAAATGAATAAATAAATCATTAAAAAGTAACTCTTTGAAAACATGTACAGTCTCTTTTTTTTTTTTGAAAAAATAAATAACTTAATAAATACATTTATTCAGCAATCACGCTTTAAAGTTATCAAATGGCACAGTAAATACTTTTACATCGTTACAAAAGATTTCTATTTATATACAGTGGTGGCCAAAATGACTAGAACACTATTTTTTTTTCACCAGCTAAAAAGTGGTTCAAGAGATCTGCCTGCAAAGCTCCCTGAAAAACTATGCACAAGTGCACCTAGGGCAAAAGCTGCTTGGTCACACCAAAGGATGGTCACACCAAATGTTCATTTAATTTAGTTAATAGAAGTTAATTGATAAAGAAAGTCTATTTGTGACATTATTTTTGACAGCATCCTCATTTACAGCATTTTTACACAAGTGCCTAAAACTTTTAACAATACTGTAGCTTTGCAGGTGGGTTTCTTGAAGTATCTTGGAGACGTTGTCATGGTTCTTCTGGATTTAGTCTAAGTTTGTTCTGTTTCTTAATGTCATTCCAGACAGACTGGATGATGATGAGATCAGATCTCTGTGTAGAGCTTTTGCTGTTGTCAGACTCCTTGTGCAAACAAAAATCTCATCTTACCAACCCCAAATTTTTGAGCAGTAGAACATCTTAACCATTATTTCCAAACTTTTAAAAATTTGTTTGTTTGTTTGTTTTTTAAGTAAAAGTGTTTCTTACATAAATATAATTTTTGTTGAGTCGTATCACGACTTTTTACAACCTGAACTAACATTGCCTTATAAAAACGGTCAAATTACTGTACAGCATCTGATATTTTAAGAGACGCACAGTCATGAGCATCTGCAGGGGTTCTTTTAGTGATGTCATTTATAATAATAACAAAAGGGTATGCCAAACCACTTGAATTTTTCTTAAATAATTTAATAGTCAGGACAAAAAATTGATGAGCCCTAAGCTAGTCTTACACCGCACCCACACCGGACGCGACAGTTGTTGCGTCACGCTCTGCCGCGACGCAACAGGTTGTCTACACTGGACGCGACAAAGTAAAACGATCGCTGCAGATCATTTGTACTTTGTGTCAGTACGTCATAAATAGAACGACGCATCAGTTTACTGTCGGGGATTTGCCGCGCCGCATCCAGTGTAGACAGCATCACTGATTATAATGGGTTCTATAGTATTTTGCCACGCGTCCGGTGTAGACACGGTGTTACGTTTCACTGCCTAACCAGTATTTTACAATGACTCTACAGTGAAGCTCTCTTGACCAGTCCTGCACCAGACCAATATAATCGTTTTGTAACATCATAAAGGCAAAATGCAATCAGGTTCTCTTAAATAAGAGGAATTCGATTTGGCAGGAGAGCATGATGGTGGTTTAAACCAGGTTCTGCTACTGTAAATGATCTAACATGAACATCAGGCAGCACTGTAACTAGAGAAGACAGAGCATATGTCCTCAAGCTGTGCTAAACTCATTCAGAGAGAGATCCGGGTTTAATGCTCATGGCTGTACTGGAGCAAAGGAAAGAATTAGTCAATATCAAAATGAGAAACGGAGAAAATGCTCCTTCTGCAACTCTTTGTGAATTGTAATAACCTTGCATTCTTCTTCCTAATTTAGAAGTGCTGTTCTCACTTTTTTTTTTCCAGAGGTTTAATCCTTAACACTCCTTGTCAGAGTCGTAATCACGTAACCTACTGTAACACCCACCCTCTGTCCTCGACGGATAAAGAACTGTGATCCTCTCTTGAACTATCCTCCTCTGCAGGACTGCACACGGCCAGAGCCGATATGGACAAGGTCATGTCAGGTACGCAGTTGCTGCTGCATGTGCTCCTACATGGAGGACCTCTGTGATCCTGCCTATCTCTGTTTGTGTATGTGGAAGGACTCTGATGAATTCCAATTTACAGTCTCTGACCTTCTTGTTATCTCTGGGAGTAAAATGAATGCACAGTTCATCTGACAGCCAGAGGGAAAATGAAGAGTCACAAACATTGTTGTTTGATCTTAGATTTTCTCGAGTCAAATAGTTTCTGTTGTTAGTAAAAAGCACACGGTGAAAAAGGCTCTGCAGGTCAATCCAAGGTAATAACTGACTGCGTATAATCTGAATTGCGTATTCAGACAGCCAAAATAAAGTACTTGATATTAAAATATGCTAGCTACGCTGGAAAACAAATTTAGCGTAGAAATAATTCATAAATTGCAATACATTTCTCAAACAAAGACATGACACGGCAAGTAACACATTGAATTAAACATTACATTTTGAAGTAAAAACTTTTTTTTTTTTAATTATTATTGGAAAACATGTTTTTGCAAATCTGAAATATACTTTTTACAGTGTACATTTTGAAAGATTACAAATATTTTATATGCCTTATATGATTACAAAGTGATTGTATTAGTATGTATGAACAGAACAACAATTTACAAATAATTTTCTCACCCCCTTGTCATCCAAGATGTTCATGTCTTTCTGTCTTCAGTCGTAAAGAAATTATGGTTTCTGAGGAAGGCATTTCAGGATTTTTCTCCATATAATGGACTTCATTGGTGCCCCGATTTTGAACTTCCAAAATGTAGTTTAAATGCAGCTTCAAAGGGCTCTAAACGATCCCAGCTGAGGAAGAAGAGTCTTATCTAGTCTTCTTTTTTTTTTTTCGAAAAATAAAAATATGTATACTTTTTTAAGCACAAAAGCTCGTGTAGCACTAGCTCTGGGATGCGCGTCCACGACACTACGAATCATGTCTAAGTTCATCATCTGTGTGCTCCGGCTCAAAAAGGTAGAGTATGGCGAAAAACTCCATCTTATTTTCTCCTACAACTTCAGAATCGACATCGTTGTACCTTTTTGTTTGTGAACAAAGTTTGACTTACTTGCACTTTCTTAGTCTTTGCGCGTTCGCTTTGTAAACACTGGGTCTGTAGTTCTGCCTACGTTCTGCGTGACCTTTTGACGTGATTCAATAGTATGCAGTGTCGTGGACGCACATCCCAGGGCTAGTGCTACACGAGCTTTTGTGCTTAAAAGGTATACAATTTTTTATTTAAAAAAAAAAAGACTGATCGTTTCACTAGATAAGACCCTTCTTCCTCGGCTGGGATCGTTTAGAGCCCTTTGAAGCTGCATTTAAACTACATTTTGGAAGTTCAAAATCGGGGCACCAATGAAGTCCATTATATGGAGAAAAATCCTCAAATGCTTTCCTTAGAAACCATAATTTCTTTATGACTGAAGACAGAAAGACATGAACAGCTTGGATGATAAGGGGATGAGTAAATTATTTGTAAATTGTTGTTCCGGAAGTGGACTTCTCCTTTAACAAAAATAACTATTCTTCTACACTTTTAAAATGTATCTCATCCTACAGCTGTCTACAACTATCAAACTGGTCTGGTCTGATCTGGGTTACTATATCTTTTCTAATTGATCCAACATATGGCTTTCGCAAACCAGATGATCAAATCCATCAAAACCACCAGGATTTTCATTGAGGGGTTGAAAACTTTTGTACAATGAGACTTACGGTGTATTTAAGCTGTCTATTACTATAGCAAAGCTTAACAACTCCCTACTGGAAATACAGCTAAAACCACCCTAAGCTGGTTGGCTTCTTTGGCTGGTCTCCCATGCTGATTTTAAAGTTATGTGGCCACTTTTAACTGGACAGGCTGGTCTTAGCTGGTCAAGCTGGGAGACCTGCTAAAAGACCGACCACGTTTAAACCAGCTATTTTTCAGATTAAACCAGGTAAGACTAGACAACCAGCCTTGGCTTTCTTTCTTTCTTTTTCTTTCTTTTTCTTTCTTTTTCTTTCTTTCTTTCTGCCTTTCCTTCTTTCTTTTTTGGTAATCATGCTAAAAAATGTTAGTAATATGCTAATCATGGCAAAACTTGCTTAAAAAATACATATCACGCTAAAACATGTTAACAACATGTTAACCATGCTAGAAAAATGCTAACATGTTAATCAGGGTAGCAACATGTTAATTATGTTAACATGTTTTTTTTTTTTTTAACTGGTTTATAAACTGGTTTTAGATGGTTTTAACTGGTTGTTAACTGATTTTTTTTTTTAAACGTTAACAACATGTGAACCATACTAGAAACTTCCTAGCAACAGGTTAACAGTATGTTAATCATGTGCTAAATCAGGCTAAATGCTATCAACATCTATCTGATCTACCTATATACACTTTTAAACTTTTAACCCTGTTGAAAAAAACAGCATATGCTGGTTAGGTAGGTTTTGATGCCGGAATGCTGGTTTTAGCTGGTTTATGCTGGTCCTTTGCTGGTTTATGCTGGTCATGTGCCGGTCAAGGATCAGCTTAAAGGACCAGCAAAGAGCCAGCATAAACCAGCAAAGGACCAGCTAAAACCAGCATTCCAGCATCAAAACCTACCTAACCAGCATATGCTTTTTTTTTTTTTTTTTTCAGCAGGGAAGCTTTTACAATTAATTGCCTCAAATATTTAGACTAGGCTTTCAAGCAAATTTTCTCGCACTTTAATCATCTAGTTTACTCATCGAGTCAGAGCCTGAAATACATGAAATGTACTTGTATATGTACTTGTACCCTGACTTCATTAAGTTACACCAACAATAACGATGTTTAAGGGTCAGATCTGCAATAAACAGTTACCTGTTACTACTTTTACTATGTAATTCTAGAGGATCTTTTGATTGAGTTTGCTTTGAAGTGAAAGACACAACACGGTTTCATCTCCATGTTGATAAATCACACTCAAACTGGGCTGGAATGCAGGTGTTGTTTTCTGATTTACCTGCAGAGAAGGTTTGATCTCTAAAGCGGTACAACGAAAATTCAGTGTAAATACAGAGTAAGAGATGTTTTGCAGCTTGTGTAACTTTGATCCTCCGAACCACCCAGACCTTGAATCTAAATAAACCTTTATACACGTGTCAAGAAGAGTAAAAATGTTTATATTTAGAGATTAACAGACAAAACGTGAAATGTTGAACTGAGAACAAAGAAAAGCTAAAAAATAAACAGCCTCATGCATAACAATGTCTCTAAATTGAAGCAGGTGTGTTCAGCTAAACGCAGCCTCCTGATCAGAAGCTACAGGGATAAACAGATTCAGATGTTTGTTAATATAATGTCAAAACTAAGCAAGCTGTAGTCAAACCGCCTGACAGAATGTAGTAGAGCAGAATTGCTGTCTTGCCTCTTTTTTATTTATTTATTTTTTGAAGTACACATTTTTACACATATCACACCTTCACAGGTGTTCGCTGTCTATATTCTGTCTGCCGCAGTTTACACAGTCTGTCTGTGACTCACTGCCTCTTCCCTGGTTGAATCCACATCATGGCATAAACCGAATAGACCATCTGAGGCACTCAGAGCGGCTCCCTACACAGATAATGATATCTTCTACTGTGCCTTTAGTTCAGTCCACATCAGCACAGTTCAAGTGCTCCAAATAGTTTGTGACAAGCATGAGTCCCCCTGCACAAAGACCCATCACACACCACCCAATCCAGACCCTGTCAGTTTGCTTAATCTCTGCAGAAACCCACACAGCCTTAAGTAGACACCTTGGGAAAACCAAACTGTTTTTGCCTGATTATATGACTCTATTCCGGTGTGGTTGTTGCTCTCATTTGTTCAGCAGCACCTGTGCTTTTATTGGTTTAATGTTTGGCACTCAGCAGAGAACATGTATGACAGGTTACTGAATCAGACTGGCATGCAGGCATGAGCTGTCTTTAAATATTCTAAAATACTCACACATGTGTGCGTCACCTACTTCCTATGTGAGGGGCTACCAGAAGCAGTTAGACCCATTTGGTGCATTTAGCAAGATAAGAACATTTACACATTTTAGACAAATATCTTTTTATATATAAAATAATAATTTAAATTATCTAGCTAATTTAGTTTACATTTACTTATATGCAATAGATGTGGATTTAATTATTATGAATAAAGTGTAATAAAGTGAAATAGGTTTTGTGACTGTGTAACATTTTTGTTCAGCCCAGGGTCATTGGAAAATCATGCCTGTGAGGACATTTCAGCAAAATATTGCACGTCTCGCAACACTTTTAAAGTGACTTTTCAAGTGAGTGCATGCAAAGCATGTTCTGTTTTATTTGCAACAGATGAATGTGAAACTGACATTTTATGGCTGTTGTATGTATCGTGGTAGTTCAAATATTAAATGTCTGGCGAGTGGCACTAAAAGATTAATGCATTGCATTTGAAAATAACGGTAACACTTTACAATACGTGTGCACAAATATGCATTAACTAATGCTTAACTAATGCAGAGATAATCATGAGTTAATATTTAACTCATGAAGAACTTCTCATGAAGAATTTATCTTCATCAACAAATTAACATTCTATATGATTCATAGATTAAGTAATCAATAAATTGTTATTAGTTAAATATGTCATAATGTATTAATTCCCTAATAACTTATTTTATGAACTAATAGTGTAAATTAATGTGTTAATTACCACAATGGGTTGAAGCCATGCATTTTATCTTCCAGTTGCCTGCTTTAATGAATCATTAGCTTATGATTTGCAAATGTATCATTATGCTATGACTTTACTTTTTGAGGCACAAAACTATTAACTAATTGTTAAGTAATATGTGATTGTGGTTATAGATTTAGAATTAGTTAGTCATGTGCCTCAACAAGTAAAGTCATAACATAATGATATCTTTGCAAATCATTAGGTAATGACTGATTAAATTAGACAGTTGGAAGTTGAAATGCATGGCTTCAATGCATGAAAATACATGGCTCCAACTCACTGAGGCACATAACTAATTCTATATCCATAACCACAATGACATATTCATTCATTTCATTCATTCATTTACCTTTATTTAACCAGGAAAGAAAACTCACTGAGATTAAAATCTCTTTTCCAGGAGTGTCCTGGCCAAGATAGGCAGCCAATTCCACACAAAACCCAGTTACAACAACCATTACAAAAACAAGCAACACATTAAAAACAATCACACCGGTAAATTGCTCTCTAAATGACATAATAATGACTTAAAATAGTTATATGATACCAAGTTTTGTAACTTGAACTCCTTTTGGAGAAAATTCCAATCTGAGGTGGCAGCATATTTAAAAGAGGTTTTACCAAGTTCAGTCCTAACAAAAGGCACACAAAGATCATAATTTGATTGAGAACGTAGAGAATAATTTCCAAATGGAGTCCTTTGTATGAGACAACAGAGATAATGAAACTTTGAAATGAAACTTTGCATTATCAATATTAAAATCAAGGCAATTTATATAAATACTAAATAATAATGGGCCCAACACAGATCCTTGTGGAACTCCCTTAACAATCTCCAAAAAATCTGATTGGGTACCTTCCATCTGAACACATTGGGTTCTACCTTTTAAATAATCAGTGAACCATGAAACAACATTTTCTGATAATCCTACCTGTCTGAGCCTATCTAATAATATGTTGTGATCCACGGTATCAAAGGCCTTTGATAGGCCAATAAAACGACAAGCACAGTGTTGTTTATTATCCAAACACTCCACAATATTGTTTAAAACCTTTAAGACGGCTGTGGTGGTACTATGCCCTTTACGAAAACCAGACTGATTAATAGATAAAATATTATGATGATTAAGATACTGAGTCAACTTATTATTAATTAAATTTTCTAAAAGTTTTGAAAGAATACAGAGCTTAGATATAGGTCTATAATTATCCATTAAAGAAGGATCACCCCCTTCTGACAAGGGAACAACAAAAGCTGATTTCCAAATCTTAGGAATTATATTACTTGATAATGAGAGATTAAATAAATAGGTAAATGGAGGGGAAATTATATTAGCCGCTAATTTTAAAAACAGTGGGGCAATATAATCAGGACCAGGTTTTCACATCTAGTTCCTTGTCAATATTGTCATATTACCTAACAATTAGTTATTAGTTATGTTCCTCAACAAGTAAAGTCATAACAAAATGCATTTGCAAAGCATTAGCTAATGAGTATTTAAAGCAGATAACGGGAAGTTGAAATACATAACAAGTTTATGAAAAAAATACCATTTTGGCACTCTTTAATGTGGTGTGATAGATCACTGTAGCTTCTGGGTACTCGCCAGTGTGTAATCAAACGCATAGCAAAAGATCACCCTCAGTGTAATCTGTCAAAGTGATGGACGGCCTTCAGATTTTTCCGTCATTGATAAAAAAAATCCGTCAATGACGGACAATTTCCGGTTAACACAACCTCTGAGCAGTCTCTACTGTTCATGATCCAGCTGCACCTCCAACAGAATTAAGTCTTACACTTCGTATTTTTTATGACTGTTCACAAATCACCTTTCCTCTTCCACAGAAGAGAGGGGTGGAGTGAGCAGAGCTTATTAGCATTTAAAGAGACATGCACCGAAATGGGTCACTGTAAACAAAGCTGTTTTTGAGTTTTGAGTTTTGTGTTGTTTTTCACGACCATTGAGGATTTTTAACCAAAGTATGCTGCAGACTTTTCATGAAGACCCTAAAGAGTCATACCGACTTGTGGAAAATGGATATCCGATGTCCCCTTGAATAAACATTCTCAAAAGAAGTTTCTAGAACATAGGATGATATCTGAGTTCAATTCAAGCTCACATATCACAGAGATGAAAATAAATGTGGCAAATAGGACTGATTTCTGCCATAGATTTAAATAAGAATAAAAAAGTTGCATTAAAATTCCAAAATTAAAAAAATATGTGCAGGCACCCATCCTCTTGTTTTAAATGGACATGATGATTTCTCTAATAATGTGTTAAAAGGGTATGTGATATCATATTGCTCAAGCCCCACCCACGGCAGCTGATGAACTCCTCCATATTTGCATATTTCCACCGCCAGCCAGTTATACACTGTCCGCCATTTTCTCTGCACTTGAGCAGCTGTAGCAACAACGTCTTGAAAGATTTTTTGTAGTTAGATGTAAAAGTGAACATAAGAGTTCATTTTCTCCCAACATCAGAGCCACTGAGGATGCAGTGGATTACTTTTGTTTTTGATGGTAATGTACCACTGAATTCGAGGCAGGTTTTGCTAAAACTCAAGGACGGATCAGTACCTACTGTTCATGATCCAGCTGCACCTCCAGTAGAAGTAAATCTTACACTTATAATTGTTTACAAATTGCCTTTCCTCTTCCACAGAAGAGAGGGGCGGAGTGAGCAGAGCTTATTAGCATTTAAAGAGACATGCACCGAAATGGGTTACTGTGAACAGAGCTGTTTTTGACAAGGTAAAAACGGTGTTGTTTTACACGACCATTGAGGAATTTTAACCAAAGCATGCTGCAGACATTTCATGAAGACCCTAAAGAGTCATACCGACTGGAAAATAGGCATCTGATGTCCCCTTTAATAAACATTCTCAAAAGATGTTACTAGAACATAGGGTGTTATTTGAGTTCAGTTCAAGCTCACATATCAAGACGATTAAAAGAAATGTGGCAAATAGGATTCTACCACAGATTTAAATAAGAATAAAAAATAAGAATTAAAATTAAAAAATCTGAGCAGGCACCCATCCTCTTTGTTTAAATGGACATGATGATTTCTCTAATAATGTGTTAAATAGGGCAAAACATAAATAAATACAGTGAGAACATACAGTGTCATACAGTGTCAAAAAAAAAAAAAACACACACACACAGAGACACACACACAATTCCCCTGCTTGTATGATGGATGTTTAAGCTCAGGGCCTTTGTTCTTGGTCCAGCTGCAGCCATGCCAATGCCCCCAAATCTACAGTTAAAAAAGCAGCCAAGGTCTAATTCTGTCCACAACCTCAGGTTACACTACAAACACACATACACACACACACACAAAATAACTAGCCACAGTAAGGTGAGCAAAAGCTCCAGTGTACAAATAAAATAGGTGCAATTGGTTTATCATCTGCCCGAAGAATGACGACAGTGATACTGCTTTAACCACGGTCACCACTTTACATTTTAACAAAACACTTCGAGGTTATGGTAGACCAGTGAATGTCTATGAACTTACAGCCAATAGCAAATACAGCCTATTGCGCTGCAGAAAGCAGACTGTACATGTCTCAGATCTTTAAAGGCCAAGTCTAAGTCAAGTCTTTTGTCAAGAGTCTCGAATCCTTTTAATAATAGTTTTGAATGTCAGGGTTGTGCGCCATTCAGAAGTGCACTGAAAATGGCTTTAACAGAAACAGAATTAAAATCAAGTAAAATTCAATGACAGTCATTTAAATGGAAGGTTTAACTGTAAATGTTTAGATTTTCAAGGCAAATTTGTTTGAAAGACATTTGAAAATAGCATTAAAAACCTTGAAGATGGTCTCCAACACACATTCTACTGACTATAAGTAACTTTGCAAGTACACGTCAACTTGTTCTACTAACCCTAAACTAACAGTATACTAGCAAAATTAGTTACAGTCAATCAAATGTCTAAAGGGGACCATCAAAATAAAGTTTAACATTTTACTTTTGTCAAAATATGTGAAACTGCAGCTCCAGAACAGGATTGTCCAAACCTCAGGATTGATCAAGCCTCAGATAAAAAGGTCAGTTGACATTTGACCTTACTGTAGACGAGTATTTCCTGTCGTGGCTGCTCCAAATGCATAAATACCTAGAATTGTGAATTAATCCTTTTATATACCGCAAGCATTCATTTCCAAAAAGGTTTGGTGATGTAGACACTCCTATTTCCTAGTACCTGAATGAATCCAGTTATAAAAATGCACGCACGGCTTATGTCGACTTCATTTGCGTCGTCTCGGACAGCTGCATTAGTTTTATCTTTAGATTTATGTGTTTGTCCAGACGAACCTCAAATGACCCACTGTGTTATTGCCCATTCAGAGTGGTGACTGTTTTTAAATGTTTCAGCATGCTAAAAGCAACCTACCTTTCCTATGCCATGCCAGTTGATATGCTTCTGTTAGAGATCCAGATATGACTGTTACAAGAGCATCACTATGATTCACATAATGTTAAAGAGTGAGGATGTAATGCATTGTGCACGATTCAAGCTGGCAATTTGCCTTTCATGTTCTCCGTTGCAATGCATTGATCACTTTCTAACTGTAAAAGAGAGTGTTAAAAGGGGTTATGTTTGCTATCACATTACCCACAGACATTATCTATGACCAAAAAATGCACTTCAGCAAATTCAGCTCTGCGGGCATGAGGACTTTCACCTGAAAAGTCTCAACAGTAAACAAAAGTCATCTATCTTCCCAAATGAGCCAGCGAGTGCATCTCCACAGCTATGATGTCCCTCATGTGGGAGAGAACACTTTCATTTTTCCAAGGCATCCTTGCTCTGAATTACATGTCACTTTAAATAGGTTGTTTGGCTGAGATGATGAGATGTTGGCTCAGGTGAAAGAGAGAGAGAGAAAGAGAAAGTTTAGGGGGAAATAGGCAGCGCCAGCAGATGGTTGGGACTGTGTATAATGTCATATATTACTGGCACAAACAGAAGGTCTGAGCTGAGGCTATACTCCCAGATAAACTGACATTTGCTGTGTGGGTATGTGTGTGTTTGCATGTGCGTAAGGGGAATAGAGTGTTATTATAGATCATGAGATGCATGAACAATGCAATGGGTAACCTGCTTCAAGACCATCAAACAAGTTTGTGGTTATTTATTCATATGTTTTTATCTCCTAAAAATAGGATTTGCCTTCATTTGTTGGTCAGAAGGGACACAATCAGCCCCTTTTTATCTAGATATATATCTAATTCATAAATTGACAGGGTCAGTGTAGATATTCTGTATTTTCAAAGCCTCAGTTCATCTTTCATTGCTTATGAGTTCTGGGATGTCTTCTAATGAGGAAACACAGTCATGTAGAGTAATATGACCAGATTTCTGAAATGAGAACTTGAGACATTTCTAAATAGTCAATATATCATGTAAAAATGTCCTCATCAATTTACAGTGAAGTGTACATCATATGTACATTTCAGAATCTCGGTGGAAGTTAAAGGTCATCAAAGTACTATTCACCTTTTTTTTTTTTACTTAAATACAATGAATTCGGACATTTTTGCTACACGTTAGCTCTTTATTGTCAAGCCCAAGATAACATAGTAGGATACTAGACAAGAATAATCATAAGGATGTGTTGAGTGGGTGTTGGCAATGGTTGTTTAAAAGTATGGTTTATTTTTGTAAATCTGCTAGGTGACGTTAATAGCGCTGAAACAGCATGCTTCACCTTCATCCAATTAACAGGTTTTTACTGTAGCATTTTACACCATTAATAGCAATATAACAATATAACACTACCTGCAAGTATGTGCCCTACTGGCCCAATTTTCAATAGCAAAACTAGAATTAATTATATGGCCAGTGATAAAATAAGCTTGTGTAGTGAGCAACCACCGACACTATTCACCAGAACAAACTGCTGCTCAGCCTTCTTTGCCACACATATTATTTCAGTTTGCACACTGTTTTGAATTCAAAGTAAAAAAAAAAACACACAACACACATGTATATAACCCTCGTCCCCTGAAGGAGGGAATGGAGACATCACGTCTGTGACCGACGAATTGGGTTCTTGCTTAGAGAGACCAATCCACTTAGAGTATAAACTAAACGAGAAAATGCACATTGGCATGCGATGATTGCATCCAGCTGCCGCTGATCACAACGTGAGTATAATTAGGCAGCAGGTGCAACGCATACTCAGGTTTTCGCTGAGGAGCCGAGCCGGTAACCGGGCAGCTCAGTGGTGGTACAGCAACAGTGGCGATGGGATGTGATGTCTTCTTTCCCTCCTTCAGGGAATGAGGGTTACATACGTTACATTTACACATGACTCATTTTTCAGGAACATATGGAAGATTGGAGGTGATTGAACCCTCTTGGAAAGGCAGACGGTCAGCCGGGGAAACACAGACTCTGAAGCTATACTGTAGAAATTTACACATATGGGATCCACTTAGGTCTCTCATATGAACACCAGCCCTCTACCAGTTCTCATGGATTCATCGAATGAGGGCCTGGTGCCGGACGCTCCGCTATGTCTAGCTGCCCAAGGGGATAGAGGAGCTCGACAGGGTCTACTGTATAGACAGTCTGAAGCGGTTTTAGCAAGCCAACCCAAGCCGGGGCCACTCAGTGCTTCTACCCGTTTGAGGTGAGAACACAGGAGGATAGCGGCTCTACAGGAAGGCTATAGCATCTAGCGAACGTGTTAGGGGTCACCCAGCCCACAGCTCTACAATTATCTGTCAGCGAGGCACCACGAGCCATCGCCCAGGAGTGGGCAGAGCACACCCTGTGCCTGGTAAGCCAGGGTGATGGCATCCACTATCCAGTGGGCCATCCTCTGCTTGTAGACAGCAATCCCGTTCTGCCGGCCTCCGTGACAGACAAGAGCTGGTCTGAGGTCCTGAAGCTTTGCATCCGGTCTATGTACCATCTTAGGGCTTGGACGGGACAAGCAAAGCTAGGGCTCGGTCTGCCTCCTCCGGGGGCAGCGCTTGCAGGCTCACCACCTGGTCCCTAAAGGGAGTGATGCTCCTCATTCTCCCTGATCTTACACAATGTCTGTGCGAGAAGGCTCCCTGGGGGATGGAGTCTCCATTCTCCGGGGAGTGCAGCTTGTGACAGCTCGTCGGCTGCACAGATGTGCAGGCCCGGAATGTGAATGGCTCAAAGCGACCTCAGATACTTCTGACTCCAGAGAAGGTGGCGGATGAGTTGCGACATGCAACAGGAGCGTAGACCACCTCATCGGTTGATGTACACAGCAGTCGCAGTGTTGTAAGCGCCCTTTGAGACGGTTCAAGGCAAGGCATACTGCTAGCAACTCCAGCCTGGAGAAATGTAAGGTCTGACCACGGGGTGAAGGTTTGGTGGCAGGCCGGTGTCACTTTGACCCGGTGAGTGCCGCACTGCCACGCCCACCTCGTGACTCGGCCATGGAGCCAGTGTTGAAGCAGTCTCATATGAAGCAGCCCCAGCAGCGTGACCGCCACTGTAGCTGCCATATGCCCCAGGAGCCTCTGCAGCTGTTTCAGCGGGACCGCCATCCTTCTCTCAAACGTATTCAAGCTGTTGAATGCCGACTGGGCACGTTCCTGCATGAGGTGTACCGTCTGTTTGACCAAATCCAACTCTATACCGAGAAAAGAGATCCTCTTAATTGGGAAGAATTTGCTCTTTTCCTGGTAAACATAAAGGCCCAACTGGCTGATGTGTGAAAGCACCAGGTCCCTGTGTTTGTATAACTGATCCTGAGATTGAGCTAGTATGAGCCAGTCCTTGAGGTAGTCAAGAAAACGAATGCCCTGCTCTCTTAGGGGAATGAGGGGCACCTCCATGACTTCCGTGGAGACATGGGGCGTCAGGGACAGCCCGAAGGGCAGGACAAGGTACTGACATCCCCGTCCTTCAATGAGAACTGCAGAAATGGTCTGTGACACAGAAGGATCGAAGCATGAAAGTACGTGTCCTTCAGGTTGATCGCTGCAAACCAATCTTGGGGACGGACACACCTGAAGGTGTGCTTCTGCGTGAGCATCCTGAACTATAGCCTGTGAAGGGCCTGGTTCAAGATGTGTAGGTTCAAGATCAGTCGTAACCCACCGCCTTTCTTGGGTACTATGAAGTAAGAGCTGTAAAACCCTGCCTTCATGTCGGCTGGAGGGGCCGGCTGTATCGCATCCTTCGCCAGTAAAGTTGTGATATCTGCATGCAAGACAGGGGCATCTGCAGCCTTCACTGAGGTGAAGTGGAACCCCTGAGCTTGGGAGTGCGCCGGGCGAACTGAATCGCAAAGCCGAGTCTGATGGTCCAAAGGAGCCAGCAAGATGGACTGGGGAACGCTAGCCACTCAAACCACTCACTGCTGCTCACTGGCGAGAGGGGAGTGTGAGTGCGGTCAGGGATTGGCCCGTCCAACACTCTCCGTCCTCTCTGGGGACCCAGAAATAGAGGAAACCACTCTATTGTTGAGATTTTTTGGAACAAAAGATTCTCCACCCGGTCCTCCTCCGGGGGAAGGAGAGGCGCATTCACCCTCTTCTGAAGAGCAGCTCCCTCCCTCTCTGGTTGCCTGTCCTGGGCCTCTTGCTGTTCCACTTGCTGTCAGGTTTGATGGAGCTCCGCTGCTCCACCATCAAGGGTGGTGAGGGAGGACGAACCACTGGAACGCTTCCTGGCAGTAAAAGGTGCCATCCACGACTCGTCATGCACTTCCGGAAAGAAAGGTACTGGGGTGGGGCCCTGAGAACCAGCACGGGCCACCCCGAAATACCAACTGTCCAGGCTTGAGGACGGCCCGGGTAAGCATAGCCATCATCCCCGGGTCCGCATCCAGTATTGCTGGCCATCCAGAGGGCAGCAGGGCATCTGGATTATCCTCCCCAGAGATGTCTGGCTCATCCTCCAATGCAGCTATCGACATCCGGTCATCGGGGGGGGGGCCCAGAAGGATACAAGTGGTACCCCACGGGAGGGTCCAACCCGTTCCTTGGGCAGCTCCACTGGCTGTGGAGTGCCGGTGGAAAGAGGGGCCCTCGGAGGTTGGTTCCTCGGAGGGAAATTCCTCACAGTCACCGTAAGACCAGTCAGGCCCTCACCAGAGGTACCACCCCCCGGCTTCTGCTAGGAGGGACACTAGATCTGGGCAGAGGCACTGGAACCCCGCCTCTTTGCAGGAAACAGAGTCTGGTGCGCAACTCTGCGATGGTCATACTCCAGCAATGAGAGCATGGCTCATCCACAAAAACTGCCTCAGCGTGCTTAATGCCCAGACACATGAGGCAGCAATTGTGACTATCACCCAGCGCCAGGTAACAACCACATCCAGAAACGCATGGTTGGAAATGCATCTATACCCCGACGCAATGTCGTCTTTGTACCGACGTGATGTCAAGTTGGTACAGACGCAACATCAACTTTAAAAAGGCGTTCCACCCATGTGAATGCTCTTTTAGGATTGCTCTTTTAGCGTGCTGAGGCGCACAGGGGAGATCACTGCCTGCAATACAAACGGGGTAGTGCAGCCTGATGTGTGCAACCCACTCGATACGGGGAAAAAAAACACAGCTTAAGCGCCGTACCGCCAACACCAAGAGCTCCAAGAGCGTGCTGAACTAATTTCAGCTACTTCTTCTTCTGAAGTGGAGAGCAGAACAATGTTGAACCGCTCAGCTCCGAAGCAAAAGGCTGAGTATGCGTTACACCTGCTGCCTTATTATACTCACGCTGTGATCAGCGGTAGCTGGATGCAATCATTGCATGCCAATGTGCATTGGCTCGTTTAGTTTACACTAGAAGTGGATTGGTCTCTCTAAGTGAGATCCCAATTCGTCGGTCATCGACATGACTCGGAGTGACCGACTGATGGGGAACTGGAATATTTTCGAGGATAACTCCAGCCAAGTACAGGAATACATAATAACTCAAAGGGAATATCTACTCAGCCTCATGTCTTTGAAATCACCCCATTTTCTTCCATTGTTCAAGGAAATATATTTAGCTATGGAAGCCTGTTTCTGCCACTGAATTAAAAAAAATAAATGAATAAAAAAATAAAGGTAATTGAAACTTTTTATCTCACAATTTGGACTTTTTGTCTTGCAATTGCAAGTTTACATCACGCAATTCTGTCTTTTTTTTTTTCTCAGAACTGCGTAATATAAACTCCCAATTCCATTTTGTTTTCTCAGAATTGCATGATATAAACTCGCAATTCCGTTTTCTTTTCCCTCAGAATTGCATGATACAAACTTGTAATTCCGCCTTCTTTTCTCTTAGAATTGCGTACTACATACTCGCAATTCCAATTTTTTTTCTCAGAATTGCGATACAGTTCCGACTTTTTTCTCAGAATTGCATGATACAAACTCGCAATTCCGACTTTTTTCTCAGAATTGCGTGATACAAACTCGCAATTCTGACTTTTTTTCCTCAGGATTGCATGATACAAACTTGCAATTCCTACTTTTTTTTCCTTCAGAATTGCGATACAAACGTACAATTCCAGCAGTTTTTTCCTCAGAATTGCTATACAAACTTACAATTCCGACCTCCTCAAAATTGTGATACAAACTCGCAATTCTGACTTTTTTTCTCTCAGAATTGCATGAAACAAACTTTTCTCTGGGAATTGCGTGATACAAACTCACAATTTTGACTTTTTTTCTCAGAATTGTAATATAAACTCGCAATTCTGATTTTTTTCTCAGAATTGCAAGTTTGTCTGAATATTTTGTCTGAATATTTTTTTTCTCAGAATTCTGCGATATAAACTCACAATTTCAATAAAATAAATTCTGCATTTCTATTTATAATTCTATAAATTATAGCAGGCACTTCTGAATTTATAACTTGCAATTGTGATTTATTTCTCAGAATTCTAAAGAATAAAAAAAGTCACAATTGCAAATTTCAGAAATGGGCTTCCATATTTAGTAGAATGTCCAAGGTACTTTATATTTACTAGCTGGCAACCAAGAAAGGGGAAAAACGGGTTACACAGACTATTTTTTGTGTACTTTGAAAAACATTGCTCACTGTACTTATATACAGTAGTATGGAAAAGAGCAGCTTACATATTCTGCCAAATATCTCCTTTTGTATACCACAACAAGAGGTCGATTAGATGATGAAATAATTTTCAGTTTTAGATGAACTCTCACTCAATTATTTAATGCAGAGGAATGTTTCCAGCATGTGTAACCCAACATTTCTGTATCATGTCAAATGCATAATTCAGCAGAATATTCATTTCAAAACTCTTCTTCCATTGGACAGTCAGTGTGTTTCTTTACATGTCAGTGTAATAATGATTTCTTTAATATCAACAGTGTTGTACAGATCCAGTGTGATGGTGAGGTCAGCAGCAGGTGGTCTCTCTCTCTCTCTCTGTCTCTCTCCCTTGTGCCTGTCAAGCCACACAATGACCCGGTCCCAGGTTGCATTTGAGTTGCCTCGTATCAGGCAGCTGATCAAAGCCTCTCTCTCTGCAGAAGCAACCAGCACCCGCTCCACCTCCCATGGATCTATATTACTCAGATAAGCCATTAATAAAACACTATCAGAATCAACAGCCCTTTGATTAATGATCTAAAGGTCGGTGCTGCGTGATCTGATAGCGAATGTTCATCCAAACTCCTCCCACCCGCTAAGCAAAGCAGCTGTTTGACCTCCGTGACATACATAGACAGAACATTTACCTTTTTCCAAGGATAGTTCGGGCCAAAATGTAAACTCCATCATATTTACATTTCATTCCTTTCAAATTTTTTGTTCCCTGAAAAAAAGTAATAGGGCAATGGGTTTGGAACAATATGCAGACGAGTAAATATGACATATACTATTCCTTTAAGGGCAAAGAATGTAGACCGTGCAATTTCTTTTGGACCACCAAATCTAAGTTAAACGTATTTTAGATCACAGGAGGGGGCTTTTCATCTCATAAAAATCCTTTCTTTGCACATCAAGCATATGTTTAAGATGATAAAGGAAGGCGCCTGTCAGATTCTGTATGCTTTAGGGCACACATGCGTGCTAAGTGTTGCATATCATTTTGCTTGCAGCGTGAATGAGATTCACTCAACACTTTTTGAGCTCAAACATAAACACAGCCTTTAAATAGCCTTCTTAGCTTAGCCAGTTATGTAGTCTTTAACTAATAGATACAAAGTATTCAGGGAAAAAACATAAAAACGGTAAAACATACAAAAAAGGTGATTGTGATAAAGTTTAAAATAAGGAAGCCACATTGTGAGATGTGAATTAGCAATTGTAAGATAAGTTAAAAACTACAATAGCCATTATTATGAGAAAATTGCATTGTCAAAACTAAAGTAACAAAGAAACAAAGTTGCATTTAACAAGATTTAAAATCACACCATAAGATAAATAGTTTCCACACACAAAATAAATAAAATAAAATATATAATAATTGTGTGATACAACTCGTAATTCTGACTTTTTCCTAAGAATTGCGTGGTACAATCTTGTAATTACGACTTTTTCCTCAGAATTCCGTGATACAAATTCGCAATTCTATCTTTTTCCTCAGAATTGCGATACAAACTTGTAATTCCATCTTTTTTTCTCAGAAATGCATGATACAAACTTACAATTCCGACTTTTTCCTCAGAATTGCTTGATACAAACTCACAATTCTGTCTTTTTCCTCAGAATTACATGATACAAACTTGCAATTTCTTCTTTTTTCTCAGAATTCTGTGATACAAACTCGCAATTCCGATTTTTTTCCTTAGAATTGCTTTATACAAACTTGCAGTTCCTTCTTTTTCCTCAGAACTGAGTGATACAAACTTGTAATTCACACTTTTTCCTCAGAATTCCATGATACAAACTTGCAATTCTGACTTTTTCCTCAGAATTCTGTGATACAAACTCACAATTCCAACTTTTTCCTCAGGATTGCGTGATACAAACGTACAATTACGACTTTTTCCTCAGAATTGCTTGATACATATTCACAATTCTGTCTTTTTCCTCAGAATTGCATGATACAAACTTGCAATTCCATCTTTTTTTCTCAGAATTCCGTGATACAAACTCACAATTCCGACTTTTTCCTCAGAATTGCTTGATACAAAATCACAATTCTATCTTTTTCCTCAGAATTGTGTGATACAAACTCGCAATTCCGATTTTTTTCCTTAGAATTGCTTGATACAAACTTGCAGTTCCTTCTTTTTCCTCAGAACTGCGTGATAGAAACTCAGAATTCTTACTTTTATTCCCCTCAGAATTGCATGATACAAACTCAGAATTTCATCTTTTTCTGAGTTTTTTCCTTAGAATTGCATGATACAAAATCGCAAGTTCGACTTTTTTTTCTCTCAGAATTGCATGATACAAACTTGTAATTCAGACTTTTTTTCTCAGAATTGCATGATAAAAAAATAACATTAAATAAAATAAAAAATTAAAATAAAATAAAAACAGTTAAACAGCACGACAATAACCTCAAATCCGCATATTAGAATGATTTCTGATGATGAAAATGATGCTGAAAATTCAGCTTTGCAATCACTGGAATATCACTGGTTTTCACTGTAATTTTGGACAAGTAAATTCAGAATTTTTGTTTGAAAGAAATTAATACTCATATTCAGCAGCTAAACATTCATTTGATCCATATTGAAAGTAAAAACATTTATTATCTTACAAAATATTTTTATTTCAAAGACTGTACATTTTGAATTTTCTACTCACCAGTGAATCCTGAAAAAAAAAGAAAGAAAGAAAAAGAAACACATCATGGTTTCCACACACAAAATAAAATAAAATAAATTTCAATATTGATAATTATAATCCAAAGAAATGTTTCTTGATCTTTCAAATCAGCATTGGAATGATTTCTGAAGGACACTGAAGACTGGAGTAATGATGCTGAAAATTCAGCTTTGCCATCATTGGAATAAATTACATTTTTATGTATATTACCATAGAAATCAGCTATTTTAAACTGTAATAATATTTCTCTACATTACAGTTTTCACTGTAAATATGGTCAAATAAATTTAGCTTTGGCGAGCATAACAGACGTCCATCCAAAAAGTATATGATGAATGTTTACATGTACTGTATGACAAAAAGCGTATGATAATTATGACACATTTTAATTTCACATTATGAAATAAAATCACACGTGAGATACACGGTTACAGTGTCAAATCTTAAGTCGTAATTACAAGGGGAAAAAAATACAAGATGTAAAGTCGCATTGCGAGATATAAAATCACACTGTCGGATATGTAGTCTCAGGTGCTAGAAACAAAGCCGCAAATTATAAGACTGAAAAGTGGCACTGTGAGATATCAGTTACATTTTTATTTTTTACTCTTGAGGCAGAAACAAATGCAGTCTTGCCTTGCAATCATTGCAGATTGTTGCATTATACTGTATGCAATTTACATTATACTCTGGAGTCAAACAAAGCAGGTTGCTGCTAAAGAGCCAATAACTCATAATGAATGGCAGGTGTAACCTCATACAAATCCAAATACACGATCCGCCTCCTTCATGCACACCCACATCTTTTTTGGGAGATAATCATGCCAATTACTTTTCAATAAAAATACTTTTCAGCTCGTTCCCACACCCCTGATCTCAGACAAATCTGAGCAACAAGACATGTCAGGACATGAAGACATGATAGCAGTTAACAAAACATCAACAAAAGGACTGTGATTATGGTGGTGATAGGAGCGTGTCACTCCACACAGCTCCACATGTACAACGCTTACACAAACATGACAGTATGATGGCAGCTGAGGGGAAACGCTTGCCTCCGGGGTCCTATTGACTTTCAATACGCCGTATGTCACATGGAGAGAAGTGTGAGAGATAATTTATCACAACAAAAGACAAATCAATGGACTTTGCAGGGCTCTGGCTAATTATGTGCTCTATTGAAATTTTTCCAATGATGGAATGCGCGCGCTCGTGTGTGTGTGTGTGTGTGTGTGTGTGTGTGTGCGTGTGTGAAAGAGAGAGAATTTGTGTGTGTCAGGGTTTGCCTACATTGTGGGGACCAAATATCCCTGCAAGCATAATAACATCTGAAATCAACCAATAGTTCCCAACCAGAAAATGTACAGAATGTCAAAGCAATAGTTCAACCAAAAGATTTGGGAAAAAAAAAAAAAAAACACCTGCTTGACTTCCTTTCTTCGGTAAAAGATTTCTATTTCAGATTACTTCTGTTTTTATTTATTTATTTATTTATTTATTTATTTTTAATTTATCAAAGATCTGATGAATATCTTTGAATAAAAAAAATAAATAAAAGTTTTTCACAAAAATGTGAAGCAAAATGTTTCATGAACAGCAAATCAGCATATTAAAATGACTTCTGAAAGACCATGTGACACTGAATACAGGAGTAATAATGCTGAAGATTCAGCTTTGCATCACATGAATAAATTACAATTAAAATATATTAACAGAAAACAGTTATTTTAAATAGTAATAATGTTTAACATTATTACTGTTTTACTGCATTTTTCAGTCTTGGTAAGCACAAAATATTTATTTTCAAAAACAAACAAATCTAACAGAATCATAGCTTTTTAATGGTATGTATTCTGGTGTGATAAAATTAATTTTAATTAATTTAATTACAGACATCATAATTGCTTATTTTTTTCATCATATCCTCATTAAGAATTAATACATACCTTATGATAAAAGCTTTAACAATCCAAACAGTTATTGTTTCATCACCCTTGTAATTTTACACATTTAGCTGTGCCATTAGTGTCAGCAGTTCAACAAAGAAGTCAGTATAGCTGTGAATTCCACATAAATCCATTCACGTCAAAATGAACACATTAATTGATGGCTCTTGTAAATATCTCTTCTCTTCCATCGCAACTCTACAAAAAAAAAAAAAAGCGGGCTGATCTAACATTTTAACAATATGAAACTCCCTTTACTCCTCTCTGTCTGTGAAGATGATAAATTGTGACCATTATTTTCTATAATGGAGCCTGTAATTGCTTGCAATTAGGCCCCATTATGTGAGAGGCATATGACCTGGCTACAGATAGACTATACAGCCTGACAAATTGAGAAAAAGCTGTTTTATCAGGAGATTTTTTGTAGGTCTCTATGAATGATCATAATTTTCAGATTTTATTGTCATGTACTGGATCACCAGCCGTCATTCCAGTGTGTTTAGATGAAGGATCATTAGATAAGCACATGATCACTGTATGTACCCCCATGTGATCCAAGATGTTTATGTCTTCCTGTCTTCATTTGCAAAGAAATGAAGGTTTTTGAGGAAAATATCCCAGGATTTATGTCCATATAGTGAACTTCAATTGGGGTTGAAGGTCCAAATTGGGCTGTAAGGGCTCTACACGATCCCAGCCGAGGAATAAGGATCTTTTCAAACTCTTTTCGAAACATCATTTTCTAAAATAAAATAAAAATTTCTACACTTTTTAACCACAAATGCTAATCTTGCATTAGCACTGCAATGCGCATCTATGACTTCACGCATTACGTAATCACATTGGAAAGGTCACGCAAAGTTAGTTCTTCGTCTGTGTACTTTCAAAAAGGTACACTCTAAAGCCCCGTTCACACTAGCAGCGACTTCTGTCGCTGCATGTCGCTAGAGGCTGGCGACGAGGTTACTAGTGGGCGTTCTCACTACTGGTTGCCTTGACAGCGAGTCAGGTTTCTTGCCGTTAAATTCAAACATTTTGGAGGCAAAAGACTAAATATAATATAAATATAAATGAAATCTGTACATACAAACAAAAAACTAATGAGAAGCATAGCCTATATTTTCCATTCTGTATGTTTATCTACGGCTCAGAGGAGAAGGATCACATGAGCTCTACCGCCGCCTTTCCTATTGGCTGTCGCTCCAGAAAGTCACTCTTCATTTGCATAAAGTTGAGAGATTCTGAACTTTGTCGCGTCGCTGGACACGCCCCATCCGGTCGCCAACGGTCGCTGTAGCTCGCTGTCGCTCTTGTCCCTGGAAATCGCCAGCTCTCCATTGAAATGAATGGGATAGCGTCGCTTTGTCGCTGCGTGTCGCGTGTAGTGTGAACGGGACTTAAGGCTACGTTCACACTGTCAGTTTTTGGGATTGACAACTGCATTTACTTACAGGTGTGAGTCTCAAAATGTCCCATTCACACAGCTCTGTCTGTCTGTATGAACGTGGAACAGGAGTCAAGCCCGTATTCCTTACAAGTAACCATAGCAACAGTGACCAAAATAATATCAAAGATGGTGACGTCCATAAAACTGAAAGTCTTACCACTTTCTGACACAACAAGAGTCCAATCGAGCCGTGAGTTTATCCATCAAATCATTAACGACAGCAGCTTTTAAAATTTGAGTGGAGAGCGGAACAAAACTGATGGGAGGGAGCGGCTCCGGTGGAGACTGGATATAAAACTTTCAGATGACACAGCTCATTTCTCTGTCACTGTAAGTTACCGAAACCACACATGAAAGCACACAACAAACGGTAGATGTGCGTTTGTGCGGTAGAGCGGCTCTCTTGCACTGAATGACATGACAGACAACTAGTTGTTCAGTCCTGTTCCGTTCACACAGCGCGTGTGTTCCAAGAATGCGCTGAAAATTTACAGGTGTGAGTTCGGTTATAGAATACAGTTGTCACACCCGTAAATAACCATATCGTATGTGAGTGCACCCGTATTAAGAACTCAAATACAGTATTGACAACCGTATTCTGCTGCTGTATGAACGTGGCCTAAAAAATGCTGGGTTATTTTTTTAAACCAAATGCTGGGTTCAACTTGTTGGGTCATTTTATTGCGTTATTTTAAATATTTTTTACCCAGGTGCTGGGTAGTTTTTCTGTAACTAAGCTGCTGGGTCATTTTTAACGCTGGGTTATTTTTTTCTACCCAACCGCTGGGTCAAACCTGTCTCTGACGAAACAACCCAGCTGCTGAATTAAAGTCAGAGTGCGGACTTTTTGAGTCCTCTAGGAGAGTGCGGTTCTCAGTGCCACTGATTTGGTGCACTTCTTCAGCAAAATAAAGGTTTGTATACATTTCATTTCATTTATAAAGTCTTCACTGTGCTGTAAATTGTATTATTCACAATGCAACATAAGGACAAGATGGAACAAGATGGACGAGATGGTTTCCATCGTAGGATGGAAAGACTGTTTGCCTTGCACAAAACAAATGGATTTCTTTTGTTATTGTACTGACTTTAATTTAGCTTGATATTAAAATATGTTATCTAATCTCAGTACTGTTTGTTTATTGCCAGGTTTTGTAGTCAGTCATGGCATTTTTCAGCTACGGCTACAGTCTGAAGTTCACAGTTACCCCAGCAAAACAACAGCCCTTCTCCGGCTCAGATTTCGGCAACACACTGGCACGAGAATTGGCGATATTTCATTAAAAAGTGATTACAGAGAATGGTTGAATACACTAAAATTATAATGCTACTTTTAAATGTTACATTTTTATGGTTAAATGCTTGTTAACTGAGTTTAAATGTATGTAATATTGTAAACTATGCTGTATTCACCCAAATACTGTAAATTCAATTTGTCTTGTATTTTGTCCATGTGTTCTTGCTTAATAATAAATATTCATCTTTTGATTATTGCTGTTGCCTCTATTAATTCTGTGTTTTTTATAAGTTAAAGTCCAATTTAAGCCAGCAATATAATAATTTTTAGTTATATATTATAATAGTTGACTTAAAATAAAAATAACCCAGCATGTTTGGTAAAAACATTTAACCCACCAGCTGGGTCAAAATAAAATAATAATGTCACTAATCTGGTCGTGTACGCCAGTCCGCTCGCCACCAGAGGTCGCCTTGCCATTCACATTACACAGACTGTTGCACCTCGCCCCGGACTACATTCCCCATCAGCCATTGCGCTGATCATCTGCACCCAATCAGAGACCCTATATAAGCCTTGGACTTCCCTTTTTCATTTTGCAGAGTATTGTATTGCGTTTACCACACGTTTTGTGTTAGCAACTGTTCGGAGCCCCGCTGTTTTTCCTGAGTCTAGTTCTTTCATGTTTTCTAGTTTAGCCTTGTTCCTGTTTCTAGTCATTCGAGTCTTGTATCTTCGTCTAACTTGGATTACCCTTTGTCTTGTTGTTTTTGGACTCTCACCTGTCTAGTGGACACCCTTTTGCCTCGCCTTTTGGATACGTTTGCCGCTGATCGACCCTCGCCTGTTTTACAGACTACTCTTGTGTCTTGCCTGAAAATGCCTGTTAGCCATTGTCTGACCCTACCTGTGTTTGACCATGTCTTTGTCGATGTCCTTTAAAAAAAGCTCGCATCACACATCCTTCACTCCGTAACACAGCATGTGTTCTGTCTAATATTTACCTAGTGCTGGGTTGCCAAATAACCCAGGTTGGGTTGTTTTTAACCCAGCAATTTTTAGAGTGTAGGGTAGGGTGAAAAACTGCATCTCATTTTCTCCTCTAACATCAAAATTTTTGTAAAGGGTGTTTGACTTTCTTTGCAAGTTCACTTTTTAAACACTGTACTTCCATCTATGTCACACGTGACCTTTTTTAAGGTGATTACATGTGTTGAGCTAGTGCAAGATGACCATTTGTGGTTAAAAAGTATATCAGTTTTTATTAGTTTTTTTTAGAAAATGATCATTTCGCTAGATAAGACCCTTATTCCTCGGCTGGGATTGTGTAGAGCCCTTTGAAGCTGCACTGAAACTGCAATTTGGACCTTCAACCCGTTGTTGGCCACCGTTGAAGTCCACTGTATGGAGAAAAATCATAGAATGTTTTCCTCAAAAATCTTAATTTCTTTGCGACTGATGACAGAAAGACATGAATATCTTGGATCACACGGGGGTGAGTAAATTATCAGGAATTTTTTATTCTGTAAACTTGAACTTGAAAAGTGAACTTCTCTTTTATACCCTGTCCAAATGTATGGAGAAGAACTGTAATGAATGGATATTTCAGTTCATCTTTACATGCAGTGTTTAGATAAATGCTCTTAACACAGAAATACATTTTTTAAAAAAGGTAAAAGAACATCATGAACCCAAAAGCCTCAGGTAAAATATTCTGAGAAAATGAGCTAAATCCAATATGATGAGATATGTAAGCTAATAGTTTCTTTTTGTCTGTTTTTTTATTTTATTTTATTTTTTTTATTATTGAGCGCATTCAGAGTGACAGTAAATGTCGTCCTTCATCTCTTGAAAATGATTTCAAATGTTTCTTTTTTGTAAATATGCTTTCTATATGCATTAGACTGACAAAATGGGAATGTAGTGTGTAAAATTGATTTCTGCATGTTGCAACATTTTCAGGCTATATATTTAAACTTTTTCCCTACTTCATTATATTATATTTTTTTTTCACAGCAATGTCTTCTGTTCTCTTGAAGAAACACATATTTGCCACAGGGCAAGTAATTCAAATATTAAAAGCAATATAGAGAAAGCTTTGGAGCTTTACAAACACAAATATTTCTCTATATTTTTCATTAATATATGTGTGTACTGTTTTCAGTTTCCAGGCTGCATTATTTGGACAAGAAATCTTTTTGATTATTTGGACAATATTGTGAAAGTAAAAAAAAAAAAAAAAAAAAAAAAAAATCAAATTGCAAGAAAAACATTAACCTTGTTTCCGCCACTGAATAAAATAAAATAAAATAAAATAAAATAAAATAAAATAAAATAAGGGGAAAAAAGTAATCGCAACTTTAAAGCCTGACTTCTAGTCTAAGAAAAAGTCAGAATTATGAGGAAAAAAAACTGAGGCTTACTGAAAGTTACAATCAAATTTTCATTAATTCATTCATTCATTCACTCATTTATTTCACCATTCTGTTTTTTTCCCTTTGAATTATGAGATATAAACTCGTAGTTCTGCGCAAAAAGTCTGAATTGTGAGATAAAAACTCCAAATACAGTAAGTCTGACTTTTAGTCTGAGAAAAAAAGACTGACAAATAAGACTGAAAAGTGTCTTTATCCATTGATTTTTTACAAATCAAACCTTTCTTTCTTTCTTTCTTTCTTTCTTTCTTGAGATGTGTAGTACATGACAGAAAAGATCACCATTTTGATGCACATATTGCATGCAGACAATATGAATTTAATCCATATGTTTCCCATAAGAGTCTTTTAGTTTGTTTACAAAATTGATTCATTTAACAGTGAAAGATGTAAAAACTGTACCAAGGGAACTCTCAGACCAGCTAAATGCAAAGCGTACTTTCTTGTGAATCTTTGATGGCTGTCATCTTGCTCCACCCCCCCCCCCCCCCCCCCCCCCAATAGCCCATAACACTGAAGTATTGATTTTTAACTACTGAAATATCAAAAGCTTCATGATTACACATCATTGCATCTGTTCTGCTCAAAAGAGGCCTCTCATCGACCCAGTCATTGATCTGAATGTTCACAGTACAAGCTAAACTCAATAGAATAAAAAGCTTCATCATTTCTTGGCCACAACTGACAGCTGAGCAGATTCTGAGAGTACACCATCTAATGTTTGTATAATGAGAAACCCATCAGGAAGGACAAATTTACATTTGTTTTTGTCTTTGAACCTTCTTACCTTTACTTCCATCACTTGACTGAAGAATTTGTAAAACCTGTTGCGCAAAAAGACATCTCGTTCACATGCACAGGAGGCCAGGGCTAGTTGTCACAAGCCTTACACAGTATGTTAGTAACTATGATGTATTGAGATAAAAAATCAATCACTTATCGTGTTTTTTCTTGCAGTGGTTTTGGATGTCAGTGTTTCTATGGAAGCTTATTTCTATCATGGAATTTAAAAAGAAAGAAAAAAGGTAATACCAACTATTTATCTCACAATTTGGAATTTATATTTCACAATTGAGACTTTTTTTCACAGAATTGCGAGTTGATATCTGGTTATAAACTCGAATATATTGCCATTCTGAGTTTATATCTCACAGTATCTCACAGTTCTGTCTTTTTTTCTCAGAATTGTGAGATATAAACTCAGAATGGCAAAAGTAACTCTGTGAAAAAAGTCTGAATTGTGAAATGTAAACACCAAATATAAAAATAAAATACTATAAACTCGTAACTGGAGGAAAAAAAAATTAAAGTGCTCCTATTATGCCTTTTCAAATATGACCTTTCATGCAGTGTGTCATGTAGCTGTATGTGAACATAAACTATCTACAAAGTTGTGAAGCCGACAGTGCACGATAAATGAAGTTATTGTCTATCAAAAAAAAAGAGTCGGTTCACAATCGCCTGAACGAGTCGTCAGGAATTCGAATCTTTTTCTGTTACAGCCACACGTCATGAAGTAACACATTTGCATAATGTCTGCCCACGTTCTACGTCGCGAACAACTTGCCCGCCCACAAACACAGGTAAATTTCCCTGTGGTTTACGTCATGTCGAGAAGACGCTGTATCATAAGTACAAAGGCTTGCTCTTAAAAGATGGATCAGTGGCCAGTTTATTTGGACCGGCTTGCTCCTCTGAACCTCTAACTGTAAGTGTGATTAATAATTGATGGTTGTATTTTCTAGCGATCGTTCAAAATCGTCCTATATCGCTCATGGGAGTGAGTAAATTATCAGGACATTTTTACTCTGAAAGTGGAGTAATCCTTTAAAACTTGTTGCTCTCATGTAACGTTACTCTGTATCATGCAAAATACGTATTTAGATGTGTGTGTGTTGTGTTTGCTCTGCGCAGCTCGTAGGTCTCTGGCTAACTGGCTGACAGCTTTATCTGTTCACTCGCTATTGTCTAGAAACGTGTCGATGAATAGTGAATGTTTGTCGTTGTTGTTACTTGAAGTACTGATAAAGAATAGAACAGTACGTTGGTGTACAAGCTGCAGTGCTTTATCAATACGTTTCTGCGTTGAGTTGACGCATATACTATGGCTGTTTGGGTGTAGTTGTTTACCACCGAGTTCTGGGCTAGAGTAAAGGTGATGGGCGTTCCGTGTTTGAAATTTGCTGCATGCAGTAACGTTAGACCAATCACAAAAGACTGGGTCATCGCACCAATCACCGCAGATTAGTGTCACGTACAGGAGTGGTTTGGACAAATGATTCGTTTTGACGAACCGCTTGGGAGTCGTTGAGCAAATAAGGTAAAAATAAATGCATGTTATACGACAATAAAAGTGTTTTTTGACCTTGCATGCATGTCAACTTGTTGTTGGGGACTCACAAAACCAAAATATAAACCTTTTATAATCCATAATAGGGGCACTTTAACCTTGTTTTCACCACTGAAAATAAAATAAAATAAAATAATAAAAATGCCACTTTCAGTATGTCTCAGTAACTTTCTGTTTGTTCGTTCATTCATCTATCTCACAATTCTTTTTTTTCTCAGAATTGTGAAATATAAACTCTAAATGGTGAGATGTTAATTCACAATTCATGTTTATAATGAGATACAAACTCACAATTCTGTGAAAAAAGTCTAAATTGTGAGATATAAACTCCAAATATGAAAAAACAAAAAAAAAACAAATACAATCTCACAATTACAAGAAAAAAGGTAACCTTGTGTTACCTTGAATAAAATAAAATAAAATAAATTATGCAACTTTCAGTAAGTCTCACTTTATTTGTTTGTTCATTCCAGCCTGGTCTCATTGTTTATACGTAGGTATTTATACGTAATGTTTAGAGCCACAAAACGTACGTTTTTGTACGTTTTTATTGATGCGAAAACGTACAATTTAGACATATTTCAACGTTTAAACCGTACAAATCGCTACATATTTTTAGCTAAAAAACGTAAAATACTTGCATATCATTTATATCATTAAGATATTCGTATAAATGTCTTTTTTTTATCATTTTATTTTTAGCCCCCTTAATCTACCCCATACCTAAACCTACCCATTTTATAGCAAATATGCATTTATACCCCTTAACCCACCCCCAAACCTAAACCTACCCATTTTATAGCGAATATAAAAGGATATAAAACGTAACTGACCAAAATATGCAGGGAAATTACCACTTTATTAACAATATAGAATAAAATGTATTGTTTATAGTCGCTAATCCCACTCCTACCCCTAAACCTAACCATAACTCTCTCTGCACTGTAATAAAGAAAACATTACAGACAAATCGCAATCGCAATCATTTATTTATTGCAAAAATTTCAAACGCAGTACCAAAAAGCAGTCCAAATGACTGTGCGTTGCAGCCGCAGTCCTCTCTGGTGGAATACGGATGGTTTGTGTGAGGTGCAGAGCAGAATTTAAATTGTTAATCCCTGAAAATATTTTCCCTCTGTGAAAGCGCGCGTGCACATCATTCAAAACACACCTCACCAGAAACACGGCTTGTCGTAATCTGTGACGAATGCGTTCGATTTTCCTGCCGTAAAACCTAGAGTTTCTCGATGCGGCACTATTTGAATTTGCAAAATGCACTTAAGCGCGGGTTTATTGCTGTTGCTGCTGGACATGCTGCTTGGGATGGAGATGAAGATTGCCGGATAAAGGCTTGAATTTGGGTTCGTTCTTCATAGTCGCATGGATTCTTAAGATCTAGATTACAGCGCACAAATAAAATTATTTTGTAATTATGATGCGTGTTCGGTGTATTTTATGATTCTATTGTTAGTCACAGCATGTTGGAGAAAACGCATTTTGTGTCCTATCACGTTAATATTACATGAATGGTTAAATGATTGCAGAAACTTTATTTATTTTAAGGGTTTAAAGTGTAGTCTTGTTTAACATGTAGGCCTATTCTTGGAAACGAGCGGGCAGCAGAAATTACACCGAACAAAATAAAATGTTATAATGTCATATTAAATAAACGATTAACAATTTAATAATGCAATTGAAAACATAAGGGCACTGGTATTACAAATAAAAACAACAATAAAATTAATGCCGTGATTTCAATATTCATAAGGATTCGTTTTTAGGTGTCATCAATACGTCAATATTGTACGTTTAAATGCTGAAAATACGTAAGTATTTGTACGTTTAGATGCTGTAAAAAAAAAAAACGTCAGTATTGTACGTTTTAGTGTCTGGAAAAACGTAAGTAAATGTACGTTTTGTAGAACCATATTTTACATAAAATGCATACGAATTATCATGAGATCACGTTGCTCATTCATCTATCTCACAATTCTTTTTTTTTTCAGAATTGTGAGATATAAACTCACAATTGTGAGATGTTAAGTCACAATTCAAGTTTACAATGAGATATAAACTCACAATTCTGTGAGTAAAATAAAATGATGCAACTTTCAGTAAGTTGCACTTTTAGTCTGAGAAAAAAGTCAGAATTACAAGAAAAAAAAAACCCTCAGAGTTACTGAAAGTTGCAATCAAATTGTTTGTATGTTTGTTTGTTTGTTTGCTTGCTTGTTTGTTTGTTCATTCGCTCGTTCATTCATTATCTCACAATTCTTTTTTTTTTTCTTCAGAATTGTGAGATATAAACTCACAATTCTGTGAAAAAGTCTGAATTGTAAGATATAAACTCCAAATATAAAAATATAATACCCCAAATGTAAACTCACAATTGCAAGAAAAAAAGTTAACCTTGTTTCTACCCCTGAATAAAATTAAATAAAATAAAATAAATGTATTTGCAACCTTTAATCAGAATTACGAGAGAAAAAAAGCTCAGGCTTACTGAAAGTTGCAATCACATATTTATTTATTTATTTATTTGTTTGGTTGTCTGCCTGTCTGTCTATCTTTCTGTTTCACAATTCTGTCTTTTTTTTTTCTCAGAATTGTGAGACATAAACTCACAAAAAATAAAACACTGCAAAGAAAAATTTGCAATTGCAAGAAAAAAGTTAACCTTGTTTCCACCACTGAATTTAAATAAATAAATAAATAAATTGTGACGTTCAAAAAGTCAGACTTTGAGTAAATATTGCTGAATAAATTCAGAATTGTGAGGAAAAAAACTCAGATTTGCTGAAAGTTGCAAGCAAATATTTGGATATTTGTTTGTTTGTTGATTTATTTTTAATTTATCTGTTGTTGTTCTTCTTTATAATCTTCCATAGGTTTCAAAATTGTCTTAAATTAGATTTAAGGTACACAACCTTATAACATAAAACAACAAAACCACTCTAGCATGATTTGTGCTTTTAATTGTTAGAATTTTGGTGAAAAGCATATCAAAGAGTTTTGTAATCCTTTGTAAAATAAATATTTATTGGAGCACAAAGTGTGACAACTATCTCCGGCCTCATAAGCGCTGACATCCCTGTACAAATATCTTCCTCATTATCCCATCCATTACAAAAGATTTCCCAATCCAACCAGGCCACAAGCCAAAAGGCTGCACGAGTCGCCAGGTGTCAGAAAGTGGGAAACGTCACACACTCCATACATACAATATGCTTTACTACAGCTTCAGGCAATGAATCAGTGTGACGTTGTAACACCAACATCACATTACTTATATTTCTTTTCTGCCAGACATTTTCTGCAGCTAATTTGCTCAATTGATTGGCAGTTTTTTCTCTTCTCTTTTACTTTATCTGCCCTTGTGGAAAAAGTATCTGTTTCTTCCCATAGTAGTTAGAGAGTCTCCATTCCCTAGTGTGCCCGGTGATAAATGACGTGTCTGCTGCCGTTTATCAGGCAGATCTTGTGATCTAACGTATGAATTCTCATCTCACACCTTCTTTTCCCTCTTCCGCTTTCATCCCCCCAGCCTCCAAACATAGGGGCAGAGGAACGTAAAGTATCTGTGAGGTAATTTTCTACTCATCAGAGAAGAGAAGTAAAAAGAAGAGAGAAGTACAAAGGCAGAGTGAGTAGAACAGAGGGAGAGTAAGTACAACAGAAAGAACAAAAAAAAAAAAAAAAAAAAAACATTGCTTCTCAACTAGTTTCGTTCTGGACCCAGATTTTAGACTGGGCATCAAAACATTGCACTTTAGGAATATTACCTTCAAATGTCTCTCATGTTTTATGCAAGTCAAAAACGTGATTTAATGTCTCTGAATCAACTACATTAGTGACATGAACAAAAGTTATTCTGAAAGGGTTAGATGAGGTAACCAGATTTTATTTTATTTTATTTATTTTTTGTTTTTGTTTTGTAGATGTGGGAATGAAGCTCCTAATGGATGTTTTTTTTTTTTTTTTTTTTTTTTTTACTTTTTATATCCCCCACTTTATTTTATTTTATTTTATTTTATTTTATTTTAATATACAGATGTGGGCATGAAGCTCCTAATGGATGTGTTTGCTTTTTGGCCCTCTCTTTTATTTTATTTTATGTTTTGTTTTGTTGTGCTTTTTATATCTCCCTCTTTTTTATTATTTTATTTTATTTTATTTTATTTTATTTTATTTTATTGTTTTATTTTTGTTTTTTGTAGATTTTATTTTTATTTAATTTATTTTACTTTTGTGTTCTGTTCTGCTTTGTAGATTTTATTGTTTTGTTTGTTTGTTTGTTTGTTTGTTTGCTTTTTATGCCTCCCTCTTTTTATTTTATTTTATTTTATTGTTTTGTTTTTGTGATTTTGGTAGATTTGATTTGATTTGATTTTTTTATTGCTTTTGTGTTTGTTTGTTTGTTTGTTTGTTGTTTTGTTTTGTCACTTTCTTTTTATTTATTTACTTACTTACTTACTTATTTATTTATTTTTTTTTTATTTGGTAGATGTGTGAATGAAGCTCCTAATGGATGTTTTTGCTTTTTATATCCCCTCTTTCTTTTTATTATTTTATTTAATTCTATTTTAGTTTTTTGTTTTGTTTTGTTTTGTTTGATGTGGGCATTAAGCCCCTAATGGATGTTTATGCTTTTTGTCCCAATCTTTCTTTTTATTTTATTTAATTTTTTTGTTTTGTTTTGTTTTGTTTTGCTCCTAATGGATGTTTTTTGCCTTTTGTCCCCATCTTTCTTTTTATTTTATTTCACTTTTTGCTTTGCTCCTAATGGATGTTTTTGCTTTTTGTCCCCATCTTTCTTTTTATTTTATTTCATTTGTTTGTTTTGTTCTGTTTTTTGTTTTGTTTTGTTTTGCTCCTAATGGATGTTTTTGCTATTTGTCCCCATCTTTCTTTTTATTTTATTTCATTTGTTTGTTTTTTGTTTTGCTCCTAATGGATGTTTTTGCTTTTTGTCCCAATTTTTCTTTTTATTTTATTTCACTTTTTGTTTTGTTTTGTTTTGTTTTGTTTTGTTTTGCTCCTAATGGATCTTTTTGATTTTTTTCCCCCCATCTTTCTTCTAATTTTATTTTCATTTTACTTTTTTGTTTTGTTTTGTTTTGTTTTGCTCCTAATGGATGTTTTTGCCTTTTGTCCCCATCTTTCTTTTTTATTTTATTTCACTTTTTGTTTTGCTCCTAATGGATGTTTTTGCTTTTTGTCCCCATCTTTCTTTTTATTTTATTTCATTTGTTTGTTTTGTTCTGTTTTTTGTTTTGTTTTGTTTTGTTTTGCTCCTAATGGATGTTTTTGCTTTTTGTCCCAATTTTTTCTTTGTATTTTATTGCACTTTTTGTTTTTTGTTTTGTTTTGTTTTGTTTTGCTCCTAATGGATATTTTTGATTTTTGTCCCAATTTTTCTTTTTATTTTATTTCACTTTTTTTGTTTTGTTTTGTTTTGCTCCTAATGGATGTTTTTGATTTTTTCCCCTATCTTTCTTCTAATTTTATTTTTATTTTACTTTTTTTTTTGTTTTGTTTTGTTTTTTTATTTTATTTTATTTATTTATTTTTTTATTTTATTATTTTTTTTATGGGTGTGGACATGAAGCTCCTGATGTAAACTCTGGAGTATTTTGGCTACTAAAATTAAACAGTTTGACTGAACGATAAACTCAAACAGGTGTATTTACCTCAATTTTAACATTTTGATATATAAAAATGTTTGCCATTAGAAACTCCATGTGTGAAGGTTGTTCCTATGCATTTAACCATAAAAAGCAGCCTTGTGTGTGACCTTATCTGCGACCCACCAGTTGTGAACCACTAATCTACATGGAACGAACAGACATTCACCCTCAGCTGTAATAGGGCGTGTTTTCCTACACCCTGAAGTCTGAGGGGAATGAACACACAGTAAATGTGCCACAACAAACTCCACACTCATCCACCCACCACTTACTGCTGGCCTTGGAAAGACAGAAAAATGGAAAAGTTTGCCATGTTATTGCTTGTTTTTGTTTGAAGGAAGGCTAATGGGTTTTGGATATCAACAAAACAAATCGTTTTGTCCAAATGGATAAATCAAATTTAAAACATTTTAGCCAACCTAAAGTCTGGTTTCAATACCGTAGTAATTGATACTTTAGCTGAACAACAAGAGGCATTTCAACAATAACCATTATTGCATCACGCTTCTGTTAAATCCACAATCTCTAGCAACATGTAATGTTGTACGTAATGTTGTACGCAATATGTAATGTTTCCACTTGTCAACATATGTTTATTCTCGGGCTGTCAAGTTATTAAAATGTTTAATGAAATAACATGACAATTAATTAATGGAATTAATTGGCACATCGTTGTTTCTTTAACTTTAGACTTTCAGGTCCCTAGGATTGTTTTTTAAATGTTTTATTTTCATTGGTTTTATTTTAATTGCTTTTGTTTTTCAAAAGTCACATAAAACATATTTTTGCTTCTTTTCTATGGATCTTTTAATATACTGATTTCAGTGCTCCTTGCCTGAGATTTCCGATCTTAAACTACACTGTAAAAAAAACAAAACAAAACAAAAAAACTTAAAAAAAAAAAAAAAAAAAAAAAGTTGTTTCAATTTAAAAAAGTGTTCGTGCTGCCTTAAAATTTTAAGTTTAGTCAGCATGAAATTTTAAGTTGTACTACATGAAAACGTGGATATTTGAGTTTTAAGGCAGCACAAACACTTACTTTTTAAAGTTGAAACAACTTTTTTTTTTAAGTTGTTTTTTGTTTTTTCATATTGTTTTTTTACAGTGTACTGCATGAAAATCTAACATAAAAATATAAATTATTACACTTAAACCTATGACAATCTGAACACAGAGTGAAATAAACATTCAGTGTAAAATCATATCAATATTTATTATACAAAAATTGCTTCCCAAAAATCACAACTGTCTAACAGCTGAGCTTGATGAAATATGAGACGTGTGAAATATCTGATGTGTGAAGGAAAAACTTGCACACAGAATATTTTTTATAATGTGTCACTTCTAATCAAGCTGTAATTGTCAAACTATGCAAAAAAGTGTGAAGCTATACTGTTTATGAGGTTTATTTGGAATACATAAATTGCTAGCTATGAAATCAACATTAAAAAGATAAATGAGTCAGACATTTAAATCCAAAAATGTTACAAATATCATTTCCAGCACAAAATACTATCAAACTGTTAAAACCCAAGTGGTGGAAATGAATTTTTTTTTAAATAAAGTGCCCCTATTATGTCATTTTTAAAGTTACTAATATTGTTTTGGGAGTCTTCCACAATAGGTTTACATGCATTCAAGGTCAAAAAAGCTTTAGTTTACTCAAAATATGCATTTAATATCACCTCATTTTTTTGATGATTCTCAAACGATTTGAAGCAGTTTTAAGATTCATTCTCTCTAAGCCCCTCCTTTCTGTGAGCCTACTCTGCTCTGATTGGTCAGTCTGTTGTGACTGGTCTACCACATACAGCACATGTCAGAAACCATTCACATATAGCTACATTATACACTGAATGAAAGGCAATATTGAAAATGCCATAATGGTGCATTTTAATTTAAGTGGTTTATGTGTATATCTACATTTCTAGTAAACAAACTAAATAAACCATTGAAAGGATAAAAAGTGTATTTTAAGACAGCTTATTTACTGAAAGTCCACAGGGCCAAAAGTACCCACAGTTGGAGAAACACCCAGCTGTCAATATTTACTCAGATGGAACCATGTTAGGCTTAAACCGGATTTTGCAGCAGAGAAAAACCTAAAAAATTAACTGCAGGTCTTTTTTTATGGTACTAATTTTCTTTTTGGGTGGTGAAACAAAGCATCTCAGAATGCTATTTATATTCTGCCAGTGCTCCGAATGATTCTATCATAACAAGTCATCTCTGGTCTTGATTCTGTTGTGAAAAACAGAGCATGAGATCTTTCTAGGCACAGAAATGATTCTGAAGAATAGAAACAGAGCCACGGGGCATAGTATCCCCTGAGCGCTGAGTGTGTATCACAGTCTGTTTTCTTCCTTCTCCTCTCAAAGTTAGTTAGTTAGAGTGTAGTTTGCCATGAAGCTGAATTCTTCTTACAGGCGTTTGCTTTCATTTTTGGATGTTGGGATTCTCTTCACCTCACATACACTTTAAATGGTTTTCACATGTAGTCTTTCAGTTAAAACTGAGCGCAGATGGTGAAAAGTTCAGAGATTTTGATAAAGATGTGTTTTTGCCTTGTCCACCAGAGGAAAATTGGAGAAATTTAGCATTAGATCACTTGCTTACCCTGCAGTGAATAGATGCCATCAGAATAAGAGTCCAAACTGCTGATAAAAACATCGCAGTAATTTACAAGTAATCCATACGACTCCAGTTAATGTCTTAAGCAAAAGGCTGAATGTTTGTGAAAAACAAATACTTTATTAAGTATGTTAGGATACAACAATGCACCGCGAGCCGATTGAAAACCGATACAAATATGTGACGGTTCAAATCAGTTTAGAAAGTTTAAGGTGTTCATAAACGCAGTTTTGTTTACAGGGAACAAGGAAATGCTGTATCGCTGCTGTTCCATTAGTGCCACCTGCTGTCAGAGAGTGAAATTGTGCTCTTATGCAGCCTGTCTGCTGCTTTATTGATTTATTTATTTTTTGCGCAGAGATGTTTTTTGTAGTATAGACCAATTTGTTATTTGCAAACTGTTATGACCTTTTTTGTAAGTGGAGCCTATCTGATGGCAGAAAATGACAGTTTTCAAGTTGCAGTCTATGGAAGCCATGGAGTAAAAGAATAAATCCAAAACTTCAAAAGTCTGACACCGTGTCCTAACTACACGCGATGCAACTCGCAATTCCAAGATTATATCTCACAATTCTGACAAGGAAAATCATCTTGTCATTTTTTCTTTCACTTCTGTTTTTTTTTTTTCTCTCTCTCTCTCAGAATTCACAGACTTGCTATTGTTGAGTTAAATTGAGTTACAAAGTCAGAGATATGAGATATAAACTTACATTTGCAAGAAAAAAGGTCAGAATTGTGAGATAAAATAGGTAAATGTCAAACATTATAGGCATTTCATGCTGTAACTGGAGGGCTAATATAATATGTCCCCTATGAACCGCATATGTGAATATTGTGTAGACGTATTGTCTAAATCAAATTTATGCTTTAAAAGTAGAGTAATCTTAGCAGGTTTCATCCATAGTCTGTCCATTTAAATGTGTGCACTTAGCTTTAAATGCCGTCTTTGATGATAGTATTCTATAAAAATGGTTTGCATTCCAATTCTGCAATCCAAAAAAAAAATTGTTTCCCTCCACTTGTTCCCAGTGTTTTTCTGCCACCACAATGCGCATGCAGCTGCAAGTGACGTAACACATATGTGAAATCTACTCCAAATTGGTCTAGACAACCATTCAGGTTTTTTTTTCTTCTTCCTTAAAATGTAAAAATTATATAATCTAATTTAGATTAAAAACTGTTCATGTTTCATGTATGCAGTAGGCTACCTTTGTTTGGATTGTAATTAAAATGCAGTGGTTGCCTCTAATTTTAAATAAAAAGCACAAAGCTTTAGTTTATATGGAGATTTATTTTATTTATGTTATTCATGTTATATATTTGTTTATTTGCTTTGGAGTTTGTTTTAAAATTTCAATTTAGTTTTGTTGCTTGACATACTTCAGTTTCACAAAGAAATGTGCAGCATTTTGTCTAAGTAATAAGCAAAATTTCATTTTGTTTAAAAAAAGTTAGGAAATTGGATCTTGAATCAAATCACATTGTGAGTTGAGTGAATCACTACATCCCTACATTTTAACTTTAAACCATTTATAGTCCTTAAAAACTCTTTAAAAAAAAAAAAAAGTCCATCATCTTACATTAAAATAATCTATTTTGAAATATTTTTACTTGATCTGTGCATATTTCTTTCCTGATTCAGATAAAATTACGTTTTCACCAGAAAAAAAGCAATGTTATGGATAGAGGACTCATATTTTAGGCAGAAGCAACAGCTTTAAGTTAAAAACATCTTGATGGATTTGTTTATTACAAACACACAGCTTTTCACTTCACAAGACATTAACTGATGGACTGGAGTTGTGTGGATTACTTGTAGATTATTGTGATGTTTTATCAGCTGTTTGGACTATTCTGACGGCACCCATTCACTGCAAAGGATCTATTGGTGAACGAGTGATGTAATGCTAAATTTCTCCAAATCTGTTCTGATGAAGAAAAGTCTTCTACATCTTGGATAGTCCATTTTTAACTGAACTATTCCTTTAGCACCATCCCTACAATACCTTCTGACTTTCAAAATGCTAACTTTGAGATGGGTATCCTTTTGATAACGCCTGCTGCTAGGTGGAAAAAAAGAAGCATGATGATTTGCATTGTCATTGCAGATCGATGCCTGCTTCTGAATTACTCACATTAGTGCGCAAAGTGTACTGCATTTCCCACAAATCATTCCCTGCTCCATTCAAATGACTTTTATCCAATAGCGTGCAATAACACGGCCACCGTGGCATCTGCTGGTCTTCTCAGAAAAAGCTCTAATGGATGGTGAAAGGATGGGCAGCTTGTGACCAGCACTTATGAGAAGGTGAGGGCATTAATGCTTACACTTGCGGTCAGCATAATCAAATCTCGTTCTGAAACACTAGAACACCATCGAGACTACACGTGCTAGAGGGCCATTAAACTGTCAGCAAGGCATCGATTTGAAGGACAGCGCTGGGCAACAGAAAGACAATGTGTGAACATCTGACACTATGGATCCAGGCCATAAATGATTGCTTGGATGGAGACGAGGACAAGCTGTTTGAAGAGTTTTTACAAGGGCTGCATTTTTAGCTTTTAAATTAAATATGATATACTGAAGCTCGTTCAAAATTGGACTCGTAACTTCAACATGAGGGGATGCATTAAAAATGATAATATAGGTTTTATGCTTTTCTAAGAGCATCATAAATGACATGAAGACACATTATCGAAACAAAAAAGCACTGCTTTGCACTTCTGGCAAACTTAATACAGTAGCTTGCAAAACACTTTTGTTTATCTACAAGTCACCTTCACTGTTTGGACTTTTGGAAAAGTTCTCAAAAGTTTCTCAGACAGGGTGGTATGAGAAACATTTTACATCTGTCACTTCAGAAAGAATATTTCATCATGTAATGCTCCAGATAGCTCTCATCTGATTGTCTGATGTCACGAATCAGCACCTATTCGACCAAATGATTGGCAGGTATTGACTGCGCTGTGAGGAGCAGCAGTATCAGCGGAGCATCAGAGGACAGGAATCGAATAGCTCCATGACACGGCCCTCTGCAAAGGGCATATTGAACAGTTTCTATTGAATACGTGCTTTCTGTTCAATGATAAGATCATGTGCAGATCCACTGAAATGGAATTAAAGTAAAACCAGGCCCTTCTTGTAACTCATCCATGATTTATTTATTCAGCAGCCATTTGTGTTTTTCATACATTTCCATTATCTACAGGTGGACATGGGTGTTTCTCTGACTATAGCACTTTTGGCCCAGCACTTATGAATTGAATTCCCTAAAAACACAAATCACACTCTCACAGATTTATTTAGACCACTAATAATGTCTTATAGTCAATATACACTACTGTTCAAAAGTTTGGGATCAGTAGGTTTTTTGATTTATTATAATAATTTTGTCATGGCAAAAAGTTTCTTTTAATCTGACCTTTGTTTAACAAAAAAATAAAATAATATTTTTAACAAAATAAAGTTCAACCCCCGAGATATAAAGTGGCAATAGCTGAAGAAACACCAGTGTGTGACAATGACCCAAAAAAGTTTATTAGCATTCCAAAGATAATGAAAGATTGTATATTTGGCCATCTGTTACTGATTTTGTTTTATAAACATAATGTCCTCAAGACAGTAAAAAGCTAAAGGATACATTCAAATAGCTTTTCAACATGAAGTACATGCACAGATGGGAAAATAAACCCCAACACTGTGGGTAATTTTCTGTTTTCTTTTTCAGTTCGCTTCTGGAAAAGAAGAGATTCACAGCTTTCATTAAGTCAGGACGCCTCTGTGCATGAGCTTAAATGACTAACGATGGGCCGAGCAGGGATGAATAATGAGATAAAGGTAATGACTGTTTCATTGGATTTCCCTTTATCCTCTTTGACGCTATTGATCATATTAAATCACCAAAAGAATCTCAAGAGCTCCCGCTTCTCAGTGCTGGCAATTAAACATATGAATGCAGAGGAAAGAAACACTCTGACCAAGATAGAGGGACATTTCACAGTGATCATTTCATTGCACTGACACCAAACAAGGTACAAGTCACAGGTGAAAATGTTTAGAAAAGACACCGCACCCATCAAGCATTAAATCTCTCTAAAGTGGAAAATTCCCTAAACAGATTAATGGGAGTATACAAGCAGGACGACAGAAGATTAGTGGGGAAAAACACAATAGAATAAAAACTTTAAAAAGTCTTTAGCAGTGAAAACAGGCCTACGGACGGACGGATAAATGAATGGATGGGCGGACAGTCAGACACAGATGAATAGATAGATAGATAGATAGATAGATAGATAGATAGATAGATGGACGGATATATGGATGGATGGATGGATGTTGGCTGGCTGGATGGATGGACGGATGGACAGATTTATGGATGATGGAAGGATGGATGGATGGATGGATGGATGGATGAATGGATAGACAGTCAGACAAACAGACAGACAGATAGATAGATAGATAGATAGATAGAAGGAAGGAAGGATGGATGAATGGATGGATGAATGAATGGATAGACAGCTGGATATATGGATGGACGGATGGATGGATAGACAGATAGATGGATATATGGATGGACGGACGGATGGATGGATGGATGGATGGATGGATGAATGGATGGATAGATGAATGGACAGATGGGCATATGGATGGATGGATGGATGGATGGATGGATGGATAGACAGATTTATGAATGATGGATGGATGGACGGCTGATGGATGGATGTACGGCTGATGAATGGATAGATAGATGGATATATGGATGAATGGACAGATGGACGGATATATAGATGGATGGATGGATGGATACATGAATAAATGGATAAATGGATAAAAAGATAGACAGAGATATGGATGGACAGATGGACAGATTTATGGATGATGAATGGATGGACACACACAGATATATGGATGGACGGATGGATGGATAGATGGATGGATAGACAGATAGATGGATATATGGATGGATAGACGGATGGATGGATGAATGGATGGCTAGATGAATGGATGGATGGGCATATGGATGGATAGATGGATGGACAGATGATGGATGGATGGACAGATGGACGGATATATGGATGGATGGATGGATGGATGGATGGATGGATAGACAGATTTATGAATGATGGATGGATGGATGGATGGATGGATGGACGGCTGATGGATGGATGTACGGCTGATGGATGGATAGACAGATAGACGGATATATGTATGGATGGATGAACAGATGGATGGATGGATGGATAAATGGATTTATGGATGGACGGATGGATGGATGTACGGCTGATGGATGGATAGATAGATGGATATATGGATGAATGGACAGATGGACAGATATATAGATGGATGGATGGATGGATGCATGCATGAATGAATAGATAGATGGACAGACAGATAGATGGATATATGGATGGACAGATGAATGGACGGATGGATGGATGGATAGACAGATAAACGGATATATGGATGGATGGATGGATGAATAGATGGATAGGCCGATGGATGGATGGATGGACAGATAGATGGATGGTAGATGGATGGAAGGAATGTCTGGAAATATAGAATTTTTGTGAATAATGATAACTTTTTTAATGGAACACTAAATTGGAAATAAAGTTTGTCTTAAAGGGGTCAAAGATTCAAGATTTTTTTTACAAGATTTACTTTTAAACAAATAGTGTTTTCTATTTATTTATATTAGTTGGGAAAACAGAGACACCTAACTAATTATAATTTGGTAGTAAAATTAATTTAAAACGCACAATACTATACTATATCAGTTTAATATTACATATTAAAATTAATTAAAAGTAATTTTAAAATAAAAACATTAAAAATTAATTTAAAATAAAAAGAAAGATACAGTATACATATCACATAGACAGACAGACAGATAGATATACATATGACAGCACTGGCTATTGCAGTAGAATGTTCCACAGTGAACTTGGTTTCCTTTTTCCAGTCGGTCTCATTCATCTTGCATCAGTTCCTGTTGCCTGATCCCAATACAAGATCCATCAGCTGCTGTTAATTACTGTAGACCGAACAGCACTGCACTGTAAACTGATTCTGTATCTGTGGTTTTCACTGCAGATATTGTCTCAGCGAAGAGGGGATTTTCTGCTCGGACAGAAACTTTTTTTTATTCAAATCCAGTCAATATGTTAATAGGTATGACGCATCATGGTAATACACCCATGTGAAATGCATGGGAAAACTAGAAACACTCCAACAATGCCGCTGCCAGGTCTTGTCTAAAAGTGTTTTCTGCAGTTGTAGGCACACAGATACACACAAGCACACACACAGACACAGACTCACACCTTTAACAATAAAGTTTCCTCAAATCCTCTGCCTGTTTATCAAATTAAATATGAATTTCCCACGACACTTCCATACCCAAATTCATTAAAACATCAAAAGTCTCTAAGAAATTTAATTACTATTACTATTCAATCATAATTACATTGCCATTGTGCTGCCGTTGACAGAAGTTTCCATCAGTCCTGCTTTAATGTTTCAACATCAGGCTGAGTAAGTTCACACCATTATTTATTCTGAATGTTTTTAATTGGAGACAGAAAATCCTGGAGCTGTCTGGGGAAAACATGAAAGTGAGAAACAAGATAGTTACTCTGAGCCCCGAGAAGGACAATAAGAAACAGAAGCCTTTTTATGTTGAAGGCCCCTAAACTTTCCTTTTCTGACGATTTTCTCATTTCTCTTTTAATGTGAGAACGCCATCCTGGTTAGCTAGCGCTTTAAAGATTTTATTTGTCTCTAAGCAACACAAACAGCAATATAAAGCGATTTTAAATAAAATGCACAATGTGTGCATTTTCCTCATCTTTATTTTCTCATGCATAAAATAATGCATTTAAAGGAATGAAAATTGGCTCAGACCATCACAACGTAAATGAGATTGTTTGTTCATCAGAAACAAACATGTCAATGGATTTTGGTCAACAGGGGCTTTGAGTTTTTTACTGGAGTAGGCGTCATTATGGATTCTAGACTGGTATTTTGGGCAGAAGCAACAGTTTGAAGTTAAAAACCTCTTAATGATGGATTTGTTTTTTAATGATGGATTTGTTTTTTACAAACATGCAGTTTTACACTTCATAAGACATTTACTGATGTACTGGATTCGTGCAGATTACATGTAGATTATTGTGATGTTTTTATCAGCTGTTTGGACTCTCATTACAACACCCATTCACTCCGAAGGATCCGTTGGTGAGCAAGTCACCTAATGATGCATTTCTCTAAATCCGTTCAAATGGTTTGATTATTCATAGTGTCTTTCAGTGTTTTGAATTATTGTGTTTTGAAGGATCCACTTATAATTCAGCTTTAGCTTTCTGACTGCTATCTTCACATTCTTCTCAAGAGGTACAATGTGAAATACATGATTGACTCCATGATGGCAGGCCAGACCCTGAGGCAGAAAAGCAAACCTAAACCATAATGCTTACACCCCCATAGGTGACGACTGGTGCGCGATTTCTTGTATTGCATTGCATTGCAGCATGTATCTTGTCTACATGGTTTAGCACATAGGAAAAAAATTGCCTAGAGAATGCCAAGATGATAAACCAACAGCCCTGATCTTAACTTAAATGTTGTCTGGCAAAATTCTTTCATGCATCTAGATTCCATTAAATTTTGCAGGTGTAAGCTATAATATTAAGATTTATTCAGTGATGTTAAATAATATTTTTGACTTGAATAAAATTAGTGCCTCTAAACATTTTTTAACCAAAAATGTTTGCTTAATATGGTAACATCTATATATATATCATTCATTTTAAAGCAAAAACTTCCATTTGATCTGCAAAATCTGTCAAATTACCAAAAAAAAGTGTTTTGTTTTGGCTTATATTGCATAGAAATAATTATTTGAGTTGACAGTTTCAGATTATATCTCTTTTTGAGAACAGTTATTTTTTCTGACTGTATTGCAAAGTTTTGCAGTTACTTTCCCACTGTTAACTCATGTTCAATGACACTGAGGCAACGGTTGCGTGTAAATCCTTTGAAGTTAAGATGTTATCCTGCGGAGACGTCCTGCAGCTACTTTCAGTCAGCTCTTCGGCTACAGTTGCTGAGATGACCTGACCTGGACAGACTGAGCGCGGTTTCAAATTCTCCCCATTTGTGGATGATCGCCATGATTGGCTACAGATTGCTTGGAAGAGTTTTAAATACCCCAAGACCATCAACAGCAGTGTATCTTGGGCCATCGAGAGCTCTTTTGATCTCAGTCACTCGCCTCTATTTTTCAGACCAGACCAGTGGTTTTTGATGTCAGGATAAAGTAATATCTCACAAGATACTATCTAATGAGGTTCCAAAAGTTTACATACATATTATTAAGTATTTGTCACAATGATAATGAAAACAGGAGGAAAATTATGCATTAGAAGACAAATGGTAGCCTGGGCTAAATGATGTGTGAAACTGCTTCTGTATTGTTCTATGAACCTGTTCCTGGAAAGTGACTGTCCTGCAGAGTTTAGCTCCAACCATAATTAAACATACCTGAACCAGCTAATCATGGTCCTCACTAGAAAGTACCTGCAAGTGTGTTGGAGCTGGTTGGAACTAAACTCAGCAGGATGTGGCTCTCCAGGAGGACTGGACACCTTGAGCTATGGCAACATGCCATAACTTACTACTTCAAATAATGTTTCTTACAGCACACTGTAAAAGGGTTAATCTTTCCACTCTTATATTTTGTTTTGTTGGTGTAATGCATTTAGGTTATATTTCTGACATGAATAAAATCAGTTGACCACATTTTAACCACAATATCAGGTGATATCAATAACATGAATAATGGGGCAATTATTTTTCCCATCTGTATTCATTTCAGGTTGTAAGGAATAATGAGGAAATTATTCCACACAGTAGCTCTAATATTTTACAATGGGTAGTAAAGTTAAAACTCTGTGGTTTTTGCTTGAGAAACAAACTCTAAAGTTTATTGCCTCTTTCACAGTTGTGAATAGCTTGTGAATAGTCAGGCCTTTTAGGACATAGATAGATAGATAGATAGATAGATAGATAGATAGATAGATAGATAGATGATTACAAGTATATTTCTATATGATCACAATTATAGTTTGATACAACCTGAATAATGTAACTCTTCATGGTTTTACCAAAGTGAAAAGTAAATTTAATACTTGATGTTTTGTGCATTTGAAAAGTTCTAAATACAGTGTTTTACGTTTCCTCTTTTCATTTAATGGTGCCACGGGGGAAGTTTTTAGCATGATTATAAAATGAGGCACTAATGGGGACTTCAATTATTCAAGAGCCAAAAGTATCAATGACGAAGCCTAATTAAATTTTGTTATAGGCGAGCCATTGCTGTGAGCTAAGGCTGCACTTACCTTTTCATTTAAGTATATATTGTATGTGTTTTATTTAATTATAATTTATCTTAGAAAATAGGTGTCCAAAGTTGCACAGCACTAAATATCACTCAGAGTCTACATAACCCATCAAATTACTACGTTTACTCTGCTCAACTGTCAGTAATGTAGCTATAATATGGTTAAAAATTATTTTACAGTACATGTGCTTAAAGTGTACTTACCAGGGTGAAAAATAAACTTTTCCATTAAGGGTCAACATTTTTTACATTTGTAAGGGCAATTTTTATAATCATCATATCATAATAACCATACTATGTTGTCTTTAATGTGAAATACTTAAATTTACTCAATTACTTTAATCAATATTTTAAACTGTTGTCAATAACAATATACTGTTTAATAAAATTGTATCTAAATTATACATGTAAAAAAAAAACAGGAGCTCATAGGGTTGCAATATTATGACAAAAATCATTATTGTACATTATTGCTCTTTATATTGTAATAATTAATTGCGATACAGAAAACAATATTAAATTATTCTTTTATTTGCATCATATCTGCACTGTGTTGTCTATGATGAGGGAATTCGTGAATGAGCGCTCTCAACAACAGCTCCAGGGTTTTCAGCCAGGGTTGCCAGGTTTTCACAACAAAACCCGCCCAACTGCTATTCAAAACTAGCCCAAAACTACTAATCTCAAATCACGCTTCGAGTGGGATCCCCCATTAAAAATCACGTTCCGGGGGATAAAATACACGTTTTTATGTTGGGGTTCCCCTGGTAAATATGCATTCAGGGGCTAAATATGACGTTAATGAAGTCACTAAAACCCGCGGACATCAAAAACTACCCACAAAAACAGTGTAAAAGTAGCTCAATTCCGCAGAAAAACTGCAGACTTGGCAACACTGTTTTCAGCGCTGACTAATCTAAGTGCCTCTGATTGGCCAATGCATTCCTTAATTCAACAGACACACGTTTAATTGGTTATAAGGCTCAGCGCTGCACAAAACAGCATACAAAAGCAATCTGGTGCAGTGCGAGTGATTTAATTTGAATCGAGACAGCCGCAATACATTGTTTAATTCTGCAAGGACATTTTTTGTGCCTGTCTCTTGTATTTATTGGGAATTTTTGGTGACAAATTTTATAAGGTAATGGGTTAAAGGGGTCATCAGATGCCCATTTTCCACAAGTTGATATGATTCTTTAGGGTCTTAATGAAAAGTCTATAATATACTTTGGTTAAAAATTCTCAATGGTTGTGTAAAATAACACCCTTTTTACCTTGCCAAAATCAGCTCTGCAAAAATCATCTCATTCTGGTCGAGGCTGCTTTAAATGCAAATGAGCTCTGCTCACCCCGCCCCTCTCTTGGATCATGAATGATTTGTGCGAACATAGACGGATATATGTAGATCGGGAGGTGCATTCCCTTCACAAACAAACATAATCGACATCTTCAGCAACTCAGATGTCGGGAGTAAATGACGACCACTATGTTCATTATTACATCCAGCAACAGAACACCTCAATCGCTCAATCGGAGATATTCTTGTCTAACTTACATCCCTGCTCCGGAATCGAAACAAAGAGGGCGGACTGTTACAACTGATCTGAGGTAAAACGCTCATGTCAATCAACTATCCTGGGAGCGGCCTCTATTGGTGTGACGCCACAATGACAGGCATCTGAGAATGGCTCGATTTGAAAAAGGGAATATTATTTTTACAGATTAATTAAAAACCACTGCCTGGATTTTTATCATTATAGGGTAGATTTGTACATACACTGCCAACACACATTAATGTTCAAACAACATGTAAAAGTGAACTTAGCATCCGAAGACCCCTTTAGGGTTAGGTTTAGGGGTAGGTTCAGGGTTAGTATTTAGTTATTACCCAGTTATTGTAATTGACCCTTAGCAAACAGCTTCAATCATAATGCCGAATCCACCTTTCTGTCCGGCAAACAAATCAGACAGGAGAGTAGATTAACTTTGGTGAACTTAAACTTGAAACACTGTGCGTATTGACGTTTTTCCGCAGTTGAATATAATATGTGCTGATGTTCATTCATGTTTTTTTTACGCTTTAAGTAAAGTAGAAAAGAGGATCAGTTTATGTGTCATTGATCTAATGATCTAAGGCAATACAGTGATCTGTCACGACACATTAAACAGCCACAAAATGGTATGTATTGTTTGACTTTCTTAAAAAATGACAACATTTTAAAGCTGAGAGCTTGTTTCATACCAGAAGTAACCTGCACTATTTTGTCTACTGGCGTGTTGTCAGTTTCCTCTTTACTCCGCGATGTATTTTTCACTGCGTAAGAACATAATGTGTAGTGTGAGAGCAGCATTGTTTGTCGGACATAGCAACTAAGGAGGGCAGGTTTTTGCTTAGTGTTAATTGTTGTAATAGATACATAGTATGTACACATGGAATAGGACTGTAAAATAAAGTGCTACCATTAATATACAGTAGTGTGTATGTAATGCTACATACAAAAACACTTTTTTACAGTGACACTGTTGTAATTATTTAAGGTTTTGTTATGATTAATATCTTGTCTTTCCTGTGAGAAACACATCCTGACATTGCTTCATTCTGTTTTGTTCATAGTTTCATAATGGGTTCCTTCCATCAATGGCATTGATGAATTAGTTCATTGGTTCCTTGGCAAGTGACATGTAAAATAAACCGAATGAACGGGAAGAATGAAAAGAAAAAGCCAAGAACCTGTCTTTACTTAATAATGAGGAAACATTAATCCTGTTAACTTGTCCTGGTCATAATATATAGTGTTTATACTACATACCCTGTGCCTCTTGTATACATTGCACAACTCTTCACACATATACACTATAAATGAACACTTGGACTTGCTAACCCTGACAAATACACACATACAGAGTGTGTTTTCTTCTAAATGGAAATCAGTTTGTAGGCAGAAAAGGAGGGAACGGGTGTAGAGCGAGTTCTAGCCGTGGGAAATGCCACTGTAATCTACTGCCAGGGATACTGTTTATCCCGTCCGAACACATTTCTGTAAACATTGCCTTGAATGCGTTTTCTTTCCATTTTACCCATCTACTACCATGTTTGGAGGGGGTCGCTGTTATGTTGTTGTGTCCTCAACAGTACATGAACCTCATCCGGTGTGGTAATATATAGCCTGGGGATTAATTACATATTGAACTATACTGGTGATGCAGTCACGCTGGATTGGCATTGGCTGAACAAACGTGGCATTGCTTCATGACCTGAATTATCTTTTCCCAAACTACTGGGTTTCTAAAAGCGTGCTTTGGCATGTTTATCATCTTCTGTTTCCACACTTACTGACAACAGCTTGTCTGTTAGCTAAATTCTGCTGTTTTTTAAACAGGTGGCTGATAGCAATTAACCCTTCATGTTCTATTGAGACTGACTTCACTTTTGAGGTCCCTGTGTAAAAATTAATCTTTTTTTTTTCCTTCAGATCCTTTTAATGGGTACTTCTGACCAAATCAAAAACCATTAAACTGATATTATTGAAGCCTTAACCCTCTAGCTTATTATAATGTAGATTTTTCAGAAATATTAAGAACACTCCCTTGAAAACAAAAGAAAACTTAATTACAGTAAATGTGCACTTGTAGGTACTTCAGTTCTAAAGTACATTTTTAAAGTACATTTAAAAAATGAATTGCAAATAATTTAATAATAATTTCTTAGTACCTGCTTTTAAGGAGAAGGCCACTTCTAGAACAAAAATTTACAGATAACATACTCACCCCCTTGTCATCCAAGATGTTAATGTCTTTCTTTCTTCAGTCGTAAAGAAATTATGTTTTTTGAGGAAAATATTTCAGGATTTTTCTCCATATAATGGACTGGTATGATGCCCCGAGTTTGAACTTCCAAAATGCAGTTTAAATGTGGCTTCAAACGATCCCAAATGTGGTTGTAAATGATCCCAGATGAGGAAGAAGGGTCTTATCTAGCGAAACGATTGGTTATTTTCATTTAAAAAATACAATTGAAATACTTTTTAATCTCAAACACTCGTCTTGTCTTGCTCTGCCTAAACTCTGTGTATTCTGGTTCAAGACAGTTAGTGTATGTCGAAAAACTCCAATCGTATTTTCTCCCTCAACTTCAAAACTCATTTAAAAAACATCCTACAATGCTGCAGAAGTTGTCACGTAACATGTAAGGAAGGGGCGAACGAAGACGAAGGTCAAAGATAAAGTCTTTTTTGTAATCCACAGGCAATTCCAAAACAGGTAAATCCACAGCAGGAGGGTACACACATTCACATTCACGTTGACGAGACCGGACGACAAACACAGAACTGAATGCAACTTATAAAGACAGGTGATAATGATGAACTAAATTAAGACATAGGTGATACAAGGTTAACTAATGATGATTAAACAAGGACAGGAAACAGGAACAACCAAATATGGGCACAAGAGGGAGAAACCAACATAAACAGTCCACAGGGGTGTGACAGAAGTACCGACACAGCCTTTGCAAAGTGAACATGCAAAGAAGATCAAACACCCTTAACAAAAAAGGTAAAATAGCGATATAGGACGATTTTGAAATTGAGGGAGAACATGAGATGGGAGTTTTTAATTTTTCGACATACCCTAACTGTCATGAACCGGAAAAAAACAGAGTTCAGGGAGAGTAAGACAAGACGAGCGTTTGACATTAAAAAGTATATAAAATGTATTATTTTTATGAAAATAACCGATTGTTTCGCTAGATAAGACCCTTCTTCCTTCCTTTACAACCGCATTTGGGATCGTTTGAAGCATCATTTAAACTACATTTTGGAAGTTCAAACTTGGGGCACCATAGAAGTCCACTATATGGAGAAAAATGTTGAAATGTTTTCCTCAAAAAACATAATTTCTTTACGACTGAAGAAAGAAAGACATGAGCATCTTGGATGACAAGGGGGTACATTATATGTACATTTTTGTTCTGGAAGTGGACTTTTGTGCACTTTGTAATAACTTAAACTTTTACTTTCAAGTACATTTTAAATAACTGTTTTAGTAATCTTTTTGTTGTCCCTCAAAGTATAAGTACATATTTTATATGTGTTGACTAACATACTAGAGCACATAAAGTACACTGAAAATGTATCATTACAAATTACAAACAATTTGCCATAAAAATGGGGCTGAAGTATGTTAGTACGCTATTAAACCTTGTCAGTAAACTATAAGACAACAGAATTATGAAATTACATATAAAGATGCATTAAGTCCTACTTTAGTTGAAGTCAAATATGTTTGGCTAATTGCATTTAATGTGAATTTAAACTACAATACATTTATTTATTTGCAATTAATGTGCAATTAAGGTAAAGTATATTCTTTTAAATTATATTATTTCTGTAGTACACTTTTTAAAAGTATCTAAAGTTCTTTTATAAAACTATATTTTTATTATCCTACAGGTTTTAAATTCCATGTTGTGCCACTTTAATTCCAAATTTCTCTCACACTCTGTCTCTCAAACCATGCATCAAAAGGCAGAGTTGAAAATGACTGTGACATGAAAACTGTAATAATTAATGTTGGCATATACAAAGTAAGTCTTCTATGCCCTGAAGACCATCTCAAAGCGATCGTGTTGTGCTTAATCAAAGGCAAATCCGACCGCACCTCCTGTTCATCCGAAAGCATAGGATTGCATTCTGGTGACACCCTAGTTCACATCAGGTCTCTGTAACCTAGAGGTAATGACTATGCCAATCAACATCATCCTATGCACAAGTGCACTCTAAACAAACAACAGCAACTTTACTGGATGTGAAGAGCAGTGCAGGACATGGCTGCTCTGTGAGTATAATTAGCGTTGAATAAGATATTACATTTCTAATGACTAAGTGACAGAGAGAGCATGTGCTCTGACACATTCCACGAATTCACTTATGTTTTTGTAACCCAAATTTCTGAGAGGTGTCTCTTAAGGAAAACATTTCACCTCTGTACTGGCCAAACTTTGCACTGGTGAAAATTTCACATCAGTTCATACAGGGTGTTGTGGCAATATATGGAGGAATGAGGAACGTATGGCTTGAACCGCAATATATTTTAATATGTTCAAAAGTTTGGTGACAGTAATATTGTTTGTTTTAATTTAAGAAAGTGATACATCTATTATGCAATGATGCTTTAAATGAAGACTGTCACTAACAATTATTTTGGTAATCAAGTATCGGTCAATTATTCTGATGATTAATCGAGTACTGGGATAATTATAATCCATTTTTTGTAGTAATAAAAATAGACATAAGCGAACAATAAGCCTTTAAACTTACTTAAAATACATATATAATAGGAATGAGGCAATAATAATTAGTTGTATTATAAACAATAGGGCTGTGTATTGCCAAGAATCTGGCGATACAATACGTATCGATACAGGGGTTGCGAAACGACATGCTGCGATACATTGCTATATTGTAAACAAGGCAATATATCGGGAAATTTCTTATTTTATGAATAGGACATCATTTTAGAAAAGTTGTAATTAAGAACACACCACCATATGCAAACCATTCAATGTTACTGAATCACTTTTTGTACAGTAGGAGTAAAGGGGGAAAATAAAGTGTTTGCAAGATTCTTTAGTTATTAAATGTATAAAATGTAAGCTATAATAAACAGACCATATACATTTTTAGACCCTGCTTTACAATTTAAGTTTACAATTGTAACCATGTCAGATCATTTTGATCTGAACTTAAGAATTACATCTGCTTAATATCAATAAAAAATAAAGTGCTTACAGGATTCATAAAGAAAACAAACAAATTGTAAAACAATAAAATAAATACAGATATTGGACATTCTGAGAACCTTTTTGTTCTGAGATTTTCAAAAGTTTTGGATTTCGCAAGTTTTTCAGTTTGTAATTATGCACAAAACAGCCCCACCACGAGAGAAAGCGGCGGGCAGCCGCGCGGCTACCCCACTGCGCCCGACGTGAAGGCCCTTTCACGGGAACCGCGTCGCAGACGCCACTTTGACTGCACGGGGCGCTTCTGCTGCACAGACGGGTGGCGGGCGAACGGCGGTTCCGCTGCTTGCCGCGTCCTGGAGCGAACGTTACCTCGAAAGCCGAAATGAGCCACAGTTTACAACTAGGCGGGAGCAGGAACTATTCTTTCATCCCCCATTAACGCCAACATTAGTGGCGTGTCCTTATGCTAGTATTTCCTGTCACTGTTTAGGTTCAGAGATAAGAAGACTGCCAACTTGCGGTCAGGATATAAGCTCAAAACGAAGCAACTGTCACATTTTTTTCTTAAATATGGATATTCCGTTTTTGAGAACAAAATATCGCGATACACACGTGTATGGATATTTTCTTACACCCCTAATAAACAATAGAGCTAACGTACATTATGCATTACAACAAATGCCTGCAGAGGGCGCCAAAAGACTGATGATTGTTTTTACACTTCAACACGCAATCTAATCCTAGTTTAATATTGACTAAACAACATTTAATTCAAATTTACACTTAATTTTCAATATTTGCCAATCTCTTTACACCAGAAATGATACAGCCACTGCAATTTCTTGAATATGTGGACATCAAAACGTGTATACTCAGAGTGAGGGTTTGAGCTTTTGTATTGAAATCGCGGTGAACAGTTAGCATAAAGAAAGTAATGTCTTAGATAGTAATTCTCCTGCGCTTGCTAGGTTTATAAATGATTTACCTTACAAATATGATGAAATGGTGGACGTTGAGCTTCCAGCTGAACGTTATAATAAACCCAAACTCACAGCAATGGAGTTTGAGACGCTCCACACATGTAAATCATAACTAGTGATGGGTCGTTCTTGAACGATTCGTTCATTTTGAACGAATCTTTAATGTGACTCGGGACGAACGAGTCGTCTCGGGGAATGATTCGTTTAGTCGCGTATGCGCAACATCCTATTAGGTTCTGTACTGGAAGTAGTTCATCTGTTTCGAGTCTTCGGGTTTTTGGAGTCGTTCGTTCATCTTATGGGGCTGTCACGTGATAAACGAAAGACTCGAACCCGAAGACTCGAAAGATGAACTAATCAATTCTTTTTCCAGCTCAGACTGCATTCCTTAAGCTTATTGGGCTGTCACGTGATGAACAAACGACTCAAACCCGAAAACTTGTCAGATAAGAGGCGAGGTGAGCCAATCGTACATTAAAGACCCAGGTAAACAATGAATTAATCTTTTGTTTCTTATAGCATTATAGTTTTGTCTTGTTTGTAGTGTGATCAACGTTTGTGTAAGCAGTAGATGTGTTAGGGAGGATTTTAATTATATGTAGCTAAAATGAACGAAATGACTCGAAAAAAGATTCGTTCATTTTGCTGAACGAGACTCAAAGATCCGAGTCGGTAAAATGATCCGAATTTCCCATCACTAAAACAGCTCACGTGCAGCAGCACTTGTTGTGAACGGAGCCGCTCTGACATGCACCTATTTAACCTACACGCATGTAAATAATTAAAGCCCATATTAAACATGCATCGCATATATTTATTTAATTGAAAAGTAGCGTTTGTGAATTATTATTATTTTTAAATGTTTAATAGATAATGCAACTTTGGAAAACGGTCTAATATTGGTTTCATTGATTCTCGTCAGTGGAATGCACCACTTCCGTTATTTTGCCAGTTACTCACGGGGCAAAATGCTATCAAGGATTTTTTAAAATAGAGTTCTCAAACTGAATCGAGGAATCGTGACAGCCCTACTTTAAACTCATCAAAATGACGGCAAAGACATTTATAATGCTACAATATATATATATATATATATATATATATATATATATATATATATATATATATATATGCTTCAAAATAAAGATATTTTGATGAAGTCTGAGAGCTTTATGACCCTGCATAGACAACAACGCAACTGACATGCTCGAGGCCCAGAAAGGTAGTAAGGACATCATTAAAATAGTCAGTGTGACATCAGTGGTTCAGTCATAATGTTGAAGCCACGAGAATACTTTTTGTGCACAAAGAAAACAAAAATAACCTCTTTATTCAACAATTTCTTCTCTTCCTTGTATGCTATAGAGCCTCGCAGTAAAAATCAGTATTCAAGGTGAAAAAGAGCAGCTTAGACATTCTGTAAAAAAGACAAACAACAGAACAAGACAGAGAATCATATGGTTTAGAATGATATAAGGGAGACTAAATGTAGTTAGAATCACCGTTTTAAACCGAAATGTTTGGAGTTCTCTGAAATGAGGACGGAAAGCACCAGAGTGATGTTTCGGTTCTGTAGGATGAAGGCAGAAGAGAAGATCTGAAGCAAAACTCAGGCAATATGAGGCCTAGGATAAATAATGGACAAGGAAAAACATTCTGAAAGTGTACTAAGTTGTAGGCAGCACAGCGGGAAGAGGAGGAGCAGAAACAGTCCTTGTATTATCAGATAGCAGCAGGCAGGAAAAAAAAAAAAAAATCCCCAGCAGCATTTCTTTGGGTTTTCAGAAGTCTCATGATGTGCCGGGGCAGATGGTGATGTGCAGTTGATACTTGATCTGTTTCCACAGCATGACCACTCCACTTCCCCTCTTCTCCACCTCTACTTGCTCATGTGCCTTATTGATTCTCTTCAGCCGCCTTGTCAAAACAATCACACAAAAGGCAAAGCAAAGATCAAGACTCACTCAACATCAAGGAAGTGATATCAGGCCTCGATTACCAATATTCTTGAGATTCCTAAATTCTTAAACTAACATTTTATGCGTGATGATCTGGAAAAAAAGAAAAAAAAAAATCAGATACCAAGCAGAAAAAAAATTACAATTTCTGCAAACTGTGTTGCAAATGGGCATAGACAGCTTTGATTATTATAATGGTTATACACACACACACACACACACACACACATATATATATATATGAAGAGTTCAAATGCAAAACCCTCTAAAAGCCACCTTAGTCAAAAATTAGATAATGATACTGAGTGAATACTCTCGACACATACGTCCATCAAATACTTTTACTTCACACTCGCTAAATCCCAGACTCAGCCCAGAAGTAGAAGTATACGTAAACCTATACATAGGAGCCTGATAAAAATGCTTATTTTAAAGAAAAACGTCAGATGGACTTAGAGGCTTTTGCATCTAAACTCTTAAAAAAAAATATATATATATATATATATATACAAAACGTGTTGCAACACCCCCTTGTGACCACTAGTATAAGCAATGTGTTAATTTTGCTGTTTATGCTTGCCAAAAAATGGCACAATTAAAAATATATATTGGCAATATTATCAAAACAAAATCATTTATTGTTAGAAAATATTTGAATATTTAAAACTATAGACTTATAACTAAAGATTATCAGACCATCAATGCCATTAAATAAAATTCTATTTTCTAAATGCATATTATTGATCTTATTGTGAATAATTTGTTCATGTTGTATTTATTTTTATTTTTCATATTTTATTTTATTTTATAATAATATAATTTTAATATAATAATACAACAGAATTAAATGAATTAATTTCATTATTTTGTTTTATTTCTAATTTTTAATTTTCTTTCATTTTTAATTTATTTTATTTGCTTTTTATTTTATAATTTTATATATTTTTATTTATCTGCAAGTTTGCATTGATTTGCCTCCATTCAAGTTATATACAACAATTTTATTTTAATTTTGTATTAGTTTATATATATATATATATATATATAATATTATTATTATTATTATTATTATTATTATTTTACTTTTTTTATTTAAATTTTGTATTTAATTTAACTTATTTTAGTTATTTTTATTTTATTTTATTTTATTTAAAACTAGCTGCAAGTTTGCATTCAGATCTGCCTCCATTCAATCAACAAAATATACAGAGAACCAAGTTATAAATAACAATTATTTTATTTTATTTTATTTTATTTTATTTTATTTTATTTTATTTTATTTTATTTTATTTACAACTGACTGCAAGTTTACATTCAGATTTGCCTCTCTCACCAAGTGATTTTTTTTTTTGGTGATCTGTTTCAGTCAAATTCACACAGCAACCACATTTTTGGGTTACATTGGGTTGCATCCCACAGAAATTTTATCTCTATGATATGATACAAAAATGACTCATATCAGGATTTGGGTCATTTCACATATCACACATAGTTACTCATGAATTCATATAAGACGCTATAAATATATGTGCGACCTAAAGGGACCCCTAAGCTTTCCAAAGTTAGTAGCCATGATCTAAAGACTCTAGCTGTACACCTGTAATGCATATGAAAGAAAAATGTCTGAGCTTAACCTCAGAGTAAGGATAAGATTCACTTATCCAGCTTCAGACCCCGTTTGCCCTCGCAGTCAGAGTAGCGGCATAGTGCAGAAATGTTACCTTGCCATTAAGAGCACAGCAAACACTACTTCACAAAGGTTAACTGGACCTTAGCTCAGCTTAACCCAGACTGAAAGATGTGTACAAAACCCTCAGAGCATCAAGACTTTGTTTGGGGAGAGTCTGTTGGTGTGGGTCTGAAGCCAGGCGGGGAGCTTTAAAACATTTAATAAGCTCCCACTGCGTTTGCTCCAGGGTCATGGCTTGTAAAAGGACAAGAAATTTGAGCACGAATAACAAGTGAGGATCTCAGTCCCTCACTATCCCTCACGTACAACTTAATCAGACACGGATTACATGAGCTGGGAACATCAACTCTCCCTTAATTAAAACCAGTCTGACCTGCTTTGTAATTATAGATCTGTGTCAAAGCTGAAAGTGAGTAGTCAAATATCACATGTTGGCTTTGAAGTCTTTGCAAATATGCTCAGTCTTCAGAAAATCTGGAAATTATATTCACTAAGTTTAAGAAGCAAATAAATTTGTTTTCGAAATACGTTTATGTTTAATAAGGCGTAGTCATCAGCAATTCGTTGATTCATTTTAACAGGTTTATATTGCGCTCTTATGTAATCTGACATAAACATTTTCAAAATAACGGAAAGCCAGCCATTCATAAAATTCAGTAGGCCCCCTGCCACTTGCATGCTTATTTTCCTAAAAATCTTGATATGACTGTTCTGCAGAATTCTAGTTAATGTTCCCTAATTTTTTTTACATATTCCATCTAAAGACACATTTTGGTGTCCGCATCAAATTAAATAAAAAAGGTGATTTTAGTATAGAATAGAATAGAATAGAATAGAATGCTTTATTGTCATTGTACACAAAATACAACAAAATTGTAGAGCTTCTGCGTAAGGTGCATAGGTACATAATAAACATAGATTAAGAGACATATAGAAATATACATAACAGAGAAAAATGTACAAAAAATATATTAAACTAAGACTAAGAAAATAAGGAGAATGACATGAAAACAATTGCTTGTATAAAAATAAATAAATGGAAGATATTAGCTTGTGAATAATTACTTATGTTAAAAAATATTGCATTGGAGGAACACGTATTGCTCTAAATATAATTATCACACTGAGTAGAAAACATTGCACTTAAGGAATAGGGAGATGAAAACATTACACTAAAAGAATAGAGATCTTGCACTGGAATATAATGATGCACTGAAGCATTATAAAGAATAAGGAATAAGGAATAAGGAAGGAATAAGGATATAAAAAACATTGCACTAAAAGAATAGAGATATTGCACTGGAATATAATTGTATATACATTGAAAGCATATTAAATGTATGTAAATGTCTACTTTGCATTTAATATGCTGTCAGTGTATATAATATATAAATTATTCACAATAAGAAATGTGTGATTTTTATTTAATGCCATTTATTACATTATGTGTTTTTAATTATGTTAGCGATAGGCTGATAATTATTTATGTCTAATAACCAGTTTACAGCCAATATTACAATATCTATACTTTTGGTATACCTGTAATAATAAGAATAACATGAATAAATTATTCATAAGAACATCAATAACATGCATTTACAGAATAGATTTTATTTAATGCCGTTGATTGCATTATAATTGTTTTTAATTTTGCTATCGATAGGCTATTAATTACTTATATCTAACAATCGTTTAATAATATCTATACCTTTTTGGTATGCCCTTATAATAATAACAACAACAACAACAACAACAACAACAAATAACATTAATTAATTATTTACAATATGATCAATAACGTGTTTAGAAAATATATTTTTATTTAATGCCGTTGATTGCATTATAATGTTTTTACTTTTGTTATCAATAGGCTGATAATTATTTATGTCTAATAACCAGTTAATGGGTGATATCACAATATCTGTACTTTTTTGTATACCCTTAATAATAATAATAATAATAAATAACATTAATTATTTACAATAAGACCAACAACATGTGTTTAGAAAATATATTTTTATTTAATGCTACTCATTGCATTATAATGTGTTTTTAATTTTATTATCAATATAAATTACAATATCTATACCTTTTTGTATACCCTTTAATAATAATAAATAAATAAATAAATAATTCAGAATAAGATCAATAACATGCATTTAGAAAATATAGTTTTATTTAATGCTATTGATGGCATTATAGTGTGTTTTTAATTTTGTTATGGACAGACTGATTATTTATGGTTAATAACCCGTAAATGGCCATTATTAAAATATCTATACATACCATATCATTGTTTCAAAAAAACTTTTGAGAAAAAAAATAATAATAATATTAAAATAAAATCTGGGTAAAATAATGTTCCATCATCATTTACCATAACTGATATTTTTGTATAAAAATGAAACATACTTAAAGGGTTACTCCACCCCAAAATGAAAATTTTGTCATTAATCACTTACCCCCATGTCGTTCCAAACCCGTAAAAAAGCTTAGTTCATCTTCAGAACACAATTTAAGATATTTTGGATTAAAACCGGGAGGTCTGTGACTGCCCCATTGACTGCCAAGTAAATACCACTGTCAAGACCCAGAAAAGTATGAAAGAGGTTGTCAAAATAGTCCATCTGCCATCAGTGGTTCAAGAATAATTTTACGAAGCTACAAGAATAATTTTGATAGGCAAAGAAAACAAAAATAACAACTTTTAGTTGTGCCATTTTGGAGAGTATCCGCTGCACGCAAACAGCGTACGCTGTTCTGTCTCAGCAACACAACACGGATACGTTTTCTTCGTTTACTTATGCTTTGGTTCGAACAAAAACTGTGTATCCGCGTGACGCAGCTGACACGAACAGCGTACGCTGTTTGTGCCCAGCGGATACTCTCCAAAATTGCACTACTGTGCCGTGAGGAGACGAATTGTTGAATAAAGTCGTTATTTTTGTTTTCTTTCATTACAAAAATATTCTCGTAGCTTTGTAAAATTATGGTTGAATCACTGTTGGAAGATGGACTATTTTGACGACGTCTTTCATACTTTTCTGGGTCTTGACAGTGGTATTTACTTGGCAGTCAATGGGACAGTCACAAACCTCCCGGTTTTCATCCAAAATATCTTAAATTGTGTTCTGAAGACGAAAAATGCTTTTACGGGTTTGGAACGACATGGGGGTAAGTGATTAACAACAAAATTTTCATTTTGGGGTGGAGTAACCTTTTAATCTGCCCTGTGCTCATTAAAATCTATAAAATACTACATTTTATTACATTTGAAGTTATTAAAAAAAAGTACAAATGGTTAAATCATAGTGGTATGAAGGATAGTAACAAAGATTGTTAAAGATTTAAAATGACAATTAATTAATTTGGGGGCTTCACATCTGATTCTGATTCTAAATATACCTTAGAAAAAATTGTTATATGAACTATTGTTATACTGAATTTATTTATTTATGTATGTATGTATGTATGTATGTATTTATTTATTTATTTATTTAAAATCATAGCAAAATAGTATAATAGCATAATAGTCCTTGTTGTGATGGATGGATGGATAACAGGGCACATTCTAATGTACGGAAAAAAAAAAAAATATTACAGCTGTATTAAACTTTAATTGTTTTGATACTTGAAAACCCCTTTTTATCTCTGACCCATATAAGAATATCAGGTTTTCCTTGCAGCTCATCTACAGTAATTATTTAAAGCAGTCAAATACTGTCAGCTGTCTCACTCAGCACCTCAAGTCAAATGTCTTTTCAAACAATTTTGAGAAATAACAACATAAGCAATTATTAATGTTCACCCATGGACACTGTGTGAAGAACAAGTGCTTGGCATCCCCTCAGATAAAATCATATTTTGCAAAATGAGGTCTGCTGTTGCTTGGGGACAAATGATTCCATCTATGAATTCCTGTGACTCGGAAGGTGTACAACAGCAGCATCCACAACAAACTGTTTGTTTCATAAATAACATGTATAAAATATGCTCCAGATAACAGTTTTTTCTTGTGACCCAAGGCTTAACCAAACACCATTTGGGCCTGACAACATACAGTATTACGTAACTGCTGCATTCTTTGATGAACAAAAGTTTTGAAGAACAGCATTTATTTCAGACAAATCTTTTGTAAGCTTTGAATTTCTTTAAAACATCAATTTTGCGAGAACATCAAATACCTGCTGAATATATTTTTTTTCCTCCAGCAAGATTGTTTTGTCTGTCACAGATGTAGGTGCACATCAAATTGTCTTCCCTAAATCCTAGCGCTCACTTTCGTTTCACAAACCACACACGATTTTTCTCTCTCGCTTTCTTTGACAGCTTCTCATGTGAGATACAAGTCTGGATGATCAATCTAGCGAGGTCACTGATGCAAGCCATTTTGCAAAGCTGTCTCATTCTTATAGCCGTGCACCTTGGAAACCAAATCTAGTGCTGATTCCAAAGTGATATCAAGAGCTATTTGAGCTTTAAACAGATCAAAATAAAGTTGGCGAACTGTGCAAACCTGAAAACCTTACACTTCCATGCTATACGCAATTCTGAATTCTTACTGCCGTCGTATAATGTTTTCACCACCATTATGACACTCAGAGGCAGCTGATGATGCTAAGAGAGGGACGATTCTTCAAGAGAGGTGTGAAACATGAATACAAGGAGTTGAGGGTTTTGCACTCATCCCACAGGTCCTAGTAAACAACCCACCTGTCACTCAAACATGACCTTTGGGTTCAAGGGGTGCAGGGTCAGGATGCTTTGTTGTCTTTGGTTTTCTTGCTGTATAATTTCATCAGACGGTCATATCTGGGGGGGAAGTGGCAGAGAGGCTGAGATGGCTCAGGGTCAGAGTTTATGCTTCAGGAGGGCCTCTGTCCACTGACTCGCAATGAATCTTACGACACAGAGCTTACGTTAAGCAGTTCTGGGCTTGTCTGAAAAGGCTATGCTGAATTTATATTATTATATATATATTATATATTCAGTACATTATTATTTAAGTGACAATAATGTTAAGGCATCTTGTTATAACATCTGATGTTTGGGAAAAATGTATTTGTTGAGAAGTGCTATTCAAATGTAAATATTATAAATACATTCTAGAATTATTGTTAAAAAAAATATCAACGTGATCTCGTGATAATTCATATGTATTTACAGCATTTTAATGCACAATACTAAAATATTTTTTAGCATTTTAAAGGAGAAGTCCACTTATAAAACAAAAATACACATATAATGGTGCCCAGATTTTGAACTTCCAAAATGTAGTTTAAATGCGGCTTCAAACGATCCCAAAAGCGGTTGTAAATGATCCCAGCCGAGAAAGAAGGGTCTTATCTAGCGTAACGATCGGTTATTTTCATAAAAATAATACAATTCATATACTTTTTAATGTCAAAAGCTTGTCTTGCCTTACTCTGCCTGGACAGTTTTTTTTTTCCGGTTCATGACAGTTAGGGTATGTCGAAAAATTCCCATCTCATGTTCTCCCTCAACTTCAAAATCGTCCTATATCGCTGTTTTACCTTTTTTATTAAGGGTGTTTGATCTTCTTTGCATGTTCACTTTGCAAAGACTGGGTCGGTACTTCTGCAGCGATGTAGGATGATTTTGAAATGTTTTTTGAAGTTGAGGGAGAAAATACGATCTGAGTTTTTCGACATACCCTAACTGTCTTGAGGCAGAATACACACGTTCAAGCAGAGCAAGGCAAGACGAGCCTTTGAGATTAAAAAGTATTTAAATTGTATTTTTTAAAATGAAAATAACCAATTGTTTCGCCAACGAAGACCCTTCTTCCTCGGCTGGGATCGTTTATAACCACATTTGGGATCGCTTGAAGCCGCATTTAAACTGCATTTTGGAAGTTCAAAATCGGGGCACCATTGAAGTCCACTATATGGAGAAAAATCCTAAAATGTTTACCTCAAAAAAAACAATTTCTTTACAACTGAAGAAAGACAGACATGAACATCTTTGATGACAAGGGGTAATCTGTAAATTTTTGTTCTGGAAGTGAACTTCTCCTTTAATGTTAACATGTTAATGGTAATTTGGAGTTTAAATGATCAAAACATTAAAAAAAATAGTCAGCATGCAGTGCAGTGTTACTGTCACAGTGTTTTCTTCTTAAAGTGGCACTTCTCAGGCTGTAAAAATGCAGTGTGTGAATGACAGCTGGAGAGCATCTTGTGCATTTTCTCATGTTGAATGGCTAAAGACAGGAATAGGATAATGGATAATGTAATTGTACTGTACACATTTAGGATGATATTGGTCGAACAGGTTTTGTTTTTTATTTATTTTTTTGGTCTCACAGGCAGATAGCAGTAATTTCCTGTAATGCTCCTCAGCCTGCCAAAACCCACTCCGGTACAATGGTGGTATTGATGTCAAGATGGCCTCAGTTCACAATTTGTCAACAAGATATCGAGCCGGTTTGTCCCCTGACAATAAAAATTGGCACTGTTTCCCTCAAAATAAGAATGCTCTCGAACAGTCATTATTTCAGCCAATCGAGGCTTACAGCTGGGCTCCAGAAGTAAAAATCCCATTCATTTAATATAACATATACATCTTTCAGACCTACTATGAGTTCTGATCCAATGATACACGCTACTGTAGAAAAGTCTGGGTTGGTATGATTTTTAAAAATGTTTTTGAAAGTCGTCTCATATGCTCACCATGAAGTTTCAAAAATACAGTCAAAATAGTACTAACATTATTACAGTTTGTGGAATATTATTACAACAATGCTGATCAATGGGAAAAATACCTCTGAAACCAAGGTCACTAAAAAAACTGGCCAGTCATTGTTGTACTGCATTCTTTAAACACTTCCTACCAGTTTTTTTTTACATTTGATAAATGAGGATGAGAAAGAAAGAAGGAGAGAGAAAATCAACTAAAAGGTCAAGAAGTGTGACTTTTGAGAAAAAGCACAACGGCCCAGGCCAGGCTCTTTTAGCTGTTAGTGTTTAAGGTCATCCCTGCGCATCGGGGGTTGCGTAATTGTGCTGTCCGCTGCCATTCCTTCTCTCTGTCAGATCCTGTTGCCTGATCCCTTTGTTGTGAGAGCAAACACAAGAACACAGCATGATCAGAAACACAATTTGTCGAGGGAAGGAAAAAGAGACTGAAGGAGGATAGCTTCAGAGACACAAAGCTGGGTAGCACTTTGAGAGCGTGATAAAATTGAGCTAGATTGGTACCTTGACAGTGGGAGTTCAGAGAATCTGGGGCTTGTTTGGTGGCTGGTCTATTTCCTGTGGGGTTTCTCAACGGTGCAACTGCTGCATACAAATGACCCATAAGCGCATGTCAACTGACACTTGTGCTGCTAGTCTATAGGCAGCTTGCTCTCATTTCTCACTTAAAATTTGGAACTAAAACGTTTAAATGTACAAATTATTAATCATGCAGCTTACTGTATATCCAGGATTGTTTATCCAGAAATAAAAGTTAAAGAGTTCATTCACCCAAAAATGAAAATTCTGTCATTAATTATTCACTCTCATGTCGTTTCAAAACCGTAAGATCTTCGTTCATCCTCAGAACACAAATTAAGATATTTTTTTTGAAATCTGAGAGCTTTCTGACTCTGCATAGACCGCAATGCAACTGACACAAAGCCCAGAAAGGTAGTAAGGACATCATTAAAATAGTACATGCGACATTAATGGTTCAACCATAATGTTATAAAGCAATGAGAATACTTTTTTTGTGTGCAATGAAAATAAAATAAATAAATAAATAATACCTCCGAAACCAAGGTCACTGAAAAACTGGCCCGTCATTGTTGTACTGCATTCTTTAAACATTCTTTTTTTTTTTTTTACATTTAATAAATGAGGATGTGAAAGAAAGAAGGAGAGAGAAAATCAACTAAAAGGTCAAGAAGTGTGACTATTGAGAAAAAGCACAAGCGGCCTAGGCCAGGCTCTTTTAGCTGTTAGTGTTTAAGGTCATCCCTGCGCATTGGGGGTTGCGTAATTGTGCTGTCCGCGGCCATTCCTTCCTAAATAAATAATACCAGATAGACAGATAAAAGATACATTAATTTCTCCATGCACAAATTCTGTAAGACTGCAAATAGTGTATTAAAACTTATGGTTGCGCAGACACTTTTATTTGTTTTATTTGCTGTTCATCTGGCCCAGAAAACAAAAGGCTGGATAGTGGCCACCAGGTAAGTTGAGTTTGAGACCCCTGCCGTACAGCATCCTAATTCTGTCCAAATTAACATAAACATAAAGTGGAAACAGTTGTTACAAGTCAACTAAAGTAGATATTCATTTTCATGGGCTATTTCCATTTCACTGAATGATGGCAAAAAGAAAAGGACACATAAGGAAACTTAAACCTTCCATTTGATTATTTTCTTGTTTTGTTTGTTTGTTTGTTTGTTTGTTTTTTTAACAAGGTCAGTGAAAGGTTAGAACAAAAGCAACAAGAATGTTCGCTACCGTTGAAAGGGTTGTGGTTGGTAAGATTTTTTGTTTGTTTGTTTTTATCAAAGTATCCTACCAAGAATTCATTTCATCAAAATTACCAGTAAAAATGGTAATATTGTGAAAATAATATTACAATTTTAAATAACTGTTTGCTGTTTAAATATATTTTAAAATGTAATTTATTTCTGCAATGAAAAGCTGAATTTTTACCATAATTACTCCAGTCTTCAGTGTCACAATATTTCAGAAATTATTCTAATATGCAGGTTTTCTGCTCAATAAACTTATTATTATGAGTGTTAATTCTTAATATTTTTCTGGAAATCATGATACATGTTTTCTTTGTTGAACATTGTTCAAAAGAACAGCATTTACAGTTGAGGTCAAAAGTTTAAATATACTTTTCAGAACCTGCAAAATGTTGATTTTTTAAATAAGAGGGATCATACAAAATGCATGTTTTTTTTATGATATGTTATTATCTAGTCCTGACCTGAATAAGATATTTAACATAAAGATGTTTACATATAGTCCACAAGAGAAAATAATATTTGAATTTATAAAAATAACCCCATTCAAAAGTTTAACTATACTTGATTTTTAATAGTTTGTTACCTGTTTTGTTTGTTTGTTTGTTTGTTTGTTTTTTTGGCTAATGATAGTTGTTCATGAGTCCCTTGTTTGTCCTGAACAGTTAAACTGCCTGCTGTTCTTCAGAAAAAAATCCTTCAGGTCCCACGAATTCTTTGGTTTTTCAGCAATTTTGGTGTATTTGAACCCTTTCCAGCAATGACTGTATGATTTTGAGATCCATTTTTTGACCCTGAGGACAACTGAGGGACCCACATGCAACTATTAAAGAGCTATTTAAATGCTCACTGATGCTTCAGTGGGAAAAAAAAAAAGCCAGGGGTGAAAACTTTTGAACTGAATGAAAATGTGTACATTTTTTTCTTAAGCCTAAATATCTTCTTTTTTTTTAATTTAGCACTGCCCTTCAGAAGCTGCAGAAGATAATAACATGTTTCCCAGAAGACAAAATAAGTTACATTTTTCCTGATCTTCAAATTCAAAAGGTTTTCACCCCCTGGCTCTTAATGCATCATTTTTTCCTTTTGGAGCATTTGAACCTTTTCTTTTGACCAATTTAATACATCTATGCTGGATAAAAATATTACTTTCTTTGAAAAAAGATTAAATTTTGAACAATGCTGTATTTTATGAATTATTGCCTAAATTTAGAAGCTTTTTAAGACTCCCCACCTTTCACTCTTTTCTTCAGTTTTCTCTGCTTCCCATTGCTCTGACTTCTCTCTTGCTGAATGCTGAGGATGGAATCACAGCAGCACATTTGGATAGTTCTATACTTCAGGCAAAAACCTTTCATTTTTGTCCAGGTTGTTCCTATTCACTCTTTGGTCATGGTGCCCAAGGCAGTAATGGCACATATGCAGGTCTGTCAGTGTATGATGTGTGTAGAGTCCACTTGCAATGTGACTTTATTACTATGAGCATCATGATGACACTGCTGATGTCATACATCACACATGTCAGAGGTTGTGTAGAGGCATTGCCTCAGGCCTTTCTATGGATTGAAACACACTCACACTAGGGTTTGGTCCACAAACAATGTCCAGTGTACGTCATGCACAACAGGAGAACTCAAAAGAAGAAGAAGAAGAAAAAAAATCTATTAGATTTAATAAAAATCAACCCCTGGTGAAAAGAAACACCTACACCTGTATAAAAAATTACTGTACATTATTCAAATTTGTAAGTGTTCCATTGAGAGTTTACATTTCATTACTGATGTATGAATGTCGTTTCTCTGCAGCAAGACTTTACGCATTGCTTTGCAATATTAGTGCTGCTCAGAACAGTATGGTTCTGTGCAGGTTGAAAATATTCACTTAAACCCTGAGAGATTTGCTAATCCACACTGCGGTCTAGAGAGAGCAGATAAGCACAGAAACCGCCTTTATGTGAACAGGCTGAAGTACAGCACCCGTGGGAGCCTGCCAACCAGATTCACATCCTTTCTTGAATAACTGTCTGATCATTTCCAGCTTGTTCGCTGCTGGTTTCAATTGGTTTCTGCCTCACTAACTTGTCACAAAAAAAAAAAAAAGGGTTACACTTTATTTTAAGGTGACACATAATTACACAAATACATAGGGAGTAATATTATTTAACTACATGTGGTGTGTTTACTATAGGGTTAAGATTAGTAATAAGGTTTGGTTTAGGGTACTTGTTTTTATGCATAATATAATCCAATGCTATTTTTTATTATACTTGTAATTATTCATGCAATATTATTGTATATCAGCACGGCTGTGATTCAGCTGTAGGTAATCACAGTGTGCTGCTATACAACCATATCGCACAGCTACGAGTTTAACCCTTTAACTGTTATTCCCATTTTTGAACATAGATGTGAAAATGCACTATTTAAACTTAGTTTTTTTTTATATAATTCATGAACGAAAACATTTTGTAATATGATTTAAATGTACATTTTCAATGGTAATGCAATGTCTGATTTTAAAATGGGTTTCAAAGGATGAATTTTGAAATTTTAAATGTACAATTGATATATAATTTCTTATGATATCTAAAGCATGATAGTATTTTTGTGACAAAGGTCAGAACTCTTGTTATGATGTAGATTTTTTAAGGTGCACTTTTGTCATAAATTAATCTGTTACTTTTCCTACATAAATTGTAACACAAAACAGTGGTAAAATATCTATTTAGGAAGGTCTTAGACCTTTCCAACGATATATAGTTTGTCATGATTAGATTAGGATTTATTTGTAATCTGGTGAAGTATACGTAGACATCCCGTATGGGACGGTGTCAGTTACAGGGTTAATATTGTGTTTATACAACAGTTTGATGGCACAAGTGTGTAAATACAAAAGAGACAACAACGAAGTGCTTTTAAAAACCCTATTTTGTGCAACCCACTTCCATCTGTCATGGATTCAAACCTCGAACTGAGATTACTAATTTGAAAATGCCACGTTAGAACTAGTAATAAAGGAACACTGAGTTGCTTTATTGAAAGCTTATTGTATTACTGTATTAAAAGCTCACACTGTATTATGTACAGTATTATGAGAGAGAGATGGACTGAGTGAGTGTAACTACCTGCATCTAATGCAGCATTCATTCTTCAGTCTCATATTCACAATAAAACATTAGTTTAAATATCCACTAAAGAAAGCGATATCTTTATCGTATTATCCTTTCATTTGTTAAGGGTGATTTCCAATGACAGCGCTGTTAATTGCATTTTTTTGTTTGTGTCTTGCAATGTGTTGTTGAAAGTAAAAATAACTTCCTTGTTTACATCCCTGTTTCAGTCTCTTTCAATGTAAAAGTCAAGCCAGCAGCAAATTCCAGAAGATTTGACTGAGGTAAGGCTGCTCTCGGCAGGTTCATGAGCACTGAGCAGCTGCTGACGCCCTGGAGCTCATATCTGTGAAAACATCAAAGCACATTTTCAAAAAGACATTATCTTTATTAACAAACTGCATCTTTGAAGTATAAACAAGTACATTCTCACCAAAAAAAAATACATTCTGTGACACAAAAACAGTATTACGTATGAAATTATAGTGGATTTGGGCATCCGCCATGACACTTGCTGTGAGAAATATTGCTAGCGGAGTGATACAAACGGTGAAACAGTTGGAGTGCTGTTATCACTAGAATATTGCCCCGCTGGAAAAGGCTCTCACCCAATCAGATTCGATGACCAATAATTAATATAGGCAATATGGTAAGATTAACTTAGCATAGTCAATATCATTATAAATACTTTAGATAACACTTTATTTTGAAACCATACTTTATATTTTTGTATTGTGTCTTGTTTAGTTTGTTTTTATTGGAAAAAAAGACATAATAAGAAGAATATTTTTGAAGTTGCACTAATAAACAAAATTTAGTATGCAGTATTCAAATGAGTTCCCCCCTCTTTTTATGAAGAGAAGAATGTCCATTATCAATTCTTCCTTCCTTTCAGAAAGGGGAATATACCATGAGAGCCATCCTTTATCTTGAGAGAACAGAGCAGAGTTGAGGGGCAGAGAACTTGGCTTGTGAGGGCATCTCATCCCGCCCTGAGCTCCATGTGGAAAGTGTGTCCTCTAGGGAATGAAGACACCAGCCTGAGCCACACACAGCCTGTGGGCCTGGTCTCTCCTCATCCGCCACCAAATCCCTTTAGTTTACATCCTAGTCAGACTCTCCCTCACCACAGACCACCCTACACATGGGAATCAACACTTCTCTGCAATGCAGAAAGAGAGCGAGGGAAAGTCACACGTGGATTTGGGCCGTGATATGATGGATGGGTTTGACAGGCTTTTATAGCGGTTGAGACAAAGGAAAAGGAAAGGCAGCAACCCAAGCATGGTGTGGACACTTGACGAAGCTTTCTGTGTTGAGAAAAATGACTGTGTTCAGGGAAAAAGATCAAAGGAGGGATTTTGGAGCAGCCTGAAGGAAGCATACTGATTGACTGCGAGAAGGTGAATTGATTTGTATGAGGTGCATGGAAGTATGATGGATTTTTTTTCTGGATTTTTTTTTTCCATCACAACAATCCCTGAGGGATAAGAGTCCAGGGAAGGGGGTGTGTGGGGTGTAAATCACAAAACCTAGAGAGGTTTTGCATGGTGAAAAATAAGCAGTACGCGAAGTAACAAGACGCCACTGCTTATGCAACTCCACCACCTGTTTCCAAAGCAGACGACGGCAAAGCAGACGACGGCTGATGAATATGTAGTTTGTCGCACTGCATATCTGATATCTGTGTTTATTTGACAGGAACTGTTCAAAAAAAAAAACTCAAATGGTTCATGAGTGAACACCAAGTCTCGTTGGTTCGACAGCCATGTGCAAACAAATCAAAAAGATCCAAAGTGCAAAGAAAACACGTCCATGAGCTTCACAAATGAGATGTGATGCTCTGAAAGCAGCACGTTGGGACTGAAACAAATGGTCTCACATTAGTCTGTCTGAATCAAATCCCTCACTGCATCACTAATGAGATCTTTTATTTGTTTACCAGATGAGTTCGACGTTGCTTATGGGATACCAACACTAATAACGTAATCAATGGGAAACAAAAACAACAGCAGCAAATAAAGCGGATCCATTCATTCAGACCTGGCTCCCGTGAAGCCTTGATTGTCTGACATTGCTAATATCCTGCCTATTACGAATGGATTGAAAGCAAATTTCACCGTGCAGTGACATGCCTGATTAGCCCTGTGTTTCAAGGGAAGTTATTCGCCATCAGGCAGATATTAGAAAGGCCTGGTTTAAAGAAAGAAGGGTTGTAACGGGAAGTCAAATCAAAGCTCCCCCTCTATGCATGGCTAATGAAAGGTTTTCAAATGGAAGCAATTCCAGAACAGCGGAGAGCGCAGCGTGCTTTCATAAAAATACAAAAACATACACATGAACCCCCTGCTTCTTAAGTCAGTTTTCGGTGCAAGCATGGACGCCCCCACAAACATACAAAGTACCTTTTCTGTGGGTGTTCAAAAGCGAAGGTTAACAGGTCATGAGCTAGATTTTGCTTCCTGAACAGATTCTACAAAAAGAAATTGATACATTCAAGGTCCAGAAAGGTAGTAAGGACATTGATAAAATAGTCCACGTGACATCAGTGGTTCAACCATAATTTTATGACACTATGAGAATACTTTTGTGCGCAAAGAAAACAAAAATATGTTTCACCACATATATATGTTGGGGTGTGATTTTTCAATGTAAACTGTCACAATTTATTTACATTTCATTATTTACATATTTACCAGCATGTAACCCAACCCCTGCCCCTAAACCTACCATTTGTCAATAAAACTCAAGATATAACTGGCAGATACAGCTACTGTCATAATTTATTCAAAAAGTATTCATATTCCAAGTCATCCGAGTCAAAACGATTTATTTGTGAAAGGAATAGACGCGATCTGTCTCCATCCGCCGTAAGGCTCAGTCTGTTTGTGCGTAAATAAATTAAAAAAATGCCGCCCACCAGAAGAAGTGTTACGTCAGCCTTGGTTGTGGAATGCCATTGGCTCTTGTGTGTCTCGTGACTGACTGCATCATGCTAATGTTCGGGAGTCCCGTGAAGCCTTGATTGTCTGACATTGCTAATATCCTGCCTATTACGAATGGACTGATAGCAAATTTCACAGTGCAGTGACATGCCTGATTAGTCCTGTGTTTCAAGGGAAGTTTTTGGTGCAAACATGGACGTTCAAGATCCAGAAAGGTAGTAAAGACATCGATAAAGTAGTCCACGTGACATCAGTGGTTAAGCCGTAATTTTATGACACTGTGAGTATACTTTAGTGTGCAAAGAAAACAAAAATATGTTTTACCACATATATATGTTGGGGTGTGATTTTTTTTAACGTAAACAGTCACAAGTTTTATTTACATTTCATTATTTACACATTTACCAGCACGTAACCCAACCCCTGCCCCTAAACCTATCATTTGTCAATAAAACACAAGATATAACTGGCAGATACAGCTACAGTCATAATTTATTCAAAAAGTATTAATATTCTAAGTCTTCCGAGGCAAAGCGATTGATTTGTGAGAGGAATAGACGCTATCTGTTTCCGTCCGCTGTAAAGCTCAGTCTGTTTGTGCGTAAATAAATTCCAAAAATGCTCCCCGCCAGAAGAAGCGTTACGTCAGCCTTGGTTGTGAAAAGCCATTGGCTCTTGTGTGTCTCGTGAATGACTGCGTCATGCTAATGTTCGGGAGAATCTTTTTGAATGAGATGTGAGTGCGCCAATGGAGCAGGATTGTTTTCAGCGATTAAAACCTCTTCTTTGCATTGACTGTACTTATATTTGCCTGTTACGTGTTTTTTATTGTTCGGAAGTAGGCAAGTTTAGGGTAAGGGTTAGGTGCTCCAATGAAAGTATAAATTTATATAAAATTATTTATATTTTTTACAAATTCATGCAAATCATTAAATTAAGGAAACAACTTAAATCAGTGGGGGACCCTGCACATCCAAAAGTGACGCTAACAGGGTACCTTCAGTGTCAAAAAACGACGCCAAAGGCTCCTGATTAAGCGTCAATATGTGATGAGTTGGGAGTAAGAAACCAGAAACACGACATGTCGCAATTTGTGATGAAGCAGGTGAGAGCCAATGAGATTTTGATTTTCCTGCCGTAAAGTTTCTTGAAGCGGCAACTTTTGAATTTCTAATGAGCACGTCTTTGCAGGTTTTGATGCTTACGGACACCGCTTTGGGTGGAGATGAAGATCGCTGAATAAAGGCTTGGATATGGTTCTTTTCCTTGCAGTCATATAGATTCTGAAGATTTGGATTGTATAGAACACTAATAAAATTGATTCCTTTTGTAATTATGGTGCATTTTTGGTGTATTTTATGGTTTTATTGTCAGTCACAGCATGTCAGAGAAATGCTTTTTGTGTCCCACCACAGCAAACAAAGCAAATATTACATAAGTAATGATTAAACAATTGCAGAAATGTGATTTATTTTCAGGGTTTAAAGTGTAGTCTTGTTAAATATTATGTGTTCTTCGAAATGAGTTGGCAGCAGAAATCACACAGAACAGAAGGAAATGTTATCATTTCATATTAATGCTGAAAATGTCAGTATTGTATGTTTAGATGCTATAAATATGTCAGTATTGTACGTTTTAGTGTCTGTAAAAACATAAGTAAATGTATGTTTGTAGACCCACATTTTACGAAAAATACATACAAATTATGAGATCACGTTGGATTTTGACCGACTCATATATTATATCAAGGACTTTGCTACTAAATTTGTATTCATAAAATAGGCCTACTGATTCAAATGACATGAAACTTGGGGAGTGATATGACACACAGCAGTATACTTTCAACTGATCTCTTGATTCCTCAAAGAAGTACAGACAACCGCTGTGATAAAGAAAGTCAGCAAAATCTCACATTTCCATTCCTATCCACCTGCAACAGTATTTCTGTGCGAGTAAAATATATATATCACAACAAGTAATAGTATTAACAAGCACGCTACATGAAGTCCATATGCAATTCATCTCTCTTCTGGTCTGGTCTGTTCCTGTTTATTCTGCAATCAGACCTGGATGTCTGCTTTCCCCAGCACCGCCAACACTAATGCTGCTCCATAAGGACGGAGCACTTATGCAAAATCATAACGGTAATCTCTTTATTCCATTACCGTCAATGACAAGTTCCAATGAGTCATACATATTTATTCATCAAGAGATTTCCTATATCCCAATGTTTGAAAAGCATTTCGCTCTGCCAGCTACGGAGCCACATTACAATGCCCGTATTGCAGAAGCTTTATTTCAGAGGCAGATAACCCGTTCCAATTTTACTGTGGTCACACGTTAATTAATCCTCAAGGAGGATTCAAAGTGCTACACTTTAACACAAAGCTTTGTCTCCGGAGCCCAAATGACTCTTTGTTCAGGATTAAGTAAGAGGGAGAGGGAAATCGGTCCCACGTGACGGGGACAGTGAGAGGCTTTGCTCTGTTTGTAATGCTCCAGCAGTGCCGTTAACCCACATTAAAATCTGAATTTATGCACACACTCTCAGGTCAAAGACTATCTTATATCCCCTTCACCCCACACCACCGAGGCTTTAAGAAGGAACGGGGCATCACAGCGACAGTTAAATGACCACACTTTGCCTGCTGAGAGATGTTTTAGCAGCGATAGGCCACATTTTCGATCCCACTTAGTCCATCAAGTTGATAACAGAAAACTGTTCAACTGGCTAAAACGAGCAGAATGCCATTGGTGGTGGAAGAAAGTGCACTGGCAAGGGCACAAAAGGGAGTATGCAACAATTTTGAACAATGTGCATTTGTAGCCTGGCTACTTGCTTGTAGCTAATTTTTTGCAAAAGTTGAAGATCATTGAAATTAAGTCAGATAATGTTCTTTACAGCACAAAAGAAACGAACTGAAACTTTGTGTTTATATCCATTTGTACACAGATTTTTACGAGACATAATAAACCAGTGTTATTTTTGTATTGAGAGTATTGATATTTTAGTATATCAAGTTAAACTATATGTTTCATTGACAACTCGATGAAATAATAATCTATTATAAATTTTATTTTAAGTTAACGTTTATTTTTTTTCCAGGTAATAGTAATGTTTTTTTGTTTGTTTTTTTTTCATTGTTTTATTAACTATTTCCAATTATTAACAAACTTTTTGTCACAATGCTATAAATTATCTTTCTTTTTTTCTATTCTTCTTCTCTCTCTCTCTCTCTCTCTCTCTCTCTCTCTCTCTCTCTCTCTCTCTCTTTCTCTGATGGACTCATTTTAATCTGCTAACTTTTAATAAAAACACTTGACTAGTAAATTGTCAATTATGCCTAAAAATGCCATACTTGTTAATTAATTAATTAATTTGTTTGTTTGAAAATGTGATAAAAAAAATAAATAAAATGTACCGCAAATTTCACAATTCGATTCAGTTTGATTATTTTGAATATATATCAGGTACAGTAGATAGCAAATTTTCTCAAGGAAAAAAAAAAAAACAATATCTCAACTAATGCTGTAAAATATACATGAGAGTCAGTTGGTACTACATTATAATATTGAATGTTAAAATTAACTGATTTGTAATGCTTAAATCACACTTAATAAAGTTAAATATATAATAATAAAGTTACAATTATAATTATATTTCTACTCCAGTTCGTTTTATATATAACATTTAAATGGTTGCTCTCAAAAAAAAAAAAAAAAAAAAAATATATATATATATATATATATATATATATATATTATTTCAATTTATTTAAACATATGTTAAACATTGAAGAACAGTAGAATTGGTAACATAAATAATATGTTATATGGTTTGTATATTAGCTAAATGCTTTTGGTAAGTAGTACTCTTTCTTTTAACATACATTCAGGTGTTTATTAATGTTTATTTCGTGCTGAAACTGCTATTAAAGCGGGGCAGATGATCAGTTCACGTGCGTTTCACGTTGCTGCTTCCCTTGAACTGATGCGTTACTGATCTGTCACTCCACATTAAACAGCGCCAAAACGGCATTTATTTTTGAATATTGTAATAGACAGAATTTGAAATCTGAGACTTTGTTTCATAAAGCACAAAGCGATTGCGATTAATTGGATGAGAGGCACGCTACAATAATGTTTCGTTCATTAACAGGCTAGACTTATCGATTCTTGGGATTTAAGGATCAATGTCCTTTCGTAAAAACGAGAATTGACTAAAACTGAGAAATTTATGTTTTTTACCCAGCCCTAACTAAATGTTGTGAGACTTTTTTAGTTTTAGATTCACTAAAATTGAAAGATTTATTTTAGAGAAATGACTCATTGATGCTTAGGTTTATTCAAAGTGTTTTACTGTGTATTACATGCCAGTGTTTAATTCAAGAATGGCCCCAAATGCATCCACAGATGTTTGAGCTAAACCTTGAGTATCCATTGACTCTAAAACCTGGTGCCCTGTGTGGTTATATGTAAGAAAAACAGGATATGTATTATTTTGTATCACAGTGAGTTCCTAAAACTACTTTATTGATTTTTTTTCTTTTTCTTATTTTAAGATTGTTCATATTCTATATCGTTTTCAATGTTCAAAGACCATAAAAGGCCATATAAATTGCCCATGGGTTCTTGACTATGTGACTGTATTGAGAAGTGAGACCGTCAAAGTTTGTTTCATGCCCCCAACAAATGGGCAGCTGTGCCCCCGAGCACCCGCCTGCGCTTGGCAATCATTCGTTCAATAGCATCCATTTGCATAAGCTAGAAATGTCAGATCATTTGAGAACTTTTTCCCTCCCCAAAAAAATTGCTGTGCTCAGAAGTTTTCAAAGAGCTGTTGTTGACAGTTTAATTGCAGTTACACTCAGTGTAGCGCATGAATTATTGTGTGGTACTTAAATGTCAGGATATTGACTGAAATATAGAGACCCCTTTTTTTTAGTGAATCAAAGTTATGGAGTAGACACAAAATTCAATTACTTTAATTTGCTGAATGGATTGCTAAAATATGACTCTGATTGGCTTATTTCTGTCAGGGGTGACTGATTCAGCATTTTAGACAAGTGGTCAAGGTTAAAGAGATAGCTCACCCAGAAATGAAAATTTTGTCATTAATGAATCACTTTCATGTCATTTCAAACCCATAAGATCTTAGTTTATCTTCGGAACACAAATTAAGATGTTTTTGGATGAAATCCGAGAGCTTTTTGGCCCTGCGTAGACAGCAAAGTAACTGACACATTCAAGGCCCAGAAAAGTAGTAAAAGGACATCATTAAAACAGTCCATGTGTCACACGACGAAGACTGACAAAAATTGTTGAGTTAAGTTATTATTTTTGTTTTCTTTGCACACAAAAAGTATTCTCGTAGCTTCATAAAGTTAAGGTTGAACCACTGATGTCACATGGACTTCTGGGCCTTGAACCTGTCAGTTGTGTTGCTGTCTAAGCAACGTCAGAAGCGATATGCGGGTGAGTAATTATTGACAGAATTTTCGTTTTTTAGATCACTTGGGTCACTTTAGATGTCATAACTACATAGCAATCTTTCCCTACTGGCAGTACATTCTATGTACATGATTCTAGCCAAACACCATTGTTTTAATAATTTGTGACTCTGGACCACAAAACTAGTCTTAAGTAGCACATGTATATTTGTAGCAATGGCCAAAAATACATTATATGGATCAAAATGATCGATTTTTCTTTTATGCCAAAAATCATTAGGATATTAAAGATCATGTTCCATGAAGATATCCTGTAAATTTCCTACTTTAAATATATCTAAACTTATTTTTTTATTTGTAATATGCATTGCTAAGAACTTCATTTGGACAAATTTACAGGTGATTTTCTCAATATTTTGATTTTTTTTTTTTTTTTGCACCCTCAGATTCCAGATTTTCAAATAGTTGTATCTCATCCAAATATTGTTCTATCCTAACAAGCCATACATCAATGGAAAGCTTATTTATTCAGCTTTCAGATGGTAAATGGCCATTAAGACTGCTTTTGTGGTCCAGGGTTACATTTATGTATGCAATATTTCAAATGAAAAAAAGTGAAATGTATGGCCTCCTCAGATGGTCTATACTTAAATCAGTTAATGCATACCTGTGTAGTTGATATATCCTGGCATGGTATGGTAAGGTACACTCCAAAAACAGCTTTTGAAAAACCTTACTGTGTTTCTCTAAATATTTCATCAGCTGTTCAAGGTCAGATCCTCCATCTGCATCTTCAAATAAACATATGTGTGTTACATAAATACTGTAAATATATTTTGTATTCTATTTATAAATAGTGGTATGGAAGTGAAACAGCAAATCTCCCGTGGCACATGCTGTGTCAAGAAGCTTGCTTTCAGAAATGGAAAGTTTCTAGCAGTGTGCTTCTTAGTGAGATTTGTGTTCATATCTGTGCCTGGCCCAGGTGCGATTTGGATTCCGAGCAGGACTCAGCAAGAGCGCCAGCCAACAAAACAAACCAATTTGTCTCATGCAGCCGTACCATTCCCCTCTGATTGCTGCCTTTCAGAGTTTAAATGGCATGTAAAGATACCTTTAGTCCTGTGAAGGACATTTAATTTTGTTCTCTGGTGGTAAATTTCAAATTGATATTTAGTCTTAAAAGCAAATTTGAGAGCTCAGGAACATTATGGAGTGACCTTTAAATGCAACATGTTCAAACCCACTGCAATTATGACAAACACAGACAAGTTGGGATGTCAAAGTTTGATAGGTTCTTTTATATAACCGAAACGCTGTTAACTCCACCCAAAAAACTGCTTTTGTATCCAGCCTGATTCTACTTGTGGCAGCCCAAAAGCTGTTTAGTTTAATAATTATTTACTCCGTATTTGGCATAGATCAGAACAGCTTTGTGACCCATTATTGTGTCTCATCTCATCAGTTGAGAACCTCTATCCTAGATGTCTGCATAAGTACACTTGCCATTGAGGAACAGTTGTTAAGAGAAGGACACACATTTAACTCTGGCCATTAATGTCTAGATATCTATCTCGATGTACACGTGCTTCTCAGAGAGCTACCGTCACTAAGAGAAAGATAATTCTTGTTAGGCAGGACAAGGAGCTTCAGAAAGCTTAACGGCACAGCATACATCAATCAAATGTCAAACTTAATCAAATTGGACTGCCGTCACCTTGTTACAGTCCAAGAAATCTCCCTGTTGTCTCGAAGCAATCGGCCATTTGAGCATGCCGGATCTAATTTAATTCAGCAGAAGCTTGATTTTAAATCGTATAGCCATGCAGGGAATCTTCTTTTTGCATGGATATTAAATTAGAGTTCAGGACTACACCAGAAATAGCTTTCCATTTTCTACCTTGGCTTTAGAGAGAGATATTGCAGATATGATTCTGGCCCTTGCAGAATCAGTTTAGCTGTTGTTTCGGGGTTCTTCATTTTTATTATGGTTATTATTTTTATTTATTTGTATTTTTGTAAATAAGAGATTAAAAGAATTATTCACCTAAAAATGAACATTTGCTGAAAATTTACTCACTCTCTGGCCATCCAAAATGTTGATGAGTGTTTCTTTACCAAAACAGATTTGAGAAATTTAGCATTACATCACTGTCTTACCAAAGAATCCTTTTCAGTGAATGGATGCCTCAGAATGAGAGTCCAAATAGCTGATAAAAACAATCCACAAGTAATCCACACCACTAAAGTTCATCGATTAATGTCTTGTGAAATGAAAAGCTGCATGTTTATAAGAAACAGATCCGTCAAGTCGTCTATATCCGTAATATTGCTTAACACTGTCTTGTCATCTCATCTGAATTCGCAGGGAAATACGTATAGATCATTTATTGACTGGTTGTGTGAATTATTGTGATGTTTTTATCAGCTGTTGGACTCTAATTCTGACGGCACCCATACACTGCAGAGGATCCATTGGTGAGCAAGTGATGTAATGCTAAATTTCTCCGATAAAGAAACAAACTCATCTACATCTTGGGTGGCCTTAAGGGGTGAGAACATTTTCAGCAAACTTTAATTTTTGGATGAACTACTTCTTTAAGAGTCTTTAAGTGCTGCCCTGAAAATACAGCATGAAATAATAGCTGAACTTAAAGCTGCAGTCCATAATTTTTTGTGTTCATAATTTACAAAATTGATATAATCCATTTTCCAAACCATGTTTTTGGTTTATCCTTAATCACTACCGTAGACCTATAATAAGTTTTTATATTCAGACTATTTTAGACTTCAAGATGCATGCAGTACTGTTTATTAACCAAAAGGGACTGCAGGTTTAAGACTTTACAAAAAACTATAACAAAATGCTGCCAATTGCAACCTGATCTCATGAAAACTAAACATGAAATACGTAGCGCCACGTATGTTTTGTGACATATTTGATGTAAAATGTCCACTGAGTGTCCCTAAAAGAGTGCTTGTTTTTTTTCCCTGTTGAACGTACATATCCTATGTTTTATGTGACACTGGCTTTGCATGTGTCACCGCAGTTCTGACTTGAAATGTCCATTGAATGGTGCTGTAACTCTAATGCTCTGTGACGTTTTGAAATAACGTACCTCTGCACTACACCTAAACCTACCCGATAGTATGAACAAAAGTGAATGTGATGTAACAACACAATCGCAAGCATGCCTTTTTAGCCTGTTTTTCAATCTCTCAGCTCTGTCATCATGAGTCATATGTTTCACTGGATTTGTACCCAAGGATTCTGCATCCCAAGTCCATTTCCGTGCTGGCTGAGCTACCAAATTATTACCCCCTCTCGTTGAAATCGCTACATGACTGCCTAATTCTAAACCCACCCCAGCACCTAACCCTAAACCTACCAATACTAGATCAGTAAATCACTAAATCACTAAAGTGAATTTTGAACCAGTTCTCTCTCCACACAACATGCTCCTCAGCAAAGGTGAGCTTAGCCTTTGATTCTTTCTGCTAATGAGAGGCTTGGTCACTGCAGAGTGTGCTTTCAGTCCGACTTCTTTTAAATGAGCCTAGACAGATTCGTACCCTGTTCAGCACTGAACTGGCAAGCAATTCCAGCTGCAGTGTTGAACCGATTTCCCATTGAGCATCTCTGCATTATCCTGTCTTCTTCTGCATTTGTCTTATGTGGGCGACCAGCCTTTTTGTGTGACTTGAATTCTTGAATGAATAAACCTACAATATTTGAGAAATTGCAGATTTGGAATGACCAACTTCTCTTGCAATAGCTAAAAGTGTCATCCCTTTGGCCTTCATCTGGACAAACTCCTGTCACAGGGTTTCAGTCACCTTAGAGCGGCCTGCCATCTAGCAATCTCAGTGAAAATAAGAGGAATGCCACCAGTTGGGGGCAGCCGTGGCCTAATGGTTAGGGAGTCGGGCTTGTAATCGAAAGGTTGCGGGTTCGAGTCCCAGGTCCGGCGGGGATTGAAGGTGGGGGGAGTGAATAACCAGCCCTCTCTCCACCCTCAATACCACAACTGAGGTGAGTCCCTTGTGCAAGGCACCGTTCCCCCAACTGCTCCCTGGGCGCCATCGCAATAGCGATATGGCTGCCCACTGCTCCGGGTGTGTGTTCACGGTGTGTGTGTGCGTGTTTGTTCACTTCTCACTACTGTGTGTGTGCACTTGGATGGGTTAAATGCAGAGCACAAATTCCGAGTATGGGTCACCTTTCCTTAAATAGGGTTTGTCATATCATTAAGGAAATTAGCACCAGGTTGAGGTATCTGTAAATGTTTTCTAATTTTGATCAGAGTTCTTTTTCAAATATCTCATAGGTTTTTATACCATGCTTTGGAATACAATTAATTTATTAAATATGCTTATAAAAACTGCCCTTCATGTTAGGATAACTTCAAGAAGGACTAAGCAGTAACCTGTTGTAAAAAAATTGTAGGTTGTTTTCTAATTTTGATCTCTACATATTGTCAACTTGAGCAATAAAACTTAAGTGCTTTTCCTCATTCGGGCAGATAAAGAAAACAGCACAGCGTATAAAGCTCATTTCCCATTATTGACATTACAATTTACCAGTATTTTTGTGTGAATAAGATCTTAATTGTAAAAAGACAGCAAGTCTGTGCTTGTGTGAACAGCAGATATGGTGTACTTACCAGAAAAGTCAATCCAACAATTTTACGGTCATTTGCCAGTTTAATGTGTGAATGCACCAACTGATGCTTGAAGCAACACAAAATATTAAAAACTAGGAGTATGTGAATGTCTGAAAAGGATATTATTAGTAATTTCAGTTATTTTGTCTTGTGAAATATATTTAAATATCTGTTGTGTCAAATAGCTTCATCATTGCAGTAATAATAATAAAAAAACTAAATGAAATGTCATACACTACCGTTCAAAAGTTTGAGGTCAGTACATTTTTATTGTTTCTTTTTTTTTTTTTTTTTTTTTTTAAGAAATTAATACTTTTATTCACCAAGGATGTATTAAGTTAATAATTAATAGTTTATTAAAAGTTAATAATAAATAATTTACATTGTTATAAAATATTTATATTTTGAATAAACACTGTACTTTTTAGACTTGTTATTCATGAAAGAATCCTGAAAAAAAAAAATTACAGGTTCCAAAAAATATTTGGCAGCACAACTGTTGATATTATCCAACATTGATCATTCTAATAATAAATTTGCATATTAGAATGATTTCTGAAGGATCATGTGACACTTAAGACTGGAGTAACAGCTGATAAAAATTCAGCTTTTCATCACAGGAATAAATTCTATTTTAAAGTATGTTAAAATAAAAAACATTATTTTATATTGTAAAATCATTTTGCAATATTACTTTATTATTATATTACTTTATTATAATATTGAGAGACTACTTTAAAGACTATTACAAGTCTTACTGACCCCAAACTTTTGAACGGTAGTGTATTTTTTATGAATGTTTTGATAAACATCTTGCAAGTGGTATGTAAACTTATATGAGGAGCTGTATATATACTGACACCCTAAATATGTGTCATATTTACACATTTCTGCTAACAGCAATTGCTATGGAAATTCTGGAAAACAAATATTGACCAGTGAAGTTATATGACATGATTACAGTTGAGATATCTGTATCATCCTGCCACAGGCTCTCAGAGGATCAGATGAGAAGATAATTGTTCTGAAAAGAGACAAAGAAACATGAACTTGGCCATTTGAGGGGCCTGGAGATTTACTTTCCCTGAAAATTAAATAAGGGCAAAATATCCAATTGCATTAGTAAGAGTCAGAAAAGGCAGCAAATCGAGTTTGATGTTGTTTATATGAGAGGAGACTGGTGCCTGAATGTTGAAAGGGATGAAATATGATATTTATAACCCAATGTTTAGGGTGGTTTGTCATCGCTTTTTACGTGAGAGTGGTTCCTGTGATGAGGATGGTTGACTATCTGTCATGTCTGCAACGCCATGCAAACAGGCTGAAATGCTCAGATGGTGCAGCAAATTATCCCATCTCATCTGGGTTTGAGCCTCAGTGCAGGAAAAACACACACTGGCTTTGTTTCAGACTGGATGGGCCTGTTAAGGGTAACGTTTACTCCAGCAGTGGCTCCTACAATGTTCGGCATGGAGCATTGCCCTGCGCGTAGCTGCCATACATGTGCAATTTTTCTTTTTCTCATCTGAATGCTCTCTGTTCCAGTGGAATCACAAAATAAAATACAACACTGCTAGGCATACACAGTGATCTATACTGGTTAAAAGGTTTTAAGTTAAATGCTAAAATTGAACCTTAAGAATAAAATAATAAAAAGAATAAATGCATTTATAGATTTAAATCAAAAACAACAATTTTTTAATAAATTAAAATAAGATTGGATTATTTCAGCTCTACTACACCTATTCCAGTTCTATTGAAATTTCATTCAGCTCAAGCTCAATTAGATCGACTGAGGTTTTTACATGAAAGCTTTTCAATCCAATTGACCCTTCACAAAGGCCGGCCCCCCTTATTATCATGTTCTCAAGCTGTAAAAAATACATTGTGGAGCAAAGAGGACACTGACAACATGCCGACAGATAAGACATGGCAGATTATGTTTGGTATGAAACAAATGCTTTCAAATTTTGTTATTTTTTAAACAATAAATACGATTTTGTGGCTCTTTAATGTGTTGTGACAGATCGATGTAGCGTCTCAGTTCAAGCAGCACATAAACCGATCATCTCTTCCTCTTTACTATTTATAGCATGAAATAAACAGAATTTTATTCCTATTATTCCTATGTATATTTCAACTGTGAAAGATGTTAATACACACAATTTTTCAAGTTCAAGTCCACTGACATTAGTCCACTCTCCTGTCTGGTTTGTTTGTCGGACAAAATGGCAGATTCAGCATTATGACTGGTCAGATCACCTGTCAAGTTCAATATTTAATAATAATATATGTTTATTATTATTATTATTATTATTATTATTATTATTATTATCATTGTTGTTGTTTTAGAAACAATCCAGCGGTGATAAAAACATGCAAAATATTAGATTGTTTTTTTTTTTTAAGCTCCATTAATATTGATTTTAATATTTAAAAAAGTAATATGTTATAATTTTGTTTGTTTGTTTTTCATTATTTCATTAAATAAGATTCAATAATGTTTACATTTTTAAATAAAATATTAATATGTGATCCTGGACCACAAAATCAGTCTTAAGTAGCACAGGTTTATTTGTAGTAATAGCCAAAAATACATTGTATGTAGATATGTATGTAGATATCTTGTACATTTTCTACCATAAATATATCAGAACTTAATTTTTGATTAGTAATATGCATTGCCAAAAACTTCATTTGGACAACTCTATAGGTGATTTTCTCAGTATTTTGATTTTTTTTGCACCCTCAGATTCCAGATTTTTAAATAGTTGTATCTCGTTGTACTGTCCTATCCTAACAAACCATACATCAATGGAAAGCTTATTTATTCAGCTCAATTTAAAAAAAAAATGCCCCTTATGACTGGTTTTGTGGTCCAGGGTCACATTTTAATAATAAAGGATAATTAATATTAATAAAGGATCATTTTGAGGCATAAAACAATTGGCAGAAAACATCAACAGAGGATAGCCATACAAAAACGTTATGATTTTTTTTGGCTGGCACTTCACTGAATATGAAAAAAGGCCTTTTTGAACCTTTAAATTATATGACACATCCTAGTGTTACTATGCTGAGAAAACTGAAGCGTACTGTAGAAACGTGGGTGGTAATTTGCCCATATGTTATTCAGACGATAGTGACACATAACCTTGACTAAAGTCTGACTTTATGAGTCTTCACATAAAAAGGCGAAGATGAAAAGTGAAAATATAATTCCATCATGCGCTATCCACTTAATGAATATACTAGTATTGTTTTATTCAAACTAGATGTTAAGTCTTAAAGGGGTATTACACCTAAATATACAATTGCATCATCATTTACTTCCTCTCATCTCATTTCAAACCAGTCTCAGGTTTTTTTGTTTTTTTTCCCCCAAACAGTACAAGACTGTCAATGGGATCCAGGGTTGTTCTGAACCCTCCTCACTTTCACTGTAAAGACAAAAACATTTAAAACATTCATTCCTTTGTGTTCTGCAGAAGTAAAAAAAAAAATAATTTAGAACAATATATGAGTGACTAAATGATGAGAGAATTTTGGAGTGAACTGTCCCTTTAAATATAAAGTACAAGTTCTGCCTTAAGATGCAGTGCATATGGTGCCAAGACCCGAGGGTCTGGTTGTGTAAATGACAGTATCTGATCCAGCAGTGCGCGGATTGAGGAGCTGCCAGCAATGTTCCCTTTCCAGACGCCAACCTGAACCTATATTTCAATCTATGCTGACACACTTTCCCCAGAAACCTGTTTGTGTATTCCACAGATACCGCTGTGTTTTCACTCCCACCTAAACATTTGTCTTAGATGTGGAGTTCCCAGGACTGGTCTTCTGTCATGAGAATTAAGGCACGTATAAGTCCAGTGTTATTGACAGGCAGTTTGGGAAGTGGTTGTCACGGCAGCAAGGTGTTTTCCTTTTAATCCCTTTTTTCATCTGAAATTAATGTTGCCATTCTTCATTTTCGTATGAAAGCCCCGTAATGAAGATGCACACAGAAAACAGTCATAAATTATGGCAGTGAATAGATTGCTACTGCTGTGTTTGGGAAAGTGATTTCATTCATGTCAGAGTAATTGCCTGTTGTTAGATAGGGAATGTGAATGGTTTTAAATAATGGAAAACATACTGCTGACTCCGCAGCCCCCACCTCAACAAGTTACTGTTTTATGTTGGTAGAAGGTAGGTGGGATATTGATATAGTATCTAATAAGAGATTTTGGGGAACTTTGTCCATCCAGCCAGTAAATGTTCACAATAAATGTGACCCTGTACCACAAAAGCAGTCATAAGTAGCAAAGGTATATGTGGAGCAAAAGACAAAAATACATTGTATGGGTCAAAATTATACATTTTTCTTTTATGCCAAAAAACATTAGGATATTAAGATCATGTTCCATGAAGATATTTAGTAAATTTCCTACCATAAATATATTAAAACTGAATGAAACTGAATGAAAAGAATTTCATTTGGACAACTTTAAAGGCGATTTTTCTCAATATTTTGATTTTTTTGCACCCTCAGATTCCAGATATTGAAATAGTTGTATCTCGGCCAAATGTTGTCCTATCTTAAACCATACATTAATGGAAAAGCTTATTTATTCAGCTTTCAGATGATTTATAAATCTCAATTTCAAAAAAATTGACCCTTACGACTGGTTTTGTAGTGCAGGTCACAAATATGAATATCTTGAATATCTTTACTAACAATATATGACCCTTTTTCAATGAAATTATGTGGACATTGTAAGCATCATAGCAATCTATAAGCACTGCTCACCCAAACGTCCCTTTCAGACCAGCTTTCCAGAGCAACTTGAACATGAGCGACATTTGCATTGGGAACTTTTTTGTCCTCACGTGAAAATTCCAAATATGTGGTTTTCTAATAACATCACTTATGTCACCAGTGAAATTCTGCCAAGCAAGTGTAAATGTCACTGCACCTTAATGCTTAAAGTAGCAGTTCATCCAAAAATAAAAATTCTGTACCAATGAAATAATGTAAGAAGCACTGAGGTTTGATGTTAAAGTTTCATGTCGCCTTATTTGATGTACGGTAGTCTGTGTATACATTCTCTGATCTACAAAAGCTTAAATGTCAATCTGTGTCAATAAGTGATCATATAATTTCAGAAGAAGTAAATATACCATATGGATTCATTTCACTTATGTCCTTTTTGGAGCTTTAAAGTTTTCATTCTTTGGACCAAAAACCTAAAACATTCTTCAGAATATTTTCTGTTGAGTACAGCAGAAGAAAAAAGAAAGTTTGACGTGAGAGTTTATAGATGATATATTTAGTTATATATTTAGGGTGAACAAACCCTTTAAAAGCATCAAAGCAAGTTTTAAATCATCAGCCTCATGGCTTGATGATTTTAAACCATTTGGTCTTCTGAGGTAGAGGTTTATACTGTGAAAACACTTCTCTCTTAGTTTTTGAACTTCTGATTTTCTGATACCATAAATACATTTGAACAGAAGACCACTCACATGTACCTTTAAATTTGGTTCATTCAGTGGGAGAAAGCAGGATATGCAATATTATTTCTAAATCTAAAAAGATCTAAATAGTAAAATGGGTCAAAATCTTTTAATAAAGGATTACCCTTACAAAAAAGAAGTTTATTCAAGTATGCTATTAATAACACTTTCAGTATACTTCTTATGTACTTCTCCGAAATGTGCTTTATATACTTCTCAGAAATATACTTAAAATGACATTTAAGTATAATTGATTTATACTTAGAAAAAGTGTATCTGAGATATACCTGTGCTCTGAGAATCCATGTTTTCATTGTTAAACAGTAGGAGCGCTATTGCACATCTTTTGTACAGAATTTCCAAATCACAAGTGAAGAAGAAAACAAAATGCTTCCACGTGTAATCTAACAGAATTGTCAGACATAAAACAGCATCAAATCATAGATATGTAAAACTGTGTAAGGTTATAGAATAAAATGTAGACCCATGAAGAGGTAATAATGACTGGCAAAATTTGGGTTGTTGATCAATTCCATCTACATTTTGATTATTGTGAATAGACTCTCTTTTTTTCAGCTTTTTGTTCAAAATGTTGTTTATTATTATTATTTTTTTTATTTATGCAACTTACCCACATTCAAGTGTTTATAAAAAAAGAATGCATGAAGCTAGAATAAAATGTTTTTGTTTACAAGCTAATTGTCACAAATCCGCTAACCTCCATTACCCAGATCAGTTTCCTCCATGCACTACATTACCCAGAATCCCTCCAGGCTCACGCCTACCTCACCAGCCACGCCCACATCACACACCAGCTCAATGTCTCCTGATTACACACACCTGCATCCACTTACCCACACGCTATTAAACGCCACTCACCTCACCTTCTCGTTGGCTGGTCTCAAGGTTGCACACAGACTTCGCAACTTTGACTTACCTGTCTGGATCTTACCACATGCTTTTGATGTTCCTTTCGTCGTCTTAAATTCCTATGGACACAAAATAAGACTGTTTACCATTCAAGCCTTTGAGCTTCATGTTTATGCCTTCATTGATTTATGAAGATTGGGAAGTTATCCTCAGTTGTGTTTCTAATAAAGAAGCTTCCATTGAACCTACCGTTGTCTGACTCTTCACCAATTGTGACAGAAGACCAGCCCATCAAAAGAGGATTTACTTTAATGGATTATTGTTCATAATGACCGGACCAATTCTTTGTCAGGGTGGTCGCCTCCTGGAGAGGTATGTGGAGGAATTCATTGAGCTATCCCATCTGGTGGGCTGGCCGATGCCTTGTTATGTGTGGTTTTTCAGATGGGACTGGATGAGAACACTATTCGTTGCAGTTTTCCCGTGTGTGATTTCTCTTTGGCTGAATTAATCAATCTCATTCTATATTTGAACAGCTCTAACTTTGAAGTCGAAGAGGGTAGAAAGAATCCAGTCATCCAGTCCCTTCTAAATCTCATGTGACCTTGCCAGCTCACCCTATGCCGAGATCCTCCACATGCCTGGCCATCAACCGCAATCACCCCAATCCTCCCAAGATTCCCTATAGCCACAAATGGGTGTCCAACAGTGCTGAACTGAGGGCAAAGCTTGCAGAGCCAGCCATCTCATCCGTCTGATCAGCACTGAAATCTGCTTTCCGACCTCTGAAACCAACAGCAAGAATCATACTGGTACTCTGCCCAACTCTGACCACCAAGTCATCAAAAATGTCGACTGCCCTCAAGTCAAACCAATCGACCGTTGCTCCCAAGTCAAGGCCACCGGTCACTCTGCACTCCAGCCTGCAGATCATCAAACACCCCAACACACCGACCTCTGAGCACCCCAGTATGCCAATCACCGAACCCCCAGGCACGTCAGCCTCCTGGCACCTAGGCATGCCTAACTCCCCGGCCGAGAACGCCACCATGTCTGATTCCCCGACCGAGGGGACTGTCAAGCCCGAATCCCCATTCAAGCAGGCCACCACGTCTGATTCCCCGATTGAGATGGCCGTCAAGCTCGAGTACCTGGCCATGAGGGCCTCCAAGCCAGAAACCCCAGCCAAGATTGCCTCCAAGTCAGAATCCCCAGCCAAGATGGCCTCTAAGTCAAAATCCCCAGCCAAGATGGCCCCCAAGTCAGAATCCCTGGCCAAGATGGTCTCCAAGTCAGAATCCCTGGCCAAGATGGTCTCCAAGTCAGAATCCCCGGCCAAGATGGCCTCTAAGTCAAAATCCCCAGCCAAGATGGCCTCTAAGTCAGAAACCCCAGCCAAGATTGCCTCCAAGTCAGAATCCCTGGCCAAGATGGTCTCCAAGTCAGAATCCCCGGCCAAGATTGCCTCCAAGTCAGAAACCCCAGCCAAGATTGCCTCCAAGTCAGAAACCCCAGCCAAGATTGCCTCCAAGTCAGAATCCCTGGCCAAGATGGTCTCCAAGTCAGAATCCCTGGCCAAGATGGTCTCCAAGTCAGAATCCCCGGCCAAGATGGCTTCCAAACCAGAGTCCCCAGCCATGAAAGCCACCTAGCTTGAGTCCTCGGCCAGGATGGTTTCCAAGCCGAGTCCCCTGCCGCTAAGGCAGAACCTCCAACCGAGATGGTCACCAAGTCAGAGTCCCCAGCCAAGATGGCTGCCGAGTTCAAATCCCAGACCGAGATGGTCACCAAGCCAGAGTTCCTGGCCAGGATGGCTGCCAAACTAGAATCCCCGACTGAGATGGTCACCGGCCAAGATGGCCACCCAGCCAGAGCACCCGGCCAAGATGGCCGCCCAGCCGGAGTCCCCGGCCAAGATGGCCTCCAAACCAGAATCCCCAGCCATGAAGGCCGCCCAGCCAGAGCCCCCGGCCAAGATAGCCACCCAGCCAGAGCACCTGGCCAAGATGGCCACTAAGCCCGAGGCCCTGGCCAAGATGATTGTCAAGCTTGAGTCCCAGGACAAGATGGCCACCTCGCCAGATTCCCTGGCCAGGAAGGCTATCTAATCTGGATCCTGTTCCCTCACTACGGCCAGGTGTGCCGTTCCTTACACCAAGAGATCCAGTTCCCTTATTACGGCCAGGAGTGCTGTTCCCTATGCCAAGAGGTCCAGTTCCCTCGTTACAGCCAGGAGTGCCGTTCCCTATTCCAAGAGATCCAGTTCCCTTGCTGTGGCCAGGAGTACCGTTCCCTATTCCAAGAGATCCAGTTCCCTCATCACGGCCAGGAGTGCCATTCCCTGTTCGAACAAATCCAGTTCCCTCGTCATGGCCAGGAGAACCGTTCTTTGTTCGAACAAATCCAGTTCCCTCATCACGGCCAGGAGTGCCATTCCCGGTTCTAGCAAATCCAAATCCCTCTTTGTGGCCAGGAGTTTTGTTCCCAACGACAACGAGCCCAGTTCCCCAGTCATGGCCAAGAGAGCCATATCATCTACAAAACCTAAGTCACTGAGCTGGACATCTGTACTTCCAGAGCCCGCGTTTCCAGGGCGCCCTCCAGAGCTCACGCCTCCAGGGCGTCTTCTAGAGTTAAGGTTTTTGAGGAAAACATTCCAGGACTTTTCTCCATATAATGGACTTCAATTGGGATCAACAGGTTGAAGGTCCAAATTGCAGTTTCAATGCAGCTTCAAAGGGCTCTACACAATCCCAGTCAAGGAATTGGGGTTTTATCTAGCGAAATGATCAGTAATTTTCTAAAAAAAAAAAAACATGTACATATTTTTTTTACCACAAATGCTCATCTTGCAGTAGCTCTGTGATGCACGTCTACGACTTCACGCATTAAGTAATCACATTGGAAAGGTCACGTGCAGAACTTCATCATTTTCTCTTCCAACTTCAAAATCGTCTGACATTGCCGTTTTACCTTTTTTTGTAAAGGGTCATTTGACTCGTTTGACTTTCACTGCAGGTTCGCTTTGTAAGCACTGGGTCGGTACTTCTGCCTACGCCACTTGTGACATTTCCAACATGATTACATAATGCATGAATGACCGATCATTTCACAATACCCTTATTTCTCAGCTGGGATCATGTAGAGCCCTTTGAAGCTGCATTGAAACTGCAATTTGGACCTTTATCCCACTGATCCCCATTGAAGTCCACTATATGGAGAAAAAATCCTTGAATGTTTCCCTCAAAAACCTTCTTTGAACTAATCCTTGTGGGTAGCACCCACTCCTTCGGACATCACAACAGCAACACTTATTTAATTCCAAGGATCAGAGAGAGGCTGGAAAGTGGCCATAAAACTAAATTATTGCTATGCAGATATCTTTACTAACAATATAAGTGAACATCAAGATGAAAAATAATAATAAGCATATATGATATGACCCCTTTAAATGAAAATCATAAGGCCCAGTGCCATTGATGTTGCTTGATTAACTGGTACTGAATAATATCAAATCCATTAGCTGGTAATGAGCAATAAGACATTTGTCATGCTGCTAAATTGAATATGTGCTCACCCAGCACCACAGAACAAAGCTAATGTGTAGCTACGGATTGTTCTCTGCAGGCTTTGTGTTATTTCAAGCATGTCCTGGTCGCTCAGTGATAGTCTGTTTACAGGGGCTGCTATTATTGCCTCTGACTGTGAAGATTACTGCATATTAATAATGTCAATATTCATATAAGTGTCAAATAAAAAAGATGAATTTGGCTCTGCCCACAAGTCGGCTGTAATAAAATCTAATCCAGAGCTGCAGACAGTGTGCTTCCAGGCAGTAAGCTGAGTAAATGGGTGACAATTAAAGGAAGTGTCTGCAAACCTGTTTGATACTTAACAAATCCTAAATGCTTGTTTTGCCTTCACACCAAGGCTATGTATTCAGAATCTGGCTGCGCAACAATGCAAAAACAAACAAGCAACAATAGAGGCAGTCGGCGTATTTGCCTGGCCACACTAGACATCCAGCAGTAAGCGTGATGCTACAGTCCAGACCAATAAATGTTTTCACTCACTGACTCTCATATGCCCTATTGCAGAGTGCTTGCAACCCCTGAGAGAAACACTTGTTAGAAGAAACTTTGAGCTTCAGGAATGCAATAACAAACAGGCAGAATTGTTTTTTTTTTCAGTGAGCCGAGCAAATACCTTTGCTTCTGGCCCAGTTTTCTGAACCTTTATTGGTAACAGAAATGAAACATGTCTTCCCATCTATAACTATCTATTATAGACTGCACTGCAGGCCAATTTAATTTGAGGCCACAGAGTAAATGATGTGACGTCTGGTGGCCTTTAAAGTTGATTACACATCTTAGGTTGAAAAATGTCTCAAAACATGCTGCTCAGAAAAAGGAAAATAAGGCACATTTCTACTCAAAGACTACACTTTATTCAAAATAAAAATACAAATTCTGTATGTTACCCCTTTCAGATCATCCTTGGCCCGTTGCAATTGTTTGAAATAATGGTGATTATTGTGGACTTAATCACATTTTTATGGAAGTCTGTTTCTGACACAAATCTAAAAATAAAAAAAGGTACATAAAAATAAAGGTGCTTTAAAAGGTTCTTCACAGCGATACTATAGAAGAATCATTTTTGGTTCCACAAGGAACCATTCAGTCAAAGGTTATTTAAAGAACCATCTCCTTCTTATCTGTTTTATAATCTGAAGAACCTTCTTTCGCCACAAAGAACCTTTTGCGAAACAAAAAGTTTCTTCAGATGTTAAAGGTTCTTTATGGAACCACTTAAATAAAAAAGGTTCTTCTATGGCGTCGTGAAGCACCTTTATTTTTAAGAATGTAATTCCGACTTGCAAGAAAGAAAAAAAGGATAAAAATAATCATCTTTTTTGTTTCATGGCAGAAACAAAGATATAGAATTGCAAGATGTAAACTCGGAATTCTTTTTTTTTCCCACTCATGCATAAAGAGACTGAACACAAAGATATTACAAAAAGTTCTAGGATTTAACATTTTGATATTGAAACTATGATTACATTCAGTTACATTATAAAAAACAATTATATTGATCATCTTTATTACTACTAACTACTAGTATTATAAAATATTGTGATTGCCAAGCCCTAGTTATTCCAGTATGGGTTAAACAAACAAGTTTTTGACAAATTTATGATGGACAGATATCACAGATATTTTCAGCTCAAGCTGACACAGAAAGTAACAACGGGAAGCAGTCGAATAGATCATAGCCTGAATTTTGTGATCCACTATTGTGCTCAATTCACATAAGAAACACAGAACTATTGCGCAATGGAAAACTTTTAGGTATTTTCGTTGCAGGGAAACTTTTTTATGCTTCACAGTTGAACAGATTAAAAGCCAATTTTTTTGTCATGCTCGACAGCTTTGAGAAGACTTGGCATTTCCATAATAGTAGGCAGCAGTTTTTGGAAAGGATGCATTTCCAGATGCCACTGACCAGATAAAACAATTATACAAGAAGCAGACAGTCCGACTCTTCAACTGAGACGTTCACACAAGGCCAATCCATCTGTGTTAAATTAGGCTATGGCACAGGATGCCCAGAAGCCAATGGTTCAGCTGAAACCATCACTGGAAGACATTACTGGATGACAAGGAGTTTTATGATTTATCCTGGTGTCTTATATTCTTACAGATTCACAATAAAGGATTTATCAGCCTTTTGTAATAAAAATAGACTTAGCAATACAATTCACTCAAATCCAGTGTCAGCACAGAATACAGAGCAGGGACACGGAACAATATATAAAAACAATTCAGTCGTTATTAAAGTTAAGCAAGATGCAAATATCCTTGTAAAATGATCTTTAAGATCATTAATTTAGTACAATTTCCATATGCTCACAGATAAAAAAGGTTCTCAATGCAACATCTCCACCAGAATCACAGCAGGTGTGTACAGATATGCATTTGTTATACACTCATTGAAGGGGTGCAGACAGTAATTTGCATAAACAAGTACAAACCATGTGTAGGGCTTTTCATACAACCTTCTCTCTCTCTTGGTTTCCCATGCTCTCTTTTTCACATACATTCTTAGCATAGAGCATGATCTTTAAATAAAACTGTGCAATTCTCCAAGCCATACATTATAGATTTACCAATAAATAAAACAACAGGTTATTTATTTCTAAGTCCACTCACAATATGCAAATTTTGCACACAAACTTTTATGCACAAATATGCACAGTTAGTGAAAGTGGTACATTGTTTTTGAACTTAAGATGGTAATTTTTATAAGAGAGGTAAACAGATTTATAATAATAAAATCCAAGCTAAAAATGTATCTGATGATAAATCTTTACGCTGTGGCCATTTTCTTAAAGGAACAGTTCATCCAAAAAATAAAAATAAGCTAAAATTTGCTCACCTGGATCCTCTGCAGTGAATGGGTGCCGTCAGAATGAGAGTCCAAACTGCTAATAAAAACATCACAATAATCCACAATCTGGACAAATCCAGTCCATCTATAAATATCTTGTGAAGAGTAAACGTTGGATTTGTTTATTACAAACATGCAGCTTAAGATGTTTTTAACTTCAAACCACTGCAAACCAAGGAACAGTTCACCAAAAAATATAATGGATCCTCTGCAGTGAATGGCTGTTGTGAGATAGACAGTCTAAACAGCCAATAAAAATATCACAAGTGATCCAAATGAATCTAGTCCATCACTTTTGTGAAATGAAAGCATCTTGTGAAGTGAAAAGCTGCATGTTTGTAAGAAACAACTCCATTAAGATATTTTAACTTTAAACCATCACTTCCATCCAAGTCCATAATCCATAATAATGCTTTCGCCAGTAATAAAGTCCATCCCCTGTTGTCCTTTGACATTAAAATACACTGACATATTTGTTTATAATTGTTTTACTTATAAATGGTGCTTGATCCGTGCATATTTCTCTTCTGCTTCAGACACAAAGACTTTTTCACTGAAAAAAAGCAATATTATGGATAGAGGATATGGATATGGTTTGACATTAAAAACGTCTTAATGTTGGCTTTGTTTTTTACAAACATGCAGTTTTTCTCTTCACAGTGTGTTAATTGATGGACTGGAGTCATGTGGATTACTTGTGGATTACTGTTGTTTTTATCAGCTGTTTGGACTCTTCTGGCGGCACCCATTCACTGCAGAGGATCTTTTGGTGAGCAAGTGATGTAATGCTAAATTTCTCCAAATCTGTTAAGATGAAGAAACAATCTACAGCTAACTCTACAATCTCATCTACACAAACCTAGCTAATTATCATTTTTGGGTGAGCTATTCCTTTAAAGGTCCACTGAAGTGCTTTGAAACACGCAGTGTTTCATCTATATGTTGACGTAACTTCAACTGAAACAGGAAGACAGGGCGGGTCATATCGAGCAGTCCCGCCCCCTTTTTTAAATAGCCAATGGTGTTTTATTTATATCACAGCTTGGGTTAGAGCCGTTGAGCTCAGTAAAGCCACATTTGGCAGCGTATGACAGCCTCAATCTCATCCATGTGTAGAATTCAAATGGTTCCGATACATTTTGTGGTCTGTGCCACTCGCGCATGTGATCCGCTCCATGCTATCATTTCTCTGGACCCGGAACAGACTGTGTATGCACTAAGGTGGTTGGCATGACACAGTGCAAAACCAGACTTCTTTCGCCCCAATGGAAAGCATATTTACACTGTCTGAATCATTCCCTATACCCTATATGGTGCACTACGTGCCATTCACTGTATAGAAAATACTAATTCTGTGAACAAATTACTGTTTTCAGCTGGAGCTTTAGGGGGTGGGACACTTTGGATTCTATAGAGAATTTGATTGGACAGAAAGTTTGATGAGAAGCTTAAGTGCAGGGTGATGTCATCAAAAACATTGATTCATATTGGCAGAAGTGAGAGACTGTAAGTTTTGAATGCTTATATGTTGCAAATGCAAATTTTGTCATTGTTTTGAAGCACACTAGCTTATAGATAACCTTAAGGCTAACATATTCACACTAAAATCCAAAAAAGTTCCATTTTGATTTCATGGGGACTTTAATGTCTGGGATGGAAGTTGTGACATGCCTTTTCATTTTATCGCTACCACAACATCCCTTGCTGATTTACAATATTTTACAAGGCCTTCAAAGAGAATTCAAAAACCTGTTTAGATCAAACTAACTTACACATTGACAATATATTATATGGGTATTATAATGAAGATTTGTTTTGGCTTTCCTGATTTTTCTGTGTGATATCTTGTCTTCGCGCGCTGCCCGACCGTATTCACAGTCCTCTAAACAAACTGTGCTGGATGCCAGACAACTTTAGAGAAATCTTCAGACTCCATATCTTCAAAAGAAAACAATCCTCTCTGTTTATGGCGGAGAATTTCGATCAGCTGTTATCAGACGTACTGATACCCAGCTCTCAGTGGGTCCTCGTCTGATGGAAATAAATCTGCCTCACAGACCTTCTCAATTTCACACTAACTGTAGCTAAATTGCCTCGCATCTGCGTGTCCACCTGCTAACTATCTAATGAAATGTTTGCCGTGGCCAAATTAATTGAATTCAACCCCATGCCGCCGTTTTGAAATTGCTACAGATATTCTTCTGCTATGGGAAGATAACTGGTTGACATTTATAAAGTCATATGTGTTAGTGCTGGTGTTGGTGCTAAGGAAGCTTACGTTTGTTGTTGACAGCGCGTCTTGTGGGAACAATGTAGCAAACACATTGAATTCTGAGAAAACGTCTAATTAGTAACAACAGGGGATGTGTCTACATCTATAGATTCTTGACACTGTGCTAAAAGAATAATTATTACTGTAATGCATCAGCCCAGAGCAACTAAGTATTGATTGCAGGGGAAATATACATCAAGAAAAAGATGAGAAATTAGTTTCAGCTAAAAAAGAGAGGCTTGTCTATAAAAATGGAAGAAGCTATATACTATATATTCCACCATGTGAATGTCAAGTTAGATGAAGTAATAAATCCTGAATGAAAACTATTTGCAACTAAATTATCATCATATTAAAGCCTAACAAAGTGCTACTGACATGACTGCATTTGATTGAATAGTTTTTTTTTGCGCCAAGGATGCCTGAACTATACATTTCCATAACAATGGCCCAGTCAAGGCCTATAAGCAACGATAAACGATCTCCGCCACATAATACAGCATAATGGTCATGGTTTTGAATGATTTTCTCTCTTCTAATGCCTTTCCTATCACTCTCTCTTCCCCTCTTCACCACTGTCCGCCAGCAGCCCTTTCCTGTCTAGATTTGTATTGCAGATTCATAGAAAGCTTCCTCTCATTTATTCATTCCACTGAAGGTCTCACAGAGTTCAGGATATTGCAATGAGTGTGTCTACTTAACAGCCACAGAGTCATAAGTGCTGGAAACTAAACAGTGCTTTAATGCAGTGGTGTATAAACAGTATGTTAAAGGGATAGTTCACCCCAAAATGCTAATTCTGTCTTTAATATTATTCACCCTCATGTTGCTCCAAACCCATAAGACCTTCGTTCATCTTCAGAACACAAATTACGATATTTTTGATTAAATCCGAAAGCTTTCTGACCCTGCATAAACAGCAATGCAACTGACATATTCAAGGCCCAGAAAGTTAGTAAGGACATCAGTAAAATAGTCCATGAGACATCAGTGGTTAAACCATGATGTTACGAAGCTACAAGAATACTTTTTGTGCGCAAAGAAAGCAAAAACAACAACTTTATTTAACAATTTCTTCTCCACTGTGTGTCGAATGATACCAAACATTTGAATGGTAGTGTATATAAAAAAGAAGTATTACTCCTATCAATATTCCACTCGGTAAACTGCAATATTAATGTGATATGGCTATATTCATTTGCTATCAACTGGTAGCCCTACTTTTATTATCGCCTGAACAATTAGTCTTTATTGTGGGCACAGCTTCCTTGCTTGTTGAGAAACAGTCATTGAATTACTGTACATTGTGACTCAGAATGGACTAACATCGGTTTGAAAAGTGTTTCTTCCAGGCAGTTCCCTCAGGAACACACTGAATCAGTCCCTTTGAACCACTAATGTGTGTGTATACATGTGTTTTGATAGCAATCTCTAAATGCAAAAAGGCACTTACAAAAATCTTACAAAGATTTTATTCATGATTGTAGCTTAGATTGTGGAGTATGAACAAGATTGCATTTAAGCATAGATGAAAAATGATAGTACTGATGTAATATTTCACCCAAAGATGGACATTTCATGGACACTTCTTCCCATAACTCTGTTTTGTTTCCTGCACAAGTGAAAATCGCTTAGTCTTAATGAGAAAATTACACTCTAAAAAATGCTGGGTTAAAAACAACCCATCTTTGGTAATTTGGCAATTTTTACTGGAACTTGTTAAAAAAACACACACACACACACACACACACAGAATTACTAGAGTCAACAGCAATAATCAATAGATGAACATTTATTATTAAGCAAGAATACATGGACAAATACAATACAAATGTAATTTATTTGGGTGAATACAGCATAGTTTACAATATTACATACATTTAAACTCTTTAACAAGCATCATAAAAAAATTTAACATTTAAAAGTAGCATTTTAATTTTAGTGTATTTAACCATGCTCTGTAATCACTTTTTACTGAAATAGCGCTTATTCCCATGCTGATGTGTTGCCGAAATCTGAGGCAGTGAAGGGCTGTATTTGTTTTATAACAAATAAAATCCATTTATTTTATGCAAAGCAAAAGGCGTTTCCATCATGCGAAGTGACCATACCTGACACAGCTGAGTGACATCTCGTCCTTATGTTGCGTAAAATAATATAATTTACAGCACAGTAAAGACTTTATAAATTAAATAAAATGTATACAAACCTGTATTTTGCTGAAGAAGTGCATCAAATCAGCGGCACTCAGAACCGCGTTCTCCTAGCGGACTCAAAAAGTTCACACTATGACTGTAACTCAGCAGTTGGTTTGCTTTGTCGGAGACACAGACTCAACCCAGCAGCTGGGTAGAAAAAAATAACCCAGTGTTAAAAATGACCCAGCAACTTAGTTAGAGAAAAACTACGCAGCACCCGGGTTAAAAATATTAAAAATATCCCTATAAAATGACCAAACAAGTTGAACCCAGCATTTGGGTTAAAAAAATAACCCAGCACCTGGGTAAAAATATTAAAAACATCCCAATAAAATGACCCAACAGGCTGAACCCAGCATTTTTTAGAGTGTACCAATGAAACGCATCAAATGAAGTAATAAGCCATGAGAGGCTGTGGTAAAAGTCAGTGTATTCCACAGACTCAAGTGGCTTTTATAAAACAGCAGCACCAGCAATATGATAAAATATGCCGATTTTCAATATTCAGCTAAATGTATTTTTTGTTAAAACATTTCCTTCTCAAAAAGTGGGTGAGTTAATATAGAATGTGCGGTCACAGGTGTCATTTTTTTGCCGCTTTGAACACAGCTCGTCCGGTTAATATTCACAGCTGAACCGTGCCTTTTATAATTAGTAATTTCTAACAGTATTGAGTAGCTAATGCCTAGGATGTTGCAAGCATTTGTGCAAAGACCTTTCTAACTAATTCTACTAACCTGCAGCGTGTTATGACATTATAGCTGTTGATGAGATTGTGTAACCCACCCACCTGTGGTGCGTTTCCTCACCTGCTGTCATAATGAATGTGTTTACCAGTGTCACTGAAGCAGATTTGATCATATAACTATTCTTAGTCCATGCTTTTTTGTGTACCGCAAGTTCTGTAATGTAAATGTTGCTTTGGTTAATCTCAAACGTTAATGAAGAATGAGCTAACCCTTGTTGAAGTACACATATATTATGTTATATATATTATTTTTGTAGCTTCATAACATTATGGTTGAACCACTGATGCCACGTGGATTATTTTATCAATGTCCTTACTAATTTTCTTGACCTTGAATTGCTGTCTATGCAGTGCCAGAGAGCTCTCGGATTTCATCAAAAAATATCTTCATTTGCATCCTGAAGATGAACGAATGCACATAATAACATAATATCCACTTTTTAAAAGAGTGTATTAAAGGTGAAACATGAAAGTGCACTCCATTTTTAAGTACACTGAAGTGGCCTTATTTCATCATTATTATTCTATTATCTGCAACCATACTTTTTAAAAACATGTTTATAAAATTTGAAGTCAATTACAAGTGCACATTCAATACAATATTTTTTTTACAAGGGAGCTTGTTTACTTTATAAAGTTATCAAGCGTGTGGCATTTACATCTTTTTTGAACATCAGAGGTGTTGTTAATCTCAGTGTCCTTGATTCAGAATGCAGAATACGCCACATTAGAGTAGATGCCCTTAGACACAGAGGATTATGGGATTTAGGCTACTGGCATAGCTCTCAGAATGTATCACATTCAGATGTCCTGACAAAACCTCCATCTCTGGTAATTGGTAGATTTCCATAAGTAAATCCACTGCTCATTCATTCTCCGAACCGCCTGAGCTGAAAAAAAAAAAAAAAAAAAAAAAATGGCAGAACCTGACAAGAGCAGGGAGAAGATATAGGCTACGCTCAGTTTCAGAAACATTGAGCTGCTTACACTGCAAAACAAAATGTCATAAATTAAATTAAGCACATCTTGAAATCTAAATTAAAAAGTGTTATTCAAGTCAACATTACTTTAAGTTTATTGCTGCGTAATGTACCTCATTTTTGGCAAATTCTCAAAGCAGCATTGCATGAATGCATTGCAACCTTAGTCAAAACATAAATCCAAGATGGCAGTAGAGCCTGGGTGATAAATCGATAACAACAATTATCGCAATATAATTTTCCTCGATAAAACGATAAAATGTATTAACGTATTAAAGTGCCCCTATTAATGGATTATGAAAGGTTCATATTTTGGTTTTGGGAGTCCCCAACAACATGCATGCAAGGTCAAAAAACACTTTCTTTGTTCTGTAATAATCATTTATTTTCACCTTATTTGCTCAACGACTCCCAAATGATTCGCTCAACGATTCATTTCCTCCTTTGCGTGATTTTCTATTCTTGTCTTTCTTTCTTTCTTCAGTGGCAAAGAAATTAAGTTTTTCATGATTTTTCATTTCATGATCTTTCTCCATATAGTGGACTTCAATGGTGCTCAATGGATTGAAGGTTAAAAATGCAGTTTCTGTGCAGCTTCAAAGGGCTCTAAACGATCCCAGCCGAGGAATAAGGGTCTTATCTAGTGAAAAGATCAGTCATTTTCTTAAAAAATGTATATTTATAGAATGTTTTAACCAAAAATGCTTATTTTGTATAGCTCTGCGATGCGCACGTGTACTCTGTGCACTCCAGTTCAAGACAGTTAGGTTAGGTCGAAAAACTCCCATCTCATTTTCTCTTACAAATTCAAAATCATCCTACATCAGTGTTTTACCATTTTTGTAAAGGATGTTTGACCCTCCTTGCACGATGTTTACTTTGTGAACACTGTGTCTCGTACTTCTGCAGTGATGTAGGACGATTTTGAAATTGGAGGAAAAAATGAGATGGGAGTTTTTCGACAAACCCTAACTGTAACCCTAACAGATTTACCCTCACGGATTTACCCTTACGGATTTACCCTTCTCGACATGATGCCGTCCACAGGAACTCACTACAGTGTTTGAGGGAGGGGGGTTCAAGTTTCCCCAGGTCTGTGCACGCAACAAGTGGGTGGGCAATATGCTAATGTTTCATGTTAATGTCAAAATACCGGGGATTCGTTTTAAAAACGACTCGTTTCAGTGATTCAGAGTCGACTCTTTCTTTTGAGAGTCAGAAACTTTCTACACGATGCACTTCAGATTTAAAACTTTGCAGGATGTTTTCATTCATGTACAGCTGTGTTACACACTGCATGAAAGGTTATTTTCAAAAATCCATAATAGGGGCACTTTAAATGTATTAAAGGAGTAACAGAATATAATTACAGTATTTTTTGTGCTCTAAATGTAGTTTATTTAGTCTACTGTTTTTCATACAAATAACTAACAGTTAAATTTTTACCATGGTATTAAGGTGCTGTATGTGTGATTTACTATAGAAGACCAATGGTTAATTTTAAAAAAACTTAAACAACCAGAAAAATTAAATTTCACCATATAAAAATTAGGTTGTTACAATTTTAATAGATGTTACTGTTTTTGATAATGAACATAAATTTACATCTGAACCCTAACTCAAGCTACCATTACTATCAAATGTGCATTTCTAGGAAACAAAAAAAAAAAAGTAATATTATTATTCTTCATGCTTCATTATTTGAAACAATATCACTCATTAGAGCTTGCAGAAACGAATAAATTCATTTTTCTGTTAAGATATTTTGTTAAGAAAAAAAATGACTGGAAGCCACAATTAATGGTCTGGTTTCTACACACTTCATTTACGAGCAAAATCTGCCTTTGGAATTGAAATAAATAAAGATTGATGTTTATCATGATAATTATCTATATCAAAATAATTGCGATATGAAAAAAAAATATCATGATCATTTTTTTGGCCATATTGCCCAGCCCTAGATTGCAGATGAAACATGAGAATTGTTGATTGGAAATACATTTGTATTTCATTCAATAACAAAGCAAAAAAAAAAACAGAGCAAACAAAAACAAACTATTTTACCCAATTTGAAAGGTTAGCTTGAAGAAATAGTTCACCTAAAAATGAAAATTAGCTTAAGATTTACTCAACCTCAGGCCTTCCAAGATGTAGATGAGTTTGTTTCTTCATCAGAAAAGATTTGGAAAAATTTAACATTACTTCACTTGCTCACCAACGGATCCTCTGCAGTGAATGGGTGCCGTCAGAATGAGACTCCAAACAGCTGATAAAAATATCACAATAATCCACAAGTAATCCACATGACTCCAGTGCATCAATGAATGTCTTGTGAGGTGAAAAGCTGAGTGTTTGTAAGAAACAAATCCATCATTAAAACATTTTAGCTTTAAAGCATTGCTTCTGGCTAAAATCTATAATCTATAATAACACTACCTCTAGTGTAAAAGTCCATCCCCTGTTGTCCTCTCACATCAAAATCAACTGACATGTTTGTTCAGAAGTGTTTTGGACTGTTTTCACTTGCAAACAGTGATTCATCTATGCATATTTCTCTCCTGATTCAGACAAAACAGCTATTTCTCTGGAGAAATCAATATTATGGACTCGTTTGAAGTTAAAAACATCTTAAGGATGGATTTTTTTGCAACAAACATGCAACATTCCAATTCACAAGATGTTAATTGATAGACTGGAGTCGTGTGGATCACTTGTGAATTATTGTGATGTTTTTTTCAGCTGTTTGGACTCTCATTCTGACGGCACCCATTCACTGCAGAGGATCCATTGTTGAGCAAGTGATGTAATGCTAAATTTAAATCTGTTCTGATAAGGAAACAAACTGATGTTAACACATTCGCATGTTGCTATTTAACTCAAATATTTTTACTTCAAAATCGTTTCAATTTAAACAATGCATCATGACTATCACTAACATACAATCTTGATTGTGTGGCTGGTGAACAGTGAGTAGCAGTCGTATCTTTTTAGCATACGATAAATAATTTAACAGACTGAAACCATCTGGTCTTATTCCTCTGTTCTTTTATTTCGGCCGTGGGCCTCTCTGGAATAACACTGAGTGCTCACAATTTATCTCCAAGAAAAAAGGAAATGTAATAATCAAGAATGAGGCGCTCAGGCTCTTCTCGGAAAACCGCTGGTGTCACTAACAAGAACACTTCTCTAGTCACTGGTTTAGGAACGAATACGCAGGTCCCAAATCACATCAAGAGAGGAACGAGATCACAGATGGACTCTCAGGTTTGTCGGGACCATAATAATAATTCTAGCGCTAGCACACCCCTTCCCCTTTCATTTCCACCGTCAGTGTGAGAGACACACTAAGACGCTCTCTGAGGAACAGACTGAGAGAATAGAGCTGTTCAGTCATGACGTCAATTTGTAGGCCAACCCGCAAGGCTAATTTGCCATGCTTCCCTGGGGAGGTTTTTCAATGGGTTTTTAGAATAGTAGTTTTTGATTTACGAGTAAAATAAGGTCTGTGGAAAATATTACATTTTGTTCTACTACATAAATGACACATAGTCATAGCTCATATATTAAAATGTAAAATTTTGTGGTTTAAAAGACACAAGCTGCTAACAATCTAAAATTACAGCAGTTGTTCAATCTTGATCTTATGGTAGTTAGTGTTATTTTAACCAGTGTTTGAATTGTGTCAAAGCTCTTAGGGGGTCCCCCTATAACCAGACCTCCCCAAAAAAATTCAAGAAATAAATAAACCTTATATAAATATTATTCATATTTTTGTCTTGTCCTTGTTATCCTAAAACCTAATTCCAATTTAAAAGCTTATTTTACGATGATCAGTCAATTAGGTGTACCAAATAATTGCTAAGCAAAGAAGAATTAAATATCTAGCTGAGGAAATTAACATTTTCAAACAAGTTTTAAGTGATTTTTACCTTTTATGGGCATTTTTTTTACCTTTACAAAGCCATTCTTTTTTCTGAAAGTGTGCATTATCTTTTGTTCTTATATTTAATCAATAAAGTCACTTAAAATATTAATACATTTTAGGCTGTTACCACACAAATAAAATCATTATGAACTAAATTCATTTTTTCAGTATAGAGGAAATACAAACGCTGCATCTGAATTGACATTTAGGTGTATTTACCCACTGTTTAATGCACGACATGTATGCATTTAACCTGCAGTTACAAATGCAAGAATAATGTTTTGATATTTTAATCCTAAAACGTTGAATGCTGATATTTAAAATTATTAAAAAAAATAAATAAATAAAAAAAATGGAAAGGTACTTTAAATGTTGAATTAAAACTGCCAGTAGGTGTCAGTAAGTCACTGTTAATAAGTGAGTCATTGCGATTGAACCGAATCTTTCAAACGGTTGATTCATTAAGGAACGAAACACCGTCATGTTGATTAGAGATGCAAAACAGTTGTGCTTTGGCTGTGTTTGGAATAAATTTTGTTGGCAAAGCAGAGCAAAAATAGGCAATATGGTGTCTAAAACGTAAGTCTCTTAATATTAACTATTAGTTTATTGAACTGTTGTATAAAATCAATATCACATTTGTGATTTTTGCACAAAAAAATGGCACTCTTTGTGTTATGTTGATTAACTATATGAAATTATATAAATATAATTTTCTGCCCCCATATCCTGCATTTCGGGAAATGCATTTTATTAGACTGAATCACGCAGTGAAAGAACGCGCTCTAAATGAACACAGTCAGTCTAGTGTTTAAGCACTCATAACTCCTCTTATAATCAATGAAGCTGTCCATACACTGTATGATAAATGAATCTCTTACTTACATAGTTCGTACATCTGCACTTTGTTGCTTATGATGAGGGAATTCGCGAGTTTCAGTTTGAAAAAAACTCCAGGTTTCAGCAATGATTATTCTGAACGCCTCTGATTGGCCACTGCATTCTAAACTCAACAGAGTTGTGTCTGATTTTTATAATGCGCAACACTGTAAAAATGCGTAAAAATAAAATATGATTTAACGTGAGCAGGTCTAAATTTAATACAGCGATCTAATCTTTTCATTTCATTTTCATTTTCACTAGTTTCATGTTTGAAGTATTATAGTTTTATTAAAAAACCAATGACAATAATAATAATAATAATAATAATAATAATAATAATAATATGTTTATTACATAGCGCATTTCTACAAACTCAAGGTCACTTTACAATATCAAAACAGTTACACAAACAGGAGACAAAAAAACAGAATACAGATAAACATGAAATCCATAGCAAAAATCAAATCATATATTCAGAGATCAGGAAAACAAGAAGAGAAAAGATATGTTTTAAGGTGGGTTTTGAAATCCTGTAATGAGGAAAGATCACGGATGTGTTTGGGAATAGAATTCCAGAGTGTAGGGGCAGAGATACTGAGCGCTTTAAGTCCACCGAACGATGCTAATCTGTAGCGAGGAATTAACAGTAGACCAGTGTCTGAAGAGCGTAGCGTGCGAACTGGAGAGTAAGTATGAATGAGATCAGAAATATATGGGAGGGCAAGACCATGAAGTGTTTGGAAGGTGAAGAGGAGAATCTTGTATTGAATGCGAGAACGAACGGGTAGCCAATGAAGTCTGTGTAGGATGGGAGTAATGTGAGAGTTATTCTTTGAATAAGTGAGGACCCTAGCAGCAGAGTTCTGGTTGTATTGGAGCTTATTTAATGTTGTGTTTGGTAGACCATAGAAAAGAGAATTACAGTAGTCAAGTCGAGAAGTAATGAAGGCATGAACCAGTGTCTCAGCATCCTTGATGTTTAAGAAGGCAGGTGAAAGAAGGCAGATTTAGTAAGTGAAGAAATGTGAGGTAGCAAAGAGAGAGAGGAGTCGAAAATTAGATACGTTTTTAACAGTGGTGGAAGGTCGAACCAAGATCCCAGAAATGTTAACATTATCAGCACAGAAAGGAGCAACCTTTTTTGGTGAACCAACAAGTAGAACCATCTGTTTTATCAGTGTTGAGTTTGAGAAGGTTGCTGGTCATCCAAGCATTTATGTCATTAATACAAGCTGAAATGGATTTAGAGGGAAAGGGATGGTTGTGTCGAAAGCTGATATAGAGCTGGGTGTCGTCGGCATTGCAGTGGAAGTTGAAGCCGTGACTGCGGATAATGTTACCTAGAGGAAGCATGTAGATGATGAAGAGTAGAGGTCCAAGAACAGAACCCTGAGGAATACTGTGAGAGAGAGTAGAGGATTCAGCCTGGCGGATAGTAATATAATGTTGACCGTCAGACAGATAAGAAGTGAACCAAGCTAAGACAGTTCCAGAAATACCAAGAACAGAAAGTCATGAAATGAAAATAGTGTGAGAGATAGTGTCAAATGCAGAGGAAAGATCTAAAAGAATTAAAATGCTAATGGAGCCTGAATCGGTGGCCATAAGAAGGTCATTGACAACCTTGAGAAGGGCCGTCTCGGTGCTGTGGAAAGGGCGAAAACTGGATTGAAAACATTCGTATAGATTACTAGATGACAAATATGACTGTAGTTGAACAGCAACAACTTTTTCAAGTATCTTTAAAAGAAGCAGAATATTTGAAATTGGTCTGTAATTGGCCATATCAGAAGGGTCAAGGCCGGGTTTCTTCAAGACTGGTGTGACAGCTGCGGTTTTTAATTCAAGAGGAACAACACCAGTGCTTAGAATTTTAGAAATGAGAAGTGAAATAGGCCATGAAATAACAGGTGCAGAGTTTTTGAGCAGAGAAGTAGGGGCAGGATCAAGATGACAGAAACAAGGACTGGTTTTACTGAGTAGCTCAGAAATATAAGCTGGAGTTGGAGGGTCAAAATCAGTAAAAGTACCAGGTGCGAAGTCAGAAGAGAAGCCATTTGAGTGGATAGGGGAGTACACTGTTGGAAAGAGAGAATATGTGACCCTGGACCACATAACCAGTCATAAGTGTCACTTTTTCGAAATTGAGATTTATGCATCATCTAAAAGCTGAATAAATACATTTTCCATTGATGTGTGGTTTGTTAGAATAGGACAATATTTGGCTGAGATACAACTATTTAAATATCTGGAATCTGAGGGTGCAAAACAATCAAAATATTGAGAAAATTGCCTTTAAAGTTGTCCAAATTAAGTTCTTGGCAATGCATATTACTAATCAAAAATTCAGTTTTGATATATTTGTGGTAGGAAATTTACAAAATATCTTCATGGAACATGATCCTTGCTTAATAACCTAATGATTTTTGGCATAAAAGAAAAATTGATCATTTTGACCCATACAATGTATTTTTGGCTATTGCTACAAATATACCCAAGCTACTTAAGACTGGTTTTGTGGTCCAGGATTTCACCCTAAGGCGGGGGAGAGGCATTTCACAGTTGAGTTCAATGAGAAGGTGATCAGAAAGTTCAATCTGAGAGCCATGCACAGAAACATTACGTAGACCAGTAGTACAGATCAAATCCAGTGTGTGACCTTTTAGGTGTTTAGGAAAGTGAATGTGCTGTGCAAGATTAAAACATTCAAAAATTGACATGAGTTTGCGGGAATCTGCACAATCAATATTAACGTGTATGTCAGTGGTTCTCAACCCGTGGCCCGTCACAAATCCAAATGTGGCCCGCCGAACACATTACAAAATAACTTACAGTTTTACAATTCATTTTTGTTTTTACATTAATTCAAAAAATTACTAAAGAAATGTAAACCATAATGTTTTTATATGAAATAATTTAATAATAATAATTAAATAATTAAATAATTTAATTAAATAAGTTTTCATATTTTAATCCTAAAACGCTGAATGCTGATATTTAAAATTGTTCATTTTTTTTAAAAAATGAAAAGGTACTTTAAATGTGGAATTACAACCGACAGTAGGTGTCAGTAAGACACAGTTAATAAGTGAGTCATTCCGATTGAACCGATTCATTTAAACGCTTAATTCATTCAGGAACGAAACACCGTCATGTTGTTTAGAGACGCAAAACAGTGCAGTGGCTGTGTTTGGAATGATTTTTTTGTTGTTGAAATAAAGCAAAGCCAATATGGTGTCTAAAACGTAGGTCTCTTAATATTAACTTCTAGTTTATTTAACTGTTGTATAAAATCTATATCATATTTGTGATTTTTGCCAAAAAAAAAAAAAAATCACTCTTCGTGTGATATTGATTAACTATATGAAATGATATAAAAAAATACATTTTCTGCCCCCATATCCTGAATTTTGGGAAAATGCATTTTATTAGACTGAATCACGCAGTGAAAGAATTCTAAATGAGCACAGTCAGTCTAGCTAGTGTTTAAGCACTCATAACTCCTCTTATAATCAATGAAGCTGTCCATACACTGTATGACAAATAAATCTCTTACTTACATAGCTCGTACATCTGCACTTTGTTGCTTATGATGAGGGAATTCACGAGTTCAATCTGAGGTTTCAGCAATGACTGTTCTGAACGCCTCTGATTGGCCACTGCATTCTAAACTCAACAGAGTCGTGTGTGATTGGTTATAATGCGCAACGCTGTAATACGCTGTAAAAAACGCCCAATTCTAAATCCCTCTGATGCGCATCATTCAGTAGCGTCCTGCATAAGCCAAAATCATGACAGCCCACCACATGAATAGTTATTTCAATCGCATGTGAATAAATGCAAATATTCCCTAAAACACCCGGTCAGGACTGTGACGCGGGCTCCATTTGAAATATGTTTGATGATTTCGCCTGATGCGCCCGCGCCCGCTCCGTCCACTCCTTCACCCCAAAAGTTGCCTGTTCATACGCGAGAGCATGTCAGGGGAGGCGCGCAGACTGGTATAATAATACTTATTATGGATTACTAATTAGAGTCAGTACATTAAAACGAAAACAATACCTTAAAAATAAAAGAAGCAGGTTTTTTACGATCAGAAATTTCTTAAACCAGTGAATAATTTATTCCGGGGGATAAATTATGCATATACCCACTTCTTCAGGCACCATTACACCACTGTTTATTTATATCAATAAATGTAATCTTTTGGATATCATGATATTTATAATATTATAAATCTGGTTAGAACTAATGTTGAAATCACCAAGATAACAGAAGAAGACATCGCGCAAGAAAGGGTTAATAGTTCATGCAGTTCAGTGAAAAAAATTGACATTGATTTAGGTAGACGATACAAGAGAATTACAATCATAGGAAATGTACCAGAGATTTTGAGAACTAGGTATTCAAAGGATGAACTTGAATGAAAGTCAATGGTTTTGACAGGAAAGTTACTGCGGTAGACAGCAGCCAGACCGCCACCCATAGATGTCAAACGAGGTTTGGCCAGGTAGCTGTATCCAGAGGGAGTGAGGAGATTTAGATGGAAATAGTCGTTCGGTATTTGCCATGTTTCAGTAAGCAGCAGAAAGTCCCGGTCTTTCTCAGTTAGCAGCGTGGAAAGCGCTTATTTGTGAGTGAACGACAGTTAAACAGTGCTAATGCAGGATGTAGCGCGCGATCATTGCGTATGTGTGGAGCAGACAGAGACGGAGCACAGGATACAGTAATTAATGAGGTAGGATTGATTCCACGGTGGTTAGCCAGCAGCATAGAATAGCGTATATCCGAGCTGCTAGACCAGATAGAAGGAATAGACGAGGATATCAAACAGCATGATGAGAGGTAGTGGAGACTGGAACGATGAATGTAACACGGCCGTCTAGTAATCCCAAGCTCCTTGCACAGCCTGTACGTAGATGCGTCAGACGAGGGTGAGATTTCAGGCTACGCAGTTGAGACAGCGAGTAGCTGAGTGCCATAACAACAACAACATAATGCAACATTCAACATTTAATCAAAACATTGAAATGTATTTAATTTCTAATTTGAAATTAAATTAAATTTATTTTTATTTTAGTTTTAGTAATTTTAATATTTTAACTTATTTTATTTCAGTTAGTTTCCATGACAATATTTCTATTATTTATATACTACACTGTTAGACATTTCTGTAATTTCGACAGTTATTAACTGTATATCACCCAGTATAATACTGCAGATTCCCTTTGCAGTAAATAACTGTAATAACCATTGCATTATGGGAATTTTCTGTGACGTCAGACCCCAAATACAGAGACTTACTGTAGTTTTTAAAATTGCTGTATACTACTGTATTTGCTGTAACGGTCTCATTGGCGGCGTTCTATTGAGGTTGTTTTATTTTCCTCATTTATTATATTTGGAGTGACAAGATTTGCCCTACACCGTGTCCACAACGCCGCAACAGCTTGGGATGGACTACACTGGATGTGTTGCATCGCTTGTAATGACTGGAAAATCCGTTTGTCCTTCATGTCAGACACAGCGCGAGCGCTTGAAGTACATCTGTAAGTCAGAAATATACCGGGGCATTACTTTACTGTAAGCATCCACTGTAGATATTATATTTCATGAGTTCTTTATTGTCTTCTTTTGTCGAGTCGCACAGAAGGAAGAAGCTGAAGCAGCGGGCAGCGTCGCGGCGTTTGCCCGGGGATGAACCCGCAAGAGCAGAAGAGTTCCGGAGAACATCCGCGCTGTTTGTCAATGCAATTTACGAGAGATTAAGACCAGCAAGTAAGGTAAAAATATATATATGTTTGTCTTAGTGTTTGTCAGATTTTTCCACACCAGTTTAACCTAGTAATATTTACCTGTCAACATGGCGGTTACAAACGGGGAAATGGTGAAGATGCAGTTTTTTCAACTTCATTGAGCAGTTTAAGACTGTATTTTTAAGTGTTATACATGCATTGTTTTAAATAAAGTATTTGATATTTTGTGATTATTGTGTCTGTTTTAATTGAATGTCAGTAGTACCTATGTAGAGTAAAAATAAAATAAATTTAAATGAATTATATATAAATGTATAAAATCTACTGAAATCTATATTAAAATGAATGAATTACAGTAGTATACTGTTGAATTTGATGTTTTTAATAGTATTTGGCTGTAAAACAGCTACAGTATGCAACTGTAAATTAAATACGGTTTGCTACTGTAAATTCTAATTACGGTAACCTACTGGCAACAGTGTTGCCAGTAAGTTACTGTAAAAACCCTTTGAAATGTCTAACAGTGTATGATATTAACTTTTATATTCATATTTGCAGTTTTCTTTTTAATTTTGGTTGACTTTTTATTAATTTGATGTGCTTTTGTCATCATCATCATTATTATTATTATTATTATTATTATTATTATTATCATCATTTAAATATCTCTATTTAGCTTGAACTTATTTTAGTTTAGTTTTAGTAATTTTAGTACTTCAACTTATTTTATTTCAGTTAGTTGCCAAGGCAGTGTTTCTATTATTTATATACAGTATTTATTAACTTTTTTACTTAACTTTTATATTTTATTTTTGCAGTTTTCGTTGTAATTTTACTTTACGTTTATAATAATTTTGTGCTTTTGTCATTTTTAGCTTTTTTTAAAATGATATTAAAAATATTTCTATTTAGCTTTAATTTCAGTTTTAGTAATTTTAGTACTTTAACTTATTTTATTTCATTTAGTATTTATAATGTTCTTTTCTCATTTTACAAGTCGTTTTGGAAATGGATGGATTAATGGATTTCTCTCTTCATGTCCATAATCTTAAACTTAATTTTTCTTTGAGTTTAACTCAGTGCATTCTGGGATAGCCTTTTAAGCAATAATGCAATACTACTTTAGAATTTGGCTAAAATAAGGAATCTCAGAAGGCTGCATAATTAAAAAGGTGTATGATACTTTAAAATGCTGCCTCCGTAGTGAGCGCACTAGGTTCTGGAACAGAGCTAATGCCTCTATATGGAACCCAAGAGTGGCAGATGGCACAGTAAATCTGAAGCGAATAACCAATCACATTAGGTTTCCCTCTCTCTCTCTCGTTCTCTCGCTCTTTCCAAATAATGCAAACCACAAATCAAATCACCTCACATCACAAGGGCAAGTATTTCCCCCCAAAAACAACCCGTCTCACAATCACATTAGAGCCTCTGAGAGATGCAAGAATCCTAAGGGTCTGGTCGAAAATGGCCAAAGTGTGACCCGTAGCGTGATAATTCCTCCATTATCTGCGCATTATCTCCATTTTACGGTCACGTCCTGATGGAAGGTGTTGCGAACATTTAAAAGAGTAATGCATTTCAGGTTTTTTGTTACTTACGGTAAGTTTTCGATTATGAAGACGTGTGTGCTGGGCCCACAGCATAGACACTCCACTGTGTATTATCTTTTGTCTTTGTTCTCAACTTTGAGTGAACCGTCACACTCATAAATTGAAGATAGATCACAGTGATGGGTTTTGTGACTGGGTGAGATGACTGGCATGGATTACACCAGTCCTGCTCTCCTCATCCTCTCTTGATTGCTTCTTTTGAGCTATTTGCAAAACGTCTCGCCGCTGGTCCTCAATCATTCTTTTTGTTTTGTCTTCTTGTTCCTCTTTGTCTTCTCTGGAATGATTTATAGATACTGTCCATTATCTCTGGCTCTGTCTCATCACTCACTGCTATAACTACTCTCTGACGCTTATCTTCATCTGAGCCTTCGAACGACACATTTTGTAGAAGTTTGTTGAAACTTTATGTGTCACTTTATTGTCTTTCTTCGCAACTGAGGAAACGAGCTTTATATTTTAATCTAAGAGCATTATATCTTCTATATAATGGTGGTCCAGGTGGTAGATGCCTGTAACTACACTATTCCTTCTTCACTGATAGACAAAAAGTAGCCATGTATTCAACAAAATATCTTATTACTTTTATTATTAAATATATTTTTTAAAGTTTTGAGTTGGTAAGATTTTCTCTTTTATATATATCTGTGATAAAGTGAATAACAACAAAATCATAGAGATCATATAAAATGCATGTTATTTTTTATTTAGTACTGTCCTGAGTAAGATATTTTACATAAAAGATGTTTACATATAGTCCACAAGACAAACAATAAATAAATAAATAGCTGAAATTATTAAAATAGCCACCCTCAAAAGTTTGGGAACCCTTGGTTCTTGGTTCTAAAAAAACCTGGATGATCTATGACTGTTTTGTTTGTTTGTTTGTTTGTTTTGTGATGGTTGTTCATGAGTCCCTTGTTTGTTCTGAACAGTTAAACTGATCACTGTTCTTCAGAAAAATCCTCCAGGTCCTGCAAATTCTTTAGTTTTTCAGCATTTTTTGCATATTTGAACCCTTTCCAGCAGTGACTGTATGATTTTGAGATCCATCTTTTCACACTGAGGACAATTGAGGGACTCAGACACAACTATTAAAAAAGGTTTAAACATTCACTGATGCTCCAGGGGGTGAAAACGTTTTGAATTTGAAGATCCAGGTAAATTGTACTTAATTTGTCTTCCAGGAAACATGCAGGTTATTTTCTGTTGCTTCCAAAGGGCAGTACTAAATGGGGGAGAAAATTATATTTCAACAAATATTTCATCCACCTCACAGGTGTGGCATATCAAGATGCTGATTAGACAGCATGATTATTACACAGGTGTGCCTTAGACTGGCCACAATAAAAGGCCACTCTAAAATGTGCAGTTTTACTTTTTTGGGGAGGTCCGGGGGAGTCCGAAAACCAGTCAGTATCTGGTGTGACCACCATTTGCCTCACGCAGTGCAACACATCTCCTTCGCATAGAGTTGATCAAGTTGTTGATTGTGGCCTGTGGAATGTTGGTCCACTCCTCTTCAATGGCTGTTGAAGTTCAGCCGATACGCCGATCCAGAGCATCCCAAACATGCTCAGTGGGTGACATGTCCGCTGAGTATGCTGGCCATGCAAGAACTGGGATGTTTTCAGATTCCAGGAATTGTGTACAGATCCTTGCAACATGGGGCCGTGCATTATCATGCTGCAACATGAGGTGATGGTCGTGGATGAATGGCACAACAATGGGCCTCAGGATCTCGTCACGGTATCGTGCATTCAAAATGTGTTCACCTGTGTTTGTTGTCCATAACATACGCCTGGCCGTACCATAACCCCACCACCACCATGGGCCACTCGATCCACAACGTTGACATCAGCAAACCGCTCACCCACACAACACCATACACAATGTCTGCCATCTGCCCTGTGTAGTAAAAACTAGGATTCATCTGTGAAGAGAACACTTCTCCAAAGTGCCAGACACCATCGAATGTGAGCATTTGCCCACTCAAGTCGGTTACGACGACGAACTGCAGTCAGGTCGAGACCCCGATGAGGACAACGAGCATGCAGATGAGCTTCCCTGAGACAGTTTCTGACAGATTGTGCAGAAATTCTTTGGTTATGCAAACCGATTGTTGCAGCAGCTGTCCGGGTGGCTGGTCTCAGATAATCTTGGAGGTGAAGATGCTGGATGTGGAGGTCCTGGGCTGGTGTGGTTACACGTGGTCTGCGGTTTTGAGGCCGGTTAGATGTACTGCCAAATTCTCTGAAACGCCTTTGGAGACGGCTTATGGTAGAGAAATGAACATTCAATTCACGGGCAACAGCTCTGGTGGACATTTCCTGCAGTCAGCATGCCAATTACACGCTACCTTAAAACTTGCAACATCTGTGGCATTGTGCTGTGTGATGAAACTGCACATTTTAGAGTGGCCTTTTATTGTGGCCAGCCAAAGGCACACCTGTGCAATAATCATGCTGTCTAATCAGCATCTTGATATGCCACACCTGTGAGGTGGATGGATTATCTCGCCAAAGGAGAAGTGCTCACTAACACAGATTTAGACAGATTTGTGAACAATATTTGAGAGAAATAGGCCTTTTGTGTCCATAGAAAAAGTCTTAGATCTTTGAGTTCAGCTCATGAAAAATGGGGGCAAAAACAAAAGTGTTGCGTTTATAATTTTGGTCAGTGTAGTAACGAAAGAACATTGAGTTGCTTCATTTAAAGCTTATTGTATTACTGTATTAAAAGCTTACTGTTTTATGTAGAATAGAGTATAGAGTGTTTTCACAATGCATCGTCAGTTGGCCGTACTGGCAGCACTGAATGCAAACAATGCCACTGAACTGAACAAAACTTGTGTATTTTGCTGATTATTGCTGCCAAAAATGGTCAATTTTTGTCATGTTTTGGGCTGTACTAAGTGGTCGGACTGAGAAGAACATTAGTGAAATATTAGGCTTAATATTTTGATTAATACGGCTCGTACGTATCTTTACCACCTATTAATTTTAGTTTGTCAAAATGTTGTGCCCTTTCCTACTTACTAAGTCCTTCTCTATATGATTTAGCAGCTTCCATGCATTTTTTTCCATGGTTTAGACAGCATAAATTAGCAGAACAACGTATTAAGTAGTACATAACCATGCAATCCATGACTTTACATCCGAGTATCTCCAACATGGCCGCATATCTAGGTAACTGACTAAATTGTGACATAAGTGCAAACCCTCTATTATGACAGAGAGACGGACTGAGCGAGTGTGATTGCCTACATCTGATACAGCATTTATTCTTCAGCTTAATCTCATATTCACAAAATGTTAGTTTGAATGTAATGACAGCACTGTTCAGTGCATTTGTTGGCTGCATCTTACAAGGTGTTGTTGAAGGTAAAAATAACTTCATTGTTTACAACCTTGTTTCATTCTCCTTCATAAAAGTCTTTACTGCTAACTCACTAATACAAACAGTCTCTGTTCGTCATCTAATAGCAGAATAGTGTAACTGAAATCACCATCACGAACACACACACTGTTTCCCAATCCTAAACAGGCTACTATTATTAAATACTACAATTATTTATATAAAATACTATGTATTCAATAATAATAATCAATGAACAACAACAGCCATTATAAAGTTGCTAGACAATTCAGCCAAAAGTACAAAGGCAGTGCTCTGACATACGACATAGAAATTACATGAAATATAACATGATGAGATTTTAACCCTCATTCGAAACTATTTGCTCTGGAACAAATAATAGATTCATAAGAGCAAAGACTGTCCGTTAGATTTACCCAAAACCAATTATAACTCATGTTTAATCACTATGGAGACATCAAAGCCAGCTGCAAATTCCAGAAGATCTAGCTGAGGTGAGGCTGCTCTCAGCAGGTTCATGAGCACTGAACTGCCGCTGACGCTCTGGAGCTCTCATCTCCGATAACACTGCAGCAGATTTTCAAACAGGCAATATCTTTATTAACAAACCACAAATTGGAAGTCCAAACAAGTACATTCTCTCCTAAAAAACTCTTAAAACTACATTCCGTGACATGAAAAACAGTATTATTTATAAAATTATGGTCCATTTGGGTGTCTGCCATGACACTGTATTTTATACTATATTATATACTGTATTAAAATATATATTTGAATATATTTTGAAATGTCATTTATTCCTGAGATGCAAAGCTGAATTTTCAGCAGCCATTACTCAAGTCTTCAGCATCACATGATTCTTTGTAATATGCTTATTTAACACTCAAGAAACATTTCTTGTTATCAATGTTGAAAACAGCTCAGCTGCTTAATATATTTGTGGAAACCTTGTTATCTTTATTTCAAGGTTCTTTGATGAGTAGAAAGTTCATAAGAACAGCATTTATTTGAAGCAGAAATCTTGTGTAACAATATAAATGTCTTTGCTGTTACTAATTTAATGTGTCCTTGCTGAATAACAGTGTTAATTTCTTTTAAGAAAAATCTTACTGACTCCAAACTTTTGAACAGTAGTCTATATATTACTTTTGCCAGCAAGTAGTTTTTGGGGAAGGATTTTCAAAGTGTGAAATGAACCGTCTTGCCATCTACTCATAAACAGAATTACTCAATAAAAATTTGCAGCAATGACACAGACACACCAGTGCTTCACCTTAAAGTTTCTCTACTTTGGTCTGGAATCAGCAACCAAAGAATAGCAATCTCAGAAATGAAAGAACAGAAAGTGATGCAGGGATTACCAGTGGGACCGATGCACGTACAGTAGGTGGATCAAAACGAGGTTTAATAAACCAATCTGCAGAGTAAGATGACTGTATGGAATGGAAAAATGCCTGCTTCAGTGACCTTTAGCAGGGGGTCAGCGCTACACCTTTTCTTTCATTATGAAGTGGCCTTTTAGGAGCACAGAGCTAGCTTTCCATGTGAAGCGATTATTTAGACCATTATTGCATTTTTCCACTTCAGTGTAATTCAGGACAAGTGCAGCTGGTTTCGTGTCAGTAGGCCTAATATTTTTTTTTGCAGGAGGGAAAGTTATTGGACAAGCCTTTGACCTTTTACCATCCCATTCTGATTTCCAAGCTCACTATTGTGCAGTCAAACATATAAATAATTTAAAAAATAGCCTTTTGTGAGTAATAAGAGAAAACGACGAGGGACTGATCATCTCGATATGCGGCATTTCCTCAAAATATTTCTTCAGTTTCATCATTTTCGGACTAGAATGCATGCGTGGATTGCCAAATCAGCAGTTTTTTCCTCATAGCTGTGCATCCTTAAGATAATTCAAATGCGTTTATTTGTCATGAATCCAAAAGCATTTTCCATACCTGCAAACTAAATGTCGACCGTCTGCTCCTAAGATATTTGGTCTATTGCAAAAAAAGCGATTACAGTACAACCGAACAAAGCGGCAGAGCTTGTATTAGCGGATTTTTGCTTACCGCTGCACCACGTCTGTGGTGGCGTATCTGCCATTTACTCACTTTACATCAACAGCAGATGGTGTGCAAATTCCCATTATTCTATATACATTTGCGGCAACAGCAAAAGGGCGGATACGTGAAGCGCAGACGAGGCTTGTGAACTTCACCGGATTGATGACTACATACTTCCACACTTGATCTTCGACGGAACATGAAAGTCAAGGAAAAACTTCAACATTTTTTCAGGGATGTAGCGTCTTTTCCCCCCGTCTCGCTTTCTTCTGAGCTTCACAGAGGGTTTCTGGAAACTTTATTTCAGTCAGAGTTTGTCAGAAGTCATCTCTATCTTTCTTGTGCCATAACCCTGACTGCCACAGTAGAAGGTGAGTCTGGAAGTCTCTCTCATGCTCTCGTTCTCTTTCTTCTCCCACACATGGTGGGTTGCAAAAGCAGCCGCTTACAAAATGAGCATTTATGACAGAGATTAATGTGTGTGCAGGGGGGGAAAGAGCAGAGCAGAGAGAACACAACAGCAAATCCATTACTCTCCCCTTGATAAGCCTCTCTCTTCCCTCTCTCTTTCTGTCTCGCACGTCTTCTGGTGTATAGTGAGGTTATGGAGGTGGGGACAATGTTTCTCTGGATTATAGTACTCCCACATCATATCACAGACCTAATTGGATCTGAAAGGCCTTGCCTTTCCCCTCTCCCTTCTGCTCCATTGTGTGCAATGAACATTGGGCCGACTATTGAAATATATCAGCACCATAAAAAAAATCAGCCCACTAAAATTAAAATCTTAATTTGATTTTCTGCCTTAACTTAAAAAAAAAAAAAAAGTTACAACCTGCAGGGATAATTCTGTTACATTTGATCATTTTGACAAAGACTCTAATCTAAACTGAACAAATGACAAATTGCAATGTTAATTAATGTGTAGGTATTAAGAAATTTTTAGGCATTACCTACAAAAATACTGAAGAAATGTATAAAAAATAAAATCTAAAAGCTAATAACTAAAAATCTAAAAACTAATACTATCCTAAATAAATAAAAAAAAGTTTACTTAACCATTGTGCATCAGTAAAAAAAAAAAAAGATACACATAGGTCCTTAGTGTACAAAAATGTCCATGTCAAAAAACTGTCATAAAAATGTTAAACTTAGGAGCACAGACTTAAGTTTGGTTTCATTTTAAAGAAGATCCATGGCAGATTATTGTAGTAAGTAGAAAAGTGGGGGAAAAAAGGTTATAGAAGTTTATGAAAATGCTTTATGAACAATATTCTATATAAAATATATATTTTATGAAGCATGTTGAACTTGCTAGAAAATCAAAGCCATAAATATAAACAAGTTGTGTTCTAAATGTGAGGTTGATATCTCAACAAAAGAGCTTTCAGTAAGGTTTTGTTTGAACGCAGTACCAGATTTTCCCCATTAGATGCCAGCAAAACTCCACTGGTGCACACAGTGGTTGGATTTGTGATTTGCAGTTTGTCTCTCTCAAATATTACAAGAACACACGCACACACACAATTTTTTTTTTATGACACACATACAAACCACAGTCTGACATCCATACCAACACACCCACACAATTATAGCTGCATTATTTATTCAATTGGCTCTATAACAGAAGCAGAAAGCAGAAAACAGGAATAAAGCAAGTATTTGCTTTATTGGCCAAATCTGAAATGGCACCATCTGGTAAAAAAAATGGCAAAAAAAAAAATAATAATAATTTTGAAGAACACAGAATGAAAGTCTATTAACAAAAAATGCATCATTTTACAGTTAAATGGCACTGTGATTAAAAACAGCAGTTTTCAGTGGGGACATTTTTGTCCTTAAGGTCCTGAGAGGAACTATTTTCCGTACCTAGTGCAAAATAGATTTATTAAAGGAAATGGGGGTAAAATAGTAAATTTCCAATAAAAATACACACCTGTGACAAGATTTATGCAGCTGGCAATAAAAAAAAAAAACTGAAAAGGACAAAAATGTCCAAAAGGTCGCACAAGGGTTAAGACAAACAGTCAGCAATTAGAATATGACACTAATTACAAGCAATAGGACAAAAAAAAAACTTAAGTAAAACAAATAAATAAGAAATGCTACATACATTGTATAAAGTAATCAAATGTATAAAAACATGGCATGTTCTTCACTGTGTAAATTAAATATATTTCTTCAAGGTAAAGTTCCAAAAGTGATTTAGTCAAAAGCATTGAGAGATTTTCTCTCTTTTGTTCTTTGATTAAAATGAATGACAGACAGCAGAAATATCGGGCTCCTATCACTTCAAGAGACGTTAGGATTAAATATATTGTTACACGTGTTTTCTTTTTCAGCTGTTTGCTTTCACTTAAGACCTAAATTACTGTGTTTACGAGGATACTTGCAAAGACAGGAATTTTGACATAAAGTATCTCACAAAAGTGAGTACACCCCTCACATTTCAGCAATCATTTTAGTATATCTTCTCAAGGAACAATACTATAGAAATGAAACTTGAATATATTTTAGAGTAGTCAATGTGCAGCTTGTATAGCAGTGTATATTTACTGTCCCCTAAAAATAACTCAACATACAGCCATTAATGTCAAAACAGCTGGCAACAAAAGTGAGTACACCCTAAGTGAACTTGTCAAAACTGTGTCCAAAGTGTCAAACCATTGTTATCAAGCAGTGCCTTAATTATTCTCCACATGGAATTCAGCAGAGCTGCACAGGTTGTTGCTGGGATCCTCTTCAAATCCTCTATAATGACATCATGGATGCCCCATAGGTGCTCAATAGAGTTCAGGTCAGATCACCTTCACCTGCACCTTCCTCAGCAAGGCAGTTGTCATCTTGGTGGTGTGTTTGAGGTCATTATCATGTTGGAAAACTGCCGTTCGGCCCAGTTTCTGAAGAGAAGGCATCATGTTCTGCTTCAGAAATGTACAGTACATAATGGAATCCATGTTTCCCTCAATGAACCATGGCTCCCCAGTACCTGCTGCACTCATGCATCCCCAGACCATGATGCTACCACTACCATGCTTGACTGTAGGAGAGAGACAGTTTTCTTACTACTCCTCACCAAGGCAACACCACACATGCTGGACACCATCTGAGCCAAACAAGTTTATCTTAGTCTCATCAGACCACAGGACATGTTTCCAGTTCATGCTCTTGGACAGGTTGTCTTCAGCAAACTGTTTGTAGGCTTTCTTGTAAGCCAACTTCAGAAGAGGCTTCCTTCTCAGAGGATGCCAATGCAAACCAACTTGTTGCAGTGTGCAGCGTGTGGTCTGAGCACTGACAAGCTGACCTTCTACTTCTGCAACCTCTAAAGCAATGCTGGCAGCATTCATGCATCTGTTTTTTGAAGCCAGGTTCTGCAACTGACGTACAGAACGAGTGCTAAACTTCGTTGATCAACCCTTGCGAGGCCTATTCCGAATGGAACCTGTCTGGGAAAACCTCTGTATGACCCTGGCCACAGTACTGTAACTCAGTTTCAGGTTGTTACTGAACCTCTTATATCCTAGGCCATCTTTGTGGAGACCAACAATTTGAATTCTCAAATCTTCAGAGAGTTCTTTGCCATGAGGTGCCTTGTTGAACAGTGATACGTTTTCGTGACCAGGTAGCACAGCGACGTCACATGATCATGTAACCGCTATAGAGGCAACAGTCAAAAATCTCTACCAGTTGACAAATTTCTGCCGGTTAAATATATCATTCACCCTTGTTTCAGACAATACATGTGATATTAAATACAATTTATAATCATAAAAATCTGTTTTTTATTATTATTATTTAGCCTACTGATTCCACATTTTCATTCTTACTTCAAGAAACTGTACCTAAATGTGACTAAATTTGTGTTATCACTAGCTAAAATGCACAGCTAACTTTACCTCAGGTTACAATCAATTGCAAGTGGTTTTGCATATGGCAACTATGAGCAATTACCACTGTGCCCTTTAGCAGAGCACCTAATCTCAGGTTGCTCCAGGGGAGCTACACCTGTAATAAACATACTGTAAAGAGAGAAAGGCAACTGCTAAATGACAACTTGCTATTTACCTATTAAATATACATTTTAACATGAACATGACGTTCATCATTGCTTATATTTAATTACTGATATAGAATATAGCTACAAGGAGCAATTATAGGGCCAAGCACAGCCAGTCTGCACAATGGCAAGAGTTAAGGATGACAGAGGTGCAACTTCTGCACAACCTTTTAGGTAAAATTCCCAACATACTGTACAGTCTGAGATAATTTTTCCACCAACATTGCCAAATACACAGGAAAGTGATTTAATACTAGTTATAAACATCATAAATCCTGATAAATCTGACAATTTTGTTTGAAATTCCTGTCAACAAAACTTGGGGGAAATTGGACAAGATCTCCCAGGTGAAAAAAGTGCAGTAAAATACACTTTAAGTACACTTCCATAATGTACTTAAAGCGCTCTACTTTCATACACTAACTTTGTACTTAATATACTAAAACTTATTCTTTAGTACTTAAGATAATCTTAGATCTTAAGATAATCTTAAGAACATCTTAGTGTACTCAACTGTGCTATTTTGGGTCTCCATGAATATGAACTAAAATGTGCGTTTAACATCTCTCTCTCTCTCTCTCTCTCTCTCTCTCTCTCTCTATATATATATATATTACTTGTAGTACACTTGAACCCACTTCATTCATTCATTTTTAAATATACTCATTATACATAGAAAAAAGGCATGAATTATTTAAAATAAGAGTAATATAATAAATATATACAAAATGTATTTATAATGTATTGCCCACATATTTTTATATATTAAATAATTCACTTCAAATGTATTGTAACTATGTCAGTATTCCCTTTATTTTACATGTTAATGGTGTCTTTAATCAAGTACACTATTAGCATGTCATTATTTACTTAAAATCAAGTGTTAGTGCTAATTAGTGCATTTATATTAAGTGTGCTTAAGTACCACAGTTGGGAAAATGTACTTAGAACTAGTACATTAGTAATATGTTTTAATAAAATCAATTCAATTTAAATTTAGGATTACTATCAGTGGTGGACAGTAACGAAGTAGTTGTACTTCATTACTGTACTTAAGTACATTTTTCAAGTATCTGTACTTTACTGGAGTAGTTTTATTTTGAGTAACTTTCACTTTTACTTCACTACATTCCAAAGCGTAAGTTCGTACTTTTTACTTCACTAAATTTCATAAAACATATCGTTACTCATTATAATATATCACGTGCTCCGAGACACAAAAGCGATGTCTGCTTCATGAACAAACTGATTCTTTTCAATGAACCTGTTAAATTCGCAAATGCCAAATGATTCATTCACAAATTGGAATGATCCGATTGCAGCTGTTCTCGAGTCGACAATTCACTGATCCGTTTAGAGCGAGTCTCCAGTGAACTGAATTCTCAAGTAAGAACCAGGAGATGTTGTGAACGCGCGCGACTGATGCTGCGAAAAGTAAGTAACATTAGTAAATGTCGAATTTTAGGATTAATTATTGTAATTGAAAATCATATTTAGGTCAAAACTGTCCTTGTTTGTGAATTAAATCTGCTGTAAAGAGAGATCTGATCAAGCTCACTGAAATGCTTGAATTCAGACACATCAACATCAGTGTCTCTATGTTTTAGGTAAAAAAAAAAAAAAAAACCGAAATATTAAAATAAAACAGATTAAATAAAATGACTCGTGCACGTTCATATTCCCCACTGCTGTAACGTTATCAGTTTTATTAAAATGCTACACATTTAGCCCAATGTGACCTCTGTTTTTATATTGTTTATCAACAGTATACATTTTTATATTGTTTGGATCAACTAGCCCAGTAGACAGATATGAATGTTTATTCATAACAATACTGAAAATAAGTAAATATTGTTAGCTGATGCTAACTGTCTAGCTAACAAGCTTGCTGGTGCAGTTGAGGTCATTTTTAAATATAAAGTCCAAATTTGTATTGAGCCACCTAAAGTTAGATAGATTACATCTGAGGGAAAAAGAAAGGATGTGATGTTCAAAACATGGTCACTACAGTAATTATCAAAGTGGGAAGTGATGCCCTCTGGGGCATTTGGCCAGGGGTGTTTTTACACCACAGACAAGGTTTGGGAGGGAAAAAATCATTATGAAAATATAATTATATTTTCCTTAAAATGTTCTTGCTCACTTCAGGCCTTATTCTCGTGTCATATATAACTGTGACGTTCTGCAAAACAACAAGCTTTAAAACACGTTTTTCTTACTGGTGAAAATTAGATGGTCAAATCTATTTTCCCTCAGATAGATCGCATTGTAAGCTTCACAGTGAACATTACTACATCACTCTCGTCAACACAGTCCATATCAACAACAAAAATGTATTTTTATTCCATATAGTGGTTATTTTGGGAAAGTCCAAGGTATTTTGAACATTAGGATTATAAAAAATATTTTCTAGTATAAAATTAAATTAAGTAGCCTATATAAAATGACAAAATAGATCTATCAGTACTTTTTTACTTAAGTACATAAAAAATCAGGTACTTTTGTACTTTCACTCGAGTAAAACTGAAAAAGGAGCACTTTTACTTTTGCTGGAGTAGTATTTTATTATACATTTCTGTTCTTTTACTTAAGTACTTGATTTGTGCACATGTATCGTTACACCCATACTATTAAGATTTAACTAATGTTTAAAGCATTCAAAGCACACTTTTAAGAAATACACTAATAAAAATGGGACATCACCATTTTCACAAATTTGTTTTTGTAGTTGACATGGAGGTGATAACGGTAGTATCACCAAAGGATAAAACCAAAATTTTTAAGCAACCATTATAGTGGTCAATGTTTGCATTAGTTGGCCCTTGATTTTGTTTGGCTGCTGTATTTGAGTTGAAACAGCCAGACAAGCCAAAAGCTCAAGTCACCAGGTGATTATGTTTTAACATTTTCATTGTTTGATGTAAATCACCTAGAGTCTAATCTCTAAGTTAGGTTGTTTTTTTTTGCTTATTGTAATAGCCTTGACAATCCACAGAAGATCCAGCACTTCCTATACATTTTGGAAAGATTTTTTTTACAACCTGTTTAAAAAAAAAAAGCATTTTACCTAGGCACACATAGACATCAAGAACCAGCCCATGAATCTCAACAATGGTGACAAACGGCATATTCAGATAAACAGATCAACTCTGAACTCTCATAATTTATTTATGCCGCAATGCATGATGGGAGTCATGGATGAGTTCTGATTGGCTACAACACGCTTTTTGATGGTCACCGTTGTTGTGATTCTCACACTGATTCTTCATGTCTGTGTGTCTAAATTAAGATAAACGTTTTTTTCATCATCATCAGTTTTGCCACAATCATGTCTGATTATGGCAAAACTGATTGATCTTTTGTTCACAGTTTTTTTTTTTTAATCTGCAAGAAAATTCTATGTCAAACATTCAAGTCACTATATGATGATTAAGTCAAGCACAGTCAATGCCATCTTATTGACTTTTGCTCTTTGCTTGCCTGGCTGTTATAACTCAGTAATTGCAGCCAAACAAGACCTAATATTGATGATTTAAGGGTCAAGAGCCTAACTAATGCAAACATTGACCACTATAATGGTTGCTTAAAAATTTTGGTTTTCTCCTTTGGTGATTCTGCTTATTAACATCAGGTGTCTTCAATAATGATCAATCATCACTTCGTTAATCACCTAATTATCTCGTTAACTTCAACACTGCTTCAGTGTTTATATGTGTCCACACTCAGAGTGTTAAATTAACACTGGGGATTTTGCTGTGTATAGCATTTTATTACTTCAACAAAAATGGTGCTCAATAGAAACAATCATAGGGGCTTGTATTACTACAATAGTAGTAAATATATTTACTACAATGGCAAAATGTCTTGAATCACGTTTATGCTTTTCTAAGGTCAAAAGGTCTTATGTGGGAAATATTTCCTTATGGGGGCCTTAGGGGCAAAAAGATCTTCAGGAAATACACTGTATGTTAATGTTGTTTTTAATCCTTTCCCCAACTGAAGAGTTTAAGAGAGAGTTAGAGATCCTTATTCAGAGGCTTAACAGGTTCTTTGTATGGCAGTGGTGCTATATAGCACCTTAACGACCCCAAAGAACCACTGAAGAACCAGACAGGGGCTTGACCGGTTCTTTATACACTAACGGTGCTATATAGCACCACAATCACACCAAAGAACCGCTGAAGAACCGCTGAAGCACCGCTGAAGCACCATTTTTTTTCTGTGTGTAGTTTTCAAAAACTTGCACTTTGAAACCCAATTTCAGGCCTCCCAAATGCAGCTGCCATGTAAATGAATGGCCAAAATGCCTAAAAAGGTTTCCATTTTTAGCTTAAAATAGTACCATGTAAACAATACCAAACAATTCCATACACATATGGAAAAACTCTGGACTTAATTTAAGTATTAAAAATAAACGAAATCAAATCTGATAACTGTTTATTCACATGACCAGAAAGTATTGAAAAGACCACAAAAATAACTAACATAATCTCAGTGGAAATACGTACCTCTATATACATTTCTGCGAACCTGAAAAAACGTACCCGTATGTCAGAATCACAGCAGTTCCCAGTTGAAATGAACACTTGAGGCAATAAAACTGACACCTTTTATTCCTTTTCACACAAAGTATGATTTACACACAGAGTTTTGATTAATAAAGCCTAATTTTCACACAGTTACTTACAGAATATTATAGAATGGCTTTAAAACAATTTTAACATCCTGTGCGATTTCAAAACTAATACTTTTGAGTGTTGTCGTCACATATACAGGTTCATATGCATGAGTTTTCTAATTCAGTAGGTTTGCTCAGTAGCTCACGCGATACGGCGCTGCACTTGAGTGATGAAGAACTCCAGAACAAACCCCATAAAACTACGGTTCAACAAAATAACTCAAACCCGTGTAAGGAAGTCAAAATAGCACGACTGCATCAATACGTGCGTTTTTATATCATTTTTGCATTTGTTAACACTATTGGTTAGGTTTAGGGTTGGGTTTGGTTGAGGGGATGTTTCCAACACGATAGAGTATTAACCTTTAGCGACACTCTCCAGATATTTGAATTCTGAACAGCCGCAATACGTATCAAGCAGCGTAATAAAAACGCAGCAATATGTGCCTGTACTAATCTAATAAAAACGTACCACGGTCACATATTGAATGTGTGTTTTAGCACCACTCTCTGGACAATTCACTTTGAAACTGCCGCGAAACGTGCAGCAAGGTACGTAATTACGGTGTTGCAGAAATGTATGTAGAGGCAAGTATTTCAAATGAGTTGAATGAGCCTGGGTTGAAAATAATACTTAAAATAATCGTAAAAAATGCTTTCCATGATTTATTTGTCTATAAAGGCTGTTCATCCAACAAAACTCTACAGTAAATCAAAACAAGGTCACTAACACAGTTATCTGACATGCCCTCTTGGCCATTCACAGCATTAATAATTAATTTTCAAATAATAATGCATTTTATTTATGGGCATCTTTCAAGACATTCAAGGACACCTTATAAATAATAAGATACATAAACAAAAAAGAAAGAAAGAAAACAACAATACACAAAACTATATAATTTAGAAGAAGTTAATCTAAAAAAAAAATGAGTTTAAAAAAAATTTAAAGACTACAACTATTACATATGTCTTGAGGTAAGGTATTCAAAAGACTCAGAGCCGTACAACTAAAGGCTCTACATCCCAAAGTAAACAAACGTACATATAGTACAACTAAAGTCACAGAAGCAGGCGACCTGAGAAATGAGGTAGGTGAATACACATGAAGAAGTTTGTGCAAATATGAAGGTGCTAGATTAAGATCTTAAACTGAATCCGATATCTAACAGGAAGCCAATGAAGTTGCCTTAAAACTGGAGAAATATGCTCAGTCAACAGTGTTCATGTAATAATCCGAGCTGCTGAATTCTGGACCATTTGAAATTTGTAAAGAAGTTTCTGTGAAACACCACTGAGAAAAAAATTACAATAATTAATACAAGATGTATCTGAGATGTAACTAGTGCAAGGACATGCATTACAATGCATTACAAGGTAAAAGAAAATAATTAATACTTTTGTGTGACATTTGCTGTTTATAGTAATAAAAATAAGTTTCACTGTTTGACAACAGACATTTTGTTTACTTTTGTGTTTACTTGCTCATACAATTTTGCTACCGTGTCCAATGTGAAATCTGAGTTCTGAATCAGTTCACCACTGATCCTGTAATGCAAAAATACCATGTGCTTGTTCCCTGGACTTTTGCTCTCTCTCTTTCCCGCAGACAACAGAATGCTCATAGGATGTGAACACACTGTGCATTGCTCACTTTGAATAATCAACACATCTACATCTTCCTCCCAGGATGTTAAAAGAGTGACAGAGGAACAGCGATATTTTGTAGTAGCAGTGTGAGTGCTTATTCTTATTTTGTTGCTGGAAGGAGAAGGAATAGAAGCTACTTGTATGCAGGTTATTCCACTCAACCTGAGGGTAAGAAAACAGAGGTCAAGAGAGGTTAGGAAATGTTGCTCAGGAGAAAAGAACACTGGCACCTGTTTTAGGTGTATTGATTCATTGTTTGTTTGTAGCTTCCCGTATAACATAAGCAGGGGTGGTGGGCTCAGTTCTTCTGCTCTACTGCTAGTACAGGTTACCTTTAGTTCTAAAATGTACAGTAACATAAGTTATATCTATCTTTAAAAACAGGTTTCATGCATATCTTAAAAGAATAGTTCACCAAAAAAATAAAATTATGCCATGATTTACTCACCCTAAAGCCATCCTAGGTGTACAGTATATAACTTTATTCTTTCAGATGAATACAGTCGAGTTGTATTCAAAAATGCCCAGGCTCGTCCAAGCTTTATAATAGCAGTGAATAGCTGTTGAGATGTTGAAGTCCAATAAAGTGCATCCACACAAATGCATTGCTTCACTTCAGAAGGCCTTTATTAAACCCCCCGGAGCCGTGTGAAGTACTTTATATGTTGAATGGATGCACTTTATTGAACTTCATTGAATCTCAACAGCCATTCAATCCCATTATAAAGCTTAAAAGAGCAAGGATATTTTTTTAATATACCTCCCATTCTATTTGTCTGAAAGAAGAAAGTCATATACACCTAGTAAGGCTTGAGGGTGAGTAAATCATGTGGTAATTTTGGGTGCAAACTCTGTGGTAATTTTGGGTGCAAACTCTGTGTAATCCAGGTCAACACAGTTAGGGTATGTCGAAAAACTTCAAAATCATCCTACATCACCGTTTTTTTTACCGTTTTTTGTAAAGGGCGCTTGACCTTCTTTGCATTTTCACTTTGTAAACACTGGCTCGGCACTTCTGCAGTGATGTAGGGCGATTTTAAAGTTGGAGGAGAAATTTTTTTGACATACTCTAACTGTATTGACCCGGATTGCACAGAGGTCGCTGCCTCCCCGCCTGTGTTGGCCGAGTTAGCTACAGATACTACAAAGGCGGTAAGACACGTAGCTTCAATCCATCAAAAGTGGAGAAAGACGGCCTGTACTGTGCAGTCTAATGCCCTTCCTGTCTTGTCTACTGAAGCCATGCTAATGAATCCAGTCTTGACCAAAGAATGTGTTCCTGCCAGTCATGTCATGTCCACAAAGGCTTTTCCTGAGCAGGCTGCTCCACAGAGGCCGATGCAGAGGCTTTCATCTTGCCTGTCCCGGCCATGGAGGCCAGTTCCAAGCTGCCTGCTTTCCCAGTAACTTCCAAGGATGCCATTCTCACCAGTCATGTCAAGTCTAAGAATGTTCCTACAAGTCTTGTAAAGTCAACAGAAGTTACTGTTAATCAAGTAATGTTCACAGAGGCCGTTCCTGAACAGCCCACTCTCACTGTGTTGGCAACGAAGGCCAGTCAAGCAACTCTCATACAGCCCATTATGGTCAAGGAGGCCATGTCTGAGTCTCCTGCTGTTTCTGTTGTGTCCCCAGAGGCTGTTCCTGAGCGGCCTGCTCTTATCATTTTGGCCATGGAGGCCATGCCAGAGGCTCTTATCCAGCCCGTTATGGCCATGGAGGCCATCTCCGAGCACCCCACTCTCCCAGCCACAGACATGGAGTCCATTCCCAAACAACCAGTTGTCTTGGCCGCTGAGGCCTTTTCCGAAACCCTTGCCAATCTACTCGGGTCCACAAGAGAGATTCTTGCCGCCCTTGCCATGGCCACCAAGTGTGAGATACCGGAGACTGAGCCTCCAGAGTTCACTCCAGAAAAAGCTATTCACAAGCCCACTGCAGGGAGAACTGTTCAAGAGCCCACTCCCGCTCCAGAGAAAGCAGTCCCCAAGCCTGCTCCAGAAGAAGTTGTTCCAGAGCCCACTCCAGAGAGAGCAGTCCACGAGCCCGCTATAGAGGAAATTGTTCCCAAGCCCGCTCCTGCGAGAGCAGCCACAGTGTCAGCTCCAGCCCCTGAGTCCACTCCAATGTCTTCTCTGGCTCCAGTGCCCAGCCTTGTGTTGGCTTCGGCCCCTGAAGAAGTTTCTAAGCCCATGTCAAAGCCTGATCCTGCTACCCTTAAGGACACTCCAGAACCAACCTGTTCCCAAGATTCTTTTTGTCAGTTCCCCTGATTCTGCCCCTGTCACTAAGCCCAGTTGGAAGTCCAGACCAGTGAGGCCAGTCCCTACACTTAAGGGAACATCCAGTCAAGTTCCCATCCCACCCTCTGTCTCTCCCTAGTTTTGGTCTCCCTAGGCCAGCACCTCCCTGGTCAGTCATGGGTTCGGATCCCACCCACCTCTCCCCTCCCTCTGTTTCCTGGCCAGTTTGGACTTCCATGTCCACTAGCCACCCTGGTCTGCTACATCATCTGCAACACCACTTGACCTGTGCAGTGCCTGTGAGAGCACGTGTGTGGAGTGGCTGAGTCATGTGTTCCTGTCGGGGCACCACTGCTAACATCTAGCCTCCAGCCGTGCTGCCTTCACAGCCCTCTAGCCCTTTGCCATCCTGGGTTGGACTCAGCGGCCACTCTCTCTCTGCCTGCTTCCCACTGTCCCTCATCATCACCTATTGTTTATACTGTGTTCACTCCCCGCCACACCATCTCTTGTCCTGTCAGTCATTTTGTTAATAAACTGTCACAACTCATTTTGCATCTGAGTCCTCTCTCATAGAAATCCTGACATTACAGGCTTAGAGTTAATAGTTACAGAAAATTTATACTAAAACATCTTAAACATAGTATACTGAATCCGCTGTGGAATACTACAATATCATTGTGCTGTTTTTCCCTCAATATAATCTCTATTTATACAGCCTATCAGCATGACCATATTAGACTGCAATTTGAAGGTGTCTGCTGGCCTGTAAGCATTATTTAGGCTATTCTAATTGCTTGTTGGTTTTGAGCTTCCTGTTCAATTAGGTCTCTTCCTTTATGTTATTTTTTTTTTTTTTCACTCTGCAGTGAGAGCATTTAATTTTTATATTAGTATGTGTCCAGAATTTCATAAGTATGAAGGTAGTTAGTAGGGTGGTCAGGAAAGCAGCAACGTCAAGCATCTCTCTCTCTCTCTCTCTCTCTCTCTCTCTATATATATATATATATATATATATATTTTTTTTTTTTTTTTTCATTCTATATCTGATTTCTGAAGCTCCTCTTTTCTGCATTTGTGGCTGGGGAGCAGAATTTCAGAGGAACTCGCAGATGCAACTGCACACTCTCATATATAAATAACACATTGTCTTTGTGGGGGGAGACAGATAAACAACCAAAGCAGCCTGCAGGAAACACTTTAAAGCATGTACAGAGGCAATAAGTCAGAGCAATGATGTCCTTTTATTAGACAGCATGACAAACATATCAGCTTTATAACCAATAATCATGAGAATATTCGGTCAATCAAAGGAATAGTTTACCCAAAAATGAATATATGATAGATGAGTTTGTTTCTTCATCAGAACAGATTTGGAGAAATTAAACATTACATCACTTGCAGTGAATGGGTGCCATCAGAATGAGAGTCCAAACAGCTGATAAAACATTGCAGCGTAGTACATTAACTGAAAATCGCTGCTTCTGACTAAATCCATAGTATTGCTTTCTCCAGTGAAAAAGTCATCTTGTCTGAATCAGGAGAGAAATATGCACGTATCAACCACCGTTTACAAGCAAAAACAGTCCAAAACAGTTCTAAACAAATATGTCGGTGGATTTTGATGTGAAAGGACAACAGGAGTGGACTTTTACAGTGGAGGAATCATTATTGTAGTTTATGAATTCGCATTTTGGCTAGAAGCCACAGTTTAAAGTTAAAACATCTTGAATTAAATCTTACAAATGCATAGCTTTTAGACTGGAGTCATGTGGATTACTGTGATTATCAGCTGTTTGGACTCTCATTCTGATGGCACCCATTCACTACAGAGCATCCATTGGTGAGCAAGTAATGCTACATTTGTCCAAATTTGTTCTGATAAAGAAACAAACTCATCTACACCATGGCCTGAGTGTGAGTACACTTTCAGCAAAGTTTCATACTTGGGCGAATTGTTCCTTTAATATGAGGAAATTAAAGGTGCTGATATATCTATAACATGTAGCGATGCACTTTTTTATTAGAAAAAAGTGCTTATTTTCTGTATATGAAATGTGGCCCTACTGAGAGTAATAATACACGCACTGCACCGACTTCATAAAGCAATAGTCCAGAGGCCTGTAATGGTGACGGCAGCACCAACGCTGGATTACTCATTATAAGACCTTCTCTGTGCCCCTCACAGGTTATATGTAATAATTTGCGAAAAATTGCTTTATCCATTCAGGGTACATCTTTTTAAAAGTTCATTCTGAACCATCTTTTAACCCTCTACAGAAACCCGTCTTTGTCTGTATGAATGCACATTCATCTTTGTTAAAGTTGGAATTGTTCTGCTGTTTGTGGGTGGCTGCACCCTATGAACGTACACTTTTAAAAGCTGTCTCTCAAAAACAAAGAGCAGAGAGTATGTGTCCATGACAACGAGGACGTGAGCCTGTTCCCTGTGAAGCACAAGTACAAATGGCAATGGCAAAATGGATGTAGAAACTATTGTAGGTAATGACTGTTTATGCAGTACAGGAAGCTGATTTAACGGATGACTCTGGACCAAATCAGTCAACAGGCTGAAAATTTTTGCCACCAATTAATTTTTTTTTTAATTCTTCAAAATCAATTGAGCAAGTAACCAATCAGTGTTCAAAATTATTTCCTTACCTTAGCCTGATTCACAACAGTAAGCTTGTAATTATATTTTCTAATTTGAGTTGCTTGGGTCAGTTTCCGACTTTTACGTCACGTCTGCATACATAAAGAAGGAGTCCCGGCTAGCAGGCTATTTTGCGTGTTTAATTAAACTTATCATTTTAGAACGAGCATAGGGAACATTAAATTGCTTTGTGAGGTTAAAAGAACAATTTCTTTTGATGACATTCGAATGGTATGACAATTTGAGATTAGACTGTACAGAAATTTAAATCTACAGATAAGGCTAATACACACATACACTTATGCAATGTTAATGTTGTTAGCATTGACAGTTTGAGAACAAAGTATACAATAATAATAATTTGCATGGTTTAACATCATCTGAGCTAACTTTGCGATCATTAGCTTGGTATCGTGATTTATTGTCTAACTTTTTTTTTTTTTTTAGTTTGTCAGAACAAAACTGGCAGACGTGTTACTTGTTCCTATGACATTTTCCTGTGAAACTTCTTATTTTGGACATACTTCTAAGATGCAGTATCTGTAATTGTAAATTACGGTGAATATCCACACAGGTGCGTTGACTAACAGCCCACACATACACTTCAAAACATTAGATTCATTCGCACTGAGGAGCCATACCAATCCACAACCCATTCCATAAATAACTGCAATTGCAGGCTTCAAACAGAGATGGCGACAAAGAGGCTAAACTTACAGACCACAGCTTTAATATATTATACTTTTAAGCAAGGTGTTTCTTAAAGGAGAACTCCACTTCCAGAACAACAATTTACAAAAAATGTACTCACCCCCTTATCATCCAAGATGTTCATGTCTTTCTGTCTTCAGCCGTGAAGAAATTAAGGTTTTTGAGGAAAGCTTTTCAGGTCTTTTTTTTTTTTTTGCAAAATAAAAATTTGTTTACTTTTTAAGCACAAAAGCTTGTGTAGCACAGGCTCTGGGATGCACGTCCACAACACTACATACTATTGAATCACGTCGAAAGGTCATGCGGAACGTAGGTGGATCTACAGACCCAGTGTTTACAAAGCGAACACGCAAAGACTAAGGAAGTGCCAGTAAGTCAAACGCTGTTTACAAACAAAAAGGTACAACGATGTCAAATGATTGTAGAGTTGTAGGAGAAAATGAGATGGAGTTTTTCGCTATACTCTACCTTTTTGAGCCGGAGTACACAGATGAAGAACTTAGACGTGATTCGTAGTGTCGTGCATCCCAGAGCCTGTGCTACACGAGCTTTTGTGCTTAAAAAGTATACAAATTTTTTTTCCCGAAAAAAATGACAGATTGTTTTGCTAGATAAGACCCTTCTTCCTCAGCTGAGATTGTTTAGAGCCCTTTGAAGCTGCATTTAAACTACATTTTGGAAGTTCAAAATCGGGGCACCAATGAAGTCCATTATATGGAGAAAAATCCTGAAATGCTTTCCTCAAAAAACATAATTTCTTCACGACTAAAGACAGAAAGACACGAACATCTTGGATGACAAGGGGGTGCGTAAATTATTTGTAAACTGCTTTTCTGGAAGTGTAGTGGAAGTGTCCTTTAAGTAAGAAGTTCACTTCCAGAACAAAAATGTACAGATAATTTACTCACCCCCTTGTTATCCAAGATGTTCATGTCTTTCTTTCTTCAGTCGTAAAGAAATTATGTTCTTGAGGAAAAACATTTAGGATTTCTCTCCATATAGTGGAATTCAACAGTGCCCCCAGAATGCAGTTTAAATGCAGCTTCAAAGGGCTCTTAACTATCCCGGCCAAAGAATTAGGGTCTTATCTGGCAAATCGGGTATTTTCAAAAAAAAAAAAGTACAATTTATATACTTTTTAACCTCAAATGCTCATCTTGTCTAGCTCTGCGAGAACTCAGTGTATTCTGGTTCAAGACAGTTAGGGTATGTTGAAAAACTCCCATCTCATTTTCTTCTCCAACTTCAAAATCATCCTACATGCCGAACGGAGTGTGTAAATACATTAGAAACAACAACAGAGTGTCTTTAAAAGCCCTCTTTTTTTGCAGAGCTACTTCCTTCCGCCACGGATTCAAATCAAAGTTTGACAGTTGAACAGCTGAGCCCAAGCCTCCATTACTTATTCTACAACACCACTTTAGAACTAGTAACGAAGGAACGTTAAGTTGCTTCATTGAAAGCTTATTGTATTACTGTTTTAAAAGCTCACTGTATTATGTAGAGTATTATGAGAGAGAGAGAGAGAGAGAGAGAGAGAGAGAGAGAGATTGACTGAACCATCGTGATTACCTGCATCTGATACAGCGGTCATTCTTCAGATCAATTCACATTAAATCATTCGTTTGAATATCCAATAGGCTCGTACTATCCTTTCACCTGTTAAGGGTGATTCCGGATGACAGCACTATAGGGTGCATTTGTTGGCTGCATACAAGCTTTTTGAAAAAAAAAAGTGACTTCCTTGTTGAAAACTGTGCTTTAGTATTTTTCAATTTAAAAGTCTTTACTGTTGACTCGTAAAACAGTCTCTTGTCGCCATCTAATGGCGGAACAATGTAACTAAAATCACTATCACAAACACACATCGTTGAGGTGCTCTCGGGCGGGTTCATGAGCACTGAACGGCCACTGACACCCTGGAGCTCACGTCTCAGAAAATGTTGAAGCAAATTTTCAAATAGATGTTATCTTTATTAAAGTCCAAATAAGTCCATTCTCGCTTAAAAAGCCCTTAAAATTACATTCTGTGACACAAGAGCGGTATTATTCTTAAATATAGTGGATTTGGGCATCTGCCATGACACTCGCTGTGAGTATGGCAAGTGGAGTGATACGTGATACAAATGGTGAAGCGGTTGGAGGAGCTCTGATATCACTCTAATATTGCACTCTTATCAGCCAATCAGACTCGAGGACCAGAAAAAACTGTTAGGCTACAGCTTGTAGGACATTCAGTTTTAAATGGAAGAGAAATCTTTTATCACCTCACTTTGTACAGACTGAACATAGTATAAAAAGTAGAACAATGCGACAATAGGTATAGAGCTAACTGAATATCAATTGGACAGTGCAAGACAAAAATTTGCTCCAAACCAAAGCAAACCAAAGGCTTTTCAGCTGCTCTGCAATCTGGCTATATCAGACAAGTTCAACACAGTAATATCAGCAAAGATGTGATGTTTAACTAAAGTTAAACCGTTTGCGTTTTTTTTTTTTTTTTTTTTTTTTTTTTTGGAATTTGATCGGTCAGCGGCAAATGCTTTGATAAATAATTGAAGAGATTTAAGTTTTAATTAAGTTTTATTATTTAAAATATTTTGTAATTATTGCAAGTTATTGCAGATTAAAGAATGTGTGTTTTGTGTGTGTGTGTTTGTGTGAGTTAGACAAGTAAAAAGCAGAGATTTTACTACAAGTCCAATCCAAATACACTGTAAAACACAGATTACCCTTATTTTTACACTTCGTGTTTTTAAAGTAATACAAATGTCTATGGGTCTTTCTACAGAAAAGTCCGCTTTTGGTATGGCAAGATGCCTTAAAATGTATTTCTTTTTCTAACATTTAAACTTAGACCACATTATTAGATTACCTTTTGACTTTATGAATACACATAAATGACAGCTTAATGATTTTTTTTTTCTTTTCTTTTTTGTGCGTTTATTTAAATATCATATGTACCATTTTTTGTCACTGGTGTTAGTTTACTTCTTTGGAAATATTAAAGTTTTTTTATGAAAGATTATTTCTCTTTTTTTTTTTAAGCACATGTAGTCAGAGTTACAGAAAAATAATTAAAATGCAAGAAATAAGGAGATTATGTTTTGTTTCAAAAAAAAAACAGTAATACCAGTGATACAGTGAATCACCAGTGACATACATAAGGCCTGATACATATGGATCTTCACTGGTGTTACCCATAAGGAAAGTGACACCAGTAACATTAACATCAGTGACATTTTTCTTGAAAAATGCATTTTACAAAATGGGTGATGCAAGGTATCAAACCACATGTTGTCAGTCATGATGTACTCACTAAATTAAGCAGTTTAATCCATTTGTATTCTATTTTTTTGCAATTCCCTAACAATAAAGTAGGTCACACCAGTGACCTCAACTAAAAGCATATGAAATCATGATATAAATGAGAGAATTTCTGATAAGTAAAAAGGAACAGTGGACTTATCATTGGCCTTTCTTCATAGATCTTCAGAAAATAGGAAGAAGAAAGTCAAGTGATGTCAGTGTGATTTTTATTTCAAAGTAAACGATTTTCTTTTTAAACGGTAACACCAGTGAGACAACTCCAGGGGACCACTACTTTCATTTTTAAAATATTTATTCATCATTTTGTTTTTTTATGCCATTTATATTATATATTTGAAAGTTATGAATACATTATTGTATTTTAAATTGTAGAAAAACCTGTTTTGACCTCAAAATAAAGCACTTTCCTTCTGTACATGTCTGCGGGGACGAGCAGTTTTGTGGTGCTTGGAATTTTATATAATTAATTAAAAAACAAATATTGCCACATCGATGGCTCAAGGTGGTGTAATTGTTCAAATAACATATTGTTTTGTTTTAAAATATAAAGCAATTTTAACCCTAAAGTGTAATAATTCTGTAAAGGGTAGGGACAGAAAAATTGACATTTCCATAGAATGACCCATATAATGCAAAGTGAAAACTTGCAAGAGATGACTTGGCCTGAGCCTTTTTCAAACACATTTACATCTTTTGCTTTCGTTATTGACGCTTGAAGTGATTTAATCTGTTTACATTCAGACTAACCTTGATTTCAGTGTTGTCAGATGAGGCAATTCTAGCTGCTAAAACAAAAAGCACTCACTTAACTGAACAACTAAATCACACAAATAAACTTTAAACTAGCCAACTTTTTTCATTAGCCTGTAGAATTCAGTGATGACACCTCACCCTAACCTGAAACACATCAGTGCCAGAGCCTGGACCGCTAATTCTCGCCGGAGTTTGAGTGTCCATCAACAAGTCCTTCACTGCTGCTTTTGGCTGAGAGGAAGAACAGCTATCTTGTATACAGAAACTCTTGCCAAATTCAGCAAACATTGCCTTTCGGATATAAACCCTCTTGTTACTGGTGGTGAATCCGTTGGTGATTCACTGCTTCACTGATTGATCATAATAGCCTAGAAGAGATTTTATTAGATTTGCCTTGAGGTAAAATTAGTCTCCTAACAAACAACAACCCAACCCGCTACTTAAGCATATCTAAGCGATTAATATCCATATGATGAGATGCTGATATTTCGTAAGTATATGTCCTCGAGGTAAGCTGAGGAATTTATTTATCATACAACTGGGAAACAACCACAGTGCTCCAAGTTTTATTGCTAGTGTGTGAAGAAAACAATGGAGTGCTCAAAGCTGGTATTTTGTCCTGAGGCCTTCTCTGCTGTTTGTCTTGAAGCATAGGCTCAATGGATGATGTTTCTAATCCTTCTCAGAGCTATACACTGCAAAATCTGCAACTGCCTCTGTGTATGTGTGCAACAGCAGAGCCTGAATCATCCATGTTTTAGGCCTGTGCAACCTGAAAAACGTACTGTTCTGAATGCAAAATTGGTTCAGTTGAATTTTCACACTCCTGATGGCCTCTTTAAAGCAAACCAAGGACTGTCTTGGATGGTGGTTTGAGAGCAGTTTGCTCGGTCAGCATTGAAGAAAGCAAAGGGCCCTGAGTTCATTTGATGTCACACAATGACAGCGAGAGATGAGAATCATATTTTATTATTTCTATGGAAACAGAATGAGGAACATATTAAAACCGTAAACAGCAGAATAATGCACCAGGACTGGAAGTCTGCAGGATTTTTTCCTTTGAAGAATGGATGGAAGAATTAATAAAAAAAATGCCTGATATGAGGAATTAATATACTAGATAAATACTGATTATAATACCTTTTTTAAAGAGATGGAACTCCTTCATGAATAAAATCGGTTAATTAATTTAGTCTGCTGTATCCTGTTATCACCTCAGTGAATATCTGAAAATGAGACTATGCAAGATGGATATAGTGAATTCCTAAGGCTGCTTCTGTTTGTTTGTTTTTTCCTTTTTATATTTGTGTTTCATGTTTGTTCATGTATATTGTCACTTTTCCCTCATCACCCTATAAATTAATACAATTTAAATAATTGTTCTGAGGAAATAAAGGCTCAAAGTTACAATAGGGACAAAATGGCATGTGAAAGTGAAAAAAAAAAAAAACAGAAATATATGATATTGACTGTCAGCAAAACACAAAACTATCTAATGGTTTCTGTCAGCACCATTATTCGTAAATTTTGAGTTTGCCTCTAAAAAATCCAATTAATCCAGGTTTAATGCATTACCTCTTTTGGGTCAATAAAACATAATAAAATACCTAATAAAGATGTTTTAATGATGCAGAAGCAGGGTTATTATCATTAACCAAAACTAAAACCATTAAAAAACACTTGAAATAAAATGATCATTAACTGAAGTAAAATTAAAAATAATTTAAACAAATTTTATTTCAGTTGCCAAAGAAAACTTTTCTATTTTTTTTAAAGATTGTTGAAGTAATTAAATAAGTAGAACTAAAAAAACTAAATAAAAAATATATAGATCTATTAAAAAGTAAATAAAGTAAATAAATAAATAAGACTAAACAGAAAACCAACAAACTTATTTTATTATTAAGGGTGTGTTTTTATTAATCTCGTAAATTAACTTTGACAGCAGTTGACTACAAAAAATTAAATATAACAATAATTAACATAATCATCACCAATATTATATTACAATAATGTTCAAGTGGGCTGTGTTTATTTACAAAACTACTGTATACTGGGTTCACTTTCTGCATGTAATTATATTCAGCAAAATGCTGTATGTATGCACATATATACGCATTATGATGATTAAACAATTCCACACGTTTATGTCTGAGTGAAAGTGTTTAATCAGATTATTCAAAAAGAAAGGCATATAAAAAAAAAAACTTAAAGAGAGGAGAAACCTGACTGCAGGGCACAGAGATGCTCCAGCACTGCCACCAGGCTTGGCTCTCTATGAAAAGCAATTTTGCAGCAGATGATTCAACCTCCGATAGCTATTTACTATCTGGGCAGTAGCAAAAATCTAGAGGATAGGAAAAAAGAGGAGGGGGGGGGGGTGTCCTATGAGAGGGGCAATAAGAGAGAGGCTCCACAAAGAGCCATTTGCTTATATTTGGAGCAGACGCTACTAGAGACGACCAAGACTGTAATTGTGCTCTATCACTGTTATGCCCAGGAGTGAGGCACTTAACCTGAGGTTACTGCTTTATGACTATCTCTGCAAGTCGTTTACTGTAATGGTCTTTTCACTCTTAAAATATTGTTAACCCAGAGCCTTTCTTAACCCAGAGATGAAATCGACCTTAACCCTGGCCTGGGTTTAAAAAGACATTAACCCAAGGTTAAGTGCAGTGTGAAAAGCCTTGAATGAAAATCTAATTGATACAAACTACTTGGTAGATCCTTCAGTCAACATGGTTGATATACTTGATTTATGTAGTTTTTTGCAAAATGAATAAAAGAACATTTCTAACAATGTTATTTCTCTTATGCCAGTCAACATCAAAATACTAAGCTTGATGTCCTGGCTTTTACTGCTTTTATTGCCTCTGTTAATCATATCCGCCTATTTATTATTTTTATAGCTAGTCTATAACACTTAAAATTCAGGGTCAGCCTAAAAGGAGACTATTAAAAGTCTATCAGCGCTATTTACTGTTTCTCCAAACACAGCTTAGCACTGGCTCTCGTGTGAATTCTAAAACTTTATGACACTGACCTTGTAAAAGATAATCAAAGCAAATTTGTTTCGAAGTTGACCATGTCGTAAAATTCTTTAGAAGTTGCCTGTGGTGTAACCACTGATCTATAACAGAGAACTGGATTGCTCATGACGTCAAAAAAGCAAAGCCACCGTGCCACCATATTGGTATTCTTTAGTATTCCAACCCGATCTCATGACAATTTCTACATATTTTAAGGTGGCAAATTTTTGCTAAGTCATAAATATTTTGTAAGTTCCCCAATTCATATGAATTCATACGATTTACCTACCCCTAATTCCACCCCTAAACCTACTTGTCACTAGGGTCTAGACAAGTCGTATAAAATCATAAAAGTGAGGTCATACGAATTTGTACAATTTTTGTTAAATCATACATATTTTACGAGTTTCCTAATTTGTATGAATTTGTGCGAATGACCTACCCTAACCTGCCCCTAAACCTACCCGTCACTGGGGTCTACAGAAACTGTACAAAATTGTACAAGTAAGGTCAGACGAATTTGTACAATTTTTGCTAAATCATTAATATTTTACAAGTTTCCCAATTCATATGAATTTGTACAAATGACATACCCCTAACCGCGTCCCAAACCTACCCATCACTGGGGTCTAGACAAATCGTACAAAATCATACAATTTTTGTGTACGAATGACCGTACGAATGACCTACCCCTAACCCCGCCCCTAAACCTACCCATCACTGGGTTCTAGACAAACGATTTAGCAAAAATTGTACGAATTCGTATAACCTCACTTGTACAAGGAGTTCCCCAATTTGTATGAATTCGTACAAATGACCTACCCCTAACCCTGCCCCTAAACCTACCTATCACTGGGGTCTAGACAAATCGTACAATTTTTGAGTACAAATCCAAGTACTGCTCACTGCAGAGCCGAATGACTAGGGTTGGGTATCGTTTGGGGTTTTTTTGATACCGGTGCCAAATCGATACTTTTAAAACGGTACCGGTGCCAAAACGGTGCCTGAACCGATACTTTTAAAAAAGCCACAAAGTGGTGGATGACACAAGAATATATTTTTATTGGACAAAAAAGTTCTTTAAACTGAACAATGTATTAAAAGTAAAAAAAAAAAAAAAAAGAAGTAGTACTATATATTATTAAGTCAATGCAAAACACAACAACAATAAAACCTAAGCCACCTAACCCAACTACAATAATTTAACAGCTTAAAATTTCAGCAATTCTTTTGCAGAAATATGACCATATGTGATGAGATCTGGGAAAACCCGTTGGATGTTGCGGTGGGACGTTTTCAGGAAATTCGTTTTTCATTAAATTAATATTCTATACCATCTTGTCTATAATCTCTGAAAATATCTCTTTGAAATTCACTTGTTTAGTGCAGAAAAATACACATTTATTGCAGCAAGCAGAAATGACTCTTTCTCCTATGTTAAGAACGCGCTGGTGCTTTCCCTTAACACCACAAAAACAGTTAACCTATCAAAATAAACCACGCAACATATTTAGTAAAGGTGTATCAATTCACATTTTCCGCCAGTCCTGTGTAAAGAATGGCAAGCAAAGTTATTTATTTATTTATTTATTTTAATATCGTGAGATGGCAGAGCGCAACAACGGCGTCTAAAGTACTGCAGCTGCTCACTTTACCGATCTTACTCGTCTCAGTCTGCTCAGTTTTGGTGATGTCAGTGCCCTAAATGATGTTACGGGCTATTTCACATCCAGAGATGAAGGATCGGATGATTAAGTTACTAAAGAGGAGTCGTCCGATGACAGTCTGTTTTATGCACAGTGCGCGAACAGTTGCGCTGCGCTCACTTTTACTACAAGGTAGGCTGCATTATTTACTAAACATAAAATGGGTGATCAACGGAAAACAAACGTTAGTCTGTTTGTCTAATGATGCAGTAGCGCTCCTAACTTGACAGACAGCTCTCGTTAAACCCGTAAAGTGAAAGTGAAAGCCATCTCACTTTAAAGCCGTTTTTCTCAAAATCTCATTCTTGAAAATCATTGCTATTAGCCAACCTAAGATAGCCATAATGTAGGCTATGTAAAAAATAAAAGTTTTGGAAAGGGGCATGAACTCAGCTTTCATATGGTGTCAAAACCTAAAAAAGGTAAAATTTCACCATGTGTTGAGTTTTCCTAGATCGCATCACATATTTGCCATCTTTGGCAAAATACAACACCTCTCCAGCAGATGTCTGCAAACTGTCAAACACGGTGCATCCCTCTGATTTCAAGTTTATTCCACATACCATCAAATGTTTCATTAGGTTTATTAGGTAAAACATTTGCTGCACGTTGCAGTGTCTGAATCATTTCTCGTGAAATATAGCCACACTTTAGAATGTTTAGTTTTTGGCATTTTAAGTTAGACGCGTTTAATGTAGCTAGCTAAGCTAACGGCAAACCACCTGCTGCAGTCAGAGCGAGTGCAACGATAGTTGCTGCATTCACGAGCTTCTCGGATGGTCTCATTTCCAGACGATTTGTGCTTTTAATTTGAAATGTGAAAATGGATAGTAACTACAAAGATGTCTTGGATTTCTATCATCAAAGCTTTCCAGCGTTCACGTGAGTTTTCTCATTCAGTAAATACATTTTCTGATCATTCTGACACCCCATGAATGCAGTATTTAAATTTAACTAGCGATCATGCATGTTGATGAATCAATGCTTCTACATCCGTGTCATAGCACCAGAAGACAAATATTTCAATCGACAGTTCAGGCATTTAAGTGGCACCGAAATGAGGCACCGAAATTCGCGTTCTGATTCGGTCCGGTACATACCGGTCACATGGGTACCGGTGCCGTATTGGCACCGGGTTTCGGTACCCAACCCTACGAATGACCTCCAGCTCCCCCTCTCTGGATGTCCAGGTCCACCTCTGTGTGAACTAATAGGTGGAGTTATGTTTAGGATAGGGTAAGGGGTAGGGTTAGGGTGTGGTTTGGTGTCTATCTCCACCCATTACCTTCAGCGAGGGGGAGCTAGAGCTCCAGCTCCTCCCATTTGGCTCTGCAGCGAGCACCATCTCTACAAGTCACCGTACAAATGACCTACCCCTAACCCCGCCCAGAAAACCTACTCGTCACTTGGGTCTAGACAAATCATACAAAATCATACAATTTTTGCGTATGAATGACCGTATGAATGACCTACCCCTAACCCCGCCCATAAACGTACCCATCACTGGGGTCTAGACAAATCGTACCATTGAGGTCAAATTAATTCATACAATTTTTGCTAAATCATAAGTATTTTACAAATTTCCCAATATGAATTCATACGAATGACCTAGCCTTCAACCTCGCCCCTAAACCCTACCCGTCACTGGGGTCTAGACCAATCATACAAGTGAGGTTGTACAAATTCATAAAATTTTGCCAAATTGTACGTATTTTACAGGTTCCCCAATTTATATGACTTCATATAAATGACCTACCCCCAACCCCGCCCTTAAACCTACCTGTCACTGAGGTCTAGACAAATTGTACGAGAAAGGTTGTACAAATTCATAAAATTTTTGCTAAATAGTACATATTTTTTATGAGTTCCCCAATTCATATGAATCCATACGAATGACCTACCCCTAACCCTGCCCCTAAACCTACCAGTCACTGGGGTCTAGACAAATCGTACAAAATTGTATGAGTGAGGTTGTAGAAATTCGTACAATTTTTGCCAAATCGTACGTATTTTACAAGTTTTCCAATTCGTATGAATTTGTACGAATGACCTACCCTAACCCCGTCCCTAAACCTACTTGTCGCTGGGGTCCAAACAAATCGTACAAATGAGGTTGTACAAATTCGTACAATTTTTGCTAAATCATACGTATTTTACGACTTTTCTGATTCGTATGAATTCATTTTGCATGTTTGGAATTTTACATTTGTACAGGGATACTTCAGACATTTCTATAATATAACTCGGATTGTATTAGAAAGAAGAAAGTCATGTACACCTAGAATGGCTTGAGGGTAAGTCCAGTGCTATTTTCTTGCCTCCTTTGAAGCTGCAGTGAAAAGACTATACATGTTGTTTTTGTCACTACGTTGAGCTAAATTCAGTTACATTAGATCACAGTAGCTAAATTAATTGTGCTAGAAACATGCTGAGGACATCTGTGAGTTTAGAATAAACAGACTTTTATTGTTGGCTGATGTGGACGCAATATAGTTTTCATTATAGTTGTGGTTATCTTTATCATTCTTGGTGTGAATGGAACTTTAAAATGATTATTAAGACTTTGTTTGTAATTATTGTTATAGTTAACATCCCTGATGTGAACGCCCCTTTACTGTTATATCTTATGATATGTAGATATCACATATGCGAGGGGCCACATCTGCTGAACGCACAAGTTACAAGGCACGATCCATCTCATATATTTCATTATTTCCTGTGTCTCTACAGCATACGGTAGAAACAGACTCATTATATTTAATATAGCCACTGACTCCTACACCCTTAGATGCTCACTTGCCCTGGTCACAACTTCATTATGGCCCTTTTTTGCATTTTATCTTTCTGCATGAATTCTTTATGAATGTTCTGCACTGGAAGAAAGTCTTTGAAAAGACTGTGTGCCAGCAGAGACCGGTTTTGGATACAGCTGGTTCAAACTACCAAAGATGCAAAGGCGCTAGACAACTCCTGGTATTCCCATGCCTAGTTCCACGCGTTTGTATTCTGCACAAACTGCACACAAACAAATGCATGCCAGCATGGTACATATGTTATTCTGAGACACATAATCCAAATATACATGAACAAAGGCATTGTTAATTTACAAGCACTGCTCTCCAAATGCACTACAGCCACAGAAGCAGCTAACAATGTTAGCTACATTACACAAATAGCTTTACAGCCAAACAGGTACGGGCAACGCCATTTAGCATAAGCGACAGGTCTAGATTCCCTCTAGTGCATGCACACATCCCAGCCTCAATGATTGACAATAGGCAAGAGAGTAAATCAATACAACCTCCCTCATGTCCTCATTACAGCACTGCTCTGTGTTACTCAAGGCGACAGGCTACTGAAATTTTAAATAGCCATGAACAAGGAGCAATGCAGGAGCGCTGCCAGATGGAGAGGATGTGTCGATGGTGAAGCCACCTACCCGAACACACACACGCACACATGCTTTCTCACGCTCTGTTCCACGGAAACTGTGTGTGTGATGCTAGAAGGGAGCAGAAGGAGCTTTCATGTTAACGGTCAGGAAAGCAGTTGGAGTGGTTTTCTGAAGTTTGGAGTGAAATGAGGATTTAATGGGACTAATATCTATTATTAATAGGGGAGACGTATGTAAATGCAGATTACGGATGGAAATTGCCAACTTTTTTTACGAGGCACAGGCTAGTCAGGCCGAGACCCTGGAGTATGCACGCTCTTCACTCATACCGACTCTTTTTCTCGCGCAAATGAACTCTTTCCTTTTGCATAACTGCATCCCCATTTGGTAGCTTAAAATCACATTTACAAATCTCCCAACCACTTTCTTTCATTTTCTCTCACTTCCTTGATCATGTTTGCTACCCATCCTAATGGAAAACTGCATGGAAAACTTGCATGTGCCATGCTGCATCATGAAAATTTAGACGAAAATGAGTGTGCGTCTTTCTGGATTTGTTAAATACATGTATAAATTAACACATAACATGAATGAATATTTGATTTTACATCTGAAATATCACATGTAGAAAGTTACACTAAATTTAAGCCAATTTAGTAAGTACATTTTTTTTTAGTTACTAAAATAAAAGAGCATTACAAAATACTTACTAAATTTTAAAGATATTTTGTTCAAAGGACAAAAACTATGACTAAACCTTTGAAACTTATATAAAAACATCAACACTCCTCCAAACCTATATGATTTTCCTTCTTCTGCAGAACGCAAAATGAATTATTTTGAATGCTATTTTCCATGCAATTAGCCTACAATTCGCCAGCACGTCCAATGGACACGTACAGTATGTAAATAAGAGCGGAAAAACCAAGAAGCTTCCCAAACGCATTCTTGCGTGTGGAACTAAGCCACGGATTCATGATCAACCGTTCAATGGATGTGCACAAGCCTTCGTGACTAATTAGAAAACATCATGTTAGAACGTTGGCTTGGGCTATTCCTTGTAAACTATTCCAGTAACAAGGACAGCACGCCACCGGAAGCGTCATTTCATACTGGCGTCCTCAAGTTAAAGGCGGTCCAAAAACAGTCCAAAACAGTGAATCTAATACAGTGCTGGTGAGTTTTACGTTTGGTTTACTTATTCAAATAACTTATTCAGTGTGTCGAAACACAAAAATACAAAATTATGACTGAAAACAAAGTAAGTTTACAATACACAATGTAATAGGCTAATCAGTATAAGTGCACGTACACTGTGTTTGAATTTTAAGACTCTCTCTGTCGTTCGCCAGATAGGTCCGACATGCGACACTCTTTATATAGTTAAAACAGTATAAAGCAGTTCCATACAAAAGTTAATATGAAATAACTTACATTTTAGACACAGTATTCCCAGTAGTTTCACTCATTTTTGTTCCACAGACGAAAATTCCCAACAAAGCCGCAGTAGAAGCAACGCAGTTGATGTGTACTTCCTGAACGATTCAGTTACTCATGTTTTCTACTGAATTAATCGGTTGAAATAATGATTTAGTGACTCATACAGACTGTCTCTTGTCGCCACCTATTGATGGACTAAAATCCCCACAGCCATTACACAGACTGACAGTGATATAAAAAGTTATTTCTGTTGGACTTTTATACCAGTATCATATAACATGGAATATTTTTTGATAATATTATTAATTTTCTCTGTGCCAGTGGTACTTTCAGCATGTTTTTTCAGTGAGATCAAGTAGAAAACACTGAGGAGACCCATGTGAGATATGCGGTCTGTTTCTCAAAAGAAAAATCTGAGAAGCAGAACATTTAAGCAGAATTCTTCATTTGCTCTTCATTTCATCTCATAGCTGTCCAAGATAAGCAATTGAGATATTAAAAAGATCTCATTTGCGATTTGTATTTCCTATGAGGAAATGCTTCCCTCTTTTCCCGCTCTTTTTCACTCTCTCCTTTTCCACTATCCCATTTCCGAACCTCCACCTCTCTTCGTCAGGTGCGGATGGATGTTATCATTTCATTTCCTGCCAGCTTTCCCTTGAGGGCAGCTCAGGGAGAATCCGCCGGAAAAGACCGGGAAAGAGCCAGGGCTCAATTATTCTCAGTAAACAGGGATGAGGAGGCTTGGTCCTCTTTCCCTCTGTCATTTGTTGGAGAGGGATAACAAGTCAATGATAAAGATCAGGCCCGGTCCAGCAAATAAGGCTGGGACTGAGCTCTGTGCTTAAGAGTCTTGCCAAAGGCCATGAGTGAAACGGACCAAAGTTATCAGTTCACTGTCATGCAGGATCTGTCTCTGACTAGTGAGTTTGAGGTCTGGCTTTACTGTAGGCAAGATGAGGTCTGCCTGCATATGAAGAGCAAAAGCCTGGGGATGATCTTAAACAGATGCTACACAATGTAGACTGGCAGAATGGGATGAATTGTCCTGAATTTAGATGGACATATAGCCATTGGTTAGACTCTTCTTTTGTGTATCATGGGCTAATGTTCTCTCTCTCTGCCCTCTTTTGAGTCTTTCATGACTAATACTGTGTACTTCAAGTTTTTCAGCTGTTCATAAAGAGAACAGAAGATGTGAAATAAAGTAATTTCTTCACATTAAAGGTGATGTGGAAATTTTTCCTGTTAAAATGCTTCCTTCAGTGTCAGCTTAATATGCAGTGACAACAACAAGTAAACCATCTGTTGGTTGACGTTCGTGGAACATGTAAATACTGTAACCTTTGACCTTTAATGTCAGTGTGAATCACTGCAACAGTCAACATGTCAGGCCTGGAATTCTGCTGGAATTCTGTTTTTTTTTTTTTAGAATTGGAAAATATTGTAACTACACATTTTTCTCATATTGTGACTTTAAATTGAGGCAAATGGCTTCTGTTACTTTCCGATGCTTTCCCCAAACATCTGTCTATGAAAGTTTGGTAAGTGGATACGAATTTCCCCGAAAAGGGTGGATTGCTTTACTGCAGCAGCAAATGCAAGTGTTTAGCAGGAGATAGTTTTAATATTGGGAGATACCAAGGCTCTTTCATTGTGAAAGCGTAACGGTCAACTTGGATCAAGTGTGTCTTGAAAAGGAATCACGTCACGGCCTTGGCGTTACTGAATTTCTTTCAGAGTTGTGCAACAGTCAAATACAGTTTTCAGATACCACTGAAATAAATAAGAAGTGCCGTAAACTGAATTCTACCTGCCACAATTGTCTGTGTAAAGGAAATTGTGACTTTTTAACTCACAATTGCGATTTTATATTTCACAATTCTGACTTTATTTCTCAGGATTGCGAGTTTATATCACACAATTCTGAGAAAAAAAGAATTGCAAGTTTATATATATTCTGACTTTTTTCTCACAACTGCAGGATATAAACTTGCAACTTTGACTTTTTTTCCTTAGAACTGTGAGATACAAAGTCACAGTTGCAAGTTATAAAGTAGGAAGAAAGACTAATATTTAGTTTAAAGACTAAAGTTTTTATCTCACAATTCTGGCTTAATGACTTGCAATTGCATTATAAAGTTAGAATATTTATGTTTTTTTTTTCTCACAATTGATCCTTCGCAAAAACCTGCCCTCCTTAGGTACTGTTGCTATGTCCAACAAACAATACTGCTCTCACACTACACATCATGTTCTCATGCGGTGAAAAACACAATGCAGAGCAAAGAGAAAACTGACAATGCACCGGCAGACAAGACAGAGCAGGTTACTTCTGGTATGAAACAAGGTCTCAGCTTTCAAATTTTGTCATTTTATAAGAAATTCAAACAATAAATACTGTTTTGTGGCTCCTTAATGTGTCGTGACAGATCACTGTATTGCCTCAGTTCAAATGGCATGTGAACAGATCCTCTTTTTTATGTTTACATAAAGCATGAAAAAACAAATAAACATCTTAATGTATTTTATTTCAACTACGGAAAGACGTCAGTATACAGAGTTTTTCAAGTTTAAGTCCACCGACATTACTCTATACTTTCCTGTTTGATTTGTTTGTCGGACAAAAGGGTGGATTCTGCGATATGATTGGTCAGATCACCTGTCAGTCAAGCTTTTTGCGAAGGGTAAATCACGAAGTTTAAATCACGCAAAATTGTAAAATACAAACTCGCAATTGCGAGATATAAAGTGCATTTCTGAGAGGGGGAAAAAAAGACAATTTTCTCAGAATTGTGATTACAATTCTGGCTTAATAGCTTGCAGTTGTGTTATAAAGTTAGAATATCTCGCAATTTTGACTTTATTTCTCAGAATTGTGAGTTTAAATCTCATAATTTTATTTTTTTTCTCACAATTGCTAAGTTAATGTCACACAATTCTAAGGAAAAAAGTCAGAATTGTGAGTTTATATCTCACAGTTCTGACTTTGCAAATTGCAATTACAAGTTTATATCTCACAATTCTGAGAAAAAAGTCAGAACTGTGAAATGTAAACAAAAAAAAGAGAGAACTGTAAGATTAAAAAGTCATAATTACCTTTTTTTTATTTTATTTTATATTAAGTGACAGAAGCGGGCTTCCATATCTGTGACTTCTCATAAAAAAACATGTTGCATGTTGCTTCTCCTTCACTGACATCTGTTTAAAAAGCCTCTGGTTTCCTTCCCTCCCTTGTCAAAAAATCCTATAGGATTCCAATGGGAAACCTGTACAGAATTCTAATAAGAATTTCTATCATATTTTGGAACCATTCCTATAGGATTCTGATAGGAAGAGTCTTATAGGACAAGACATTAATATTCTGTAGGACTATTCCTATAGGATTTTAATGGGATCCAATTAGGCAACTGGTCATATCTATATGGGAATTCTTTTTTATTTATTTTTTTTAATTCTAAAGGTGCATTTTCCACTGTATTTGTTTTACTAACAGATAGTACTTGCAGTTTGCTTAAACTCACCCTGATATAGACATTGTTCATTGTATGTTGCACAACCTGCAGTAACATTGTAAACAACATAGGAGGTGATTTGTGCAGCACATAGCATTGGTGCAAAAAATTTCTAAAGCACTAATAATGGATTGATCTCACACACACACACACAAAATAATAATAATAATAATAATAATAATAATAATAATAATAATAATAATAATAATATGTGTAACTTTTTTCCTTCACAGGCAAAAGAATAACTTTGTTGTTCTCAAGGCAAATCACATCATAACACAGAACACTAAAATATTAAACAATATAAATTTAATAAAGTTCAATTTGTCTGAAATAAACTTTGTTTGTGTGTAATGTAAAGAGAGGGAGAAAAAAAAAACATCTAATTCAGTTCAGGAAAAAAAAAAAAAAAAAAAAAAGTAGGAAGAAGATCGTATCCAATCTATTTCAAATGAAGCAATCACTCCTAATGCTCCGTATAAAGTAAAGGTTCCCAGTCAACACAACAGGTCCACACGCTGATGAAGAGATGAAATTCACAATTGGGGTTGCCTCGCCAGTCGCCATCTTAATTCTCTTGTTATGCAAGTCTTCTCCATAAACACACACATTTCAAGGAAGAATCTTTGTCCATGTCAAACTTTTTAACTGGAACCTAACCTGGACAGGCCATAAGAACATCATATTACTCCACAAATAATTAAAAGGCAGCAGCTATTTTTACTTGTAAGTAGCCTCTGGCAACAAGGCGAGCTACGTTAAACACTACGTAATTAAACTAACGCTATACAAAATCATCAACGTTGTTTTGTATACAGCTCAAACAGCTCAAAATGGTGGCAGAACGGGCATTTTGTACTCTACAATGAAAATTCATTATACAGAGCATACATCAATATTTCATTAATATCAGTTACGCAGATTCATAGCTTTTGACGTACGGCAGACTGCTATGCTAATCACCAGAAACAGTCAAACAAGTTCAACAACTCACCGACAGATGTCGTTCACCCAAAATTGTACGTATAGGATGCAGACCAGAAAGTTACCAGTATTTCTTCCTTGGTAGTGTCTTACAGTCAACTTTTAACGAGTTAAACAACGTTATCACTCAGCTTCTTCTCTCGGTGACCGTTACTGTTCAAATATGCGCGCTACAGTTGCACGCTCACTACATTCGGATTTCTTAAAGGGGAAGCGTCAGGACAATACCCTATATAGATGTTTGTGTTTCTGTGGATTCTTAGTCACATATAATACACGTAAACTTATTCGTACATTATAAAATATCATATGTATTATCTTCGTCTTACTGTAATATTATGGATTTCAGTGTTTATATTTGTGTTTTCATATATGCTGCATTTTTATTGTGTACAAGTACACACACACACACACACACACACACACAATTAAAAAGTAATTGAATAACAGAATCAAATGAGATAATACAGGGCAAAGTGAAATTCCATTTAAAAATCACAAATTCCAATAAGATTCCATGAATCAATAAAAAGTCAGGAGAAATTAAAATCCCATTAAAAAATAAAAATAAAAAAATCCTACAGGACAAAGCAAAATTCAATTAAAATAAATCAAAATGTGTAATAAGACTCTAAATTCTTATCGGACAAAGTGAAATTCCATTAAAATAAATCAGAATGTCCAATAAGACTCTAAATTCTTATCGGACAAAGTGAAATTCCATTAAAATAAATCAGAATGTCCAATAAGATTCTAAAATCCAATAGGACAAAGTGAAATTCCAGTAAAATAAATCAGAACGTCCAATAAGATTCTAAAATCCTATAGGACAAAGTGAAATTCCTGTAAGATAAATCAGAATGTCCAATAAGATTCCAAAATCCTATAGGACAAAGTGAAATTCCATTAAAATAAATCAGATTGTCCAATAGGATTTTAAGAATCCAGTAAGATCCTAAAGGATAAACTAAAATTCCAATAGGATTTTTTGACAAGGGCTGTGTACTTCCGCATTCATTTTTGTTATTATTTTTTAACTAACTTCGTACAACCTAACTGGCAACCTGATCTCATGACGAAAACGTACCTGTGGGAACTTTTTTGCAAGATGCGAAACATATCACTGCAGTTTCCAACAGAAATTTCCACTGAGTGGCGCTAAAAGAGTATTCGGTTTTTTCCCCCAGAACTGTTGAACACACGGAACATTTTACGTGACTTTGGTTTTGTACGTGTCACTGCAGTTCTGACTTGAAATGTCAGTTGAGTAGCGCTATAACTCTAATGCTCCGTGATGTTTTAAAATAAAATACCATCTGCACTACACCTAAACCTACCGGATAGTATGAACAAAAGCAAATGTGACACAAAAATTCAATGTTCACAGGATTGGTACCCAGGTATTCCGCATCCTAAATCCAATTCTGTGCCGGCTGAGTTACAGAGCAAGCTTCTTACATCCGGTGTTGTTTCCATTTTTAACCCCCTTACAAAGTAATAACCCCTCTTATTGAAATCGCTACATGACTGCCTAATCGTAATAGTGACGGGAAGTTCGGGTCATTTTACCGACTCGGACCTTTGAGTCTCGTTCAGCAAAATGAACGAATCTTTTTTCGAGTCATTTCGTTAATTTCGTTCATTTTAGCGAAATATAATTAAAGTGTTACGTGTTACTTCCCTAACACATCTACACTACAAACAAGACAAAACTATAATGCCATAAGAAACAGAAAAGAAAATTAATTTTTTACCTGGGTCTTTAGTCTATGATTAGCTCACCTCACCTCTTATCTGACAAGTTTTCGGGTTTGAGTCGTTCGTTCATCATGTGACAGACCCATAAGATGAACCAATGCAGTGTGAGCCGGAAAAAGAATTGATTAATTTATCTCTCGAGTCTTCGGGTTTGAGTCATTCGTTCATCACGTGACAGCCCCATAAGATGAACGAATGACTTGAAAAACCCGAAGACTCGAAACAGGTGAACTAATTCCAGTACAGAACCTAATAGGATGTTGCGCATGCGCATCACTCCCCGAGACGACTCGTTCTTCCAAGTCACATTAAAGATTTGTTCAAAATGAACAAATCGTTCAAGAACGACCCATTACTAATTGTAACCCCTCCCCCTACACCTAACCCTTAACCTACCAATACTAAGAGGGTAGTAATCTGGTGGAGTCGACATGTGTTACATGTGCTCACTGTTTTACCACCTCTGGTGTTCATTTCTGTTGGAAACTGTAGTGATATGTACTTATTGGTACATATTTCACATCTCGCAAAGTTCCCATCAGTATGTTTAAATCATGAGATCAGGTAGTTAAATTAACAGTAGGGGCTCCTAAAACTACATACGGTTGCTAAAGGGATAGTTCACCCAAAAAGCAAAATTCTGTCATCATTAACTCACCATCAAGTTGTTCCAAACTCTCCATTTTTGGCTCCAAATATTCATTTTTTGGTAAATTATCCCTTGTAACTGTAGAATGCTATTGCTTTGCTCCAAAAAAAACTTAATGCCATATGACAGAGAGGCAGCACTTTGCAAATGTGTTTCGCAATTAAGGAGTGCTGTTTGTATGACACATCGATTTTGCACAGCAAATCAGTAATTTATGACGTGGCTAGCAAGGCAGCTTCCAAGATTTTGGAACAGAGTTCATGTCTTTGCAGATGCACTGAACGTTTTTTAAATAAGCCCTATACGGTAACCATCACCGTGTGCTGCCCACAAGGCATCGCTGAGGCACTGTGCAGAATACAGAAAGTCCCGTGGTCGGTCACCGAGCATGAAATACTAATCAATTTGGCATTCCTGTAGGGCTGGTAGACTTTGGCTGTGGGAGCAGACTGCACACAGGCAACAGGTGTGAACTGACACCTGTTCTGTGTTTATGATGACAAGGCTCAGCAGGAGGGAGGGGTGAAATACCTGTATTTTCCCCCTCAGCCTTCCGTTCCCTCGCTTTCTCACTTTTATCATTTCCCAGAAGGTGTGCGGATGAAAGGGAAGGAGACGTGCCATGTGGCCGGTGCCGCCAAATCCATCCTGTTTTCATCTTTCAGTCATGTGCGCATCTTGAGTGGCTAGATTTGAGAACTTTTAGTGATTTCCAGCAAAGCGTTTGGCAAAAACAGCTTGATAGTATTACACACACGGGGGTTTATGCAAACAGCAACGCTGCAGCTCCAGTCGTGTTTTTGCGAGCGCAGTACTAGTTGTCTCACTGAGCAGAACTGCAGTGGGGTAATAGATGCAGGTGTCACGCAGACCGTTCTGGCGCTTTCCTCCTGTGCTTGTTCTAGCTGGAGGAGACTTCGCAGAGGGAGGAGGAGGAGGAGGAGGAGGTGGACTGAAAAATGGGGATAATTGTCCTCATGCTGCGTGGGTTCTGAATTGCGGCCATTGCTCTCTGCACAATGCCTTTCTTCTTTTTTCTCCCTCTTTTTCTCTTTCTGTCACGCAGCCAGTGGCACTCGACGTTGACCTGTCAGTCTGCAGAACTCTCACAATGCCGTTGGCCACAGAAGTTAATGCTAGAGCGTGTGTGTGTTCATATGTGAGAGAGCGGTAATGTGCTTTGAGTCGTGTTGGCGTGTTGTGTAAGGAATGGGGGAGTTGGCAGCGTGGCCCAGTGGCCCTCTTACAGTCGACATTCGCACTGGGCTGCGGTTTGATAGCCTTATTGCCCCCTTCTGAAAGCCTGAGGGTTAAAACTACTCTTAATTTTGATCTTTTGTTAAAGCATTTGTGCACACAAATGGCAGATTTTGTTTAATACAGTCAGCGTATTAATAATACTAGAATGCAGTAGATGATACGGGCTATCAACCAAAGTAAAAATAACCACTGACATCACGTTTACTGTACATGAGATTTCAAATCTATTTTTACATGTTCAAAAGATCAAATTGTGCTCATTAAAACATGCTCTCTGTAGAACGTCATTGAGGGTCTTTCTAAAGCATCGGCACATCAATTATCAGTCTTTTATTTTTTATAGCTTATGCTGTAATGCATTTCCAGTTAGTTATGTAATGGATGATGACGGTTATACTGCAAAATAAACCCAGATAGGAGATCAGGACCCTGCTGTGAAGCAGGTCTTGGTTTGTTTTGTGATAATAAATGACCGCCTGACTGAAAATTATCCTGCCTAAGCAAATTACCAAATAAATAAATACATGGACATGAGAAATTAATTTGATCTTACTTGTGGATTGTCTTAATGCTTCAGAAAATAAACTTAAGAAAAATAGTCACTTACTACATTTAAAACAATGGGCCAGGCAAGCAACAAGACAAATGGAACAATATTCAAATATTAATTCATAAATTGTTGTTAGCTAATCTACATTCCAAGTTCTTTCTCTTTTACTCCATACTCTATTTCACTTACTTTACTCCACTCTATCTCTGTCATCCAGTTCTTTTGTTTCTCATACTGGTCCTTATGAGGGATGTTTTCATTTTCTTGCCATAACTGGAGACTCCTGAGCTTCTGTTCATCTATTAAACGTGTTATGCTCTATTAAAATTATACTGTGGTTATTACTTTGGTTAAATTAATATTTTTGTTTCAGTCAGCTAGTTTATGGTTAATGCTGGTTTTATGAAGGCAAATTTAAGATTTTTAAGGACCTTTTGCAGCCTTATGTTTCACATGGCACGAAGAGGATTAAAGAAATAGTTCAACCAAAAATGAAAATTCTGTCATTAATTACTCACCCTCGTGTCATTCCAAACCTGTAATACCTTCGTTCATCTTAGAAACACAAATTAAGATATTTTTGATGAAATCTGAGAGCTTTCTGACCCTGCATAGACTGCAACACAACTGGCAGGTACAAGGCCCATGTAGTAAGGACATCAATAAAATAGTCCATGTGACATCAGAGGTTCAACCTTAAAATTATGATGCTACGAGAATACGTTTTCTGTGCAAAAAAAAAAAAAAAAAAAGTAAAAAAGCCTTAATTCAACCATTTCTTCTCTTCCGTGTCAGTCTTCGACGCGTGTTCACAATGCATCTGTGCTGCTGACACAGGAGCTAGTGGTTTGATGTAGAATGTCCATCTCTCTTAGTTCATCATCTGTATCCACCTTATTTTTCAGTGCGGAAGTAAGCTGTTTTCTGGTAATGTGTTAGACGTCCGGTTCAAAATCCGCCATAGAGAAATAAAGAGAAGAATCTCAAAGTGCAGTAAACGGTAAAACAGTTTGCACTACAAACCAGTGTATTCACAATTAAGATAATACATTAAAATAATATGGTAAGACACACCAGTTTGCAATATCAAGCAGCAAAACGAGCTTTTTGTGCAGCTAAAAATAGCTGGAAGTGGATGAGACCGGAAGCCAGACACAAAAAAATTACAAATGGCTGCACCCACTCTTATGGGAAAAATAAGGTGGATATTCTGGTTCCAATAAGTAAGGCTGGGCAAAAAATTGCAAGTAATTTGAAAAAAAACAACATTTGCTGGTATGTATGTTTTGATGCTGGGATGCTGGTAAGGTAGGTTTTGATGCTGGTCCTTTGCTGGTTTATGCTGGTCATGTTGCTGGTCAAGCACCAGCATAAGCCAGCAAAGGACCAGCTTAAACCAGCATAAAAACCTAACCAGCATATGCTGTTTTTTTTAACAGGGCACTGATGTCACATGGACTATTTTAACAATGTCCTTACTACCTTTCTGGGCCTTGAATGTATCAGTTGCGTTTCCATCTATGCAGGGTCAGAAAGGTCTCGGATTTCATCAAAAATACCTTAAGCGTACGGTTGCACGCTTAGAGTTTGAGCTCCGTCGAGTTAATTTCTTATTGTCTGTTTTTCAATTCAAAATCAATTTTATACACAATCATTCTTGTTTCTTATAACGTGTGAATATACCCCCTATTGTATTCTACAACTAAAACATCCGGATTGCTTTGTTATCACTAGTTTTGTTTTGATTTCCGGAGTCGCTAGCTTATAGCCCGTTAGCAGCACCAACGTGGTTGCCGCTAATCCTGCTTGCATTGTTTACACACTGCTTACACACATTTCCATTGTTTACTCACTGTTACTTGCTTTAATGGCGAATTTGTGTCCACCTTTGAGTGCAGGTGAGGACACGTTCGAGCTGCACTCGTTGCAGCTCGAGCTGGAGGCCGTGGAGAAGCAGATCCAGGAGCTGTTGGTGCGGCAGACGGAGCTGAGAGAGCGGAGGGCCGCTCTGGAATCCTCCCGGGTGAGTATACAGCGTGATACTAACACTCTGACCACCTCTACTCCGTGTGCTTCTCTGCCCAGGTCCCGTGCACCCTGGACGCGATCTTCCCAGATGTCCTTCACTCCGGCGCCGGGACACCACGGACCCTGGGTGCAGCAGCAGCGGAAGACGCGAGCCAGGCCCCGGCCGAGGACCTCGCCCCCTCCGCCGCCTCCGGTCTTCGAGATCTCCACCCGGAACCGCTTCGCTCCCCTCCGCGAGACGGAACGCGACGCTGTGATCGTCGGAGACTCCATTGTCCGGTACGTACGTGCTACTTTAGCTAAAGGTAAAGTCCACACCCACTGTTTTCCTGGTGCTCGCGTTCTCGATGTTTCTGCGCAGATACCCGCGATCCTGAAGGACGGCGAGAGCGTCGGCGCGATCGTCCTGCACGCGGGGGTGAACGACACCAGGCTGCGGCAGACGGAGGTTCTGAAGAGGGACTTCAGCAGCCTGATCGAGACGGTTCGCAGCACGTCGCCCGCGACGAGGATCATCGTGTCAGGACCACTTCCCACGTATCGACGTGGGCACGAAAGGTTCAGTAGACTTCTTGCTCTAAATGAATGGTTATTGACATGGTGTAAAGAACAGAAACTGCTCTTTGTTAATAATTGGAATCTTTTCTGGGAGCGTCCTAGGCTTTTCCGTGCTGATGGCCTACACCCCAGCAGAGTCGGAGCGGAGCTGCTGTCGGACAACATCTCCAGGACGCTACGCTCCATTTGACTAGTGAGTACATTCTTATATGATTGCTACGATGGCTTTTGTTCTGAACGCTTAAATGATAGTAGTTGCACTGTCCAATCTATAAAGACTGTGTCTGTTCCTCGAATAGTGAGGTCAAAACGTAAATTTAATGTAGGATCTAGAAAAAATCTGATCGTAATTAAACCAGAAAAAAGCAAAATACACGAACAGAAACCATTTTTAAAGCTTGGGCTCCTAAACATTAGATCACTTGCACCCAAAGCAGTTATTGTGAATGAAATGATCACAGATAATAGTTTTGATGTACTCTGCTTAACTGAAACCTGGCTAAAACCTAATGATTATATTAGTCTAAATGAGTCTACTCCACCAAACTACTACTATAAGCATGAGCCCCGTCAGAGTGGTCGTGGTGGTGGTGTTGCAACAATATATAGTGATATTTTCAATGTTACTCAGAAAGCAGGATACAGGTTTAATTCATTTGAAATACTTTTGCTTAATGTTTCTCTGCCAGATATGCAAAAGAAATCTCTCCTATCTCTTGTTTTAGCTACTGTGTATAGACCGCCAGGGCCATATACAGATTTCCTAAAAGAATTTGCAGAATTCCTTTCGGAACTATTGGTTAATTTTGATAAAGTGCTAATTGTCGGAGATTTTAACATTCACGTTGATAATACAAATGATGCGTTAGGACTTGCGTTTACTGACCTAATAAACTCTTTTGGAGTTAAGCAAAATGTCACTGGGCCCACTCATCGTTTTAATCATACGCTAGATTTAATTATATCGCATGGAATTGATCTTACTGATATAGATATCGTACCTCAAAGTGATGATGTTTCTGACCATTTCCTTGTATCGTGCATGCTGCGTATCACTGATATTAACTGTAGGGCTCCGCGTTATCGTCTTGGCAGAACTATTGTTCCAGCCACCAAAGATAGATTCACAAATAACCTGCCTGATTTATCTCAACTGCTCTGTGTACCCCTTAATACACAGGATCTAGACAAAATGACTAGCAATATGGGCACCATCTTCTCCGATACGTTAGAAGCTGTTGCCCCCATCAAATTGAAAAAAGTTAGAGAAAAACGTATTGCACCATGGTACAATAGTAATAACCAATCCCTCAAAAAAGAAACTCGCAATCTTGAGCGCAAATGGAGAAAAACTAACTTGGAAGTTTTTAGAATTGCATGGAAAAACTGTATGTCCAGATACAGACAGGCTTTAAAAGCTGCTAGGGCTGAGCATTTCCGCGAACTCATAGAAAATAACCAAAACAATCCAAGGTTTTTATTTAGCACAGTGGCTAGATTAACAAATAACCAGACACCACCTGAGCTAAATATTCCTTTACAGTTTAATAGCAATGACTTTATGAATTTCTTCACTGATAAAATAGATAACATCAGAAATACAATAGCCAATGTAGATTATACTGCATCTAATATGTCAACTTCTTTCGTCGCACCCAAAGAAAAACTGCAGTACTTTACCGCTATAGGACAGGAAGAGTTAAATAAACTCATCACTGTGTCTAAACCAACAACATGCCTATTAGATCCCGTACCCACTAAATTACTAAAAGAATTGTTACCTGTGGCAGAAGAACCGCTTCTCAATATTATCAACTCATCGTTATCTTTAGGTCACGTCCCTAAACCATTCAAGCTGGCGGTTATTAAGCCTCTTATTAAGAAACCACAGCTAGACCCTAGTGAACTGGCAAATTATAGACCCATTTCTAATCTTCCATTTATGTCTAAAATTTTAGAGAAAGTTATATGTGCTCAACTGTGCTCATTCTTGCAAAAAAATGATATCTATGAAGAATTTCAGTCAGGCTTCAGGCCCCATCACAGCACAGAAACTGCACTTGTTAAAATCACTAATGACTTGCTTCTTGCGTCAGACCAAGGCTGCATCTCACTGCTAGTTTTACTTGATCTTAGTGCTGCGTTTGACACTATAGATCATGACATACTAATAGATCGACTACAAAATTATGCAGGTATCCAAGGGCAGGCTTTAAAATGGTTTAGATCCTACCTGTCTGATCGCTACCACTTTGTTTATTTAAATGGGGAGTCATCTCAGTTATCACCAGTGAAGTATGGAGTGCCACAAGGATCTGTTCTAGGTCCTCTACTATTTTCAATATACATGCTGCCCCTTGGTAATATTATTAGAAAACACGGGATTAATTTCCATTGTTATGCTGATGATACTCAACTATATATCTCAACAAGACCAGATAAAACTTCTGAATTATCAAAGTTAACAGAGTGCGTTAAAAATGTAAAAGATTGGATGACCAACAATTTTCTGCTATTAAATTCAGATAAGACAGAGATATTACTTATTGGACCTAAAAACAATACACAGAATCTTTTGACTTACAATTTACAACTAGACGGATGTACTGTTACTTCCACTACAGTCAAAAGCCTGGGTGTTATATTAGACAGCAACTTGTCTTTTGAAAATCATATTTCTCATGTTACAAAAACAGCATTCTTCCATCTTAGAAACATTGCCAAGCTGCGAAACATGTTACCTGTTTCTGATGCAGAAAAGCTAGTTCACGCATTCATGACCTCTAGACTGGACTATTGTAATGCACTATTAGGTGGTTGTCCTGCATCTTCAATAAACAAGCTACAGATAGTCCAAAATGCAGCTGCTAGAGTCCTTACCAGGTCAAGAAAATATGATCATATTACCCCAATTTTAAAGTCTCTGCACTGGCTGCCTATTAGATTCCGCATCAGCTACAAAATAGCACTTCTTACCTATAAGGCACTTAACGGTTTAGCTCCTGCGTACCTAACTAGTCTTCTACCACGCTACAATCCATCACGCTCCCTAAGGTCACAAAACTCTAGACTGTTGGTAGTACCTAGGATAGCAAAGTCCACTAAAGGAGGTAGAGCTTTTTCACATTTGGCACCCAAACTCTGGAACAGCCTTCCTGATAACGTTCGGGGTTCAGACACACTCTCTCTGTTTAAATCTAGATTAAAGACACATCTTTTTAGCCAAGCATTCAAATAATGCATCTCATAAACTTTTTCTGCAGCTATATCTGATCAAATGTTCATTTTAATCTTTTAGCTCTGGTTTAACAAACCTTCCTTTTCTTAGTTTGAACAGCAGCTACGCTAATTATGTTCCTATTTGTTCTCTGTTTTTGCCATGGGATTGACATCCCATGGTAACTAGGAATTCACAAGCTCCAGTGTGGATCCAGAACACTTAAGAAGAGATGATGCCAACCCCACAGAGGACTTCAGATGATGCCAACCCTGAAAACATACAGCACTACCGAATTCTGCTACTAATTTATAGTGTTCTTTGTCTGTTTGATTACGTCATTAATTGATCTTTACCACACATCTCTACCATATGTACATCAAGCTACTACTACATATATTGTAAAAATGTCAATTTGGTGTAAAGCTGCTTTGCAACGATATGTATCGTGAAAAGCGCTATACAAATAAATTTGAATTGAATTGAATTGAATTTGTGTTTTAAAGTTGAACAAAGGTCTTACGGGTTTGGAACAACATGAGGGTGAGTAATTAATGACAGAATTTTCATTTTTGAGTGAACTATCCCTATTTTTAAGATCAAGTAAAGAATATTTAAAGAATAAATTGAAGGGAACATATTATGTTGATATCTTAATGTAAATGGGAGCACACAATCACTTAAGAGTTTGAAAATACAACTTCATACCAATCTCCATTAGGCCTATAGTATACTTGTTAATTCATGTTACACGCACACGCACTCAAAATAAATGTACAAAACACCCCTGTACCTTATTTGCCAGTGAAAGTGTAGTACATTGTTACTTTAAAGGAACACATTAGAAGACTTGTTTTCATTTAGTAAGTCTTGTTTTCTGTGAAGTTGATCAAAATGAAGTTTAAAGGAGTCATGAACTGAGAAACCAAAATCCCTGTTATCTTTTGACATAAGGTCAGTGTACTATGAAAACATCCTGTAAGTTTCAGAACTCAAAACTTTGTTGTTAGTCTAAAAACATTTTATATTGCAGCAAAGACTATAAAATACCCAAGACTTGTCACTTGTATAGTTTTGAATGGGGAAAGATGCAACACTCATTATGGCCACGAAGCCGCGCCTTCTTAATGAAAGAGCCAATTGTTGAATAGTAAAGTCAGCACGTCACTGCAGCTGCCGTTAGAACGGTTGCTATAGAAACAGTCAGCGTTCTGAGACGTGCGCTTAGTACTGCGCATGCGCACTGGCTCATCACGTCTGAAAAATAAGCTTTTTAACGCTACTGGAGCATAAGGAACAATATTTATGAGGCAGTTGTTGTCAGATTTCATTGGTGATTTCAAATATGAAATTTAATCGTAAGCTTGGTGAACAGTTTTGGAGAATTTGATGCTTCCCCATTCAAAGAGATAGGAGCTGCACTTGCATGCTTAATGTAACGACACAAGTGTGAGTAACTGTGTTTTTATTACGTGGTCACTATGGCTTTGTCTGTTAAACAGATAGTTTGACATGTACCGAGTATTTATGTCTTTTTAACCTAAATCACAGGAGAATCCATCTGTGAAGGATGTAGGCTGTCAAACATACACAAGCCAATCACAACAGTGGGCGTTTACTGAGTCTACATCCGTCACGCCTATTCAAACAGTGTTCTAATGAGGGGGTCAAAAACAGAACAGAATATAGCCTATTACATCAAAATTATTGTTTTGTTTTTTTTTTATGTAAAAAAAAATCTTGATAACATTATAAGTGGACCTCAGAGCACAAAATAAAAAAACAAGGTAGTTCATGACCCTTTTAAGAACAAATATCTGTCAGTGGGCTCAGAAAAACACTTAATTCTAATTCAGTTCAAACACTTAATCGGCAGATATCTGTTCTTGTTTAAAGCATAAACTTAATTTAGCTCAGTTTGTCAGAAAACTGTTTGTGAAAGAGCGAATTCAGCGACCCTCAGAAAACGTGTAGTTGTAGCAACTTTTTGAGTCACAAGATGGCGCTAATTAGCTATAACAACTTGCATTGACATGAAAAGACAGAAAGTCCTACACAAAAGTTGCTGGTTAGAGGAGAACTCCACTTCCAGAGCAAATAATTTACAAATAAATTACGAATAATTTATTCACCCCCTTGTCATCCATGATGTTCATGTCTTTCTGTCTTTAGTCTTTAATTATGTTTTTTGAGGAAAGCAGTTCAGGATTTTTCTCCATATAATGGACTTCATTGGTGCCCCGATTTTAACTTCCAAAATGCAGTTTAAATGCAGCTTCAAAGGGATCTAAACGATCCCAGCCGAGGAAGAAGGGTCTTATCTAGCGAAACAATCTGTCATTTTAATTTAAAAAATAAAAATTTGTATACTTTTTAAGCACAAAAGCTCGTGCAGCACAGGCTCTGGGATGTGCGTACACGATGCTGCGAATTAGTGATGGCTTATTCTTGAACGATTCGTCCATTTTGAACAAATCTTTAATGTGACTCGGGAAGAACGAGTCGTCTAGGGGAGTGATTCGTTCAGTCGCACATGCGCAACATCCTATTAGGTAGTGGAATTAGTTCACCTGTTTCGAGTCTTCAGGTTTTTCGAGTCGTTCGTTCATCTTATGGGTCTGTCACATGATGAACGAACGACTCGAACCCGAAAACTTGACAGATAAGAGGCGAGGTGAGCTAATCATAGACTAAAGACCCAGGTAAACAATGAATTAATCTTTTCTTCCTTTCTCTTTTTTTTCTTAGTTTTGTCTTGTTTGTAGTGTGATCAACGTTTGTGTAAGTAGTAGATGTGTTACGGAAGTAACACATATCATTTTAATTATATTTTGCTAAAATGAATGAAATGACTCGAAAAAAGATTTGTTCGGTCCGAGTCGTTAAAATGATCTGAACTTCCCATCACTACTATGAATCACATCTAAGTTCATCATCTGTGTACTCCGGCTCAAAAAGGTAGAGCATGGCGAAAAACTCCATCTTATTTTCTCCTACAACTTCAGAATCGTCTGACATCATTGTACCTTTTTGTTTGTAAACAGCGTTTGACTTACTTGCACTTCTTTAGTCTTTGCGCGTTCGCTTCGTAAACACTGGGTCTGTAGATCCGCCTACGTTCCGTGGGACCTTTTGAGTGATTAAATAGTATGTAGCATCGTGGACGCGCATCCCAGAGCCTGTGATACATGAGCTTTTGCGCTTAAAAAGTGTACAAATTTTTATTTTCCGAAAAAAATGATGGATCGTTTTGCTAGATAAGACTCTTCTTCCTTGGCTGGGATTGTTTAGAGCCCTTTGAAGCTGCATCTAAACTGCATTTTGGAAGTTCAAAATCAGGGCACCGATGAAGTCTATTATATGGAGAAAAATCCTGAAATGCTTTCCTCAAAAAACATAATTTTCTTCATGACTGAAGACATGAACATCTTGGATGACAAGGGAGTGAGTAAATTATTTGTGAATTGTTGTTCTGGAAGTGGAGTTCTTCTTTAAATATACAGTGTAGAGGCCATTGAATAAAAACATTTGATCCCTCAATGATTTGAAATCCAATTTAAACCTAAACTTCTTACGGTTACTTCTTATATGTGTGGCATTTTAAATGAAACAGTTTAGCTGTATTCCATTCATTTTTTTTTTTTTAAATAGCAATTACTGGTGTTACCATTTTTAATAAATGCTGGCGCACTGTATGTCTGCACACTCTGTTTATTTGCTGCTATTCACCTCTGCACAGCAGTTAATCATATGGGCAGGTCTAGCAAGTGTAGTCTTGTTCACTATGTTTATTTGGACTTAGATGTAATTTAAATAACGCTGATTGGGTTGGCAGCACCAATTCCATAAGGACACAGCGCTCCCTTTCTGTGACCTCACCATTAGACTCTATAAACACAAGATTTCTCTTTACAGTATAACGCCGTTCCAGCGGAGCTAATCAAGAGGTGAAAAGTTACCGCTAGATTGTAGGCTGTTATAACTCTAATCACCATATATAACCTCAAAGACTGCACAGAGCAAGATAATCTACCGTTGGCCGTCATCCAGTTATTCAGTTAGATCTCTAATTCGCTGCGAGTCAAGTACTGCAAAAACTAGATCATGTTCATTTGAAGAGATTAAAAAATATATTCGATCCGCATCATATCAGAAGGCGTTTCCACACTCAGTGCACTTTATTTTAAATATATATATATATGCAAATGTGTGCCAATATATCTTTAAAGCGACAGTGACCCCTACTTTGCTGTCATCCCGCATGACACGCAGTGCGGAGGGTAGAAGTGATTTGGTGAAATGGCTTTAAATGCCATACATTAAGCTGTCAGAACAGCATTGCTCCATGCAGGGTGCTGGAAAAGAAATTCTTTCCATTTTCCGATGTCACTGCACCAGGCGATGTGAGAGTCAGATTGAAATAGAGCAGCGGACACGTTGATATGAACGTGCAGTGAGTCAAAAACAATAGATTCTTCAGTCACGAAAAAGAAAAAAACAAAAGGAAAAAATCACTCGAGTGTAAATTAAAGTGCACAGGGTTACGACAACCCTGCCGCATGCGTAGGAATCTTTATATTGTTATTAGTATAATCAATGGTGATGAATTGGAATTTAAAAGGCGTCGCTCCCGGATATGAAGCGGCTGTTAAGTTCGGCCTGTTCTATTAGGTAGTTGCTTATCATTAGAAAGTGCCACTGGTAAATTGGATCCACTGGAGCCAATTAACCACTCGAAGACACTGAACGCTGTGCATCCTCATGTATTTATTGATCAGACACAATTGCTTTAAAGTGGGGTTATCAACATTGTGAGGCACACTTCTCGCTCTTTAACAACACATGTACTAAACATGTTATATGGTTAATTATACCGAGTTTGTACTTCCATTGGAAAAACAAGCTCTTATTTGCATCTGGGACGCAGTTTTATTATTCCAGATAGATATTTGCCATTTTAGCAGATGCTTTCATGTAAAGTGGCTTACAGTGCACTAATTGAGCACAATGCCCCTGGGATAACCTGGGGTGAAGTATTTTGCTCAAGGGCACAATAATGACTGAGCAGGACAGTAAACTCAGTACCTCAGCACTGACTGGGACTGAACATGTAAGCTTTATATTAGCTTCAAGCCTTTGACTGTCTCCACTAGTACTAGCATTCTTGAGTACAACACCGTCTTCAAATATGTATTTTTGAAATTTGATTATTCTGTTTGATTTCCTCTGTGGTACACTGGTAGGTTACAAAAACGAAAGAAAAATGCTAGATTTTACCTGATCTTGATGATTCAGAATGTTTTCTGTGTGTGTGTGTGTGTGTGTGTGTGTGTATATATATATATATATATATATATATATATATATGAATGATATAATAATATATAATACATAATAATAAATAAAAATATAAAATAATAACAAAAGTTTATATATATATATATATACACTACCGTTCAAAAGTTTGGGATCAGTAAGACTTGTAATAGTCTTTAAAGTAGTCTCTTATGCTCATCAAGGCTGCATTTATTTGATTAAAAATATAGAAAAAAAAACAGTAATATTGCAAAATGTTTTTACAATATAAAATAATGTTTTTTTATTTTAACATACTTTAAAATAGAATTTATTCCTGTGATGAAAAGCTGAATTTTTATCAGCTGTTACTCCAGTCTTAAGTGTCACATGATCCTTCAGAAATCATTCTAATATGCGGATTTATTATTAGAATGATCAATGTTGGATAATATCAACAGTTGTGCTGCCAAATATTTTTTGGAACCTGTAATTTTTTTTTCAGGATTCTTTCATGAATGACAAGTTTAAAAAGTACAGTGTTTGTTCAAAATATAAATATTTTATAACAATGTAAATTATTTATTATTAACTTTTAATAAACTTTTAATTATTAACTTAATACCTCCTTGGTGAATAAAAATATTAATTTCTTAAAAAAACAATAAAAATGTACTGACCCCAAACTTTTGAACGGTAGTGTATATATATATATATATAATATTTCTTATTAGGAATATTTTGAGGAATAAATTATTCTATTTAATTTTATTATTATTATATTTATTATTATTATTATTTACTACATTATATATATATATATATATATATATATATATATGAAAGAATTTTATTTTAGAAATAATTTAGAATATAAGAATAAGAAATCTTATATGTCTGACAACAAATTTCAAAGAAATTCTTTCCATTTTCCTATATATATATATATATATATATATATATATATATATATATATATATATATATATATATATATATATAATGAAATAATGTAGTAAATTATAATATACAATAAAGACATTCTAAATAAATATAGTAATATAATGTTATTATAATATATAATTTGTATTACTTTTTTCACTGTAAAAGTTTATATATTATAAATATTTCATATAATGAAATTTAAGAGTTACATTTAAGTTGTTTTTTTTCACATTAAAAATGTTAAACAAAACAAACAATGTCTATATATATATATATATATATATATATATATATATATATATATTATATTTAATATAATTAAATATAGAAATATAAATATAAGTTTTTCACATTACAAATGTTAAACGTCATCTGTATGTCTAACGTAATTCTTATTAACTAAATAGATAAATATTTTTTTGAGGAATAAATTATTATATTTCAAATGATTAAATATAATAATTGATTTCTGTCACATTAATTTTTTTATATATAAAATGATGTAATAACAATAATGATTTAATTATAATAATATATAAACAGAACATTTCAGCTACATTTAAGTTGATTATATTTTTTAATAAGGGAACACTAAGCACAGTAAGTTTTTACTAATAATTGGAATATTCAAGAGATATCCAGCTTTCATGGATCTCATTGTAGGCAGCGTCATATGATGCCAGTGTTGTATCACTTTACATCTTCACATCTGAAACAACTATCAGTAATGTCTATTTTCAGAGTTTCCACATTAGACTCGCATTGCCTTAGTGTCAAGCCTGGTTCAAAGAAATCGTGGGCATGAAACATAACTTGGCATGAGGCTCATGATCTCCACCTAAAATAAGCTTGCAGCACTCTTATTTATTCAGTAAAGGAACACTAAGCACATTTCAGTCACATTTCAGTAGATTTTTTTCCCTATTAATAATTTCAAGCATACCACTGAATACTCCAAGTCGATTTCTGTGCAACAATAAGAGAGAAAATATTTTTTATTAACAAAAAATCAACACCCCTCAAGCTTTCGACTCTCTCACAACGACACCCACCATGACTCCAACCACGCAGTGTTTTTGCAGAGGCTCCCTACTGAGGAGAAACAGTGCCCCCTGCTGTTCAACAACCTATTTTACACAAGGAACTAGGCCATAGAGCAAAGCTTTCATCTCTTCCAGCATTTATGCAGAGCTCATCTCACACCAGACTCCCAAAGCTGGAATAAGTGCATCAGTGTGTACTGTAATGACGTCTTAAGTCTGCACCAGTTTACTCAGCTAATGAGTTGCAAAACTATGCTAAAATGTTCCAGTAGCAGATTGCCACCCCATCTCTCTTCACTCGAATAGCTTTAAATTGCCCTCACGTATGCTTTGAACTACATCCAGTCTAATTACAACGATAACAATATGCTGCGTGCATTTAAAACATGGTCAATGTACAGTAAAATACAAAAAAACAATTCACGTCATGTGCGCCGCAGTGAAGAAAGAAGACACTGAATTGATAAGAGCTGTAAAGTGTTTTCAGACTTTTAAAAGTCTCGAGACTGTGTGGGACTCATGAACCGTGGCAGGCAGGGAGCCCAGCAGCATCCTAACAGTGCCCCAGTTTCCCTCTGCAAGTCAAGTTATTATTATTCATGTGTTCCTCAAAATAGGAAGCCTGTGAGAGGGAAAGTCAGAGTCTGGCCTGAATAATACACTGACACTCGGCGGAACTCCCTTGTCCATCATTAGCGAGCGGAGGATTACGTGACGGGCGCCGTCCGTTCTTGGGAGAGATCTGCAGGACTTTAATTACCTGTGTGAGCTCCCATCACAGTCCCGTAGAAATGAGAACAAGAAAAGACAGAGAAGAAGGGCTATTAGAGGCCCGTGTTCAACGAAGTTAAATTACTCTTTGATTTACAACCAGATAAAATCAACCTCGCCTTTGTAGATAGTGAAGGTCATTGTAGATACACTTATGTGCTATTAGGACACTTAATGGGGAATTCACCAAGAATGCACTGCGCCTGCTGATAGCACTGTTTTAGCAATTGTGGTTATGCAAATCAGTTAACAGTGCAAACACGTCCACAAAAGTTGCGCTGAACGCAAATGCCGGCCTTGAGTGTTGGTTCTAAGCACTAGTTTGGAGAATACAGCAGACTACAACAATCTGCTATACTTCACAGATTCAGACACACAGATTAGTTTTTTAAAAAGCAAGTTTTGTGAATAAAATGTTATATATAATGAGTCTAATTTACATAGTAAGTTCACCCAAAATTGAAAATTCTGTTTTTAATTACTCACCCTCATGTCGTTTCAAACCTGACACTTTTGTTCATCTTCAGAACACAAATTAAGATTTTTTTTTTCGATGAAATCCGAGAGTTTTCTGACCCAGCAGCGTGACTACCGATTTCAAGGCACAGAAAGGTAGTAAGGACATTGTCAAAATAGTCCATGTGACATCAGTGGTTCAACTGTAATTTGTAGTTTGTAACTTTATTCAAAAATGTCTTCTCTTTCATGTCAGTCATGGTTAGAAAGCTCTTGGATTTCATCAAAAAATCGTAATTTGTCTTCTGAAGATGAACAAAGGTCTTACGAGCTTGAAAGGACATGATGAGTAATTAATGACAGAATTTTCATTTTTGGGTGAACTAAAAAACAAAAAAGAATATTCACTGTGCATCACTACTTTAGTGCATTTAGCGACTAGTTAAACTAAGCTGGTTAAAAAATGTAATGTTAACTGAACTGGCAACAAATAATGCATGTTGTTAAAAAGGTGCAGTCTATAATGAGCCTAATTTACATAAAAAGAGGCACGTTTGTTAAAAATGTATTTTCTATTTTAAAAATCACTTAGCTACTTGTTAAACTGGATTTCAGGTGCTCTTTAAAAAGCCAAAATTGGGCTTGTCTAAAATAAAATTTGACATAAATATTCACGATTAATATATCGCAGCAATAATTGCAAATAGCGATGCAGGTTGTGATTAATGTGCCGTTTTTAATGAGTCTAATTTACAAAAAAAAGGTGTTTGCACTTAAATATATATATATATATATATATATATATATATATATATATATATATAGATAGATAGATAGATAGATAGATTTTTTTTTTTTCCTGTGCATCCCCTAGTGAAAAAAATAAACTATGCAGTAATAAATTTAAAATACATTTATTATACTACGTATACTTCCAATCTATTAACATATTTATTGATATGTCACTTAAGACCTACTGTTATAAAACTATAATTAAACTTAGTTTGGAGTATTTCTTTATTGCACAATACTCACTTTTACTTTTAAAATCATTGTTAATAAAGATTGTATGATCTCTGTATAATATCAGAAATGCAAGATATTTAAAACGTAGTATAGTTCCAATTTAGCACAAATATACTTTAATACTTCAGTATATCTTTAGTTCTCAACACTACTTCCACACAAATAATGTGCATTGAGCACAACATCACTACTTACCACTAGTTTTCAATTTAGCAGACTTTAAGTATACCAGTACAAAAAGGTATTTTTATTAAGCACATAAATATTTAAATGTATTTGTAGTATACTATATATATATAATAAATGTTCACAATCAATACAGAACCACGTTAATTGCACCGACAAATAGTTTTGCATTTTGTGAATAAGGTTCATTTATAACAAGCCTAATTCACACAAAAAGATGTAGATATTTCATAGTAAAAAAAAAAGTAATCTATTTAAAATACATTTATTTTAATACTAAGTATAGTTCAAATCTATTAACATTTTTACTGACATATCACTTGAGACTTACTGATATAAAAATTATAATTAAACTTATTTGGAGTACTACTTGTGCACAATGCACATTTCTTAATATTAAGCCTAAATGTTTTTTAATGTCACTATTAATGAGGATTGTATGATCTTTGAATATTATTGGTCATTAATGTAATGTAAAGTACACCTGCAGTAGTTTCACTTTAGCACAATCAAACATACTTCAGTATATCTTTAGTTTTCAGCACTACTTTCGCAAAATTAAAGTACATAAAGCACAAAATTAGTTGTTTCAATTTAGCAGACTTTAAGAATACCAGTATTTTATTAAGCACATAAATATGTAAATGTCTTTTAGTATACTTAGCATAAAATCAATGTATTTCAAATTTATTTTAGGATTTTTTTTTACTAGGGTTCACAGGACAGCACAGTTTTGTGGGCTCATTTGTGGGCAGTTAGCACATAAAACGCAAGTTTTTGCACTGAAACACAGCAAGCCAAAAGTGACACAACCATTAGCACCGCTACTTTAGTGCATTTAGCTAAAGGTTAAATTGGATTGCGAATAAATATTTATGAATAAATATTCATGATGAATATGACGCAATGACAAATAGCGACGCAAGTTGTGAAGAAGGTGCAGTCTATAATAAGCCTAATTTACAATTATAAAGAAACACACACAAAAGAAAAAAAAGCTATTTTTATATATTTATGTATTTAAGTACTAGGTTAGTTTAGTTGTGTAGTTTAGTTTAGTTATTTTTGACTGGTTAAACTAGATTACCAATGCTATCTCACAACCAATTCATGCGTATTTTACGAGGTGGCCAATTCATACGATTTTGTACGTTTTCTCTGAGGGGTAGGTTTAGGGACAGAGTTAGGGTTGTTCATTCGTATGAATTCCTACGAATTTGCCGCCTCATAAAATATGTACGATTTTTCACAAAACGTACAAATTCATACAAGCCAATTCGTACGAATTAGCCACCTCGTAAAATCTGTACAATTTGCCTTGAGATCGGGTTGGGATTATGGGTGCTTTTTAAAAATCTCGTCTGAATAAATAAAATTTTAACGAAAAAATGTTCACCTGATCAGCATAATGCAATATTGCGCTAGTGATGCATGTTGTGAATAAGGTGGCATCTATAATTAGCCTAATTTACATAAAAAGAGGCGTGTTTGCACTTAAAAAAAAAAAAAAGAATAAATGCTTCTTTAGTGCATTTAACTGATTCAACTGGATTACAGGTGCTCTTAAAAAGCCAAAAATGTGCTTGTTTGAATAACTGCCAGGCTATTTCTTTTGAAAAATAAATGTTCACATTATCAGTATAGCACAATGTTAATAAGACAAATAATGATGCACATTCTGAATAAGGTGCAATCTAAAACAAGCCTAATTTACATTAAAAAGTGTGTCTGTGATTAAAATCATGACAATTTAAACATTCATATTACAGCGCAATTTTAGCGCATTTTGTTAAAGTTATTTAGAGATTTAATGTTGGAGTGGAATTGAATTTGACCTATTTTGACCTACTGACATATGATGATAGGTGTTGCAGATCACAGCTTTTTGAATAACAGTAAAGCACTCTGATAACTATTATCCATTCGGCATATTAATTGATTAAATATATCATTCATTCATTCGCACACTCACTTATATTTAACTTTATTGTCCTTTGATTCTGAAGCAGTCCTTAGTTATTCTTTTGCACTCCTTTGACCATAATGTTATCATACGGTGAGCTGTCCTCTTCCTCACCGTCCTTCTGCTTTGACAGCAAGGCCCTCCTGGGAGGTTTAGGAACGGCGTAGTCATCGGCAGAAGCGTTGTATGGATATTCATGACCGCTCGGATCCATAACTGTGCCCAACATCTTCCAAGCATGACCTTTGACCTCCTCCGGCTCATCATAGAGCGATGGAAGCCCACTCGGGGCCACACCGCAACCCTCAGGTTCATCATAGATGTGCTCCACTCTTTTGTAAGAATTTGGTTTTCTGTTTGGGAAACGGGCTCTGATTGCGGTTTCATCTATAATGTCATAAAGTGGTTCTGTGTTTTCTATATTGCCTTTCCTGTCGTTTTCACAGTTGGGCTCTACAAACATGGGCGGAGGGTTTGATGCGGACAAAATGTCTCCCATAACGTTCTTGGCAATGGTGTCGAAGGGCAGCGAGTAGTCGGACTCCTCAGGGTTGGAGCATGTGGAACGTCGGTCTTTCAGTTCTCTCTTCTCCCCTGGACTTCCCCGATCTGGATCCGGCGCCATGGCTCGGGAATACATCTCTTCCTCACTGTTGACCAAAGGACAGCTGCGGAAGTTCTTGACCTGGCTCTTACGCGGCGGAGGCCTGGTGTCCAGGGTCAGACTCTTGACTCCGGTCAGAAGCTTCTCCGCAGGGGCTTCGAGTCTGGATTGCTGAGGGTTTTGGGGTTGTTTGGCTCCTTCGGTCACCATACTGTAGATACTCGGATCCTCTGCCACGGCTCTCATTCGAGGTGAAGAGGGCGTGGTATCTCGCTCCCCACTTGATATCTGCTTCTGCGGTAAACTGACTCTGTGTAGATTGATGGCGGCTTCTACGGATTGGAAGATGGCGTTTCCTTGCTTTGTGTCGAACTCAAAGTTGCCTTCCCCAGAGTCGCATCTTCGCCCAGCCTCAAAGGAGAATGTTGCCTGTTTGTGGAAAAATTACATGTTTAATTAGTGGTAAGCAGTAAAAAGATGCTAAGGCACTCCACTATTTGTTCATACATTGATTTTGAGAATTTAATTTCAATTTAATGCCCAAAAGCAATTAATGTACACTACCATCCAAAGGTTTGGGGTCAGTAAAATGTTTAAAAAGTTCTTGAAAGACATCTCTTATCCTCACCAAGGCTGTGTTTATTTGATTGCAAACACGGGAAAACAGTAGCTATGTTTCTCCCTGTTTGTATGCACACTTTGAAGGATTGCATCAGAAACGAGTTATAGTAATGCCTATATTAAAAAAAAAATGAATACATTTACGCTCACTTGAGGTGGTTTTTGAAATGCATTTGCCAAATAAATTCACCTCACCGCTGATGGTGTCTTTCCGTTTTTTTATTTACTGTTGGTTACTAGGTTACCAATACCACCGTCAACCACTCAGACAATTGGAAATGCACTTAAAAAATATTTTTATTTTTTAAAATAAAAATATATATTTTTTTAATTTTTTAAATATTTTATTTTTAAACTTTGAAAAGATTTGCTTGACATTTGAATGGAAACCCAGCTAGCAATAATGAGAATACTATAAAATAGTATTAGAATTAAAAAAAAAAAAAAGAATTAAAAATAACTTATTTCTTAGTATTATCTTTTAAAATGTAATTTATTCCTGTGATGGCAAAGCTGCATTTTTTTTTAGCACCCACTACTCCAGTTTTAAGTCACACATGATCCTTTAGAAATCAAGAAATTATTATTATTATTATTGTCCTCTAGCAAAAAAGTAATAGATTCAGTTAAAGTCTATTTACTGACATATCGCTCGAGACTTACTGATATAAAAACCCGTAAATAAATTAACTTTTGGAGTACTACTTGTTAATTAATTAAATGTCACTGTTGATGAGGATTGTTTGATCTTCAAATATTTTGCATTTAAAGCCCAATATTATTTAAAGTGTACCTAACATATACTTGCAATAGTTCCACTTTAGCTCAAACATACTAAAAGGGGTCATCGGATGCAAAGTTCACTTTTTCATGTTGTTTGAACATTAATGTGCGCTGGAAGTTTATGTACACATCTACCTTGTAATGATAAAAATCCATGCAGTGGTTTTTAATTAATCTGTAAAAATAATATCAAATCGAGCCATTCGGTGGCGTCACACCGACAGAGGCCGCTCCCACGATAGTTGATTGAGCTAATGTAAGTTAGACAAGAATATCTCAGATTCAGTGATTGAGGTGTTACGTTGCTGGATGTAATAATGAACATAGTGGTCGTCATTTACTCCCGATATCTGAGCCGCTGAAGATGCAGTGGATTACATTTATTTGTGAAGGGAATGCACCTTCCGATCTACATATATCCATCTATGTTCGCGCAAATCATTCGTGATCCAGCTTCACCTACAGCAGAAGTGAGTATAAGGTTTTTTTAATGAATCTCTGCAATCACCTTTCCTACTAAAGTGCTAGTTAGCAACTTTCGCGGCTAAACGGCTAAACTAAATGTGGCTAAAGTAAACAATCTCTTGGCAGTTGGTCACTCCACAGAGAGAAGAGGGGGCGGGGCGAGCAGAGCTCATTTGCATTTAAAGAAACAATCCATCAGAATGGGTTGATTTTTGCAGAGCTCATTTTGACAAGGTAAAAAGGGTGTTTTACACAACCACTGAGAATTTTTAACCAAAGTATATTATAAACTTAAGACCCTAATGAATCATATCAACTTGTGGAAACTGGGCATCCGATGTCCCCTTTAAGTATATATTTAGTTGGACCTCAGCACTACTTTCGCACAATTAGAGTGCATTAAGTACAAAATGAGTTGTTCCAATTTAGCAGACTTTAAATACACCAGTTTAGTACACTAAAAGTACAATTGCAGGGTATTTTTATTAAGTACATAAGATGTAAATGTAGTATACTTAGCATGAAATAAATGTATTTTAAGTACATTTTAGTATATTTTTTTTTTAACTAGGGTCATCATCATCATCAATGTTGAAAACAGGTGTAATATGTAATATTTATGTGGAAACCATGATACATTTCTTTCAAGATTCTAAAAGGAACAGCATTTCTAAAAACATTTTATAACAGTCTAACCACAATAAAAGTGTCTGCCAAGACACAGGCCAGCCTGGGAGACTGGCAAACTAGCTTAGGCTGGTTTAATGAATTGATTAATTAATTTACTTATAAATGTGGAAATCATGTGGACTTTCAATTTTTAGATTTTATTTATTTTTATTTTTTCCCATTTTTATTGAGTAAAATGTTTTCATAGTTTACGTTTATCAGTTTTTTTTTTATCTCACAATTTTTTTATTTTTTATTTTTTTGATCTCACAATTCTGACTTTATTTTCTCAAAATTGCGTTTACATCTTGCAATTTTGACTATTTTTCTAAAAATTAGTAAGATATAAACTTGCAATTGTGAGTCAGAATTGCGAGTTTATATCTCACAATTCTCACAATAACTTGCAATTTTGTGTTAAAAAAGTCATAATTGCGAGATATAAACGTGATTGTGAGAAAAAAAGTGAAAATTGTGAGTTTATCTAAACTTGCAACTCGCAATTCTGACTATATTTCTCAATTGCAAGTCTAAATCTCACAATTCTTGTTTATAATAAGGTGTGAAGGTTTATATCACGCAATTCTGAGAAAAAAGTCAGAATTGTTAGATAAAAAGTTACAATTATCTTTTTTATTCAGTGGCAGAAATGGGTTACTATGGTCCAAATTTTGCCTTGGGCATTCCTAAACTTTTGGTGGCAACATTCTGACTTTTTTTTTTTTTCCCCCACACATGTCTGGACATCACAATAACATCTAATCCAAAAGACAGTGTCTTTTTACAGTACAATATCCTCATCACTCTGCTGGTGCATTATGAATGACAGAGAGCACACACCCTAGACCTTGTCGCTAATTTTAAATGAATGACTGCAGATCACTGTCAAAGCCATACCTTGTCTCGTCCGAACCTGCGAAGGAAGCGGTAGGGCCAGGAGTAGAGAACCTCTCCCGTCTTCGGTTCCTTCAGAAGGAGGCTATCAAAATCAGTCCGTAACAGCACTGTTCCTTTCAGGCCGCACCTCTCAGAAGCCTCTGTGCGCCTCACTGTCACCTTAAAGTCTTTCATTGCTGAAGACAACAGGGAAGAGAAGCAAAAGAACACAACATATATTAGCCAACTGACAGTCAAAGATGTTTTCAAACAAAGCACACTTGTGGCTACTGGAGGCTTGAGTCTCTATGAGACTGTATCTTTCAAAATATCTAATGGATAAACACAAATAGGGTTCTTTATGTATAATCATAAAAATGCATAATATGTGACCCTGGGTCCACAAACCCAATGTTAAGTAGCACAGGTATATCTGTAGAAATAGCCAACAATACATATGGGTCATAATTACTGTTTTTCTCGTATGCCAAAAATCATTTGGATTACAGTAAAGATCATGTTCCATGAAGATATTTTGTAAATTTCCTACAGACAGATCAAAACTTAATTTTTCATTAGTAATATGCATTGCTAAGAACTTCATTTAGACAACTTTAAAAGGTATTTAATAGTTGTATCCTGTCCTAACAAACCATACATCAATGGAAAGCCTATTTATTCAGCTTTCAGATGATTTATAAATCTCAATTTATTAAAATGTACCCTTATGGCTGGTTTTGTGGTCCAGGGTCACATATATAAGTTATGTAAGATAGTATTAAAAGGCTTTTCTCTGTGAATGAATATACTGATTTCACCATTTCAACTCTTTTTGGAAGCAGATGGTATGTCAGAGGTTATTCTCACATATGTAGGATTATTCAAATCAGATTTTTTTTAGATGTGACGTACGCAATGTAATAGGTTTTTCGCACAAGTGCAAACATTTAGCACATGCACTGGTGAGAAACAAGCATTTATTAGATGTTATCGATTAAGAAAGGTCAACACCCCATTCGTTAGTGTTGAACTGCAGGGTGAACTGTGTGGTGCTCATGATTCTGCTCCTGCTCCAGAGGGATTGTCTATTAAAGGGTTCGCCATGCAGATGTTTTTCTACACTAGAGCAGACATGGGTGATAAAACTCTATTAATTTCCTGAGGTGAATGTTAGAAGGAGATTTTTCAGCATATGCCATTCAGTCCAAAAACCTTTTCTGCGGAAATTACATTTTTTAATTAAAAATTGTGGCTTTAAATATTTACTCATACATTTAAATTTAAATATTTATTAAATATTTACATATACAAATACATACATTTGATTATATATATATATATATATATATATATATATATATATATATATATATATATATATATATATATATACTACACTACCGTTCAAAAGTTTGGGGTCAGTACATTTTTATTGTTTCTTTTTTTTTTTTTTTAAGAAATTAATACTTTTATTCACCAAGAATGTATTAAGTTAATAATTAAAAGTTTATTAAAAGTTAATAATAAATAATTTACATTGTTATAAAATATTTATATTTTGAATAAACGCTGTACTTTTTAAACTTGTTATTCATGAAAGAATCCTGAAAAAAAAAAAATTACAGGTTCCAAAAAATATTTGGCAGCACAACTGTTGATATTATCCAACATTGATCATTCTAATAATAATATATTAGAATGATTTCTGAAGGATCATGTGACACTTAAGACTGGCGTAACAGCTGATAAAAATTCAGCTTTTCATCACAGGAATAAATTCTATTTTAAAGTATGTTAAAATAAAAAACATTATTTTATATTGTAAAAACAAATTTGCAATATTACTGTTTTTTTTTCTATATTTTTAATCAAATAAATGCAGCCTTGATGAGCATAAGAGACTACTTTAAAGACTATTACAAGTCTTACTGACCCCAAACTTTTGAACGGTAGTGTATATATATATATATATATATATATATATATATATATATATATATATATATATAAAATCACTATCAAATATTGTTAGTGCATTATTTAATTATAAATATATAATGTTTTATGATTATTTCATATTTCTGTTTAGATTTAGATTATGATCTATACATACTGTTAAAAGCATGTAGCAGAAATGTAACAATAATATATAAACAAACAAGTGATATTTTAGTATTATTTAGATACTACGATAGTTTTTATTAATATAGTTTTCATTTTAATTTTATATTAATCTGTAGTATTTTTGTTGTGTGCTTTATTATTATTATTAGTAGTAGTAGTAGTAGTAGTAGTATATTTGACTATTTAGGTTTATTTCAGTTTTAGTTTATTTATGTCAAGTTTGTAATTTTAGTGTTTAAACTTCAACTTATGTCATTTAGCTGCCAGGGCAACATTAAAATTTAATTAATTCAATAAAATTAAATTTAAATTTAATTAATTTAAATTTTATTTTATTTTATTTAACCAAAAAAAAAAAAAAAAAAAAAAAAAAAAAGAGATAGTTTTAGTTTAAGTTAACAATAATAACCCTGGAGTAAACACCCATTTGCATGTTTGTATAAAGATTTAAAATATGAATCTTATTATTTTAGAATATTACTTTTTAGGTTTATTTCGGTTTTAGTTTATTTATGTCAAGGTAGTCATTTTAGTGTTTAAACTTTTTCATTTAGCTGCCAGGGAAACATTTTAATTTAATTTAACTTAACTTAAAATTAAATTAAATATACAAATACATTTAAAATGTAATTTAATTTAAATTTAATTTAAATTTTAATTAAACCAATTTTTTTTTTCTTGATAGGTTTAGTTTTAGTTAACAGTGAGTTTTAGTTAACAATAATAACCCATGAATAAACACCCATTTGTATGTTTGTATAAAGTTTCAGAATATTAATATTATTATTTTAGAATATCACTATTTAGGTTTTTCAGTTTTATTTTCAGTTTTAGTCATTTTAGTGTTTAAACTTATTTCATTTAGCTGCCAGGGAAACATTTTAATTTACCTTAACTTAACTTAAAAATTAATTAAATTAAATTTAAAATGTAATTTAATTTAAATTTAATTTTAAATTTAATTTAATTTAACCTTTTCTTTTTTGTTTTTGTTTTAGTTAACAGTAATAACCCAGAAATAAACACCTATTTGCATGTTTGTGTAAAGTTTTAGAATATTAATATTATTATTTTAAAAATATTACTATTTAGGTTTAATTCAGTTTTAATTTATTTATAATTTTAGTGTCTAAACTTCAAGTTATTTCATTTGGCTGCCAGGGCACCATTTTTAATTAATTTAATTTAATTTAATTTAAGCTGAATTTAATGTAATTTAACTTAACTTAAAATGTAATTAATTAAATTATATTACATTTAAAATGTTATTTAAAATTTGATTACATTTAATATAACCTTTTTTTCAATGTTTTAGTCTTATTTAACAATTATAACCCAGGAATAAACACCCATTTGCATGTTTGTATAAACATGCAAGTTTATACAAACATGCAAAGTTTAGTTTCATCAGTTAATTTGTTAAAGTGTTACTGTATTGTCCCAATTCAGTTATGGAGCTAAAATCCATAAAGAAAAGTAAGTAAAAGTTGTTGTTGTTGTTGTTGTTGTTGTTTGGCTTTTTGGATGGGACAATATAGATGAGAGAGGAAACAACATGAACATGAACAGGAACATGAACACAAACAGGAACAGGAACAGCAAAAGACCTGGAATTAGGACTTGACCTGGCTCACACTACAATCATTACTTTATGTTATGCCATTGTTACTCTTTTACGTAATTGTGCCAGTTAAAATACTAGAAAGGGGAAGAGAGAGAAAGACTATGCAAACGACAAAGGCTGCGATGTGGTTTGGAGGTATCTTTTTTCCGTTTGAAACGTGGCTACTCCCGCCACATTCGAACTTCACTGAGAGGAAGTGTGCCTTTGCAGAGACAATGCTAGCTTCTGTTTGCAGCTGTCAGAACAGAAGCAAACACTCCACACCTCGCAGCAAATGAAAGAATGGCACTTCCTGCAAAAGAACAAAAAAAGCCACACTATATACAGACTAGTGTAAAAATGAGACTCATTTCCACATTTACATCCTGTTGTCACTGAGCAACAAGTGGTAAGATTCATATGCAAGATTCTCTCTCTCTCTTTGTATTGCTCTACAATTGGCACTGCACCAAATTCACAGCAACTGTTTTGTGGTTGTAACCCCCCATTTCCACTTACTTTCCACATGACCTCATTTGCATAACACTCCCTCACACTTTATCTCTTCCACCCTCCAGGTGTGTGTTGTGTTCAGGAAGTTGTAAAATTGTAAAGGTACGTTTGATACAAACGACACATCTCATGCAGACATAAATAGAGCGGGGTCTAAAAGTCTGAGAGCACTTTCAGTGTAAGATTCACAGCCCACGCCCTGCTGCGTTAAGGTGGCATAAACAGACGATTTTAACAGGTGGAGGATTTCCTGTGGCATCCAATCAAATTTGCAAGCAGGAGGTGACTATCCACCCTCTGCTGGTCAAGCATAAGCATAATTTAAAGGCGATTTTCTCAGTATTTTGATTTGTTTCATTTTTTTTTTCATTCCAAATAGTTGTATCTCAGACAAATACTAAATTTACCTTTATGACTGGTTTTGTGGTTCAGGGTCACATTTAAATAACATATGAAAGTCTTACCTTTTTTTTATTATTCCTTTATCATGGACACTTTAAATTGATTAACTGATTGATTAATATAATTTTACAAAATATTTCTATTTGAAATTAAAGCTGTTCTACTGCACTTTCTCATAATTAAAAAATAGAAAAAAAACTGTTTTCAACACTAATAATACTAAGAAATATTTCTTTAGCAGCAAATCAGCATATCAGAATGATTTCTGAAGAATCATATGACACTGATGACTGGATTAATGACTGCTGAAATTGAACTGAATAAATTAAAATTAAAATATATATTCAGATAAAATACTTATTTTAAATCGTGATAATATTTCACAATTTTTTTTATTTATTTATTTTTTTTTTCAAATAAAAGCTACCTTGATGACCATAAGTATGGAAGCCCGTTTCGACCACTGAATATAAAAAAGTAGAAAAAAAAAAAAAAGGTATTGCAACTTTTTCTCTCACAACTTGGACCTTTTTTCTCACAATTGGGAGTTTACATCTCGCAATTCTTTTTTTCTCAGAATTGTAAAATATAAACCCGCAATTGCAAGGTGTAATTCCGCAATTCTGGCATTATAACTTGCAATTGCAAATTTATAGCTCACAATTCTGACTTTTTTCTCAGAATTGTGAGACATAAACCTGCAATTGCGAGTTATAAAGTCCAAGGTATAAAGTTAACTCGCAAATTTTTCTTATAAAGGCAGAATCTGAAGTTTATATATTGCAATTCTGAGAAATAAAAAAATGCAACTATTTTCTTTATTTGTCATAATTTCGAGTTTATATCATGCAATTCTGAGAAAAAAGTCAGAATTGCGAGTTTATATCTTGCAATTCTGACTTCATAACTCGCAGTTTTAGTTTTGAGTTTACATCTCACAATTCTGAGAAAAGTCAGAAGCGTGAGTCTGTATAACACAATTCTGAGAAAAAATCTCATTAATCTGACTTTATAACTCATACATTTTTTATATCATGCAATTCTAAGAAAAAAGTCAGAATTTTGAGATTATATCTTGCAGGTCTGACTTTATAACTCACTGTTTTGAGTTTATATCATGCAATTCTGAGAAAAAATCTCATAAATCTGACTTTATAACTTACGCAATTTTAAGAAAAAAGTCAGAATTTCAAGTTTATATCTTGCAATTCTGAGAAAAGTAAGAAGCGTGAGTTTGTATAACACAACTCCGAGAAAATAGTCAGAATTTTGAGTTTAGATCACGCAATTCTGAGAAAAAATCTCATAAATCTGACTTTATAACTCATAAATTTGAGTTTATATCATGCAATTCTGAGAAAAAAAAGTCAGAATTGTGTTTATATCTTGCAGTTCTGACTTTATAACTCGCAATTTTGAGTTTACATCTCACAATTCTGAGAAAAGAAGCGTGAGTTTGTATAACAATTCTAAGAAAAAAGTCAGAATTTCGAGTTTATATCTTGCAGTTCTGACTTTATAACTCGCTATTTTGAGTTAACATCTCACAATTCTGAGAAAAGTAAGAAGCTTGAGTTTGTATAACAACTCTGAGAAAATAGTCAGAATTTCGAGGTTAGATCACGCAATTCTGAGAGAAAATCTCATAAATCTGACTTTATAACTCATAAATTTGAGTTTATATCATGCAATTCTGAGAAAAAAAAGTCAGAATTGCGAGTTTATATCTTGCAGTTCTGACTTTATAACTCGAGTTTGTATGTCACAGTTCTGAGAAAAGTCAGAAGTGTGAGTTTGTATAACACAATTCTGAGAAAACAGTCAGAATTTCGAGTTTATATCTTGCAATTTTGACTTTAAAACTTGCAATTTTGAGTTTATATCTCACAATTCTGAGAAAAGTCAGAAGTGTGAGTTTGTATAACACAACTGTGAAAAAAAAAATGTCCGAATTGTGAGATAAAAAGTCCAGTTCCTTTTTTTATTTTTTATTCAGTGGTGGAAACGGACTTCCACATAAAAGACTTCCAAAAACATCCAACATCTTACCCACTCCAAACTTTTTAACTGTAGTGTAATTTATTCTGTCCAGCTGTAAGTTTTGATTTTACCAATGTGACGAATTTGGCATCAGAAATAAATTGGTGCAGTCAAGGTGCGTAGAGAGCCGCATTCTTTTCTGACCTCCTAATGCTGCTGTTTTTGAATCTGGCATGTGGTTTCATATACTATGTGATCTGCTGCTATTTGATGTGGTTTACAGCTTTTTAGTATCACTAATTTCACCATAGGGTTTGATTCATTGATGACTTTGTGTTTGTTGTGAAAACGTTGAATCCTGGCATATCTGTTTGTGCTGTAAATTTGAGTAGTTTTACAGCCTTACAGTTCCCTTCTGACTGAATTTCTCACGCACCCTGTTAGCCTGCTGTCGCTTGACAGAACAAGGCCTTCTGATATTTAAATTGAAACAGATGGATTTGATAAACCGTCTGAATCTGAAAATCCCCCAAGCCCGACACATTGCAGATCAGAAAGAAAGCAACAGAATGCTGAAGCTCACACAGACAAATGGGCCAACTTTTTGCGGACAGAAATAAGTCAATTAGTGTAATGAGATCATTTAAACACTATTTCTGAATGCGGTGAAATATAGTAACATAATCGCTACAATTAAAAAGTCAGGGTTGTGTTCAAATGGCCAGTGAAGTTAGACAGGCTGGGGCAGATTGCCTGGCACCTGTGCTGCATCAGTGATATGTGTTTTTGTACTTCCACTTCCACAATGCAAAACATGTCCACTGAGGACTTCTATCTGTCTTTGCAATCTTTGGGGACGTGTTTTGGTTATATTGTGTTTGTGCATTTGTTTGATAGTCTGTTCGTCTCTTATTCAATTTGCTCACTGTAACTGAACAGATGGAAGAAGAAACAAGTACAAAGACTGAAGAATATGCAGAGAGTTCAATGGATTCATCCCACTTGTGCAAAAAGTAGTCAAACTGAGATATTTTTTAATAATAAAAGTCAGGACTAAAAGGTTGAAAACATTAATAAAATAATATATAATTAATATAATAAATTAATAATATAATTAATGAATATACATTAAATATATAAAAAAAAAAAAAAAAAAATATATATATATATATATATATATATATATATATATATATATATATATATATATATTTTTTTTTTTTTTTTTTTTTTTTTATGTATATTTATAACCAGTCATAATTAGCACGGATATATTTGTAGCAATAGCCAAAAATACATTGTATGGATCAAAATTATAGATTTTTCTTTTATGCCAAAAATCATTAGGATATTAAGTAAAGATCATGTTCCATGAAGATATTTAGTAAATTTCCTACCGTTAATATATGAAAACTTAATTTTTGCTTAGTAATATGCATTGCTAAGAACTTCATGTGAACAACTTTAAAGGTGATTTCCGCAATATTTAGATTTTTTTTGCACTCACAGATTCCAGATTTTCAAATAGTTGTATCTCTGCCAAATATTGTCCTATCCTAACAAACCATACATCAATGGAAAGCTTATTTATTCAGGTGATGTGCAAATCCCAATTTAAAAAAATTAACCCTTATGACTGGTTTTGTGGTCCAGATCATGTGACACTGAAGACTGGTGTAATGATGCTGAAAATTCAGCTTTGCATCACAGCGATAAATTACATTTTAAATTATATGTAAATAGAAATCAGTTATTTCAAATTACAATTTTCTTTTCCACCTACTTGTGAAAATACTAAATATATCAAATTAATGTCATATATAGGCTATAAACTCTGCAGTACATATATACATACAAGGAATAAATACTTGAAATATATTTAATTTAGTTAACTGATAGACAAGGGAAAGAAACTATGCGACATGTAACGTAGCCTATATTTGCTGAGTTTCAGTTCATTTTTGTGACAGAAAGGAAACTCGAATGGCAGAAAGCGACATTCTATTTGTTTTTTGTTTAAGTTGATTTTGCTGGTATGAGGAAAGTTGAAGTAATCGCGCCGGCGCACACAAACACAAAACATATCAGTTCCAGGCTTCTAGCATTGCTAACTTGACCCAGTTGGAACTTTATCAAAATAAAACACAGTGAACCAAACATCAGCGCGCCACCTCACTGTCACCGTTAGAACGCGACTGAAGTACAACGCCTATAATTTACATAATAAATAATAGTTTAGCATTTAGATGCATCGCAAATATGGAAATATTCTGGAATATTTGGATTTGTGCCGAATAAGAGAGGTAGGATACAAGAGCACAAAGCTTCATTTCGCAGACAGTTGAATGCGCAAGCCTTTAAAGTAACATTATACTCGTTTGTCAGTAAGAGACGCGTTCAGAATCAGTACATAGTCACTGCCTAGTGGGCTTTGCATTCGGCGGTTATCAAATAGAGTTGCATTACTGCGGGCGCCCCCTTCTGGATTAAGGGTGAATTGCCTGTATTCGTTGTAAGGCCTCATGCACCTATTCGAGATGCCCGTACCATGACGGTTCAGTACGAATACATGTATCGTTACACCTCTAATATATATATATATATATATATATATATATATATATATATATTTTTTTTTTTTTTTTTTTTTTTTTTTTTTTTTTTACTTCTGCATATTAACTGTACATGTGTTCACATTCTCAAATACTGCAACGTTTTAAAATAAAGGTTAAAATATAATTCTGAGTCAGATATGACATATAAGAAAGTCTGATTGAGAAAATATGTGCGTGGACTGTTAAGAAAAACACACAGCTGCTATCAATATTTCACATAATTGCAAAAGAGCCAAACTACACTCCCAAAAACAATGTTCTAAATGACAGTGTTACAAAGAACAGTACGCTATGCCAACCATCAAATAAACAGCACTTACCCAGCATTACTGAAGACATAAAAATAAAAATGTAAAGGAAGTCAAACAGGCCACTGAACAATCTTTGAGAACAGCAGGATATTGCGCATTTACACAGATAGTGGTCAATCTGCAAACAAGGCGGACATTTGTGTGATTTTTTTTTTTTTTTTCCACCACAAGAGAACAAAGATGAGCCACAACTTTCCACTACGTAACAGAGGAATGAAGAAGTAGCTGTTGGTTTACAATATTCTCAGCGCAAAATCGACTAGAGGTGTCAGACTAGTGAACAAGCCTATCGCAGCGTAAGTGTGTCAGGTTTGTAGAGACGATGTACCAAACTGGTTAGTGTTTAGCTCTGTACCTGCCATGAGTTTGAATTTTTTTTTTTTTTTTTTTCACAGAAACTGTCAGATGAGCTGGCAGTGTGACCTTTGTAAGGTACTTCACCAGATTTCTGAAACCAGCTCAGAGCTCATCCATCAGAGCAGTTCCACAAGCAACTCCTTTTGCGACTTTAGCCTTGTGTACATTCGTATTAGTGGTTTTGGAATGATTTTGTTGTAATTTTGTGGCTTTGTACACACTTTACACTTTCTTACCAGTTTCTCTGCTGCAGTAGAGAGTGTTGTCCGCCATCGTGACGTCATCAGATTCAGCATGCAAACTGTTTCCTCTCACTGCTCCTCTCTCTGTCCAGCTCATCTACAACAAACCCAAACATACAGCACTTTAGAACACACAACGCAATTTTGTCTTACCGTGTTGATTCACTACAGTAAGCCTATAATACCCATACAGCAAAGATATTAGAATCAGAATCAGAATCAGAACCATTTAATGTTTTTTAAAGAAGTCTCTTCTGCTCACCAAGCCTGCATTTATTTGATCCAAAATACAGCAAAAACAGTCAAATTTTGAAATATTTTTGCTATTTAAAATAACTATTTTCTATTTGAATATATTTTATAATGTCATTTATTTTTGTGAGTTTTTAGCATCATTACTCCAGTCACATGATCCTTCAGAAATCATTCTAATATTCTGACTTGCTGCTCAAAAAAACATTTATTATTATTATGTTTTAAACAGCTGAGTAGAATTTTTTCAGATTTCTGTGATGAATATAAAGTTCAAAAGAACAGCATTTATCTGAAATAGAAATCTTTTGTAACATTTTAAATGTTGTTATCATCACTTCTGATTAATTTAAAGCATCCTATAATTTTTTTCCCCCAAAAAAATAAATAAATAAATTGCACTGACTGCAAGCTTTTGAATGGTATAGTGTATAATGTTACAAAAGCTTTATATTTCAGATAAATGCTGATCTTTGGATCTTTCCATCCAAGAATCCTTAAAAAAAAAAAAAAAAAAAAAAAAACTACTTAACTGTTTTAAGTATTAATGATAATAATAATAAATGTTTCTTGAACAGCAAAAAACCTTTCGGCTACTATGTCAGCAGATTTGCTACTTGCTTTTTCAGATGTTTTTATGAATATATATATTTTGAATATATTTTTTGTATAGTAGATTTCTGTGTACAGTGACAGATTTTTCCTTAATATTAATAAAGTTAAATAAAATACAAATTACAGATGAAAAACTTACACTAAACAAAAAATTGGAAATTTTAAAAAGTTAATAAGAATGCCAAAAACACGAAAATTACTAAAAATGAAACATATTAAAATTAAAACGAAAAATATACAAGTAAAAGTATTTGTGACCCTGGAACACAAAACCAGTCATAAGGGTTACATTTTTTAAACTGAGATAATACATTATCTGAAAGCTGAATAATTAATCTTTCTGTTGATGTGTGGTTTGTTAAGATACAACTATTTGAACGTCTGGAACCTGAGGGCGCAAAAATATCAAAATATTGAGAAAAAACACCTTTAAAGTTGTCCAAATGAAGTTCTTAGCAATGCATATTACTAATCAAAAATTAAGTTTAGATATTTTTACGTAGGAAATTTACTAAATATCTTCATGGAACAAGATCTCTACTTAATATCCTAATGATTTTGGCATATAAGAAAAATCGATAATTCTGACCCATGCAATGTATTTTTGGCTATTTCTACAAATATACCTGCCCTACTTAAGACTGGTTTTGTGGTTCAGGGTCATATTTATACAAAGATTAAATATTAAATACTAAAATTGCACTGATCCACTCTTGTATGATGATCACAGGCATGTAAAAACCATTAGATTTATCCACATGTATAATTCGAGATCCACAGTCCTAAAACACTCACAACTGTTACAACACAATTACTGTTAAAACAGCCAAATATAGTCAGCAAAATTTAGTCTTTTTCACACTGTCAGTCCTTTATCTGCAAGTGTTATCTTCGGTGGTATATATATGCTGTGGAAATTCTCACTACACTTCTATATTTTTGCACCAGTTGAAATGCCGTTAAAACCTCACCACACGACTTCGGACAAATGGCCTTTGTTGAGGAACCACATTCTGAGCCAACAAACGCTCTCCAAAACTGTGCCGAAGTGATCATATTATGTTGCACAACAGAAAGCTTCTCAGCATAAAGCTGTATTCATTTCCCCCAATGCATTACATAAAGCTCTTCCATTCCACACAGCCTTCCTCATTCAACAGCCACAACACAGCTTCTACTGTTGGCATTCTGTAGCACCACTTCAGACTCGAATTCTCAAAGACAGCAGCCTGTTTTAGGAGAAGGCTAAAAAGCTGGAGGAAATGGAGACATTCCTATTGGTCTGCTGTATATCAATTTATTGGAATCCATAGCTGAATGATTCAATCCCATATCTGGCAAGCATCACTATTGCTGATTCTCATACTAAGGCGTGGGGATTTGAACAAACCTCTAAGCCTAAGTTTTAAAGTTTGTTACTTGTTTTATACTGTTTGTGCTACAGACATAATTGATTCTTTTCCAATCACCAGAGAAGCCACATTTTCATCTGGCAGACACTTGGGCAAAATTCTGTCTGTCTGTCTATTTATAGTATCTAACTACAGTATCTACACTGCCGTTCAAAAGTTTGGGATCAGTAAGATTTTTAATCTTTTTAAAGGAAAGACATCTCTAATGCTCCACAAAGTTCCATTTATTTGATCAAAAATACAGAAAAAAATTGTAATATTATGAAACATTATTGCAATTTAAAATAACTGTTTTCTATTTCAATACATTTTAAAATTTAATTTATTTCTGTTATCAAAGCTAAATTTTCAGCATTGTTACTCCAGACTTCAGTGTCACATGATCCTTCAGAAATCATTCTAATATGCTGATTTATTATCAATGTTGGAAACAGTTGGGAACATATGATACATTTCAGGATTCTTTGATAAATAAAAAGTTAAAAAGAACAGCATTTATTCAAAATAGAAATCTTTTCTAACAATACAAGTCTTTATTGTATCACTTTTTTATCAATTTAACACATCCTTGCTGAATAAAATGATTAATTTCTTTCAAAAAAAGAAAGAAAGAAAAAGTGAACTGACCCCAAGCTTTAAACGGCTGTGTTATATTGTTACAAAATATTTCTATTTTAAATAAATTATTTTCTTTTTAATGTATTATTCATCAAAGGATCCAGAAAAAAGTATAACAGGTTCCAAAAAAACAAACAAACAAACAAAAAACACAACTGTTGCCAACATACACTGTAAAAAAAATTGTTCCAAAAAGTTGTTTCAAATTAAAATAATTTGTTACCCCACTGACTTAAAATGTTTAGTTTAGTCAACTTGAAATTTTAAAATACTTAATATTAATTTAAGTGACAACTGGAAAATTTTAGTTGACTAAACTACAAATTTGCAGTCAGCGGGGTTGAAACAACTTCTTTTTTTTTTACCGTGTAGATAATTCTAATAATAAATTAGCATATTAGAATGATTTCCGAAGCATCATGTGACACTGGAGACTGGAATAATGATCCTGAAAATTCAGCTTTGCATCACAGGAATAAATTCCATTTTAAAGTATATTAAAATAGAAAAACACTATTTTAAATTGCAATAATATTTCACAATATAACTGTTTTTTCTGTATTTTTAATCAAATAAACACAGTCTTGATGAGCAGAAAAGCCTTCTTTAAAAACATTTGAACAGCAGTGCATTTATCCGTTCTGCCTTTCTACACATCTGTCTCTTTTAAATTAAAGTTTTCAATTAAATTGCATTTGATAATTTATTAATCGTTACATTTTAATTCAATGTTCTTACATACAAATTCGAATTGCATTTCTGCATTTTGTTTTCTACCTTAATTCTAATGCAGTAATTGAATTGGAGTTTAAAAGGCAATCTCAATTCAATTCTGAATGGTGCACAATTCTTCCTGGCAGGAAAATTCTGAGAAAATTCCACAGGAGGAAACCCAGCCATATCTAGAGATCAACGCAACATTTTAACCACTTAGGAATCACTTATGTTTACTTCAGAAGGTGTTAAAATGTAGTTCATGTGGATATGGAAGTAAAGCAATAAAAGCGTGTTACTGTAGCTCAAACAAAATGTAAGGTCAAACCACCGGGTATGACCTACTATACTACTTTAATGTTAAAATGAGAAGTTATAATTAGAGAAGCTTTCATAAGGTCAACGCTTCGGGTACAGGCCCCACTGCTCAGAGCATGCATCTTAGCTCATGTAATGTCATGGAGCATTTACTGTAACCCATGGCCCAGTGAGCTTCAACAATTTGCAGCTGTCCGAGGAGAGCTTATGTACCTCTAACATCCATTAAGTCAATGTTACTTGATTGTTACTTCCTTTATTTGAACTATAACTGTCACTCACAACACAAATATATGGTACAATGAGATATGAAAACAACTTCCCTTCTTTAAATATAGAAAGAAAACACATTCACTGGAAACAGAAGCTTTTCTTTGCACAAATATGAACTAGAGCAGCACGAAAAGCTCTGTGAGTCACACGAGCAAGTTTCTGATCAGCTTTGAAGGGCTTTTACATCTGCTGAGGTGACAAAAAACCCTGGCAAGCTGCCACAATTTGAATCCTCACGTCTGCAGAAATTTAACATACGGAGCTGACGAGCTTTCAGCGAAGACAATCTCTATACTCTTGGCTGATGGGAGAAGTAAATATAAATGTCTGTTACATTGGCATGCAACAAGAGCTTTAGAAATGCAATTGCTATTACAAAGCCTGGAACAAAAGACAGGACCTGGAAACTTTGATATAACCGCTCTACACCCTTGCAATCAGGTGTCAAGCGAGCACCACAATATTCCAAAACAGGATTTCTTGTTTTCAAAAGCAGTGTTAAAATACTGAAAAGAGACAATCACACAATACCGGAAAGGCGATTTCACACAGTTTCTGGATCCAGTCCTCCAGCTCAGCTGTCTCAACGGCGAAAACAAATGTCTTTTCAGTTGTCTCCACCAAAAAGGGGCCACAATCCCGTGGACAGCCTTCGACATCAGCGTCCGAAACACGAATACAGTCATTCATTTTTATCACCTGTAAAAAAAACCAACATGAACTCAGAAATGGAGATTTAAAATACTTAACCTTCAGCATGCAAGGTTTTGTTTTTCTAATTGTTTTGAAATGTTTGACAAGTGGACAAACACATCAGCTTTTAATTATGCTTCAAGATGTCCAGATTTGCTATTTGGTTGCATGGATAATATAATGCATGAACTTTTTTTCTTTCTTTCCTTCCAGATCTGATCATTATCCATATGCATTCATTTCATGAGATAGTTTTTTAGTGAAAATCCTATTTTTTATGTAAAGCGGGGATTTTTGTTTCTCATATTTCTTAACAGAAATGGGAACAGATTTATTGGCACTTCCTGCAAATTGTTTGTACATGTTCGCCCACGCATAAACCATTTGCATGACCCCCCACCGAGTTTGATTGTTCATGTGCCTTGGCACATCAAGGATCTACATCGCTCTCTTCAGATATGCCACGTCTTATTTATGTTTGCATCACATGGAAAATCTGAGCTCCACGGTTTGTGTTGCTCACCTTTTTGTTTTCCTGTTTGCGGTTGGCCTTCTCCAGTGTGTTGCTAGCTCCATCTTTAAACTCAAAAAACTCAAGGCGAGAGATGGAGCAGGAGCTCTCTCGGTAAAGCACGGACCAGACCTTACGCCATTTCTGAAACAAAGAGAAGATAAATAGCTGAAAGTGACGTAAACTGTCACACTTCTTTATTTGCAATGTCCTCCAGGCATGTACATTTATGAGAAACAAAACTAATGGACCTGTAAAACATGTTAGAGACATAAAACATTATCTTGTGACAAATCTTGACTCATGTTTTGATGGGTAGGTTGAATCACTGGGTCGGTATGATTTACATTTCAAACTTTTTTATACAAAAAACACATGACTCATACACAATCCTCATCCTGATACGCATTATTCACAGTATCATAAGCAGCCAGAAACAGGTTTAATATTCTGAACATTTTAATGTAGTGAAACTATTAATAGGACTGGGTAAAAAATATCAGTTTTTCAATTTTAATCGATTCTCATTTTTGCGAAAGGACACAGATTCTTAAATCCCAAAAATCGATTAGCCTAGCCTGTTTTTAGTTAATAAACGTACCATTTTAGCGCGCTTCCCATCCAGTAAATCGCCGTAAGCTTTGTGTTTGGTTACTTTTGAGATGAAACAAAGTCGCAGATTCCAAATAATGTCCATTTTATGACAGTATTCAAACAATAATTGTCGTTTTGGCGCTATTTAACGTGGCGTGACAGACCGCTGTAGCGCCTCAGTTCAAGAAAAGCGGAACGTCAGCTTATCATCTCCTCCAAAATCAGTCTCAGCACAAAATCAACACTAATAAACAACCGAAGGTATGTTAAAAGAAACAGTAGGCCTACAACTTACCGAAATCTGTATCCTGTCTCATGTAATCACTCTATCAGTGTTTCAACCGCGCAAATCCGTCAGTATAACAGCTTGTAAACAATGTCACGTAACGTGGCATTTACCTCAGAAAAAAACATACTTGGTGAATATAAAACTGGTCAGCTAGAAAAATTAACTGTCAAGTTTTTATAACAGCCACCATTTAAATGTTTATATTTAAAAAACGAATTGGAGTAGAAATAGAATAATGTAATTGTCGCTTTATTTTTATAAAAACAGAAATGAGTGTAATTTAAGCGTTTGTATACAAATCAGTTAATTTCAAGCTTCAGTATTATGGTAATGTAGTACCAACTGTCTCCCTGTATATTTTACAACATTAGTTGAATTTTCTTCCTACCTACTGTGCCTCATATATATTCAAAATAAGTATCGAATCGAATTGCAAACTAGTGAATCCGAATCGAATCAAAACGAATTTCTGTCAAAACCCAGCCCTAACGATTAACATACTTATTATTTGGTATAATATGTCTGCGTTTAGAAGCAAAGCATGTAATGACAAAACTTACCCCACAGTATTTTTTAAATAAATGCTTAGCCATTAGACAAATTATTTGCATAGTTTTATAAATTCATTATCATGTATATATTTAAACTGTAAAATTAAATGTATTTCTTCTGCTATGTCAAAAAGTTACTTTGACATGCAAAAACAATTTCTTAAAGTTACTCACATGTATTTGTAAATCACATATGACGATGCCTTTTCTAAATACACAAAGCAGGATTAAAGGGGTGACACATCTTACCCACCAACACACTTTACACACTCACTCTTCCACATAGTAAAACAAATATAGTTTTCATGGTGTCAGCGATATTACCAACAATTTTGCACTTTAGCATGACTAAAATGGGAAGTGTTTAATGTAAAAATAGCCAGAGTGCATCTTCCCAAAATGATAATGTAAAAAAAAAAAAAAAACACAAATAGTCCAATGGAAAAATGTGTACACATCAATATGAGACACATGTAGATTAAGATAATGAAAACCTTTTCCAGCTTTAACATTGTCTCGAGTGCCTAACGATAGACGGATCACGTGAGCATCAACTGATAGCACTTAAAGTGTGAGATTCCTCAGTCAGGAAATACCTGTAATAAAATGAAGAGTTTAACTAATCTCGGTGGTACGGACATTAACTGCCATTTCAGAGAAATTCATGGCCTCAAACAGCACATAATCTATTACAGATGCAACACACTCCTTGTGGTTTCCTAAAGAGACAGCGCTGATCCTATTCCTAACATTAGCTCACTTTAATGGACTCCAGCAGCCCATAAGTCCTCTAAATTATGCCAACAGGCTATTCCTCTACTGCAGTCCCATATGGCGGAACCAACAATATTATCAGTGGCATCAATCAAAATGAAGCGAAAAATGGTTTTAGATGAGAATACGGACAAGTTAAAGTGGATCACGTTCACAGTTCAGGAAGCTGCTCATGACACTGCCAGGGAGCTTAATATGATTCATGAATTTATCTATTATTGTAATTGCTCTATAGATATGAAGTATTTGGTGACAAACATGTGGTTCAAATTAGGCAAAGTGAAGGCTGCTAATTGAAATTTATAAGCCCAGCAAGCTGCGCACAAATGTATAATGCAAAAGTCTTTATCTTTTTAATTAACTTGTGAATTGAAATATAATTTCTGTCACACTAACATAATTTTATACCATTATAAAAACAGGAACTTTTCTGATTTCCAAATCTCGATCAGTTATACATAAGTCTTCAGTATTGCATATTTTGATGCAACTAGGGTAAAACTAATTAAACGAATCCATTACGTTCCCCACACTGTAAAAATGTCATAGTTTTAATGAAAACAAACTGTAAAAATATGTTAATTAGTTGTTGCATTATAATTTTAATATGTGTTACTATGATGGTGTTTTATATCTGCGGGCACGACACTGTGTGTACCTTTAATATTTTAGTATTTACTTCATCTTGTGGGTAAGATAATTGTGATGAGCTGAGAATCTACTGTACATGTGGCTTTTTTCATGACCACCTGTGTATTGTGGTGGTTGTCAAGGCATTATAAAAGTTCTTTCCTTCCAGATTATAACATTTTAACATTATATCAATTCATGATTATTCCCGGTAAAGTTCCGGCAACCACAGCTACCAGTTTTTTTTTTGTTTTGTTTTGTTTGTTTTTTCGGGGAATTTCAGATTTCGTTTTATTTTTTTATTTATTTTTTTAATACAGTGCAGGTTTAATATATTAAAAAAAAAACTGAACTGATCTATACGCTTGTAATACAGTACTACTCAACATCAAGAGTACATTACCGGTTTGTTTGCTTGAGGCCTTAATCTTTGGACAGGTGTCAGACTAACAAATTTCCACACCTATTAATTGTATTATTATTATTTTATAATGTATTTTATTTTATTCTGTCATTTGTCTGCAATATGAACAGCTGTTTTGCAATTTTACAGACAACCGCACACAAAACTGTAGGTGTTATACAGGAACTAAAGAAGGGCCAACTGTCCAGTGGTATTTTGCGACAGAACATTTCGCAAGTAAATAAACAGATAAGATCCAACAAAAGAGTTTTTACAATATTCATGAATTTATTATTTTGTGGTAATTTATGTAAGAGAGCAGCTATATCCTGGGGTCAGACCAACTGCGTCTATTTAGTACAGACTTCATTTTGTTCTGTGACAACAGTTACAGACCATTACCGTAAAAAAACATGATTGTTCTTTGATATCGTCTTTTAACATTCGCCCGCCTCGTCGTAAGTAAAGCACGTTGTGTCTTACCTTCCCAAACCGCTGTTGTTGTAAATACAGTATCCCCCTCTTTCTAATGTCCTCCTCCATTTCTCACGGTCTTGTCTCCGACCCAGCTCCTTCAGACTGTCTCATCTAGTGTATCATACTTCTTCTGCTAAACTTGCTTGTGACGCAAACAGCATCTCCAAGTTCCGCCATGTCTACTTCCTGTATAGCCCAAAAGAGTTGACACTTCTTTTGCAGAGCTGTGCAAGAGCCTCTGTGTTTGAGAGCCAAAGCCACAATGATTACTCAAGATCATGAGTTTCCTCATGTTATTTGGTAACTAAATGAGAGGAAACAGCATTGTATTTTAGATTTATAAACATCACAAACTTACCAAACCTAGAAAATCAGGCAAAATAAATATTTTTACATTTTTTGGTTGACTGCATGAGGCCTGAGTGTTTCCATATGATTGTCTCATATTACTTTGTTGAGAATTTAAGCAGTAAGTTGTTTTTTAAAAAAATGTAACTTTTAAACTAGAAGTTAATGCAAGTAACGTCACTGATTTATATTTGTCACATGAGCTATTTTAGGCCTGAGGTCTTATTTTTCGGGGTCTGTGGTCAACTGCAAACTTCCTGTTCTACAGCGTGTCAAGTTTCCATCACACACACAAGCACACACCAACTTACTTTCCAGAAAATAAGGGATGCTTTACTGACCAAGGCCTGCATCTTTCTAGCTGTTTTAGGATAGACAAAGACTATCGGTTAATAAGATAAGCGCTGTCTTGCATTTTAATTCATTTCTTGAACACAGTAATAGTCTTACTTTTATAAATAAATAAAAAATAAATATGCATTTGTAGTATAGGTATACAATTTGTAAAGACTTTGATATAAAATATATTTACTCATCATATAAGGATCTAATGGCACTGCTATATTTATTCATTAGGTCTCTGGCTTTTGGTTTGGCCTGCAAAATTAATGCAACACAGCTGTCAGACCTACAAACAAAGCCCTTCTTCCAAGGGAAGTCTGCATTTAGTTAACTCGAACATAATTTTGTCCCAAATATTTTCTGAAACAAATTAGCTGCATGACTATTAAAAACCTGCCTCCACGACGACAAGATGTCATGGGGTTTTTTCCAGGGCGTCGCTATCAATCTTATTCTTCAAGACGGAAGTAAGCCTACAACGCGTCATCAGTTGGCCATATTGGTGGCACTGAATGTAAACAATGCCACTGAACCGAACGAAACTAACATATTTTGCTGATTACTGCCAATTAATGGTCAATTATTGTCATGTTTTGGGCTGTACTAATCGCTCGGATCAGAAAAAAAAACATTTGGAGTACTATAGACTGCCAAAAGTTATAACAAATGAAGCAAAAGAGTCTGAGGAACAAAAGGTAATTAAAGGTAACTAAACCAGGATTTCCAGGGCAAGAATCTTGACAACATTCCCATTTGTGCTTATCATTTCCGGTCAGGTAGGTGAAATATTAGGCTAATATCTTAATTAATACAGCTCACATGTATCTTTACCACCTATTAACTTTAGTTTTCAAAATATTACGCCCTTTCCTGCATACTGAGTCCTTCTGTATATGATTTAGCAGCTTCCACACAGTTGTTCCGTGCAGTGTTGCCAACTTCTTTCAATGGAAAGTAGCTAAACTTCGCTTGAAAAGTCGGCAAATGTCGTTAGGTGACGTCATACGGTAATTAGCATATTCATGACGTCAGTGCGTGGTACTGTCTTGCCTCTCTAGGCTCAATTACTGCATTTTAATGCAGCCAAATTCTCAATAAAACGGTTTTCATTGATGTATTTCATATATATATATTGATATATTTTACTGTTTCTGTTGTCAGACAACGGGATGAATATGAAATATTGACTGAAACGCGGATCATTAAGGCTACATTACCAGCTCTCGAAGACGAAGATATTAATCTACACTAAAATCCTGATTCATAGTCACGACATTCTCTAATGAAATCAAATACACATACAAATAAGACAATGGCTGTGCTGTGATTTCAGCTTTGCACTTGCATGTAAAATAGACGCAACAGAATATCTTTTTTTAACTGAAACCGCTGCTCTTCTGCCGCTCCCTAAATAGAGCAGACGCAGCTAGAGAGAGAGATGTTCGTGCGCTGGGAAAGCACGACCTCGTGCTTGTGTGGCAGTACCGGACAGCCTCAGAAACTAAACAGGGTTTGTCCAAGAAGTCGCTAGATTTGTTGTTGTCTGAAAACACTGGTAACACCTCTTAATGGTTACTGGCAACACTGGCTCTGTATTTTTAGACTGCATAAATTAGCAGAACAACATGTTCAGTAGGCTGGTACAATAACCTATGCTTCCACTATGGCCGCATCCGGGTAACTGACCAAATCATGACATAAGTGCTAACCCTCTATAGGGAAACAACAAGAAGAATAACAACATGCAATAAATGGTAAAACTGTTTGCACTACAAACCACTGTGTTCATAAATAAGATAATACATTAAAATAACATGGTAAAACACACTACATCACGGAGCAAAACAAGCTGTTTTGTACAGCTAAAAATAGCTGGACACAGGTGACACCAAAAGCCAGACCCAAAAAATGTACAAATGGCGACGCCCGCTTGTAGGGAAAAATAAGGTTAAGTGTTTTTAAAAAACATTAGTAGCCTATATACTGTGTGGTTGTTTACTGGTCAAAATTAAATGAGCCCAGTCTGCCTCTATAATATTCAAATCTCCTTGTTAATGCATGTTTAAGTTGCTTATCATTTAATAGCAAAACAAGCCACATCGATCTAAAGCAACAGCTCACCTCTGCTCACCAAGCTCACTTGAAGTCTCATTTTGTCTGTTTTATAAACAGCGCAGGATGAAATCTATGTCGAAGTTTAATACTTAAGGGCTCCTTTGTACCTCAAAATCAAAATATGAACAGCAATAAAAAGACTTCATGCTTGTAAGTAGTATCTTCTCACTGCCCTCTAGGGCTTTAAAACAGCACTGCACATGATCACCACACCGGATTTGCTTCTCATTAAAGATCAATTTTGACGCAATTAAATAGGTTTGACAGCACACATTTTTTAAAAGTATAATATAACTAAGAACAATGACATAATTCAGTTGTAGAAGAGTACAGTGTAAGTACTAAACCACTGGCAACGAAGGCAGAAAAAGAGAAGGAAGAGAGATCGTGTTTTTAGGCATTTATTTCAATTCGTCATCATTATCCCTTCCGATCTTGTTTTATTTATTTATTTATTTATTTATTTGTTTGCTCTGCTAAACAAATTTTCGTGTTTGTACTTGAACTTCTATTGCATCGAATGCAACCTTTAACCTCTAATGACTTTAGAAACGGTCCGTTTTTGCCTTATAAGCTCATCTGACATTTAATTTTAGTTTTGCTGTCTGTGCTGTTCTTCATTTGCCTGTTATTGTTCCTCAGTCATGAACACGAACTCTTCCTGTTGTCTTCCACTCTCATTTTATTGATTACAATAAATCCACTCATAAGACTGATGATCTTTCACACAGCACATGGATCTCATTTTCCACAAAACTGGAAGGAAAACAAAAGCATGGAAATGACTTGTTTAAGAGTCTGGAACTGCTTTCCTTTATTTAAATCAGACAGAGGCAGCTCTTTTGGAGAGCAAAGAGGCCGTTTTTAAGTGGCTATCATGGTTTAGCATTAGCTGTGCAATGAATGCTGCAGGGGAATTCGAGTGCCTGTGGTGTCTGTGCTGGTTGATGGAGAACAAAAAGGGAAAAGTGAACAATAGTCATTTTGTCATTTTTGTTCTTCGCCTAACTATGCTTTCCCAACCAGCAATAACTAAATCTGGTAAGCTATATAAATTCATCTGCATGCTTTGGTTGTCTACTGCATTTCCTAAAGCTATTTATTTGACTTTCAGGCCTACCTCAGTCTGCTTTTGGCCTCCTTCTATGTGCCAGTAATGTCTTTTCATGACACAGGATATTAGTGGATTCTTGGGCAGAGATGGGAAGCCCCTCGCTGCTGGCTCTGGAAGTTCACACGATCCCCTGAATATTTTTTCAATTTTCCATAGAATTTGGGGGAAAGAAAAATAACTGGGAGCAATGAAACAGAAACCATAGACTCTCTTAAATTGCTGGAAACAACTAGAGTTTTGTCTTGGGAACCGTCTTTGCGACTAAAATCACAAAGCATCAGGAGGTAAAAACTTAAATGAATAGTTCACCAAAAAAATGAACATTTGCTGAAAATGTAGTTGTCCTCAGGCTATCCAGTGTAAATGAGTTTGTTTCTTCATCCTAACAGATTTGGAGAAATTCAGCATTACATCACTTGCTCACCAATGGGTCCTCTGCAGTGAATGGGTGCCGTCAGAATGAGAGTCCAAACAGCTGATAAAAACATCACAAGTAATCCACACGACTCCAGACCTTTACATTTAAATCTGGGATGAACTGAGGGTGAGTACATTTTCAGCAGAACTTCATTTTTGGGTGAATTTGGCCCAAACTCTGTGACAAGGGAGCCCATGGAGATCCTCTATGATATATTCTACCCAGAAAGTCAAAATATGTAGCATGTCTAGTAAAGGTGTTTTGAATTTTCAGAGTGTTTGGTTGTTTAAGGCAAGAGGAAACAGCTCTGTCCCAAGGTGCTCTCAGTCTGAAATGATTTCGACCTTACTGCAGGCTAATTGCTTTAACAGTAGACTGCTGGGTGGAAGTCATGCAAATGGACCCTTAAACCACATGTTGTTACATTTGGTTTATTGCGCATACTGTTTTTGTGAAGAAAGAATGGTGTATTACTCTACCTCAGTATTTTTACAGAAGAACTACCGTACAGTACAGTACATTTATATAAAATACTATTAAAAGTTCTCCATTCCATTGATTACAGGTTTGAAGCAACATGTCAAAATGTGAATCTTTTATACAGCTTACATAATGTATCATCAAAAACATAACCTAAAATAAATGCATGGCTGTTATCATAATTATTCTGAGTTAAAGGCACCAGAGAAAATCATGAGAGGGCAGAGAAAATGGGGGTTAAAAAGCTGTTATTCACGGCTGTTCTGTTAAATACAGGTCGCTGCTCCACTAAAAGGTGAAATTAGAGGGTTAAGTGATGTTTACTGTATATTAATATGTAGTCTGATGGTGTTTGTTGTATTTTCATCAAAAGAAGTCCAACCTGTAGGCACATGTACCGAAGAATAGGATCTCTGTGTTTATGTCCAAAGACAGAAGATCATAAAGATATATTAAAGCCAGCTGTGTGCTCAACTGCCTCACCCAGATCTGACACACATTCGAAGGAAAGGCTGGTAAAAGAGGGATGCCACATGTGGAAACATACATAAACTCAGAGGCTGATACACATTCTGCTTTAAATAGAAACGGGTGGATTGTGAAGAAGAGAGTTTGCATGAGAGTCAAGCACAAATTAGACAGCAGCAACTTCTCAGCAGTGGACTTTCAGAGAAGATAAGACTGTCAGTCTGCATTTTAGTGATGAGGATTTTTCAGTGACTCTCGATGTTCTCACGAGTGAAGTGTTTTATTTTGTCAACTTTTTCCCCAGAATTGTGTGATACAGACTCGCAATTGCGAGTTATAAAGTCAGAATTGCAAGATATAAACTCACAACTCCGACTTTCTTTCTCAGAATTGCGAGATAAAAACTCTCAATTGTGTTTTTTCTCAGAATTACATGATATAAACTCGCAATTGCGAGTTATAAAGTCAGAATTACAAGATATAAACTCACAATTCAGACTTTCTTTCTCAGAATTGTGAGATAAAAACTCTCAGTTGTGTTTTTTTCTCAGAATTACATGATATAAACTCGCAGTTGCGAGTTATAAAGTCAGAATTACAAGATATAAACTCACAATTCAGACTTTCTTTCTCAGAATTGTGAGATAAAAACTCTCAGTTGTGTTTTTTCTCAGAATTACATGATATAAACTCGCAGTTGCGAGTTATAAAGTCAGAATTACATGATATAAACTCACAATTCAGACTTTCTCAGAATTGCGAGATAAAAACTCTCAATTGTGTTTTTTCTCAGAATTACATGATATAAACTCGCAGTTGCGAGTTATAAAGTCAGAATTACATGATATAAACTCACAATTCAGACTTTCTCAGAATTGCGAGATAAAAACTCTCAATTGTGTTTTTTCTCAGAATTACATGATATAAACTCGCAATTGCGAGTTATAAAGTCAGAATTGCAAGATATAAACTCACAATTCAGACTTTCTTTCTCAGAATTGTGAGATAAAAACTCTCAGTTGTGTTTTATCTCAGAATTACATGATATAAACTCGCAGTTGCGAGTTATAAAGTCAGAATTACATGATATAAACTCACAATTCAGACTTTCTTTCTCAGAATTGTGAGATAAAAACTCTCAATTGTGTTTTTTCTCAGAATTACATGATATAAACTCGCAATTGCGAGTTATAAAGTCAGAATTACATGATATAAACTCGCAATTGCGAGTTATAAAGTCAGAATTGCAAGATATAAACTCACAATTCAGACTTTCTTTCTCAGAATTGTGAGATAAAAACTCTCAGTTGTGTTTTATCTCAGAATTACATGATATAAACTCGCAGTTGCGAGTACAAGATACAAAGTCAGAATATAAACGAGTTAATATTATAACTCACAATTCTGACTTTTTTCTCACAAATGCAAGATCGTATTTCACAATTCTGACTTTTTTCTAGCAATTGCAGGTTTACAGTATAACTTGCAATTCTGACTTTATAACTCTCAATTCTGACTTTTTATCTCAGAATAACGTGATATAAACTCACAATTGCGAGTTATAAAGTCAGAATTGCGATATAAACTCACAATTCTGACTTTTTCCTCAGAATAACATGATATAAACTCACAATTACAAGTTATAAAGTCAGAATATAAACAAGTTAATCTTATAACTCACAATTCTGACTGTTTTCTCACAAATGCAAGATTGTATTTCACAATTCTGACTTTTTTTCTAGAAATTGCCGGTTTACAGTATATCTTGCAATTCTGACTTTATAACTCGCAATTCTGACTTTTTATCTCATAACTGAGTGATAAACTCGCAATTACGAATTATAAGTCAGAATTGAGTGATATAAACACATTGTGCAATAAAAACTTGCAACATTGTGCAACCTATAACTTGTGAGTTATAAAGTCAGAATTGCATGATATAAACTCACAGTTGCGAGTTATAAAGTCAAAATTGCGAGACATAAACTCACAATTCTGGCTTTTTTTCTCAGAATAGTAATAAACTTGCAATTACACGTTATAAAGTCAGAATTGCGAGACAGAAACTCACTACTCTGACTTTTTTCTCAGAATAACGTGATATAAACTCACAATTACAAGTTATAAAGTCAGAATTGCATGATAAACTCGCAATTAAAAGTTATAAAGTCAGAATATAAATGAGTTATTGTTATAACTCGAAATTCTGACTTTTTTCTCACAAATGGGAGTTTGTATATGTAATTCTGACTTTTTTGTGGGTTTACAGTATATCTTGCAATTCTGACTTTATAACTCGCAATTTTGATTTTTTTTTCTCAGAACTGAGTGATAAACTCGCAATTACTAGTTATAAAGTCAGGATAATAACGAGTTAACATAACTCGCAATTCTGACTTTTTTCTCACAATTGCGAGTATATATCTCACAATTCTGACTTTTTTCTCTCAAAATTGAGTGATAAACTCGCAATTACAAGTTATAAAGTCAGAATTGCGAGATTTAAACACAGTTCTGACTTTTTTTCTCAGAATAGCATGATATAAACTTACAATCCTGACCTTTTTCTCAGAATTTCATCATATAAACTCGCAATTATGAGTTATTAAGTCAGGATATAAACAAGTTAATGTTATAACTCTCAATTCTGACTTTTCTCACAAATGCGAGTTTATATCTCTCAATTCTGACTTTTTTTATAACTCGTAATTCTGACTTTTTTTTCTCAGAATTGAGTGATAAACTCACAATTACGAGTTATAAAGTCGGAATTGCGAGATATAAACTTGCAGTTCTGAGAAAAAAGTCACAACTGTGAGATACAAACTCGCAAATCTGAGAAAAAAGTTAGATTTGTGAGTTTATATCTCACAATTGCAAGTTTATATCACACAGTTCTGAGAAAAAAAGTCATATTTCTGAGTTTATATCTTGCAATTGCGGTTTTATATCACGCAATTCTGACTTCATTTCTCAAAATTGTGAGTTTATATCAAAAAGACTCAGAATTGCAAGATGTAAACTCGCAATTGTAAGGACAAAGTCAGAATTGTGAGATTAAAGTGGCCTCATGGGACAGACAAGTGTGAGTGAATACTACGAATTCGGACATCCTACTCTTTTCACATATTGTTTTTCACCTATAGTATAGAAGTATTCATATTCAAATGCAGCCTATGACAGATTCATAAAAAATCATTGTGAATCGAGAAAAGATTCCGCATCGATTCTGAGATTTTCCGAAAGCATTGCGATTCTCTCGAATAAATTCTAAGCATAGTTTTTAACAGCAGATGGCACTGCATGCTTTAGAAACAACTGTACTCTGCTTGCTTCCTGTTGCTTACACACACTTGAACCTTAAATAATCATTCATAAAGTTCAAAAAGGCTGAAGCGAATTACAAGAGTGTTTACAGTGGGCTGTTGGCACATTAATCTCGTGTCATAAATGCATTTTGACTAGTGCTTTTCAGTGGTCTTCTTCGTAAGCATTTGAGTGTGCAGTTAAAAACTAGATTTGAGTACCATCTGCTGTTAAAAACTAAGCTCAGAATCATTTGGAAAATCTCAGAAATCACAATACGTAGATTTATCATCAAAATCCTATTGAAGACGCACAACAATCTTCTGTGGATTCATTTGGAACTATTTTCATTGAATGAACAAAAACGGGCAATGTAGCTATTGTACCTTATATATAAGTTATTCAATATTAAATTCTTTATTAAACTGTTGTATAAATGTTACACTTATGTTACACTTTTGCGATTAACTATTCATGAAACGGACAATTACAGCATTCCATTTCAGTATATTCTGGTTGCGTCAAAATGTCATATTTATAAAAAATGAAGTTTACAACCAAAGTGAAAAGCGCTGTCACACAAAAAATTATTTTAAATATAAAGTTCTATTTATCAAAATTCAAAACTGAAATTAAAATATGAAGTTATCAAAAAATAGTTGTTCAAATTTCACAGTTCTTCATGTTTCGTTATTCAGATTGTCACTCTGAAGAAGAGCTTTAGTGAAACAAAAAAGACATTCAGCTTCAGTAGCTACTCTCCGTACTGAATTTCAAAGCTTCTAGCAGCTTCCAAACGACTCCGCTCTCTCATTGTGTGTTTTTCATCCATTTTAGAGGCCTGTGCCATTGGGAATTTATTTAAGCTTCTTCCTCGCCGTCTCCATGTTTGATTATCCAGATGTAGAAAAAGCTCAGGAGGGGGATGTTTTTTTACAGGCTCACTACTCATTGCCTGAGTGTCTTCCTGCCATGTCTCAAATTCAATGGCTAGACATAAAAAGACATTGTTTTCTTGGGGGTGTTGGGATCTGAAGTTTAGTAATAATCCCTGTCATAGTCTTGCAATTGGTCATAGCTCATCATTTCATTCACGTTTTGTTCCAAATAGGTAGACATCTCATCTGTGTAAGAAAAAAAAAACAGATTACACTGTACATAAAGCTATAATGGAACACTACTGTAGGCCATTATAGCTCAGGATATAACTTTTACCTGGTGGCAGGACTCCTAAAATTGCTGTGGCTGAGACGTGGCCAAGCTCATTTCGAGCGATGCACCTGTATGTGCCAGAATCCGTCTGACCGGCCTCTTCAATCTGCAGCCAACTGGAAAGTTCATACTTCTGAGGGCCACCTCGTGACTACAGGAAAAACAGATAGATGGAAAGGCAGAGGTGAATCCCGACACACTTTTTCCTATCGACTAAGTTCATTAATGGATTTAACCAGGAACGCCCGTCATGTCCCAAATCCTGAAGCCATAAACACCTGCAGTAAATCGTTAGACATGAATATTCCCATAAAATCTGCTGACTTACTTTGTGGAAAAATCAGTGTAATGGATTTCAACATGGTATCACTAGCCAAAATATAAAGTGTAAAGGAATATACTGTTCTGTTACTAATCTGTTCTGTTCTTCATCGGAACAAAAAATTGCATTATATCACTTGCTCACCAATGAATCCTCTACAGCGAATGGGTGCCGTCAGAATGAGTTCAAACAACTGATAAATGACAGCTTCACAACACGTTAATTGATGGACTGGAGTTGTGTGGATTACTTTTGGATGTTTTTATCAGCTGTTTGGACTCTCATTCTGACGGCACCCATTTACTGCAGAGGATCCGTTGGTGAGCAAATAATGCAGTGTTAAAGGGGTCCTATTATGCTCTTTTACAAAGTCTTGATTTTGATTTTGCTTGGTTCGAAAAACGCATTATATTTAACATAATTCACATTATTACAATACATTTTTCCCAGCCTGGCACATAAGGCTCGATTAGTTCCAGGTTTAATGAAGGCCCACCTTCCGAAAAACAAAATGTGTTGTGATTGGTTAGCTGTCCCACTGCGTTACGATTGGCGAACAGCTTAGACGGTGTTTCAGTACTGCCACGCCCCTTGTCAAAGAAGCAAGTTCTGTGTACAACTGTTAGCGCAAGCTAGATTAAAGTGATTCTTACGTTTTAAATATGGATATTTTTCTTACAAAAACACATCAATTCGCTACAGGAGGCCTTTATTAACCCCCCGAAGCTGTGTGAGGCACTTTTTATTATGGATGGATGCATATTATTGGACTTGTTTTGGACTGATGAGGAGAAACACCCGTCTATGCCATTCTAAAGCTTGGGAGTGCCAGGATCAATTTTAATATAACTCAGATTGCATTCGTCTGAAAGAAGGAAGTCATGTACACCTAGGATGCATGGAGGGTGAGTAAATAATACGCTACAGTAGTGCTGGGTCCTATCGTCAGCCTGCGAGTTCGCCAGTACATGATATTATCGTGCTAATGTATTTAATTATTTACATACTTAGTTTCATTGCCCCAAAACAAGCTCCAGCATAAGGCTAAAAGCAGCCTAAAATTATCAAAGAACATCATCACTGATTAGCCTAGCCTATTCTAGTGCAAGGTTATGCATTTTAAAAAACACTCGTGTTATAAGTGAAGCTATCTACACTGTATGATGAATATATCTCTTACCACACACTGCACACGTCTGCGGCGCGTTATGGCTCCGACGCGGAAACCGGAGTAGATCGCGGCTTCTTCATGTGTTTCGGCCCCCTGTACTGCACACGTCTGCAGCGCATTACAGCTCTGAAGCGGCCACACTAGTCAATGCTTGTGTTTATACCCACCACGCTGCGGCTCGTTGAAGCGGTTTTCTGCGCTGTATCGCTAAAGTTAAGCTAATCCCCCACCTCGTCCCTACCCTCCCTCCAACAATTTGAATTTCTGTGTGCGGGATTTAATTTAATGATATTCTAATGGACTGCATTGTGACATCATTGCATGCAGAAAATGGCAATTTTTTAAAAAACAAAATATAGATTTGTAACTTTGTAGATCTTTTTTATGCTCAAAGATGCACACCACTCACTGACTAAAGTTCAAAAAGTAAAAAAGCGTTATAGCACCCCTTCAAATTTCTCCAAATCTGTTCTGATGAAGAAACAAACTCATCTACATCCGCAAGGCCCTAATTAAGGTGGTATATTACTTTACAGAGTTACGGTTTGGAAGTACTTTACCTGAACTGATATGTGTGGATCATCACCCGGTAAAATGATCTCTTTTCCATCTTTCCTCCATTCCACTAGCGCCATGGGAAATGCAAACACCTCGCAGAGAAATGCTATACTGCTGCCTGTTACATTTACCAGATTATGTGGCGGCACCTTGATGATAGGGACTTACCAGAAATAGAGAGAGAGAGAGAGAGGGGGTAAGAGGTCATATCAGGAATTACATTCAGAAACCACTTCCCATGTCAGCCTGACTTGAAGAGCTGTTTAAAGGTCATAAATCTCCTCTTTAAAGTCACTGGGAAAATTATAGGGGCCAGGTCCAAAATTCCCAAGTGCTGGGAGCCCAGAGAGAAAAACACTCTTGAGATAACACTTCAAATCACTTGTGAAAGAAAATAAGAAAGAGATGTACAAAACAAACAAACAAGCACATAAACAAATGAGTAAATAATAAGAATAATTCTAAAAAAACGTTTAAGACATCTCTGATTATTTAAAAAAAAAAAAAAATATATATATATATATATATATATATATATATATATATATAAAAAACACCCTTAAGATATGTTTATTCCATGTGTTAAATAATAATAATAATTATTATTATTATTATTAGGGCTGTCAAACAATTAATCGCACCCAAAATAAAAGTTTGTGTTTACATACTATATGTGTGTTTAATCTGTATATTTATTATGTATATATAAATACACATACATGTATATATTCTATATATATATATATATATATTGTATTTATATGTATACTTGTATATAATTTAGATAATTATAAATATATATAAATATTTTACATATAAATCTAAAATATTTTTCCTTAATATATACATCTATGTGTGTGTATTTATATATACATAGTAAATGCACACAGTACGTGCACATATAGTATGTAAACAGAAACTTTTATTTTGGATGTGATTAATCGCAGTTAATAGTTTGACAGCCCTAATTATTATTATTATTATTATTATTATTATTATTATTATTATTATTATTATAAAGTAAATATTGGTTGGAAAAACACTTGAGGTACTTTGACTCCATGTAAGTAAGTAAGTAAGTAAATAAAATACATAAACGGGGGCACTTTTAAGATAACTATACAATAAATAGACAAACAAACAAGCAAATAAATAATTTAATAAATACAAAAATAAAATCAATTATATATGTTTATAAAAAATCAAATATATATGGTTATATAAAAAAAAAAAAACAATTGAACCTTGTCTATTCCATGTATTAATAGAAGGATGACCAAAAAAATGTAATTCAATATCAAATTTAATTAAATAATAGTTAAAAAGAAAAAAAAAAAAAAAAAAAAAAAAAAAACACTTTTAAGATAACAAGCAAACAATAAATAAATACATGCTAAAGATTGAGACATATCTAATTATTTAAAAAAAAAAATGAAACACCCTTTAGATATGTTTATTCCATGTATTAAATAATAATAATAATAATAATAATAATTGGTTGAGAAAATACTTAAGATACACACACACACACACACACATTTGTTTCTTGTCTATTCCATGTATTAAATAATAATAATAATAATAATCATAATAATAATAAGTAATTGGTAATATTGGTTTAAAAAACACTTGAGATATTTTGATTGTAAGTAAACAAACAAACAAATAAATATAATAAATAAATAAAATAAATTGATATATAAATAATGGTTAGAAAAACACTACAGAATGTATTAATGAAGAAAAAAATTAAATCCAATAAAAAAAAAAAACACTTAAATAAGTGTACCTTAAATAAATAAATAAATAAATATTTTTAACACACTCTTGATATGTTTATCCCATGTATTAAATAATAAGAAGAAAAATAAGAATAGTTAATAAATACTTTGGCTTTAAATAAATAAATAACTGTTGGAAAAACACTTAGTAAAGGTTTGCATTTATTAACGATAAAACACTGGCAGAACAAAAACAACAACAACGACAACAAAACATGTTCCATGTATTAAAATGAATAAAATAATTTATAGTAAATAAAGAAACGCCTAAATAAATATATACTGGTTGCAAAAAAGCTTGTTTGTATTGTTCATACCTGTCCTGCACGGCCCGTCGCTCACATTAAGTCCAGGATTTAAATAAGCCGCTTCTTTATATTTGCAGATATTCATGTAAGTCTGTCCATCTGTGCCACACAGAGGTTTCTGGGACAAACACACACACTGAGCTTCTGGCTCCTCTCCGTCCGCTCCATCCGAGCGGTCCAATTTGCACTCCAGGTTCTCTCCGCACAGTCCATAATAGACGGTTCTCTGGCCGAGATCACAGGTCTGTCCCTCCAGGTTGGCGCACTGAGAGCAGCAGCCGCAGCTGTCCTGTACCAGCCCCGCTCTACAGCCCAGTGGGAGCGGGCACAACTCCGGAGCACACTCCTCACACTCCTGCGTCCTGTTCCCCTCATCAAATTCATCCGTCCCTTTGTAATAGTCAAAGGTGGCCAAGTCCTCGTCCATATAGTCATCTTTGTAATTGGGGAAACCGTCTGCAGCTCTGATGCTCAGAACCAAAACGGCAAACGTAACTATGTGCATTAACATCGTGAGAGCTTATGTCTCGTAGCCAGGCTATGCATGCAATAAATGCAAGTTTTTTCCCAAAGCTGCGGCTTCATCCCCGACTGTCGTTCTGCGTGTCTAGCCTCACAGCCTCAGAAACCATCTGTGGCTGAAAGAAAATAAACACAGCTATCCTCCCCCACTCTCGCGACCTCACAGCTTCGTCCTATTGGATACCAGAAGTGCAGGGGGGAAAGCATGGTGAATTTTTGTGGTGTATTAGAAGTTTAAGAAACGATACAAAGAGATTAAAAGAATGTTATGTACAGCAGGAGAATACTAGCTACCACTAGGTGGCGATATAAGTCTAAACTTTGACTTTTGTAGTCGTAAAACCGGGAAAATAATTAGCATTTTTGAGCCATTCTCATTTATTTTCATTTTCCTAATGTACATTGGGAATTTTCACATGAGATTTTTAGATTTGTTAGTAAAATAATCTCTGTGGAAAAGAAAGGAATAGAGAAAAAAATGATGAATAAATAATGAAAGAAAGAAACAAGAAAACAAAAAGAACCTTGGATATCTTGGGAGTTGATACAATTGATGGCACCATAAGATCCTGAGTGGCCTATAAAAGATTTCAGGGTGGGCAATTTTGGCCCTCAAGGTCCACTATCCTGCAGAGTTTAGCTCCAACTCTAATCAAACACATCTGAAAAATCTAACCACAGTCTTCAGGATTACAGGCAGGTGTGTTTGATTAAGAGGTTGGAGCTAAATTGTGCCACATAGTGGATCTCGAGGGCCAGATATTGATTCTGTCTGAAGTATTAAAACTATATTGAACATATTCACTGTTATTGCAGCAGAGGTAAGGTCATTTAGTTCTAGGCAATAAACCGGTTTGAATTACCCTCATGGTAAAAAACAACAACAACAAAAAAAAAAAACGGCGTACCTAAGCAATGTAGAAAGCATTGTGAATTGAAAGGCGATCCCTGTTAACTGCATACACTTAAATGACTAAATGGTTGGAGAACTTTTAGAACTATATTTAACACACAACTAATTCTGCAAACGGCCGTTAACAGAAGCCAGAGATCCTGAAGACAAACGTAATGAGGCGAAAATACTAGCAGGTAAACTTACTGTTCACAATTCGTGAAATATTGGAAGAAAATTCTAAATACTGAATAGTGGGTGTGGGTTTATATGAATGAATCTCTAAGGGGAACTGAGTGTCTTCAGAAAAGGTTTAGATGGTATTTTTCTGTTCATCTTACCTCCGTATTATGCATATTAATGTAGTATTTAAACTACTTTTTTGGCTTTTAGTATGAATGTGTTAGCCTTAAGGTTATCTATAATATGAATCATAGATTTTGATGACATCACCCTGCACTTCAGCTTCTCATCAAACATCCTGTCCAATCAAATGCTCTTTAAAATCAGACGCGTCCCGCCCTCTACACGATAAACAGATGCTGAAGCTGCAGCTGAAATCGGTCACTTGTTCACGGAATTTGTATTTTCTGTAAAGTAAGTGGCACATAGTGCACTATATAGGGGATAGGGAACAATTCAGACAGTGTAAACATATATTTCTTTGGGGCGAATGAAGTGTGATTTCGCGTTGTGCACACGAACCGCCGCAGAGCGCACACACCTGGCTCCGGTCCACAGAGAAGAGCACGGAGCGGATCATATGCGCGAGTCGCCACAGACCACTAAACAGACCACTAGACACATTTGAATTCTCAGAATTCACTGAATTCACAGAATGATGTTTTATATATAGATAATGCAATATGGATGAGATTGAGGCTTGGTCATACGCTGGTCATACGCTGTCAAATGTGGCATTACCAAGCTCAACAGCTCTGGCCCAAGCTGTGATTAACGCTATTGGCTATTTATACAAGGGGGTGAAGCTGCTGGATTTGTACCACCCTGTCTTCCTGTTTCAGTTGAAATTAGGTCAACACAGAATAAGCCTGCATGTTTCAAAACACTTCAGTGCACCATTAAAAACGCAGCGCTGCTTTGTTTACAGCAGTAACCAAGGAAAGATGTATTGCTGCTGTTCCATAAGCACCACCTACTGTCAGGGGTTGAATTTGCCATCTCATTCAGCCCGTCTGCTGTTTCAGTTTCGTTCAGATGTTTTATGTATTATAATTTCACAAATCTTAAAGTCAGACCATTCTGTTGTTGCTTTACATTTTGAAATGATACTAATCTAATATACACCAAAGCTGCTCATGCTATTTGTTTGGATCATGATTAAAATGCAGTGTTTCATGCATTCTAAGTCATATAGGCACAGTCAGGAAAAAAAATGTGATAAACCGTGAAACCGTCAGGGAAAAAAAAAACAACCTGATCTCTTGACGAAAACGTACCTGTGGGAACTTTTCAGCAAGACGTAAAATAAATACCAATAAGTACATATCACTGCAGTTTTCCAACAGAAATGAACACTAGAAGCAGTAAAGCAGCAAAAACTTGTAATCATTTTCGTACATAGTCGTCCAATAAGCTTGCTCAGTAGCTCAGCCGGCATGGAATTGGACTTAGGATGTGGAATCCTTGGGTACGAAACCTACAAAAAACATGACTCACAGTTAAAGTGCTGAAAAATGAGACATTGAAAAAGAAGCTAAAATGGCATGCTTGTGATTGCATTTTTACATCACATTCACTTTTATTCATACTATCAGGTAGGTTTACTTGTAGTGCAGGTGGTATGTCATTTTTAAATGTCACGGAGCATTAGTTATAGCGCCACTCAACGGACATTTCAAGTCAGAACTGCGGTGACTCGTACAAAATCAAAAGGTACCATATGTACGTTCAAATGTGCCGGGGAAAAAAACACTCTTTTAGCGCCACTCAGTGGACATTTCACATCGAATATTTCATGAAATGTACATGGAATGTATTTCTCGTCTATGTTTTCGTCATGAAATCAGGTTGAAAAAAACATGATACAGATTTTTGGTAAAACCATCCAGCACACGTTGGTCTTTGGTGATTATGGTCTTTTATGAAATGTCCGAAGAACACGGATCAAATACTGTTCATAAATGAATAAAATATTAACACAGTTACACATAGTACTGCTGGTTGGTCCAAGATTTAGATATACTGTAAACAAATACAAACATATAATGTAGAGCACTGGATCTCAGCATTTTTGATTCCAAGGCCCAAAAGCATCTTTGACTCTAAAAGCCCCGTTACAAGTCCAATCCGCCGGCCACCAGAGGTCACCTGGCCATCATATTGCCTCTCACACTACACCCTGGACTACATTTCCCATGCTCCACTTCACCCATTACGCATACAGCTGCAGCCAAATACAAGGTCCCAACTATCATTTTGGGATGATTATTGTCTTGCATTTATCGCTCTCCTAGTGATAGCAACTTTACGGAGCCACTTCCAACTTTCCTGAGCAGTTAAGTCTTGTTTTCTAGTCTAGTCATCCATGTCTTGATCCTAGCCTGGTTATCTTGTTTTTCTGCCTTCAGCCTGCCCTGGATTTATCACCTGTCTTGGATTCCCTATGTCTTGCCGTTTCGGACTCTGTTCACTCCTTGTTTGAACTACAGACTGTCTGTTTGGATTACCCGTTTACCTCATCCCCTGGATTACGTTCACCACTGATTGACCCTCGCCTGTCCCTGGATTACTCTCGTGTCTTGCCCTGTTTGTATCTGTTTGCTGGTGTTGACCCTGCCTGTGTATGACCATGTCTTTGTCTCAGTTCAAAAAAAGCTTGCATATGGAGCCGCCCGCCTTACGTCTCGTTCGCTCCGTAACACCCTCATTGCTGGTTTTGGTAATAAAACTCCTTTAATTTATGAGAACTTCTAGTTTATGTAAATTTAAAAAGTAACCACATTAAATATAATTAAAATTATTACAATTCAGAATTCCATGAGTTGAATGTGTTCTCTTTTTAACTCTTTTAACCAATGAATTTACGTCATGTCTTCTAGTCATTAATGATTTACTGGATGATTTACTTTTAAAATTAGATTACTTAATATATCCAAGTTTTCTGAAACTGTGGTTGAGGGGGTAAATTAAAATAAGAAATATACTGTTTTTAAATTGTTGTTTTAGCTCATTTTAATGATTGTTATGTCTTATTTTAGATTCAGTGTCATCTTGAGGCCTACTTGGAGGTTTGCTGAGGCCCCTGGTTGAGAGCCACTGCATCTACAGTGAAGGCCCAATTGAGCCTTGACTGGGATAGATATTCTAGAGAGAATCTCTCTCCTTTTAATCCATATAAAAAAATAAAAAATAAAAAAAACTGTTTTTTGGCACCTGCTTATATTCTATTGCCTTTTCAATGTTTATGTCCTCTTAATATATTTTATATAATGTAATAATGTAAATTATGCCATAACTTTGGCTATATTTTCATTTAATTTATTGTATGTTTTAGTTTAAAAACATTTTGTTTATCCTAGAAAACAACAGAACAGTTTATAATGCAACACCCATGTTAACAACAAGGTGACTGTCCAAGCCAGCGTGTTCCCCAAACAATACGCCACTGATGAAATACATTATCAGTATTGATTATAATTATGAAACACATTTAGGTACAAGCTGTTTCCAAAATCTTACAGGATTCACCATAATCGTGAATAGCAAAGATGCATCAGCCTCTCTCTTTCAGTTCCGCGTCCAGAGTTGGTCACTCTTGTTGTAGGTCCTGGACTCTTGGCACAGGTTGTGCTGAATCATGGGATATGGAACAAAGCGCGGCTGGGTGAAAACTGACAACTAATGAAATAACTTTGTGGGGTATCAAAAGAAAAGGGAGGGTAGGATGGCGAGGGTGAGAATGTCTTCAGCCCTCCCAGTGCCAGCTGGTCAGCCTATTAGGACCTGACTATGAGTGTGTTCTGGACACAGACATGTTTTGGCAAGGTTTCCGCCCCTGAGCTTGCCGTATATATTGAGCTGCTGATGCCACCCCACAGCGACTGGCACATCCTGGATCTGGTAAGATATGCATATTATTGCTTGCTTTATTATTGTTAGTGTTTCATTTTTATATATTTTAACTACTCAAGTACGACATTTGACGTTGACAACTGACACTAATATATTGTTTACTTCCTATTCTATTCCTAATGTTATCTCTAACAAAGCTCATCACACCCATCCTGGTTCACTATGGCAACTGATCACCAGAATCCTGCAACCAAGCAAAAACAACCAGTTGCCAGTAGCTTCAAGGTACAAACGCATTCCTAGAGTATCTGTGGTGTGTGTTACTTATCTGTTACTCCTGCTTATCTTTCTTTATGCATTCTCTCCCGTCTTTTGTTCCATAGTTGGTCATCTACGAACAGGAAAACTTCCAAGGCCGCTGTCATGAGCTGACTGGGCCCTGTAACAACATCCAGGAGGCGGACGTGGCGAAAGTGGGCTCAGTACTGGTGCTGTGTGGACCGTGAGTTTGTGTGTGAGAGAAAATAGCATGCTTGCGAGTGTAATATTGGGTTACATTCAACAAACAAGAAGTTAATATTGAATAACTTACCTTTCAAACATAAATGTTTAGTTTGTATGGATATTTTGTTCCTCTGCCAAGAATAACAAACCCAAAGGAAGTGACAGTGTCACACCGTGTCTACAACGGACGTGACAAAGCGACCGTTGCAAATCGTTTGAACTTTGTGTCAGTACGTCATGAATAGAACGAAGCATCAGTTTACTGTCGCGTAGCGTCGCACCGCAGCATCCAGTGTTCATCACCAATTATAATGGGTTAATTTGTCTTTTGTCACGGTGGGATCTGCTTATTGCCAAGCAACGCACGATATGGATTACAATATGCGAGTGGACCGGAGCGACCGGGTTTTTCATTTCAGTAGAAAAACACGTTCTGGACTGTGAGAAAACATTAATATTTTTTCCGCGATTTGAAGGGAAATTCGCGGGCTACTTTTAAACGGTTGCGGTTGTGTCTTCCCACGCGTTGAAGGTTTCATATACCGCATTAATTGTATTTGCATTAATTATATTATATATTATAATACAATTTAGAATCTATCAATGATAAAACGCTCTAGATTATAAGGTAGTCAGGGGGTTTTGTGAGGGAGTGGCACTGGCATTCCTCTCCAGAGTTGTTCTAGCAAATAAACAATTATGATGTGTCATGTATGGAAGCTTTTACCATCCATTCATAACATTTCTATCTGTAATATCCTGAAATGTTTATTTTAGATTATAAACTGTAAATTCTGTACTTTCAAATGAATAAAAAGTAAGTATTACTTAGGATTACAAAGGATTTTGTTTACTGGTTGTCAGTCTTAAAGTACGGTTATTACTACCAAACAGTGAAAAGTTGAATTATATGTAATGCATAATTGTGAGTGTAAAAAATATATTTTAGGTATAGGAGTGGTATATTTTGAATTTAGTAGGCTATTTGGGCTTGTTAAAGTGGACACTGAGCTAAATTTGATTGACATGGGGACTGGTTTTGTTACACAGATCTGGCAACCCTGTAACAGACACAGTGAAACAACTCCACTGATACAAACAGTAAAATGTCCCAGTTCTGTTGGACTGTTATATCAGTATTCGTTGTCCGATCAGATTGAAGAACTACTGTTTAAATAAAAATGAATGAGCAAGAAAGTATGATAAACACTTATACACCTTTTGTTCCAGGTGGGTGGGATATGAGCAGCCCAGCTGTAAGGGGGAACAGTATGTGTTTGAGAAGGGTGAGTATCCTCGCTGGGACGCCTGGACCAACAGCAGACGCAGTGACTGCATCGTCGCCTTCCGCCCCATCAAAGTGGTAAATAAAAACTACAGGATTATATACTGTCATGTATATACAATACCAGTCAAAAGTTTGGACATTCATACCTCATTATGACCATATTGCACATTTAGAATAATAGTATGGACATAATCAAACCTATCAAATTGAATTTTTGGAAATTTTGTAGTGATAAAGCTAAGTAATAGTGTATTTTACTACTTGTAATTTAGCTTCTTCATGTCGACATTCTCTCAACCAACTTCAAATCAAATGATTTTTAAGATCATAAAACTTTTAAGTCCAAATGTTCTACACATTCTGTATCCTTGCAGGACAGCCAGGAACACAAGATCGTCCTCTATGAGAACCCAAGCTTTACTGGGAAGAAGATTGAGATCATAGATGATGATGTTCCCAGCTTCCACGCTCATGGATACCATGAGAAAGTCTCTTCAGTTCGTGTGCAGAGTGGCACGTGAGTAAAAACCTCAAAAATAGTTGACTTTATGTACAGTGAACTCACATTTGAGACAATTTCTGAATGCTTTCCAGTCTAATCTTTCAATGTCCTCCTATGTAGTAATGATTTTCATTCATTTCTTGATGTTTCTCGGTTCCAGCTGGGTGGGCTATCAGTACCCAGGATACAGAGGCTACCAGTACTTGTTTGAAAAAGGAGAGTTTAAGGAGTGTTCTGAGTTTGGGGCCGTGCTGCCTCAGATCCAGTCCGTGAGGCGCATCCGTGACATGCAGTATCACCCAAGAGGGGCCTTCCAACCCTCAACCTAAGTTCCCAGCACTTCTCCTGAAACCCTAAAGCTTCTGAAACGCCCCATCCTTTCCTTACTCTTCACCTCTGAATGCTTATCTTTGACCCTTTCAGTTGTGTCAGTGATTCCCTTTGCTACTGCTGAGAAATAAATAACTGATTTTGCGTTATGAACTTTTCTGAGCTTTTATTTTGGCATTCACTGTTTTGTGAATTAGATTTTTTGAAATCCATAGTTGATGGAGGCTATTAATTGATCCATAATTAATATATGAAATCCAATGTTGATAACGCCACATCTTAAGGACATTTGCGAAAAATATATGTCAATCACAGTCAAATAATAAATACAGCAATCTTTTATTTTATCTTTTGTTTACATAATTTTTAAACATTCTATAGTTAACGTTAATATATTGTTTTCACAAACGCGTCATCAATCGGCCATATTGCCGGCAATGAACGTAAACAATGCCACTGAACCGAATGAACCTGGCATATTTTGCTGATTATTGCTGCTGAAAATGGTCAATTATTGTCATGTTTTGGGCTGTACTAATCGGTCAGACCGGGAACAACATTTGGAGTACTATAGACTGCCAAAAGTTATAACAAATCAAGGAGAAGAGTGCAAAAAACTGGAACAAAAGGCGTTTGTGGTTGGCCAAGTGAACAAGGATTTCCAGGGCAAGAATCTTGACAACGTTTGTGTTTGTTTTTGTCATTTCTGGTAAGGTAGGTGAAATATTAGGTTCTTAATTAATACTGCTCGCATATCTTTACCACCTATTAACTTTAGTTTGTCAAAATATTACACCCTTTCCTGCTTACCAAATTCTCTATATGATTTGGCAGCTTTCACACGTTTTTTTCTGTGGTAAAACAGCATAAATTAGCAGAACAACATACTCAGTAGTACATTAACTGTACAATCCATGCTGCCCAAATCGTGACGTGTATATATATATATATATATGCTTACAGTCAAATTTGATTCCCCTATAACATAAATTGGAGACATTACGTATTTATTTCCTTCCGATACGACTTTTACGCGATCTGGAAAGAAGCGTTCTAAATGACTCTTGGTAAATTCAGCAGTTGATGTACCGGTTCTCCTGCAAGGTTATAAATGACTGGTGTGGTGTAGTGTGTTGTGTGTGGTGCTGGGGGGTGGAGCAACCCCACCCAACTCCGTCCTTCATTAGTAAAGGTTGTTAATCACTGTTAACACCTGCTATAAACCATATTTACGAGTAGATAAAATACATATTCAAAGTAATGGGGAAAATAAATAAAGATTTCAGATATACACATGATATTCAATGAAATGCAATAAACTCGAGATGAAACTGAATTATTATTGTGTTGTTGTTGTCTTGGTTTAAACACTTCAAACTCGTGATTCAAATGCAGCAAGATGTGATGCAAAGATGTGATTACCAAAATAAGAGGCATCATACAAAATGTATGTTATTTTTTATTTATTACTGACCTGAATAAGATATTTCACATAAAAGACATTTATATATAGTCCACAAGAGAAAATAATAGATCCACTTCAAAAGTTTACATACACCTGATTCTTAATACTATTGTTACCTGAATGACCCACAGCTGTTTTTTGTTTAGTAATAGTTGTTCATGAGTCCCTCGTTTGTCCTGAATAGTTAAACTGCCCACTGTCCTTCAGAAAAATCCTTCAGGTCCTACAAATTCTTTAGTTATCCAGCATCTTTTGTGTATTTGAACCCTTTCCAACAATAACTGTATGATTTTGAGATCTATCTTTGCACACTGAGGACAACTGAAGACTTCAGAGCCAGGGGTGAAAACTTTTGAACAGAATGAAGATGTGTAAATTTTTCTTATTTTGTCTAAAAATCTTTTTTTTTTTTTTTTTTATTTAATATTGCCCCTCAGAAGCTACAGAATATACTTACATATTTCCCAGAAGACAAAATAAGTTAAATTTACCCTGATATTCAAATTCAAAAAGTTTTTACCCCCCTGCTCTTAATGCATTGTTTTTCCTTCTGAAGCATCAGTGAGTGTTTGAACCTTCTGTAATGGTTGCATATGAGTCCCTCAGTTGTCCTCAGTGTGAAAAGATGAATCTCAAAATCATACAGTCATTGTTGGAAAGGGTTCAAAAGCACAAATATGCAGAAAAACCAAAGAATTTGTGGGACCTGAAGGATTTTTCTAAGGAACAGCAGGCAGTTTAACTTTTCAGGACAACCAAGGGACTCATGAACAACTATCACTAAATAAAAAAAACACAGCTGTTCAGGTAACAGCACAGTATTAAGTATCAAGTGTATGTAAACTTTTGAACGGGTTCATTTTTATAAATCCAACCATTATTTTCTCTTGTGGACTATATGTGAACGTCTCTTATGTGACGTATCTTATTCAGGTCAGTACTAAATAAAAAAATAACATGCATTTTGTATGATCCTTCTTATTTTGCTAAAATAATTAACATTTTGCAGATTCTGCAAGGTGTATGTAAACTTTTGACCTCAACTGTATGTTCAATGACACTGAAATCACTGGCATAGCAAGTCAGCCCTGGGCCCATATGCAAAAACAGTTCTAAAAAGCACATGTTTGGGGAGGAAGGAAGAAGGAATGAAACATATATTTATAGTAAATTTTATTATGAATTTACAGTATTGGACACTGGCATTACAACAGTGCAATAAACATCTTTACAGTCAATTTTAAAATAAAAAGGACAAATTACCCTTAAACACACTATAACAACTGTGGGCAGACAAAGAAAAGAAGCTGATAATAATAGAAAAAAAACAAAACAAAAACGAACCGTACAACACATTACTCACATACCGTCAGCATACCAACATCACAACATTGACATCACGGGTGAAGACTCATGCGTTACAAAAGTGACTACCGGTCAGAACCGCTGTTCATTAACAGGTGAAAAGTGCTTATTAGGTGGGAGCGGCACAACGGCCCAGCATTTTTTCGAAAACACGGTAACAAGTGTGCAATGTAATGTGAAGGTTGTTTACAGTACTTTGACATTTCAAATTTCCCTTAGCGAACCAGTAAATAAAAGAAACGAACTCAAGATGTGTGCAACCCAGAGTGAGGGACACAAATGAAACGTTTTCCCTTCTGTATTCATTTGTTATCATCTTGTGGGAGGAAAAACAGATTTGTATGCTGATTGTGCAATTTCCTATCATCATTTTTGGCCCATTGCTAAAGAAAGTAAAGTACTGGGATTAAAAAGAAGAACATAAAGTGTAATAAAGGGAATGACTGATTGTACATGCGCAATTTTTCCAAACATGATATTATTATGGATTCAAATGTGACATGATGCTAGACAAACTGAGACCTTTGCATGTCTAAATGTCTCAAATAGGAACAAAAATATAGGTTATAAGGAGTGAAGACATGTGCAAACAAATGATGAACTAAATTCATTCAGTGGCCCATTCAAACAGGTTTCCACACGCACATCAACACACATACGGGACCGCAGTTCATAAACAATTGATCATTAAACAATTACCATTTGCTTTCAAACCAACATTAATACAAATATAACATTCTGTGATTAACATTTTGTCATAACTAAATACACTTTCTATACAGACAGCTCAGCATTGATTTGTCGACTATTAAAGTTCAGAAATAAAATTGTGATCGTCTATGGAAATGCATGTGCAACTGATGCCTATAACCGTCAAAACAATGAGAATATGACAAACAAACAAACTAGCATGAAAGCTCTACTAATATGAACATAGAAGGGTAAAAATAAACCGTCGTACTCCAGTTATATGAAGCACTTCAAGGTTACTTGTAGGTGCGTGTGGTCCCACATACAAAGGATGATCTCTCGCTCGCTAGAGGTTAAAGTGGCTCTATGCAAAAATAATTCTCTCTCGTATGACGAAGAGCTCAAGAGAAACTCGACAACACGTACATGGACACACGCTTCACACACAGATCTCTGCTTCGCCCTTTATGCCAGTCAGAAATCTTTTAGAAAGGCACCATGCACATGAACACGACTCAGGCTGGAGAGGAAGGCCAGAAAAACCATGAAACAGAATGATGTCGTAGTCAGCAGCAGCAGCAGCAGAATTCCCGTCAACTCCAGGTCAAAGGTTAAGGCTTCTGTCACGAGTTACAGCTACAGATACTGCAGTTATAAGGCATCCTGAGATGATGGGGAAAAAACACATGTGGTTTCTGTTAGATGAGCAGAAGCATTATGCAAATGTAAGAGATGTTGTCAAAAATACTGGTTTTGTTCTCCAAAAAACTAAAATTCGTAAGATATTTTGAAGAATGTTAGTAACCGGTTTTGTTTACCATTGACCACCGTATGGAGAAAACTCAAGGCCCATGTCATCAAGATGTTCATGTCTTTCTTTAATCGAAAAGAAATCAAGATTTTTGAGGAAAACATTCCAAGATTTTTCTCCATATAGTGGACTTCAATGGGGATCAGCAGGTTCAAGGTCCAAATTGCAGTTTCAGTGCAGCTTCAAAAGAGCTCTACATGATACCAGCTGAGGAATAAGGGTCTTAACTAGAGAAACCATTGGTCATTTACTATTAAAAAAAAAAAAAAAGTTTGCAGAATCTGTGAAAATGTGAATAATTGTAACAAAATAAGAGAGATCATACAAAATGCGTTATTTTTTTTTAGTACTGTCCTGAGTAAGATATTTGACATAAAAGATCGTACATAGTCCATAAGACAAAAAAATAGCTGAAATTATTGAAATAAACCCCTTCAAAAGTTTGGGAACCCTTGGTTCTTAATACTGTGTGTGGTTACCTGGATGATCTATGACTGTTTTTTTGTTTTGTGATGGTTGTTCATGAGTCCCTTGTTTGTTCTGAACAGTTAAACTGAGCGCTGCTCTTCAAAAAAATCCTCCAGGTCCTGCAGATTATTCAGTTCTTCCAGCATCTTTTGCATATTTGAACCCTTTCTAGCAGTGACTGATTGGTTTCGAGACCCATCTTTTCACACTGAAGACAACTGAGGGATTCAAACAACTATTAAAAAAAGGTTCAAACATTCACTGATGCTCCAGAAGGAAACACGATGCATTAAGAGCCGGGGGTGAAAACTTTTGAACAGGATAAAGATGTCCATTTTTTTTTTTTAATTTTTAATTTTAAATATCCTTTTTTGCCCATTTAGTACTGCCCTTTGGAAGCAACAGAAGAGACTTGCATGTTTCCTGGACGACAAATTAAGTACAATTTACTTTGATCTTAAAATTCAGAAAGTTTTCACCCCTTGGCTCTTAATGCATCGTGTTTGCTTCTTGAGCATCAGTAAATGTTTGAATCTTTTTTAATAGTTGTGTTTGAGTCCCTCAATTGTCCTCGGTATGAAAAGATGGACCTCAAAATCATAGAGTCACTGCTGGAAAAGGTTCAAATATGCAAAAAATGCTGGAAAACTGAAGAATCTGCAGGACCTAGAGGGGTTTTTCTGAAGAAAAGTGCTCAGTTTAACTGTTCAGAACAAATAAGGGACTCATGAACAACCATCACAAAACAAAAAAAAAAACAATCATAGATCATCATTTTTTTTGTCTTGTGGAAATATCTTACTCAGGACAGTACTAAAAAAAAAAAAAGATCTCTCTTATTTTGTTAAAATTATTCACATTTTCACAGATTCTGCAGGGGTTCCCAAACTTTTACATGCCACTGTATAGATTTTAACCTCAAATGTCACGTGAGGTTAGTTCTTCGTCTGTGTACTTTGGTTCAAAAACTTAGGGTAGAGCAAAAAACATCTAATTTTCTCCTTCAACTTCAAAATCGTCCAACATTGTTGTTTTACCTTTTTGTAAAGGGCATTTGTCTTTCTTTGCACATTCGCTTTGTAAACACTGGGTTGGAATTTCTGCCTACATCACACGTGACCTTTCCAACGTGCTTATGTAATGCATGAAGTTGAGCTGGTGCAAGATGAGCATTTGTGGTTAAAAAGTATTTCAATGTTTAATTATTTTTAATTTTTTTTAGAAAATGGCAGATCGTTTCGCTAGATAAGACTCTTATTCCTCGGCTGGGATCGTGTAGAGCCCTTTGAAGCTGAACTGAAACCACTATATGGAGAAAAATCCTGGAATTTTTTCCTCAAAAATCTTGTCGACTAAAGAAAGAAAGACATGAATGGATGACATGGGGGTGAGTAAATTATTAGGACATTTTAATTCTGGAGTGAACTAATCCTTTAAAGCACTTAAAGCAAACAAAAAAAATTTACCTGCTTGTTCAGGCTGTACTGTCATTTTCATACTGACTCAAACGTTTTTTAGTCTTTAGTTCTTTCAGCCACTGAGGAGAGGACTCTTCTCTGAGAGAGGATAGAGAGAAAAAAAATCAGAAACAGAAACATACCATAATCGTCAGTACTGCCAAAAAAAAAAAAAAGAGACAATTCTGAGACTTTTTTGGTGTCCATTGACCTAAAATCACCCACCCATTCTCTTTGCCGCCAGCAGGAGGCAGCACACGGGCAGCTCGAGGCAAGAATGGAGATTTGGGTGAGCGTGTGAGCTGAGGGTGTGAAGGGCCGTCTGTCTGATTGTCAGAATCTCCTCTCTTCTTTAGCTGAGCCTGAAACGAATGAACGAATCTCACGTCACACAACTTGCAAAATGATCAGCTTCCAAAAATATTCATACAGTTTTAGCCTGTAAGACCCAAAACAAGCATTGTTAGGATGATACTTCTGTTTAAATAGCATGATTTATTTATTTTTCTTAAGACCATGCAGTCATGTGTATCATATTTGATATGAAAATTTCTATTTTTAACATGCTCTGATGCCTTTTGTTATCTGATTGATAGTTCATACTATTTAGCAAGTAAAAGTAATAATTATAACCTTCAGGTCATGGTACTCATATTTTTACTGATTAAAGTAAATAAATAAATATTTTTAGTAAAATTTCAAGATAAACATTTACTGGCCTGAAACAACTTAGATTTACTTGATTACCCATAAATGTTTTTAATTTATTTTATTTTATTTTAATTTTATTTTTAATAAATTATGTTAAAATGCGAGTATCAAATATAACACATCAGGCTTTTTGAGGAAGGTTTTTTTTTTTTTTTTAATTTGTACTTTTTTTAATTGCATTCCACTGCATATTATATTATCTTACTAAGACATTATTGGGAGATAACATATATATGGATTTTATTTAAGTAGTCTATTATACTGTATCTCGTTGATTTACATTACAAGCTATCAGATTTTTAACTGACTTTTTAGTTATATAAATATCAGCAACTGCATCAAATAGCATTTTTTAAATCTCATCAACAAATATTTTTTTTCTTCAGATTTTGACTAATGGTTCAATAAAGCAATAAGCCCCAAGAAGCCATGGTTTACGGTGAATTTATAACAGCTAAAGGGTGTTGTTAGGCACGATGTGAAGCCTAAAACCCCCTTAGCTGTTATAAATTCACTGTAAACCACAGCTTCACGGGGCTTATTGCTTTTAGAAAACGGTTATTCCATATACGTAGTAAGGTTTCACAAAATAAAATGGAGCAAATAAAGCGTAAAGATATTAATACAAACATTATTCTTCCGCCAAACAACGTAGTTCCTCTGAAACAGTTGTGGTTGCAACAAAGTGGCTGCCGAGCAACGCACAAACGTAAACAAAGGTGTATATTTGTAGGGTACTTTAACAGCTTAGAATGCAGACCAACCAATCAGAATCAAGGATTGGAACTGTCCGTTTTATAATAAACTCTTCCATTTTCAAAAAAGAGATTTTTCGGTCATGTTAAGCTCTACAAGATTAAGGAAATGCAATTGGTGGAAAAAAAAAAAACCCAAATGCCCTCACCTTCAGAGCAGATGGGTCCATGCCAGGGAAGAGCGCCACTCTCTGAGGCTGAGACACGGAGGAAGTCCGGGATTCGATTCCCTTGGGTTGCTCCTCAGAGTCTGACTCCTCGTCCTGCTTGGGAGAGTCTGTTTTGTCCTCTACAGACAGAGAGAAAGACTAGATTCTATTGACTTTGTTACAGTACAAAGGAAATGCAACCTACTTGATCCCAACCTCATGGGATGAGATGCGCGTATACGCACGTGTCTCACTGTTAAGATGTGTGTAAGTACCTGTCGAGTCCTTGTAGCGCCATTCATCATCTGCTCCGGGTACCTCGGGTACTTGTGATAAGAGGGCGCTGTGACGGGCGGCTCGAGAGGGCGGGGCTCTGCGAGAGCTCTTCTTGTTCAGATTGACCCTGGCACGTAGTGCACTAGAGTCTAACAGTGTTGTGGGGGTCTACAGACAAAGACAAAGACATTTTAAACAAATCCCATGTACAGTTTTGTGCGTTTGCATTCAAATTAGAGTGTTATAGGGATTGTTGTCCAAAAAAATGAAAACTATATCATCATATGCGTCGAAGACTGACACAGAAGAGAAGAAATTGTTAAATATAGTTGTTATTTTTGTTTTCTTTGCACACAAAAAGTGTTCTTGTAGCTTTGTAAAATTATGGTTGAACCACTGATGTCACATGGACTATTTTATCGATGTTCTTACTACCTTTTTGGGCCTTGAACATGGTGGTTGCGTTGCTGTCTATGCAGGGTCAGAAAGCTCTCGGATTTCATCAAAAATATCTTAATCTGTGTTCCAAAGATGAACAAAGGTCTTACGGGTTTGGAACGACATGAGGGTGAGTAATTAATGACAGAATTTTCAGTGGTTTAGTAGTTTAATCCACGAATAAAAGTCTAAATTAAATATGTTTTTAAAAAACCTTGAAGATTTGGTGTGAAGCGGTCAATTCACATGGATTACTTTTACAATATCTTTATGAACTCATTGGAGCGTTAGTTTTGGTTTAATTGAAGACAGAAATCTATTACATTTTATTTTATTAAAAGCACTTTCATTTTTGTTTTGAAGATGAATGCAAGTCTTATGGGTTTGGAACCGCATGAGGGTGAGCACATAATGACAATTTTCATTTTTAGGCCAACTATCCCTATGGGTGAAAACTGACCTCTGGGAACGGGAGCTCTGTCTGCTTTTGAGGAGACGTGGTCGAGCCATCTGTTGTGTCGATGAGAAGTTGTTGTTCGGTCGTGTGGGGTGGGGTGGGCTTCCGTGAAGATGGGGTGAGGTTGTCATCAGATGATGGTGTAGCTGGAGTGAGGCTGAGGAGAAGAAAAGAGATATTTGAACACACTTATATGTTGTTTGTATTTAAATGCTTAGTTCACCCAAAAATGAAAATGGTTATCAATTACTTATCCTCATGTTCTTTCAAACCTGTAACACCTTCATTCATCTTCAGAACACAAATTAAAAGAACACTCCACTTTTTTTTGAAAACAGGCTTGTCCAACATTGTTTCAAATCCATTCAGCCGATCTCCGGGTCTGGCGGTAGCACTTTTAGCATAGCTTAGCATAGAACATTGAATCTGATTAGACCGATAGCATCTTGCTCAAAAATGATGATATTTTTCCTATTTAAAACTTGACTCTTCTGTAGTTACATTGTGTACTAAGACTTAGTGACTGGCACTAAGTTTGTGTAGATGCAGAGTTGCAGCCGGCAGAGTTGACGGCTGCATAATATCATTGCGCCTGCTGCACCCATGGTACGGCAGCAAAGTTCCTTCATTATTACGCTAGAATGAAAGTATAGTTCCTAGCCATATCGACCTAGAAAATCACAACTTTTCATTTTTCGTCTGTCTTTGTACACGATGTAACTACAAAAGTGTCAAGTTTTAAATAGGAAAAATATCGAAACTCTTTGGTCATTTTTGAGCGAGATGCTAACGGTCTAATCGGATTCAATGATCTATGCTAAGCTATGCTAAAAGTGCTACCGCCAGACCCAGAGATTGGTTGAATGGATTCGAAAACATTAAAACTCAACTGTTTAACTCCAGGGCAGTTGGAAAATGAGCCCATTTTCAAAAAAGATTCCTTTAAGATATTTCTGATGAAATCTGAGAGCTTTCTGACCCTGCATAGACAGCAATGCAACTGACATGTTTAAGGCCCAGAAAGGTGGCAAGGACATCGTTAAAATAGTCAATGTGACATCAAAGAAAACAAAAATAACAACTTTATTCAACAATTTCTCCAATTTGCATTCCAAAGATGAACAAAGATCTTACAGGTTTGGAACGACGAGAGGGTACAAAAAAAACATAGCTGTAAATCTAGGTTGCTAAGAGGTCCAAACTGAGCTTTTTACCACATCAGTTTACGTCCAGTGAATTGAAAAAAAAAAATGAAGCAGCTTGATTTATGCGTAAATAAATTAAGTGTATAAATACTACAGTGTACGTATTCAATTAACTAAGATTTCTTACGGATCATGAAACTGTATTTCACATTATTATTATTATTATTATTTTGACACCATTTGCATATTTGTCATGGTAAAATGCGTCACTTGCAACATTAGATAAACAAGAAGCAGCAGCACAAAAACAGACACTTTCTGTTTGTGTTCCTCCTATTTGTTCCCTCTCATTATGTGAGGAACATTTCTCCAAAGTAAAAGTAAATTGAAGGGTGAGGGGTGACATGCTGAAAGTAATTTTTAATCAAAACATCATAACAATCTTCCGCTAAAATGTCAGACTTCTCTCTAGTGATGTATGCTGGACTCCAGTCCAGTTTTTTACTTGTTTGTTATTTTTTTGCTTAACCCTCTGGGGTCTGAGGGGGTTTTGGGACCCAGGAGAAGTTTTGACATGCCCTGACATTTTTGTTTTTTTTTCAGTATCTTAGAAACACATTAATGGCTAAAATCTGATAACACTGTGTTCAGCACAAACTGGGCTACAATAATATGTGGGCAGCATGAAAGTACATGTTTGTGCTTTTAAGAAAACAAGGTTTATGTGTGGCATTTATAATACGATCCTTACAACTGACTACAAGCTCGCATTTAGACAACCAATGACTGGAACTAAGTTCCCACCCTACATTTTTTTTTAATATTTCGATTATCCCGTATACTTGAATGTATGGCAAAATATGGAATAAAGATCTGTCACTACTTTTGTTGCATAACCAATTTAATAGCAGATGGTCTGCAGCTCAGTGATTTCAATTTGATTTGCACACGTCATGAGTGTCGGTCAGACTGCCGTTCAAATAATTTAATTTAAACCATGTATAATTTTGTACTTCCTAATAAAATCACCCTTTTGCGATATCTCCGTTAACAGACAACACACATCCACCCATCCAAAGATCATTTCAGGACACAAATCCAACCAATCCAACCCAATGATTCAAATACATCAGCTCTCGTTTCATCTAAATTCTTTGCATTAGTCACTGCTGTAACCAAACCTTTCTGACAAGCCCAGTCTGCTCTGTAATGAAGATGTATCTGCTGTGTGTCTGTCCATGAGGTCATTATAGCATTATAGCTCTGTTACAGATGACCCACTCAATAGATGCAATTGATCCTGGTGTTGAGTTACAAACAGTGAGTGAGGACAGTTTTAGGAGTTGTTTAGGTATAGTGTACATGTAGGACACAGATGGTTGTTTTATGGCTTCATATGGTTTTGCGCTTACCTGTCATCTGTGCGAAGTCCAGTCTCCCATGTGCCATACTGACTATCGGTCTCCTGCACCAGATTGTCTGTGTCTTTATTGTCCTCCGGTCCACCAACACACTGCTTTACCAGCTCCTGTAGCGGGAAGAAAGAAAACAGGATGTTTTTCTAAAACTAAAAAGCTGCCAAATTAATAAGATTGTGCACAGGGACGTCATGTAATATTTGTTTTGTACTAGTGGCTGTCTGGAGGAGACAGGTAAATTACCCTCCTCCCCCCACACACACACAAAAAAAAACAAAAAAAAAAAACACTTTTTACCAACTTAGTGCTAATTTTATTTCATTTTCAACTGTTTTTGTTTAGTATCCATGGAGACCTGTGTTCAAATCTTGACATCATACACTACCTTTCAAAAGACAGGTCTGTGAGATTTTTCTTAAAGCTTGGTTTTTAAAAGAAGCCTCTTATATTCATCAAGGTTGCATTTTATTTAATCAAAAATGCAGCAAAATATTCTGACAAAATTATTACAATTTAAAATAACTGTTTTCTATTTTAATGTATTTTAAAATGTAATTTATTTATGCGATGGCAAAGCTGAATTTTCATCACCCATTACTACAGTCCTCAGTGTCACATGATCCATTTTATTATTATTATTATTATTATTATTATTATTATTATTAATAATAATAATAATAATAATAATAATAATAATAATAATCAATGTTAAAAATGGTTGTGCTGCTTAATATTTTTGTGGAAACCTTGATTTAACCATATTTTTCCCCTGATTCTTTAATAAATGTAAACATTGAAAGAACAGCATTTATTTGATATATTTTCAAGTGCTGGGCAACGATTAATTGTGATTAATCGCATCCAAAAGAATATTTTTTGTTTAAATGTGTGTGTACTGTGTACTGTGTATAAGTATTATGTATATATAAAGACATACAGAGTATATACTTTGAAAATATTTACATGTATACGTTTATATTCATCTAATTTATATTATATACAAATACATTTATTATATAAACAACATTTTTTTGTTGTATATATATATATATCATGATTACAAAAAAAATACTAAAAATAAAGCTGAAATAAAAAAGGTTATGATAATAATAATAATAATAATAATAATAACTTACATAAAAACATAACAAAATGACCAAAACAAACTAAAATGAAAATGAAAACTGAAAATATGAAAATAAAAACTAATTAAAAATATTAATGAATGGTAATAAAATGAGTAAAAACAATATAGAAATTATATTAAAATAACAGGTATATATTTCAATAATCTGAAATAAAATGCAGGCAATTTGAAATTACTTAAACAAAATGACCAAAACAAACAAAACTTAAAATGAAAACTGAAAATATAAAAATAAAAACTTAATATTAATAAATACTAATAAAATGAATAAAAACAGTATATAAATTATATTAAAATAAAGGTATATATTTCGATAGTCTGAAATAAAATACATGTAATTTGAAGTACTTAACTTACAAAAAAAATCTGAAATAAAATAGGATAACAATAATAAACAAAATGTAAACTGAAAAAATAAAAACTAATTTAAAATATTAATAAATACTAATAAAATGAATAAAAACAGTATATAAATTCTATTAAATAACTAAAATTACTAAAAAATAAAGCTGAAATAAAAAAAGATTAATAATAGTAATCATAATAATTATAATAATAAAAAAAACATAAAAACATAAAATGAAAAAAAATTCAAAATATTAATAAATACTAATAAAATGAATAAAAACATTATATAAGTTATTTTAAAATAACACAGTTATATATAATAATATTAAGCTAAGTCAGTTAAATTTATTATTAAAGGCACACGCATGCTCATATAAATATATATATGAGCATGTGTGTGTATTTATATATACATAACAAATATACACAGCACACACACACACACAAAATCTTTCATTCTAATCGCGATTAATCGTTTCCCAGCACTAATGTTTTCTTAATGTAAGTCTTTACTATCACTTTTAAATAAAATGATGTAGTGTCTTTCAATAAATAAATAAATAAAGTTTAACCCCAAATTTTTGAATGGTAGTGTATAAAACTGTCTAATATTTTGTAATTTTGTTTAATATACCAAAAAACCTGAGTTGAAGTTAACAGTCAATGATCACTGCTGTTTTTTCTGAATGGGCAAGATGCTTCTGATTGTGGAAAAGCATGAATGAAAATATAGAGGGAGTTGAATCATCCTGCAGCACTGCAAACAACCACCAGGTGAAGCTAAATCTCACACTGAAAAACCCAGTCATAAAAACCCAGCCACTCCTTTTGGGTGTGACATCACAGCACCAGAGCTGGACATTAGCCAATCACTGAGTGAAGAGGTGCAATCTGCCCAGCGGGTCATAAAACTATCTTGTGTGAATCACAGAACAGAACAGCAGGACTATTAACCCTGATCACATTTCAACTACGAACCCGGTCAGCACCAGTTCACCATCCTGTAACAATGTATTCGGAAACAACATGAAACAGCCATTGTTATGTCATAACTGGCTAGGCAATGGTGTAATATATAGAAAATGATTTGCAGATAAACCAGAAGCAGAGTCACAAAAACTGTTGAAAATGAATGACGGGTAAAACAGGAACATAGGAAGATACTGGTGAGACTCCCATGAAAGTACTGTGATGACCCCATAGAAATCCACTGGTTGAACTGGTGAGAGCATCCATTCAACCGTGCCTCTTTTAATGAGGAGACTACAGAGGGTACAGTGTATCTAACACACACACAAACAGAGTCATCAGCTCTCTGATCTCAAGCAGAATTGTGTGAGAGCATGGTGTGACTGCATGACTGTCGAGATATGTATAATTTAGATACAAAGTTTTTATGTAGCCTTTAATAATACATTTAACTAAGACTTAGCTTATTATTATTATATATAACTGTTCTATTTTAAAATAACTTATATACTGTTTTTATTCATTTTAGTAGTATTTATTAATATTCAGAATTTGTTTTTATTTTTATATTTTCAGTTTTCATTTTAATTTTAGTTTGTTTTGGTCATTTTGTTACATTTTATGTTTGTTTTTATTATTGTTATTATTACTTTTATTATTAACCTTTTTTTTTATTTCAGCTTTATTTTTTGGCAATTTTAATACTTCAACATTACATGTATTTTATTTCAGATTATTGAAATATATACACCCGTTATTTTAATATAATTTATATACTGTTTCTATTCATTTTATTAATATTTATTAATATTTTGAATTAGTTTTTATTTTTATATTTTCAGTTTTCATTTTAATTTTAGTTTGATTTGCTCATTTTGTTATGTTTTTATGTTTGTGTTTATGATGATGATGATGATGATTATTATTATCATAAATTTTTTTATTTCAGCTTTATTTTTTTCTTGTAATTTTAATACTTTAAATCACATGTATTTTATTTCAGATTATTGAAATATATACCTGTGTTATTTTTATATAATTTATATACTGTTTTATTCATTTTATTAGTATTTATTAATATTTTGAATTGGTTTAAATTTTTTCATTTTGAGTTTTCATTTAAATTTTAGTTTGTTTTGGTCATTTTGTTATTATTATCCTATTTTATTTCAGCTTTTTTTTCATTTTTTTTTTTTAAATTAAGTACTTCAAATTACATGTATTTTATTTCAGACTATTGAAATATATACCTTTATTTTAATAGAATTTCTATATTGTTTTAATTCATTTTATAAGTATTTATTAATATTAAGTTAAGTTTTTATATTTTCAGTTTTAATTTTAATTTTTGTTTTGGTCATTTTGCCATTATAATTATTAATTATTATTATTAACCTTTTTTATTTCAGCTTTTTTTGTAATTTATAATATAATATATAATATATAATATATTCTATATTGTTTTTACTCATTTTATTAGTATTTATTAATATTTTAATTAGTTTTTATTTTTATATTTTCAGTTTTCATTTTAATTTTGTTATATTTTTATGTTAGTTTTTATTATTGTTATTATTATTATTATTAACCTTTTTTATTTCAGCTGTATTTTTAGTCATTTTAGTACATTAAATTACATGTATTTTATTTCAGATTATTGAAAAAGGTTTCTAATTTATTCTAACCCTAATTTTAATATGAAAAACATTTCTACTTTTCTTAGTTTTTTATGTTTAAGCTTTTCAAAATATTTAATATTTTTAATAGTTTTAGGTAACAATAACAACACTACAGCATGTATTGTTACTTCATAATAAATGTTATTTATAGAAGCAGTAGATGATATTAATAATCAATGTGTAAAATGCTACCTATAATAATCCATATTTAATATTTGCATACAGACATACATCATATATATTTATATCAACCATGGTGGAAGAACACATCATTTTTTTCAGAATGCTCTAATTTACTTTCAAAATGTAGCCAATATGAAACAGTTTTACACCACAGATGCCTTTAACAGAACAAGTAACCTGTTCTTGTTTGATTTATTGTTGTGGTTGACTAATAAAGTTCCTCTGATGTGTGACTTTCCTCGAATCGCAGTAAATTCCTCTTCCTGCCATTCGAATTCAACATCCAATGAGGCGTGGCCAAACCACTTTAAATTCACATTCATTTATGACTGGAAAACGGAACTAAAAATTGAGCTAGTTCTTAAAACACAGTCCCCAGAGCAAAATTCTGAATTTAAGACAACGGTATCGACCTGAGCATTAAGTCATTAGTAATGATGAGAGAGAGACTGTGTGTGTTTAGGTGACAGAATGAGAGGGTGAGTGTGCGTTGAGGCTGTTTGCATTAGAGAAAACAGCACAGGATGTCATTCATCAGTTCTGCCTTTCCTGTCAGGAAGAGTAACCAGCAACAGAGAGCAGTGAGGATCAGACCGGACAACATCAGAGCAGCGCTCCCACCTGACAAACAGCTCATCTCACACACACACACACACACACACACACACACACACACACACACACACACTTAGCTTTCTAAATGAGGAAATACACAAGTTGTTTTTTAAATAATGATAATTATAATGGTTGCTTCTGCGTAACAGTATATTTTGACAAAGCTTCTCTTAATCTTTGTGTCAGGTAAAAAAAACAATCTGTATGTTCTGAATAACTAATCCAAATCCAAAACACAGGGTGGAATTACTCTTTTTTTTAAGCTAATCACTTGACCAGAAAAGCCAAAAGGAATGTCTCAAACAGCTGGTGGCTGATTAACCTAAAGCTTTTAGCATGTATTGCAGTGCGAATTCATTAGCACTGGCTACGAACACAATGCATCAGCAAAATGCCGTTTGAACTTTTGCACATCTTTGCATATGTCTGCCCTCAAAGACGCAGAAATGGGTGTGTTTGGTTAGAAATGCCTTCATTTTTTGGCTTATCCAAACCATTCGGGTTTTTCACGGCAGGTAAATCTTCCGAGTTTCAAACAAAGCTTGCTAATGCACTTCCAACGAAGACGCACTTTATGAATTGCCTGCTCACCTTTGAAAGCGACTGATATTCTGTGCCTGCCGACGACGCATAAACAAACACACACACACACACATACAGACTGAGAGGGAGTGGTACTCAGGGCTAACATTAGTTGTGATGGCCTAAAGGGCCACACTGACAACATAAGGGTGTAGGTCTAGATAGAACAATATCTTATTTTAAAGGGCAAAGCCCTGGATAAGAACACTCTTATCTGAACCTTTCAGTGTGAAAATAACAAATACACAGCAGCGGAGAGAGAGAGAGAACTTGAAAAACCTCGCCATCTCACTACATGAACAGGAAGAGTGCGTCAGGGGAAGCAAAGAAACAATGAACGGATGGAAAGAAAAGATGAGAGGTAGAAAGAAAAGGGTAGTCGTTGCTTTGACACCAACACGCTGATGTTTGGCCTTTTAAAGAGATGCGTTTATGTTTCTGTTTACACTTGTAAGAGTCTCATCTCTAAATGTGAATCTCTTATTAGCGTGTCTTCTCACTCAACAACAAGCGATTGAGCCTTTCTTTATTTCAAATAGTGCATTTACTCTATGCATTTACTGGTGCGTGTGTGTGTGCGTTTAGACTCATTTTCATCTACTGGCATTCTCACAAAACATTCCCACCAAAGGTGTGGCTACATTTACCTCAGGGAAAATCAAACATTAACAGCTGATATTCCTGGGCTGTGGAAGAGCAGTGTAAGATGCTTGATAGATTGAATTTACATGCATTAAATACAACTGCAGTAAGACAACACCAATCTCTGGTACTTGAGAATGAATTGACTGTTCATTTTAAAAAGTTGACGAATTATCCAAACAATATACACTATTAAAAAAGTACAAAAGTTTGGGGTCTATAATGGCTATAATTATTATTTGTGCAAATAGATCACATACAAAGTCAATGCAAAGACACAAATAGACACGAATTTGCGACGCGATGGCTGCGAACACACAGCATTGCGTCTTCCGCACAAGTTAAAAAATTTTAAGCCAATCAGAGAAGTAGTTATGGACACATCCAATCCGACACATCCATTTGTATCAGGAAATGGAGAAAAGCATTATGCTGTGTGCACACTAGGGGTGTGAATTGTAGGGCTGTGTACTGCCAAGAATCTGGCGATACGATGCGTATCACAATACAGGGGTTGCGATACGGTGTGTTGCGATACACTGCGATACTGTAAACAAGCCAATATATTGGGATATTTCTTATTTTAAGAATAGGACATACTTTAAGGAAAGCTGTACACACCACCATATGCAAACCTTAGCAAAAAGTTCAGTTCAAAAAGTTCAAAAGATCAGTCCCTGTAACATTCTTACTGAATTACTTTTTGTGCAGTACGAGTAAAGGGGGGAAATAAAATGCCTGCAGGATTCTTTAGTTATTAAATGTATAAAATGTAAGATTTTATAAACAGAGCATATATATTTTTAGACCCTGCTTTAAAGGTTCACAGTTTAAGTTTACAATTGTAACATACAAAGGCACTGGCATGTTTTCAGATCAATCAGTGCAAGTTTCTTTTAGTTGAAACTGCTCAGACTCACATTTTAGTCTGGGACTAGGCTTAAGCCTGGTCTGTGAAACTGGGGGACAATGTCATAACATTTTAATCTGAACTTAAGAATTACATCTGCTTAATATCAATGAGAAATAAAGTGCTTGCAGGAATCCTAAAGAAAACAAAATAACTGTAAAACAATAAATTAAATACATGCATTAAATATTCTTAGAAACTTTTTGTTCTGAGAATTTCACAAATTTTGGATTTCATAAGATTTCAGTTTGTATTTATGTTCCGCGTGGAATCGCCAACTGCACAAAACGCCCCCACCACGAGAGAAAGCTACCACACCGCCCGCTGCGAAGACCCTTTCACACTTGATGCGGCAAGTAGCGGAACCGCAGCACAGCTACCACCCCTCCGCACAGCAGAAGCACCCCGTGGTCTGTGCAGTCGAGGCGCCGCCTGCGCCTGGTCCCGGGGCGGACGTTACCACAAAAGCCAAAATAATGCCACGCTTCAACTTTGTACACCAAGGTGGGAGCAGGAACTATTCTTTCATCCTCCATTACTAGCAGCGAACTATATCAACAATAACATTAGTGGCGTGCCTTTATGCTAGTATTTCCTGTCGCTGTTTAAGTTCAGAGATAAGAAGACTGCCATCTAGCGGTTGGGATATAAACTCAAAACAAAGCATCTGCCACGAATCTTGTATGATTTTTTTTTAAATATCAATATTCCGTTTTTGAGAATCGATACAGTATCAGCAAACAAAATATCATGATACTCACGTGTATCGATATTTTCTTACACCCCTAGTAAACTGGCACGTTCGGAGGTTCAATTCGATTACAATTATCATGTCAATGATTCAATTCTATTCGATATCACAATGCATCACGATTATATAAAATTTATTTTGTGAATTTTTATTAAATTAAATAAGCAGGCTACTTTTTAAAATAATTGCAAATTAATAATAAATCAAAACAAGTGTTTAGAATTAAACCAAGTAAATATAGCTTCAAAACATACAAGCAAATATAAAGTAATAAAGGGGTTAAAAGGGTAAAAAGACAATTACAAGTGATAAACAAAAAGTACTTTCAGTATCTGTGAGTGCTTTAAGTTTTCGAACATTTACAGACAATGATAATTATGGGTTTTTCGTTTTTTCCTCAGCATTATTGACATTTGATTATTACTGATGAGTTCATAGACAGTGGCAGCTTTAATAGGCTGCATTCACACTAATGCACAGATCTGTTCGACATATCAGATGTTCTGTCCCGTTCTGAAAACATAATTGTTTACACATCAATTTCATATCATAAAAGTATTTAGAGATGCAATTGCATTTAACCGCAACCACAAGCTTCAGGACAAACAAACACAAAGCACATGTGAAAGTCTGTCAGTACGTGACTTTCGTGCAACTAAAACGTACTGCGTTCCAAATGGCATAAATGAAAGCATATCTAAAGTAAAACACTGAAATAACAGCGGGTGGAAGCTCACACGGTCAGCGCATATCCTGTACAGTGAAGCCCACTGCAATTGTCTCTAGCACGAACAAATGCCATATGTGGGGAAAAGCCAAGCTCAGAATCGATTCGGAGCAACTTTTTTTTTTTTGTTTTTTTTTCCTGCACTAAGCTTGGTTTTTCCAAAATGTGCACAGATCTCAGTTTTAAAAATACTCATGTGACAAGCGGGTATGCGAATGATGTCAGTAGGCTATAACCAATTATAGTGTATAACTATAATAGGGTTTTCATGTCACTTGCACAAATAAAATCATTGCCTTCCTCCATTTTCTGGACGTATCAAACTGGACACGTAAATTTTTCACTGAATGGCTTGCGCAACAACACATCATGACATTTTTATACTTGCACAGAAGATGTGATATTGCGCATTCACAGCAAGTCTATTCGAGTCTTTGCATTGACTCTGTATGTAATATATTTGCATGAATAATCATAGGCATTATAGACCCCCAATTTTCCACTCCATTCGAAATTTTTCAACTTGTGCGGAAGACGCAAAATCGCGCATTCAAAACAACTGTGTCGACCAACGTGAATTCAGTCTTTGTCTTTGCATTGACTTTGTATGTAATACATTTGCATGAGTAATTATAGCCATTATAGACCCCAAACTTTTTAAAATTATAGCCATTATAGACCTCTAATTTTCTGCTTGAGTTGAAATTTTTCAACTTGCGTGGAAGACGTGATATCACGCGTTCGCCACAATCGTATCGCCCGGCGCAAATCCGGTTTATTCGTGTCTTTGGATTGACTTTGTATGTAATATATTTGCATGAGTAATTATACACCCCAAACTTCTTAAAATTATAGCCATTATAGACCTCTAATTTTCTGCTTGACTTGAAATTTTTCAACTTGTGTGGAAGACGTGATATCACACGTTCACCACAATGTAATATATTTGCACGAATAATTACAGCCATTATAGACCCCAAACTTTTCAAACTTATAGCCATTAAAGACCCACAATTTTCCTCATGAGTTGAAATTTTTCAACTTGCACCCAATTTACGTCATTCACGTTGCTCGGCGCAAATTCGTGTCTATTCACGTCTTTGCATTGGCTTTGTATGTAATCTACTTAAGCAAATAATTAAATTAGTTTTTGGTGTGCACACACCATTACACAATGATTTTATTTGTGCGAGTGACACAAAAAGCATCCCATGAGTAATCTAGAGCAATAACCCCATAAGAATATTTGTTTCGCTTTTGGTGTGCACGCAGCATAAGACTTACATTTTTTTTTTTTTGAAAGAAGTCTCTTATGCTCGCCCGGGCTACATTTACATTTAATCAAAAATACAGTAAAAACAGTAATATTGTGGAATATTATTAGAGTATTTGGCTCAAATATTACGCATCAAGTACTCCTAATGTACACATTTACTTTCAAACATGGACAGTTCTGTGCCTGTAACCCTGAGGCATTGTTACAAAGTTCAAACTGTTCCAGGCAAAGCGTTCATATCTCAGCTCATTCGTGTGTGATAATATAGCACGGCTGAAGGGGAAATGAGCACTCTGCCTGTATATGTCACAGAGAGTGTGGTGACGGCCGAAGGACACAGGAAACACCCTATTATAGCCAGTAATTCTGTTACAATGATTACGTACCTGTTTTGACTGTTTCCTGTGACACTGAAACCAAGGATCAATGTACAGTACAGTTCTTCCTTTTGTTCGATCTTTCTGACACACAAGCACATATATAGTCTGAGTGATGGAGGAAAAACCCTTGACTGACAGCAGAGTGAATGAGCATTATGAGATGTGACATAACTGAAACTCAGCTATCAGGGGATTATAAACTAGTTGAAAACCTGCCCACCAGCATTCTCTGATGGTCTTAGACAAACAGCACCTTTATGCTTGAGATCATTCAGTGTTTTGTTGAAGATCCAGGACAACACCCCTTTCAGCTGGCTTATACATACCTAAATACCAAGAGGCACTGACAATGAGGCATAACTCAAACAACAACACAATACTTTACAAATGTGCATGATCTTTTGGTGTAAAAGAGAAAATGCTGATAACAATGCATGTAAATGTTCAAGAAGTTTATGCAAACTGTCCTTGCAGTGTGCTGCCAGGTTTCAGTATGCATGAAATAGAACCCATGCAGATGATGCCTACATTTTGTGTCAATCGTGCTGACCTAGCCTTCCCAGAATGCCCTTCTGGGCTCTCTGTACATCTCAAAGCTCATATGACTGCAAAGGTCAAGCCACCAATAAACACAGAGTAGGAGATGGATTGGTACCGGGTACAAAAGAAAGAAAATGTATACATTGTATAAAAATTAGCAGTTCTAGATGTGAAAGTCATCCAGATTTAGATTTAGCCCCTGTTCCTCGAGGCATACCAAAACCTTATCTGACCTATCTGCGAAAAAGAGCATGTGTATTAAAAATTCATAGCATTCATAAAACAGCAGGCAAAAAGTACCTGGATGACCTACTATGTCCACTGAGATTCTTAAGTGTGCATCCAACAAACACTTTACTATCCCATTAAGACATGGCAAAGGAGTTGTGAATGGGAGTGAAACACCGCAACTGACAGTATAAGTAGTGTGACTATGACAACTTGACAGAGGTATTACATCTGAATAATAATAATACTACACACATTCATTATATAGAATATACTTATGGTCATAAAGTTTGTTCATCATCCACCTCAGAACATACTCAGACAGTACGCAATTTTGGATGGACCATTGGAATCTCTACTAATAAGCTGGTGGAATCAAATTGTAACTGAGTGGATTTAGATACGTTTAATCAGGAAGAGTTTGAAAATGTATAGTTTTCGTGTGCCTCCAGGAACAGGGATCATTTTTATTATTTCATTTATAGGATGGACATGTCCCTCACTCAGACAACCCACCAGTGTTGAAAGTTGAAAGGGGTGATTGTTTGTGTTCCTGGAGATCTACTTTTCCAGCCTTCAGTTCCAACGCTGCTCCAACACACCTGTTTGTAATTAAATTCCTGACAATCTTAATTAGCTGATTCAGGTGTATGTTTTAATTAGGTTTGGAGCTAAACTTTGCATGAAGGCAGATCTCCAGAGACAGGATTGAGCAGTCCTGCTTTAGGGGCTCCATAAAGCAGCGCTAGAGGGCCTAATCAGACACATCTGCCGGTAATGTTTTAAGCAATCCTGAAAGAATTAGTTCACTCCTGAATTAAAATTTCCTGATAATTTACTCAACCCCAACATCCAAGATGTTCATGCCTTTCTTTCTTTAGTCAAGAAGAAATTAAGGTTTTTGAGGAAAACATTCCAGGATTTTTCTCCATATAGTGGACTTCAATGGGGATCGATGGGTTGAAGGTCCAAAATGGAGTTTCAATGCAGCTTCAAAGGGCTCTACACAATCCCAGCCGTGAAATAAAGATCTTGTCTAGCAAAATGATCGGTTATTTTCTAAAAAAAAATAAAAATGCATATATTTTTAACCACAAATGCTCATCTTGCACTAGCTCTGCGTCCACGACCTCACATATTAAGGCCAGAACACACCAAGCTGATGGTCAGCCGGTCAATGTCGGGCCATCGCTCAGTGACTGTCGGGCTAGTTTGTTTGGTGTGTTCCACACGTCGGCTCTCGTCGGGCTCATGCCGGTGGCAGTTTGCCCGGTTCAACATGTTAAACATGCGTCATGATTGTCGGGGCCATCGGGCGAGTGAGAACTCTGATTGGATGTTCAGTTTAGCGTACAAGTCAGTGCCCTAGAATTAAAGCGAAAGTGATGAAAACGAGTAAATGAAGGCAGCACAAATAGAAGACTATTCTAATGTCACCTGATCTTACACAAGCAATCCAATATGTGAATATTTTCATAACATGAGCCGCTTAAAACGAAGAAATTTATTAACAACCGATATTCAAAATGTTAAGCAAGCGCTGCTTTATTTACGTTTCGCATATCTGCGTATTTTGTATACATCCTTGTTTCGGTTTCTACTTTTGAATGACGAACATATAGCTGCTGATATAGACAGCTAATTCATCTCACGAAAGAGCAAAGCGCACATGTTAGTTTGCATTTGGCTATAGTCTGAGTGGTGTTCAAGCGCAGCTTTTTGGTTCAGACACCGTCAGCTTTTGTAGCCGCTAGTTCTTTGAAGTCTGGTTGATGCGTTTATGTCCACTGAAGTCCACTATATGGAGAAAAATCCTGGAATGTTTTCCTCAAAAACCTTAATTTCTTTTCAACTGAAGAAAGACATTAACATCTTGGATGACATGGAGTGAGCAAATTATCAGGAAATTTTCATTCAGGAGTGAGCTAATCTTTGAAGACCTCTGATGTTAAACTCTGCTGGATGATGGGCCACCAGGACTGAAGTTGCCCACCTCTGCCATAAAGCTTGAGACAACTACAAAAGCAAGCTCACTTCCAGGTTCAAACAATGACAAAAGAAAAACTTTAAGCAGTTTTGTTTTAAATGGAAAGTGACCACCTAGACAAAATTGAGGGCTACATGGTGCCAGGTTGGAAGTATGTGAACTACTCTGTATTTGTGGTGGGTGAGATGTGTGGTTTTAAAAATGTTGATTTTAAGTAATGCAGAGATAGAAATAGCATATGTTTCTCTTACAGATGAGGGAGTGCTTGGCGAAGCCAGCGAGGTGGTTCGTCTGCGCAGGGACAAGCGCTGTTGGCTGCGCAGGCTAAATCTGCGGAAGGATTCTCGGCTGCGACTGGCCAAGCTGCGTAGAGAGGCAGCCCTCTTAAAGCCACCTCCGTCCTCTACACCTCCTCCTGCGGATCTTCTCTCCACACTGCTGGAGACCAAATTGAGGGCGCCTTGAAGGGAGCGACGCACATTCCCCATCCAGCCCGACACTTGAGAGTGGGCCACAGATAACTTGTCGCCCAGGTACTCCATCTCTCAGGATTCAGAGTGAGTAAATTTTACAAAGGTTTGCGTCCTTATAGAGCTCAATGTCAAGGTTTTCAGTGAAGATCTTTATCTTGGGACACTGTAGACACCCAATCAAGACTCTCAGTTGGAGGCTGTAAGGTCCATTGATGGTAGTCCAATTCAACCCTCAGGGAAGTGGCCTCGATTTACAAGGGAATCCAATCCAGTCAGGTCCAGCTGAAAATGTATCTGTTTAAACTCATTGGACCTTCCTCTTTAGTCCAATCCAGCAACTTAAGTGTTGTTCTGGTACACCATGTCTCCAGAGCGAGACCAGGACTGATTGTGCTCCACTCTGCACTGCAGTACGAAACTACAAATTGCCACCAAGCAGTCAACCGTGATCTAACTTCCAACAGTGCTTGACCAAAGTTTTTGGACTATTTTCAGTAACATACCTCAATAGCTACATTTTCAACTGTGAGTCAGAGATAGTAACATAAAGTCACTCAGGTACTACTCCTAATTTAAGATTTCTCAAAATCGATTATTCAAAATTGCATGGACCTACTAGGCTCATAAATGACTTACTGTTGATAGAGTCATCGTTTTCCAAGACATCATAGTAAGAGCTAGAAAAGAGGACACTGGATGGTCCCAGAGATCACAGCAGTTCTGCAATGCCTCATGCTCAGTGACAAAGCAACAAAGTTATAGTTATTATGTAACCACAGAGGCACCTGCAATTATGTCCCTAAACAAAAAATAGAGTGGCTTGATGTCATGGAAGCTGATTCAATACGCCTTACTTACTGACCTGAACAACTCTTTTGTTAAAGGTTAGATTTCAATCAATCAGTCAGTGCATCAATGAACAAACAGCATGCAAATATTATTCACATTTCATAAAGAAACGTCATGTCGCTTCAAGCTGCGTCACTGGAGATGGTCTGAAACGAGCAGTGCACCACTCCTACATGAATGTTTGAGAGTCTTTTGAGTGGATCTGTCAGCAGAGTCACATACTCAAACAAACGCTAGTCAACTCATGAATCAGAGCTGTCAAACACACACACTTTCCCATTCACGTCTCAACCTGTCAGGCAGCGCAAGCTACTTCAACACAACTGCATCTCTCAAAAAGCATCAAAACTGTCCACCTGTCAATTCGGAAAGCGTCCGTAACTCTCAAAGCACGGTCAAACGGAAAGCTGGAGAACAAGATGAGTGTTTCCTTATTTCTCTGTTGCTAGAAAGCTTAGTACACAGAAGTCCAGGATGAAAGTCTGTCCGTAAAACATGGAAATCGAGTGCCAGAAGTATCCATGTGGCTTCGCAGGCACTGAAATACAAATACTGTTTCGAGGTGGTCTTGTCCTTAAATGCGTCCCTGCAGGTACTGGCAGGTAGAACAGTAATGCGTCAGCTTTCCTGCCTCCGTCCCCCGTGTTACAGGACTTGTGCTCAAGGAGGAAACAGAGGGAGGAGGAAAATGAGAGCAGAGACAGAGAGGGAGGGGTAAGGGAAGCCAGTGATACGAGTATGAGAGAGAGAGAGAGAGAGAGAGAGAGAGACGGAGAGGAAGATATATGCACTGCAGTGTTCCCTGCTACTGTTCCAGCTTTAAGAGAGAAAGAAAAGGAGAGAGAGACAGATGGAGAGAGGTGCACTGGTTATGCAATACTGTCAGCAGCTCACTTTGCTGAGAGCAGAAGAATGCTTGATGAAAGAAACCAAAATAAATAAACAAGAAATTATTAACAGAAACAAATAAATGGGATTGGTAGCAAATGTCTGTGCATGTTAGAGTAAATCGCTCTGGGTTGTAAGGAGTTTAAAGCACATGGTACTATGAGTTAGTTTGCTTTGCAAATGTACGCAATCTGTCATGCAAACATCACTGACAAGCAACTAAACCTCGCTGTCCTTTTACGGCCCGACGTTTATTTCCATATCCGCTTAGTGAACTTCAGGACCTGTGTTCTGATTTTTGGCAATCAACACAGATCACAAGCAAAAAACAAATTAACATTAAAATCTTTCTCTACTTCTTAATAAATTACTGGATTCACTGATGAATTAAACAATGAGTTCAAATGGGGGGAAAAGGAGAAGACAGAGGCAATGCTGAGGTGCAATTTAGCATCCACTAGTGGACTGAAAGTGAATTACACCGTATCATGTAAATGGAGAAACAAAATCTCATATTAACCTCACCTGAGACCAAATCTACCTATCTAAATCTGAAAGGATTGGTCATTTTCTAAAAAATAAATAAATAAATAAATAAAAATTTATATACTTTCTAACCACAAATGCTCATTTTGCACTTGCATTTTTCTTTTAGAAAATTACCAATCTTTTTACTAGATAAGACTCTTATTCTTTGGCTGGGATCATGTAGAACCCTTTAAAGTTGCACTGAAACTGCAATTTGGCCCTTTAACCTGTTGCCTCCCATTGAAGTCCACTATACGGAGAAAAATCCTGGAATGTTTTCCTCAAAAACCTTAATTTCTTTTCGACTGAAGAAAGAAAGACATAAACATCTTGGATGACATGGGGGCGAGTAAATCATCAGGACATTTTATTCTGGAAGTGAACTAATCCTTTAAGTCAGTTGTTTTTTTTACACACATAGAGTGTAATGTCTAAGATTCAAGATTTAAATTTTGAAATGATGTATGTTTTAAACATTGTGCACAAGCATGCAAATTTCTCCACTATTTAGATCACTTATCTAACAATAGAGGATTAAAGGATAAGTTAAAGGATAAGTTCACTTCCAGAACAAAAATTTACAGATAATTTACTCACCCCCTTGTCATCCAAGGTGTTCATGTCTTTCTTTCTCCAGTCGAAAAGAAATTATTTTTCTTGAGGAAAACATTTCAGGAATTATCTACATATAGTGGGCTATAATGGTGCCCCCAAGTTTGAACTTCCAAAATGCAGTTTAAATGCAGCTTCAAATGGCACTAAACGATCCCAGCCGAGGAAGAAGGGTCTTATCTAGCAAAACGATCAGTCATTTTCAAAACAAATTGACAATTTAAAACTTTTTAACCTCAAACGCTCGTCTTGTCTAAGTCTGCGTGAACTGTTTTTTTTTTTCCGGTTCAGTACCGTCAATACTGTTAGGGTATGTCAAAAAACTCCCATCTCGTTTTCCCTAACTTCAAAATCATCCTACATCGCTGCAGAAGTACCGACCCAGTGTTTACAAAGTGAACATGCAAAGAAGATCAAAAAAAAAAATAATAATAATGGAAAAAAGCGATGGGGAAAGATGGGAGTTTTTTGACAAACCCTTTTATTGAGGTTTAAAAGTATATAAATTGTCAATTTGTTTCGAAAATGACCAATCGTTTTGGTAGATAAGACAAACTTGGGGGCACCATTGAAGTCCAAAATCCTGAAATTTTTCCGTCAAGAAACATAATTTCTTATCGACTGAAGAAAGAAAGACATGAACATCTTGGATGACAAGGGGGTGAGTAAATTATCTGTAAATTTTTGTTCTGGAAGTGAACTTCTCCTTTAAAAGACATTAAAACTATTTAAATAAAATACTACAAGCTCCAGTTTCAGCAGGCATAGAAGACACAAATCACTAAGATTAGATTAAGGAACAGCAAGACAAGTGAGTCTTATAAATGGCAAAAGCCAATCAATAGCAAATGAGTTTTTGTTCCTTTTATAGAGACAGAGCAATAATTATGTAGGTGGAATCTGTTTTCCATTACGGCCGGTACACACATCTTATTACAGTATAATCCACAAGATTTTAAAATACAGCTACAATACAAACTGACGTGAAGAAGATCTGGCTAACATCCATATATTGATTAAGTGCATACATTAGCCACAGTGCTGAGTGGTAAAATGACGACCATACTATTATGAATGCATCATCACTACAAAACCATCAGTCTGGCATTAAGATGAGTCACAGAGACACTGCTCATGATTCAGTCATCTGCCTGATGGTAAAACCACCTCAAGAACCAGAACCTCCTGCTCACCGAGTTCTCTATAAATACTGATTTGATCATACTGTATACATATTTAGACATCACTCACAGTTAGTGCTGCTTAAAAAATGTATAACGTACATGACCAGTATAGTTTATAGAGAGGTTTACTAGTTTTGGAAACCTCATGACTATTAATAGACCTAAACAGGACAACTAAAAGACAAACCAAAATCTAGTCGAAAATGTTCTTCACAATGCTGTCAAACAGCTACAGCTGTTTCTGACTACTGTAGTGCAACATATAAATGTCAAATAAATTTGGCCCCAATATGACAGTACTGTGTATGTGCCTACACTTTATGTGTGGTTTAGGTATATTTCACTTAAAATAACATGACCTCATTTTTGGTTTCACCAGTCATAGTCGCCAGTCACATTTTAAAGGGTTAGCCTTCAGCCTTTAACAACAAACAACAACATATTAAGGTTTATTACTTGGTTACATCCTATTACTCTGACTGAAACAAGATAACAAAGAGTAATTCTAAAGTCCAAACAGAACAAGTGGTCAAATTAGTTTGATGTTCCTCTTTAAACTACATGTGGCCCATACAGGAAGGGTAACACTGACTGATGCTACTTCCTTTGTGTCAATGCTTTACACTTCAAAACTGAAAATTACAGCATACACAGGTAGTGGCACAGGCTAAGACATATGTGGATGTTTTGGCTTTTCGTATATCAAGCCATGTAACAAAAGCTGTGACATGATTCATTTTATTGGAGCCCTGCATTATGACTCAGTGCAAGCTGACAGTTCCTCTGACACAGCACTGGCAAAGCAAGAGATTTGTTTGCTCATTTAGATGCTCAATTAGTTTTGGGAAATAAACCAATCTAAACTCCTTAGAGTTTAAACTCCCTTTTTTCCACCAAAACTACTTTGTATAGTCACATGAGAATCAAAGACAGGCTGTTGATGTGCAGATGATATAGAAGGGAACTTGACTTGGTTGGTTGAATCTTGGTTGGTTGAATCAGTTTATTGTGCACTGTTTGAGACTGTGGTACTTACATTAACTGGTTTGTACAGCTGGTATGCATACTAAAATGATTGACAAGTGATGAAACCATAAATATGCTACAGAGGCATATGCTTTAGAATGCACAAAGGCAGTCAATGGGCAGCGCAAGCAGAATAAAATGTGCACTCTATTGCAATCTTAAAAATCATAATCATTTAATGTTTCTGATAGTGCATACGAGTGCTAGGCTCATGTTAGCACAATACAAGCAGAAAACACTACTGTATTTCTAACAACATAATAATAGATACCAAAAAAGTACAGTATACTCCTATTTGATTCATTCAAAGATCCCTAGGGAGACAGAAAACAAAAAAAAAAGTACTTTTTACAGAGAGCGAGCCATCTGTCCACCTCAATCGCCTGAAAAACTTTAAAGGGGTCATCGGATGCCCATTTTCCACAAGTTGATATGATTCTTTAGGGTCTTAAAGAAAAGTCTCTAATATACTTTGATTAAAAATTCTCAACAGTTTTGTAAAACAACACCCTTTTTACCTTGCCAAAATCTGCTCTGCAAAAATCATCTCCTTCTAAGGGGTTGTTCCTTTAAATGCAAATGAGCTCTGCTCACCCCGCCTCTCTCTTCTCTCTGTGGAAAGACGATCTTGTTTACATTAGCCACATTTATCGGCGTTTAGCCGCTAAGTTTCATAACTACCACTTTATAAGGAAAGGCAATCGCAAAGATTCATAAAAAAACGCTTATACTCACTTCTGCTGTAAGTGAAGCTGGATCATGAATGATTCGCGCGAACATAGACAGATATATGTAGATCGGGAGGCGCATTCCATTCACAAACAAACGTAATCCACTGCATCTTCAGCGGCTCAGATGTCAGGAGTAAATGACGACCACTACGTTCATTATTACATCCAGCAACACAACACCTCAATCGCTCAATCGGAGATATTCTTGTCTAACTTACATCCCTGCTCTGGCATCAAAACATGGAAAGTTACTGGACTGTGACAGCTGGTCTAAGGTAAGAGCTCATGTCAATCAACTATCGTGGGAACGGCCTCTGTTGGTGTGACGGCATACTGACAGGCATCTGAGAACGGCTCGATTTGAAAAAGGGGATATTATTTTTACAGAATAATTAAAAACCACCGCATGGATTTTTATCATTATAGGGTAGATTTGTACATACACTGCCAACACACATTAATGTTCAAACAACATGAAAAAATGAACTTAGCATCCGATGACCCCTTTAAGGAAATCAAAAGCGCAGAGTGAAAACATCTTTTAAATTTGCCAGACAACAGAAAGCATCTAGAGGCCTCACCTTGGCCACATAAAGATAATATTATTGAACAGAATGATACACACAAATCACAGAGGAAGAAACTACTTCACAAATCAATGTGCTATAAAAAAACGGAATGCATCTATGCTAGAAAAAATAAGTCAATCTATGACAAGAGATGTCATAGACCTCCACCTAGCTTTTATTTGTACTTATCTCAGATTGCATGAAGTGTTGTGGTTGTGTAGTTGCTTGACCATCTTGAAAGTAAAATAAAGCAAGCTTACCCACGGCCACCAACAGCAGGAAGGACAGAAGTGATATGCCATGTTTCTATGAAGCAAATCCTTCTATTTAGTCCAAAAGAATGTCCTACAGTCTTGACTTTTGTGAAGTTTATTTGAATGTTCATTACTTCTCTGCCTCTCTCAGTGTCTGTGTAAATCTTCTGTGCCCGTGAGCACACGGTGATGTAAAAATGACACTTCCTATGATGACCAATACTGAGAAAAGATGAGAGCGAGAGAACAAGAGAGAGAGAGAGAGCGCTTCCTCTTGAAGCCAACACGTAGACACCCACATAACAACAATAACCTCACACATTAAAATAAGAAACCAACTATCAGTCCTGGAAAGGGTTCAGTTTCAAACTATATTTAAACGACTAATGGGATATTCTCAACTGTCGGATTAGCCATGTTTTATAGCCACAGCTAACTGTAAATCATAACAATGAACACTGTAATAACTTGATTCATACAGCAGATGGCACTATGTATGCATTCAGAGGTCCTCAGAACAAAAAAAAGACTAAAACTGCCTTGGAATAAGTTTTTAGGTGGAAAACCTTTTCTCTTTGTTAAAAAAACACTTCATCATGCAAGAATCTGTATGAAATTTCAGTGAAACTGTCAATCAAAAACAATGCGGCGATCGTTCTTAAGCTCTTCAACAAAATGTTGTCCACACGTTCACACCTCTCCACACAGTTGTTATGATGATGATTAAGTCTGTTTTTACTTTGATTAACACATTCTTACTCACTGCTAGCAGTGTAGCCATGTTGGAAAACATTCTACCATTACACAGTAACTTTAAGGCACTCCTTTCTGTCATCAGACTGCATTCCTGCACCACCCACTCTAACACACACAAATAAAACACAAGCTAGTTAGCCTCCATACCCGACAAACATGCATATAAATATAAACTTTCAGCTTTAATGTCCCTCAGCCTAAATAACTAGTTCATTATGTGCTTTAACAAAACTATTACATTCATCAGATATGGGCAAACATCATTAGCCAAGCACTGCATGCCAGAAAGGGTCATATGACAGCTGTTATTCACATTGTCAGGGAACTCCTCCAACATCTGGTCTCTAAAAGCTGGTGACATCATCAAGAAGTCAACAAGCAAACTCTCCATCCTTCATTTTTGTACACTTTCCATTAGAACATGGGGAAGAACTTGACTCTTATGTAAGATGTTTGCTGGCCCATGTGCAAAGTAGGGTTGGGTAATTTCATCTCAATTTTTTTCAGCCTTTTGACAATATCTGAAATGTACAGCCTTGCGAAAGCATTCATAACCCTTCATTTTTTCACGTTTTGTTATGCTGTTGCCTTTTGTTTAAATTGCTTTAAATTATTTTTTTCTACAACAATCTACACTACATACACCATAATGACAAAGCAAAAACAGAATTGTAAACTTTGTAAATTAAAAAAAAATGAAGTAAGTACATTGCATAAGTATTCATACCCTTAACTCAGTACTTGGTTGAAGCATTTTCACAGCCTTTTTGGGTATGATGAGACAAGCTTTGCACATCAGCATCTGGCAATTATCTGCCATTCTTCTCCTCACCTCTTCACCTCTTAAGCTCTGTGAAGTTGGATGGAACACACCTGATGCACATTTTCAGGTTTCACCAGAAATATTTGATTGGGTTCAAGGCCAAGCTGTGGCTGGGCCACTCAACTACATTTACAGAGATGTCTATAAGCCACTCTTGCTGTGTGCTTAGGGTCAATGTCCTGTTGGAAGGTGAACCTTCTGAGGTTCTGAATCCTCAGGACTGGGATTACATTAAGGCTTTCTCTATATTTTGCTGTGTTCAGCTTTCCTTCTACTCTGATGAGTCCCTCAGTTCCTGCTGCTGAAAAACAGCCCCACAGCATGAGGCTGCTACCACCACACTTTACTTTTGGCATGGTACTCTGCAGGTGATGAGCAGTGCTTGGTTTCCTTTAAACATAATGCTTGGGATTGAGGTTAATCAGACCCAAATGGAGTGTTACATTGATATATGTACACATAAGATCATGGAGCTTAACTAGAGTGACCATCAGGTTCTTAGTCACCAGTATAACCAAAGCCCCTCTAAGAAAAGTCCTGGTTGTTTCAAACTTCTTCCATTAAGGGTAACGGAGACTACATGCTTCTGTAAACCTTCAATGCAGCAGAATTTTTTTCTGAACTTATCCCCAGATGTGTGGCTTGATGCAATCCTTTTTCTGAGCTCTACAGGCAGTTTTTTTTTACCTCAGGGCTTGGTTTTAGCTCTGATAGGAATTTTCAGTGCTTAGACCTTTTATTGAGACGTGTGTGCCTTTCCAAATCATACTCTTTCAACTGAATTTGCCACAGGTTAACTTCACTCATAGTGTAGTAACATCTACAAGCAATATGAATGCTCCTGAGCTAAATTTCAACTGTCCCAAATAAGGGTATGAATACTTATGCAATGGAATCATAAGTTTTTTATTTTAATAAATTTGCAAAGATGTTAAAAAAAAAATGTTTTTTGCTTTTCCATTATGGTGTATGCAGTGTAGACTGATGTGGGAAAAAAAGTAATTTAAAGCAGTTCAATAGCACCAACACAACAAAACGTGAAAAAAAATTAAGGGGTATGAATACTTTCGCAAGACACTGTAGCTCAATACTGTGTGCTACTTTATAAGTTTTAGGTTAGGAACTGAACAAAAAACAAGTTGTGTTTGCAAGCCTATGCATAAGAAAATGAGTGACATACAGAGAGAGAAAAAACAAACGTTTTCTGATCACGGCTCTACTTACCGAGCTCTCTCCACTTCTTTCTTTGTGTGCACTGCGACTTCTGCGAGTTCTCACGTGGGTAGACAGGCCATCAGCAGAGCTTTCCGTGGGGGTAGATCTTCGACACATACTCCTTGAACGTTTCTACACAAACATAGAAATGGCTACAGTCAAGCTTCTTTAATGAATTTAAAGAAAACGCAATGCAACACAACTAGGGATACGCTGACACAATACTTGATCACACCAAAGAACATTTTTAAATCTCAACAGTTGGGTGGTTCTGCAATTCAATTTACCAATGTCAATACAGTGATTTACCAATGTCAACACAGTGATTTATGCTGGAGTGTGTTCTTCCTTACCTGTTGTACTTTGTCCCTGTGGGAGGTACGGTTCTCTCTCTGTCCCTGGGATGCCAGCTCCCAGTTTGGAGTCCATATAGGATCGGTGACAGAGAAGGTTGGAACCTGACTAGTGGGTACTGAAGTCTCTTTCTTAGCTAACGGTGTTGTGGGAGAAGGAACCAAACCTCCACTTGACCCCACATTCAAAGGTGCTGAGGTCCAGGATCTCTCCGGGGTCAGTATAGGAGCTACAGAGGGCCCAAGACCTGGTTGCGCAGTCGACGCAGGTGTTTGAATTGGTCCAAAACCCGGTTGAGCAGTCGGCACAGGAGTTTGAATATGTCCAAAACCTGCTTGTGCAGTCGGGACATGAGTTTGAATTTGTCCAAAACCTGATAGTGCAGTCGGGACATGAGTTTGAATTTGTCCAAAACCTGATTGTGCAGTCGGCACAGTAGTTTGAATTGGAACCATGGGTGGTGCAAGTGTGGGATGTTGTACAGGAGCAAAGACAGGACTCATGGAAGAGGTTGTACTGGGTGTCAAAATGTTACTTAAACCTCTATCCTCATGACGGAAGAGTTGTTGATCAAGGCCACCAGGTCTAGTGCTAATTGGTCTTCTGGATCCTTCCATGGAGGATACCCAAAGGGGCTCATCTACAGCCAACTCTGTTTGAGTATTTCCCCAAGCAGTTTGTGCATGGGGCAAAGATGAGATGGGAAAGGGCCAATCTGAGATCTCAATCAACGAGTGGGACTGTGGCCTAGGTCTTTCTGTAGCAAATGGCAGTGAATGAGGTTGGGATTGATGCAGAATTTGAGGTTGCAGAGGTGGCGGGAGTTGAGTTCTCATACGTTCTGTTGGGGTGGGCTGGAAGTAAGCCTGGGACTGAGGGTAAAACTGGGACTGAGAAGGAGACTGAACTTGAGATGTTGTTTGGGGTTGGAGAACATTTGGTTGTGTGGCCTGTGGACGAGCATGAATCACTGAACCAGCACCTCCTGACTCTAAACCTCCTAATCCAGTTAAAGGAAAGGCATCAGGTTGGGTTTGACTCCTGAATGAATCAATGTCTAAGATGGCAGGTTTGTAAAGCTCATCAGGACGAAGTGAGGGCTGCTTCCATCGGGCTGTGGGGCTATTGTCAAGGCTGTCTCGACCAGTCTTCAAACCAAGAGACACCGCATCCAGATCTAGAACTTTAGGTCGAAGTGGAGATGTAGGTATAGACTTCTCTGGCTCGGTCTCCATCCGATGTCGTTCTGCTCCTCGCTGCTGTTGTCTCTCTTCTCGCTCTTTTTTTGATCTCTGTTTCGCTTGTTCTTGCCTTTCCCGCTGTCTCTGCGACTCAAAATCAAGAAGCTGTCGTCTCTCAGTCTCCTTGATCCTTTCGAGTTCTTCCAGCTCTTTCTTGATCTCCCTCTCCTCTGCTTTCTGTCGCTTCCATCTCTCAATCTCCAGCTCTCTCTGCTTCTGTCTTTCCAGTTCTTTCTGCCTTTCATTCTCCCTCTGTCTTTCAATCTCCTGTTGTCTCTCCAACTCTTGTTGCCTCTCAAGTTCCCTTTGCCGGTCTAATTCTCTCTGCCTTTCCAACTGTCTCTGTCTTTCCCTCTCTTTCTCCAACTCTCGTTGCCTCTCCAATTCTCGCTGTCTTTCTAATTCCTTTAGCCTCTCCTTTTCTCTTTGTTTTTCAAGTTCTCTCTGCTTTTGTCTTTCAATTTCCCTTTGTCTCTCCAACTCCAGCTGTCTCTCTCTTTCTCTCTCCATCTCCTTCTGTTTTTCAAATTCTCTGAGCCTAAGCCTCTCTTGGTCAAGCATTCTCTCTTTCTCTCGCTCAAACTCTTTTTGCCGTTGCCTCTCAAACTCTCTCTGCTGTTCTAGCTCTCTTTCTGCAGCCTTCATTCGCTCATATTCAATTTGTTTCTGTCGTTCCTTTTCTCGTTTCTGTCGTTCCATTTCCCTTTGTCTCTCCAGCTCCCTCTGTCTTTCCAACTCTTGTCTCTCTTTCTCTTTCTGTATCTCAGCTTCTCTCCTTTTCTCCCTTTCAATTTTTTGTTTCTCAATCTCCAAATCTCTCTGTTTCTTTAGTTCTCGCTGCCTTTCCAATTCCATCTTCTTTTCAAACTCTGCTAGTCTTTGTCTCTCTATTTCCACCTCCTCCCTGACTGCCTTTTGCCGTTCCCTTTCTTGTAATCTGTGATCTGTTCTTGGTCCAGTGTCATTTTTATGTAGTTCCTCTTGCAAATCTCTATGCATTGCAGCATCCAATGAAGGATTTCTTCTAAATGGAGGAAGTGGATTCTGAGGACCCCACTGCGCTGATCTAACAGTGAAATCATCAAATGGAACCTCCTTCATTCCTCTATCCTCTCCACCCACCATACCTCGTTTAACTCTCCCAAACATTGCTTCCTCATCCACTCTCTCACCTTGATGCACAGGCTCTTGAATCTGACCAGTCAGAGCAAAGTAAGTGGCTCTAGGTTTGTTCATTTGCTCTTCGGCTTCTAGCATCTTAGGCCGCTTGGGTGCTGCAACTTCCTCTCGTTCCCTCTCCCTGTCTCTTTGTGCTTCTAACTGTTTCTTCCATTCTGCTTCACTCTCATTGTCCTCTTCCTCCAATGCTGCTGCTGCAGCCATGTGCAATTGCATCTGCCTCTGTATCTCTTCTTCCATATTTCTCAATATCTCTTTCTGTTGCTCCATCTGAGATTCAATCTCTCTGCCTGCCTCTGTGATAGTCCATTTCTGTAATGCCCCTACTCTGAGGAAACGTGGAGTGCCTGCTTCATCCGTTAGCACGTTACTTATCTCATGGGTAGGTCTGTCCTCTTTACCGTGAGGAGCTGATCGCCGAGAACGCAGTGTGTGAGCTCTGTCCTCAAGGGAAGCGGTTGGCAAAACCTCACTAACAGCACGGTTCTCTCCGAACAAAGACACAGTGTCAAAGACATGGTCCACACGTACAGGGCTGGAAGGAGAAACTTGTTCTCTGTAGGTTGCTTTGACCAAACTAACAGAATCATCATCTTCAGGAGCTTTAAAGGAGTTATCTAGAATACGCAAAGAGTGGTTTCGCCTGGGCATGGGCTTAATTGTGCTTTCCTGCTGTGCTCTTGGTTCTTGTGAAACGTTATCCTCCATCACTTGAACATTATGCCTCTCCACCACATGCTCAAACATAGACGCTCGTACTGTTTGCACTCCATCCCTATTGTTGATAGGCAAGTCTTGCACTCCAAGTGACGATGCATTCCTGTCCTCCTGTTTGGTGAACAGTTCTTCAACCGTGGAGTAATCAAACTACAAAATAAATTAAAAATACAATTAAGTATATTTTTTACATGATTTCACTTTGCTATGATTCCTTTCTTTGTCTCAGTTCCTTTTTAATGAGCAAGCAAGAACCCAGAACTTGGATTGACTTTCAAACAAACAAAGTGAGCTCTGTCTACAACTGTTATCCTTAAAGAAGCAGCCTTTGACAACCCCCATGTGTAATTATAGCTTTCACTGACAGGTATGGCATTTAGACGTAACATTTTCTTTGCTCCGATATGAGATGTCATTACAGTGGGCGTCTGTGTATATTGTGTGTATTACATAATTGATTTAGAGGCAAACTTTGAAAGGAAATAGAATACGTTGCTACTCCAAAGGGCAAATCAGTCACAGAAAGAATGCAATACAGACTCTTTGAATAAACAACAGATTATCAAATCTTGCAAATTACGTATCTAAGTTATTATTTTACAGAGAAGGGTATAAAAAAGATAACCAAAGGAGGAAGTACAAGATAATGACAGATTAAGAAAACTGATATGTGAAGCACTGTACTGTAAAGTCCATAATAAACAGAGAAAGTCCTACAGAGAGGGGATGGAGACAGAACCAAACATTATGAGCATGTGAAAAGGGAGAGGACGCTTGACGCGTGTGACTGAGAACAGTGAAATGGGATCTGTACGCTCTTTGTCAAAGCTCATAAAGAAGGGTGGGGCATGAAGGGGCTATAATCAAAGCGTCCTCTTCTCTCACAAACTGACCTTTCCCACCCCCCTCCCTTCGAAGCGTGCATGTTTGATAATCATTATATGACTAACGCTTCAACTCAGGTTACACGTCTTTGGAGTGCCGCACCTCCTGTGACATCAGAAGCGCCTTTTACAACCTCATTTGTTATTCCTCTATTCCCCTCTCTCTCTATCTCTCTCAAAGTGAAAGCTCTCTTTTTCTTTTTTTTTTTGAGGCTGTGACCATAGTACGGCAGTTACTGTGACAAATGTCATAAAGGCCCTTTTCAAAAAGATTTTTGTATTCATTACTTTATCAAACACGTGACTATCATAGAAAAACCGTGGTAAGGTTAGAACACACAAATATAGGGCCCTATGAAATCAGTTTTATTTTTTCCCAAATTCAGTTGTATTTTTTTTTTCCTCCAAATTCCATTTTCAACTCTGTCTTAATTGTTAAAGTAAATTGTATTAATCAAAAAGCATGTCTAATTAACTGAAATCATGAAACTTGCAGCAATTTATTTAGCAGCAATTTATTAAAAGTTTAACAAAAAATTTATTTTTAAGGCTCTATGAAATACTTTTTTCCCTTTTACCAAATTCTGTTTTCCATTAATTTTCTGGATTTCATTTTGATGGTTTCATTACATTTTAATAATAAATAAATTTTATTAGAATTTCTAATTCATTTATTTATAAAAAAAAAAAAAACAACCATTTATGATTTTATTTGGTAAAAATAATAATAATAATAATAATAATATACATTTTTCTGGTACACTAATTCTGTTTTTTCTCTAATTCTTTTCTCGTAAATATTCCTTAAAAAATAATGTTTCAATAATAGTTTTATTAGTAAGAGTAAAACTATCTTTACATTAAGTAATATATTTTTGTCACAGTTTCTTCAAGTTTTCTCAAACTTCTATTTTGATGGGTTGCTTTGAAGACCTTTAAGTTCGTATATGATATGATGGAAGTTTTCTCAAATGAAACACTAAAATGCTGATGAAGTAACTCAAAGCAGTTCTAGAGATTATGTTTACGTGTTCATGTACTCATATATTGAGATGGCAGAGGATGAAAACACAGTGAGTGTCACAGACACATCCAGAACACACAGGATTCATATTTAAACAGTATTTTGCGGCTTAATATTCACAGACCCTAGTCCATCATGTTTTGATTTAAGTATACAGATGTACTTCTGTTTTTGATCTGGTGTAATTTGTTTAAAAAAAAAAAAAACTAAATATTTTATGGAAAAACTAAACTTCTGAACACAAAACATACTTTATTGCATCTTGCAAAGATGCTTTATTTGTGGCAGTATGATTAATAGCAGTGGTTCACATTCCCATACCTTTTTGCTGAGGTCTTCTTCAACTTGCTGGGGGCCTTTGGGCTCATAGGAACTATGGCTTTCAAGCTCTGCCTCAAATCTGTAAACAAATCAGATTCATTAGAAACCAATACTAGCTTTGATTTTGAGAATAGAGAATGTGAATCATGACAAAAGCAAATTGGTATTAATTATATGTAGGTATGTGAGACATAATTAAACTTTTAAAAAATCTCTGTGCCAGCACATATACAGTTGTAGCCAAAAGTTTACATACACCTTGCAGAATCTTCACAATGTTAATTATTTTACCAAAATAAGAGGTATCATACAAAATACATGTTATTTTTTATTTAGTACTCACCTCAATAGGATATTTCACATAAAAGATGTTTACATATAGTCCACAAGAGAAATAATAGTTGAATTTATAAAACTGGCCCTGTTCAAAAGTTTACATACACTGGATTCTTAATACTGCGTTGTTATCTGAATGATCCACAGCTGTGTTTTTTATTTTGTTTTGTTTTTGTTTAGAAATGAGTCCCTGTTCATGAGTCCCTTGTTTGTCCTGAACATTTAAACTGCTTGCTGTTCTTCAGAAAAATTCTTCAGGTCCCACAGTATCTTTGGTTTTTCAGCATTTTTGTGTATTTGAACCCTTTCCAACAATGACTGTATGAATTTGAGATCCATCTTTTCACACTGAGGACAACTGAGGGACTCATATGCAACTATTACAGAAGGCTCACTGATGCTCCAGAAGGAAAAACGACGCATTAAGAGCCAGGGGGTGAAAACTTTTGGAATTTGAAGATCAGGGTAAATTTAACTTATTTTGTCTTCTGGGGAACAAGTTAGTATCTTCTGTAGCTTCTAAAGGTGATATTTAGGCAAAATAAAAATAAAAAAGTACACATCTTCATTCTGTTCAAAAGTTTACACCCCTGCCTCCTAATGCATTGTTTTTCCTTCTGAAACATCAGTGAGCATTTGAAACGTCTGTAATAGTTGCATATGAGTCCCTCAGCATTTTGTATGATCCCTCCTACTTTGGTCAAATAATTAACATTTTGCAGATTCTTCAAGCTGTATGTAAACTTTTAACTTCAACTGTACATAATCACTTAATGCACATAATGTAGATCCTTTACTGTTCATTTTGTTGCACTAATAATAAAATACTTCCTTTGTACTTTCTTCTTTGTCAGGAAGTAAAGAGATGTTGCCCACCTCACCTACTTTATTCCCATAAAAAAACACTTAAAAGTCATAATTACAACTTTTGAAAGTCATTTGTTAAAACTCAAAGGCAGTAAAACTACTGCAAAGTACTTCAGTATTAATTAGCAGACCACAATAATGAATGTTGAAAACCACTGGATCTTACCTTTTAGTTCGGTCAGATACTAGAGTACGTGGCTTATATTGTGGCTTCTGAGGTGGTGACAGCGTAGTAGGCACTTCTTCGGTCAGTTCTTTGATTCGCTGTTTCACCCCCACTGCTCCATCAGTGTCAGAGACCGGTGAGCGGGGCTCAGTCCCTGGAGTATCCCCACGCACCACTGAGAAGGACGAGGTAGAGTCCATGAGCAGGCTGATGCGTCTCTTTATACTGCTACCTCCTGTATCTTCAGGTTTAGAGTCTGTCTTGGAGTCCTCCTCTTTCGATTCAATCTTTTGAGTCCTTTTCTCAAGCACAGAGGGCTTATTTGGCCCTTCTACCTTTTCAGCACCTTGTTCTTTCTCTTGAGTCCCAGCTCCAACACTCTTTGACTTTTCAGGAGTGTTTTCTTTGCCGTCGTCCCTGGCAGGTCGCCGGTTCAGGGACAGCCCAATTGACTCAAACTTTGAGGTAAGGTCAGATGAAAGTGGTCGTCCTTTTGCCCAACGAGGAGCAGGTGTAGGGGTTACAACCTGTGGCTCAGACTTAGCAGGGTTTTGTAGGAACACAGCTGAAACCGGTCTGGGTCTTGAACCTTTAGATTGGGAGCGAAGAACAGTGGGCGGATGCTCATCCTTGGCATCAGAATCCTCTTTAGTGTCCTCATTATTCAGTCCAATCTCTGAAAGGAAGCCCATTGATTTAGCACGAGTGATTGAAGGGCCGGGTTGTTTTTTCCGAGAAGCAAAAGGCCATTCGGCACCAGTAGTGGAGGCTTGATCGGTTTTGGGTTGAGCTGTTGTGGCTCCAAAGCTTGTTCTTCTCAGCACATCACTGGTTTGGGTTGTTCTAAATTTGTTGGAATCAGTAGAGGCGAGGGTAGGTGCTGGTTTAAAGGGTTGTGCCACAGGTTTGTTTGTTTGTCCGCTGGGCTTCGGGCCCGTTTTATAGGCAGATGGTAGACTGGGTTTACTGGCTGGTTGTGGTTTAGGTGCGCTGGGCAGGTCTGGTTTAGAGAAAACTGGTTGACTGGATTCAGGTTTTGGTTTTGGCTGTGGTTTGGGAGCAAGAATGGGGCGTATAGTAGGGTTTTTCTCCACAGTGAAAGGTTTTGGGGTGAGTCTAGGCTTGGGGCCCGGAAGTGGTTTGTTAGGCTCAGAAGAAAAAATAAGTGACCCCTGGGTGCCACCTGAACTCTCCATCAAGCTCTTGTTGCTAGAGTCTATGAGGGGGCTAAGGTGCAGACGACTCCCAACCACACATGGCCGCCCAGCATCAACCTCAACCTGGGCAGCCATCGCACCACCTGTAACAAGAAAAAAAAAAAATAAAAAAAAAATCAGAGTTATCACTTAAGTCGTTTTTCTTTCTGCCGGTGAATAAATTGTAGATCACTAGGCTGTCAGTTTGTAAAAGGCAGTCTAAAGCATTCTACACACTGCACAATTTTAGCAATCCTATAAGATCATTGCTAATCACACTGTGCGACATGGGTCTAATAAACTTGGGTACCACGTGCATGTAAACTGTACGATGATGACTCCTATTGACTTGCAGGCTATGACGCACGCTATCGAAAAATGTAACATCATCAGCATGTGCTAGTGGTAAACAAAAAGAGCATAATGAATCACACTCTGGCAGTTGTAGTTTTTAACGTGTGCTGACAAAAAGTGGAAGCGGCGAAACAAGAAGGAATAAGAGCTTGAGGTAAGCAGTTTTAAGTTTTAGCGCCATGTAGCGTTGATTTTATATCGCATTTTTATTGGCTGATCAGTAAACGTGGGTCATGGCAGCACACTCACCATGCAATAGGGCTGGGCGATATGACAAAAATCTCATATCACGATATAAGTCATCTCATATCCCGATAACGTTAAATATCACGATATAGTACCTTGTCTGCTACCTGGTGGATTTCCTCCTCTGCTTTGGCCCGACACTCGTGAGGTTTTTCATCAATGCACGAAACCCGTTTCTCGACTGTATAAATTGGGACCATGTCTTTGCAGATGTAAGTTGCAATGGCTTCTCTCACAATTATAACGTTGGGTAATTATACTGTATATAAATTGTGGCCATCAGGCAGCCGCTATCAATATGCGGGGCACTGAAACTGATTTTGGATGCACAATCGCATTTTACTTTCACTTTCGAGATTTGTGATCACGCATACTCTGTGTCCACTAGAGCGGTAGTACTTACCACACATTTTACAAAATTAGATGCTTGTCAGTGGCGCTCAGGATTTGCAAATCATTTGCCATCATCCTCAGTCATCTCTCTTTACTTTGCTTATGTGGTAAGTGAAATTTTATATACTGTAATATAACAGACTACCACTAGCAATCAGCTAACCATGGCCCTTTAGTGTCTTGCGTTAATTTATTAGAATGTGTTTTTTGTTTTCCATGACTTTCTGAATACAGACACTCGTTTTGTCCTGCCTGGCCCTTCTGTTCGGAGCCACCCAGTTCTGTCTCCCCTTCTCTCACCATGCTGTTATTGACGTTTCTGCCTGTTTCTCGCCGTGTTGGCATATTACCGTAAACCATGTATTTTGCGACACCACGAAACGATAGAGCATAATATGGAACGATAGACTTTTTATTTCTAAGTACTTTAGGCTGAACTTCTGACACTGTCAGAAAATGATTGTAGGCTATCTTTGCTCGCAAGACTGTGAAAATGGCCATGTTTGAACCTCTCTCACTGTACGACATAGGATGACAGATTAGGGGCCACGACTGTTTCACGATGCTAGTCTTTCGTCTGCGACAGCCAAAAATCACGCAGTGTATAGAAGGCTTTACTCTGTCCAGGACTGGGTATCGAGTCCGATACTTTTTAAGCACCAACCGAACTGCCTCGATACCACTGAGTATTGTAAAATATCTTGTCGTTCAGTACCAAATTGACACCTAAGGGGTTAATCTCATCAATGTCAGTGAACCAATAAGCATGCAATTTGCTTGATGTGCCTAAATCAAGCGCTGGTGATTGGTTATGCCCAGAGACATGGCTCACACGTGAGGCTGTAGTATGTAGGCGTCCCAACCCCTATTAGATGTAAGGCTACATTTACACTAGTGTGTTTTAGTTTTAAAATGCCGTTTAAAAAAAAAAATGATGCTCTTCCATACTGGCGTTTCCACTGCTGTTCAGAAAAGATCTCGGTCCACACTACACAACCAAAAACGCATGTTACGTGACCATTTATGCACAATGTAAGATCATGCTACATAAGACAATTTCTAAGATTTATACTACGCTTTTACTATAAACTCACTTTAAATTACCACTGAATGTCTGTAATAATAATAACTTACGATTGTGATCGAATGTGTGTTTTTGCCATATAATGTTGCTGAAATATGTGCGATGCGATCTGGGAAAATCTCTCAAATGTCGGGCTGGGACATTTTCAGGAAATCTGAAAAAATTGGTTGAATAACAACTTTTTGTCAAAATTAGGTTTTCTCAAAGAAGCCACCAACTACATCTCAATCTCTTGTGGATACTATGTTTTTTCTTAAATTGGAAAAGGTTAGATGTTCTGGGAAAAGTAATTTCTTTAAAAAGTGGCAAAGTTTTATAACTTATTTTAAGTCTCTTAACATATTGCCTTCTATTTAATAAATGCATCCCCATTGCTTGTTTGTTTTGTTTTGTTTTTTGTGTAATGTAATTTTATTTATTTTATTCTATCTTTTTTTAATTGTACAAATGTCATCAATGACAATGTATTTCTGGATATATGATTGTGGTTGAGTGATAGTATTTGTACATTCAGAGGTTTGTTTATATGTACATTTACTTGATCATTATTATTACTCTTCTGTTCATTTTTGTAAGAAAAATATGATAATAATTTGTAGCAGTTTGTTCTGTAATGGTGACTGTTTTACAATAAAAAGTTTGAACCTAAAATTAGGTTTTCATTAAATTATTATAAATTCATTATTCTATAACATCTTGCCTATCATCTCTGTGGAAAAATTCACTTGTTTAGTGCAGAAAAATAGTGATTTATTGCAGTAGGCCGTAATGACTGAGTCTTTCTCTTATGTAAAGAACACGCTGCGGAGGTGCTTTCTCTTCCCACCACAAAAACAGTTAACTTATCAAAATAAACCACGTAACATATTTAATAAAGGTGCATCAATGCACATTTCCTGCTAGTCCTGTGTAAACTACGGCATGCAAAGTTTTATTTATTTATTTATTTTTTAATATCGTGAGATGGCAGGCACGCAAGAGAACAATACAGTCTGAAGTAGCTGCTAATATGAAAAAAATATGATCTTACTTGTCTCTATCTGCTCAATCTTGGTGATGTCAGTGACCTAGATGCATCTCACTTTATTCACTTTCAATTCCATTCTTGAAAATCATAGCTATCGGCCAACTTAAAATAGCCGTAACTTGTTATGTTCAAGCTATGGACAAAATAACAACAGTTTTGGAATGCGCTTGAACCCAGCTTTTATATAGTATCAAAACCTTAAAAGGTCAAATTTCACCATGCGTTGGGTTTTCCTAGATCGCATCACATATGGAAACCCATTTCCAGCACTGAACAGAAATAAAAAAAAAAAGGTAATTGCGACTTTTTATCTCACAATTCTGACTTTTTTTTATCTCACAATTCTGACCTTTTTTCCTCACAATTGTAAGTTTACATCTCGCAATTCTGACTTTTTTTTTCTCGGAATTGAGACATATAAACTTACAATTGCGAGTTCCAAAGTCAGAATTCTAAGAAATAAAGACGCATTTTGAGAAATAAATCAGAATTGCGAGATATAAACTCACAATTCTGACTTTTTCTCATAACTGCGTGATATAAACTCACAATTGTGAGCTATAAAGTCAGAATTACAAGACTTGAACTGTTATTAAATCATAATTGTGAAATATAACAATCTTCTTTTCCCCTCAATATTGGACTTTTGTGACTTAAACAAATGCAAGTTTATATATCACAATTATGAATGAGTGCTCACACAAAAGCACAACGGGAGCGTTTGAAAGCCGCGTCTGTCAGCAGATCCCCAATATATTTGCACATAGACGGCTGACAGACTTTCAAATGCTCCCGTTGTGCTTCTGTTTGAGTGCTCGTGAGAAGCGTGAAGCGCTGATCACTGTAGCCAATCACAGTCATATCTGTTGAGCACGTGAACACTGTGGCCAATCAGCGATTTATGCTCAAATGTGAGTGGGAAATGGACGTTTTTAAAATTTCAGTACCGACAGGTACCAAAGTCGGTACTTTTGACAACACTACAAGGCACAGTGTCATACTAGATCTGACTGCAGCTGCATCACAAACGGTAAGTAAATTATTTCATAACGCATTATCTGGAAATGACATTTTTATTTTGATCATGTTGTCAAAACATGCAATAGTGAGGAGGCGGGGCATTGATACCGTTGATAACAGTGGAAGATTACCGACAAGCCTTAAGAGGCACACCCCTTAAAACAGTTCATTTAAGACTGTAGGTCAGAATGAGGGTTGAAAATCATTTTTCCACATATTTGTTTGTTTTTTTTTCATTAACATTATAAGTAAACCTTAAGGAGCATATTAAATTAATACAAAAATTTAAGTCATAACCCCTTTGAAGTTTCTTAAAATGATTTTCACTGATTGTGTTGGTTAGTTTTTGTTCCTCTGTGCAGTGTCTCAGAAGATAAGTCTTTGAGTCTGTAAAAAAGTATTTTTTTGTTGAGTAATGTGTAATGTAATCTTCTTAAAATGTATTTTCTAAAACAGGTATTGAAAAAAAAAGTATCATTCAGGAACAGGTATCAAAGTCAAGGTATTTGTAACAATACCCAGGCCGAACACCGTCAGGTATTCAACTGTATCTAGCGATAATCACTTTCTCCACTCCATTTGGTCATTGCCAAATCTCTTCGCTGCTCATTTGCATAAAGTCAAGCTCAGCTCAACACTGTTTCACTGCCAAGTGTCACCAGAAATCACAGACTCTCATTGGAAACAATATCCAGCCGACTTAACACAGCTCAACGCTGTCAGTTCGAACCTTCCTTTAAGTTGGCGGGAAAAGTCTGTAGTCAGTCGAAACCACTTGCCAGCTTCAGCACGGTCTAAAATCCAACATGCTGAGCAGAATCTCTGCACTATGATTTTAAACCGCAAACAAACACAGTGTTCTCAGAAATGTTGTTGTGGTGGGGTGTGTCTACGAAGCTGAAGAAAAACACTCTGTAACCCTCTTCTGTGGACTTTGCCTTGGCAGATAGAGCTCACAAGAGCATCGAACGCTTTACTGACACATCATTAATCACACCGTGAGAGTGCGTGTGTGTACGGGTGTATTAAATCAGCATGATTGGACATTGCCCAGGAGGGAGGGATCAATTTGCTGAATTAAGAGTCCAGACTGAGACCGGGGCTGTGCGTAAAAATCATGCTACTACAGGCAAATACACATTAAACAAAAGGAATTCACAGGAGGATCCAAAGAGCCATATTTGCTAATGCAATACACATGTCGCTCTTGGAAGCCGCGCGCTAATACAAACACGTGTTCACACTTAGATGGGCACGCAGACTTTCACAACACACACACACACTTACATCTTACACAGAAAGCCAGCGTGACTCATAACACCTTCACATGCCTGTGTAAATGCACATGCGTCTGCCATGCTGCAGTTATCAAATTGTGCTCTGTCTGCAGTTTCCCAAAACCACAATAATAACTCACCTGCTTGGCTGTCAACCGTCTGCAGTGGAGCCCTGGTTTCTGTGGTAACCGCAGAGTGATGTCATATCATATGGAGAGGAGGCGGAGCCAGACTCTGTTGCAGGGAATACAGCATGGTCAGACACAGTTACTTCTGCACAATTAAGGTATCTGTGACCATTGTAATTTTGAAGTCTCCATACATGCACACATATTTAAACTTGTTGTTGTTGTTATTGAAAAAAGTCAAACGAGAATATTACAAAGACTTTTGAGACACAGCACAGACTCTGAAACACAAACACGCATCCGAAATCAGAATTTTTGCAACATGCAAATTACGCTTGATCAGTCTCTTTTAGAAACAAATGAACACACAGAAAGCAGACGCACGGATCGAAGCCAGATATTTACCAGCACGACTGACCTACATGTACAGATTACCAAGCAAACCAAAACATTTGATATGTCTCCGGTAGTGAAATCTTAGCTGTGTGGTTGCGCAAGGGGGACAGAAGTAGTGACATGGTAGGAGGGGGACGGCTAACGGATGAACAGAAAGAGGGAGAGTGCCTGCCAAGGAAGGAAAGGAGGAGGATCCTGGTCCGAGCGCATGGACTGGCAGTCGCTTGTTGACAGGAAACGCCTCTGCAGCTGGAATGTTTAATATCTACAGCTTCAAAACTGGAGTGTTTAGGGAAGTCGTTTTTCTGGCATCCCGTGGAGACACGTTTACACACAAACATGATCTAGCCATTAACCTAGAAACTTCAAAACAGATCTTAACACCTTCGTATTAACGTTAGCAGCACTTAAGTCACACTGCAAATCTCAAATCTTGGAACTTGGAAGACTCCTTGGTAACAGTAAATCTTACGCCTCAAACGCTAGAGGGCTTATATAACGTGTCTTTAAAAAAATTATATAAACATACTTTTTTCAACCTTTTTTTAAGACTGTTATTATTCACATTTATTGTTTATACTCTACCAGTCAAAAGTTTTTGAACAGTAAGTTTTTTTTTATGTTTTTAAAGAAGTCTCTTCAGCTCACCAAGCCTGCATTTATTTGATTCAAAGTGCAGCAAAAACAGTACAATTGTAAAATATTTTTACCATTTAAAATAACTGCTTTCTATTCAAATGTATTTTAAAATGTAATTTATTCCTGTGAGTTCAAAGTTGAATTTTTAGCATCATTACTCCAGTCATGATCCTTCAAAAATCATTCTAATATTCCGCACAAAAAAACATTTATAAATATTATGTTGAAAACAGCTGAGCAGAATTTTTTCAGTTTTTTTTTTGATGAATAGACATTTCAGAAGAACGGCATTTATGAAATAGAAATCTTTTGTAACATTACACACGTCTTTATCATCGCATTTGATCAATTTAAAGCATCATTGCTAAATAAAAGTATTAATTTCTATAGTTTCTTTCAAAAATAAATCAATAATTAAATAAATAAAACCAAGCTTTCGAATTATATAATGTATAATGTTACAAAAGCTTTTTATTTCAGATAATTCCTGGTGTTTGGATCTCTTTAATTACCAAAGAATCCTGAAAAAAAAAATGTACTCAACTGTTTTAAATATTGAGGATGATAATAATAATAATTAATAAATGTTTCCTGAACAGCAAATCAGGATATTAGAATGATTTCTGAAGGATCATGTGACACTGAAGACTGCAGTAATGATGCTGAAAATTTAGCTTTGATCACAGAAATAAATAACATTTTAAAATATATTCAAATAGAAAGCAGTTAAATAGTAAAAATATTCACAATATTACTACATTTGTACTTTGGATCAAATAAATGCAGGCTTGGTGAGCAGAAGAGACTTCTTTAAAAAAAATAAACATTTCAAATCTTTTCAAAAACTTTTGATTGGTAGTGTATTTTATTGTATTTTTTTATTATCTATCTATCTATCTATCTATCTATCTATATATATATATTTTTTTTTTTTTTTTCCTTCACACTAATAAGGAATGTGACTGTCAATAATGAGACCTAACTGGTCTTAAACATAGGCTTTATCTTCTTTAGATTAAATATCATGTCTTATTTTTATTTATTTACTTTTGTTAAATTATGACCTAGATTTTTCTTTATAAATTTCCCCCCACTCATTTTTATTTACAGAAGAAATCACTGTCATTCAATCTATATCTACACAAATATATCAACTATAAAAACCAAATACTTGTTTGGTGATAGGCAAGCACAAAATATTTCGCCACCTTGAAAGATTTCAGTGCTACCAAATAAGTTTTCATACAGCACTCATCTTTCCCACCATGTTTACCTGGTCTCAAAATTCTGGCCTGACCTTCACCATCAAAACAATACTAAAAAAACAATAAGCACTGCACAGTCAAGCTCTAGGAACATAAACCAAGGCTGTAAAAATCACTCAATCAAATCAGATTCTAGTAAAAGAGAAACAAGAAAATCATTGTCAAGCACTGCTGTCCTTCAAAGAATGTAAATTAACAACTGTCATTTAAAGAAGCAGCCAAAGTTCCTGTGAAAATCAGATCATAAGAAAACGAGTGACACTGATGCATATTAAACTTGCTCTTCAGCTAGGAGTGGCAGAATAAAAGAGTAACATAGGTTCACACAGATATGAAGACAGACATTATTCACTGTGCAGTTATCAAATGGAATTTACTGTTCATCAATACAATAAAGATTTAATGGCTTTAGGAGCCCTATATAGAGAGATAAAGAAGAAAAAAAGAGCAGGAAACATGCTTACAGATTATTTACAATTATCCAACCTTAAACACAGCAATCCTAGCCAGTACTTAAATGAAGTAACATATCAGGGGTGTACTGTGAAATATCCTTTGTAACTACTCAGTTACATCTATTTCATTGGGTTTCATTTTATTTTTATTTATAAGAAGTGTAGAAAAGTAGACGAAAGAGAGGGGTGATATCACCTGTACATTATCCAGATGACTTTTTACTCTTTTCAGTTTCATTTAGATACTCAAAGTACAAGGTACACATGCCAGTGATCATCGTGACGTAAATCTATCATCATAAAATTAAGAACTTTCCTACTGAGCTCAAGTAGTAACAGTGAATGTTATTACTTAAGTAAAATGCAATTGGCCAAAATTATGGTCATCAAGCTTGTGAAGAGACATCCCATCAGTCCCACAACAGACAGAGTCTTTGTCCTACAGCAGTTTATTGTAATTGTGTTAATTAACCATCGTTGAGGACAAACATAAGTATGAAAACAGTATTCAAGTTTTTAAAAAAAATGGTCATTATCAGCTGCCGCTGTTTAACAATTTCAGTTTAACATCTGATGCGTTGTTCACCCAAAAATGGAAATGTGCTAAGGAATTACTTACACTCAGGCAATCCAAGATGACTCACCTGTAGATGAATTTGTTTCTTCATCAGAACAGGTTTAAAGAAATAAAGTGCCAACAGCTGAAAAAAGCATCACAATAATCCACAAATAATCCACACGGCTCCAGTCGATCAATTTGTTATAAAGCGAAAAGCTGCATGTTTGCAAGAAATAAGTCCATCAAGACATTTTTTTACTTCAAACTGTTGCTTCCAGCTAAAGTACTAGTCCTCGATCCATAATACGGCTCACGTTGTCTGAATCAGGAGAGAAATATGCACAGATCAAGCACTGTTTACAAGTAAAAACAGTGCAAAACAGTTTTAAACAAGTACGTTGGTGGATTAATGGACTTTTTCACTGGAGGAAGCGTTATTATGTATTACTGACTGATATTTTGGCCAGAAGCGATGGTTTGAAGTTAAAATGCCTTAAAGGTGAATGCTTCTTACAGCTTTTAAGACATTAATTGATGCACTGCTGCTGTCTGAATTACTTGGGGATTATTGTGCTTTTATTAGCTGTTTGGACTCTGACGGCACCCATTCACTGCAGATGATCCATTAGTTAGCAAGGTACGTACTGTAATGCTGATAAACTTCTCCAAATCTGTTCTGATGAAGAAACAAACTCATCTACATCTTGGATGACCTGAGAGTGAGAACAGTTTCAGCACATTCTCATTTATGGATGAACCTTTCGTTTAATGTGAAAAATCTCAACCGTCACTTGATTTCAGTCTATTCAAAAACATCTTATATTTTCACTATAGTATGTTTTAGGTAAGACACTTTGACTTTCATTAAGTAAAATTCTGACAAAATATCCACGCTTTAACTTAAGTTTCTCAGTACTTTTACATGAAAGTGATTCTAGGACAACAACAATGCTCTTAACCTCACCCTCCTTCCAGGTAACTTTGCAAAGAAAATCAAGCTAAAAATAATTATTTAAAAAAATACAAACAAGCTAAACTGCTTAAAGTCAAACGAAATACTTCTGTCTTTAAAAATAAAATAAAATAATTGAAAATCATTTTAAAAAACAGTAGCGAGCACAGGTGATTGACACACTATGAAAGAACCGGTCGGGGTTTTTTTTTTTTTTTGTAGAATTTTACCATCTTTCAACTAACCTGGCAAGAACCCAAGTCGGCAAGAATCAACAGATTGCCTTTTTACGCCACTGTGTTTCCTGTCTTCTTTTCAATGTGTGTGCGCACAGATGACACTCTGGTTCAGCCAGTTTTGCAGAGGGAAAATACTTTCCATGCTCAACCTGAGCAACAACACCAGTGAATGAGCAGGACTGGCAGGACGTCAGTACACACACGAAGCTCATCACCTGAACACACACACACACACAGATGACGCCATTTATCATATATCTGTGTGTAAATAACCAGTAGAAAATCATTTAAAGCACACCTGCTAGGAAAGACTACCGGGAATGTCGAATCACAAAGAAAAATGAGAATACCAAAAAGTGAAAGGATATACAAATATGCCATTTTTGGTTGAATTCATTAGGATTCAATTGAATTTACTTTGATCTACAGCTTAGATACATACACTAGTGTTTAAAAGTTGCTACTGTTTTTGAAAAACATCTCTTATGCTGCATTTATTTAATCAAAAATGTGCTAGAATTAGAAATAATGTGATTTTTTAAGTCACCATTTTCTATTTTAATGTATTTTCAAATGCAATTTATTCGTGTGATGACAAAGATGAATTTTCAGCCATCAGTCTTCAGTGTCACGTGATCTTTTACAAATCATTCTAATATGCCGATATCCTTCTCAAGAAAAATTTCTCTGATTTCCTTCTTAAGAAACATACTGTTGTTGAAAACAGTAGTGCTGCTTCATATTTTTGTGGAATCTGCGATACATTTTTTCAGGATTTTTTTTATGAAAAAGAAACCATTTGAAACATTACAAATGTCTTTACATTCACTTTAGATGAATTTACAGCATCCTTGCTGATTAATAGTATTAATTTCTTTAAAAACCTCTAACTGACCCCAGACATTTGAACGGCAGTGTAGATTATACCGTCCCCTTTAAAGACCAACTCATATACTGTATGCAAATGTTTCAAGACAGAACAAAGCTGATTGAGAAATTTGTACGACATGCATACAATGTCACAATGTTGCCAAGAACAAAATCACAGACCACAACAATAGATCTACAGCTTGACTGACTGGAGAAAAACTTGATTAACAACTACTAGAAATAAACAGCTACAGTTGAATTCAACTAAAGCTTATTCTCAAATTAATGATAGTAATAATTATTTATAGCTGTTATTTCAAGCTTTATGGAAATGTCCATCCATATAATGGTGAAATTAAAGCACAAAGACCCTTAAAATACAATAAAACACGGTTGCAAAAGGGGGAAAAAAGTTTACTTAGAAAATAAATTCATTAATGTGCTATTGTGGTACTTTCTAACGGTGTAAGACGCTTTCACAATATATGTCATTTTGTTTTGTTTCTATTTTGTAGACAAGACGATTTTTATTACCATAATACTAATACCATAATACTTACTTCTTCTAGAGAAAACTTCAGTTTTGCTGCAGTAACAACACATACAATAACTGTGGTATTTTGCCGTAATTTATGGTTGCCATGGTATATTTTGTAAGGGTAAGAAATGTAAATAGCTCGCGTGTGAGTTTCTTTGTTAGCTGATTTGACTAGCCTGCTTCATTATTCCCATTACTCCGGAGATCAACAAAAGCAGCGTGTCATAAAACAGGTAAACACATAAACAAATAAAAACGCAATATTTCACTTTACGCACCTTTTCGTTAACTTCAAGTAGCCGTCTGTCTGTCCCACCTGTGTGTGAGCTGTTTGGGATCCGAGCTCAACCAAACCTCGCTGCTGTCTGTCGGGATAGACCGGAGCGAGCGTCCTGTTGATCGCGGGTTAACATTCGGCTCCACCGCCGGTGAGTCGCTCGTTATTTAGGTGCTCTATCCTGCATGAATCACACCGGGACACCATTGCTCACACCTATACCTCTAGATAAACTTTAGTCTTTCTATGAACACTATCACAGGCTGGCTCACACAAACTTGCTGAGAGAGCCGGAAGGCGGTGTGGGATCGCATTGCACGGAAGGATGGAGGATTTGTTTTGGTACGCCAGACTGGGACAGTGTAGAGAGGGAGAGTGAGTCCCTGCGCCACCTTGTGGAAGATGATAAAATGCGCAGAGACAAACTGGATTACCTTTAGAAAGAGGATATTGGTCACGTGATAACGTGAGAGTTTTTCATTTCCTTCAAGCCTGTTGCGTGGTTGAAGTAGAAACGTGAGAACCCCAGCTTCCTACTTATCAATGTGTGCTTGATGATGACAAGCCATTATGAAACATAATAATGTAACAAACTTTAAAGTAAAACTTCTAATTTGACATGTGTTGACAAAATCCATCTGTCTTTGCTAAAGCACATCTGAAGTAGGGTAGAGTGGGGGAAAACGCCCCCCTTAAGGACCGTGTAATTTTGTTCTGTAAAACAAAAGTTAAATGTGTTCTTGCCAGAGTCCCCCCACCCCCCACCTCACAGTCTGACAAAGCTCTTTGCTTTAAACATTTACAGCGAAATCAGAGTATAGGCAGTTATAGCTTAAAATGAAAAATATATAATCAATAATTATGAATTACAAAATTATAATAGCCTATTTGAAACTTTTTGTTAGCTGATGCTAACTGGCTATCTAACTAGCTACCTGATGCTAACTTGAGGTAATTTTTGAATATAAAATCCAAATATTTTTATTCTACCAACTAGTTAGAATTCATTTGATGGAAAAACAAAGGATTCGATGTTCAAAACAGAGTAACTACAGAAAATGCCCTCCCTGGGGGCGTTTTACCCTACTGACTATGTTTGAGAAAAAAGTTATGTCATTCTGAAAATATAATTATATTTTTATTAAATAAAACATGCTCCCTATCTACAGGCCCTACTGTTTTCATATCATATATAGCTGCAAATATATAACAAAACAACAAGCTTTAAAACTTTTTTCTTACTGCTGAAAATTAAATCATTTACTGTGAAATCTGTTGTCTCTCCAGTACATCACCAGTGGAAGCTTCATGGTGAAAACTTCTACATCACTTGCAGTCCATAGTTATAACAAAAATGTATCTTGCTTTCATTTCCCCCACTCTACCTTACTTAATTATGACTTCATCATTACAAATGTGTAATTATTAATTACAGGTCCTGGTCTTGAGACTCTGGATTTTGTTTCAAGACCAGTCATATATGGTCATATATGCATTCCATGTAAAATAAAATGCTTCACACACATACTATAAATTTAAATACAAATTAAAATAATAACAATTTTAAACATGTTCCATGCACTGGATATGTCTCTTTTTGTAATTTCTTATATGTAATTATCTAAGATAAAATATATGCTTTAGAAGTTACAAAAAATGAGGTCAACAGGTGATCATCAAATTAGGTAAATGGAGGTATTTCCTCTACCCAGCAGAGGGAGCAATTGTACTTTAATTAAAGGAAAGTTTTGCATTCAGAAAGTAAACCTTACAGAAAGCTTTTGATTTAGCCATTTATTTCATTGAAATTTTTGTATTTAGTCAAGAAAACAAAATCTGAATCATATATTTAAAAAAAAAAAAAAAAATAAATAAATATAAATATATATATATATATATATATATATATATATATATATTTTCTTATCAAGCCTTTTCTTTTAGAGGAGTTCATTGGTCTCTCAAGTCACACCAAAATTTCAAATTTGTAAATGTTGCATAATATGAAATCACAAAAGTCAACAATATAAAACAGAAGTCGTAACCAGAGGATAAAGATAATGAGAAAGCAGTCAATCCACAGCGCTGGCTTGTATGGAGGTGACAGAAGAAAAGCATGTGGAGATACTGAGTTCGGGATCTGGTTTGTTTAAATCAAGCTGAGCTTTCTGCTTCTCTGTTAATACTGAGTAGCACTTTAATGATGAGAATCAAGCTTCAGCTTAGAATAAGACCAGCAACATGGACAAAGAAAACTCTGATTGTGACCATTAATACAAGGACAATTACTTTTACATATACAGTTTAAACAAATTTTACACAGATAAAATTTCTTAGCTTGATTTGGTCAAATTAAAAAAACAAAAATTTTTACACGTTTAGTATATACTTCCTGCTGAACCGGTATTCGTCACATCATATGTGAGAAGGAAGTTTGTATTTCCTTCTAGCTTAATGCTTGACTCAGTTTGAAAGTACCTCTTGTGAAGTGATGAGAATTGTGTGAAAAAAAAGTTAGGTAAAACATTTTATAATACATCTGCCTAACAAATACAAAATCAAAATCTTTTTTTGTATTATAGACCTATTGTACTGTATATTGTAAAGAACTGCTATAACACATTTGTATGTAACATTATTGTGAGTAATCTGTTTGTACAGTCTTTATACAGTCATGGGTAGACCATGTACCACTTCCAATTTCTCAAATAAGGAACACGTTACAAATCATCTAATTCACTTCACCCACACATTCTCAGTTTAGTTGCTGTACATGTGAAGATGTAGAGCCCTGTGGCAGACGCAGCAGATTTTAGAGGAGAACAACTAATTCTGGGGTAAAAACAAAAAGTAACTTTTTATACTTCATTATTTTTATGACGGCAGTCCTTGTTTGTAGGTAAACTTATCAAAGTTAAATGATGTCTATTTTGTGTCCGCGTAGGTATTTTTCATGCAAGTTGTTAGTGCTAAAGTTTTGGCTGTTAGATGTAAGGTGATCTAGTTCATGGCTACAAGATGGGTTAGTTGTAACAGCAAAACTCTGGGTTAGTTGCAACATCAATGAAATGTTATAACTTACTCCAAGCTATTTGTGTTTGTTTGTTTGTTTTATTTATATGTTTTCTTTGAATTTCAGTATGCCTAGGTCTTGAAATAGAAAGGCAAACCAAGAGGTGTCTCTAAAAGTTTTATTATGGTCAATTACTATGTCTAACATTTAAAAACACACACACGCACATTATCCAGTTTTATTGTCATGATGCTGATGTAATACGCACACACACACACACACACAAACACACACACCAAAAAATGTCATTTCAATGCTGTTTTCATGTTTATTCATGTTGTTCATGTAATACAAGGATTCTCTAACTTTTTTGTCAATAATTTCCTAAAATATGTATTTGAAGTTTCCTTGAGTTTTTAAGTTAATATTTCAATTAACAACGCATTCACAAATTCACAGTTTTCTGATGTTGGTTAATGGTCACTCATTGATGGTCATTAATAAATAAATGGTAACACTTTATAATATTGTTCATTAGTTAACTAGCATAAACTAAGAAAGAACCATACTTGGCAACAAGAAATCAAAAAGTAGTCAGATTGTGTTACCTATGTATATGTCACAGTTATGGACTATTGGTTATGTTTCTTTCTGTTCCTGTTCTCCTGTCTTGTTTAGTTCCGTTGACCTAGTTTCTGTTTAGTCCTGATTTGTCTCCATGGTCTCTTTCTATTTGCAGCTGTCTCATTTATTTATACTCTCTGTTCTGTTCAGTCCTTTGCTGGTTATTGTTTCACTGTTTTCTATGTTTTGTGTGTGCTATGCCTGCTCCTGCTTTTCTCCTGGTTGTTTTCTCTGTGGAATTATTGTTAAAAGACTGTTTCTTGGAATACCCCTTTTTTAATACCCCCGATTTAATCAGCACAGCACCCTAACAGTATAATCTGCATTATTATTATTATTATTGTTGTTGTTGTTATATACATTGCATAATATTACACATTTTTAGTATTAGTGTAAAAATAAATAACCATAACAAATATATTAACATGTTATTATATAATTTAAGGAAGGGATAATCAATGGCTTGCCGTGCATTAAAGGATTTTAAATGCAGGACGTGAAGGCTAAGAACGCCCAACGCGAAGCAGAGCCGTTGATTGTCCCACTTATTCCATTATTAAATAGTGCGGTAAGACCACATTTATCTGAATGAATTATAGCATTTATTTAAGTAAATTTTCGATCGACCGAGAGAGATATAAAGAGAGAGATGGCAGTAGTGTGTGACGGCAAATCTATGCCATTAATAACCAAGCGCACCACTGATGCTGGCGTGCGGTAAATCACGTCCGCGAGAGAAAAACAGATCTACACGTGAGGAAACGGGAACCGCGAGCCCATGTCAAACCTTAGCGCGTGTCATCTGCGCGCAATACAAGCTATGGCTTCCACTGATCTAAATATAATGTTCTCTATTATAGATCAGTGATGGCTTCCCATACAAGCCCTTGCGCGCGCGTGATCATTCCCACATCCTCGCGCTCGATCCTCTCTCACCTGTTCGCGCGAACACTTTTATTTTTGTCATTCGTGGGGTGGGACTTGCTGTTTTAAATGAAATTTCAAACGCCATTGGTTACCTCCTCTTTTCCGGAAGTCAGCTGTGATTGGACGCCTGTGAAAAGACGATCCATAATTCACTTGACATGAGACATGGCTTCATCAACAGACCAGATGCATATAAGTTGTCATCTATTTATTTTTTCTATAAATATAACATATCTGTTTTAATGAAAATGTCAATTGTCTATAGAATACAATGGGGTGAGCAATTAATTTTCCCAAGGGGTCACATGATAAACTTGGGCGGATGCAAGCCCGACCTACACACTTAACTCAGTTCTGCCCAATATATTTTATATCTCTTTATAATAAATAAATAAATAAACATTAGATTAAAAATTACAATCAAACAATGAAAATGTGGAGCACATATTTATATTACTATTTAATGAACATTCACAAAAAAAAAAAACGTTTAAAAGTGTTTCAAAAACTAGCATCTCAACTTTGTACAAAAAAGCAAGTATTTCAAAGATTAGCACGACGCAGTTTCAGCGTTATGGACGTGACCATTTGCAGTCAAAACCTGAAACATAAATTCTCATAGAATGTATTCATTACCAATAACTTGTACAATCTATTTATATTTTTCCAAAACCCTGAGAAAAGTATCAGTATAAAAGCAACAATATCTGCCGGATGGAGAAAGGTTGGCAAAGGTTCACAAATCATAGGCTATATGCCTTTTTTGTTTTCTTCAATAAATTCGTTTTTTGTTTCTGAGGAAAAAATCAATGTTACGGACGTGACAGTTCTGAAAGCGGAATTTATCCGACTACGGAAATCCATACAGATTACATAATCAGGGGGTATTCGATTTCATTTTGAATTTGTTTGTTTAAAAAGTAGACATTTTAAACTTTATATCTATAGATATATTTCTCATGTAGCCTATGTGAGACAGTCATACGATGAGTTTCGGTTCTTTTTTTGTGACAGGCTTCAGAGACAGATGAGAGAAAGCGCGTCCTGTTTGTTCTCATTACTCTACAAAAGCAACGTTTGTCGTTATTATGAGTTTACAGAAATAAAATTAGTTTCATTATCAGGAAAAAATACAAGTGATCACGCGGACGCTTCTCTGTTATGCATTAGGTGAATTCCACACTCCGCTTAACAGGTTTATTAAAATAAATCTTGACCAGACTACATCCGAGACATATGCAATTATAACTTATAAATTGAAGGCTATTTTATGTTTTAAAATGATCTAACGGACTGATGTGTGTGTGTGTGCATCAATTAAAGCAGCGCATTAATATAGAACGATGATTAAACTAACTTGGAACTACCTGTGCATTAAACGGTTTTACTGCATACCTGCCAGCCAATCAGAATCCAGTATCCAGACATTCCATGGAATAATAATATATAAACAGAATGAAATTCAGTATGTCTAGTTGTTTACTTGTAAATATCAGATTTAAGAGGTTAATATTCTATTAGTATGTACTTGTATGGCTATATTTCAACATCGATTTATTTTGAGAAATCATTGGTAAGTTACAGCCAAATTTATTTGTATCTTTCACAACTGTTTCAAAACAGGAATCGTCTAAGGAGTTAGATCAGAGATGCCAAAGAGCTGAAGAATGTGGACATGATGGCAGAGAACTCTGATGTTAATCTGACAGAAAACAAAAGACAGAGCATGGACTATTCTAATGACTGTGAGTCATACAATATCTGAAAGTAAACTTGTATTTATGACAGGAAGCTCATAGTGATATATTCTCGTTCACTTCATTAAATATTTTCAAATATTTGTTCTTAGTCAATGCTGAGAAAACATCAGATGACACTGAGGTATTTCATCCTCCAAGAGTTGAATGTGGTGCTTATTACAATGCAAAATTAAATGATATTAAGTAATTAACAGTAATCATAAGTTCAGAATGTTGGTGTTCTTTATGGTGACTGAATACCTCAAGTCCTTCATCTGAGTAACAGGATGGAAAACTTCATAGTTTATTTTGAATTCAATAATTTGTATTTTTGTCATGCTAATCTAAATTAAATTGTTCTCTTAGGTGGAACATTTTGTTTTGCTGGTGTTATTGTTAACACTTAAAAAATAGTCAGTAGATAGCAGTTTACATGTTTCTGTCATAATTCAAACATGAGCTCATACAATAGTGAAACATTTTCTTTCATAAGTGTTGTCTCTCTTTGTTTCTAGTCAGTTCTGAAAAAACATCTGTGCCAACAACAAAAGCCTCAGATGAGATACTGGCTGAATGTGGTGCGTATGACACTGCAAAATATAATGACATTAAGTAATTAACAGTAATAATAAGTTCAATATGTTGGTGTTTTTTGGAGTGAATATCTCAAGTCCTCCATCTGAATTACAAAATGAATATGATGAAAAAGTATTAAATGAAACTTAATGACTAGTCTAATATGCATTCAATAATATTTTTGTAATAATCAACAGTTTCCACACAGGGAATACAAATGGAAAGCTGACACATGATTCTGAAACTAAGCCTCACAGGGGTTATGCCTTACATTAATGAAGACAAATTGCTTTTCTTTTACAGTACTTGAAAGAAGGACCTCCACCAGCTCTATTCATTCAACTGACTCAGGATATGATTCAAAAAGATGCACAGGCATTTTCTCCATCCCCGAAACTGATTAATAGAACAAACCATATATATTTTACTTTAAATAGGACCAGAACACATAAACCACCGCTACTTGTCCACTCAAGGAGCCACTGATCAGATTCTAAAATGAAATTCAATTAGGAATATCCATGATATTATCCAAGAATTATAATCTGCTATGATCTGCTAAATATTAATGTTGGCTAATGCTATTAAAGTTTATAAAGGGTTGTCAGTACAACTTCTATGAAGAGCACATAAACTACCTTACATTTAAAATTGGAGTTGACATATGTGACCCTGGACCACAACACCAGTCATAAGCGTCAATTTTTTAAAATTGAGATTTATATGTCAGCTAAGTTTTCCACTGATGTATGGTTTGTCAGGATAGGACAATATTTGGCTGAGATAGAACTATTTGAAAATCTGGAATCTGAGGGTGCAAAAAATCTAAATACAGAGAAGTCACCTTTAAAGTTGTACGAATGATGTTCTTAGCATTGCATATTACTAATCAAAAATTAAGTTTTGATATATTTATGGTAGGAAATTTACAAAATATCTTCATGGAACATAAACTTTACTTATTATCCTAATGATTTTTGGCATAAAAGAAAAATTGATCATTTTGACCTCTTTGATGTATTTTTGGCTATTGCTACAAAAATACCTGTGCTACTTAACAATGGTTTTGTGTTTCCGAGTCACATATAATTATACCAATGTCAAGGCTTAGCTCATAAAAAAGTATGTTTTGTGACATTCAGTGGACTTTGAAGAGTTAACATTCACTGAAAGTAATATGTTGCTATGACAAATATATAGCAAAATTTGAGTTTAGTTAACATTGTGTAGAGCAGTTAGCATAGCTAGCTACATTTTTTTTGAGGAACCACCCATTAACATTTCGACCTGGGCTCTGTGAATTTAGCGAGGACCTCAGCATTATCAAGAAAATGAGTGCAGGCATTCGACATGAAACACTGCTAGAGTGCACAATGTAGATGCTGCATGTCACACCCTTCTGTTGTAAATACACTGCTCAAAAAAATAAAGGGAACACTAAAATAACACATCCTAGATCTGAATGAATGAAATATTCTTATTAAATACTTTGTTCTTTACATAGTTGAATGTGCTGACAACAAAATCACACAAAAATTATCAATGAAAATCAAATTTATTCACCCATGGAGGTCTGGATTTGGAGTCACACTCAAAATTGAAGTGGAAAAACACTACAGGCTGATCCAACTTTGATGTAATGTCCTTAAAACAAGTCAAAATGAGGCTCAGTAGTGTGTGTTGCCTCCACGTGCCTGTATGACCTCCCTACAATGCCTGGGCATGCTCCTGATGAGGTGGCGGATGGTCTCCTGAGGGATCTCCTCCCAGACCTGGACTAAAAGCACTTGCCAACTCCTGGACAGTCTGTGGTGCAACGTGGCGTTGGTGGATGGAGCGAGACATGATGTCCCAGATGTGCTCAATTGGATTCAGGTCTGGAGAACGGGCAGGCCAGTCCATAGCATCAATGCCTTCGTCTTGCAGGAACTGCTGACACACTCCAGCCACACGAGGTCTAGCATTGTCTTGTATTAGGAGGAACCCAGGGCCAACCGCACCGGCATATGGTCTCACAAGGGGTCTGAGGATCTCATCTCGGTACCTAATGGCAGTCAGGCTACCTCTGGCGACCACATGGAGGGCTGTGCGGCCCTCCAAAGAAATGCCACCCCACACCATTACTGACCCACTGCCAAACCGGTCATGCTGGAGGATGTTGCAGGCAGCAGAACGTTCTCCACGGCGTCTCCAGACTCTGTCACGTCTGTCACGTGTGCTCAGTACCTGCTTTCATCTGTGAAGAGCACAGGGCGCCAGTGGCGAATTTGGCAATCTTGGTGTTCTCTGGCAAATGCCAAACGTCCTGCACGGTGTTGGGCTGTAAGCACAACCCCCACCTGTGGACGTCAGGCCCTCATACCACCCTCATGGAGTCTGTTTCTGACCGTTTGAGCAGACACATGCACATTTGTGGCCTGCTGGAGGTCATTTGCAGGGCTCTGGCAGTGCTCCTCCTGTTCCTCCTTGCACAAAGGCAGAGGTAGCGGTCCTGCTGCTGAGTTGTTGCCCTCCTACGGCCTCCTCCACGTCTCCTGATGTACTGGCCTGTCTCCTGGTAGCGCCTCCATGCTCTGGACACTACGCTGACAGACACAGCAAACCTTCTTGCCACAGCTCGCATTGATGTGCCATCCTGGATGAGCTGCACTACCTGAGCCACTTGTGTGGGTTGTAGGCTCTTTCTCATGCTACCACTAGAGCGAAAGCACCGCCAGCATTCAAAAGTGAACATCAGCCAGAAAGCATAGAAACTAAGAAGTGGTCTGTGGTCACCACCTGCAGAACCACTCCTTTATTGGGGTTGTCTTGCTTATTGCCTATAATTTCCACCTGTTGTCTATTCCATTTGCACAACAGCATGTTAAATTGATTGTCAATCAGTGTTGCTTCCTAAGTGGGCAGTTTGATTTCACAGAAGTGTGATTGACTTGGAGTTACATTGTGTTGTTTAAGTGTTCCCTTTATTTTTTTTTGAGCAGTGTATAAAACGTTCTTTACCTGCTGTGTTAGTATGAGTGCAAGAGTGGGTGCATTTGAAAACACCTGCCGTAACCCATTTATTTTTTCAAAATGTAAATGTATACAATACGTTTTGAAAAAAAGTGTCCAAGCACTTGTCCAATCAATGTTCTTGAACAGATTGTGTATTTTAGTTTTTTAGTTTTGTACCCCTGGTCTATGAAATTCAGCCTGGGTAATGAGCTGATGTTTGTATTCTGGAGCTCTAAACTTCCATAGTTATTGTTCACTGTTTGTGGTTGTTCCAGTTTTTTGGGGGTCAATAACAACTGTGTACATTTATACTGAATGATTATTGCTCTTCGTATATAATTATTTAATAATTTACATTCATTATTCAGTCTTTAGTCATACTTACATTTGATTACCATTCAAAACTTTTGGGACTTTAAGAATTGTTAATGTTTTTAAATAAAGTCTCATGCTCACCAAGGATGCATTTATTTGATCAAAAACAGTAATTGAGTATTTTTTAAATGAGTATTTTTTAAAATGTAATTCATTTCTATGACGGCAAAGAAATGGCTTAGAAATCTTTGCAAAATTAGAAATATTCTGTAACAAGATCAATGTCTTTACTGTCACTTTTAAACAGTTTAAAAGCAACCTGAAAACCCTTTTTTATAATTAATTATGCCAAGCATATTTGTTAACACATTATATATTTGCATAAATAATCTATAAACAGAATGAAATTCAGTATGCATAGTTGCCTGGTTGTGAATAGTTATTTTAGAGGTGAATATTGTTCTAGTATGTATTTATATGGCTATATTTTGATATCCATATATTTAGTTAAAAAATAACTTTAAAATATCAGTTGCATATTTGATCAAAAAAAAAAAAAAGTAATTCATGCACTACATGGATGAGTACATAGTGTATACATAGTGTATTAATTTGGGACACAACTTGTGTCACGTTTGTGTGTATATCAGGAACAGGCAGGAGAATCAGAGTAGCGATTCAAACAAAGTAACTAATAAACTCACTGGAACATGGAGACGGGCAAAAACACACATTACCATAGACGAGAACTGACAAACACAGAGGGAGAACTGAGGATTTAAGTACCAGAAACAAATGATAATTGGGACAACAGGTGCAATGAATGAACTTATCAGAACACAGGCAAAACTAGGTCACAGGAAAGAAAGTAAAACCTCACTGAGACACAGAACAGACTGACATGTTACATTGTGATTTTAGCTAAATCTTTATTCTAAAGCATAATGACTGTCATGCTTTTAAAACATTGCTGCATCCTACAAGTGAATTTGTGGATTTGTTAAACAGAACTACTTCTGCTTGGTCTGACTTTTAATATATATATATATATAAAATTTAGAGAAAGCATATTTTAGGTTACCTGATTAAACATTTGTGCATGGTACTTGAATTTCTCTTTTTGTTTTGATGTTTTGCACTGTTCATACTTCCTGCTGAACTGGTATTGCTTGTGTCATATGAGAAGGAAAAGGTTTTTTCTGTTTTCTCTCACATTGTTGCTTGACTCTGTGTCAAGAGATTTACCTCAGGGGAGTGCTTTGAATTGTGCAATTAAAGTCAGGTAAGACATTTTATATTACTTTTGCTTAACAAATCCAAAATCAAATGTAAAATATGAACATTAGTATCATAGCTTCTATCAGAACCTGTTTAGTTATAGCTGTAGTTTTTATGTCTTGGCTAACTTATGTTATAAATGAAAATGTAAGGAAAATATATAGAAGTGATTTAGTTTAGGTGCACTACTAATTCACTGTGTTGGTAGTTAACTATCTGTTGTTAGTACATTGCATTAAATAAACAGACTTTGAAGAGCTAAAGAATATTTTGTTGTATGAAATGAGTCCTCAGTTGAGGTTTGTGTACATGTTATATGTATACAGTAACTCAGTAACACTTTAGTATTCTTACTATTAACTAGTTACTTATTAGCATGCCTATTAATAACACATTGCCTGTTTATTAGTACTTGTAAAGCACCTATTCTTCATGACCATATTCCAGTTCCCAAATCCTGACCAATACCTGAACTTAACAATTACCTTACTAACTATTAATAAGCAGCAAGTTAGGAATTTATAGAGGCAAAGGCCGTAGTTTATGGTTTGTTAATAGTGAGAACTGGACCTTAAAGGGTTACTCCACTCCAGAATGAAAATTTTGTCATTAATCACTTTCCCCCATGTCGTTCCAAACCCAAACTCGTCTTTGGAACACAATTTAAGATATTTTGGATGCAAACCGGGAGGGTTGTGACTGTCCCACTGACTGCCAGGTAAATACTACTGTCAAGACCCAGAAAAGTATGAAAGACATCATCAAAATAGTCCATCTGCCATCAGTGGTCCAATCTGAATTTCATGAAGCATCGAGAATACTTTTTCTCTTCCGTTGTCACCATAGCGCAATTTTGAAAAGTATCCACAGGACGCAAACAGCGTACCATACGCTGACCCGGAGGAGACGAATTGTTGAATAAAATCTTTTTTTTTTTTTTTTTTTGCATACAAAAAGTATTCTTGTTGCTTCATAAAATTCAGATTGAATCACTGATGGCAGATGGACTATTTTGATGATGTCTTTCATACTTTTCTGGGTCTTGACAGTGGTATTTACCTGGCAGTCAATGGGACAGTCACAACCCTCCCGGTTTGCATCCAAAATATCTTAAATTGTGTTCCAAAGACGAACGAAGCTTTTACGGGTTTGGAACGACATGAAGGTAAGTGATTAATGACAAAATTTTCATTTTGGGGTGGAGTAACCCTTTACAATAAACTGTGACTAGTAACTTTTGAGTTTCTGCAGTTATTGTATATATCTATTGTCTGGTTTAGTTTAGTTTCAAACTTGCTCCAACAAACCATGTAGTTTATAAATAAGCTTGAAGGACTTGTTTAGCTGGATCAGATGTGTTTAATAAGAGTCGAAGCTAAACTCTGCATGGCTGTGGCCTCTGGGGGTTTGTACCCCTGTGAAATTCAGCCTGGGTAATGAGCTGATGTTTGTATTCTGGAGCTCTAAACTTCCATAGTTATTTTTCACTGTTTATGGTTGTTCCATTTTTTGGGGGGGGGGGGGGGGGGTGTCAATAACACCTGTGCACATTTGTATTTAATCATTACTGCTCTCTGTATGTAATTATTTAATAATTTACATTCATTATTCAGTCTTTACACAGTCATACTTGCATTTAATCACCATTCAAAACGTACCATTTTTGGGACGTTAAGAATTGTTAATGTTTTTGAATAAAGTCTCATGCTCACCAAGGATGCATTTATTTGATGAAAAACAGTAATATAAAGATAACTGTTTTCAGCATGAATATTTTTAAAAATGTAATTAATTCCTATAATGGCAAAACACAGATAATGACTGATAAAACTATGTTTTTACTAGCGGACAACTACAGTGGATACTGTAAAATTTGTTAAAGTTACATACTTTACGATGTTGTGCCCTCAAAATGCCATTAAGCCTCGAATGCAGACTAGTTTATGATTCCAGTTCTCGCCCGCGATCATATGCGAGTAAAGTACAGACGGCAATGCGGGAGAGGTGCGTCTGACTCCGAGCTACTTTTACACTGTTGCCGCTGGTTATTTTTCAAGTTAGCAGTTAGTGCCTAGCGGTTATGCTCTATTTATATATATTTATTTATATTTCTAAAACCTTATATTTCTCTATTTATTTATATTTAATGCTTTATTTAATATTTGGTTTTGTGCTGATAATCCTGTTGGTATATTTTCCATGCTAATGATAGGAATCTATCCTTTGACGTGATTGGTTAATGAAGCTTGTGACGCTGCAAAAAAAAAAATAAATAAATAAAAAATAAATAAAAAAGGGCTCTGCATTTCTGGGACAGCCTTTGGGAAACTACAGTTTTATAGAGAAAATACTCAGCAATGATGCTGATTAATGGACTGGCACATGGTTTGTCTAAAAGAATATTAAAAACACCACATAGACATAACAACATAAAAATCTTGATTTTCACTACAGGGGGACTTTAACACATTATATATTTGCATAATTTATAAATAGAATAAAATTCAGTATGCATAGTTGTCTGGTTGTGAATGGCAGATTTTAGAGGTGAATATTCTTCTAGTATGTATTTATATGGCTATATTTTGATATCGATATATTTTGCTAAATCAGTGATAAGCTCAAAAATCTAAAGTATTTTTCACAATACATATTGCTTCAAAACAGAAATTGTCTAAGGGGCTCAATCACCGAGGTCACAGAGCTGAAGAATGTGGACATGATGGCAGAAAACACTGATGTTAATGTGACAGAACAGCTCAGGCAGAGCAAGGACTATTCTCATGACTGTGAGTCATACAGTACCTAAAAGTAAGGCTGTATTTATAACAGGCAGCCATAGTGAAATATTCTTCAACAGTCCTGTGGTCTGTTCTTCTTTTCTAGTCAAATCTGATGACCCATCAGTGCCAGTAAAAGAAGCCTGTATCTCAGATGACGCTGAGGTATTTTGTGGTGCGTATTACACTAAAAAAAAAAAAAAAGGTTATGCCATTAAGTATTAGCAGTAATTATAAGCAGTGTGTTCTGTATGGTAAGTGAATGTCTCAATTCCTTCATCCGAGTAACAGAATGAATATGATGAAAAAGCATCTTTTAGTTATTATTATTATTATTATTGTAATAATTAACAGAGAAAATAAATAAAAACCAGACAATGACAGAGACAGTAACAAAAAATGAAACAGTTTTATATTTTGACCATTATTTTTGTATTTTAACCATTATAAATAAAGTGCTCTGTCATACTAAATTGTGCTCTTATGTACAAAATTTTATTTTGCAAGTGTTTATTTTTACACATAACTGTAGTTTATCTTTCTAACCAAACCTCTTTCTTAAGTAATGGACATTGTATAACTACCAAGTCATGATATATACCGTAAGGCTATACCATGAAATATTGTCTTTCATCAGTTCTGTGTCTCTTCTTCTTTTCTTCATCTTTTTTCAATAACAGAAGACGGTGATTACTCAAGGTTTAAATGTTGGTGTCGTGGTGAGTAAATGTGTATCTTAAGTCCTTTACTTAATATGCTAAAAAGGCATAAGTTAAAAAATGTTCTGTGTGGTTAGTGAATATCTCTGTTTTAAAAATGTAATTACTATTTTACTTTTCATTCAGAACTATTTTTGAAATAATCAACAAATTTCCACACAGAGAATATAAGTGAAAACCAAGGATAGTAGTGACAAATAGATGATAGACAATATCTTAATCCCTTCATCCTTCAGTTATAAAATTTGTATGTTGAAAAGGCATTTGTTAAAGGAGAAGTCCACTTCCAGAACAAATAAGTACAGATAATGTACTCACCCCCTTGTCATTCAAGATGTTCATGTCTTTCTTTCTTCATTTGTAAAGAAATTATGTTTTTTGAGGAAAACATTTCAGGATTTTTCTCCATATAATGGACTGATATGGTGCCCCAATTTAGAACTTCCAAAATGCAGTTTAGATGCGGCTTCAAACAATCCCAAATTTGGTTGTAAATGATCCCAACCGAGGAAGAAGGGTCTTATCTAGCCAAACGATTGGTTATTTTGATTTAAAAAAATACAATTTAAATACTTTTTTTATCTCAAACGCTTGTCTTGTCTTGCTCTCCCTGAACTCTGTGTCTTCTGGTTCAAGAGGGTAGGGTATGTCGAAAAACTCCAATCGTATTTTCTCCCTCAACTTCAAAAATCATTTCAAAATCATCCTACATCGCTGCAGAAGTACCGACCCAGTCTTTGCAAAGTGAACATGCAAAGAAGATCAAACACCCTTAACAAGAAAGGTAAAACACCAATATAGGACAATTTTGATTGCTTTATGACTGAAGAAAGACATGAACATCTTGGATGACAAGGGGTGAGTACATTATATGTCAATATTTGTTCTGGAAGTGGACTTCTCCTTTAAAACCATTATTGATGCACTATTGTCACAACTGGTATTCAGTAATATATTTGTAATAAACAATATTCACACAGAGGTTTTCGTTCGAAACCAAAGACCACAGATATGCAAGGGAAGACTGAATAAGAGTGAGTATTCAAATGACCAAACATTATTTAAATTGTGTATAAAAAGATGCTTATCATTAATAATAAAAGCTGCCATTGATCCTGAAACTAAACCTCACAGAGAATCTGAATGTCTTTTTACTTCACAGTATCTGAAAGAGACTCTAACAGCTCCATCAATTCATTTGACTCAGGATATACTTCAGGAAGATGCTCACGCATTTGTTCCATCTCTGAACATGATGAAGAGAACAAACAAAAGCATTTATCAACTTCTAATAAGACCAGCAGCACAGACATTAGCCATCAAGTTTAATTGTCCACTCCAGGTGCCACTCCAAATATCTGAACGATGACCGACCATAAATTGGTTTATGATTCAGTCAGAATCATTTGGAAAGATCACTAACATAATGAAACATTCAGAACAGTTTCTTAATCAATAAACAGTAACAAAGTACATCTGATCAGATTTGTGAAATGATATTCAACTCTGAATATCCATTAATTTATTTTTACTAATGATCTGCTAAGCATTAAATTATGTTTGTGAATCTTATTAAGTTGAAAAGAGCTGTCAGTATAACTTCTATGAAGAGCATGAACTACCTCACATTTCACACTGGGGTTTCTATACTGTCATTTCTACTGTCATTTAGTTCTACTAAAGTCAAGGCTTAACATGAAAATTACGTGATGAGATGTTCATTCAGTAGGCCGAAAGGAATATGTTGCTGTGACTAATATCTAAAAAAAAAAAAGTACTTTTGGATTATTTTGAGTTTACCTTGTGTGTGTGTGTGTGTGCAGAGCAGTTAGCTTAGCTAGTTAATTTTTTTTTTTTTTAGGGAAACCACCCATTAAAGTGCTCCTATTATGCCATTTTAAAGATTGCTAATATTGTTTTAACAGACTCCCAAAACAGGTTTACATGTATGCAAGGTCAAAAAACACTTTAGTTTTCTTCAAAAATAGATTTAATTTTACCCCATTTCTAAATGATTCGTAAACGACTCGTGCGAAGCAGTTCGAAGAATCAGTCTCTCTAAACCCCTCCTTTCCGTGAGTCCTCACTGCTGTGATTGGTCAGATGGCGCAGTCCTTTATGATTGGTCTACCGCATACAGCGTGTTGGAGAACGAAACGCCCATTGCCATAACTGATTGACAGCCTTGGATACTTGTCAATACATAGAAAATATGGCATCGATTTTACCTTACCAATTCGAGCCAGAGTCTGGCGATGAAACAGCTGAAATGCCTGACTGACAAGTTAGCACGGACTACCGTGGAAAGTGTTCGCAATTTGCTTATGTAAGCGAACCGGGCACACCTCCATGTTGTAAACTTCAACACTGTATAATGCATTAAGGCAGCTTTCACACCGAATGCGGAAAGCGCTGGGTTCAGTGCAGCCCTTCAGAGTGCAGCAGCAAAAGTTCATTTGAACAACTCATTTGAACTTTGTCTGCGGCGTGCGTGCTCCGCTTGCCATCCTTGCGCGGCAGAAGCAATTGAAACTAATGGGTTTCATAGCGCAGCGCTTTCCGCATTTGGTGTGAAAGCCGCTTCGTGCGCCATCCTTTATCATTACTCCAACTAATGAGACAGACAGACAGTCAAGCTGCATCAATCACAAATTTTCAGACTACAGTGGGTCCACAGCTGAACAAGAGAACTACAGAAGCGTGATTTAGCCGATTAGCAAAACATGTGCAGGGTTGTTACATAACATAACATACACAACTACATATTTTGAACGATTGCTAGAAAATACAATCTTTATAGATTCATCTTTTGGAAGTGAATATAAAACAAGTTTACTCACAGCGTATGATACAGCATCTTCTGTATAATGTACATGTAAATTTTCATGTGACGTAAACCACATGGAAATTTTACTGTTTGTGGGCGGGCAAGTTGTTCACAACGTAGAACGTGGGCGGGCATTAAGCAAATGTGTTACTTCGTGACGTATGGCCGTAACAGAAAAAGATTCGAATTCCTGATGACTTGTTCAGGCAAATGTGAGCCGACTCTTTTTTTTGATAGACAATAACTTTATTTATCGTGCACTGTCGACTTCACAACTTTGCAGATAGTTTATGTTCACATACAGCTACATGACACACTACATGAAAGATTATATTTGAAAAGGCATAATAGGAGCACTTTAAAATGTAAGCTATTGCTGTGAAGCAAAGCTGAAACTTCTGCATTATTACTGAAAATAAGTATATTAGAATGATTCTGAAGGATCATGTGACACTAAAGACTGGAGTAATAATGCAGAAAATTCTGCTTTGATCACAGCAATCAATTACATTTTAACATATATTTAAAGAGAAAATAGTTCGTCCAAATTGTAACATTTCACACTACTACTGTTGTACTGTATCTTTGATCAAATAAATGCAGCCTTGGTGAACAGAAGATACTTATTAAAAACATTAAAAAAATCATAATGTTTCCAAACTTTTGACAAGTACTGTATGAAAATCTGTAGAAAATCATGTGTGAATTGATGCCATTGTTGTTTACAACAGCAAGAGAGGACACATGTGCAGAAGGCCGTATAATCAGGAAGTAAATAAGACTAAACACAACTTACACTGCCAAATCATGCTGGTGCCTAACCTGAAAGAAAAGAAAATGTCAAAGTTTAAAGTCCTCCATCAAAAACATTCAATCTGAATTCCTTATAGAAGAGTTCATTACTATGTAGACGTGCCACAATATCATACGAAAATATCCATCCTAATTTTACAACATGGCACTTTTTTTTTTTTTTTTTAATGTGAGAGACTTCAATAGCTACTACAGGCAATCTAGGGTAAAACTATATCTGCACTACAAACCAGCATGCAATATATATAATAATTTATTAAACAAAGAAATACCTATTTGCAGTTTTAAACATCAAAACAGACCATTTTCAGTTAAATTTACAAATGAATGTGTCACTCCTGTTACTGTGAGTATACAGTAATGCAGTACAGTACAGTAAAACAGCAACGCTCCAGTAATGGAACTCCTGCCTTCTAAATGATAGACTAAATAGAAGAGAAGCTGCTGCTAAGTTATATGCTTCTGTTCTGGTAAACACGAGACAAAAAGACATTATACATTAACTGGACCAAACTAAAATGGACGTCGTTTAACGTCATTTGAGTATATGAAACGTTTCTTATAGCAGCTTCGCCTCAAGTGGCTCTTTCAAGTAAAGACCGTTCATTCGTCTCTCATATTTGCACTCTTATACACTTATAACACGACCTTCAGGCGACTATATGGAATTTAAGTTTATTCGTTAGCACATTAATAGATGTACAACCGCTGTCATGTAAGTTTAATTCATATTTCCCCTTTAAAACGGCTTACAATTTCATAGCAGTATTCCTCCTTGCACCGAATATAACCGTGTTTACAGTATACCATGGCAAGTCTACATTACTCCATAAAAAAAATAGAAACTGCCACTTTTTTTTTTCCAAAAGCCCTCTTAAAACACATTTAAAATGCATATTAAACACTTACTTTAAGACCCGTGATGATTTTCGTCAAAAAGTTAAGAGCACATATCCCACTTGCTGCACATTCAGTCAGCGTTTTCCTCAGAGTCGATTCCCGCCGGCGCCTTCACCAGGCGGGAGCTTCTTCTGAAGCTCATTACCGCCACCTACTGCTTTGAAACTTCGTCCAGTAATATATTCTATCAATCCTGATAAACTCAAAACTCACATCAGTGGCTTGCACTAATGTTGAAACAATTAAAAAATAAGTAGAGTAAAATTATACATTGAAGTGGTGCCTCATTCATCAACAGGTAGTTCAGATTAATTAAAACAAATAAGTTTTATTAACTCAAAAACTAAAAAAAAAAGTCACAGGACCTCAAAATATCTTAGATAGAAGTTAGATAGAAAATTAAGAAAATTAAGTTTACTGTACTTAATCTATTTAAGGATTTTGAACGTTTGGGTTTACAGTGCATGTATGAACATCTTTATTTTAAAACACTATGACTATCAAACTTTAAAAACATGGAAGGCTGTAAAACATTTGAAATGAACTTTTGTTGGTGTAAGCTAATGTAGTCAAGTTGATTTGGTTATATTTAACCATAACTTTAACTTCCAATTTAGCAAAAATTTAAAGGCTAAAGTACTTTTACCTGACAAAACATTTGTGCAGGATGTCTCTTTGAAAGATTCTTTTTAAATCACAGTTACAGTAACCATTTACTATTTATACAACTTACTGAACCAATATTGTTGGTTCTTACAAGAAACTGCAAGTTTGAATTCCAACTCATTATCATTTCTTCTAGTTTGTTGCTTGACTCAGCATAAATGTACCTCTCTGCACTCTAAAAGAATAATGTGAAGAAACTTTGCTTAACAAATACAAAACCCACTTTCATATGAAAAAATATTAATATGTTTTAATATCTTTTTAAAGACCATCTCAATATTATTGGCATTTATATTAAAATCAAATTATGTATCACGGAAAATAAGGGTTACATGAGGAGACTGATGTTACAGTACAGTAAATCACACCAGATTCTAGTTTACATTTAATGTATGGGTTCTCAAAACCAATGAGTTGGAGAAACTGAAGTTCATTTAGTCATTTTTGTTGTGGAATAAGTATTTACAGGGGCCAGCAGAGGGGGCTGTTTCACTTGAAATCAAAATTTAAACATCTTTTTTAATGGTTCTACAGTGCATTTACGAGGTACATCTACAATGTGTTTACAGAATGAAATCCAGTATGCTTAACTGTAAATCTGTATATAGAAGATTTTAGAAGTGAATGTCCTTGTAGGATGCTATATTTTGATATACTGACAGTAGGGACAAAAATCTTAGAAAAACAATACAACTTCTAACAGAAAAGTCACCACTCAGGATATGCTTCAAAAAAAAAAAAAAAAAGACACAGACCATCTACTTTGCAACTTCTCTAAGAATGATGACAATTTGGTGCAAGATTTACTTTGAAACACTTTTTCGTTCACAATTTGCTAGTAAATTTCACAAATAATTACAAAGAAATAGAAAGTAAGTTAACATGTAAAACATACTCCAAGCTGTTCTGTTTGAATTAAAGTCAAAGGACGAAAAGCTTCAGCATGCTTCTTTAACTGCTTTTCTGTGGAAACAGCTTGTCTGCTGTTTCTAATGTCTTCTATTAGATATTCATTTTGGACTGAACTGCTCCTTTTATTAACAGAAACTCTGGATTCACACATTTATTGCCTCTCATAAGCTTAAACAAACAGTGTGCATGTTGGTTTCAGTCCCAACAGACGATTCTGAAAGAAAATTTACTCCAAATAATAATTTTCACCTATGTTGGGAAATTACCTGTGGCAGATTCTCACTCACCTTTCTTTAGAAACTTAAGTATACAAGTGTAAGCTACTGTAGATTGTTAAAACATTAAAACCTCCATAGCAACACAACTAAAACAACTAATTAGAATGTTAATCAAGCAGAACGAAGCGTGACGCCACGAGTCTCGTTTGTCACCTTTTGTGAGTTCATTCAAACAACCGTGGACTCCAGACAACAGAACAAAGAGTTGTTCAGGTAAACCGTGACTGAGTACAAGATGCTTATAGATGTGACAGAGGACAAACTGAAAGTAAATACTGTAAGCCCGATTATAAGTAGGAAACCCCCTACACTTATAAAAATAAAAGGTGCTTCACGATGCTGTAGAAGAACATTTTTGTCTAAATAGTTCCATAAAGAACCTTTAACATCTGAAGAAACTTTCTGTCTCACAAAAGGTTCTTCAGATTATAAAAAGGTAAGAAAGAGATGGTTCTTTAAAGAACCTTTGACTGAATGGTTCTTCTATGGCATTGCTGTAAAGAACCTTTTAAAGCACCTTTATTTTTGAGTGTACATTGGAAGAACTCCCAAAACCACGTGGACATACTGTAAGCGCAAGGTGACTGCCATATATGCAGGGGACTTAAGCCTGATCTTGCACAGAGAGAGAAGGCCCTCTTTCAACAACAATGTGAGATATAGGCTCCATATGGAGACACTGACTGGAAAGAGGAGAAAAAATGGTTGCCATAAGATTTTATTGGTAATGTGCTTTGTGCAACCAGTGTAGTAGGCTATACGCAGCAATATTATGCAGATTTGCGTTCCAAAAATATTTACATAGTGTCTTGTCCCCAAGCTGTACATTCATCTAAACATGCATATAAAACGCACATTGCCAATTATGAACAAGTATGTACTAATGCTGCACATTAAAATATGTGCTGGAAGCATGTGCATTAAAAATGCACATGCATTGCCATTTAGGCACATTTTAAACATGTACAAAAATGTGGGCATTAAAAATGTGCATTAAACACTTTTTCCATTTACTTTATTGATGAGAGTCTCTGTATATGATTTTTGGACACCCATGGTGGTGCTCTTGTAAAAATATTACTGACCATGCTAAACATAATGATAATGATGATAACTTTAATGTCAAATTAGGCCAATGCAATAAAATATGAATCAACTATACAAATTAAGCTGTGAATGCACTGCATTTGCAAACATCACATTTCATTATTACGTAAAAAACAAACAAACAAACAAAAAACATAGTTTCTGCCAAAATGAATGTTATTGTTACTACAGCAATATTGTAGCAAGTTTCTGAAAGTGTAACAGCAATATAGCAAAATCGAGTCCTGTAACCAGCAGGGGGAGCTCTTTTACTATGTTGGCCCATGCAAAATACAATATTATAATACATTTAATTCTATATATAGCTATAAAAAAGACATACTGTAAGTATTGCTTATTTTATTTCTATAGTCAGGTTAAAATTAAATGTTTATTCTTTTGAATACAGATGGCACAAAATTTCATCTCAGCATTTTTGAATGGCTATGGTAGTTTGAATGCAATCATTCTGTCATTTCATCTGAAAATATTTGTGAGATTTAGTCAGTTGAAACTTTTTGAGGCTAATTGATCTTCTAATTTTGTGTCTGTGGAAAACAGTGATGTAATATTGTACTATGCTGATTATCAAAATTTGTATTTGTTGGTAGAGGATTTGTGGATAGATGAATGCTTTTTATGTTTGCGTTGAGTGAGTTGTTAAGTGAAAAGATAAAATTAGTCCTTTTGGGTAAGATGCACAAAAGACCTCAAATGGCATGTTGTTACTATTGCCATTAGTTGTAGACATCGTATAGGCGTTTAGGCATGTAGGCATGGTCGAGACAATCTGCTGAAGTTCAAAACAAGCATCAGAATGAGACAGAAAGGTGTTTTAAGTGACTCTGAAAGCGGCATGGTTATTGGAGCCAGACAGGCTGGAATGACTATTTCAGAAACTGCTGATCTACTGGGATTTTCATGCACAATCATTTTTTGTGTTCATAGAAAACAGTCCAAAAAAGATCAAATATCCGGTAAGCGGCAGTTCTGAGGGTGAAAATGCCTTGCTGATGCCAGAGTTTAGAGGAGAATGGCCAGACTGGTTAGATCTGACAGAAAGGCAATAGTAACTCAAATACAAGTTACTAAAAGAGCATCTCTGAATGCACAACACATTGAACCTTGAAGCAGGGGTTATAGTAGCAAAAGATCATGAGGTGCCACTCAGCTAAGAACAAGAAACTGAGGCTACAGTTTACACAGACTCTCTAAAATTGGACAATAGAGGACTGGAAAAAGTTTGCCTGGTCTGTTGAATCTTGATTTCTGCTGCAGATTGTAGGGTCAGAATTTGGCATGAAAGCATGGATCCATCCATGATGGTGATGATGGTGCTGTTATGGTGTGGGGGATCTTTTCTTGCCACACTTTGGGCCCCTCAGTACCACTTGAGCATCATTTTTAAACACCAAAACCTACCTGAGTATTGTTGCTGACTATGTCCATCCCTTTACGACCGTAGTGTATCCATCTTGTGATGGGTATACTTCCATCACTTCCATACTAGATTCACTATACTCAAATGGTATCCACAGTCACCAGTCTCAATCCAACAGAGCATCTTCGGTATGTGGTTGAACGGGAGATTTGCATCATGGAAATTCAGCTGACAAATCTGCAGCAAGCATGTTGCTGTCATGTCAATATGGACAAAAATCTCTGAGCAATGTTTCCACCTTGTATCTTGAATCTATGCCACAAAGAATTAAGGCAGTTCTGAAGACAAAAGTGGCTTCAACCTGATTGTAGAGATGTGTAGTGGCCGGTAAGTGTATTTTACAATTTAAAAGTATGGCATCTTACCCATCTCACCTTATAATGGACATTCTTTAAGAGAGAGTTAGAGAACCTTTGAAGAACTATTCAGAGGCTTAAAGGGTTCTTTGAATGGCAGTGGTGCTATAAAGCACCTTATTACACAGCTCTGTGGAATACTCAACTCTGATTAGTCAGTCACCACAATCCAAGGTTTGATATTCCCAGATAACAACCGGTAAAGACTAATAACACAGGCTCATCCGCGTAACTGCTTGCAGTCTGTGCTGTTTGCTTGCTGGGAACATTTTTTTCTTCGTGGAAGCTTTGCGTTTGGTTGGCTAATAAAATATTAAAACTCAATTCAATATTATGAGTACAATTATTTCATTAATTGTGTCATCCTGGTATCACGGACTTGCTCTCTCGTTTTAATACAAATGCAGCTGCTGTCATTTTGCATCAATTGTTTTGTACACAGTAATGGATTATAAGATAACAAACTGGTAAGGTTTTGAAACATTTTCATCTAAAATCAGTATCTATTATTTATGTGGTGAAATGTTGTGGTATGACTGCACCATCTCCCTTAAATGTCCATAGTTTGAACTTGACGCTTCCTAGTAACGGATTTCTTCACACAAGACTTTGTGTTAAAATTATTCAACTCAGATCAATGTTTTGTTTTATGTTTAATTATTTACTTTTGAGGCAAGTAACCGTATAATAAGCAGGATAATGTACATCTAGCTAGTTGCTATTGCAGAATAAAGCCTGACAGGTTTATCAGGCTCTTTATATGGTAGCAGTGCTATATAGCACCTCAATCATCTCAAAGAACCGCTGAAGAACCATACTGAGCTTAACAGGCTCTTTATACAGTAACGGTGCTATATAGCACCTCAGTCACCCCAAAGAACCGCTAAAGAACCATACTGAGCTTAACAGGCTCTTTATATGGTAGCAGTGCTATATAACACCTCAACCACTCCAAAAAAACACTGAAGAACCGCTGAGAAACCATACTGAGCTTAACAGGCTCTTTATTTGGTAGCGGTGCTATATAGCACCTCAAAGAACCGCTGAAGAACCAAACCTAGCTTAACAGGGTCTTTATTTGGCAGTGGTGCTATATAGCGCCTCAACTAGTCCAAAAAAAGACTGAAGAACCGCTGAGAAACCATACTGAGGTTAACAGGCTCTTTATACAGTAGCGGTGCTATATAGCACCTCAATCACCCCAAAGAACCGCTGAAGAACCATATTGAGCTTAACAGGCTCTTTATACAGTAGTGGTGCTATATAGCACCTCAACCACCCCAAAAAAACACTGAAGAACCGCTGAGAAACCATACTGAGCTTAACAGGCTCTTTATTCGGTAGCGGTGCTATATAGCACCTCAATCACCCCAAAAAAACACTGAAGAACCGCTGAGAAACCATACTGAGGTTAACAGGCTCTTTATACAGTAGCGGTGCTATATAGCACCTCAACCACCCCAAAAAAACACTGAAGAACCGCTGAGAAACCATACTGAGCTTAACAGGCTCTTTATTCGGTAGCGGTGCTATATAGCACCTCAGTCACCCCAAAAAAACACTGAAGAACCGCTGAGAAACCATACTGAGCTTAACAGGCTCTTTATACAGTAGCGGTGCTATATAGCACCTCAATCACCCCAAAGAACCGCTGAAGAACCATATTGAGCTTAACAGGCTCTTTATACAGTAGTGGTGCTATATAGCACCTCAACCACCCCAAAAAAACACTGAAGAACCGCTGAGAAACCATACTGAGCTTAACAGGCTCTTTATTCGGTAGCGGTGCTATATAGCACCTCAATCACCCCAAAGAACCGCTGAAGAACCATACTGGGCTTAACAGGCTCTTTATACAGTAGCGGTGCTATATAGCACATCAACCACCCCAAAAAAACACTGAAGAACCGCTGAGAAACCATACTGAGCTTAACAGGCTCTTTATTCGGTAGCGGTGCTATATAGCACCTCAGTCACCCCAAAAAAACACTGAAGAACCGCTGAGAAACCATACTGAGCTTAACAGGCTCTTTATACAGTAGCGGTGCTATATAGCACCTCAATCACCCCAAAGAACCGCTGAAGAACCATATTGAGCTTAACAGGCTCTTTATACAGTAGTGGTGCTATATAGCACCTCAACCACCCCAAAAAAACACTGAAGAACCGCTGAGAAACCATACTGAGCTTAACAGGCTCTTTATTCGGTAGCGGTGCTATATAGCACCTCAATCACCCCAAAAAAACACTGAAGAACCGCTGAGAAACCATACTGAGGTTAACAGGCTCTTTATACAGTAGCGGTGCTATATAGCACCTCAACCACCCCAAAAAAACACTGAAGAACCGCTGAGAAACCATACTGAGCTTAACAGGCTCTTTATTCGGTAGCGGTGCTATATAGCACCTCAGTCACCCCAAAAAAACACTGAAGAACCGCTGAGAAACCATACTGAGCTTAACAGGCTCTTTATACAGTAGCGGTGCTATATAGCACCTCAATCACCCCAAAGAACCGCTGAAGAACCATATTGAGCTTAACAGGCTCTTTATACAGTAGTGGTGCTATATAGCACCTCAACCACCCCAAAAAAACACTGAAGAACCGCTGAGAAACCATACTGAGCTTAACAGGCTCTTTATTCGGTAGCGGTGCTATATAGCACCTCAATCACCCCAAAGAACCGCTGAAGAACCATACTGGGCTTAACAGGCTCTTTATACAGTAGCGGTGCTATATAGCACATCAACCACCCCAAAAAAACACTGAAGAACCGCTGAGAAACCATACTGAGCTTAACAGGCTCTTTATTCGGTAGCGGTGCTATATAGCACCTCAGTCACCCCAAAAAAACACTGAAGAACCGCTGAGAAACCATACTGAGCTTAACAGGCTCTTTATACAGTAGCGGTGCTATATAGCACCTCAATCACCCCAAAGAACCGCTGAAGAACCATACTGGGCTTGATAGGCTCTTTATATGGTAGCAATGCTATATAGCATTATTATGTCACTGAATACGTCTCATCTTCCCCAGCAACGATGCTGCAGTGGCAAAAAAAACTCACCAGGCTTGCTCAAGATGCATCAGCGCCACGCAGACCGATCGGCGCACGACACCAAAGCACTCTGAAAGCGATTGGAGAGCAGACGATTCTTTAAGCTTTTAAATTGCTCTCGTGGTACTTCAACGCCACATGCCGACTGGTCCATGCAGACCGATTTGAAACTAGGCACTAACTCTGAACCAGCACTCAAACTGCCTTATTCACTGTCAGAAAAAAGGTACAGTTCTGTCGCTGGGGCGGTACCCTAGGGTACAAAGTGAAAAGGTACAAATATGTACTTTTAAAGTACTAAAATGTACCTTTAAGGTACTAATATGTACTGTTTAGGGGTAGGTAAGGTACAAAGATGTACCTTTTCACTTTTGTACCTTAGGGTACCGCCCCTGCGACAGAACTGTACCTTTTTTTCTGAGAGTGTTGGAAAAGGGGTAGAAGGTTCTTCAGTGGTTCTTTATTGGTTCTTTGGGGTGGTTGAGGTGCTATATAGCATTGCTATCATATTAAGAACCTGTTAAGCTCAGTATGGTTCTTCAGTGGTTCTTTGACACCTCAGCCACCTCAAAGAACTGCTGAAGAACCAAATTGTTTTGTGTGTGGTTGTACATATATTAGAAATGACAGTTTGTAATTAGCATATCAGTTCATATACACTACATGTCTGAATCATCAATATCTGTTTTTATTAAAAATACATCCTCAGGTGTGCCATAAATGGCTTATAAGCCTTGGGGACGGATGTTCTCTGGTGGAAGTGGGATGATGGACACAGCTGAACACACATCATTATGTATTCTATTACACATTTCAAGTGATCTAATCCACCACCGAATCAAATAAAGCAAATGTAGCTTCTCTGATTTCAAATTAATTCACAGTTTTAAATGTCCTCTGAGCTAATTGTATGTATTGTTGATTAAATCAGTCGTGCTCACATTTTCTCTCTATCTCACACACACACACACTTCCTCCTCTGCCATAATTAAATCTCTGAATGCTCCCATTCTCCAGGGGTCTCTCACTGCTTGAGGTGGGCTAAAAATAATTCTGGTCATTCAAGTCTAGACTTATCTCCAACCCTCATGAGTGCACTTTGCAAGCTACACATTTTTCAAAAGTGTGCAACCGCTGTTACCATCCCTATGCGTCTAATCTATTATTGCCCATTTTTTAAGTCACAATCTCAAAAAGTGTCTCCCTTTAGCTCTGTTACTATGCTTCCCTGATATTGCTACTTAGCAACAGTCTCCAAGACAACAAATTCAGCCCTCTCCTCCTCATCTTGTTTCACTTTGCCTCTCTTTTTCTTCATTATTATAGACATAGTTTAGCTATAAATGCTTAATCAACCCTTAAAACCTTCTGGCTGTGTCGTGAAGTAAAAAGTTTGCAGTGGTTTGCAGTGCTGGCTTGCAAACTGCTAAAGTAATCTGCAATATGAGATCTGTTTTCTTTGGATTATGTCTGCGGAGAGAAAGCAAATCAGCCATCAAGTGTGAGAAATGCAAATCGTGGTAGTGAAAAGTCAGCTATTTTTAAATGCATCTAAAATTAGACCCACCGCTCTCCCTAAAAACAAATGACATCATTGCGTCACTGGATTGTATATATTGGTAGTTTGACTGGATTACATTACTTCATCATAATAAAGACAGCTGTTCTTCTGATTGGTCATTTAATTTTCCTTGACAACACAATGTTGTACTAAATACTCATGGACGTAATGATCTCAACACTTACTGTAACACAAGTTGGATGAGCGATGGGATCTTTCACCAGCATGATTATTGTCCCCATCTGGACATGGGCATACTAAAGCTCCTATGATAATGAGAAAGAGAGAGAGGGAGGCATCAGCCACAAAAACTCCTCATTAATAAAACCTGCCTCTGCTATTGATTAATGGAAAGCAACTACTGTAGCAAATGAAGAGAACAAATTTATAATGAATTGTCAGAGCATTGTCAGTTGACAGAGTATTTATAATGATCGAACTGCACTTCTTAAAACAAGATCACTTTAACTGATAAGACATTTATAATGTTACAAAAGATTTCTATTTCTAATAAATCATGTGCTGTTCTATTCAACAAAAACTCCTGGAAACTGTAACTAATTTCAAAGATCAATAATACTGAAAAATGTTTCTTAAGCAGCAAATTATAATGATTTCTGAAGGATCATGTGACACTGGGCTAATGATGCTGAAAATTCAGCTTTGCCATCACAGAAATAATTTACATTTAAAATACAAAACACTTTTAAAACTATTTTAAATTGCAAATGCAGCCTTTGTGAGCATAAAAGACATCTTTTGAAAACAATTGAAAAAACAAACAAAAAAGTCTTACTAACCCCTACATTTTTAATGGTAATGTCTATTCAGCCCATTTTTTTAAACATGTTTTATTATGGACCACTTTTTTAATACATTTACTGGACTTTTTAGTGGAGTTTTGAAATAGTATACAGTAATTCTTTCAAAGAAAATGAAACAAATAAAGTTATTTTATGGTCCACATTTTTAGGTGCATTTAGGTCACATTATATGGTCAGGATATTCACATACAATTTTGGTTTTGTGTTTCTGGGTTTAGATTTGTTTTGTCTTGTTTCCAGCCAAAATCTAAAAATTATTAAATCAAGAAGGATTTTCTAAGTAAGAATTATTGTCCAAATGAAATGAAAAAATTAAGTGAGTTTTTGCTTAGAACATGTAAAATAATCTGCAAGTGGGGTAAGCAAAATAATCTTATTTCATACAGAAAACAAGATTATTTTACTTACCATTGGTTAAAAGCTCACTTAATTTTGATTTTTTTTTGTTTGTTTGTTTTGTTTTTGCAGTGATAATAAATGTTATTAAATGACAGAATTTTCAATTTTGTGTGAACTCTCTGCTGTAAAAAACAATTTGTTGAGTCAACTTAAAATAACTTGTAACCTGGCTGCCTTTTAAGTAAAATTTTAAGTTCAGTCAACTCAAAAAAAAAAGTTTATTCAACTTGAAATGTTAAATTATACTAAGTGACAACTTAGATATTTGAGTTGAATCAACTTAAAATTTTAAGGCAGCTGGGTTACTTACCCATCTGTTAAGTTTAGCAAACACTAATATCTAAGTTGTTACTTAGTACAACTTAACATTTCAAGTTGACTAAACTTACTTTAGTTGACTGAACTTAAAATTTTAAGGCAGCAGGGTAACAAATTATTTTAAGCTGACTCAACAAATTGTGTTTTTTATTTTTTTACAGTGCAGGTAGAAATAAAGTATACTTGAATGCACTAAAAAATACTTAGAGAGAAGCAAATATATTTGTGGTATTCAACAATGTATTCTACAATATTCTGTACATTCTTTTTACATTTTGGTAATTAAAATTGTAAAAGTGCACTAATTATGCACTAATTTAAAATATATTTTTACTTCAGTAGTACTAGTACTGCACTTGAAAAAGTATAATAAATACCACTAATGCTTATATTGACTTGTAGTGCATTGAAATAAAGTATACTACTGCAAAAAATATGAATCCTTTAAAAATTACTTCAATCTTAATAGACTTTAATATAGTAATCCAGTTTAAATTAAACTGATTTTATTAAAAATATTTCTAAAAAATATTTTACTAATATATTACTAATGTACTAGTATTTTCCCAACTGTGGTACTTGGGTCATTCCACAATCAGTGACTAAACAACAAATAAATCTGTAGTTTAAAAACATAATAATACCTTGTATGCTTTCATCAATATTACATCAAAAAGTCAATTAAACATTATTTTAAATCATTCAAATAGCATTTATGCTATGGATATGGATAAGGTTATGGATAAGGTTTTTCGGCCTGTCCCTCACTATGATTTTTCTTTTTCAGCAGGATTTTTAATTTTCAAAATGAAAGCAAAATTATGTAAAAATCACATTTGCATATTGTTCTAAATATAGTCTTATTGTTAAGCAATGTTTTTGGCATAAGTGTGCATTTATGCATATAAAATATAAATGATTTTATTGGTGTCCCCTGATTTCATGACAGCCCTGTTACCCTTATCAAAAAAATCCTTGTAAAATAATGTACATTCAAGTGACATCACATCTAGGAGGCTACATCATCTCTCAAACAGGATCCTAACACTTAAAACACAAACATGTTTCTCTCACTCCTCTATAATGTTCTATTTTGGGTGATTTGTGAGGCTTGATTGAGGAGGGCCATCATGCAATGTCAATCCTGTTACCATTTTAAAAATGTAAATTTAACAGGGTGCTCGCAACCGCCCCCTTTATGGCCACTATACCGGGGCAGACCTCTACCCAACAATCAAAGTGGCATTACGTCACGAAAGTGCGTACTCAGAGGAAGACCGTCAGGATTTAGGGTGCCATTTAGGACAGGGAAGCGAATTTTAGCTTGTTTTTCGATCTCTCATCTTTCAGCTTTTTCTTTTTGAGTCATGTTTTTCATTGGATTCCTACCCAAGGATTCTGCATCCTAAGTTCAACTGCATGCCGGCTGAGCTACCAAGCTTGTTATGCCCAGAAAGCGAAACATATGGATCGTAACTGTGTACAAAAATGATTACAAGTGCTCACTGTTTTACCACCTCTACTGTTCATTTCTGTTGGAAACTGTGGTGATATCTACTTAATGGAAAGTATTTTGCATCTTGCGAAAAAGTTCCCACATGTTTTCATCAGGAGAACAGGTAGCTTAAAAGTGTGCTATGAACACTTATATAAAATTTTATATATATACTATCACTAAGTTTTATGTTAATGGATTTTCATAAAAATAAAATAAAAAATCCAGTAGAAATGTATTAATTACAAGTATTACAAGTAAATTCACAATTTAACGGTAAGTATAGGCCTACTTTTGGCATAAAGTAGATTTTTTTTTTTATATTCTAATAGTGTGCTTGACTGCACTATTTAAAGACATCATTAACATGTAGTTATGTATATCATATAAAGGGAATATAGCATAGTTACAATACATTTGAAATGAATTATTTAATTAAAAATATGTGGGCAATACATTATAAATACATTTTGTATATATTTATTATATGTTACTCTTACAGGTGCATCTCAAAAAATTAGAATACCATGAAAAAGTTCATTTTTTATTGTAACTTATTTTAAAAACTGAAACGTTCATATATTCTAGATTCATTACAGGTAAAGTAAAAAAATGTTTTGTTTGTTTTCATTTTGATGATTAGAGCTTACAGCTCATTAAAGTCAAAAATCCAGTATCTCAAAATATTAGAATATTTCCTAAGATCAATCAAAATGGATTTGCAAAAAAAGAAAAGTTCAAGTTTTTTAAAGTATGTTCCTTTATGCACTCAGTGCTTGGTCAGCACATATTACAGCAAATGACTTGCTCCTAGCACAAATTACAGCATCAGTGAGGTGTGGCATGGAAGTGATCAGCCTGTGGCACTGCTGAGGCATAATTGAGCCTTCAGATCGTCTGTATATTGTTAGATCGACTGTTTCTCATCTTTCTCTTGATAATATCCCATAGATTCTCAATGAGGTTCAGGTCAGGCATGTTGGCTGGCCAATAAAGCACAGTAATATCATAGTCACCATTTGGAAGTGGTTTTTGCACCGTGGGCAGGTGCTAAAGTCCTGCTGGAAAAGGAAATCAGCATCTCCATAAAGCTTGTCAGCAGATGGAAGCATAAAGTGCTCCAAAATCTCCTGGTAGACGGCTGCATTGACTTTGCACTTGATAAAACACAATGGACCAACACCAGCAGATGTCACAGCACCCCAAATCATCACTGACTTCAGAAACTTCACACTGGACTTCAAGCAGCTTAGATTCTGTGCCTCTCCAGTCTTCCTCCAGACTCTGGGACCATGATTTCAACATGAAATGCAAAGTTTACTTTTATCTGAAAAGAGGACTTTGGACCACTGAGCAACAGTCCAGTTTATTTTCTCCTTAGCCCAGGTAAGATGCTTCTGATGTTGTTTCTGTTTCAGAAGTGGCTTGGTAGCCCTTTTCCTGAAGACGTCTGAGTGTGGTGACTCTTGATGCACTGACTCCAGCTTCAGTCCACTCCTTGTGAAGCTCTCCCAAGTGTTTGAATTGGCTTTGCTTGACAGTTTTCTCAAGCTTGCAGTCATCCCTGTTGCTTGTGCACCTTTGCCTACCCAATTTCTTTCTTCCAGTCAACTTTGCATTTAATATGCTTTGATACAGCACTCTGTACACAGCCACCCTTTTCAGTAATGACCTTCTGTGACTTGCTCTCTTTGTGGAGGGTGTCAGTGATTGTCTTCTGGACCATTGCCAATTCAGCAGTCTTCCCCATTAGTGTGGTTTCAAAGAATGTCGAATACAAAGAGATACCCGGAATTTATACATTTAGTGAAACTCAAATGTAAATATTCTAATATTTTGAGATACTGGATTTTTGACTTTCATAAGCTGTACGCTGTAATAATTAAAATTAAAACAAAAAAAAACTTTTGAAATGTTTTACATGTAATAAATCTAGAAAATATAAAAGTTTCATTTTTTAAAATAAGTTACAATAAAAAAAGCACTTTTTCATGATATTCTAATTTTTTGAGATGCACCTGTATTTTTTGAATAATCCATAAGTCTATTTTCTATGTTTGATGAGTAGGCCTATATTCAAAGGTGTGATGAAAGATGGGTTCAAGTAAACTACAGTACGAGTGGTATCTAAATACATTTAGTGTGAAAATAGCAACCTAAAGCACTTTAAGCACATTACAGAAGTATACTAATGTATTGAAACACACTTTTTTCACCTGGGGTCCCTCTGAATCTGTTTTTTTAGAAGGAAGCATCCACAAGATGAGCAATATAATCACAGTTATGACAGGATATTTTTAGAAATTATGATTTCAACTTGTTACCATGAGGATCACCATGAGGATCACAGCCCCTGAGGTGAGGCTGCCCAGAGAAAAAGCTTAATTGGCAATGTTCATTCAGACAGTAGAAAGAGAGCATGAGTGAGAGAGAAGAGCGATAGAGAAAACTAATGCTCATTCAGCTGGTCCAGTGGACTCATTAAACACAGCGTAAAGGGCAGTGAGACAGCATGGTGTAGGACAGACACAGCTGTACAGACTAGCACTCTGTTAACACCGTACCGTGCCTCGTGGCTAAATGGATTATTGCCTGTCAGTAAGAGGTTGCATTTATGGTACAAGAGTGATTCTGGATTGGCTGAACAGTTTCTGATTTTAGGTGAACAAGATTCTATGATATTCCAAATAAATAAATAAATATTACACTGTTTTTCCTATCTCTAAGTATTTCCAACATGTTAGAGATTTGTATTTTATCAAACCAAGTGATGTTACATTCTTAATTCAGAGTATGGGGGGAAAATCATATTTTTACAGAATTTGAGATTCCCTGCTACGGCCTTTATCAAAGTGCATTAACTGAATAATGATAAATTCTAAAAAAAAATGTATATGTCTGTCTAATCGGTTACATACTAAGAATTCTAACTCAGAAAAGAACAGATCGTCAAGATAAACTTTGATGTTGGCTGACAAAATTCTGAAACAGTTTAAACAGTTTTTAAAGCCTTGAAGGTATAGGAGTTTTACTTTGAATACTTTAAGATCAATAAAACATTGAGAGCTGGATAAGGCAGATGGATGGAGCTTGAGGAATTCCAGTCAGAAATCATCAGTAGAAGTCTATAGGATGTTTGATCATCCACTATGGGAAAACTGTAAGTCTGATCTGCTAGAAAAGATCAAATGAGTGAGAATGGACTGAAGCTCTGAGCTGAGTTTGGTGGATGTAGCTCAAAAGTTTCAGACAAAGTTTGTCAAACTGATATAATATCTGAACACTAATCCAATGTGAATGTTTGGAACGGATGCAGGGCTTTTCTTGCCATTGTTGCATAGGACAGTCAAATAAAGACAGGACATGGAGAGAAGTGAACGTTTTCAAGAAAAGACTTCAAGTCAAGACTCAGTTGCTCATTGTACTGCACAGTATGTCGGAGACCATGGCTCTGACAGGCCACGGCTCTGTTTTTACTCAACAGGCATTTTATCAAAAGCAACTTATTGTAGTGTGGCAAGAATAGTCTTCCTTTAACCTGAGGTTAATTGGCTCGCTCAAGATCACAATGGCGATAGGAGCTCTCTTGGGTTCACGGGTCAGCAGTTTCTGACATTCTGCATGAATTTTATCGCTTGAATTCTCATTAGGTTACCAACACCTCTGCTACCACTGCAATTTCCTTTATCTTTAACACCATAATCTATCTAGACTCACCAAAACCACAATATGTAGCTGTAATCTCATTTACGCTCTATCTGCTTTATAAGCAAAACCTTTGTGGTTTTCTTTTACTCTATCCACCTTGTTTTTCAATGTGGAAGTAAGCTGTTTTCTGGTAATGTGTTAGACGTCCGGTTCATAATCCGCCATAGGAAAATAACGAGAAGAATATCAAAGTGCAGTAAACGGTAAAACAGTTTGCACTACAAACCAGTGTGTTCATAATTAAGATAATACATTAAAATAATATGGTAAGACACACCAGTTTGCAATATCAAGCAGCAAAACAAACTTTTTGTGCAGCTAAAAATAGCTGGAAGTGGATGAGACCGGAAGCCAGACACAAAAAATGTGCAAATGGCTGCACCCACTCTTATGGTAAAAATAAGGTGGATAAACAGTACCAAGTTGAATATAAGGTATAGGAGTAAAAGCCAACCTTAAGGAAAATGTCATTTATATGTTAATGGGAATCTACAATGTGACAAAAATATTGTTTTATCAACCATTTTTTTCAACCAGAAGGACTTACAGAAAACACTATATAGCGCCGGTATATGGGTGGTACACTCTAAAAAACATCTTTATATATCTCAAATATTGGACAGAACACATGCTGGGTTATTTTGACCCAACTTGTTGGGTTTTATACATTAATCCATTTCCTGGTTTCCTTTTTGTCACAGTGCTGAGTCTGTCAACCTATTGAAGATATATATAGCCTATATATATAGAACATGAACAGGTCATATACAATATTTTTCTATTTAAAGTCAGTCTTTTACAATCATAAAATCTTCAAAAACGTTCAGTAAATGTTTTAGAAATTGACCGGAGCAGCAAGGACAGCCAATGGGAATTTGTGGGAAGAAAACTGCTACCAGTAGGCTGCTCCAGTTTATTAAAAGATTTGACTTCTCTTATATTCATGTTTGTAAAGCATAAAAAACAGCATTACCTTGTGCCATCTTGTCTGTCAGACATTTCAACCCGTCAAACGAGACCACAGCTGCAGCAATGGCGGGCTAGATCAAAAGCGCTCCTATTGTAGTCAGTGGAATGCACGAAAACTTTCTTACATAGTAGCCTATAACAGCGATGTCGCGTAGTGTTTCTGCCCTGGTCGCGCATTCTTTTGGCGGGAGGTGAAACTTCCATGGTGGCGCCGGCGCGTCGTTCGCTTTGAGTGTAGATCCCTTTGTAGAAGGATGGCGTTCCAAGCAGACGTTAGCTTAAATTTAAACAAAACAAAACAAAACAAAAAGGAAAAATGTGAGAATACAGACATTTTCGTATTTATACAGCAATGATTTGATAGGAATACAATTTATTAATTCCTAATTTTATTAAGGAAGTTTCCCGTCAGTCAAGTTTTCTCTCAGGACAGAACACAAAATGACCACTGACAAATGTATGCAGTTTTATCCGGTTTGGCACAGACTACACAACACTAGGGGTTACACTGACACAGCGCTACGTATGGGAGAAAGAACATCATTTGTATTGACCATAAATATAAGAAAATGAGTTCCAAAAAAAACCTACCCAGCACAGGTAAAAAAAAAAAAAAAAAAAAAAAAAAAAAATATATATATATATATATATATAGAGAGAGAGAGAGAGAGAGAGAGAGAGAGAGAGAGAGACAACCCAATAAAATGACTCAACAAGCTGGACCCAGCATTTTTAGAGTGTTTTAAGGTAAAATATGTTGCAAATATGCAAATAATAATGATATCACAAGATATTTTGTGAACATTATTTAACCCTCATGTTGTATTCCAGGCATTTTGATCCAGAAAGGTTGTCTTTTTCCCAAATCTCTTAATGTTATCAAATTAAACTAAGACTTATTGATTTTGCTTAGGTGTATCACAGCTTCCCTTTTCTTTTCTTTTCTTTTTCTTTTTCTTTTTTTTTTTTTTTTTTTTTTTTTTTGACAATTTTGGTACTTGGGATTTTTTTCACATCTTGTTTCACTATAACATTCCCAGTCTACAAAAATTTCAGTCACAATTCATTTTACTGTGCAGTTTTCACTATTAACTAACTATCTAACTAACTAATAACTATGACTTGTGCCTGAATAAATTCCCAATTACTGCTTATGAATTGTTAGGTAGTTGTTATGTTTAGGTATTGGGTAGGATTAAGAATGTAGAATATGGTCATACAGAATATGTACTTTTTCTTTTTTCTTTCAGGTTTTCTATTTTCTTTTGGAACTGACTGTAGGCCTCATTGATCTGAGCTTTTGTATCTCATTTTGTGAGTAAACATCACCAAAATTACTGCCAAAATAAATATTTTCACTCAAAAACTGATATTATTATTCAAAATTACCATTTTAGTAATTGGAAGAGCCTTTTTACACAGTGGAGGCCATTCCCCAAAGACAAAACTATGATTGATTCAATCAATAAGCAATGAACACATATCTGGGATTTCTGGGATGTCCGTTATAAATCTTCAACAGATCAAATGACCTTAGAATCAATTTTTTGACTTTGCACAATACTGAATTTATAGAACAGAATTTTTTTTTTTTTTAAGGGAAAATTTGCCAGGATTGATCAGCTTCGACCAGAATTCTCTACTTATGCCTCATATTTTCAAAACGCATAGTATACACTACTAGTAAATATAACCAGTGCATAACACACAGGGTTCACAGTGATTAACTCAACTTCAGGCGATAATGACATATCAAGCTCAACAGTAACATTTCATTTGCATATAAATGTGTCACTTTAATGCCAAAATGCATGTTTAACAAAAAATGGGTGCACACTTTAGGGCATTATGCACTTACCTCCTTGAAATTTGCACATTTTAATATTGTTTTTTACCCTGAAGTGCACAGTCTGCAGGAAAAGGCTCCCTGGAGCTAAGTGCCTTGTGTAACTCCCAATTATGTTCAGCAACAGTTTTGTTGACAGGCCAAATTCTTTGCTATATAGCCTACTAACACCTGAACTGCTACTACTGTTACCTTACACTCACATTTTAATTTGCCGTATTTGTCTGTTTATTTCAACGTGTGTTTGTTTGTGTGTAATGGAGGCAGAGAGAGAGAGAGAGAGAGAGAGAGAGAGAGCGATTAATTGGTGTAGAAGCCCCACAGTCTCTGTTGCAATTTGCCAAATTGTAATTACAATGTTCTGGTTTTAGAAGTCTTTAAAGATGTTTCCGGGTGTCCTAGACTTATAAAATGCTGAAGGTGTTATATAGCTCCCGTTTTATGTAACGTCTAAATATGACACTGGCATGTTAGACTATGACAGAGATTACTGGGTTGTGACATTTTTGCATTAGTCATGCATTTCAGCTCAAAACATTGCAGAAAATATGCTGCTGCTGATTGGATGGATAACTGGATATATGACAGAAAAACACATTTTTATCTAACCAGAATTTATTTCAAACATAAGCGAAATAGAAGTAAATATATATATATTTTTTTCTTTCTTTTTTTCATTTGAATATAGAGACATATGTATAGGACAATGGAATTTAATTTAGACATACACACCATAGACAGAAATATTGGGACACCTGACCATTACACCAACAGGGACTTTAATGACAATGCTTTCTAAATACATAGACATTAATATGGAATTGGTCCTACTTTAGCAGCTACAACAGCTTCCACTCTTTCCGCAATATGTCGGAGCATTTCTTTGGAAACTTTTGCCATTCAGTAGAGCATTTGTTGAGGTCAGGATCTGACGTTTGATGAGAAGGCCTGGCTCGCAATCTCCATTCCAGTTCATCTTAAATGTGTTTGATGGGATTGAGGTCAGGGCTCTGTGCTGGCCGGTCAAGTTCTTGCACACCATATTCATCCAACCATGTCTTTATGGACCTTGCTTTGTGCACTGGAGCACAGTCATACTGGAATGGAAAAGGGCCTTTGCCAAACTGTTCTAACAAAGTTGGAAGCACAGCATAGCATTATCTAAAATGTCTTAAAAGATTTCCCTTCACTGAAAGTAAGGGGCCTTGCCCAAGCCCTGAAAAACACTTCCATTATCCTTCTTCCATCAAACTTAACAGTTGGCCATGAAGCTCCTGTTTTGTGCTGACATTAAAGGGTTAATTCACCCAAAAATAAAAATTCTGTCATTAATTACTCACCCTCATGTCATTCCAAACCCATAAGACCTTCGTTCATCTTCAGAACAAAAATAAAAAAGACATTTTTGATGATATCCAAGAGCTTTTTGACCCTGCATAGACAGCAACGCAACTATCACGTTCAAGACCCAGAAAGGTAGTAAGGACATTGTTAAAATAATCCATGTGACATGGTTCAACCTTAATGTTAAGAAGTCACTAGAATACTTTTTGTGTGCAATTTTATTAAACAATTTCTATATAATATATAAAATAATAGTATACTATATAGAATTCTCCTGCATATGTAGACTAATTCTCCTGCAGGTGCTGTTTTCATTCGTTTTTGCTGTAGAGTTAAGGCCAAAGGAGAGAAAAGCAAAGTGTTTTCACAAAACAGATGGTTCTTTTTTAGCTATTTTGGCTGTTTCTTGCTTAACGCTATGTCTTGTGTCACTCTGAGCAGTGTCATCATGCAAGATAGATAGCGTGTCTAAGCGTCTAACCCACTGAGGCTGCTGTTCCACCTGCAAACAAGAACTGACTGCAATGTTCTTCTGGTTACTGGCAGAGAGTGCAAGTGACGTCACGTGGGGGGATGACAGTGCATGTGATGTCCCAGAGGACGGAGAGTGCATGTAACATCATGGAGCGCACATGAGGCTGACTGCAGATCCTCAGCCACAGCCATGTCTATCTAAGCTTCCAGACATGCTATTAGTGGAAGCAGTGCAAATTGATTCACTGACTCATTACTGCACAGAAGAGTCTCCAGAAGACTTTTAATTATGGTTTGAGAAATGCCTCTGGTCTTTTTAGTCTTCGGCCAATATAGAACCTAACAAAGGAACTGTGTTGACTATTATAGGCTGTGTTTGCAATTGCATCTTATTGCTTGTAGTAGTATTGTGTCAGAATAAGAGTCCACAAGCTGTGTGGGTTACTCATTAAATCTTTAAATCATCACTTCTAAAGTCATCTTGTCTGAATCAGGAAAGAAATATGCGATGATCACGCACTGCTTACAAGGGAAAACAGTTGCATCATTTCTAAACAAATATGTCAGTGGATTTTGATATGAGAGGACAACAAGGATGGACTTTACTGGAGGAAGCATTATTATGGACTCATATTTTGGCTAGAAGTGATGGTTTTAAGTTAAATGCCTTAATCATGGATTTGTGAATTATTTTGATGTTTGTATCAGCTGTTTGGATGCTCATTCTGATGGCGCCCATTCACTGCAGTGCATCCACTGGTGAGCAAGTGATGTAATGCTAAATTTCTCCACTTTTGTCCAATGAAGAAACAAACTCATCTACATCTTGGATGGCCTGAGGGTGAGTAAAGTTTGAACAAATTTTCATTTGGGTGAACTATTCCTACCTGGAACCCGCTTAAAGATAAGTGACAACAATACTGCTGTTGGAAATGTGTGTTTCTTTTTGTGGACTGTCATAATAGCCATAAATTGCTGTAAAAAACCCTGTGCGACTTTACAGATAAATTAAAAAATGCGCTGTTCACACAGACAACGACGCGCTGTCTTTTTTCCGGAAAAGCACCATTCACACATCAGTTTCAAAATTCTGTAACATCATTAATTGGAAATGACCTTTAAATGGCTGTGTGTCCTGATGTTGTGTTTGTAAAAATGGAGGGTTCATGTGGTTAGTGTTTTTGTTGATGTTTTCATTTTTCTTTCAAACGTTCACATTTATGCAGCTGCTTTTGGCCCAGAAACTTATTATTTCTTTAACTTCTGTTAACAGCGCAAAGTAAATGTGTCGCCTGCGTCCGAATGTTACGAATTGGCCAGAGTAGATGTCTTATATCCACGTGTTCTGAATAAAGTGTTTTCACGATGTGTCATCAATTGGCCATACTGGCGGTACAGAATGTAAACAATGCCACTGAACCGAAAGGAACTTGCAAATTTGGTTTCTGAAAATGGTCAATTATTGTCATGTTTTGGGCTGTACTAATTGGTCGGACCAGAAAAAAAAAAAAATTGAGTACTATAGACTGTCAAAAGTTATAGCCTAACAAATCAGTCTGAGGAACAAAAGGGGGTTTGTGGTTGGCCAAACCAAACCAGGATTTCCAGGGCAAGAATCTTGACAACAATCCTGTTTGTGCTTATCATTTCCAGTCAGGTAGGTGAAATATTAGTTTAATATCTTAATTAACACTGCTTGTACATATCTATACCACCTATTAACTTTAGTTAATGTCAAAATATAGCGCCCTTTCCTACTAAAATGTATCATATCTATATGATTTAGCAGTTGTTTACATCCGAGTACCTGCATAATGGCCGCGCATCGGGTATCCGTGATGTAAGTGCAAACCCTCTATTCGTTGGTGCTCATAACGGTAATCTTCATTCTGCATTCACACGGTGGTGACAAAGCACATTGCCGGTAATTTACTGGTAATGTTACAACTTCTCATACCGGTAAAATAGCGGAACAAATTCACCGGTACTTTATAAAAGGTCCTGTTTACACATGATCTCTTAAGGGTAATGCACAGTAAACTGCATGTGTGAAAGAGACTACACTAATGTTACCCTTACAGTGCACACTGTGCAGTATTCAAAAATAGTAAATTCAAAAACAGAACAACACACACGAACCCAGCAGACGCAAACGAAAACATCTTTTCAGTTGGCATTCCATGGAAATCGAACCCATGACCTTAGCGATGCGACCATGCGCTACTGTTTGGAACACTAACGGAGTTTTTACCATAATGCAGAAGGTGAGAAAACCATCTCTTTTAATTTTAAGGTCGTTTTATTGTCACTTTACGGTCTCGACATGAAGCTACTCTATTTGCATCCTAATCTGCCAACAGAGGTTTATGTGCTTCTTTCTTAATCTGCCAAGATAATAAATGACTTCAAATGGAAAAAGCCACAGACACATTTCATCCAATCTGTCTGGGCGCTCACACTTTTTGACACACACACGCGCGAACACTCACAGGAGAGCAGAGGAGAGGAGAGGAGAGAGAGAGGCTTGGGCATTCCCTCACATTCCACTTGACAGATCTGCGCGGTGAAGCTGCTGCTCCTGTAGTGAGTGGAAGAAAGACATTTCTCCTCAGCGCTTGAGGAGGATTCATCACGAGAACACAATGCAGGTGAGGAATCGATCATATCACCTTTATTCCTAACGGCTGTCTTTTCTAAAAATAGAAAAGTACACGATGTGGCATCAAGCGGCAAATAGGAATCATATCCGATGGAATTAGTTATTACTAATAAATTAGAAAAATTATATTCTAAATTTGCTAGCATTTATAGTCATTATGCTTTCTGACACAATCATTTGCAGTATAAGAGACTGAGTTGATAGTTATGTAATTCACTCGAACTGTAGATCGCTCGTCCTCGGAGAGCCTGAGGTCGCGGTGTCAATCATCGCGTTTGTGTAAGTTGTGTCGTAAATAATGTGTATTATTATGTATAATATATCATTACTGTTCGGGCAGTGGTGATGACTGACTCTCCACCGCACTTGTAGACCTCTACAGAATAGAGATGCTTCTCTATTCGCGCTTTAAAGCCGCTGAGTGCCCCTGCAATTTAGTCTAATTCTCACGGGTGAGAAATCTCTTCAAATGGAATGACATGTTCTTTTAGTGAAGAGGAAAAACACAGGGAGTTAGAGGAATGAAAAGTTGTGCAGAAACATACGACTAGGTCGAGTGAGGTCGCGTAAAATTAGAAAGCATTGCGCGGGAGCCTCTGTAGATAAGAGGCTTATTCCCCGATTTTATTTGTTTTCCCCCTTTTTTCTTGATTTCCTGTCCTCTTGTTTTGGGGAATCTAAGCACATCTAATGTTTTGAGCGTTCTAGGACACTGAAATCCAGTTTGTTTATCTTTTCATGATTGAGGTGATCTGCAGATTTTGCTTTGGACCTCAAGGATTATCTAATATGATGAACGGGTGGCTTCGTGCTGTTGACTCATGTTTGTGAGTCAGAGGGTTTCAAGCTGATGAGTTTTGAACCTTGTGGTGTATGATGGCTTCTGGCTGTGAGAATCCTTCTCACTCGCCGCATGAAAGGTTTGACATTTAAAAGGTTCAATCATTTGTTTATGTCAGCTTTGAAATAATTGTGTGGATTAAATCCTGTTGTACTCTGGGGAGCAGTCCGGTGCGCTTCCCGAGAGCTTTGATCAAACATGTAAAAACTAGATTTGTCACTGTTTTCTGATGATAAAGAGTGCTTGCTTTCGTGATGTTTTTAAACAACTGATTTGTTTCTGAACGGCACAGAAATGCCAAAACATTAATGCATTAATTGTGAGTCATCAGGTAGTTTTTAAACATTTTCTAAATAATGGCATTACTCCTTTATTATTTGTTTCTGTCATGTCAGATTTCTTTAATACTTCACTGACACACTGTTCCCAGCACACATACGTCTGCAAGATGTCAGTTAAAGATCACTTGATCTGGAAAGCATCTGCTGTGTACAAACATCTGACAGATGTCTGTAAGATGTCAGTTTTACATACATTCTAAATCATAAACATGTGTGCTATCAGGGTTCAGCCAAAAATGAAAGTTATGTAAGCATTCATGTCGTTCCAAACCAGTATGACTTTATTTCTACTTTACATACATTCTAAATCATAAACATCTTAAAGACATCTAATGAACGTCTATTTGACATCTGATAGGAAACGTCCAATAGACATATTGCAGATGAGCAAACACTCTAAAAAATACATCTTGCAGATATAAATGCAGATGTCTCTGTGATGTACGTGTGCTAACATTTTAGCACGCGTACATCACAGAGACATCTATATGATGTTTGCATTTACATCTCCAAGTTGTATTTTTTAGAGTGTTTGATCACCTGCAATACGTCTCTTGGACGGTTCCTATCAGATGTCAAATAGATATTTAGAAAATGTCTTTAAGATGTTTAAAAATTAGAATGTATGCAAAACTGACATCTTAAAGACGTCTATCAGATGTTTGTACACAGCACGTGTTTATATACAGACAGCACACGTACATCTGCAATATGTCTATTAAAGGTCACTTGATCTGGAAAGCATCTGCTGTGTTCAAACATCCGACAGACATCTTTAAGATGTCAGTTTTACCTACATTCTAAATCATAAACATCTTGAAGACATCTAATGAACATCCTTTTGACATCTGATAGGTAACGTCCTATAGACATATCGCAGATGAGCAAACACTCTAACACAAAAACATCTTGCAGATGTAAATGCAGATCTATTACCCAGATAGCACATGTACATCTGTAAGATGTCTGTTAAAGAACACTTGGAAAGCATCTACTGTGTACAAACATCGGACATTTGTCTGTGAGATGTTAGTTTTAAATACATTCTAAATCATGAACATCTTAAAGACATCTAATGAACGTCTATTTGACATCTGATAGGAAACGTCCTATGGATGTATTGATGCAAAAACAGTCTAAAAATACGTCTTGTAGACGTCAAATAGACGTCTCCATGATGCACCTGTGCTATCAGGAACCCTAGGTGGTGGTAGAAATTGTGGTCCGAAGTTGTCTGACATCTCCCATCATTGGTGCACAATCAGGTGACCGCCTGCTCAACCCTGTTCCTGGAGATCTACCTTCCTGCAGAGTTCAGCTTCAACCCTAATCAAACACACCTGAACCAACTAATTAGAATCTGAAGGAGCACTTGATAATTACAGACAGGTGTGTTTGATCAGGGTTGGAACTAAACTCTGCAGGAAGGTAGATCTCCAGGAACAGGGTTGGGCACCCCTGGTTTAACGAATGGTCATGCTGCTGTTTTACATACAACATAATCATATAACGCACAAAAAGAATGAAAAAAAAGGCCAAAGGCCAAATGCAGCAACCAACTCAGAGAACAATGGCTTCGTTTTATTACATTTTGATTGATATGATATAAACAGGTTGTTTTCTCTGAATCTGAACAGTTGTCAAAACCCATCTAACACAGCACCGATCATAGTCTAAAACAAGGAAACAAGCCACAAAGGACTGCTAAGGCATTTATGTGAAAAAATTATACCTTTTTCCATAAATACTTTTTTTTTTTTTTTTTTTTTTTACATTTTTTACACTCCCCTGAGTTTAAAAATGTAAAAATAAATAATATTAATTAAAGAAATATAAGTATAAAATAAATGTAAAAATTAAATAATTCTAAATATAAATATACAAAAATAAATATTAAAATGTTAAAAGTAAATAAAATAAATTAAAAAAAGGAACATCTGCCAGTACATTACTGCAGTGAGTGGGGGGCAAAAACATAATAATGTAATGTAATATAAACTAAATATTTTGAAACATATAATTATATATATATATAATATAATTTTTCACAGTATAAATTGGCTCTATATACATGAAAATATATGCAGTAGCTGCATTTCAAACTTTAGAATGAGGGTCTCTTACACCAGGATGATCTCATTTGGGTTTCAGTGTCACCTAAATGATTGAAAACCTTTGGTCTGAGAGGCCTAATTTTGGTCATAACTCTTTTTGCCTTGACAGCATAGCTCTCTAATCTAATTTGCAGTTGCATATGTTCAGACCTGCTGGTTTGACAGCAACTTGACATAATGACAACAACTATTGTGACACCAGTTATGAATATTTTCATTTTTATGTGAACGGTTCCTTTAGGCTTTTGTGAGGGAGGGATTCTTGAGATTGTTTTTGTCTTTTCTCTATCATAGCTTTGTTTGCTTATCAGTATTAATAATCAAAATCTCTTTAATTTACTGTATATCCATAGATTTCATGGATGTTAGGCCCATGTTGACCTGGCATATGGAAACCAAACACCATTCTTCAGCCATTCACACCAAATCAATTGGTATAGATTAGGTTCTTTCATTAAGGGTAATTCAATGTCCCCTCACACACACAAGCGCACAGTGGCCTGGTCTCAATAGGGTCCAGCTGAGTGAGAAGCTGAATAATAAATAATTTGGGGTGGTGTGTAATCCAAACTACTGGTAAAGTGAAAGGAAGGAAATGCCCGGACAAGGGGAACAGAATAACACAGCGGCGCTGTGAACCGGAGCTGGCGCTGCCGGCACCGACAGAGCTCATTTATCCTCTGATGAGCATGATTGAAAGTGTTCGGTGTGAGGTCAGTACTTTTCCCTCTGTTTACAAGCAAGCACATGTGGTCATGAGGTAGAAACAGCGAGACAGATTGCTTGGGTGCTGTTTGAGAATCATGAAGCAGTAGCGCCACGTTGTAGTCCTTTGATTAAACTGCAAGGGAACTTTCTTTTGGCCCGCTTCACCCGTAACTGCATTGGCTGGCTGCAGTGCGCTGTTTGGCCTCGCTTCTCTGAGTTTTAATCAGTCTGTGGTTCTGAATTTTAAGTCGGCGTAAGCCTAGAACCTGGAACGGTGATACACGCCACCCCGATTTAAACAAGAAACATAAATTGGAACAATGTAGACGGAATACTAAACGTTGTATCAGCAAGAGCAGTATAGGCCAGAGGGCCTCATGAATTAATGCTGATGTGTTCGGTGAATGAGCAAGTGAGATACAGTATCTCATAGTGAAGATGCAACACACCATTAATTGATATTAATGATGATATAATATGCTTATTTCACACCCAGAACATGCATATGGCAAATAAACACAGTAGATGCTTAATAATTTAACAAATTAATGTTACAACTACATTATAAAATGCTTCTTTTCTAGCCCAGATGGTGGCACAGACATGGCACAAGGCCTGGAGATGTATGATTGAAGCTTTAGCAGCCATGTGTCTCTAATTATGATAAATATGCTGCTGTAGTTGGATCAAACAAAGGGAATGTCTCATACTTTCAAGTTAAAGCAAAATCTCCGTCGTCTGTAGTGTTTTAATGTAGTAGGACCGAGCTGCCGGCTGTTAGCAGTAGATGAGAAATGGTGCGTGTTCTCCATTGACTCTAACCTGTCCCTGTAGACCCATTATCAACAGACCTGCGCGTACAGCTGGGCAGAGACAGCAAGCCAAAAGCATTATTGAAACAGGTTTTTTAGAGCGCCATTCAATAAACACCGTCCCACAGAGAGCCACCGTTTGCCTTGCATCAAACATGCATGGAGTTCAAAGAGATGTACACATTTTATGTCAGGTATGTATATGTAGGCATTCTTCATTCATGTAAACGCATGCTCTGATATATTTGTAATCAAATATGAATGACGTTAGGGGTGCACTGATATTAAAATTCTGTGAGATATTAATAACTGAAGCCGATAATTATCTGTCTATCCATCTGTTCATTAATCCATCCATCTTATATAAACCATATATGATATGCACCAATATTAACATATTAATATTAATAATTAACATTAACATTACATTTAAAACACTAAAAACAAAAGCAAAAAACCTGTGAAAAAAGGTGAAAAGCTTCCTGCAGTTTTCTATCAAAATAAAAGTTTTAACATCTGACAATGAAGAAATTAAGACTGCCATAAATATTAGAATGGTAATTAGGGATGCACAATATTATCGGACCAATATCGGAATTGGTCGATAATGGCTTTAAAATATCGCCATCGGCCCGATATGAAAAATCATGCCGATATGTCTTTCCAATAACAAGAATAACTCACATGTGCTCAGGGTGTACAAGCAATTAGATCATGTCAGCAGTTTGGCTCATTCTTGAAGCAAAGTTTTGCCTGAATGCTGATTAGAGTCACTGTTTTGGATCGCTGCACTTGGTGCAGTAATAGCACGTCTCGTGGCAGCAGCGGCCGCCTCCCCTGGGTCCTAATGCTCATTCGGTAAGGAGTTTTAATTCCGTAGGGGGCGCTGTTGGCCTACTTCTAATAAAATAAAAGTAAAATACAAAAAAATACCTTTTTCTAAAAAAAAAAAAAGGAGGCAGTTGATATGTAATTTATTTATAGTATTAAGCTTCAATACTGTCATTATACAAGAACTTCATTATTGTTTATTTAATTCTAACAAAAAAAATTTTGTTAAAAACTAACCAAAATGAAAAATAATTTGCTTGTAATTTCTGCACAGGAGAACATAAGGAAGTATATCGGCTATCGGCCAAAATGAGATGAAAAATATTGGCATATCGGATATCAGCAAAAATCCAATATCGTGCATCCCTAATTGTAATGTAAAAATAAAATTGTTATATCATACATTATTTTCTTATTTTAATTTAATTTATAACAATTGTGACTGCAATTTAAAAAGTGATTTTAAAATTCAGGTTTGCTGTGCTTATTTTGGCCTCTATATAGGGCTTTTTTGGCCAATGTGTCAACATAGCTATCAAATAATAACACAGTAGTAATTTTATATTTCAACATTATTATTATTATTAATTATAAATAATAATAAATATTTAATCATTAATTCCCACACGCAATCGCTCTCTCACTAATGCATTCATATAAATGTAACCTTTACTGTGCTACTTTATCTGTATCTGATTTAGAACGAGCAGAAATCTGTGAAATATAAACACAAAAGAACTGATACAAATGACATGTTACAGCAGCAATAGCCATGTGGGGAGTGCTGTGTTCATTAATGACATCATCAGTGACTAGTAGACATCGACCCGACTTTCATCCCATAAATGTCGTCTTTAAAAAATCTGAAGTCGTTCAACCCCTAGTAAGGACACTGTCAAAATAGTCCATGCAACATCAGTAGTTCAACTGTAATTTTATAAAACTACAAAATACTTTTCATGTGCAAAGAAAACAAAAATAACAACTTCTTTCAATTTCTTCTCTTCCGTGTCAGTCTTCGCGGCACATTCACGAGCTGGCGACACAGGAGCCGGGGTTCTGAAGTAGAATGGCTCTCTCTTAGTTCACTCTCTGTATACTCTAGTTCAAATAAGTAAGGTTGTGCAAAAACTTCAGACACGTTTCTCGTTTTATGTCCAGCGTGCGTCTTCCTCTGCTTGTAAACAAGGCGCAAGTCATTATTTTTACTTTCTTTGCGCACAGAAAGTATTCTCATAGCTCCATAACATTACTGCTGAACCACTGATGTCACATGGACTATTTTAATGATGTCCTTACTATCTATATGGGCCTTAAACATGTTGTGATTCTGTCTATGCAGGGTCGGAAAGCTCTCGATATCCCTCAGCATCCCTCTTTGTATCTCTTTATTTTATGTGTTATGATGGCAAATGTTATCTAGCCTACATGTACTGTAAAACTACAAAAATATATATACATAATTACATATCCAGTATTGGCCAATATAATAATTAATAATAAAAATCTAATACCAGGGCTTAAATCCATTTATTACTGATATATTGTGGCTCTCTAAAGACATTGAATTGAAAATGCTGGAGGACTATATGCATGCACAAATAGATGAATTCGCTTGGAGCCATTTGTGCATACAAACAAGGTACACTGGCCAGAACAATTGCTTTCACTGCCCCCCACTGTTCCCTGCAGCGACACACACTCATTCACACAGTCACACACACACTGTAATAAATAGATGTGCTCCCCTAGCAGACCTGCCACCCTACCCAGACATGCATATGGAGCTGCCGTCCACCCACTCACAGATGCACCAGCTCCATAAAGCACAGAGAAGCATGCGCTCTCTCCTTTTCCTCACAGAGACACGCAGCCACAAATAGCATCATGGCACCTTAACGCACCGGGGCTACGCGTCGCCCCTCCTGCTGACTATCAAGGGTTACTGTAGACACGCTAGTCCACTATTACAAGAGCGGAGGAACATCAAGACGGATCCGCTTTGAAAAGGTCATTACTCCCTTTGTGTGGAATCATGGACGAGGCGTTTCGCCAGAGGCAGGGGCACGGCGAGCCATCCGAATGTTTGAATTTCATGAAAGAGGAGAGGAGGCTTTGAAATCAATCCCTTTTCTTGTCCCTTCGTCCCCATCTGTGTGTCTCTAAACCTTCACCTTGGGAACAGCAGAGTCCGTTTTCTCTGTTTTCCATCCAACTTTTCAATCAGCCTCTCATTTAGGATGACAAAACAATGCCAGACATCTCACAATCCAATCAATCAGCGATCAGTTAGGATCAGGTCTTCTGAGATTCCAAGTCCACCATCAGGATTTAGAGGCTTTCCGTGTCGATTAATTTCGTCTAATCCTAAAGGATGGAGACAGAGTGAAATAGGCTTGCGCTATAGAAGAGCGAATGTTTCGTAAGGGGATTTCACAGGTTGATAAAGCCATTTGGAATCCAAAATGCAGTCATTATTGTTTCTGGGAATTCTGGGAAACTCATTCTACCTATAAGTGCTTTTCTCTTGAAGATTTTGCTATTACATTTTTAATCTCTGAAAGGAGATTTTCTTTATATATGTTATAGAGGTTGGGCGGTCCTGAGCCGGGATGATTGATGGAGCGGCGTGCTTGTGGTAGATCAGAGGGATTATATAAGAGGGATGTAACAAGGCAACACTCACATTCTGCTTTTGATATTTAGAGAAACACTGTGTCGCTCTCATGTGGTAACAGATCCGAGGTACAGAGAGAACCCGGGAAATGATGTACAGAAAAGGAGACAGGAGGCTGTTTTTAGGAAAAGCAATAGAGAAACTAGTCGAGAGGAGTGAGGAGGGGAAGATGGAGAGATATGGTATCTGACATCAGGCGTGGGAGGACAGGAAGCGAGTATAGGAAAGGAGAGATTGACAGCAAAAGATATTGAGCGGGAAAGGCAGATGGAGTTGGAGCAGGTATCAGGAGGAATAAAGGAAAGGGAAATAGATCGTCAAAGATGGAGAGATTATGTGTTGCTCTCAGCTGTATTTTGCGAGTGTGAGTTCGAAGATGAGCGTAGTGTATCATTTACAGTACAAAAACTGACGGCAGGCATCGAGGAGCAGCAGGTGTGTGAGCTGATTGCGGGATCTTTCTTTCGTCTGTCTCTGTCTCAGGGGAGAATGTGCATAGGGTGGTCGCAGCTAAAAATAAACTCCTGCATGTCTCTGGGACTCATTCTGGAGCTCAAGGGCCCATCACTGAAAGCTGCAACAAGTCAGAATGCCAGTCAGCTTGAATGGTGATGGACTGATTTATCACGCAGGCTGGTTTTTAGCTAATTTGGGGAAAAACTTAGCGGATGCTTATGTCAGCTCATGCTGAATTAATACCAGTCCTCAATATCTGGGAATTAATATTTTAGACAACCAATAAACAACCTTGAGAAGCTGAAGAAATGTATCTATGGCTACAGATAGATTTGTGGATTCACTATAAATAATTTGTACTTCAAATACATAATTTTTGGGATTCAATAATATTTAAATTCTGTTCAGTAATGCTAATATTTAGTCCAACAGCATTGAGACTTTTACTTTTTGTAGTTGTGGAGTTTTTTAGTGAAACTTTCTGCAAGTTACGTTGTTGCGCCAAAAGATGGCAGCATGTGACTTAATGAGTGAGTTAGTAAAGTGATTCATTCAATATATTCATTCAAAACCACTGAATGATTCAGGAACAAAACAAATATTTTATGAGTGAGTCACTGAATCATTCACTCAAGTGATTTGTTCAAAAACACTAACTCATTCAGAAATGAAACAAGTGTTTATAGTAGTGTTTTTTGTGAATCTTTCTGCAAGTTACATTGTTACACCAATAGATGGCAACAAGTGACAATCCTAATGAGTGAGTCAGTAAAGTCATTCATTCAAGAGATTCGTTCAAAAAGGCTGAATCATTTAGGAACGTAACAAGTGTTTTATAAGTGAGTCATTGAATTATTCACTCAAGTGATTTGTTCAAAAATGAATCATTCAGAAATTAACCAATTTTTGTAGTAGTGGAGATTTCTTAGTGAATCTTTCTGCAAGTTACGTTGTTATGCCAACAGGTGGCAACATGTGACTTAATGAGTGAGTCAGTAAATTGATTCATTCACAATATTTATTCAAAACCACTGAATGATTCAGGAATGAAACAGATGTTTTATGAGTGAGTCATTGAATCATTCACTCAAGTGATTTGTTCAAAAATGCTAACTGATTCAGAAATGAAAAAAGTGTTTGTAGTAGTGATTTTTTGTGAATCTTTCTGCAAGTTACATTGTTACACCAATAGATGGCAACATTTGACAATCCTAATGAGTGAGTCAGTAAAGTCATTCTAGAGATTTGTTCAAAAAGGCTGAATCATTCAGGAATGTAACAAGTATTTTATGAGTGAGTCGTTGAATCATTTACTCAAGTGATTAGTTCAAAAACACTGAATCATTCAGAAATGAAACAAGTTTTTGTAGTAGTGGAGATTTTTTTAGTAATTTTTTTCTGCAAGTTACATTGTTATGCCAATAGGTGGCAATATGTGACAATCTTAATGAGTGAGTCAGTAAAGTGATTCATTCAAGGGATTCTTTCAAAACACTAAATAATTCAGGATTGAAACAAATGTCTTATGAGTGAGTCATTGAATCATTCATTCAAGCGATTTGTTCAAAAACGTTAATTCTAAATAAAATAATCTAAATCTAAATGTCTACATATTATAAGCATCTTTGGGCTTGTTAGGGCTTGGCTTAATTTTATAATTATCTAGTTTATGAAGTTAATAAAGGCAGCAGGTGCAGGTCAGATTTATTTTGGTATATTATGGGTTTTGTTCTTGAGCGTTGTTTTTTCTAGAAAGATCTGGCAACATGAATAAGTCAAGGCTCATACCTCTTTCCCTATGATTTTCTTGTACCGCACATACAAAAGAAAGACACATCTCTGATACACATAAACAACTAGTTGTTCAGTCTGAATCCGTACACACTGCATAGAATTTTGTGAATGCGGTTTTCACTACCTGTAAATTAAACTGTGTGTACAAAACAAGATCAAGCACTGAAAGGACAATTGATTACCAATAACAAATTGGTCTGTATGTAATTTTATCGCTCAATGACTTATATCCTTAAAAATGATAAACAAGCTCTTATATAACATTTAGAGTAATAGTTTATTGTTGTTTAGTTGCCTGCACGTTTATGTGGAGGGTGGTGAATATATCATGCTTGATCTGAAGAAGCACTTACTGTATATCACAGAGCCCTTGACTTGTACTGAATAATTGATTCATCTAGCAACATCCCTTCCTCACTTTCTCTCTCCCTCACTCTTTCTCAGTGTTTAAGGTGGAAGTCATAACAGCTCTTTGAAGACCGAAGCCTTTAGGCTTGTCTTGAGTCAAAGGGGCTGTGGTGCGTTAAGGCGGAACATAAAAGCCGACCTCATCTTATGAGATACAGCACTCTGACTGGTAAAGCCTGGCAGGGTAGAGCTATCTCTTTATCATCCCCCCCATTCCACGATTCTTTGTCCTCCTCTGTCCATCTTTAGTTTTTGCATTACAAAAACAAACAAACTGTCACATGGTTATATTAGGACTGGCATTTCCTCTCAAGGACATGGTTAAGGAGACCGGATGATCATGACCTTTAATTCCACACGCTCAAGCATCAAGTTCGCCACGCATGATTACATTTGACGTTACGTTTTACAGTAATGTCATCTGAAGGCCAACAGTGACTACCCACTTATTCATCCAGTCATCAACGTGTACTGTTTAATATGGTATAGCTTGTATAACGGCCTGTTCCCTTTTCCATTTTTGTCCCAGTGTGAACATAGGCTAGATGTGTTTTGACCATTAAGCGCACATCTTTTGCAGTGTCTTGCACATGACATAGCCTCCTAAAATATAGTCTAGTCAAACGAAGGCCGCATTTAAAAAAGACATGACCATGTTTTCAGGCCATATGAAGTGGTGATATATAAGTGTTGTTTACTTCCTTTTTTTATTAGTCTTCCCATTAGTGCCATTATATTGTTCATTCAGACTGATTCGCGAATGCAGAACACGCACAAACATAAGAGGCAGGGTTTATCGCATGAACCAATCACAGCTGAACATAATCCAATCATATCGCGAGGGAAGCATTGTCTTCTCTCATGTGACTTTCCCCCATTCATTCTTAATTACCCTCTACCAAACACGCTTTAGGGGTCTGTTAAAGGTGCAATAGGTGATTGCCTTCAGAAACTATTTTTGTTATGCTGGTTGAAAGTCTCTTCACATCCCGATAGCAATCATTAAGTTAAGTGGTCTAAATGTATTTATAAGTATTTATATATTCTGTGGACGGCATAAGACCAAGAAATATTCGTCCAATCAAAATGCTCGGTCCGAACATTACGATGGGCTGACGTACCTGTCTGTCAACATTTGTATCCGCACCCTGTTCACGCAGACAGCATACAGTCATCAGCGCATTCACAGACGCTATGCAGAATGGCAGGCAAGCATCAACAACCTGATATTCCTTCCTGGTATTGTAATACTTTTTTTTTATATATATTTCCTTTCTATTTGTGACCTGAGTTGGATGCATGCTTGTGTACATTTTTCCCTGAGCGATCCCCATGTATATGGGCGAGTGTATCGACGTGTGAGGCGTTTTATTAAACTCTTGAAAAATCCGCCATCTTCTCGTCTCCCGTGCATTATTAGCACCACACAGTTTTCCTATTTGGGCCGTTGAACATTTCAACTCGGTGTCATGCTACAATGTATTGTAGTAATGCTGTCTCTGGTCGTCTAGTATGCGTGTGTTCATAAATTAAGGAGGCGTGGCTTTGGACAGCGATTTGCCGGGAGGGTGGGACATTCGCTTTCAGTGCTATCAGGCTAAAGTTAGCATTTTCCAAGATCTCCTATTGCACCTTTAAATCATTCATTTAAGTGATTTTATTTTATAGCGAATATAAAAGGAAATAAAATGTAACTGACCAAAATATGCAGGGAAATTACCATTTTAGTAACAATACAGAATAAAAATATTTTATATACTCGCTAATCCCACTCCTACATCTAAACCTAACCATAACTCTCTATATACAGTAATAAAGAAAAACATGACAGACAATAAGTGCAGTTGCAATCATTTATTTATTGCAAAAATGTCAAAAGCAGTAGCAAAAAGCAGTCCAAATGATGATACGCTGCAGCCGCAGTCCTCTCTGGCGGAATACGGAAGGTTTGTGTGAGGTGCAGAGCAGAATTTAAGTTGTTAATCGCTGAAAATATTATCCAGATTATCCAGAGTCAATGAGCGTTCGAATTTTCTCCCTGTAAAACCTGTTGTTTCTTGATGCGGCACTATTTGAATTTGTAAAATGCACTTCAGCGCCGTTTATTGCTGTTGCTGCTGGACTCGCTTCGCTTAGATGCTGTAAATACATCAGTATTTGTGTCTGGAAAAACGTAAGTAAATGTATGTTTTTTAGAACCACATTTTACGTAAAATGCATACAAAATATCAAGAGATCACATTGATTATTTAGAAATGAAACAAGTGTTTTATGAGACAATAATTTAATAATTCACTCAAGTGATTCATCTAAAAAAGCTGACTGATTGAATATATGCTGTGAAAGTTCTGAACTGTTTCTGATTTAAAGGTAACAAGCAATATTATGTCTAAAATGTAAGCCATGTCAACTTGTTTTTTGTTTTGTTTTTTAATCGTGTTAAAAGTAAGCGACAGAGTGCTCATTTTAAGGCTTGTTCTAGTGCAGTTTTTTCTAGTAAGATCTGGCAACACGAAGAAGCCAAGGCTGATACCTCTTTCCCTATGATTTTCTTGCACCGTGCATACAGAAGAAAGGCACATCTTTAATATAAAGATATCATAAACAAATAGTTGTTGAGTTCTATTCTGCACAAACTGCATAGACTTTTGTAAATGCAGTTTTTACTTCCTGAATTTTTGGAAGTTAATTTGTCTAGAATGCGATTGTCACTCCTGTAAATTACTGAACTGTGTGTGTACAGAACAAAATGAAGCACTAAAAGGTCAAATGACAACCAAATTTAGCTGCAGTGTGTACATGGTCTCTCAGTGCTTCATGATAGTGGGTGGGCGTTTCTATGGTAACAGTGACTCGTCTGATTGATGGAGATCTTTTTAGAATTATGGGTAATGTAGTTCTTCCACTAAGAAATTGAATTTTAAATGTGGTAAAAACTCAAAGACTCACTGTACATCCATCTGGAAAGGTTCAGATACGTTATGCTTATAAGTCAATTTCTCTTTGTAGAACTTACTTGTATAAAGCAATGTTGGGTAAAGAATACTGATTATAAAGCTGTTATAATTGATTATATCATCAAAGAAAGGAAAAGGAAACCTCTCACATGCTGTTTGACTTAGCTGTCGTTCTGCTCATGTAAGCAGACTCATGGGCAGAGAGCGTTATGCATGTTTGATGGTGTTTTAATGGAGCACACAGTCTTATCCAGCGGGTCCTCCTTCCAAGCACACGTGTGGCTCCACTCTCATTAATTATGTAGATTTACCCAGCATTTAATCTATATGTGATCAATACTAAGCAGTGGCTATAACAAGAGGTTAAAGAGCACTGTCTTGGGTTTTGTTCAGAATAGCATATGCGTTTAGAACTGCTTTTACTATTTTTTCAGTGTGCACAGTATGCTAATGTTTTGTTTGCTTACAATACCCTAAAGACCTTATACATTAGCAAAAATATGAAGTAAACAACGGTATTTGACAATGTCATGCGCTTGACTTCACCTTCCATTTGAATCAGAATTATCAACCATGCATAATGCATTCGTAAGGCATTCACATACTATTTTTAAAAAATAGTAGGCTGTACTGTATATGCTGCACAGTATTCAGTATCCTATTCTAAACATAACATACCGAAGTCTGTATGTTTGTGGTGGATATTGTTTTTTACATTTACATTTTACCTCAGGTGTTCCGTTTGAATCAAACCCTTGACCTTGGTGTTCCTATAGCCATGCTTCGCTTTTTGAGCTACAGTAACACTGTTTATAAATGTGCTTGTGTATTTGTGTGTGGGATTGTGAGAGAATTGAGGTTGTTCAGTTCATGTTTTTTAATGGTGACTGTGTACCTGATCTAATGCAGGGATCTTCCCTTTCCTCGGAATAAAAGAGTCTCCCTCAGGCTTTAATTATACAGTCCTGCCTCTGTCTGCTTCTCTGGCATTAAATGCTAAACAAGGACATGCTTTGTGTATCTTTAAGTATGTGAAATGAAGGAGTGACTGGAATATGTGTAGTTGGTGAGTAAAAGTATAAAGGATGAATACATTTTTATGTTTTCAGAAAAAAATGAGATGAGGTGTGCAACTTGCAACCATGATGGTAGGATGTTGTGGGTGGTTCTCAGCACAGTGCTATTAGTGTTGCTTTGTTTGTGAACAAATCAGAGCTCTCGAATGAATCTTTTAAGAGAATGTTTTGTTTTTATGCACATGTACTGACTCTGTACTTTACTGACTGATGTTTTTGGTTCATTGTAGTGAGAGCAAATAACATTTGAGTGAAAAAGCATTTCATTGAACAAACATGCCACCAAAAATGCAATATAACAAATATGTCGCCATAACTCAGCGAGTTGACATCTTGTTCAAGAACAGATTATGTCAATCACGAACCAGCTGAACTGGGTTTCCCAAAGAATCTTTTTTTTTTAGTGTGAAGAATGTTTTATAAGATTTTTTTAAAATTATTTGTTCCAGAGCAAATAGTTTTGGCTAAGGGCAAAATCTCATCAAATTGTATTTTATATAACTTTAATGCTGTATATCAGAGTGCTGCCTTAGTACTTTTATTAAATTAAATATTTTATTTATTAAATATTTTTATTCAATAAATAATATTTTATATAAATAATAGTAGTATTTAATAATAGTTTTTAGTATTGGGAAACAGTGTGTGTTTGTGATTGTGATTTTAGTTACATTATTCCGTCAAACGAAATAATGCACCCTGAAACGAAAGCATGCGCACCCCCAGTTGATACTGTAACGATATAATCATATTGGCGAAACAGATTTAGCAAACTCCATTGAGCTTATAATTTTGCGCTCCGAAGAATATTAAATGGTCTTATACCGCGAGTTTTCGTAGCGGTGAGAAATGTAGCCAATAACAAACGTTTTTGGATCTATTGAACGCAACGGCCATATGTATTTAAGTTAGAATCCACTCACCGCTCAAAATGCCGGAGTCACTCGCTCTCGCGAATCCTCTCTTATTAACAACACGACGTAAGTAAGAGAGTCATTGTGCAGTGTAGATAACTTTATTAATTTTAATGGAACGTTCTGACATCGCGAATTGAGATGAGTGACAGCTTTTAGTGACTGTAGTATTTGTAAAGTGGTATATAAGTGTATATAGCTATAATCCGTTGAATGAAAGTATTGTTTTTCATGCTGCTAAGAAGACCGACGGTCAATTACACGCTGCAGAGTTTTGAAAGTGACATCTAAATGCGTGATTCACTCTGCTGAAGGTGCAATATAGTAATACTAGCACGGGACAAAAATATGGCATGTCAAAATAGTTAAATACAATCTAAATGCAGACTAATGAGAATAAGAATAAAATAAGAATAAGAATACAAATTAGAAAAACTATTTGTCTCAGCGTATTTTTTTTTTAATTCCATTCCAATTATTTGTAAAAGTAATGTCTTGTAAAAAATCTCTAATGTCTCACTGTACATTTCTATTCTAGTCAAGGAGCCGCTGCTCCATCTCACATTAAAAAATAAAATGTTACATTTTAGTAAGCTTGAAGCTGAAGTTTAAGTAGATTTATTTGTCCATGTGACAGTAAAATTAAAATGTGAATTTTTAATAAACTTATTACTGAAGTTCAGGTAGATGTAAATGCCCTGACTAGTAAAATTAAAATGTATGACTCTGCAAATCCATTATAATATAACTGCAAACAACTAATAAACTGTGATTTTTATCTCAACATGTTGATTTTTTATGATTCATAAATCTCAATTTTAATCGTAAAATGTAAAGCATGTGCAACAATAATAATGTGCATAGTTCTGATCTACTGTCTTATACATATAGTATAACAATATAATTTATTCTTAATCATAATATGGTTAGTTTCTTGTAATATTAAAGGCTGTATGCTTAATATGTAGCTCTGTTGTATCAGGGGTCCCTGCTCAATGTCTCTGTCGTTTAAGGGATCCTTATCCTGAAAAACTTTGAAGACCCCTGTTCTAGATAATAAAGTGAGCTTTTAATACACTAATGCAATTCAATTCAATGAAGCAACTCAACGGTCCTTCGTTACTGGTTCTAAAATAACCTTTTTGAATTAATAACAGAGGCTTGGGCTCAGCTGTTAAACTGTCAAACTGAGATTTGAATACGTGGTGGAAGAAAGTAGTCCTGCACAAAAGAGGGTTTTTAAAGACACTCCATTGTTGTTTCTTATGTATTTACACACTTGTGGTGTCAAACTGTTGAATAACGCGATATCACATTCGTAGTTGTGTGATATGGCTGTATAACGCCACGACTGTGTGCCGTTATACAGCCATATCACACAACTACGAAATTGATATTGCTCATCTTTGAACCTTTTGTCCAGTAGAAGTTTCCATTGATGTTAAAGGTTCTTTATTGAACCATAGATGCCAATAAAGAACCTTTATTTTTAAGAATGTACTTCATTGTTATTTGTGGAGAAAATGCTTATGCTCCTTTATATCACTCTTTCTATAAATGTACTATGAGGTTGTGTTATATGTGTTGCTTTGTGGTCGCTTAGTTGCCTGGATGTTGTTAGGTGGTCGCTTATTGGGAAAGTCAAAATGCCTGTATGATTATATTCTGATCCCTTCATGAGATTTTTTTTTTCTTCTAATTTTGGTTCCCCATTTTTGTCACAAAAGAAGTAAGAATGAACAAATAATTTAAAAAAACATTAAATGGTTGCTAAATTGATCTCAAAAACAGGATGAATGTTCTCAAAGGCACAAGAGAGGACTAAAGCACATTGTGAACTTCACACATTGGCTTTCTGTTTACTGTAGTCTGCATTAAATTAGCTTTTTAATGAATTTGTGAATTTATTTTCTTCCTCCACCTGTGTCATTGAGTCTTTTCCGCTCACTGTTGCTCTTTCTTTCTCATTCCTCTCTCCTTTTCTCCCCTGCTCTCTCTCTCTCTCTTTCACTGTCTCTTTCTTTCTCTCCCTCCCCAATGAAATGCACAGAAATAGCTATGCAAATTTTCCCCCTTCTAAAATGGTTTCATATCATCTCTATATCTTCCAATAACCCTCCATTCTCGCAGTCATTTCCCCCCTCATCTGTTTTCTTCACTCCTCCGCTCTGTCTTCCCTTTCTTTTTATTGTATTTCTGGGCTCATTATGCTAATTGGCGTCAGTGTATCTAAGAACAAAATCCAGTGGTGGATTTTTTCCCCTTGTTTTACTCAATATCTGTTATGCTGCTTCTCTCTCTCTCTCTCTCTCTCTCTCTCTCTCTCTCTCTCTCTCTCTCTTTTTCTCACTCTATCTCTTCTTTTCTATTTATATCTCAGCGTGGTGGGAGTGTTTGGTCAGAACGTTTACACTACTCTATTTGCCTCCCTCCTTTCTCTGTATTTCTCATCCTTCGTTCCTGACGCTTATGAAAAACAAACGTGAATCCTCCTCTCCTGCTTCTTTCATCTCATCACCTCATTTGCACCAGGGTGTATTCTGCATTTTGTCCATTTCCGGTGGTCGACGGCACCCTCAAACACTGCTAGCTCAATAATCGGTGTGGAGTTAAAGCTTGCGTGTGTTTGTGCAAACATGTACCCATACGGATGCTTGTGCTTGACAGCGTGACTCTGTGTGTGAATTGTATGTGTGTGTGCGTGTGCGTGGGGAGATGAAGAGCCAGTCAGACAGCGTTGGGTCAATTAGAGGGATCGAGAGAGATTATCATTGGCAAGTAGTATTACGATTATCCCACGACTGAGGCATCATGGGAAGGTTTGGAGAAAAATGAACTGAGAGAATGGAGCTAGTGAAAGCTCTGAATGGCCCACACATTTTTAATGCGTTAGCTTCTCTTGACAATTTGTCTCCTGTCAAATTCAAATGAGGTTTATTGGCATGACTGTGTGGTTGCAAAATGTTGCCAAAGCATAATAATAAACATAACTAGGCACTGACCAGACGGCATTTTGAATATTCACAAAACATTCACGGTGATTTTAACGCACACTATTTTTGATCATTATGTTTCACAAAGACTGTCGTCAGACTTGTTTTTGATCCCACATTATGAGAACATTCAGATAAGCTTATTTCCATGAATCAGTCCGATTCAAAGCTTTGATTTATTTGCAGCATCACTTGTTCCTGAAAGTCTCCAAGTGGCATATTTTCATTCATTAAAATGTTTTAGTAAATATAAATATTGTTTTTATAAATATTTTATGTATTGATATATTAGCAAATTTAAAATAAAATCTTTTTTTAATCTTTAAACTTTTTTTTCACAGTCAGAAAAAAATGCCTCTTTTACAGGTTCGGTTTTTAGACACTGTTTAGGATATTTAAAAAAAAAAAAAAAGCACTTTGAATGTGCTGTAAGTCAGATTGGATAGTGTCTGAGAGAAAGACTGAAAAAGAAAATTTCCACCATTGAATTAAAAAAAAAAAAAGGTATTGTAACTTTTTATCTCGCAATTTTGAATTTTTCTTGCAATTCCAACTTTTTTCTCAGAATTTTGTGACATAAACTTACAATTCTGACTTTTTTTTCTCAGAATTGTCAGATATAAACCTGCGATTGAACGTTATCAAGTCAGAATTGTGAGATATAAACTCACAATTGTGATTTCCAATTCTGAGGGGAAAAAAGCAAGTGCAATTTATATCTCACAATTCTGACTTCATAACTCGTTTATATCACGCAATTCTGAGGAAAAAAGTTAGAATTGCGTGATATAAACTCGCAATTGCAAGAAAAAAGTCAGAATTTACTGACTTTATAACTCAGAATTGTGAGCTATACAGTTGACTCAGAAGGCAGTTGAGGTCAAAAGTTTACACACACATTTCAGAATGTGCAAAATGTTAATTATTTTACCAACTAAGAGGGATCATACAAAATGCATGTTATTTTTGATTTAGTATGGACCTGAATAAGATAATTCACATAAAATACATTTACATATAGTCCACAAGAGAAAATAATAGCTGAATTTATAAAAATGACCCCGTTCAAAAGTTTAGATACACTTGATTCTTAATACTGTGTTGTTACCTGAATGATCCACAGCTGTGTTTTTTTTTTTGTGATAGTTGTTCGTGAGTCCCTTGTTTGTCCTAAATGCTTAAACTGCCTTCCCACAAATTTGTTGGTTTTTCGCCATTTTTGAGTATTTTAACCCTTTCCAACAATGACTATGATGATCCATCTTTTCACACTGAGGACAACTGAGGGACTCATATGCAACTATTACAGAAGGTTCAAACGCTCACTGATGCTCCAGAAGGAAACACAATGCATTTAGAGCCGGGAGTGTAAACTTTTTGAATTTGAATAGGGTAAATTTAACTTATTTTGTCTTCTGGGAAACATGTAAGTATCTTCTGTATCTTCTAAAGGGCAGTTCTTTTTTTTTGGCATTTTTACCTTTATTATGACAGGACAGATTAGAAGTGACAGGAAGCAAAGTGGGAGAGAAACATGGGGGCAAGATCGGGAAAGGTCCTCGAGTCGGGATTCGAACACGGGACGCCCAGAGCGCAATGGCGCTGTATAAAAAAAATTTATATTTAGGCAAAATAAAAACAATGTACACATCTTCATTCTGTTTAAAAGTTTACACCCCTGGCTCTTAATGCATCATTTTGCTTTTGGAGCATCAGTGAGTATTTAAACCTTCAGTAATAGTTGCATATGAGTCCCTCAGTTGTCCTCAGTGTGAAAAGAAAGATCTCAAAATCATACAGTCATTGTTGGAAAAAGTTCAAATATGATCCCTCATATTTTGGTAAAAATGGTCCATGGTCACATATTATCAAAAACTGAAAATATTGATGTAGAAGTATTTTAGTTGTATCAACCAGCTCTAGCACAAAAATGCAAATAAATGACAAAGTAAAAAGAAAAAAAAAAACATATTTAAGAAAGTTGACACGTTTGCATGCTGTCTGTTAGATTGGCTTTCTCACCAGATGGGAAAGGTCTGAATCGTATTATGTGTTAATTTAGCAGAACAAATATGATGCAAATGTGTCTCTTTGTTCTAATTCAGAGTCATTCTAATATCTAATTTGCCGGTTTTATCAGAAACCCAGTCATTAATCCAGGCGACACTTTTAATTCAGTCTTCTTAGACTTTATGTGGCGAGAGCAGCGGCTCTTCCATTTTTAATTTAGCCGATTACGCTCACTGTCAGGATTGAACGGCCCCCCTTTTCCAGCTTCTCACTGCAGCGGCTGACTGATGTGTCATTTTCTTTGACAGTCCCTCTCTCACCTGGTATTTAGCTCCGCTTCTAGCAATTGTGTTTCGACCCAGCTCATGCTGCTCAGCATTTACAGTGTGGCCTAAACCAACCTCTCCCTGAGAGCCAAATCAATGTCTGTGTTTATCTCTATAAAAGCCCTCTCAGGATGATGACGGGCTTCTTTGTGAGTTTATGAAGAGCGAGGCGGCTCTCCAACCTCTACCTGCCATGCTTTTGTGTGTGCATGTAAAAGAGGCTTTTGTCCTACAGTTTCCTGCTCTCGCGCTCTCTGCCGATCTTTTATTGATGGGGTTTTTATAGAGTAAGAGTCTGAATAATTGAGTGCCGTAAGACGAATGAGCAGCGCTCTGCTGTGCAAGAACGAGGTGAAGTACAGTACGTGTCTGGGGATTCCTTTAGTAAACAAGACCCGTCCTGGTTTAAAGCGTGATGCTGACAGCCGTTTCAGCATGAGGTAGTCACCAGAGGCAGGGGTTAAATTGAGCTGGAATAATCCAGAACCACTTCCACCACCAAATTACAATTATTGGCATTTCGTTTATCCATGCCATACAGTATGTGTTTGCTTCAGTTCAGGCTTTGCTGGTTCGAATACAGGTGAAATAACTCCGGAACTTTGAAATGCCACATTTTCCCATTCAGTTCCTTAAATGTTCATAGTTCTCCTCACTTGCTCTCTTCTTCACCTAACAAAGGTCATCCTGGAATAAAACAGTGTGTTCAGTATTATATGGTCCAATTACAGGCTCTTCAGTCAATATTCTGCCATAAGAAATATTCTTTAGTGGTGACTGTGCAAGTGGTGCACATTGCTATTTAATACAGTTTACTCTGCTATCAAGTGAGCATACTCAAAGATTTTTTATGATTTTGAAAGGCTGCATTTATTTGATTAAAAAAACAGTAATATTGTGAAATACCCTTGCAATTTAGAGTAACTCTTTTCTATTTGAATATATTTTATACATTTATATATACATTTTACATGTATATATACATTTATTCATGTGATGGCAAAACTGAATTTTCAGCATCATTTCTCCAGTCTTCAGTGTCATCCTTCAGAAATCATTTTATTTGCTGATTTGTTTAAGTAAGAAAAGCATAGTAATTGCATGTTGTCCGAATAACCTACTTGGTATTGAAAAATACATGTAACCAATTATAAAAGGTATAATTGACTTACAGCACAAAGTAAGGCAGATTTTAATTAAATATATTCTACAACACTTCCTCTGACTATTACTTTAGAATGTGGGCTGATGGTGTACAGGGTTTTGCAGTTCCAATGACCACTTTATTTTTGAAAGTGCCCCTATTATGCCATTTTAAAGGTTGATAATATTGTTTTAATAGACTCCCAAAACAGGTTTACATGTATGCAAGGTCAAAAAACACTTCAGTTTTCTCCAAAAATAGATTTAATTTTACCCCATTTCTAAATGATTCCTAAACGACTCGTGCGAAGCAGTTTGAAGAATCAGTCTCTCTAAACCCCTCCTTTCCGTGATCCCTCACTGCTGTGATTGGTCAGATGGCGCAGTCCTTTATGATTGGTCTACCACGTACAGCGTGTCGGAGAACGAAACACCCATTGCCATAACTGACTGACAGCCCTGGAGACTTGTCAATACATAAAAAGATGGCATCGATTTTGCCATACCAATTCGAGCCAGAGTCTGATGATGAAACGACTGAAGTGGCTGATCGACAAGTTAACACGGTCTACCTTGGAAAGTGCTCCCAATTTGCTTATGTAAGCGAACCGGGCACACCTCTATGTTGTAAACTTCAACACTGTATAATGCATTAAGGCGGCTTTCACACCGAACGCAGAAAGCGCTGTGCTGGCCGCTGCGTTCAGTGCAGCCCTTCAGAGCGCAGCGGCAAAAGTTTATTTGAACAACTCATTTGAACTTTGTCCGCGGCGTGCGTGCTCCGCTGCGCGTCCGCTTTGGTCGAGGCAGAAACAAGTCATCCTCGCAGGGCGGAAGACATTGAAACAAATGGGTTTCATAGCACAGCACTTTCCGCATTCGGTGTGAAAGCCGCTTCGTACACCATCCTTTATCATTACTTCAACTAATGAGACAAACAAGCTGCATCAATCACAAATTGTCAGACTACCGTGGGTCCACAGCTGAACAACAGAACTACAAAAGCGTGATTTAGCCGGTTAGCAAGACATGTGCAGGGTTGTTACGCAACCTAACATACACAATTACGTATTTTGAACGATCGCCAGAAAATATAATCTTTATAGATTCATCTTTTGGAAGTGAATATAAAACAGTTTTACTCACCACGTATGATACAGCATCTTCTGTATAATGTATGTGTAAATTTCCATGTGACGTAAACCACATGGAAATTTCACTGTTTGTGGGCGGACAAGTTGTTCGCGACGTAGAACGTGGGCGGGCATTAAGCAAATGTGTTACTTCGTGACGTGTGGCCGTAACAGAAAAAGATTCGAATTCCTGACGACTCGTTCAGGCAAATGTGAGCCGACTCTTTTTTTTGATGGACAATAACTTTATTTATTGTGCACTGTCGGCTTCACAACTTTGCAGATAGTTTATGTTCACATACAGCTACATGACACACTGCATGAAAGATTATATTTGAAAAGGCATAATAGGGGCACTTTAACATAAGAGTAGGGGTGGGCGATATACCGGTAGAAATTTGTTGACTGGTAGAGATTCTGGACTATTGTCTCTATTGCGGTTACACACTCATGTGACTTTGCTGTGCTTTGTGGATAACGAAAACGAATAGTTTTGTGCACGTTTTAAGCATTGGGGTTTAAAAACAAGTGATTTTAAGCTGTTGAAATCCAATTAGCAGTGAAAGAGAACTAATTTCGTTATATGTGCGTTATACGCGCTGTTATTTTAACCGCTTTATAGGCCTTGAATGGTTAAATACACACACTTGTTTGTGTCAAAATGCCTATCTTTGCAAGTATCCTTGTAAACACAGTAATTTAGGTCTTAAGTGAAAGCAAACAGCTGAGAAAGAAAACATGTGTAACAGTATAATAGATCTGGGCAGCTCTTAAAGTGACAGCAGGCTAAGATTCCTGCTGTCTGCCATTCATGTTAATCAAACAATAGAAAGAGAAGATCTCTCACTGATCTTAACTAAATCACTTTTGTAACTATAATAAGAAATATATATTTTATTTACACAGTGAATAATATGCAGTGTTTTTAGACATTTTGATAGCATTTTTTTATTTGTTCTACTGTAGTTTTTTGTCCTGTTGTTTGTACTAAATTTTATTAACCCAAAGTATACTTCACTTTGTACGTGTACGCGAGGGACAGCGTATAGTGCGCATGACGTGAATTTCATCATCAGAATAGTATGCACAGATCGCACATGCGCAGTGAAGGTATTTTGCAGTAATCAGTTGTTCCACAGGGTAGCAACACTGTCCCGGGCTGTTGTTTCACAGTAGAAAACAAAACTAAAGAAATGGAACAACAACAACAAAATAGCGGAGACTAATACAACAACAGACCCTCACACGGACAAGCTTGTGAGCGAGAAGGTATGTTGAGACAGCTCAGCTTCAGTTTAAAAAATATTTTTATCAGTCATAACTTATAGGAGTATATCCACCTTATTTTTCCCATAAGAGTGGGTGCAGCCATTTGTACATTTTTTGTGTCTAGCTTCCGGTCTCATCCACTTCCAGCTATATTTAGCTGCACAAAAAGCTGGTTTTACTGCTTGATATTGCAAACTGGTGTGTCTTACCATATTATTTTAATGTATTATCTTAATTATGAACACACTGGTTTGTAGTGCAAACTGTTTTACCGTTTACTGCACTTCGATATTCTTCTCGTTATTTCCCTATGGCGGATTATGAACCGGACGTATAACACATTACCAGAAAACAGCTTACTTCCACATTGAAAAATAAGGTGGATAGAGCAGGCACTGCATATGTACGAAGCTTTCTAGAGTGCATGTGTCGACCATAAACGTTTGTGCACAACAGCATTTGGATTATACTTTGAAAGGCTATGCGTTCAACTGTATACAAAAATTAAGTATACTTTAGGCTTTGTTCTTATTCAATCGCTGACTGTTTCAACCTGATGTCAAGACGAAAACGTACCTGTGGGAACTTTTTTGTGAGACGCAAAATACGTACCAAGAAGTACATATCACCGCAGTTTCCAACAAGAAATGTCCACTGAGCGGAGCTAAAAGAGTGTTAGTTTTTTTCCCCCAAAACAGATGAACGTACATATGGTACATTTTATTTGACGTTGGTTTTGCACGTGTCACCGCAGTTCTGACTTGAAATGTCCATTAAATGGCACTACAACTCTAAGGGTGTACTCACACTAGGCAGTTTGAACCGAGTGCGTTTGACCACCAAAGCGCGGTTCGTTTGACTAGTGTGAGTGCTCCGAACCGTGCCTGGGCGCAGTTCGTTTAGCCTTCCCTGGCCTGCTTGGAAGAGGTGTGCCAGAGCACGGTTCAGTTGGACTCGGGCGCGGTTGGCATGTAGTGTGAGCACTAACCGTGCTGGAGCACGGAACAGGACGCGTGACGTCAGGTATTTTTCCCGATGTACGGGAACTGTAGTCGGTAATCAAAGCTGCAAAGTCCTTGCTGCACTTCAGCTGGTACCTTGCAAACCTCCTCATACGAGCAGCACGATTGCGTGAAAATTTTCGTGCCACAAAAGCGATAGACCTGTTTAGCATCAGGCTGTGAGAGGGCTGTGGACAACCGCGGACCAAACGACTCAAAATTACTATCCACAAAGTAACCAGAGCGATGGACTCTATTGCGTTCAGCGAGAGTGCCGCTCTTCCTGTTTATCCTGAAACCGTCGTACCATAATAACGTAAGCGTGCTCCGGCACGAATGCTAAAACCCTATGTGAGTGCAGGCCAGAGGGGGAGTGGGGAGGGAGGACAATCGTACTTGGGCCTGGTTCATGGCAACCATGCCTAGTGTGAGTACACCCAAATGCTCTGTGACGTTTTAAAATAACGTACCATTTGCACTACACCTAAACCCACCCAATAGTATGAACAAAAGGAATGTGATGTAAAAACGCAATCGCAATGATGCCATTTTAACTTGTTTTTTGGATCTCTCATCTTTCAGCTGGTTTAACATGAGTAATATTTTTCCAGTGGATTCGTACTAGTGATGGGTCGTTCTTGAACGATTCGTTCATTTTGAACGAATCTTTAATGTGACTCGGGACGAACGAGTCGCCTCGGGGAGTGATTCGTTCAGTCGCGCATGCGCAACATCCTATTAGGTTCTGTACTGGAATTAGTTCAACTGTTTTAAAGTCCTTCGTTCACCTTATGGGGCTGTCACGTGATGAACGAACGACTCAAACCCGAAGACTCCAGAGATGAACTAATCAATTCTCTTTCCGGCTCAGGCTGCATAGGTTAACGTTACGGGGATGTCACGTGATGAACGAACGACTCAAACCCGAAGACTCGAGAGATGAACTAATCAATTCTCTTTACGGCTCAGGCTGCATAGGTTAACGTTACAGGGCTGTCACGTGATGAACGAACGACTCAAACCGAAGACTCGAGAAATGAACTAATCAATTCTCTTTCCAGCTCAGACTGCATTCCTTAAGCTTATTGAGCTGTCAGGTGATGAACGAACGACTCAAACCCGAAAACTTGTCAGATAAGAGGCGAGGTGAGCGAATCATAGACTGAAGACCCAGGTAAACAATGAATTAACATTTTCTGTTTCTTATAGCATTATAGTTTTGTCTTGTTTGAAGTGTGATCAACGTTTGTGTAAGCAGTAGATGTGTTAGGGAAGTAACAGGTAACATTTTAATTACATTTTGCTAAAATGAACAAAATGAACGAAATGACTCGAAAAAAGATTCGTTCATTTTGCTGAACGAGACTCAAAAGTCCGAGTCGGTAAAATGATCCGATCTTCCCATCACTAATTCGGACCCAGGTATTCCACATCCTAAGTCCAATTCCGTGCCAGCTGATCTACCGAGCAAGTTTGTTACATCCGGAAAGCGAAACAACATATGGGGCTGTAATTATAACTGTGTACAAAAACGATGACAAGTGCTCGCTGTTTTTTGGGCTAGTATAAGTTTTCTTTGTGATATTGATGCTTGTGACAAGAATTATGTCATTTCTATGGTATTAAAAATTTTATTCATGGACGAACATGCAATGTGTTGTGCAACAATACTTCCTGGCCAGAGTATGTGAGCGGAGTGGAGCGGCAACAATTTCCCTTCCGCGCAAGCATTCAGTAATCACTCCGCTCCGGGTTTACCATTTCCCACTCTCCGCTCCACTCCTCGCTCAGCTGATCAGGAGTACCGCTCCGCCTTCACTCCGTGGAAATTTACGGCTGAAGTATTTCAGTATGTTTTAAAATATCACATAACATATATTACAATAAAATAAAACAAAATAAAATACTAGGAGAGAAGTTTTGTGGCTTATTGGACCACTAGTGCAAACAATTTTTTCTACCGCATTCCTATCAAGCTTATTACGTGGTTGTCAGCATTAAAAAGTATCATCTGCTTTTTTTCAGTGCAAATTTCCGTTGTAAAGGATGAAAATAATAGTTTATTTTTGTGAGTTATTTTATCTATGGATCGCTGCATTTCCTACAGATTTCTGCTCATTCGAAATCGGATTCAGATGAAGCAGCGCTGTAGATTACATTTGATTGAATCCATTATTGAGAAAACTCACTGCATGTGTAAATAAGTGTTGTACCTGTTTAAACCATGCTTTCATCCAAAAATAGAGGGAATCTAGAAGGAGCAAACAAATTCCTTGAAAACTATCCTCCTAAACCTCTCGCTCATGTATACTGCTGTCATTATAATCTTCACATTCTTTCTGAGCTCAGTGATCCATCTATATCAAGCTAGCTGACTATGTTTAACATGAGTTCTTGCTAAATATGCAGTTATATTACGGGCCATTGGCATGAATTGTACTCGTGATGGAGCGGTAGTGGAGCGCTATTAAGGTAAGGTAAGGTAAGGTAACCAGCAGGACGCTCCGGCTTTTAAAAAATCCGCTCCTCCATTAGAAATTGCACCGCTCCGCTCACATACTCTGTTCCCGGCCAACACATGTCAGAAGAAAAAGTTTGTATAAATAATAACAGTAATAGTAGTGGTAATAATAGTAACCATAATAATAGTAGTAATAATAATAATAATTATTATTATAATAATATATTATGTAGATCCAGTATGTACACATTTCTATTATTGATAATAATAAAAAGAAAAATATATGTAAAGAAAAAGGAGAAAGAAAGAAGTGTTTTTGCCATTTGAATATATGTAAAATTCGAAGTATAATAACTAATTTTCTTTCCTTTTGTTACCATTGCTATAACATTACTCATATCGTGATATGTAACCCTGGACCACAAAACAAGCAATAAGAATCACATTTATGCTGAAAGCTGAATAAATAAGCTTTCCATTAATGTATGGGTTGTTAGAATAGGACAATATTTGGCCGAGATACAACTATACAACTATTTGAATATCTGGAAATTTAAATATTGATACAATCGCCTTTAAAGTTGTACAAATGAAGTTCTTAGCAATGCATATTACTAATCAAAAACTAAGTTTTGAGATATTTACGGTACATGGAACATGATCTTTACTTAATTTTCTAACGATTTTTGGCATAAAAGAAAAATCAATAATTTTGTCCCATACAGTGTATAGTTGGCTACTGCTACAAATATACCCATGCTACTTATGACTGGTTTTGTGGTCCAGGGTCACATACGAGATTTTGGCCATATTGACCACCCCTACATAACAGCACGTGGAGCCATTTTTTGCCAGATTTCCGGTGTCATTTGCTTCCACAAAAATTTGCTTTACAAAATAGCTTACTATACTTGATATCGCAGACTGATATTTCTTATTGTATTATTTGAATGTGTTTTCATTCAATCATAAACTCATTGGTTTAGCACAAAAAGGTTTACCCTATACTGCAGCTTCTAGTTATTTGCCTGTAGCGGCTAATGATTCAAATATCTGGCACATTCACAGAAAATAGCTTACTGCTGCATCACAGTGTGATAATGGTAATGTGATAATGTGCATAAATTGGTTCAGAGCCAGGGCCGTCGCAATCTCTTCTACCATGGTGGCTTGAGAGAACATGACCTTTGAGTCTTGACTGGTAAGGGGACGTCCCACAGGGGCTACTTCCCTGCTGCCTGATCACATTTACAGTATTGTAACATGACCTGAGATCACACTACAGATGCAGATTCAGAACTAATGTGATTTAATTAGTGATACTTTAAGTTTTTCCCAATCATGAAGATTCTTTCTCTAAAATGATCCTCCATTCTTCCAAAACACTGCTGTAAAACCAATACTGGTTGTTCACTAACTGCACTGAGTAGCCAAACATGACAAAAAATTCAGTGATGCATTTGTTCCTCGCAGCTTTGCACAAACCATCAATAATAGTGAGCAGCGCCCACAGTGCATTATACGTGCAAGCTCAAAGCAATGTGTCGCTCTTAATAACAAAATAAGACATCTTCACACACACACAACACCCGCAGTATGAGAGAAAACAACGCTAGTTATTTCCAAACAAGACGTAAAGCAGTTCTTCAACAGTCAGCAAGTGTTGAGAATACGTGATTAATAGTTAAGATCTGTTGCAACAGTGATGTAACATTCTCTTTGTATTGCTGTGTGTGATTAATTTTTGATTGTCCATTCCTAGATAAACAGGCAGCAACAGTGTGCAGATAATAGTCAGCTTGACAGGTGCATTTGTTAACCTTATCGTTCTGTAGAAACTATTTTGCATGCAAGTATGTATTGGGACTGTCACAAGATATTTATTCTGTCAGTGGGAAATGTAATCACGGTGTCCACCACGGCCATGTGAACCAATAATGTGCTTTATGAAATTGCTGTTCGAAGCAATGCTGATATGGCTTCAGAAACGACCGGTTTTCATTACTTGTTGAGATGCTGAAATGAGTCTTGGCTTGAGTTGGTATTAATAGAGCAATGGAGAAAGGCTGTGCAAGAAGGAAACATAAATTAAATTTTAGTGTAACCATAGTTTCTGGCAAAATAGCATAGTTACTGCATTTATTATTACTATGCCTACTATATAAATCAACCATCCAACTTTATAAAGATTTTGGCTGATACCAAGTATTTATCGTAATAGCCTAATAATAATAACTGAAGAGTTTTTGGCAGAAATTATGGTTGCTACGATACAGTTTTGTCATTGTTAGAGGAAACGTAGCTCCGAGCATCATGTTATATTTTATTCCAGTTTTAAACAGATATTAAAAAAAATGTCTCATTTTCAGAGATGGCAAAAGTACACACATCCTTCACTCAAGTAGAAGTACAGATACTCATGTTTAAAAATACTCTGGTAAAAGTAGAAGCACTGACTACACTTTTTTAAGTTAAAATAAAGAAGTATGAGCTCTGACATGTACTTAAGTAAAACGTACCCATTAGTACTGCCTGTTTTAGTGTCACGCTGGTAACTGGACCTCAAGTCATATTGACACATTAATACAAAATAATTTACATTCAAAATTTTGTTAGCTGATGAGTATATCAAGGCTGAACAACCACCAGGGGAACAGGGGAGGACTGGGACAAAATGTCAAGCCGGTGAAATCTCACACTCATCCAGGCCATCCCATTCACTGACAACATATTCTGAAACCACCTATTTTTTGTATGGCCATCACATTTTTTTTTCAAAAAAGGTTTAAAACATAATAATTAAAATAATTAAAGGTTCTCTTTTGAACTGCACCTTCAGTTCCATTTTCCTTTTTAGTCTCTTTATTTTCCATATCTCTCTGCATCTCACTTAGTGTATTTACTTTTTTCCACAAATTTTCTTGTACCTTTCTCTTTTCCCATCAGCCATCCACTGTTATGAACAGAATTGTCTCCACCTTTTTGCAAAACAACCACCTCATTGTATTCTGTGTGCAATAACATAACTTTATTTTAGTTCAGTTTAAAGTATCACATTGTCTTATCGTAAAATTACTTAAATACTATAGATTTAGTAAAACTATATTTTCTAAATTGCCTAAATGTCAAAAATACTGCAATAATAATTACATTATGACAATATCTTTACATAAAAATTCTTATTCTGAACATTGCTTTATCATGAGTCATATTTTTTCTCTTATTAAAATTAACCATGTTTTTTGGCAGATTGATTACAGTCTGTTTTAATTCACAATCATAGTTTTACTACAAATTTTATGGTTAGATCATGGTTAGTGTAGCAAAACCATGGTTAATTTGTGGTTACCATGGTTTAACTATAGTAACCATGGTTTTTGGTTTTAATTTTCGTAAGGGTTGTGTTATTATCTGATCTGCTCTAGCTCCCTCTAAACGTATTATGAAACGATCTCATAACTTTTGTTTGCTAAATTACTACTGTAACTTTAAGGTAGATAATAATGATGTTCTTTTGCATACAGTATTTTGAGTAATTGTAATTTAGTTTAGTTTAGTTTAGTTTAGGTTAGAGTATTATTAATCCTCTAGTAGTCAGAAAAATAAATAGTGAAGTAAAGTACTGATATCAGAAAAATCTACGTAACGACAGTATTTGTACTTACTCACTACTTCGTTACTGTATTTTTCAAGTATCTGTACTTTACTGGAGTAGTTCTATTTTGAGTAACTTTCACTTTTACTCAAAGCGTAAGTTCGTACTTTTTACTTCACTAAATTTCATAAAGCATATCGTTACTCATTATAATATATCACGTGCTCCGAGACACAAAAGCAATGTCTGATTCATTAACAAACTGATTCTTTTCAATGAACCTGTTAAATCGATTCGCAAATGCGAAACGATTCATTCACAAATTGGAATGATCCGATTGCAGCTGTTCTCGAGTCGACAATTCACTGATTCAAACGATCCGTTTAGAGCGAGTCTCCAGTGAACTGAATTCACAAATAATGGTGCGTTCACGCCGTATTGTGATTACCGTAATTTCGAGATGACAACATGTGACGTTCTACTCGGAGCTGTTCACGTCCTCAGACTCAGAATTATGGTTTTCTCTGGCAGCACTATCAACGCCTAAACAGAGCCTACGTTGGTCAGGTGGTACAGCGGTCATGTGGTACAAATCGTAGCTCTCAGAAGACTCCCAGTTCACAAGTTGTAATTACGAGTTGTACGAGGACGTGAACGCTTTTTACAAGTTGGAATCTCGTAATCGGTCTTTGTCAGTCACGTGCGTTTATTATGTGTGACGTCACCGAGGCGCCATTTTGAAGGTATCGTTGTATTGAGCAGTGAACTGAAAGTATACAGACAGAGCCGTGAAGTAAAGATTGTTTAAATCATCATACTGGAGAAACAGAAGCAAACCAAGTAGATATGGGACCGAGATAATCTCAGCATAAGTTTTAGGAACCGTAATTTATATAATTTGTCATTAACAATTAACACTGATCCATATTAACGTTACCTGACCGCAAAAAGTCGAGTACTGCCGGTGTTCAACCTCGTTGGAAATATGACTTGCTCTTGTTTACGGTATAAAAACGTATATTATTTACGTATATTTCTTGATTATAATATGTTCTGTTTTTGTCTACCATTGATTTGTACACAATTTGCACAATTGCAATTACGTCATGTGAGTCGATAACATTAAACTTTACCCTATTTGTTCAACATTTTCCATACTTCATTTGGCTGATAAGTACTGATAAGGAGACAATCAAAAACACATTTATGAAAATGTCATTATACATACTTTATTATTAAAGCAACATTGGTAAAAATCAGCTTCAAAATGCATAACAGAAGATGTGACAAGCATGATGAACATCAACATACTGTTTTCTTAAGTGGACACAGTACTACAAATAAAGTTGAATGAATTAATAATAATAATAATAATAATAATATGATGATGATGATGATTATTTGACGCTTCTGCCAAACATTTCTGATGACCATTTCTACATGGATTCTTAAAAGTGCTAGATGATCTGTTAAATAAATAACAGTTTGTAGGTAGAACACTTTCTGGCACACACTTCTGGTACACTGAATGGTTTCTCTGTCAAAATCTCAAAGCAGTCAATCATTGCTATACTGTGTCCAAAGGACTCCAAAAACTAATGAATTTTGTGCCTGTAACAGTATAAAACAGTGTTTGTCCAGGCAGATTCAATCTGAGGTGCACAAAGTTAACAGAAGTATTTAAAATGAAGTGAGAATTCCCCTCATGTCTGACATGAATAGCAGTCAGTTTTCTTCTGTGTACATACAAGTTACATTCAGTTTGTGGCACTGAGTGGTGTCTTGTGAAGTCGACCATCTCCTCCAGCCTTCAGTGTGTAGCTGACCATCTCCTCCAGCCTGGTGGGTCATCATCTCAGCTAGCTGCAATGTGTTTTTTTTTTCTTAACTGCTCCCACGTACAGTTTAGTCACACCAACCTATATGAAATATAGAAATATTAAAAATGTATTTTAGTTAGGCATTCAGTTAAGTATTTAGTTAAGAATTTCAGTAGTGAAATAAAATAAATCTCTACACCTATGCACAAAACGACTGCGTGACATTTCATAGTACATGACGCGTTTCTGCTCCCTGGCTGTCTGCTTAGTGCTGGCCTGGCACCACTAACCGGTTCACCGGTTTGAGAATCTGCTTTTCATTTTTAAGGTATTGTTTTCGTTATAATGTACTGATTCAAATTAGTTATCAATAATAATAATAATAATAATTTTACCAGTAAGCGCGCCTCCCTGACATACTCTGGTGTATGGACAGACAGCATCTGGGGTGGGCGGACGGCGCCGGCGCAACCATCAAACATATTTTAAAGAAATCCGGCGCCGCGTCCTGACCGCACTGTCTTTACTGGGTGCTTTTAGAGAATATTTGCATTTATCCAAACGTGTCATTACGCCGTATACCTGCACTACACCACTGAATAGCATTGATACCCAAAACAACATGTGGATATAACGTTAGGTACTAAAGAAGATAGAAAATAAGCACATCCTAAAAAATCTTACTTACCTTTATGAGAATGTCGAGGGTAAAAGAACATAAACGGAGATATGTTAGCAAATATGAGGATTTTGCGTATCACCGCTGCTATCCAGGCCATCCGACGCTTCTTGGTTATTTCCGCTGCATGTTGTCTAGTGTTTCTTTCAAGTGGGAGACCTAAAACATCTTTCCTCATGGTCAGTTTTTAAACTTTTCTATCGTGTAATTTACCATCGGCGACTTTGACGCAACAAAAACGTACCACTTTGAAGCTAATCAAAAAGACAATTCTGCAACTACAGAACACCTCGGCTTTGATACCTTACAAATGGCGACGATACCCAAAATGCAATTCGATTCTCGTGAGTGTGACGTCACCTGACAAAGACCGATTACGGGAATTCCGATATGGCGTGAACGCACCTTAAGAACCGGGAGATGTTGTGAGCGCGCGACTGATGCTGCGAAAAGTAAGTTACTAATGTCGAATTTCAGGATTAATTATTGTAATTGAAAATCATATTTAGGTCAAAACTGTCCTTGTTTGTGAATTAAATCTGCTGTAAAGAGAGATCTGATCAAGCCCACTGAAATGCTTGAATTCAGACACATCAACATTAGTGTCTCTATGTTTTAGGTCAAAAAAAGAAATATTAAAATAAAACAGATTAAATAAAATAACTCATGCACGTTCATATCCCCCGCTGCTGTAACGTTAGCAGTTTTATTAAAATGCTACGCATTTAGCCCTATGTGACCTCTGTTTTTATATTATCAACAGTATACATTTTTATATTGTTTGGATCAACTAGCCCAGTAGACAGATATGAATGTTTATTCATAACCATACTGAAAATAAGTAAATATTGTTAGCAGATGCTAACTGTCTAGCTAACAAGCTTGCTGGTGCCAAGTTGAGGTCATTTTTAAATATAAAGTCCAAATTTTTTTTCAGCCACCTAAAGTTAGATAGATTACATCTGAGGGAAAAAGAAAGGATGTGATGTTCAAAACATGGTCACTACAGTAATTATCAAAGTGGGAACTGATGCCCTCTGGGGCATTTGGCCAGGGGTGTTTTTACACCACAGACAAGGTTTGGGAGGGAAAAAATCATTATGAAAATATAATTATATTTTCCTTAAAATGTTCTTGCTCACTTCAGGCCTTATTCTCATGTCATATATAACTGTGGCGTTCTGCAAAACAAGCAGCTTTAAAACACCTTTTTCTTACTGGTGAAAATTAGATGGTCAAATCTATTTTCCGTCAGACAGATCGCATTGTAAGCTTCACAGTGAACATTACTACATCACTCTCGTCAATATAGTCCATATTAACAACAAAAATGTATTTTTATTCCATATAGTGGTTATTTTGGGAAAATCCAAGGTATTTTGAACATTAGGATTATAAAAAATATGTTCTAGTATAAAATTAAATTAAGTAGCCTATATAAAATTACAAAATAGATCTATCAGTACTTTTGTACTTTCTCTCTAGTAAAATTGAAAAAGGAGCACTTTTACTGGAGTAATATTTTATTATACGTATCTGTACTTTTACTCAAGTACTTGATTTGTGTACTTCGTCCACCACTGTACTTAGTTACTTCCCATCTCTGCTCATTTTGAATTTAGAATAAGAACTCCTAGTTCCCCAGGATTCCAAGAACGAGCGATATAACTCTAATGACAGATCATCTTGTGACATAATTTCTGATTATGTCATAATCTGCCAGTGGGCTGTTATGATGTCAGTGTGGCAGGGAACAGAACTTTGTGTGATATTTTTCTTATGGTTATGGAATTTCTCCAGCAGGCTTAGTTTAGATTCAGAGGCTGATATGAAACCTTTCTATGTTTTCTATATGTGCCTTGTGATAATTTATCATTTTGTGTGACGTATGGTGCTTTTTTCCCGAAATACACAAAATACACAATATCATACATTCACATCTCCTTTGCAACAAAATGACAGCCTCCTGAAGATAAATGTATGTTGTTTTGAGTTAAAAAAAACATTGTTTCTTCAACACTGCAGTATCTTGATATTTAATAAATGGATATATCATCCGAAAAAAAACAATTCTGTTATTTACTCACAAACATGTTCAAAAGTGTATGACCTTTTTCTTGTGTGGAAAATAATGAAAGATATTTTAATACATGTCTTTGTTTTTTGTCCATGCAATGGACGTCAGTGGTAACCAAAACTGTTTTCTTTCATATTGGAACAACATACAGTATTTGAATTACGCAAGGGTGATGAAACAATGACAGAATTATCATTTTGAGGTGAACTATCCCTTGAAACATTCTAGTTGGTGGAATCATCATAATATTTACATTCTGAAAACAGACTGATCACCTTTTTGCATGTTTATTCATTTATTCCCCACAAAGTGGTTTCAAACCTTGTGTATACTTTAAAAGGATAGTTCACCCAAAAATGAAAATTAACCCATGATTTACTCACTCTCAAGCCATCCTAGGTGTATAAGCAACACATTCTCACTATCAACTCATCACATATTGATGCTTCGTCAGGACCCCATGGCATCACTTTTTGATACTCAGCGTACCCTTTTAGGATGTGCAGCGCCCGATATTGCTTTTAGTTGTTTGCATTATGCGTCACATTTATTGGTTTGCACGCATTTGCAAAAATAGAAATAATTTCATATAAATTCATACTTTCATAGATATTTTGGAGCACCTAACCCAACCCCTTCCCTAAACCTACCCACTCCTGAACAATATAAAACATGCAACAGGCAAATAAAAGTACAGTGACAAGTATTTATTGCAAAAACTGACCATAAAAAGCAGTATGAATGTATTACAAACAAGTCACGTCCTCCGATATCTTTATGCGAAGAACAGAGTAAATCATAAGGTTTTAATCGCTGAATGTATCTAGCTGTCATATCCTGTTTTTTGTACTGACAAATGCTTAGGTTTAGCGGCAGGGGTTGGTTTATGTGCTAATAAATGTGTAAATAAAGTAATGTAAATAAAACTGTTGTGACTGTTTGCATTGAAAAATCACAGCCCAACATATATGCAATAATGGCAATATTACTACCCAATATTACTACCCATTATCATGACAATAAAATTCCCAGTGCCTTTCGCATCAGAATATTGATGCCATTGGTTTCTTATTTACAGCAATAGAGGACCCTGCACGTCAAAAAATTACGCTAAAGGGGAACACTGTGCGTCAAAAAGTGATGCCAAGGGGTCCTGACCAAGCGTCAGTATGTGACAAGCTGGGAGTAAGAATGTGTTTGTATGTGACTTTCTTTTTTCAGGGCAGATCCAGTCGGAGTTATATTAAAAAATGTCCTGGTTCTTCCAAGCTTTATAATGGCAGTGAATGGGTGCTGAGATTTTGAAGTCCAATAAAGTGCATTCATCCATCATAAAATGTTTTCCACACAACTCTATGGGGTTAATAAAGGCCTTCTGAAGCGAATCAATGTTTTTGTGTAAGAAAAATACCCATAAACTCTACCTATAAAAATATCCATAAACAAACCATAAACTCTACCTTCCGCTAACTGTTGTACGCATGTTCGCAAGAGAGTTCTGTTCCAGTGGATGGCGTAGGCGTACCGTTGAAAAGTGATGAACGGGGAAGCACAGAGGATAGAGCAAAACAAAACACGATAACAAATTAGAAGTATAAAATGAGGATTTGTAAAGAAAAATGTCGGAGGATTTCAATATAAGCCAAGAGGAGACTGTTTTGCTGTAAACAAAACGGAACGCCACTCTCATAAACGCTCGTATGACAGTTAGTGGAAGCCAGAGATTACGGTTTATAAAGTTTTAAATATGGATATTTTTCTTACACAAACGCATCGATTCACTTCAGAAGGCCTTTATTAACCTCCCGGTGCCATGTGGAGCACTTTTTATGATGAATAGATGCACTTTATTGGACTTCAAAAACTCACCACCCATTCACTGCCATTATAAAGCTTTTTAATATGACTCCGACTGTATTCGTCTAAAAGAAAAAAGTCATATACAAATAGGATGGCTTGAGGGTGAGTAAATCATGTGGTAATTTTAATTTTTGGGTGAACTATCCCTTTAATGCTGTTCTTTGGTTGTCTTTCAAGCACTAGCATTTTCTTTAGGAAATGACAATCTAGTTCTGTTTGTTTGTTATGTTGGCAGTCGTAACCAGAAAAAAGTAGGATCCCGAAAGTCAATTTACGTTTGAGTGATGTCCTGTACAGAATCTGTCCTCTGAATGTAGCAATACCATCTGTTTACATATGTAATATTTACACCCCTGAGGACAACATGTGTCTTCTCTGAAGTACTCCCAACACTCAGTCAAAGATCACGTTGTAATATTAGAAAGACACGTTCTGCACTTGACATCCACGTTGAGGGGAATTTGATTTAACACAAGCACACATCTAGCAAGATTGCATTAGCTGAGTGAGAAGAAAGAAGCTTTTTGTCATTGTCTGTTTCTCTCTCCCAGGAGGATGGCAAGGTGGTGGATGGCAGTCTGCTGGGTGATGCCAATGGGGTGGAGCCTGGCACAGGCCGACAGAAGGAGAGTGGCAAATGGCAGCGGCCTCGATTCACACGGAAAGCCCTCATGAGGTGCTGCCTGGTCAAATGGATCATCGCCAGCACCGGACCCAAAGAGCAAGGTGAGTCAGAGAAGTGGTGGAAAGGGCACAGGAGGAAATGAGGTTTTAAGAAGGCCCGCTGACGAGGTATGTCTGCATATTTGACGGTCCAGTTCCCACAGAGCAGCCCGGGACAGTATGTCTTGCTCATAATGAAGATTGTCTGTAACGGACTCTGCAGCTCATCTGGGCGCTTAGCGGCTGGAATTGTGGTTATGGTGTCATTTTTATGCGATTGCTGTTTTATCTCATGATTAGTTTATGTTTGGTTTATATTCAGGCTGATGCAGAAATGGCTTGAAAGTGGCTTTTATCACCTGCTGAGCTGTTTGAAATGAGTCTTGGCTTGAGGTGTATTTAATGGAGAAATATGACACACTGGACACATGCTGTCCAAAAAGGGAACATAAATTAAATTGTAGTCAGATGTTTATTAGTTTATCAATGCTGGCTTTTAAAGTGGTATTAAAATGAAAGTGTACAAAACATCTGCACAGTGCACATCCTTTTATTTACTAGATGATGTGAACTTTTGCACTAGCAGCTTTTTTATTCAGTTACAATGACAGCTGAAGATTTCAGTTTTCAAGAGCATTTGAATATACTGGTGTTTGACTGTTAAAAAAATCTCAGTGTCCAAATGCAAAAGCGCAACAACATTTGTGACCCTTGACCTCAAAAGCAGTCTTATTTAGCACAGGTATATTTGTAGCAATAGCCAAAAATACATTGTATGGGTCAAAACTATCATTTTTTTTATGCCAAAAATCGTTAGAATATTAAGTAAAGATCATGTTTCATAAAGATATTTTGTAAATTTCCTACCGTAAATATATCAAAACTTAATTTTTGATTAGTAATATGCATTGCTAAGAACTTCATTTGGACAACTTTAAAGGCGATTTTCTCAGTATTTAGAATTTTTTTTTTTTTGCATCAATGGAAAGCTTGATTATTCAGCTTTCATATGATGTATAAATCTCAATTTAAAAAAATGGACTCTTATTTTGTGGTCCAGGGTCACATTTATGCTAACAGCTCATTTTTGAAATCCTGACTAGGGGTGCGTTTCCCAAAAGCATCGTTAGCTAACTATGGTGGTTAGGTCCATCGAACTCTATTAGTAATGATGGAACTTGCGACCATAGTTGGTTTTGGGAAACGAACCTCAGCCTGTTGGTAAAGGGCAGTATGAAGCACCTGAAAGCATTGCTTCATCTGCAAAGAACCAGAGATGTCATTCATTTAGATCCAAATTAACAGAGAAATGTACACGCTAAAATACAAGACCATTGGTTAAGAAATGTGTTTTGCTCTCACTGTGAACAGTAAGTTTGGGACGAAAGAACTAAATGTACAAACCAAGATATCTCCATTATTCACTTGAAATCGTTCCCTGCAGTAAGCTAATAACTCAAGGACTGCTGCAACTGTGAACTGAAGAACCATATCAATCTGATTTGTGAACAAATAATTCAGGGCTGTGTTTTCCAAAAGCTTTGCAAGCCTAAAAATATCACAGAAACCAATGGCACCAGTGGTCTCTGAGGTCTGTTGAGGTTTACAATGCTTTTGGGAAATGCTGCTCAGACTGGTTTTTGTTACAGGATTAGTAAAAAATAAAAGTTAGTAAATGAAAATTAGTATAAAAATTTCCCCATGTCTTTCAAGATGTTTGTATCTTTCTTTATTCAGTCAAAAAGAAATTAAGGTTTTTGAGAAAAACATTTCAGGATTTTTCTCTATATAGTGGACTTCAATGGGAACCAACAGATCGAAGGTCCAAACTGCAGTTTCAGTGCAGCTTCAAAGGGCTCTATGATCCCAGCTAAGGAATAAGGATCTTATCTAACGAAACGATCTGTCATTTTTAAAAAAATAAATAAAAAATAAAACTTGAGGTCAAAAGTTTCCATACACCTCGCAGAATCAGCAAAATGTTAATTAGTTTACCAAAATAAGAAGGATCATACAAAATGCATGTTACTTTTTATTTAGTACTGACCTGAATAAGATATTTAACATAAAATATGTTTACATATAGTCAACAAGAGAAAATAATAGTTGAATTTATAAAAATTATCCTGTTCAAAAGTTTACATCCCCTTGATTCTTAACACAGTGTTACCTGAATGATCCACAGCTGTTTTTTTGGGGTTTTTTTTGTTTAGTGTTAGTTGTTCATGAGTCCTTTGTGTGTTCTCAACAGTTAAACTGCCCACTGTTCTTCAGAAAAACCCTTCTGGTCCCACAAATCCTTTGGTTTTTTGTGCATTTGAACCCTTTCCGACAGTGACTGTATGATTTTGAGATCCATATTTTCACACTATCATATGCAACTATTACAGAAAGTTCAAATGCTCACTGATGCTCCAGAAGGAAACATGATGCATTAAGAGCCGGGGGGTGAAAACTTTTTGACTTTGAAGATCGGCGTAAATTTACCTAATTTTGTCTTCTGGGACACATATAAGTATCTTCTGTAGCTTCTGATATATACATGGTGTTTAGGCAAAATAAAAATGGACACATCTTCATTCTGTTCAAAAGTTTACACCCCCAGCTCTTAAAGGAGAAGTCCACTTCCAGAACAAAAATGTACATATAATGTACCCACCCCCTTGTCATTCAAGATGTTCATGTCTCTCTTTCTTCTGTTGTACAGAAATTCTGTTTTTTGAGGAAAACATTTCAGCATTTTTCTCCATATAATGGACTGATATGATGCCCCGAGTTTGAACTTCCAAAATGAAGTTTAAATTGGGATTCAAACGATCCCAAATGCGGTTGTAAATGATCCTAGCCGAGGGTCTTATCTATCAAAACGATCTGTTATTTTCATTAAAAAAACAGAATTTAAATATTTTTTAATCTCAAACGCTCATGTTGTCTTGCTCTGCCTGAAGTCTGTGTAAACTACATTTTGGAAGTTCAAACTCGGGCCACCATAGAAGTCCACTATATGGATAAAAGTCCTGAAATGTTTTCCTCAAAAACTTCAATTTCTTTTCAACTGAAGAAAGAATGAAATTTTTATTCTGGAAGTAAACTAATCCTTTAACTGCTTTAAATGAAAGGTTTGTTCATGAATCACAAACAGTACTTTTCTCAATTTTAAATGACACTCTTACAGGTTTTTTTTTATTGTTCCAAGCAGAGAGTACATGCAGATACTAGAAATCAGTACATGACATCCTCTACCTGCTAAATCACAGCATATCCGTCAGTAAACGTGTCCCCGAGCAGCTTGTAACCACAGATGTTGGGTCTTGACCTCGAGAGGGTGACATTGATCGAATAGGCCTCAGCAAAGGTTTCTGTTGATCATGGCACAGGGAATGGATTCAGGTTAATTCGGTTTTGATCGATCTGTGTTGCCACTCTCTTCACGTAAGCTAGCCCTCTGTGGGTCATTAATGAGATTGTATCAAAATAGAGGCTCAAGTCAACCTTCTAGAAAATACTGCTTGTCCAAACTTTGTTTGCTTTTATTAGCACTGTCAGCTTTGAATGCAGAACAGCTGTCTAGCTTCCGCAGTAATATTGCTAGTTCAGGTTAGGACGTGCTACATTTCATGACAGCTACAATAATCTAGAGCTGATTTTTATGAGTGACAGTAGGGTGTGTATGTATACAGTTTATGTATATTGCATTTTTGTATCTTTAAATATTGTAAGCCATCTTGTTAATAGGGGCTATAATTCTGGTCGTCAGTGTTTTTAATGTAAACATATAATGTCTTACATATAATGACATTAACGCACATCTTTTATGTTGGGTGTGTTTTTAATTTCTGTATTAAAATGAATTTTAATATTTTGAGGGCATAAAGTGAAAAAATGTCCTGATATCATAATAAAGAAATTAGAAAAAAAGATGAAAAAAGATGTTATTCATTTCATCGTCTAAATCAAATATAAAACTTTCCTTTAAAATTATATCAGTGCAATGGTGTCTTTTATTTTTCCACATTAAAGGAGTGCCTGAGGAGAAATGTTGCATACTACTATGATCTTCAGAACGCTCAGCTGGTGCCGTCTAGTGGTGATATGGGGAAACAATTTGGTCTAATGCATTAGCTCTTATGAAACAAATCCATTTAGTCTTGCTGTATGCACAATATTAGAAGACACAGTGCTTTTATGAATGTTTATAAATTTTTAATGAATTGTTTTTCAACCACATAGCTGTGATGTGTACATAAGCATTTGTCATTATGCTATATTGATCTAATTGTCACTCTCGAGATTGCTGAAAGAGCTCAGAGAATTACTTGTAAGAGCATTGAAAGAGACACGGAAACAGTTTGTGGCATCATTAAAAGAAAGTGGCACTCTAGGCAGGATCAGGAAATAAGAGATTGGTTTGCAAATGGGGAAATCAGAGAGGGCTATAGGAAGAGTGAAAGAAGAGATGAAGGATAAGGAGTGTCTCAGAATCAGGCTAGTGTTCCTATATATTTACAGTGACCCTAAAACAGTTTTGATGCTTAAACTACGACGTAAAAATGTATAAATGTTGAAACCTAACAAAATATTAAAGCATTTGAAAGTGATGAAGCAACAAAGTGAAAGCATTAAAGGAGAAGTTCACTTCCAGAACAAAAATATAAAGATAATTTACTCTTGTCATCCAAACAATTATGTTTTTTGAGGAAAACATTTCAGGATTTCTCTCCATACAGTGGACTTCTATGCTGCCCCCGAGTTTGAACTTCCAAAATGCAGTTTAAATGCAGCTTCAAAGGGCTCTAAATCCCAGCCAAGGAAGAAGGGTCTAATCTAGTCAAACGATGAGTTATTTTCTAAAAAAAAAAAGACAATTTATATACTTTTTAACCTCTAATGCTCATCTTGTCTAGGTCTGCGTGTACTCTTGTGTATTCCAGTTTAAGACAGTTAGGGTTGGTCGAAAAACTCCCATCTCATTTTCTTCTCCAACTTCAAAATTGCCCTACATCGCTGTTTTAACTTTTATTGTAAAGAAAGTTTGACCTTCTTTGCAAGTTCACTTTGTAAAGACTGGGTGGGTACTTCTGCAGCGATGTAGGACGATTTTAAAGTTGGAGGTTTTTCAACCTACCCTAACTGTCTTGAACTGGAATACACAGAGTTCACGCAGAGCTAGACAAGATGAGCATTTGAGGTTAAAAAGTATAGAAATAGTAATTTTTTTTTTTAGAAAATAACCAGTCGTTTCGCTAGATAAGACCTTTCTTCCTCGGCTAGGATCATTTAGCTTTGAAGCTGCATTTTAACTGCATTTTGGACGTTCAAACTCATGGGCACCATAGACGTCCACTATATGGAGAGAAATCCTGAAATGTTTTCCTCAAAAAACATAATTTCTTTACAACTAAGGAAAGAAAAACATGAACATCTTGGATGACAAAGTAAGTGAGTAAATTATCTGTAAATATAAAGAACTTCTCCTTTAAAGCAAGATTCAAGTTTGTTGAAATTAGCTGTAAATTTATTTTAAATCTTTAAATGGGATGAGTTTAAAGGAATAGTTTGCCTAAAAAAATAAAATTAGCTGAAAATGTACTCACCTGGAGGCCATCTGGGTAGAGTTTGTTTCTTCATCAGAACAGATTTGGAGAAATTGAGCATTACATCACTTACTTACCAAAGGAACCTCTGCAGTGAATGGGTGCCATCACAATGAGAGTCCAAACAGCTCATAAAAACACAACACAAGTGATCCACATGACTCCAGTCTATCAATTAATGTCTTGTGAAGTAAAAAGTTGCATGTTTGTAGGAAAGAAATCCATCATTTAGATGTTAATGGACTATTCATAAGTAAAAAGTCATCTAATCTGAATCAGGCAAGAAATATGTACGGATCAAGCACCGTTTACAAGCAAGAACAGTCCAAAACAGTTCTGAACAAATATGTTGGTGGTTTCTGATGTGAAAAGAAAACAGGGGATGGACGTGTTTTGGCCAAAAGCAACAGTTTAAAATTAGTGGTGTCAATCAATTGAAAAAAAAAAAAAAAAAAAAAAATGAACGAATTAATTGCACATTTTCCTGAAATTAATCGCAATTAATTGTGGTTAATCCCACCTAACATTAAAGTTTTTAATTATACTTTTATATTGCAATAATTTCACATTCAATCTTCCAATTAATGTAGAAACAAGATAAAGACAGTACATTTTTAATATCTTTTAAAGGAACACTCCACTGTTTTTGTAAATAGACTAATTTTCCAACTCCCCCAGAGTTAAACAGTTGAGTTTTACCGTTTTCGAATCCATTCAGCTGATCTCCGGGTCTGGTGGTAGCACTTTTAGCATAGCTTAGCATAGATCATTGAATCTGATTAGACCGTTAGCATCTCGCTCAAAAATGACCAAAGAGTTTCAATATCTTCCTATTTAAAACTTGACTCTTCTGTAGTTACATCGTGTACTAAGACTGACGGAAAATGAAAAGTTGCGATTTTCTAGGCTGATATGACTAGGAACTATACTCTCATTCCGGCGTAATAATCAAGGAACTTTGCTGCCGTACCATGGGTGCAGCAGGCGCAGTGATATTACGCAGCACCTGAAAATAGTCTCCCTGTGCAAGCAGGTGGTTACGTTAGTTATGTTGACGGAAGTTAGCCTATTTTCAGGCGCTGCGTAATATCATTGCGCCTGAAAAGTTCCTGGATTATTTCGCCGGAATGAGAGTATAGTTCCTAGCCATATCAGCCTAGAAAATAGCAACTTTTCATTTTCCGTCAGTCTTAGTACACGATGTAACAGAAGAGTCAAGTTTTAAATAGGAAAAATATTGAAACTCATTGGTCATTTTTGAGCGAGATGCTAACGGTCTAATCAGATTCAATGATCTATGCTAAGCTATGCTAAAAGTGCAACTCCCAGACCCGGAGATCGGCTGGATGGGTTCAAAAACGGTAAAACTCAACTGTTTAACTCCAGGGGAGTTGGAAAATGAGCATATTTTCAAAAAAAGTGGAGTGTTCCTTTGACATATTTTTTTATGACTAAAGGTGAGTATCACTGATACCAATATTACTGATGTCTCTAGAAAATTGTTTATTTTTTTCACTAATATATAACCACTGACTATAGCCATTCAATATTACAGTATAATTGAGAGCTATCAATTTTAACATTTATTAGACTTTAAAAAATAACGACTTCTAATTTAAGTGAACTTAAAACAGTCAAACCCATTATTTACTTGTGCCCTTCAGCAAGTAGGAAATATACAGAAATTGAATAAAGTTTTCAAACACTAAATACTAAATTAAATATAGATGAATCTGTAAAGCAAGAAAGTTGTTGATTTCCTCTCTTTTCTTATGTTCTTTGATTAATAGGATCCAGAATGCCAACTACCTGACAACTCTCAAGCGACTGCTAAAAACTCATCTCTTTCAATACTATTTGACTTTAAAAAAAAAAAAAAAAAAAAAAAAATGTTCTACTATTGTCCTATTCTTCCCTTCCTAGCTTGTACTTATCTGAACAATGCCGTTATATGGTATTATGAGCACTGATGTTGTCTTGCCTCTTTAGGATAAATCGCTTGATGTATTCCCCACTTGTAAGTCCCTTTGGATAAAAGCTTCTGCTAAATGAATAAATGTAAGTGTAATAGACATCACAGCAGCTGGGTTATTAGCTTGTTTGGCTGCTATTACTTTAAGAGCTGCCGCTGCTGAATGTGACGCAGATCTGACATGCATGCTCCTAATTTCATTCGCGCTTTAATATGAAATGATACAGGCTACGGCGTGCATTGCCGCGTTTGTGCATTGAAGCGCACATGCTACGAGCACAGTATAATGGCTGACATGACAGGTAAATTCGTTTTAACCACATATGGCATGACAACATCTCATGTGACCGCAGTTCACTGTTGTTCTACTGAAGCTTCTCGTCAACTGTACCTTTCCCATGCTTGTTTGATTAGCGCCTGGCGCTGAAGTGAAGTTGGAGTGCGTGTCTGTAAAGTCTCACGTTTGATGTGGCTGTAAAGATGTTTGGAGACTAAATAAACGCATTTCTTCTTAAGAAAAAAGAAACGGAAGCAGCAGATGTAAGTGGGGTGGCCGACACTAGCTCCGTCCCTGCATTAAATATTTTTAACGACGTTAAACTCAAAAAATGTATCTCCTGCAGGGCTCGACAATAAGGAGTGCCCGATGGCCCGGGGCCAGCATAAAACACGCTCGGGACAGTTGACGAATCTGTCCCTGGCCCAATTGGGCCACTGCTGCGTTGTCACGAAAGTTTACATTTGCATGTGTTTTTTAACCTTGTTAAGTTAAAATTTTAAGTGATCACAGAGAGACACGTCTCTGACGGACAAATAGCCTACAAAAGTATGTCAAAATACTTGTCTTGACAATTAGCTTTAACAATGATCAATCCATACTTAATACAGTGGAGTACAGATGCACCGATCTACCGGACAAATTTCAACTGATCTCTGTTCCGGGCTTGCACACAAACTGCATGCAATCTTTTTTCAAAATGTCATGTGTGTGGAAATATTACGAACTCTTTAAACATCTGTTAGCAGAGGCCAGAGACGCTGAAGATGAACGCAAAGAGGAAAAAATACTGTAGCAGGTAGAGCAAGATCACGCACGAAATATTGGAAATATTATCCTAAATATTGAAACTGTTTCTGAGGGGAACTGACTGTTTTAAGAAAAGTTCACATGGCGATTTCTTTTCATTTGCCCATGTATGACATATTTAAAGTAGCATTCATAAGCACAGCGCTGCTTTGTTTACAGCGGTAACCATAGAAACGTAATAGCGCTCTTTTCCCAAAAGCGCCACCTGCTGGCAAAGGCTGAGTTTGCGTTCTTTCAGTCTGTCAGCTGTTTTTCAAATATATAAAGCATATATAGAAGCATCTTTATATTTGTAATAAAATATTAATAATAATAAAGTAATTTTTGAACAAACAAATAATATTTGAACTTTAGTTAGGCTACTAGATTTAGGTGTGGTATCGAAATTGGAATCGAGAAATGTACAATTTTATTTGGTATGTAAACTTTTGGAGTCATATAAGCTTATTTATTAAAACAAAAGATAACATGAGTCAAAAACAATGATAACACCAACTATTTAATTTAAACCACTGGCCCGACGGGGCCAGTAGAAAAAATCCTTAGCGTTGAGCCCTGTCCTGCGTTAACACGCTAAGTTTGACAGCACTATTTTAAATTAAAACGCCTTACTGATGGATTTGTTTTTTACAAACACGCAACTTTTTACCTCACAAGATGGACTGGAGTCATGTGTATTACTTGCATTTGATTGTTATGCTTTTATCAACTGTTTAGAGTCTCATTCTGACGGCACCCATTCACTGCAAAGGATCCATTGGCAGGCAAGTGACACAATGCTAAATTTCTCAAAATCTGTTCCCATTAAGAAACACACTTAGCTACATCTTAGATGGCCTGAGAGTACAAGAAATGTACATTTTTGGATGAACTATTACTTTAATTAGGAGATTATTTAATGTCTTGTAACTGTGCAGCATACTGTAGTGCATCCTGTGAAATTTGAGCATTCGACTTGTCATTCTCTTTTCCTCTCCCCCCCCTCTCTCTCTCTTAGATCAGTGCCACTTCCTGTTCATAGCTTTAATTCCCAGGCAGTCAGGATATGTTCAGATATATACAGCAGAGCTCTGTCAGGACTCTGAGGACCTCACTAGCTGTTTGGTTTGGATTACTGTCCACGTCTGGATTGGGAGGTGTAATGTTATCCAGATAACAAATCAGCAGTGTGTTCTACATCGGGTCACATTGAGACTTTTCTGCACTGAGCAGCAAAACCCTCCAGCTCTGGATCTGAGGAAGTCAGTATGGTTTAGTCGGTTCTTTGAGAAAGAAATGGATAAAGTCTAATTTGACAATCACAGCAGCCTAAAGAAAACTCCTCATCTGAATATTCATGAATATATGACTCAAACTTGTGATCTGGAAAGTCTTTTCTAACTGAGGCGGAAGTTTGAGGACAAAGTAAGTGTCAGAGTGTTTTTGAAGTGAAGTTTTCAGAGATTTTAGAGTCTGCTTTTCATGGTTTAATGGAGTTTTTTTCAGTGTGTGAGTCACAGTAGTTTAATATTGACTGTTCGGTCAGCAGTTGAGACATTCGAGAGACATTACTGAAGACATGGATGCTGTGAAGGACTGTAAGAATGAGTGTCAGAAGGAGTTGGCCAGTATGCTGAGCTGCTTTTTCGGCTTGGTCACCGGCTCGTTTGCCCAAGGTACTTCTTTTGCTCTGTCTCTCTCCATTCTTTTAAACTGATTGAACTTTCATTCTCTTATACTGAACTTTATTAAGTTTCTGCACAAGGGAAGTTGTTTGTTGTTTGGGAGATAAAGCAAGCAATATCAAATAGTTCTCCATAACAGAACAGACTATTTTAAATGTGTATTTCTGTCTTTTTTCATAGTTAAAAATATCTAAACATCCTAAAAAAAGATCTGTTTGCTCAAGAAGCAGAATTATTTTTGTATCTTTTTGGCAAATCGCTTTTTAGTAGTTTTATAATTATAAATGCACACATTTGCATAGTTTTACACGAAATTATGCTTAAAAACTTAAAAACTGAAAAAACTTTTTAAATATAGTTTTATAGTTAAATTAAATTAAGTATTAGTTAAAAAAAAAATAAGAGTAATCAGAAAAAGGTAATAGTAAATGTACTAGTTTTAGTACATGTTTTTGGACAGTAACATTTTTAATGTTTTTTTAAAGAAGTCTCTTCTGCTCACCAAGCCTGCATTTATTTGATCCAAAATACAGCTAAAGCAGTAATATTGTGAAATATTTTTACTATTTAAAATAATGTATTTATTTATATTATTATTATTATTATCAATATAATAACAAGATTCTTTGATTAATAGAAAGATACAAAGATCAGCATTTATCTGAAATAAAAAGCTTTTGTAACATTATACACTATACCATTCAAAAGCCTGGAGTCAGGTTTTATTTGTTTATTTACTTTTTTAAAGAAATTATAGAAATGAATACTTTTTTTTTAACAAGGATGCTTTAAATTGATCAGAAGTGATGACAAAGACATTTATAATTTTACAAATATTTCTACTTCAGATAAATGCTGTTCTTCTGAACTTTCTATTCATCAAAGAAACTGAAAAAAATCACAGGAATAAATTAAATTTTAAAATATGTACAAATAATAAACAGTTGTTTTAAATAGTAAAAATATTTGAAAATTGTTCAGTTTTTGCTGTATTTTGGATTGAATAAATGCAGGCTTGGTGAGCAGAAGAGACTTTTTTAAAAACATTAAAAATCTTACTGTTCAAAAACTTTTGGCTGGTAGTGTAGTTTAGATTATATATGGATTAAATACTGATCAGGATATATATATATATATATATATATATATATATATATATATTTTTTTTTTTTTTTTTTTTATGGTTATGCACGAGATGAAATGAACATTATTTATGGACAGGCAAATCAATAATTGCCCTCTGTGATGTTTTTATCTGATGATGGTGCGATTGTGCAGATCCGTCCTTCTACAGGAAGTGTAAAACAGTCTCTGACAGTTATGCTGTGATGTTGCAATGTTACGCTGTCACTGTGACTATGTTTGTATGTGTAACAGGAGCTCTTTAACTTTCACCAAGTATCAAGACGTTGTTCTGTGTCTGGTCAAAGGACAGATGTTCAGTTTGTCCTGTCTTTTCTTTTGGCACCACTGAGACTTACTGACCCTCAAATTGTTCCAAACCTGTTCCGTTGTTTCGTCTTTGGAACATGAAATGACATATCTGGCAGAATGTTCTCGCTGCTCTTTTCCAATTACACAAACGTCAAGCTCCAAAAATCCATATTAGCCCAGATACTAATAGTTAAATGCTAAAAAAGCCCTCTCAGCTTTGTCATTTTTTGCTTTCTGCTAATTTCTTTGTCTCTCTTATTAATTTTCCACCAAGCTCACATTTTTCTCTGTTGTGTCTGTCCTGTGAGATCTGCCCTCAGCTTTCCAAACTCCCAGTAGCAGCCAATTAACTCAAATCTCCATGCACCTTGTGGTCTATTAGCTAAACATGATTGTCCTAAAATGTTCTTGACTGTGTGTGCTGAATTACACCACAGGGACAGAGAGACCGAGTCTATTTCAATTCCATTTGCACATTCATATAGACATGTGAACTCCGGGGTCAGGAGGGAATAAATCATTTCCAGGCCCTGACAGAATCTAGCCATTTCTGCTTTGATTTTGAGGCAAAAGTCTGCAGAACTCTATGAAATGGTTTCAGACTAGGTAAAATGTGTGAAAATGGAACTGAATGCTATTATTAGGCCTAATTATTTTAAACCTTAACCTTCGTAAAACAGCAGAAAAACCCTTCAGCAGACAAAGTTAGCCACATTTTACAAATCTTTGAGCTCTGCATATGTCTGGACCATGAGCAGGAAAATCTAGGGGTTATTTAAATGTAAATTGAATAAACGAAAAGTGAAATAGCTTTTGAAAAGCTTTTCATTTACATAAAAGGGTCTCGTTTCAATGGTTCACAGTATAAACCTCCAAAATGGAAAGATCAGAAGGAATCTGTTAAACTTATTTACAGAAATCTGTTTGATTAAGTGTCTTGACTGCATGCAGGTCAACAGACTTTTTTTTTTTTTTCTTTGTGACAGGAAAAGAAATTGCGGCATCAGCAGGGCCAGTTCAGGTTAAGAAACAGAATATGAACATAAGTCTTGCTAATTAAGCATTTATATGTCCCTTAAATAGTCAGATCGACTCAATCTGTCGTCTCAGGTTTCAGTGGCCTTCAGCCAGGTCAACCAACCAGGACTATGTGACTGTCGTGAAAGTACCACAAGAGTCATTGATGCACTAGCGCCTCACAGTGGGCAGAGCAGTCCATTACACTAGACACTACTGACGCCAAGAGTTTAAAATATTGGCGTCAGTAAGATTCCAGAAGAGATTTTGGTAACACTTTACTTAAAGCCTTTATGTATAATGCGTTATAAAGTAGTTTTAATGCATTACTTATGTCTTGTAATGCACCTTATAATGCATTGGACAATCTCATGGATAATTACGACCACAGTTAATATATTATAACATTTATGAATTCATTGTTACACTATGCATTTTAAATTTGGTTATAATTATTTACGACAAGATGTAATGTATTACGCAACTTATGAATAAATGTAATGCTTTATACCTTTTAATAACCCTTTATAATGCATTATACATAAAGGCTTTAAGTAAAGTGTTACCAAGATTTTTTAAGAAATTATTTTATTTAGCAAGGATGCACTGAATTGATCAGAAGTGACAGTAAAGACTTTTTATTTAGAATGTTGCAAATATTTCTATTTCATGCCACTCTTTTGAACTTTCTATTCATCAATAGTCCTTAAAAAAAGCACAACTGTTTTCAACAATAATAATAATAAGAAATGTCAATCAAGATATCTGAATGATTTTATTATTGATTGAGTTATTATAAATTAGTACTAAAAGTATTAAAACTTTGTTGAAATGTTTTATATCATTTTTGTGTGAAATATCTGAAATAAAATATAAATATTAGATTAAATCTCAAGTGAAATAAGTTGACACATTAAACTTAATAAATGGAAATTAAAAAAAAAAAAAAAAAAAAAGCTAGGAAAAAAGTACTACTAAATAAAAAACCTAAATAGTAATAAAAATAATATGCCAAATAAATAATAGTATTAGTAAAAAAAAAAAAAAAAAAAAAACTAATATAAAAATATAATTAACTAATAACTACTAAACTAATAAAAAAATGACAAAAAGCATATAACAAAATTAAACAAATAAAAATGAAAACTGGAAATATAAAAACAAGGCCTAATTCAAAATATTAATACATACTATAATGGTACATAAATAAAAGTAATAAAACTTTGAATATAAATATTAGATTATATTTTTTAACTAAAAATAAAAATAAAAATGTTGCCTTGGCAAGTGAAATAAGTGACACACTAAACTTACTAAATAGAAATAATAATTAAAAAAAAGCTAGGAAAAAATACTATTCAACTAAAGTAAAACTGAAATAAAAATAATAAAACAAGTAAGTAATAAAAGTAATAAAACAAATAAATAATAGTATTAGTAAAAAAAATAAAATAAAAAAAGACAAAAGCATATAACAAAATTAAAATTAAACAAATTAAAAAAAAAATGAAAATATAAAAATAAAGCCTTATTGTTATAAAATATTAATACAAACTATAATGGTGCATAAATAAAAGCAATAAAACTTTATTATAATGTTCAGTTTCATTTTTGTTTCAAATATCTGAAATAAAATGTACAAATTAGATACATTTTTTTAACAAAAAAAAAAAAAAAGAGAGAAAAATGTTGCCTTGACAAGTTAAATAAGTTGACACTAAACTTACTACATGGAAATAAAAAAGCTGAACTAAAGTAAAACTAAAATAAAAATAAACATAAATGGTAATAAAAATAATAAACCAAATAAATAATATTATTTTTTAAAAATATAAATAATTAAATAAATACAACTGAAAATATAAAAATATCTAATTCAAAATATTAATAAAAACTAATGCAACATAAATAATACACAAATTACACTGAATTAGAGTAATTGCTGCTTAAAAAAAAAAAAAAAGTGCTTAGCCATCACAGCAATCAATTATATTTTCAAATATATTCAAATAGAAAATTATTTTGAATTGTAATAATATTTCACAGTATTAGTGTTTTTGCAGTATTTTTAACCAAAGAAAGACAGCTCTGGTGAGCATAAGAGACCAGAATTTTATATATTTAATTAATAATATTTAAAATATACAAAACTTTAAAATTACACATTTAATTTGTAATAAATACACATAACTTGAATTCATGGACTGATAAAATAACAACAGTATCACTGTTAAGGAGCCCCGCCTTAAATTGTACATACTTTTGTAACTGGCTCTAAATAACAGCCTATGCACTTTTTTTTAAAGATGTTTCGGTCTGTGCTCAACACAGGGGTCTTGAAACACACCTGTTTTATTCATATACTCATATTAATATTTCTATCTCTGTGAGCTGGTCTCGGTGTGAGAGGAAAAAAACTTTCAAACAGGCCGCAGGAGAGAGAGCGTGTGTTGTGCTTTAAGTGAAAGGTCATCGTAGCGCTGGATCTTTGAAGTGTTTTTCTCCCTCACATGAGTCTGTATCTGAATGTCTGACCCATAGTCACCAAACAGACTGCTCAATGTGCTTTTTGACACACACTCATACATACACACACACACACACAGAGGTTGTTATCTGCTTTCTTGGGGAAAAGCTGGTTCATGCTTATTGTGGTTCACATTTATAACGAATCTGGTGTGGTTTCTGTAGCAGTCTATAATGGGGAGCGTGATGGCTACGCTCTCTTTAGAAGCGCGTCGGCGTTTCTCGCGTCCCAGCTTCCTGGCTGACTGTCGTCACAGTACGGCTCGCTATCACCGCTCAGGTAACGTTCATCTGAACGCTGTGTTTGAGCTGTCTGTGTTTTGTCACTTTAATTGTTTAAAACCCAAACCTACATGTTCAGTTTGGCATTACAGCGTTACTTTTGCAGTAAAATTATTAGAAAACATTACAAGATTTTTTTTTTCAAGTGTTCTTTGTACATTTGAAGCTGATTATATTACATAGAACAAAAATGATGAAATGCAGAATGTAGTTGAGATGAAGCCAAATTAAAGTTTTTATTATTAATATTATTTTTTTGTTGTTTTACAATTATTTTGCATATTGTTATTTGAACTAAACTTAATTGTTAAATTAGTTTTATTAATGAATTCTTAATTAATAACTGGGTTATTTAAGAACAAAAGGGTGATTTAAAAATTATATAAACAAAATAATAAAATATAGCAACTATACGCTTTATTGATGTGGAAAAAGAAAAAAAAAATCCTGTGCATATTATTTGTCAACTACCCAAAAAGAAGTAGCATAGTTTTCCCAAGTCCTTGGAAAATTCATTTATAGGTTAAAAAAAAAAAAAAAAAAAGACATTTTATTACAGTTTATTATATATATTATATATATTGTTTTACAAGAAAATACAATTCTACTGCAAAGAAAATAGTTTTTATACTTCAAAATGTCATATTTAATTCGATGTGTTACTTGTTTTTTTGTTACTTGTTTCTTTGTTTTGCTACTGTAAAATTTGCTAGCCATTTCTGAGTGAATTTTTTTTAAATAAAATAAAATAAAATAATTTAAAATTTCAATGTATACACTCTTAAAAATAAAGTTGCTTCAAAAGGTTCTTCAAGCGATGCCATAGAAGAACCATTTTTGGTTCCACAAAGAACCATTCAGTCAAAATTTCTTTAAAGAACCATTTCTTGCTTACCTTTTTATAATCTAAAGAACCTTATTTGCCACAAAGAACCTTTTGTGAAACAAAAAGGTTCTTCAGATGGTAAAGGTTCTTTATGGAACCATTTAGACAAAAAGGTTCTTCTATGGCATCGTGAAGCTCCTTTATTTTTAAGAGTGTAGGCTGTCAGTTTAACACTTTAAGTAAAACTAATTAGATAATATATAATGCATTAAAAATTGTCAGTAGTCAAGTCTGTCTGCATGTTTCAGGCATGAAACTGGCTGTTCTGAAAATCTATAAACACACACACACCGCATTTCATATTGTATCATATATGGGAGTTTGTTTGGCTGTTTATTAATGCTACATTTGGCTATTTGTTGAACATTGATATATCTTGTCTAAGTGCTGTTACTGCATTTTATAAAAGCAATTAACCATATGAATCTGTAGGTCCCACTTAATATTAGCTGTCTTAAAGCACTACGTATGTCAGAAATAATATATTATTTGATACAATGTTCATGTTGAATTGCAAATCACTTTTGCTGCTATTGAGGTGGGATACGGTTAAGGTTTGGTGGTTTGGTTAGTTTTAAGTGTGGGTTAAGTTGTAGGAGTTAGGGTCAGCAGTGTAATTACAGATGTAACTACAAAAATTCATTACATGACTATTTTTTAAATATAAGTACAATGTAAAACATGTACACAACAAGTGCATCGTATTAAATGATTAAATGTACATAGTATATAGTAAAAGTAAATAGTACATAGTAGGTAAAGACACTTATTAAAGTACTAGTTCACTTCCAGAATTGCTCAACCCTATGTCATTTAAGAAGCTCATGTCTTTATGTCTTCAGTTGAAAAGAAATTAAGGTTTTTGAGGAAAACATTCCAGGATTTTTCTCCATATAGTGGACTTCAATGGGGATTAATGGGTTGAAGGTCCAAATTGCAGTTTCAATGCAGCTTCAAAGAGCTCTACACGATCCCAGCTGAGGAATAAGAGTCTTATCTAGCGAAACAATGTTATTTTCTAAAAAAAAACAAAAAAAACAATTTTATATACTTCTTAACCACAAATGCTCATCTTGCACTAGCTCTGCGATGCGTGTCTTTGTGCATTTGGTAATCACGTTGGAAAGGTCACGTGTGGTTAGTTCTTCATCCGTGTACTTCGATTCAGAAAGGTAGGGTAGGACGAAAAACTCTCATTTTCTCCTCCTACTTCGAAGTCGTCTTTATTCGTAACATTATTATCTTTCTTTGTAATGAGCATTTGACTGGGTCAGTACTTGACTACGCAATGCGCATTGCAGAGCTACTGCAAGACAAGCATTTGTGGTTTAAAAGTATATCATTTTTTACATTTATTAGAAAATGACCAATCTTTTTCACTGGATAAGACCCTTATTCCTCGACTGGGATCATGTCGAGCTCTTTGAAGCTGCATTGAAACTGCAGTTTGGACCTTCAACCCATTGGCTCCCATTGAAGTCCACTACATAGATAAAAATCCTGAATGTTTTCCTCAAAAACCTTAATTTCCTTTTGACTGAAGAAAGAAAGACATGAACATCTTGGATGACATGGGAGGACATGAGGAAATTATCAGGAGATTTTCATTCTGGAAGTGAACTTATCCTTTAAGTTGGCCAGTCTGTGTATTGTGGACGGTGATTATTCTATCAGTCACAACTCATAAATGTCTGTAAATTGATTCCTCGCTTGATCAAGACTCTCATAGACCGACAGTCTCTCAGTAGCGGTTGGGATCAGGCTTTGGTAGACAGAGCTCATCCTAAAACTGGTGTTTTCTTGAACTGCTGACGATGGGCGTTGCTTGTCCTAAACACAAGAAAACCGTTTAATTCTACAAAATCGTGCTTATATGAGTATCTTTAAAGTAGTACTATTCAAGCGATTAATTGTGATTAATCGCATCCAAAATAAACGTTTTTGTGTACATAATATATGTATGTGTGCTGTTTATATTTATTATGTATATATAAATACACAAACATACAGTATATATTTTGAAAATATGTACTTACATGTAAATATTTATATTCATATAATTTATATTATATATAAATATATTTATTATATAAACATAACATTTTTCTTAAATATATCCATGCATGTGTGTTTATTTATTTATACATAATAAATATACACAGTACACACACATATATTATCTACACAAAAACGTTTATTTTGAATGCGATTAATCACGATTAATCGTTGCCCAGCTCTACTTTGAAGTTAAAGCTCTGTTACTCTCCTGCACTTGCCTTCATGTTTTCTGGTGCCTCATCTGGATTAGAAGTGCCACCCGCCTCCAAAGTGTCTTCGCCTTTTCAAAAGAGCAGTTACTATTTTTTTTTTCATAAAAGGAAGTTAATCATTGGAATTCGTATAATATTATTTTACCTGTTTTACTGTTTTTCCTGCATCTCTTGGAGATTCCATGAAAGCAATGAAACAAAAACACCATCACAGTAATAGCACAGATGCAATATACCATATAACTGATGCATTCTGAAAATAAATGATAAAACTGATTAGCATTGCAGCTTATGTTTTTAACCTCATGCCCCTGTTATACACACAACATACAGTGCAGTCCTAAAAAACTATGTATACCTCTAAACAAAGACTATTTGGACTATTTTATAAAATATATATTTATTTATATATAAAATATATTTATATAAATGCAAACTCTGCACTACTTGTAGGCCGCTCGGTGAATAAGTAGATTTGTGAGATTGAGCTTAAAATGATCTTTGGATCATCTCAAATAATGCTTTTACTAAAATTTTTGAAGTTAATTCAGCTCTTTTTGTCAATAATCAAGTACAAATAAAGTTTTAGATATTCTGAAATTCATGTACAGTTCTCAGTTCAACTCTCAGCACTGACTTTTGCTGATAAAAGATTGTAATTTGTAATGAAAAAGTGTATTAAATTACCAAAAAATGCAAAATAGAAGCGCTCTCAGATTTTGTACCCTACTTTGTTTTCTCACGGTGCATCAACATTTTCACTCTTCGCAAGTGTTATTTCTAAAGACCGTAGCTCTGAAAATACTGCAGTATGCCTATCAAGTATTTTGAGCTGAGAATGTGTAAATATGAACATACGTGTTGCAAAGAAAATGGGTGCAGATGAAGTTTGGTTCGATGAGAGGTAAAGTGCTGGAGCTTCTGTGGACCAAACCACTGTTGGAAAGGCAGCAGATATGCAAAAAATTAGGATAAACAAAAATTAATCGCAGAGCTTTTCAAGTAATTATCGAGCAAGCATGTTTTGAGAACAACCAATTGACTGTTAACAGTAAAAAGGACTAAATCACCCAAAAATGCAAATTCTGTTGTCATTTATTAATCTTCCTGTTACTTCAAACTTTCTTCTCTTGAGCACAAAAGAAAAAATCTTGCACAGTAAAAATCAATATCATTCTGAACAAAGTGAACAAATTACAGAAAATTAAATTTCTGCAGTAAATTACAGAATTTGCTTTTTGAGGTGTTCTTTGAAGAGAAGTGCTTTGGGTTAAAAGCTCTAGATGTTTTGCAATTTGCAATATATGCAATTATACAGAAGTCTCTCAGCAGAGCTGGGTAGATTACTACAAAATGTAATCCATTACTGATTCCAGATTACATTAAATTGAATTAGTAACATAATTACATTACACATTTTAGGTAATATAAGTCACGCAGTGAAAGACTACTTTTAGATTATTTTTAGGTTACTTTCGACTTAACTCTTCATCGCAATGATTTAAATACGATAATCTTGTACTGTATTGATACAAAAATGCAAAGAAAAAGAAAATACATTCCATTTATTGTTATTAACAACATGAACTGCATTAAACATTACATTACGTCAAGGTTTCCAAAACTTTCCACTTAATGAAAAGCAAAAAATTAATTAAATCATAAAAAGGTCCAATTAAAATATTTAAAATAATTTTAAAATAACACCAATCAAAATAAAACAATTTTGTTAATTCTTTTTGTTTTCCTGCATGTCATGTGACCATTAACCAACAGAGAACCATGCACATGGAAATATGATACTAACCGTCAGTGTTGGGGAAAGTTACTTTTAAAAGTAATACATTGCAATATTGCATTACTCCCTAAAAAAGTTACTAATTATGTTACTTAGTTACTTTATATGGAAAGTAATGTGTTACTTTTGCATTACTTTCCCCTGACTTTTTAAATCTGGACAGGGCTTGCTTGTTTGTTTTTAATATAAAAAGTTCTATTTTTAGCAAATGTAAAAGCCGTTTGACACCAAAAAGTGAAATGAATGTGCCTCAGGCTGAAGGAAAAGTAAATTCACGTCTGTACAGTATGCAGGAGAAGAAGGTTCAAGACTCTTCAGCAATGAAAAAAAAACAATGAAGCCCAAATGTTAGTTTATCTAAAGTCATTTTTGCTTATTAGTATGGTTGAAGTTGATCATCAAAGGTCAGCAGCAAAGACATTGGTTAATAAAATGAGATTACATACATAAAGGACATTTGTGTTGTTTAACATTTAATTATTGCCGGGTTGCGCCAGGGGTGAAAACTTTTGAACAGAATGTACATTTTTCTTATGTTGTCTAAATGTCTTTTTTTTTTTTTCATTTAGTACTGCCCTTCAAAGCTAAGGAAGATACTTACATGTTTCCCAGAAGACAAAATAAGTTCAAATTTTCCTGATTACAAATTTACGCTGATCTACAAATGCAAAAAGTTTACACCCCCGGCTCTTAATGCACTGTGTTTCCTTCTGAAGCATCAGCGAGCGTTTGAATCTTCTGTAATAGTTGCATATGAGTCCATCAGTTGTCCTCAGTGTGAAAAGATGGATCTCAAAATCATACAGTCATTGTTGGAAAGTGTTTAAATAAACAAAAATGCTGAAAAACCAAAGAATTCTTGGGACCTGAAGAATTTTTCTTTCAGAGTTTAACTGTGCAGGACAGACAAGGGGCTCATGAACAACTATCACTAAAAAAAAAAAAAAAAAAAAAAAAAAAACACACACACAGCTGTGGATCATTCAGGTAATAACAAGACGTATGTAAACTTTCGACATATGTAAATGTTTATAAATTCAACTATTATTTTCTCTTGTGGACTATATCTAAACATTTTTATGTGAAATATCTTATTCAAGTCAATACTAAAAAAAAAATATGAATTTTGTAATAGCCCTCTTATTTTGATAAAATAATTAATATTTTGCAGATTCTGCAAGGTGTTGGTGTTGTAAAAGTCCCTTTTGACTTGAACTGTATATAAGTGGTAGGCTATTTTAGAAAGGAACATTGAAAAGTTAAAGAAGAATCAGGGAGAATCAATAAATTCTGAATAATATATTGATATTGTGAGAATATTATGTAATCATAAAGAATCTTATTATTTAATCCAGATTACATGTAATCAATTACTACCCAGCTCTGTCTATATTCAAACCAACGGAAAAGATAAGCGTACATGCAGCATTTCATACTTTTACGACTACAGTTTCATTGGCAGATATTTAAATTAAAAAGAAAAAAATCAATCAAGCAATTAGTGAACAGGAATAATGGCTACTCACTTGCAGTAGGAAATCTGAGTAATGCTGACAAAGCTCCTTACTACTATAAGAGCTTTAGAATGTCTTTTCACCTTTGGGCAAACAGCAACTCCACCCCAAACGTACAGAGAGCACTCCTTCTCACTGAATTCAGACAAGTATTATATAAACAGAGACAGATACATAAATGGTTTTTCGATAAAACTACAATACTTAAAACATAAAACGAAATGAAAATGAAATGAAAAGATTAGATTGCTGTATTAAATTTAGACCTGCTCATATTAAATCATATTTTATTTTTAGGCGTTTTTACAGCGTTGCGCATTATAACCAATCAGACACGACTCTGTTGCGTTTAGAATGTAGTGGCCAATCAGAGGCGTCCAGAATAATCATTGCTGAAACCGTTTTGTTCAGACTTAAGCCCCGTTCACACTACACGCGACACGCAGCGACAAAGCGACGCGATCCCATTCATTTCAATGGAGAGCTGGCGATTTCCAGCGACAAGAGCGACAGCGAGCTACAGCGACCGTTGGCGACCGGATGGGGCGTGTCCAGCGACGCGACAAAGTTCAGAATCTCTCAACTTTATGCAAATGAAGAGCGACTTTCTGGAGCGACAGCCAATAGGAAAGGCAGCGGTAGAGCTCATGTGATCGTTCTCCTCTGAACCGTAGATAAACATACGCAATGGAAAAATATAGGCTATGCTTCTCATTAGTTTTTTGTTTGTATGTACAGATTTAATTTACATTTCTATTATATATAGTCTTTTGCCTACAAAATGTTTGAATTTAACGGCAAGAAACCTGACTCGCTGTCAAGGCAACCAGTAGTGAGAACGCCCACTAGCAACCTGGTCGCCAGCCTCTAGCGACATGCAGCGACAGAAGTTGCTGCTAGTGTGAACGGGGCTTCAAATTCGCGAATTCCGTCATCATAAGCAACAAAGTGCAGATGTACGAACTATGTAAGTAAGAGATTTTTTTGTCATACAGTGCATGGACAGCTTCATCGATTATAAGAAGAGGTTTGAGTGCTTAAACACTAGCTAGAGTCGTTCTTTCACTGCGTGATTCGTTTTTTTTTAATCACAAATGTGATATTGATTTTATACAACAGTTCAATAAACTGGAAGTTAACATTAAGAGACTTACGTTTTAGAGACCATATTTCCTATTTTTGCTCTATTTCGCCAACAAAAATTCATTTCAAACACAGCCACAGCACTGGTTTGCGTCTCTAAACAACATGACGGTGTTTCGTTCCTTAATGAATCAACCGTTTAAATGATTCGGTTCAATCGCAATGACTCGCTTATTAACAGTGACTTACTGACACCTACTGGCGGTTGTAATTCCACATTTAAAGTACCTTTTCATTTTTTTTTTTTTTTAATAATTTCAAATATCAGCATTCAACGTTTTAGGATTAAAATATTACAACATTATTCATCCATTTGTTGCTGCAGGTTAAATGCATTCATGTCCTGCATTAAACAGTGGGTATATACATCTAAATGCCAGTTCAGATGCAGCATTTGTGTTTCCTCTATATTGAAAAGATTAATTTTGTTGATAATGATTTTATTTGTGTGGTAACAGCCTAAAATGTCTTATTATTCTAAGTGACTCTTTTGATTAAATATAAGAATTTGACGCAAAACATAATGCACACTTTCAGAAAAAAGAATGGCTTTATACAAGTTAAAAAAAATGCCCACAAAAGGTAAAAATCACTTTAAACTTGTTTGAAAATATTAATTTCCTCAGCTAGATATTTAATTCTTCTTTGCTTAGTGATTGTTTGGTACACCTAATTGACTGATCAAAAATAAGCTTTTATCTTCAAGTTAGGCTTCCTCAATGATAACAAGGACAAGACAAAAATATGAATCATATTTATATAAGGGTTATTTATTTATTTTGATGGGGGGGGGGGGTGCTTACAACACTAATACTAGTAGTGCACAAGCCATTGTACATTATTGCAAGCAAAAAACATTACAAACATTGATCCTTCACAAAAGTTTTGTACAGTAATGTGTATTGTCCAACAGAGGGCCCTGTAGGACATTTACAGTCATCTCAACTACGGTTAGCCTTTGTGGACAGGAAATCAGGAAAATAAAGTGTTCAGTTATCTATGATACCGTTCATCTTTTTCTTTGGGGGCCTTGAAGGAAAGAATTTAAACATTAGGGGAAAAAAATCTTAAAATGTTACAGTTTCTCAAGAATGAAATGTATCTAATAGTAATAAATAATCTAACCTAACAGCTGATATAGATGTTGCTGCCTGCTACTAATGACAGTGTTTTCCTCAGATTTATAAATCCATTTAATATTTCTGCAAATATTCCCCATAAATCAGCACAGAAAATGTACAAAGAAAAATTGGTCCACCGATTCCGTCTTGGCCTATTGATGGTTATTTGATGTGTAAGCTAACTCTCACTTACATATAAACGTCAATGGAAAATGGATGAATCCTTGGCTAATCAGAACAGAAGTAATTAGTCATTTCCTCTGATCAATGGAAGCCCATTGTGGATCCCCGAACTTTGTTTGTTGTTGTTGTAAAAGTTATGTTGTCAGTACATTCCAGGGTGTTTTTATCATTAAAAAGTCGATCCATCACACCTCATTAAAAGTGAGGGAGAGACAGAGAGAGCACTTCTGTCGAGTCTAAGGACTCAAAGAGCAGGGCCGTGTTTGGCCTCAAGAGTGCTTATGTATTAGATAGAGGACCGGCTGCCTTATATCAGGTTTCATTTCTGTTTGTGCAGAGTTACTGAACATGTAGAGGGGAAGTGCCGTGTTTGTATACATTGAGGGATCGTTTTGCCAGACTATTCCTCTATAGTAATGGCCCTTATGCTTATGTCTTGTTTGCTGTGAATGAATACTATTTCACTGATGGACAAACAGATCAATATTCGGAAGAACACTTGGTTTTAACACACGAATGAAATCAAAAGAGAGGCATGGATTTGTTCAAATTACATTTGAAAAGAAAATCCATGCTGTTTTCCCAGCATCTATGCCAAGCTTTCAGATTGTACCATTGTTTTTCTAATGCCCCTTGTTCAGGGTTCAGAGAGTTATGTTAGGCCATAGTGTCTTGTCAGCAAAAGCTTCATGCTTGAGCTCCTATTAAGAAGTGTTCATCTTCTAATGGCATTACTGGAACCTGCCCCGTCCTCCTAAAAGCTCAACATTAATTCCTATACACAACAAGCACTGACGCCAGCCATAAATACAGTAGCCCAGTCAGAGCATGCATTATAATGGTGAAATTGAGGCATTGCGGCCATCATATTAGGGGGGAAATATGTGTATATATTTCTGGTTTTGATAGGAGTTTTATATTGGATGATTTGTATGTGCTTAACCTCTCGTTAGAAAATCCTAAGGCAATTTCTGTCTATTTGCAACCAATACAAAGATCAAAGTAGCTCAAATAATACTATTATAATAGTTCAATAGGTTTTCACTGCACCATTTTGCTGCTTGTCTTTTTTTCTTTGGATGTTTGTTTACCACTCATGAAATCCTAGACATTAGGTTGTACTGGACAAATTGAAATTGTAATTTTCCTTTTTTTTTTTTTTAATCTATTTATATTTTTTAAATGGTTGTTTCCAAATTGTGATAGAATTTTAGAACACTTTTTTTAAAAATTCTAATTTAATTAAATTTGGACTACAATGTCTAATTTGGATCTAAAATGGATCAAATAAGAATACACTAGAATTCTTCTGAATAAAGTCAAGTTACTGTTACTAAAGTTATGCATACATGCATGCATGTGTGTATTTATGAATTAATTAATTAATTCGGACTATTTTTTATAACAAACTACAAGTGTTTCTGTGTGTGTGTGTGTATATGTATATATATATATATATATATATATATATATATATATATATATATATATATATATATATATATAAAGCCTCTTGTTCACTAAGGGTGCTTTTATTTTATTATTACCATTTAAAATAACTGTTTGCTGTTTAAATTATTTTAAATTTTTTTAAATAATAATTATACACTACCGCTAAAAAGTTTGGAGTCAGTAATATTTATTTATTTTTTTTTGTTGTTTTTAAAGCCTCTTTTGTTTACCAAGGCTGCATTTATTTGATCAAAAATACAGTAAAAACCAAAATATTGTGAAATATTATTACAATTTTAAATAACTGTTTTTAATATTCTTAAAAACAATTAATCATTAATAATAATTAACTGTTATACACTACCGCTAAAAAGTTTGAGGTCAGTATTCATTCATTCATTCATGCATTCATTCATTCATTCATTTTATTTTATTTTATTTTATTTTATTTTATTTTTATTTTATTTTATTTTATTTTATTTTATCTTATTTTATTTTATTTTATTTTTAAAGCCACTTTTGATGTTTGTTTTTTTTTGTTATTGTGAAATATTATTACAATTTAACTGTTTTCTGTTTTAATATTTTTAAAAACAATTAATTATCAATAATTTTTAATTGTTATACGCAACCACTAAAAAGTTTTGGGTCAGTATTATTTATTTATTTATTTATTTATAAAGCCTCTTTTGTTCACCAAGGCTGCATTTATTTGATTAAAAATACAGTAAAAAAACTTAATATTGTAAAATATTATTACAATTTAAAATGACTGTTTTCTGTTTTAATATTTTAAAAAATAATTAACTATTATTAACAATAAATTGTTAAACACTACCGCTAAAAAGGCTGGGGTCAGTAATATTTTGTATTAATTTATGTATTTATTTTTTAAAGCCACTTTTGTTCACCAAGGATGCAATTATTTGATCAAAAATACAATAAAAACAAAATATTATTAATAAATTTTTAATTTTTGTCTAAATGGTTCCATAAAGAACCTTAAACATCTGAAGAACCTTTCTGTTTCACAAAAGGTTCTTTGTGGTGAAAGAAGGTTGTTCAGACTATTAAAAGGTAAGAAAAAGATGGTTCTTTAAAGAACCTTTTACTGAATGGTTCTTTGTGGAACAGGGGCGTGTCTACGTGGTGGCCAGGGATGGCACGGGCCCCCCCTGAAAACTGGCTGGCCACCCCAGGTGCCCCCCCTACCAGATATCTAGCTATAGGCTCGTTTTTACTAAATTTCTAACTGCATCTGGCAGTGGCGGATCCTGTCATGTGTAATATAGGTAGCTGCCTAGACCGGCTTTCTTCTCTTCTTTATACTTAATTTTAGGCGGTTTCTATAGCGTAATCCTAATGACAAATGTCGAGAGCGCAATAATGTAACAAGCTCTGCTTTCGCTCAGATGCTGAGCTCAAAGGTTGTCCTCGCATCACTGAAGACCAGAAGAATTTTGTTTTTTTTTTGTCCCCAGGTGTAGAGTATAGTCTTTTCTCTCTAAATGGAAGCAAGCTGATTGTAATCAGCCTTCTCTATTTATTTATTTATTTTATTACTTAATACTTATTTGAGTGCTTATTGTAAATATACATTTATTCAATTATTTTATTTAATTGTATTTTGTTGTTTTTGTATATAGTTATACAATAAAAGCGTATTAACCAGACTGGTTCCAGAAATTAGTCACTGAGGGTGCTTCTGAAATTAGTGAAGGTGCTGTAGCCTTAAAACACATTTTCGTCCATTGCTATAGTTATCACTGTCAATCACTTCTATTTCGAGAGTGAATCCCACATAAATATGCAGATGTCATTCCCGAAAACAAAAGTTCTACATTTTAATTGATTATTGCCTAGAAAGCTCGCAAAGAGCTCTCCCATTAAAATCACTAACAAGCTGTCATTCTTTGTTCATCGCGATCTGACAAAGTTCTGTGATGACCACTGAATCTCTCTACACTGCGTGATCAATGTTACAATGAAAGGATATAACTCGGCACAGAACAAAATCCGGTGTGGATCGCAGCTGGTAGGTATGAGACAAAACCAGCATGTACATTCATGAGGATGATGAAAGTGTTTTCACTTGAGTAAAGTAAAGTAAAGTTCTTTTCTTTATTGAATATTGAATATGTACAATTTCTCATGAGGTAACATATAATTTATTTGACTTTATTCAACCCAAAAATATTAACCTAATCAACCTATACATTGGGTTACAGTGATGAAATGAAATTTAAAGCCTAAAACTCACTAAGAACCCCGCCATCCCCCGCTCATTTTGTGGCCACCCTCTTTTGAGACTGTGCCCCAGCCCTGCCCTCCCATTTAAAATGCTCTAGACACGCCCCTGTTGTGGAACCAAAAATGGATCTTCTATGGCATCGCTGTGAAGAATCTTTTAAAGCACCTTTATTTTTATGAGTGTAGTAAATTTCCTGTTTTACTACAAGCATCATTATTTATTGATTTCATTAGTCCAAATTATGATGAAAATAGCATTAGCATATTTTAATGATTTTTTTTTTAATCTACTAGAGTGCGTGTTTAATCTTGAGGTGCATTATTTCTTATAATTTGAGGATGACTTTTCAGAAATGTAGATTTTCCCAACAGATTACCATTACATTTGAAATCCCTACAGTGTAGCACTTTGTTCCTGTCTGACATTTATCATCTTTTTATGGCGCTTTTAACTAGAAAAACAGCTATTTGTCAGAAAGGAGGAGGAGGAGGGGTGGTGTGAGAGCAGATGAGCGGATGCTGGCAGTAGAAACAGCGTTTGATCTCACCTTGGGTTTGGTTGACTTAAAGCTGCCATTAAGACTTTATTGATTTCTTTATCTAACTGAGCTATTATAGCTCTCTCCTTTCCTCTCTCGCTAAACTAGAAAGAGGAAAACCCGTAAGCTAATGTTATCTCCTCTGGTTGTCCCATTCCAAGCAAAGGCCTTACCCCGCTTCGTTCGCGAGAAAGAAGAGAAAGAAAGTGCTTCGGATGGAACAGATATGTGGGTGGATGGAGGCTGGGAAATCGGTAGGGGAGGGCGTCCCTGGAATCTGATCCCCCTAGTATCTCTCCCTCTCTCCTGCTTTCTGCCCTGTTTGGAAATGTGACTTTTCCCCAAGCCCCCAGGCAGAAAGGAAGGAAGGAAAAGAGAGAGAGAGAAAGGGAGAAAGGGATTGTGGTCAGGGGAAAAGGACCAGTTCTAACAAGGGTCTTGTGACTTTGCACTCAGGGGTTGCGAGGCTTGGAAAGCGAGCGATGGATAAAAGAAGGGATGGAGTGGTCATAGATGAGCAGAGAGGAAGAGACACGGAAGGAGGGGTGGGATGGACAGAGAGGTGAAGATAAACTGCCCACTGCAGATTATTACGGGACAAGAGAGGGCAAAAGAGGGAGGGAGGGAGGAAGAGCGTGAACTGTACAGTACAACTTGAAAGAAGAGACAAAAGCACTTGATGCTGACTCTGAGGAAACAGACGAGGGAGAAGATGAGGGCGCTTGACTGACGGCAGAACCCCCGAGAAGGAGGAGACGAGGAACCGCATTCTTCGGGACCACTCCCAAGACGTATGACCGAACTTAATCAGCCATTTGTAAGGTTGAGAACTTCAAGGAATCTGCACCCGCTTAAAGACAGAACTGCGAAGGACTGACGTATTTTTGCAACTGCCACAGGAAGTAGGAGGCCGCCAAACGCTTTCGGATCTGGATTCGAAATGCCACCTCAGTGGTTGTCGCAGTGACCGAGACAGTGCCAGATGTTGATCCTGCGTATAACTAAACTGTGTATTACTTCAGTGACTTCTAAATGGACAAATGATTCCAGTTTGAGGCACTAGGGTGCACATTAGTATCAAATTTCCGTGTCAACATCACCAAAACCCGGATTTAAAAGCCACTTAGGACTTGAAATATGATCGTTTTAACAGCAAAAGGGTGTCTGTTGCTTCAAAGTCGCAATTCCACATTCTCATCTGGATCTATAGAATGAATTTCCATTTTCGTGCTGCTACCACGAATGCAATCTTGAATATCGCAGCGTCGTCGCAGCACGGCGGAGTTTGAAATGCTCTTGTCTGTTGTTGACGCCTGCAAATAACATTTGTGGCCCAGGATGGCTTTTACACATCTGGACTGTGTACAAGAACTGCAATCCAGCTCTTTATTTATGTGCTGGGGCTTTCAAGAAGAATGACCTAACATGGAAACGCTGACTTCTCTTCTCATCTCCAAAATAAGTGTAACTAGACCGGACTCTTTTTCCCATGCACACTGCTAGCTTGACGTTCTGCCAAAAATATCCCCTGATTTTCCTTTTAAATATTCTTCTAAAGGAGCTAATGAAATGAATCTTTCTTTCTGAGACACCCTGCGTCTGGCGCCATGCTATATCGGCCAGTTGGCTTCGTCCCGTGTTAGTACACACACTAGCAGATTAATACTTCCAGTAGTTCTACAAGTTCTCGTGCCAAGAGCTGTGAATCACCACAGTCATGGGTATTCAGGGAATGGAGCTGTTTGCCATCGGAGTGGTCATCATTCTGTTCGTGGCCGTTCTCAAACAGTTCGGCATTCTGGAGCCCATGTCGCTGGAAGGTAAGGAGCATTCTAGAACTGAGGTCCTCCCCTTTGTTGTCATGGTGATGTGCTTGACCAATGGGGCCCGTGGGGCCGGGGTTGCGTCAGGTGCATCCCAAAGATAGAGATAACAAATCTAATGATTCTACTTGAGTAATGTTGTGATGTTTGTGTTAAAGTGAAGGGAAAGTATTGTGCTTTTACATTACTTCTGAATGCAGTAGATTGTTCCTGTTGAGTTTTACATGCTTGTGAGTTCTGAAGGTCATTGGCTTTAATGTGGCTGATGGGAGAAAGCATGAAGCATTTTATCGCAATGTTTTCTGTAGTGTATGCTGACATAAACGCAACAAATACAGTCGGACTGCAGCGCCAGGATAGTGTGGGGACAAAATTGTCCTTAGAAATTTAAAATCTGACAAAAAGCCCCTTTGGGGATCGTCTTACAGGTAGAAAATAAATCATAAATAGAGTAAAATAATATATATATTTTTTAAATTCTAAAATATTTATTGTAGGAGGAGTATATACATATACTTATATATAATAATATATTATTTGTCGATTATAAATTATAATTAGCTCATTGTTTTTATGAAAACTGTTAAACTCTATTGTATGTCCTGATTTAAATGAGCCTTTTACATGACACAGAAGTGAAAAAAAATGCATTCTATATGAAATTAAGTTATAATGCTGTTCTGCATCTAAAAGTATTAGCTACAGCATTTCATCACAATTATTATGCACGCTGCTTTTTTGACCTTAATAATTTAGGAGACTAAATGGGAAGTCTGTACTAAATGTTACACTGATAAATGGTGATTAAAATGAAGTAAAAACTCAGAAATCAGCATTTGAACCCAAAATCTTGAAATTGATTTTAAAAAATGTTAATGGAGTTGGTACTTTACAGTAAGTTTCATTAGTTAACATGAACTAAAAATGAACAATACTTCTACTGTATTTATCAATCTAAGGTGATGTTAATTTCAGCATTTACTAATGCATTATTAAAATCACAAGTTGTGTTTGTTAACATTAGTTAATGGACTGTGAACTAACATGAACAAACAATGAATTGTATTTTTACTAATTAACATTAACAAAGGTTAATAAATAGTATAATAAATGTATTGTTCGTTGTTCGTTCATGTTAGTTAAAACATTAACTAATGTTAACAAATGACTCCTTTATTGTAAAGGGTTATCATGGAGTTAATGTAGAACTACCTAAATAGCTTATACCTGTATGGGTGTGTCTGATATTAATGAGAATTGTTATTGTTTATTGTCGTTGAAACTTTTTATGGTTTAGGTTTATGATGTGTTAGTTTGTGATGTTTTTTGCACAAACAACATCCTTTTTTTTCTTATTTAGGCCTATGACATACTCAAAGATAAGTAACTTTTTGAGAATGTTATTTTGGTGTAAGAAATACTGCATTCTCTCTCTCTCTCTCTCACGCACACACTTTCTCTCTTTGAATCAAAACCCAGTCTAACATTACCCTTCATTCATTATGTATGCTGTATTGAACAGGCTTTCTTTACGGCTACCTAAAAATGGGTCCGCTGGTATCTGTACTGGGCCCTGAAGGGCACTGTCCATTTCCCTCTTACCCCTCACTTCTTCACAAGATCATATCTGCCAATCATTTTGGAAAGTACAGATCAGAGTCAGCACCTTCATATAGACGCACTTCCTCTGGAGTCACAAAACTTGAGATATTTTTATGTTCTCCACTCCACCTTTCATCTGTCGGCTGGTGGACGTGCCCTGCGTCGTGTCGCATCTTTGTTGTTTTGAATTACTTACTCATATCAAGACATGAAAAGCAATGTGAATATTGGCCTACTGCTATGCAAAATATTCAGCATTCGTGTGTCATATTAGGGCTGTCACTTACAATTATTTTGGTAATCGAGTAATCTGCCGATTATTCTAATGATTAATCGAGTAATCGGATAATTATAATCGTGTCACATCTTTGACGTCTTGAATTACTTACTATCAAGACATTAAAAGCAGTGTGAAGATTGACCTACTACTGTGCAAAATATTTAGCATCCATGCGTCTTATTAGGGCTGTCACTAATAGTTATTTTAGCGATTGAGTAATCGGATAATTATAATCGTGTCGCATCTTTGTCATCTTGAATTACTTACTATCAAGACATAAAAAGCAATGCAAAGATTGGCCTGCTACTATGCAAATATTTAGCACTCGTGTGTCATATTAGGGCTGTCACTTACGATTATTTTGGTAATCGAGTAATCTGACGATTATTCTGACGATTAATCAAGTAATCGGATAATTATAATCGTGTTGTGTCATATCTTTGCCGTCTTGAATTACTTACTATCAAGACATAAAAAGCAATGCAAAGATTGGCCTACTACTATGCAAATATTTAGCATTTGTGTGTCATATTAGGGCTGTCACTTATGATTATTTTGGTAATTAAGTAATCTGCCGATTATTCTGACGATTAATCAAGTAATCGGATAATTATAATCGTGTCACATCTTTGACGTCTTGAATTACTTACTATCAAGACATTAAAAGCAGTGTGAAGATTGACCTACTACTGTGCAAAATATTTAGCATCCATGCGTCTTATTAGGGCTGTCACTAATAGTTATTTTAGCGATTGAGTAATCGGATAATTATAATCGTGTCGCATCTTTGTCATCTTGAATTACTTACTATCAAGACATAAAAAGCAATGCAAAGATTGGCCTGCTACTATGCAAATATTTAGCACTCGTGTGTCATATTAGGGCTGTCACTTACGATTATTTTGGTAATCGAGTAATCTGACGATTATTCTGACGATTAATCAAGTAATCGGATAATTATAATCGTGTTGTGTCATATCTTTGCCGTCTTGAATTACTTACTATCAAGACATAAAAAGCAATGCAAAGATTGGCCTACTACTATGCAAATATTTAGCATTTGTGTGTCATATTAGGGCTGTCACTTATGATTATTTTGGTAATTAAGTAATCTGACGATTATTCTGACGATTAATCAAGTAATCGGATAATTATAATCGTGTCACATCTTTGACGTCTTGAATTACTTACTATCAAGACATTAAAAGCAGTGTGAAGATTGACCTACTACTGTGCAAAATATTTAGCATCCATGCGTCTTATTAGGGCTGTCACTAATAGTTATTTTAGCGATTGAGTAATCGGATAATTATAATCGTGTCGCATCTTTGTCATCTTGAATTACTTACTATCAAGACATAAAAAGCAATGCAAAGATTGGCCTGCTACTATGCAAATATTTAGCACTTGTGTGTCATATTAGGGCTGTCACTTACGGTTATTTTGGTAATCGTGTAATCTGACGATTATTCTGACGATTAATCAAGTAATCGGATAATTATAATCGTGTTGTGTCATATCTTTGCCGTCTTGAATTACTTACTATCAAGACATAAAAAGCAATGCAAAGATTGGCCTACTACTATGCAAATATTTAGCATTTGTGTGTCATATTAGGGCTGTCACTTATGATTATTTTGGTAATTAAGTAATCTGCCGATTATTCTGACGATTAATCAAGTAATCGGATAATTATAATCGTGTCACATCTTTGACGTCTTGAATTACTTACTATCAAGACATTAAAAGCAGTGTGAAGATTGACCTACTGCTATGCAAAATATTCAGCATTCGTGTGTCATATTAGGGCTGTCACTTACAATTATTTTGGTAATCGAGTAATCTGCCGATTATTCTAATGATTAATCGAGTAATCGGATAATTATAATCGTGTCACATCTTTGACGTCTTGAATTACTTACTATCAAGACATTAAAAGCAGTGTGAAGATTGACCTACTACTGTGCAAAATATTTAGCATCCATGCGTCTTATTAGGGCTGTCACTAATAGTTATTTTAGCGATTGAGTAATCGGATAATTATAATCGTGTCGCATCTTTGTCATCTTGAATTACTTACTATCAAGACATAAAAAGCAATGCAAAGATTGGCCTGCTACTATGCAAATATTTAGCACTCGTGTGTCATATTAGGGCTGTCACTTACGATTATTTTGGTAATCGAGTAATCTGACGATTATTCTGACGATTAATCAAGTAATCGGATAATTATAATCGTGTTGTGTCATATCTTTGCCGTCTTGAATTACTTACTATCAAGACATAAAAAGCAATGCAAAGATTGGCCTACTACTATGCAAATATTTAGCATTTGTGTGTCATATTAGGGCTGTCACTTATGATTATTTTGGTAATTAAGTAATCTGCCGATTATTCTGACGATTAATCAAGTAATCGGATAATTATAATCGTGTCACATCTTTGACGTCTTGAATTACTTACTATCAAGACATTAAAAGCAGTGTGAAGATTGACCTACTACTGTGCAAAATATTTAGCATCCATGCGTCTTATTAGGGCTGTCACTAATAGTTATTTTAGCGATTGAGTAATCGGATAATTATAATCGTGTCGCATCTTTGTCATCTTGAATTACTTACTATCAAGACATAAAAAGCAATGCAAAGATTGGCCTGCTACTATGCAAATATTTAGCACTCGTGTGTCATATTAGGGCTGTCACTTACGATTATTTTGGTAATCGAGTAATCTGACGATTATTCTGACGATTAATCAAGTAATCGGATAATTATAATCGTGTTGTGTCATATCTTTGCCGTCTTGAATTACTTACTATCAAGACATAAAAAGCAATGCAAAGATTGGCCTACTACTATGCAAATATTTAGCATTTGTGTGTCATATTAGGGCTGTCACTTATGATTATTTTGGTAATTAAGTAATCTGCCGATTATTCTGACGATTAATCAAGTAATCGGATAATTATAATCGTGTCACATCTTTGACGTCTTGAATTACTTACTATCAAGACATTAAAAGCAGTGTGAAGATTGACCTACTACTGTGCAAAATATTTAGCATCCATGCGTCTTATTAGGGCTGTCACTAATAGTTATTTTAGCGATTGAGTAATCTGTCGATTATTCTGACAGTTGATTAATCGGATAATTATAATCGTGTCGCATCTTTGTCATCTTGAATTACTTACTATCAAGACAAAAAGCAATGCAAAGATTGGCCTACTACTACGCAAATATTTAGCACTCGTGTGTCATATTAGGGCTGTCACTTATGATTATTTTGGTAATCGAGTAATCTGTCGATTATTCTGACGATTAATCAAGTAATCGGATAATTATAATCGCGTTGTGTCATATCTTTGCTGTCTTGAATTACTTACTATCAAGACATAAAAAGCAATGTGAAGATTGGCCTACTACTATGCAAATATTTAACATTTGTGTGTCATATTAGGACTTTCACTAATGATTATTTTGGTAATCGAGTAATCTGTTGATTATTCTGATGATTAATCGAGTAATCAGATAATTATAATCTTGTTGCATCTTTGTTGTCTCGAATTACTTACTATCAATACATGAAAAGCAATGTGAAGATTGGGCTGCTACTATGCAAAATATTTAACATCTGTTTGTCATATTAGGGCTGTTGATTAATCTGACGATTAATCAAGTAATCGGATAATGATTTTTTTTTTTTTGAGAAAAAAATTAACATACATATATAATAGCAATGATGCAATAATAATTAGTTCAAATAAAATATCAAAAGCAAGTAATCATGTGATTTTATTGAACAAAGCTGTTAAAATACATAATGTATTATAAACAATAGAGCTAATGTACATTATGCATTATAACAAATGACTGCAGAGGGTGCCAGCGGCCTGACGATTGTTTTTACACTTTACTACTCTAATCCTTGTTTAATAATGACTAAATAACATTTAAGTCAAATGTCCACTTATTCTATAATATTTGACCATTTTTACGACAGAAACGTGACAGCCACTGTAATTTCATAAATGTGTGGACATCAAAACGTGTAAACTCAGACTGAGGGTTGAAACTTTTACTTTAAATTCAAGATAGACAGTTAGCATATTGATAAATATACTGATGTATTCTCCTGTGTTTGTGTAGGTTTATAAATGATTTACCTTATAAAGCTGATGAAATGGAATTCCCAGATGAACGTTATAAACCCAAACTCACAACAATATGCAGAGATGGAGTTTGTAAATGCTAACAGTTCGTGTTTACTATGAACAGAGCCGTATTAAACCTGCATTGCATATATTTATTTAACTGAATCTTAGCGTTTGTGAATTCACAATAGTATTATGCTTTATTATGATTTGTAAATGAGTTTAATATACCATGCAGCCTGGAAACCGGTCTAATAATGCATTTCTTGGATTCTCGTCCAGTTACTCGACCCTATGTCATATTGTATAATTCATATTTTAGCTTGGTTAATCTGTTTGTACAATTGTCTGTTTTTCCTTAACTGGTCTGATCTAGGCTTACCTTCAGGCTGGAAGATCAGGGTAGACCAGATAAAACCACTTAAGTATACAGTTTTCTCAGCAATGATATATGGTATAGGTGCTAACCGTATGGGCATAACACATCACCTTTTGTAACAGACAGTTATGCAAATAAACAACTGATGTAGAAGGGCCTGAGTGCCGCATGTAATCTCTTCATAAATCTTCTTCCAGTATTGGCCCATGAGCCGGACCACCCAGCAGATCAGCAGGGGAATATTTTTAGCTCGGTGGCATCACTTACTACAGCTCTGTCTATTCCTGAGAGTCCTGTTTCGGGAGGGTGAAGTTTATTTTGGGCTTATGCTTGTGTAAACCGAATACGTAATCAGAGATGCTCAAGTATTACTTTTGAAGGAAAGCGTGCGTAATGATCAATATGTGCAGGCTCTGTTGCATGAGAGGAATTTGATCTGTCAACTCTTGTTTTATTCAACTCGCATGTCTCTGCTCATAGTATAATGCAAATTGTCTACTGTGGTTGCACCGCAGACGTGAAGCATCGGCCACTAGAGGGGGGTGTGTCTTTATGATTTCAAACTCGGGTAGCATGATTAGACATTCTGGTTCTGAAAAGCATTTTTCTGTTGCCGGCCAATGGGATTTAGGGATCATAAACTGCAGCACTGTGTCTCACTTCAGCATAAAAAGAATATATGGATAATATATACTGACATTCAAAAGTTATTTTTTGATGGAAATTAATACTTTTATTAAGCAAAGTTGCAAAAGATTGTTCAAAAATGGCTGTGAAGAAATTTATGATGTTATAAATGATTTAGATAATAAATGCTGTTCTTTTAAACTTTCTATTCATTAAAAAATAAAAATCATTAAAAAAAAAATCAAATCACCGTTTTCAAAAAAATATTAAGCAACACAACTGTTTTCAACATTGATATATATATATATTATTTTAAATTGAAATAATATTTCACAATATTTTGTTTTTTACTGTATTTTTGATCAAATAAATACAGCCTTGGTGAACAAAAGAGGCTTTAAAAAATAATAATTATAAAAAAAGAAAGAAAGAAGGAAAAAGAAAGAAAGAAATATTACTGACCCCAAACTTTTTAGTGTATAACAATTAATTACTATCAGTAAATAAAAACTAAAATATTGCTAAATATTATTACTATTTTAAATAAACTGTTTTCCATTTTAATATTATATTTAAAATGGAAAACAGTTTATTTAAAATAGTAATAATATTTAGCAATATTTTAGTTTTTACTGTATTATGTATCATAAATGCAGCCTTGGTAAACAGAAGAGGCTTTTGAAATATAGAATGAATGAATGAATAAATATTAATGACCCCAAACTTTTTAGTGCTTGTGTATGACAATGGATTATTATTAATAATTAATTGTTTTAAAAAAATATTGAAACAGAAAACAGTAATTTTAAATTCTAATGAAACCTTTGCAACATTTTGTTTTTTACTGTATTTTTTAATCAAATAAATGCAGCATTTATAACAAAAGAGGCTTTTAAAATGAATGAATGAATGAATAAATGATTAATAATTAACTGTTTTTAAACATGTTGAAACAGAAAACAGTCATTTTAAATTGTAATGAAACTTTACAATATGTTGTTTTTTTTACTGTATTTTTTATCAAATAAATGCAGTCTTTTTTAACAAAAGAGGCTTTTAAAATAAATGAATGAATGAATGAATGATAATTAAATAAATAAATAAATAAATATTACTGGCTCCAAAAGTTTTAGCATTAGTGTATAACAATTAATTATTATTAATAATAAAATAAAATGTTTAATAATTTAATTTAATTATTTAATTTAATTTAATTTAATTTAATTTAATAAATATTATTGTCTCCAAACTGTTTAGTATTCATGAATAACAGTTTATTATTATTAATAATTAATTAAAAAAATATTAAAACAGAAAACAGTCATTTTAAATTGCAGTAATATTTGGTAATATTTTTTTTACTGTATTTTGTATCAAATAAATGCAACCTTAGTGAACAAAAGAAGCTTTTAAAAAATAATAAAATAAAATGAAATAAATATTACTGGCACCAACCTTTTATGTGTTAGTGTATAACAATTAATTATTATTAAAAATGAATTGTTTTTAAAAATAATTTTAAAATGTAATAATATTTTGCAATATTTTGTTTTTTACAAATAAATGCAGCCCTTGTTAACAGAAGAGGCTTTATATATATACTATATTTTATAACTGTAATAATAATAAATTGTTATAAACTACCGCTATATAGTATAGATTTTATTGTAATTTTCATGCACCATATTTGCACTCTAACAGTGAAGAATCATTGACCTTTGACCCCTAAAATACATTTGTACTGTTTACAAAATTACAAAACTGTAAACATCAGAAGCCGTAAATTTGTTAGCATCATTAGTATCAATCCCCTTTTGAAAGCTGACATTTTCTTCTTCAGTGCTAATGGTTGTAGCTGTCGTAAATCTGTTGTGCTTGACAAAATCTGAAAAGATCACGCTTGGCAAGAGAGCACTGAATAACAACGCTGCCAGTAGGAGGATAAATGAAGAACAGTCTCTGTAGATCACTGTCATATCACAAAGGCTGAAATACAGAGAGAACAATTAGTCGTGGGAAACTGGTTCACAGAAAGGGAAGCAGGATTTAGGGCACCTTGTAAGTGTGCATCCGTTCCAATAACTTCCAATATCAGATGTCCATTCCAGACCAATTAAAGGCATTAAGTCTTTTTACTTCTGTCAGGAAACTTTCATTTGAACTGCAGTCCTGAGGACAAACATTTATGTAGCACAAACATGATGATTTACAGTGTTGTTTCATTTTATAGCAGAAATAAGGTGTCTGATTTTCACCATCATGTCAAAGTTCAAGATTCATGTTGGGGTTGTGTCTAAATCTAATTGGGACAACCTTGTCTCCTGAGTGGGAGTTTTCTCAATTCCCTTTGAAAATTGTGTCAGAGTGAACTTTTAAATAGATGTGAGAAGAATAGAGGCAAAGAAATAATGAGAGAGGAGACTTACCAGCATATATCTGGACTCCAGAGTCATTTTGGACATAAGACAAGATGGTATCACTTTCTAGGTTTTATTGACTTTTTCCAAAAAGTTTAACAGACGTTTGTTGAACTGGACATCTGCCCGTCTTTTTACCTCAATTACATTATCGGCTTTTCAGGATACTTATGTTTCATTTATGAAGCTTGTGGAATTAATAGTCTAAATCAGGATTGAGCTGGAAGAACAAGACGTGCTGTGGAAGAGTGTTGAGGGACAGGGTGTCAGGATGAGTGTGAGGTGGGAGACAGAGGGCTTGCAGACCGTGGGCATCGTCTGCCTGGTCATCATGTTCCTCAAACTCATGCATCTGCTTGGACTCATAGACATAACTGAGACAGGTGAGAGAAAAAGAGAGAAACTAGCAAACACCATATCAGGGCTTGGAAAATGGAGATGTTGTTTATAGATGTCGTCATTTAGAGATTGTTTATAGATGATGCTCTGTTGAAAGCATTTGTGGCATTTCAGTCAAAATATCTAATCTTCCTTTAAACAAAATACATTTATTTGAGAGGCAAAGTTGCTTGTAATATTCAGATAAATTTAACTTGAATGTAGTTGATTTTTCTCACCTAAATAAAACGCTTTTTTTTTATTATTATTATTATAAGCACAAAACTCACTTTTTTTTTTTTTTTTTAGATTGAAACTTAAAACAATAAGGCTAATATTTCAATGTAGTTTAGTTTTAATTTATTATCAGTACTACACGTATATTGTCTTATTGTCATATACAGTTTTTGCTTCTTAAATACACTTATCTTGTATTAAGGATGTTTAGATATTTTTTGTCTTTACTGGAAGACAAAAATACTGATTAGGATAATGTGTTTTGATATTTTTTAATGTGTGGTAAGCAATTGCATGAATCCAAGTTTTGAGGGATTGTCCAGTTCTTTGCATTTTCAAGAAATTTGTCTGATCAGAAATAGACTTTTGTTCCCTAAAGCTTCACAGGATTATTTGCTCTGGTATTTTATTTATGTATTATTGTTATTATTATTATTATTATTGTTGTTGAAGTAGTAGTATTTATAAATATTTTACATTATTTTGGTTTTCCATTTTAAATGTAATTTATTTTAAATGTAATAGTAATTTGTAGTTTATATATATATATATATATATATATATATATATATATACATAATTTATTGTAAATTATTTTAAATGTGATTTATTTCTGTTAGTAGTTTATATAGTAGTTATATATATATATATATATATATATATATATATATATATATATATATATATATATAAATAATGTAATTATTAAAACTGAAATATAATAAATTATAATAATATAAATTTTTATAATATTTCAGTTTTAATAATTTTAGTACTTCAACTAAAATGTAACGTATTTCTAATTTTTTTGTTTTGTTTATTTTATTTCCATTTCAATTTTAAATTTAAATTTTAGGCATTTTCTTATGTGCTTTCTCATTTTTTGTTTCACTAAAACTATATAGTTAATTTATTTTTTTTATTTGTTTGTTTTTTATTTATTTATTTATATACATAGTTTTTAACATAGTTTTAGCTATTTTAATACTTCAACTAAAATTAATGTATTTTAAATTGTATTTATTTGTTATTTGCTAAAGCAACATTTCTGCTTTTTGTTTTTGTTTTTCCTTTTAAATTTAAGTTAAATGTTAATCATTTTCTTATGTGCTTTTGTCATTCTTAGTTATATAGAATAACATATAGTTGTATATAATTTATTTTTATTTTAGTTTTAATAATTTTAGTACTTCAACTAAAAATTTTATTTCTTTTAGTTGCCAAAGCAACATTTAAAGTGGTTTTTCATGTAATTATATTTTATTTTATTTTATTTCAGTTAACATGATTATGATTTTTTTCCATGGTTTCTTGTCCACCATTGTTTTGCTGAGGTATTTTTTTTTTTTTTTTTAGTGATTGCTCTATTTTTTGTGGCTTTTTTGACTTGACCGTTTCTCTCTTTTTTCTCTTCTCACTCTCTCTGACCCTTTCTGTCCTTCTCGTGCCTCCCTATCTCACTTTTTTATGTGTTTTTGTAAAGACGGTGAGTGTAAGCACCTGTCTAGTTTAGTCTTTTTTCTTTATGTATCTCCTTTTCTTTTCACGGGGTGCTTTCTTCATTATGTGACTGACTATGCTATCATATCCAAAACCTACCAAAGCTGAGAAGAAATGCTTAAATTTACCAATTATAAGGGAAATAAGGGAACCCTAAAATTATTCCTTCAGACTGAGATCAACAATCAGTCACATTGAAGAGAAAGTGTGACCCCGTCTACCAAACCTCCATTTCGTTCTCTTTCCTCTTCCTACACACCTTTGACTTTTATGCTAACTCTTTTGCTTTTACTCCCCTTCTTCTTCCTCTTTCTCTTCTCGCATCCACTGTCTCCCTCTTTGAAATGCTCTCTCACCCCATCCCGTCCTGCATCCCATAAACTCACCCCCTTCCCGACCCCTTCCCCCTCGTTCTCTCTGCTTTCCCCCTCTTCCTCTCTCTTTTTTTGCTCTTTCTCTCCCATAGACAGCAGTGACAGTGACCTAGAGCTGTCCACGGTGCGACATCAGCCCGAGGGTCTGGAGCAGCTGCAGGCTCAGACCAAATTCACCAAGAAGGAGCTGCAGTCCCTTTATAGGGGCTTTAAAAATGTGAGTATCTATTGAAGAGTTGAGACAAATTAAAGTACTGAAGTTGAGATAGTTAAGTAGCTAAAGGGTTACTCCGCCGCAAAATGAAAATTTTGTCATTAATCACTTTCCCCCATGTCGTTCCTAACCCGTAAAAGCTTTGTTCGTATTCAGAACACAATTTAAAGGAAAAGTCCACTTCCAAAAGAAAGATTCACATATAACTTACTCACCCCCTTGTCATCCAAGATGCTCATGTCTTTCTTTCTTCAGTCATAAAGAAATTATGTTTTTTGAGGAAAACATGTCAGCATTTTTCTCCATATAATGGACTGATATGGTGCCCCGATTTTGAACTTCCAAAATGCAGTTTAAATGCGGCTTCAAACGATCCCAAATGTGGTTGTAAACGATCCTAGCTGAGAAAGAAGGGTCTTATCTAGCGTAACGATCAGTTATTTTCATAAAAATAAAACAATTTATATACTTTTTAATGTCAAACGCTCTTCTTGTCTTACTCTGCCTGAAGACTGGGTTGGTACTTCTGCAGTGATGTAGGATGATTTTGAAATGATTTTTGAAGTTGAGGGAGAAAATACGATTGGAGTTTTTCAACATACTCTAACTGTATTGAACCAGAATACACAAAGTTTAAGGAGAGAAAGGCAAGACGAGCGTTTGAGATTAAAAAGTATTTAAATTGTATATTTGAATGAAAATAACTGATCATTTCACTAGATAAGACCCTTCTTCCTCAGCTGGGATTGTTTACAACTGCATTTGGGATCGTTTGAAGCCGCATTTAAACTGCCTTTTGGAAGTTCAAAATTGGGTACCATATCAGTCCATTATATGGAGAAAAATGCTGACATGTTTTCCTCATAAATCATAATTTCTTTATGACTGAAGAAAGAAAGACATGAACATCTTGAATGACAAGGGGGTGAGTACATTATATGTAAATCTTTGTTTTGGAAGTGGACTTCTCCTTTTAAGATATTTTGGATGAATCCTGGGAGGCTTTTGACTGTCACATTATACTGCCAGGTAAATACCACTGTCAAAACCCAGAAAAGTATGAAAGACATCCTCAAAATAGTCCATCTGCCATCAGTGGTTCAATCTGAATTTTATGAGGTGATGAGAATACTTTTTGTACACAAAGAAAAAAAAAAACGATTTTATTCAATAATTCGTCTCCTCCGCGTCAGCGTAGCTCCATTTTGGAGAGTATCCGCTGGACGCAAACTGCGTACGCCATTCTGTGTCAGCCATACCACACGGATGTTTTCTACATATATTTACGCTTCGATTTGAACGAAAACAGCGTATCCGGCGTACGCAGTTTGCGTACGCATATTCTCTCCAAAATGGCGCTACGCTGACGCGGAGGACATGAATTGTTGAATAAAATCTTTTTTTTTCCCTTTGCTTACAAAACGTAATCTCGTCACTTCATAAAATTCAGATTGAACCACTGATGGCAGATGGACTATTTTGACGACGTCTTTCATACTTTTCTGGGTCTTGACAGTGGTATTTACCAGGCAGTCAATGGGACAGTCAAAAGCTTCCCGGTTTTCATCCAAAATATCTTAAATTGTGTTCCAAAGACAAATTAAGCTTTTACGGGTTTGGAACGACATGGGGGTAAGTGATTAATGACCAAATTTTCATTTCGGGGTGGAGTAACCCTTTAATGTTTGTGGTCAATTCTTTAGTTTTTTGTAGTGGCGGACAGTAGTTGCACTTCGTTACTGTACTTAAGTACATTTTTCAAGTATCTGTACTTTACTGGAGTAGTTCTGTTTTGAGTAACTTTCACTTTTACTTCACTACATTCCAAAGCGTAAGATCGTACTTTTTACTTCACTAAATTTCATAAAGCATATCGTTACTCATTATAAAATATCACGTGCTCCGAGACACAAAAGCGATGTCTGATTCATGAATAAACTGATTCTTTTCAATTAACCTGTTAAATCGATTTGCAAATGCGAAACGATTCATTCACAAATTGGAATGATCCGATTGCAGCTGTTCTCAAGTCGACAATTCACTGATTCAAACGATCCGTTTAGAGCGAGTCTCCAGTGAACTGAATTCACAAATAAGAACCGGGAGATGTTGTGAGCGCGCGCGACTGATGCTGCGAAAAGTAAGTTACTAATGTCGAATTTCAGGATTAATTATTGTAATTGAAAATCATATTTAGGTAAAAACTGTCCGTTGTTTGTGAATTAAATCTGAGAAATATTTTCCTATGGCGGATTATGAACCGGACGTCTAACACATTACCAGAAAACAGCTTACTTCCGCATTGAAAAATAAGGTGGATACATTTTTATATTGTTTGGATCAACTAGCCCAGTAGACAGATATGAATGTTTATTCATAACAATACTGAAAATAAGTAAATATTGTTAGCTGATGCTAACTGTCTAGCTAACAAGCTTGCTGGTGCAGTTGAGGTCATTTTTCCAAAGTCCAAATTTTTATTCAGCCACCTAAAGTTAGATAGATTACATCTGAGGAAAAAAGAAAGGATGTGATGTTCAAAACATGGTCACTACAGTATTTATCAAAGTGGGAAGTGATGCCCTCTGGGGCATTTGGCCAGGGGTGTTTTTACACCACAGACAAGGTTTGGGAGGGAAAAAATCATTATTAAAGGGGTCATCGGATTCTAAGTTCACTTTTTCATGTTGTTTGAACATTAATGTGTGTTGGCAGTGTATGTACAAATCTACCCTATAATGATAAAAATCCATGCAGTGGTTTTTAATTAATCGGTAAAAATAATATCCCCTTTTTCAAATTGAGCCATTCTCAGATGCCTGTCGGTGTGGCGTCAGACCGACAGAGGCCACTCCCACAATAGTTGATTGACATGACCTCTTACCTCAGAGCAGAAGTGTGTATAAGCATTTTTTAATGAATCTTTGCGATCGCCTTTCCTTATAACGTGGTAGTTAGGAAGTTTAGCGGCTAATGTAAACAAGATCGTCTTTCCACAGAGAGAAGAGAGGGGCGGGGCGAGCAGAGCTCATTTGCATTTAAAGGAACAACCCCTTAGAATGAGATGATTTTTGCAGAGCTGATTTTGACAAGGTAAAAAGGGTGCTGTTTTACAAAACCATTGAGAATTTTTAATCAAAGGATATTAGAGACTTTTCATTAAGACCCTAAAGAATCATATCAACTTGTGGAAAATGGGCATCCGATGACCCCTTTAAAATATAATTATATTTTCCTTAAAATGTTCTTGCTCACTTCAGGCCTTATTCTCGTGTCATATATAACTGTGACGTTCTGCAAAACAAGCAGCTTTAAAACACGTTTTTCTTACTGGTGAAAATTAGATGGTCAAATCTATTTTCCGTCAGACAGATCGCATTGTAAGCTTCACAGTGCACATTACTACATCACTCGTCAATATAGTCCATATCAACAACAAAAATTTATTTTTACTCCATATAGTGGTTATTTTGAGAAAATCCAAGGTTTTGAACATTAGGATTATAAAAAATATGTTCTAGTATAAAATTAAATTAAGTAGCCTATATAAAATTACAAAATAGATCTATCAGTACTTTTTTACTTGAGTACATAAAAAATCGGGTACTTTTGTACTTTCGCTCGGGTAAAACCGAAAAAGGAGCACTTTTACTTTTACTGGAGTAATATTTTATTATACGTATCTGTACTTTTACTCAAGTACTTGATTTGTGTACTTCTTCCACCACTGTTTTTTTGTGTGGTGGGTCAAAGTATCTCTGTTGCAAGATAAGAATGTGGTACTTTTGGTACAGGTTTAAAGGAAAAAAATCAACAATATGAAAAAAGGTTTATGTTGAGCATTAAATTTGAAATTCAACTCCAAACAGAACTGCAGTATTCTATTCTAGAGTATTCTATATGGCTGCTATTTGATTTCTTGATCCTGTCTCTGTAATATTCTGGTCCCTAGATATGACTCATTTAAAATATATCTATTTTTTCACCTATTTTATTGTCCACCAGATGAAAACTCGACCTGATTGCAAACAGTAAAATAGTAGTATTTTAATTATTCATTCAAAAATGACAGTTCATCTTTAAGGATGCGCTTTGGGGTTGAAAATGTTGTTCATTCTGTTTGTTTACACAGATGTGTACTATATAGGACAGAAAATTAGCACAACCCACTTATTTAAAGCCTTACACGAGCTGCCGAAGTGGCACAGTGAGAATTAGTCCATTATCTGTTTAATTAAATGTTTAATTAGATGTGCCTCTCTTTCCATTTAAGGAGTGCCCAAGTGGTTTGGTTGATGAGGAAACTTTCAAGACCATCTACTCTCAGTTCTTTCCCCAAGGGGGTAAATACATGTGTTTTTCACTAAATCAGTGAATGTGTTTATTGGTTTTGCATGAATTCTGATTTGGAACTAATTGTAAGTTTAGCCTGTTTTTTGTACTGATCTGTTTGTTATTATTTCCTCAGATGCCACCACATACGCCCATTTCCTGTTTAATGCATTTGATCTCGACAGAAATGGCTCAATTCGTTTTGAGGTGAGAATTTCCTAAATCACACTTTTTCTTTATCACCTTCAATTTGTTATTTCTTAATTGTTTATTCTCTGTTCTCTGTGGCAGGACTTTGTGATTGGTCTGTCGGTGTTGCTGAGAGGATCTGTCACTGAAAAGCTCAACTGGGCTTTCAACCTTTATGACATCAACAAGGATGGATACATCACTAAAGAGGTGCGCCCTAAACATTTATGCTGTAATGCTCCAGAGCGTCCATCACTGATGCTTTTGTGAAGTAGACTCAAATAGAGACGTGTGTGAACCTGGTATTTATCACGTTATGGGGACCAGATGTCCCCACAAGGACATTTGTTAGGTCCCCATGAGGAAACAGGCTTATAAATCATGCAGAATGAGTTTTTTTGAGAAAGTAAAAGTGTGCACAGTCTCCTGTGAGGGCTAGGTTTAGGTGTAGGGTAGGTGTAGGGCAATAGAAAATACGGTTTGTACAGTATAAAAACCATTACGCCTATGGAATGTCCCCATAAAACATGTAAACACAACGTGTGTGTGCGTGTGTGTGTAGGAGATGCTGTTAATCATGAAGTCCATCTACGACATGATGGGCAGGTACACCTACCCAAGTGTGCGAGATGAAGCTCCATCTGAACATGTGGAAAAGTTCTTCCAGGTACCAGTACCAAGAACATTTATATGAAGACACGGAAAATCAACTTACACAATCTTACTAGTGCATTAAGATCTTTTACGCTTACTAATTTTTTTTTTTTAATAGAAAATGGACAGAAATCGAGATGGTGTGGTCACTATTGAGGAGTTTATTGAGACCTGTCAGAAAGTAAGTTGATGTTAGAAATGTGTTATTTACTAACAAATTTTGGTGTAAATGGTTTAAAACCAAAAAAAATCTACATTATTGCATTTGAATTTGATGTAAAAAAAAGTACATGAATTATTTGTAAAAAAAAACATTATTTAAATGATCATATTCAGTTGAATGTGAAAATTGCGTAAATAGTTAATAAAACTATGTTGATCACTTCTAATGTGAAAATTTGTTAATGTAAATGTAAATGATCACATTCAGTTTAGTGCAAGGTTTTACATACATTGTGTAACTATTTTTAAGTAAATGATTGCATTTAATTCAATAAAAAGTATGTTAATAGTTTGTATGACCATTGTTACATAAATTCGTCATTTACAGTAGAAAAATTGACACGAATTGTTCTTTAAAAAAAAAAACACTCTTCTGTAAATCATTACACTCAATTCACTGCAAAAATGTACATGAATCATTTGTAAAATCAGTTTTATGAAAAATGATCACATTTAATTCAATGTCCAAATTACATACACTACCACTACTAAGTTTTTGAACAGTAAGATTTTTCATCTTTTTAAAGAAGTCTCTTCTGCTCACCAATTAAGCTTGCATTTATTTGACCTAAAATACAGCAGAAACAGTACGATTTTGAAATTTGATGATGCAAAAAATTTTAAATCTTTAAAATCACAGAAATGAATTACATTTCAAAATATATTCAAATAGTAAACAGTTACTTTAAATAGTAAAAATATTTTTTTTTTTGTACTGGATCAAATAAATGCAGGCTTGGTGAGTGGAAGAGACTTTCGTTAAAAAAACATTAAAAATTTTTGACTGCCTGTGTAAATACTAGTAAAACCATTCATATGTAAATAATCACATTCAGTCCAATGTGAAAATTCACATAAATTACTTCTTATGTAAATGCATTATTTAATAAACAAATTACGTAAATTGTATATAAAGTGGAGAAAATTAGAACAATCTGTAAATACTTGATTTTCTGAACTCTTGTTAATCTTCATCGCATTAATCTTCAAAACAGAAGGAATATTAGCTGTAGGTCTACCACTGTTTGACAAAATAATCAAGGCATTTCAACAAAAATCTGTATTTTGTGGAAAACTGTGAACAAAATTAGAGAACAGTAACCACTGTAGCACGAAAAGAAGATTAAGGCTAAAATTTTGGAGAAGTCAGACTTCTATAAAACAGGCTGAGACAGATCCTTACCCTGTTCAGCTGAACTGGCAAGCAATTCCAGCTGCAGTGTTGAACCAGTTATCCTGTTTTCTTGTGAATTTATCTTACGTGGACATCTAGCCTTTTTGAGGGACTTGAATGAATGAATTAATGTCATTGTAAACCTGCAATTTTCGAGAAATCACAGATTTGGAATGACCAACTTCTCTTGCAAAGGCAATGGCATAGATTAACACCAATAACATGGAGGTATCTGTAAGTGTTTCTTTCTCTCTAAGGTTGATGGCGACCAATTTAAACGGTCATAACTGATTCTTCTTTTGCTTTCCAGGATGAAAACATCATGAACTCCATGCAGCTCTTTGAAAATGTGATATAGGATGGGAGTGGAGCGATATAAAGCTAAAACAGCCCTCAGTGTCCCAATCCAGTTCTCTCCACATGTCTATATACCAAACTAGCACAGCAGTCACTCTCTGTCTTGTCCTGTAGCACTACTCCCATGCCTGCTGCACTCCGTAGAATCGTATAGACCAACACATAGCCTACAGTATGGCATCATAGTTTGTACTTCACAGCAGGACTACTTTTAAAAAGAAAAGCCTGGACGGCTGGGATCCTTCCAGTTGCTAAATACCGGCAACCATGTGGTGGAACTTTCGGATCAGAATGAACAAATGAAGTAGCAAAGCCACGTTTTGTATCACTGGTTGATGGATTCCAATGGGCTCTCTGACGTCCGTATAAAAACCATCACCGCTCTGGACTGCTATCTTCTGCCTTATGGATGAGGGACATTACAAGACTCAATCTCAACCTTCCAGATTCCATAGTTTGAAGGACAGTACAGTAACTATGGATTTCAAGGGACCCAAAGGAGAGTCTAGCACCAATGACGATTTAAAGCACACCAGAGACTACACGTAATACTCACCAAAAGAACAAAATAAATGTGATGAAAACCGACCTGAAGCATGCCTGTCCAAATATGTGAGATATTTGTGATTTTCTTGCATGGAGACTGACAAAAGTTGTACATTTTCTTCCTTGTAAGCCAGTAGGTCCCACAGAAGACTGTAAGCAAACTAAAGCAACTGTATGCGTGAAGTTACATAGTGTACCGGTGTTAATAAGTTCTGCTCAAACCTGTATTGCACATATCAGTGGGGCCAGGATGATTTGTTTGGTCACATTTGATTCTTGCACAGCAATGAGGTATATTAAAAGTTATATTTACAGTGTAGGCATTTTAGAAGTATAGAAGTATGTTTTATTTTCAGGAATGTATTTATTTGTCAGGCGGTGTCTAATGGAATGCAGGGTTTGGGCATGAACGGACATGTCCTGGTTATTAAACATGTGGTTTACAAGTTTTATTATGCTCATTTGAAAAAAAAAAAAAAATCATTTAGATTTTGCTATATATATTTGAAAAGGACTGAGATATATATACTGTACTAGAAGCTTGTTTATCTTTATTTTTTGCTTTTGCCCACATGTTGGTTTGTAAAAGTTACATATTATTTTATCAAGTACAAGATGCTTTGGGAATCTCATGTTTGACAGTTGTATTATCAGGAACATGGATAGCTTTTACTACCACCCAACAGTCCCCTTTTATTTGGGGATGGTGGGAGACTATTGCTCACCTATAAAGCAACAAATACTATGATGAAGGTGAAGTTTAAGATTCAAAGTTAATTAAAAGTGTTTTTAGTTCATTTTCAGTAGCAACACCTAAATTACCTAAAAGCTCTTATTTATTTATTCTTTGTTTATTTGGTTGGAGCAGATACAGTTTAATGTAGATCCAATTAATAAAAGATGCACTAATCTTGAGCAAAACCAGTGTGTTTCTGTTAATGTTACTGATGATTTCAATGACAGTATCACTATCAGCGCTACTGGATCTTAGCGCAACATTCGACACTATCGACTACATCATTCTTTTGTGCAGAGTACAAAATTATGTTGTCATCAGTGGAATCCCATTGGCATGGTTCAAGGTTTACTTATCTGACCGTCATCAGTTCGTAACAGTTTGGTGTGCCACAAGGCTCAGTACTAGGACCACTGATTTATACCGTTTACATGTTACCCTCAGGAGATTTCATAAGGAAACATGGTGTTAGCTTTCAGTGTTATGCTGATGATGCTCAGCTCTATATTTCTTTGCAGCCTGATGAAACATACTAATTCGCAAATCAAATGAAATGCAAAATTATTGATATAAAAACTGGATAACTAGAAATTTTCTACTGCCTACTGAAAAAACAGAAGTGTTTATTATCGAAAAAAAAACTGCTATGTCAATTCTTCGTCATCATTTAGGAACCTAGGTGTGCTATCTTGATAGCAATCTTTCTTTTGAAAGCCATGTTCCTAGTATTTGTAAACCTAAATTTTTATATCTCAAAAATGTATCTAAATTACAACCTATGCTCTCTGTCAACTGCAAAAATGTTAATTCATGTAATCATGACCTCAAGGTTAGCTTATTCTAATGCTTTATTGGGTTGTTGCTCTGCGTGCTTGATAAACAAACTCCAGCTGTTCCAAAATTTTGCAGCAGCTGGAGTTTTTACTAGAACCAGGAACTATGACCATATTAGCCTGGTTCTGTCAACACTGCACTGGCTCCCTATTAAACATCATATACATCTTGCTGATTACTTTGCAACTAATTGGTTTAGCACCTCCACATTTGAGTGAGCTTGTATCATATTATAGTCCTTTACGTCCGCTGCGTTGTCAAAACTCCAGCCATTTGATAGTACCTGGAATATTAAAATCAACTGCGGATGGCAGATCCTTTTTCTATTTAGTGCCTAAAGTGCCTAAGACACGTCTCTTTAACTCTGAATACACATAGCACATTATCACATTTCTATAATTCAAATCCGTTAAAGGATTGTTAGGCTGCATGAAATAGGTCAACCGGAACCGGGAACACTTCCCATAACACCCAATGTGCCCGTTACATTGTCAGAAGAATGCCATCTGGTCTAATTTTATTGTATTTCGTTCTTATTCTGAGGTCACCATATAGCCACCCGGATCCAGTCCGTTTCCAGACCAGATTGTCACCATATCCACCCAGATCCAGTCAGTATCTTGCCCAGATGGTGGATTGGCACCTAGAGATGACCTCTACAGCCCTGAATGTCAGCGGAGATCTTGACAATTAGATGAGCCCTAGAGACAGATCCCCTGTGAAGACCTCATCACCTAGACAGCCACTGGGACAAGACCACGGGAACCAGACAAGTCCTCTGTACGGTCTGACTTGTGTTGCAGCCTGGAACTAAACCACACCATGCTGGTTTCATCTGGCCAGAGGAGAACTGGCCCCCTGAGTGTGGTTTCTCCCTAGGTTTTTTTTTTTCCATTTCTGTAACCAACAGAGTTTTGGTTTCTTGCTGCTATTGCCTTTGGCTTGTATAGTTGGGGACGCTTAAATTCTGTCAATACTGTCAGCTTAATTGCACAAATAGTATTAAATCTGAACTGAGCTGGACGATGACATCACAGAATCATGATGAACTGACTTTAACTGAAAAATTGACTGTTTGCTATTGCCCAAGTACCGGTGGTGTGAGGACCCTATTGGAATTGCTCAATTTCTTCTTCCTCTTCTTCTTCTCTAAAATGCATTTTTTGAGGGCCTAAACATGCTCGAAAACTCATGAAACTTTGCACACATGACAAAAGTGGTGAAAATTTACATCTGGTATGGGTTTCAGAAGTTGGTGTGTCAAAATGGCTCAATAGCGCCACCTATAAAAATTCAATGAAGTGCCCCTCGAGCTGTTTTACATACATTTACGAAATTCGGTAGACACATGTAACACCAATACCTACAAAAAAACCATCATGAAGTCTGTTATTTGGAATTTTCTCTGCATGTTTTGTCCCGTTTTTGCCATTTTCAGGCGTTGTCTTTAAATGAACTCCTCCTAGAGAGTTAAACAGATCAACACCAAATTTGGTCAGTCTAATCTAAAGCCCTTTGTGACGTTAAATTGCAAAAATCTTGAGTTTTCGTTGAAGGGTGTGTCTGTGGCGATGTTAAACTGCAAAGATCTCAAACTTCACATGTTTGACAAGAGTTCTGGCCTGAACACATCTAAACACCAATATTCCATTACAATCATATCATCACCTGCTGGCAACATGCAGGAAATGACTTGTTTTACACTAACTTAAAGGAACACTTCACTTTTTTTTGAAAATAGGTTCATTTTCCAACTCCCCTAGAGTTATACAGATGTGTTTTACCGTTTTTGAATCCATTCAGCCGATCGCCGGGTCTCGCAGTAGCACTTTTAGCATAGCTTAGCATAAATCATTGAATCCGATTAGACCATTAGCATCTCACTATAAAATGACTAAAGAGTTTCGATATTTTTCCTATTTAAAACTTGACTCTTCTGTAGTTGCATCGTGTACTAAGACTGATGGAAAATGAAAAGTTGTGATTTTCTAGGCCGATATGGCTAGGAACTATACTCTCATTCCTCTCATCAGTAATCAAGGAATTTTGCTGCCGTACCATGGGTGCAGCAGGCGCAATGATATTACGCAGCGCCTGAAAGTGACCAGCACTAAGTTTGTGTAGATGCAGAGTTGCAGCCGGCAGAGTTGATGGCTGCGTAATATCATTGCGCCTGCTGCACCCATGGTACGGCAGCAAGGTTCCTTAATTGTTACGCCGGAATGAGAGTATAGTTCCTAGCCATATCGGCCTATAAAATTTAAAACTTTTCATTTTCCGCCAGTCTTAGTACACGATGCAACTACAGAAAAGTCAAGTTTTAAATAGGAAAAATATCGAAACTCTTTAGTCATTTTATAGTGAGATGCTAATGGTCTAATCGGATTCAATGATTTATGCTAAGCTATGCTAAAAGTGCTGCCGCCAGACCCAGAGATCGGCTGAATGGATTAAAAAACGGTAAAACACATCTGTGTAACTCAGGAGAGTTGGAAAATGAACCTATTTTCAAAAAAATTGGAGTGTTCCTTTAAACATGCATTGTCTGATCTGCACCAAACTTCACATGGGTTTGAAGTTTAGTGACTGGAAAACATAATTAGGGAGTGTTTGCTCATCTGTAATACATCTATAGAACGCTTTTTATCAGATGTCACATAGACATCTATTAGATGTCTTTAAGATGTTTATGATTTAAAATGTATGTAAAACTGACAGACGTCTGTCAAATGTTTGTACACAGCAGATGCTTTCCAGATCAACGATCTGTAACACATCTTGCAGATTGTACATGTGCTATCTGGGTAAATAAAACCTTTTTTTGTCTTTGGGAATTCATTTTTCATTAACTTTATTAAATATATATTTTTTATTTATTTAGAAAATACCATATACACAGCAAGAAGTTGACTCCTTGACTTTATGCAACAGAAATTTTACACATTTTATAACCTATTTGCACCACCTGCTGGCAACAGTTTCCTGTGAGAAACGGAGCGGGTGAGAGTAAGAGTCCTGGCCTGAAGACATCTAATGGCCAATATTTAGTTATAATCATAGCGCCGCCTGTTGGTGACAGGATATGTCACGCTTCATACTAACTCGAGCATACCGTGTTCAATCTGCACCAAACTTTATATGTTTGATCAAAGTCCAAGCTTAAAGACATCTACATGCCAATATTCAGATATATAGTCATAACGCAAACAACTGGCATCAGGAAGTTTGCTACATTCCTCCTATATTTACCACTTTAAATGCATATTGCTCACCGTTTGCTGTTTTTTTCTAAAACCACCGAGTGGCAGTGAGCCCGGATGCGAGGGCCCTTTCAAAGCTGCTTGCAGCTTTAATGACAAACTATTTTCCTGTTTGACACTGTAAAGCTTTGACACAACCTGTATTTCATAAAGCGCTATATAAAGGTGACTTGACTAGACTTGATGTGTGTCAACTAGCAATCACACTGAGTTACTTTAAAGGAGTGGCTCTCTTTAGACTTTAAATTTAAACTTTAAAATGAAAACAATATCAAATTCAAAATATAATAAATAATAAAATAAAGTTGTTGTTTTTTGTTTTCAATTCAGACTTCAGAAATTTTTTTTGACGAGTAGGGTTAGGGTGTGAGAAAGGTCCCAATTATTATAAGACTAACTCCCATGTATGACAAAAATATAAACTGAACCCAAGCAGGATATGGGAGAAAGACTTGCTCCTTAACACAGTGATGTGAAACTAAATATCTGTGGGTATGACTCTAAATGTGTTTACATAGAATATCATGTCCTTACAGAAAGGCTTGACCCCATTTGCTGTGTTTATAAAAGTCTGCATGTGATCCGGTTCATGCTGAAGACACATCTCCATTTTGTTTGCTTTGGGTAACTGACTAGGGAATATAATCCTTTCTAATCGTTGTACTCTCTTGTGTTGTTCATCTTCACATTTCCCATAATATCTTTATATCTGATTTCTATCTTATCACAGCTTCTATATAATTCTTTGAAATGTCCGTTAAAAGTATTAACCATGTAAGATGTGAGTGAAGACCATAGACCCACTAACCTACATCCATCAATTAGCACCGTAGATTAGCTACTGATTCAGGCCGTGAGCTCTTAAATAAACAGGAAGAAGAGAAGTCAACACTGTTTAGTTCTTATTCGTGTATTATGAAAGCACTGCGGCTAGCAAACTAGGATTATTTCCCCCATCTGTTCAGGTCTGCCTCTCACCTGCTGCTATTTCCAGGAGTGACATCACTTCCTGTGTGTGCATTTCTGACCAGAAATACATTTATTGATTCATGCTGTTTATAGCTTAAGTGCAGATATTAAATTACGGAAGACGCAACGTATGTCGTGTTGTCTTGTGTCATCATACGAATGTATGATTATAAACAGGGTGTGATTCGTTAAAAATGAAAATCATTTGTAAATAGAAAACAACTGTTTAAACTGAAAAAGCTAAGTTAAATGAAAAATGTTTAACTAACTTATTGACTATACCATGTACAGGCCCAGGAGGTTTAAAAAACTGTCAAACACACAAACAATGATCACGCTTGTATTATAAACGGTGTAGGCATATTGAAACCCACTCTTTCTTCCACAAAGCGCTTATTTTAGGCATACCAGTCGACGCACATCCATTATTGTTAAATCCCACTCCAATTATGTTCTCCAGTCACTAAACCTAAGTAAAGATCGGGCAAGTGAGTAAAGTGACGATGCTTTATACACATTTCCTTTTCTAGTTGTTCTCCTTCCCTTGCTGCTTACATCAAATAGTAAATTAAATAATAAAACCATTTTTGTCTGTGGGATTTTTTTTTTAAATATTATTATTGTATTGTATATACATATATTTTATGTACTTAGAAAATAAGAACAATTGACATTTTATAACCTATTTACACCACCAGGGGGAGTACTGAGTCATATTGAAGGTACTGCATAACATTTCCTGAGGGCACATTATTACTTTTGTGTGCATATTTCGTAAATTTCCATTTTTAAGAAGTAGAAGTAATTTCTAAGTAGTAGAAATTACATGTAGACAAATATTTGTCTCCTTAAATGTGTCTAGTGTTACTACCAAAAATAAAATGAACCAATATAATAAAACCACCCATACGTTTCTGTATTTATCAAGTCTGTGTGTACATCTGTCCAGTCACTGGTATTCTCATCTCCCTTAAACCCTTCACTTTAAGCTTAGCAAAACCCTAAATGTAACATATAATTAAGTACACAACAAGCTGTTCTTCTGTGTCTTCAATGGCCCTCTGTTGAGGGAAAATAGTGACCTCCCTGTGTGTCTGCATTACATGTTCTAGTGGTTTATTCCCCAGATGATTGTAATTATATAATTTGCTTTTGTAATGGTGATGTTGAAAAACAAGGCTGTAGTTAAAGGTTATTTTTATTCCATCCTGTTGGAAATTTACTTGTATTTTTTTTGACCGGCCTTTGGTTCGGTATTGCATTGCTCAAAACTGTACTAAAATAGACAAATGAAAACATGCTTTTCCAAGCGTACAGTTCTCACTGTTTTGTGATTTGGAAAGTGCAGCTCAGATTATTGGTGTCATGCCGTTATGTAGCCTCGCGGTTACAGAATGTAGGTCAATTAAGTAATGGCGCAGTTCAGTTTGAATACCGAAAGGGGGCGATAAGAAACGCCACGAATGGGATTTGAATCGGCTAAAAAGCTTTTTATTTAAAATATTATTTATTTTTAAATTATTCAAGAGTTGTGTTTATTTGATTTTAAGATATGTACACATGTTTGCCGTTTATTTTTCCCCAACCTCAACCTTTTTGGTTGTTATTTGTATAACTGTATATTCTTTGTTGTAAATATGTCTCTTCAAAAAAAGATTAAAAACAGACTGGCGGCGCCATTTTTATTGTTAAAACAGCAGCACATTGGAGGAAATGGGAGTCCTGTGAGGCAGCTAGGGGGCGTGTGAAGGATGTAGCATTGAGCGGGCTTATGGAATCACAGGGGCAAACACGACACCGGCGATGGTGATGACTGTGGTATTGCGTCATCACATATAAACAATTCTATTGGCCGAGAGTCGTCCGTGGGTGGGGCTTACAAGCGTTTCGATGTCAGAGTTTGTTTTGAGCATGCGTTGAAATGTGCCCCGTGTGCTGTGTGTATGTCCGTGTGTTGCTATATAACAGGGAAAAGTCGTTCCACTCGTCTCCTGCTCATCATATAAGCCAGCCTAGCAAGAGGACCATGTCTTGCTAAAGGTGTTTGGTCAAAGAAAGTCGCTGTGTTTGTATTTACCCTTAGTAGTGGTGAAGTAGGACACTCAGTGCTGCTACCAGGTACCACGACAGAACACAAGGGGAAATTACAGAAGAGGACAACGATTTTTTTTTCTTCCTGGAAAGGTGAGGAAGATCGACTCAGTGTGTTTTATTCAACAAGCAGTGTATTGTGATTGTAGATATACATTTTCCTGATATATTTGATATAATAATAATGATAATAATGATAAAAATGTCCTAGTTGCATCATATCAACACCTCAGGATTCCAGTCCGAGAGATGCGATGCAACTGTGTAGAAATCTCCTTTATCACTGGGTTGCTTATATTTACAATAAAGACGATGCTGTTATATGATAACGTAGAATTTTCCTATTTGGATTAAGTGTGTGTATATAAGACATTTTGAAATACGGATGGCGTTCACCACTTGATCTGTCTGTTGGGCCATTTAGATGTTGAATAACGGGCTCTTTTTTTTAAATACCACGTGCTTTCATCTTGTCTGGTTGGTATTTTCTCATCTTATAATAACTAGCAGTGACAGCGAGTTAAGCTCTTTTTTTTACTGGCTGCGCACATGCTTGACGCTTGCATCACTTTATTCAGGTGTAATAACACAAGAATACATTAAAATGTCACGTTTAATTAACCTAAACCCAACACAAGAACTAGTATATGGTATAGAAAGGAGTGAAACAATTATGTGTCCGATGTGATGATTAGATAGTTTAAATATTAAACATTCTTATCTCAGCTGATTAAATAAAGGGAAACTTGTTTTGATTATCTTTGACAGGTATGTCAAAGTTGGTGTGATAGATGTGACAAAGAGAGAAGCATGTGAGGAATATGTGAGCCGGTTCATACCTGACGTCATCATCTGTGACTCATGTGATGGAACCTGGATCCTTATTGTTTGTGCCTCATTAAATATAATGAAAGGTTTTGTTAATTGTTGCATGGTTCTGTGATTTCCCAACTGGAAATGGTGTCTAAGGAAATGAGTGGGCTAGTAAAAGTTTCTATGTTAACTTTGAACTATACAGTTGTGTCCTTGAGCTAGACACTTAGCTGGGTTATAGTTCCTGTTATAACATGCTTTGGATGAAAGTGTCAGCTGAGTAACCAGTAAGTAATTTATAAACAGTCAGATTTTCACAGACATGGAAAATCGGAAATATTATGAAATGATGATGAGGCCTGGAAATGTTACGTAAATTTGTTCAATCTTAAAAGGTTTTGTGTAGTAAATATAAACTACTATTCAAAGCTTTGGAGGTTGGTAAGATATATATATATATATATATATATATATATATATATATATATATATATATATATTATTTATATATTATTTATATATTTATTTTTTTTTTTTTTTCATGCTCACCAAAGCTGTTTTTATGTGATTACGAATACAGTAAAAACAGTAATACTGTGAAATATTATCACAGTTTAAAAAGTAATTTATTCTGTGATGGCAAAGCTGATTTTCAACATCATTACTCCAGTCTTCAGTGTCACATGATATTTCAGAAATCGTTCTAATATGTGACCCTGGACCACAAAACCAGTCATAAAGGTCAATTTTTTTTTAAACAGATATATAGATTATCTGAAAGCTGAAAGCTTTCCATTGATGTATGGTTTGTTAGGATAGGACAATATTAGGCCAAGATACAACTGAAGAGTTCAGATGCAAAACCAGCTAAATCCATCTGACGTCTTTCTTTAAAAAATGCATTTTTTATCAGGCTCAGATGTATAGGTTTCTATGTAAGTACCGGTACTTCTGATTGGGCTGAAGCTGTTATTTTAGCGAGTTTGACGAAAAAGTATTTAATGGACGTATAATATGTGTTGAGAGCATTTACTCAGTATCATTCTCATTTTTGACTGATGGCTTTTAGCTGGTTTTGCATCTGAACTCTTCAACTATTTGGAAAAACTGGAATCTGAGGGTGAAAAAAAAATTAAAATAGTGAGAAAATCGCCTTTAAAGTTGTCCAAATGTAGCTCTTTGCAAAGCATATTTCTAATAAAAAAAATACGTTTTGATATATTTATGGTAGGAAATTTACAAAAAATCTCCATGGAACATGATCTTTACTTAATATCCTAGTGATTGTTGTCATAAAAGAAAAATTTATGGTTTTGACCCATACAATGTATTTTTGGCTATTGCTACAAATATACCCGTGCTACTTAAGACAGGTTTTGTGGTCCAGGGTCGCATATGATTATTTGGTGCTCGTGAAACATTTCCTATTATCATCAATGTTGAAAACATTGTGCTGGTTAATATTTTTGTAGAATGAATAGAAAAACAAAGTTTTAAAGAAAAACATTTATTTAAAATCTAAATCTTTTGTAACATTATAAATGTCTTTACTGTCACTTTTAAGCAGTAGTGTTTGTTTATAATTTTCCTCATCGGTAAGATATTGACCCTTGTAGAGCAAAACTTTCCACAAGCCATCTTGATAAGATGGTCCTGTCTGTTTAGGGTTTCAATGGAAAAATTTGTACATTCATGGAAAAATGTGTGCATTAATATGCACAATTTTTCAGCAGTTAATATAAAACTTGCAACCTGACATACAAATGTAACTTCTCTTTTGCAATCTCTATGAAATTATTTTCTTTAACCCAGCAATCATTAATGATTGGAAGTGGAAATCATTTGATCCAACACTATGAGGATTCTGAAGTATGTATGGCAAAACATGCCCTCAACCCATGCTCTCCTATTTGCTTGTGAGTCATTCACAGTGTAAGTACTGCTTTGAGGGTTTGTGTAAATGATGCCGGAAATATCCATTCATATGATATAGTATGAAATATTAACACTATAGGACAGTATTTTACCAGTGTAGATAAGGGCTCAGTTTGATCCCATTTGGTAAAGATAAAGCATTAATTGATTCTACTCTATTTGAGCCAATTGTTTAATATAAACTGAAAGACATCAAGGATTGCATAAACAGTTTAGATAAACAGATGTAGCTCTGAGGAACTCAGACTGGATTGTGGCAGCTGTATTTTACAACACAGGCTGTCAAGCAGCAGAAGACTCTTTTGAGTGGAATGCTTTGCTTAAACAAATCTGTTGTGCTTGGTTTGGACTTGCCTCAATATTGTACAGAGAAGTTAAAGGCAATGGATCCTTATAGTTATAGACGTATATTTTCTCCTTCATTAAATATTAATGAATGTGTACATAGATGGTTAAATTAAAGTTTGTTTTTTAATTGCTTTTCTCATTTGAATCAGCATTTGTCAGCACAAGTCGCAATTCACTTGTCAATCCAAACATGCCTAGAAGTGGATTGTTTAAGAAATTGCCAATTAACTGTATTGATTTCTCAGAGCTTAACTAAGTAAAGTGAGAACTGTGTAATTAAAGGGCAAAGCTGAGTGAGCGTGCAAAGCTGACAGTGCAAAACATTATCTAACACCACTGGAAAAACAAGGGGGTATTTAAGGTCTTTCTTCCTCTTTTTGAGTCTTTCTTTTTCTCAGTCATCTGATCACTCACAAAATGGGGTTTAGTCCCTTGAAGCGAAAAAAAATGTCATCGCTCTCACTCACGCTATTTCTGTCTTTTTCAAACCAATTCTGATTCTCTGTTCTCTTTTTCTGTCTCTTTCTTTTTTTTCGTTGCATTGTAAGTCTTTTTTTATCTTTTACAGAACAAGTGGGTACAAGCTGTTGTTTTAAATAACACTTTTTGTAGTTGGGTTTTTTCTTTCTTCTGTGGAAGAATTTGGAAAAAAAAAAACAAAACACTACCAGTCAAAAGTTTTTGAACAGGAAGATTTCTAATGTTTTTTTTTTTTTTTTTTTTTAAAGAATTCTCTTCTGAGCTTTCTATTCATCAAAGAAACCTGAAAAAAACTCTACTAGGCTGTTTTCAACATAATAATAATAATAATAATAATAATAATACATGTTTTTGAGCAGCAAATGAGAATATCAGAATGATTTCTGAAGGATCATGTGATTGGAATAATGATGATAAAAATTCAGCTTTGAAATCACTGAAATAAATTACATTTTAAAATATATTCAAACAGAAAACAGTCATTTTTAATAGGAAAATCATTTCAAAATTGTGCTGTTTTGCTGTACTTTTGATTAAATAAATGCAGGCTTGGTGAACAGAAGAGACTTTTTTTAAAAAAAACATTAAAAATCTTACTGTTCTAAAACTTTTGACTGGTAGTGTATATCAGTTTTGGTAACTTGTATGTTTAAACACAGAGACATTTCTCAAAATATTTTCTTTTATGTTCCACAGAAAAAAAAGTTATACTGGTTTGGAACATTGTAAATGTGAGTAAATTATTTGTTAGCTATTCCTTTTAAGGTTTTCTAGTTTTATTAAATAGCAACTTATGAATTGCATCTATTGGCCTCTGATTGAGGTCTCATCTATATATTACTTACATAATTAAGATCTTGTTGGTTTGCTGTAATGCAAGTTGTGAGGACATCACATCTTGATGAAGACTTGTTTAGTAAGATTTTACCAGAAAGGTTTCATATTTAAAAAGTGTTTATTTTTGTTTTATTTTGTGTTTATGTATCTCTTGTATTATTCAATCTCAGTTTTTTTACATAAATTGCCTCACCCTTTCAGTTTTTCATGTCCCAGAGTGCAATATGTCTGATTTAACACCATCATTTAACAGGGGATTTTGTGTAATTTTCTTTTTCTTTTAAGTTTGCATAATTAGTTGAGTCAGGGTTCATAATTCTGCCAAATCAGGGTTGAGACAAAGGTTGCTCAAAGCAATATCTTCTTTAGCAAAGGGCAGAAATGTGTGGCATTTAATGAATGTTTGAGCTTTTAGCTAACACTATGTTGACACTAGACACGAATGGCTTGATGTGATGCAACAAAAGATAATACCATCCATTATAATCAGTGATTCTGTCTACACTGGATGCTACACTGGATGTTCACGCTATACTTCTGACAGGAGGGACAAGTGAATATGCAACGGTCACTGTGTTGAGTCTAGTGTAGACAGTCTCTAGCTGTTGTGGCATGGTTGCATCCAGTAAACTGCTGGTGCTTTTCTTCAGTAAACTCTTTGAATCTCTTTAATTTGATTCACTCACGTCAAAAAAAGAAGGGACCATTAGGCTGTTGTTCTTATTACAACTTTATATTTTATGTGCATACAGCACCTCACAAACATGCAAGGAGCATACATAATTTGTGTGACACTCCTTAAAAGTAAAAGTATTAAGTACTTTAAAGGAGAAGTCCACTTCCAAAACAAAAATGTACAGATAATGTACTCACCCCCTTGTCATCCAAGATGTTCATGTCTTTCTTTCTTCAGTCATAAAGAAATAGTTTTTTTTTTTTTTTTTGAGGAAAACATTTCAGCATTTTTCTTCATGCTATGGTGCCCCGAGTTTGAACTTCCAAGATGGTGTTTAAATGCGGTTATAAACGATCCCAGCCGAGGAAGAAGGGTCTTATCTAGCGAAACGATTGTTTATTTTCATTTTTAAAAATACAATTTAAATACTTTTTAATCACAAATGTTCATCTTGTCCTGCTCTCCCTGAACTCTGTGTATTCTGGCTCAAGACAAAAAATCGTATTTTCTCCCTCAACTTCAAAAATCATTTCAAAATCATCCCACGTCGCTGCAGAAGTCCCGACCCAGTCTTTGCAAAGTGAACATGCAAAGATCATCAAACACCCTTAACAAAAAAAGGTAAAACAGCGATATAGGACTATTTTGAAGTTGAGGGAGAACATGAGATGGGAGTTTTTCGACATACCCTAACTGTCATGAACCGGAAAAAAACAGTTCAGGCAGAGTAAGACAAGTTGAGCGTTTGACATTAAAAAGTATATAAATTGTATTATTTGTATGAAAATAACAGATCGTTTCACTAGATAAGACCCTTCTTCTTCAGCTGAGATTGTTTACAATTGTTTGAAGCCGCATTTAAACTGCATTTTGGAAGTTCAATCTCGGGGCACAATATCAGTCCATTATATGGAGAAAAAACTTTTCATTACAACTGAAGAAAGAAAGACATGAACATCTTGGATGACAAGGGGGTGAGTACATTATATGTGAATCTTTGTTCTGGAAGTGGACTTTGTGTGTGAATGTGTTCAGGGTTTGACTTTTCACAAGAATCTTCACAAATCAGCTTAGCAGAAAACTGCACTGCATTCATAACTTATGCATTTTGTGACAAAACTTATTTTTTTTTGGAGAATGACCCTCACGTTGGCCTACCGTAATGTTAAAACAACAGCAGTTAAGCAGAGGGTGATCTCTTTTAATTTGAGCTGTATTTGAACTGATCTAACTGCATATTCGGAATTAAATCTTTACACTGTTTCTCTCCAAGTACCCTTTTTAGCGACTTGCTTTGAATTTTTATGTGTGGTTGATCTTACATGACCTCGAAAGCAGACAGTCCGGGTCACATGTACTTGACAGCATGCCTTTTCAATTTGGCTGACGATGTCCTTGATGGTGCTCTTTTTTGTTGTTGTTGTTGTTGTTGTTGTAAAATTAGCAGATAGTGGCTTTTGTAATTTGGACTTATTTAGTAAAGTTCAGACCTAAAACACTGTTTTTCTGACTTTAATCAGCCTGTTCTTATTGAACACCATTTAATTGTGCCACATCTCTTGAGATCTTTTATTTGATCCATACCTCTATAAATCTCCCTTGCTGTGGTGCAGTAAATCTGGGGCAGACTAGATTCAAGCCCTCACTTTTCTGCTGACAGAAGCTCTTCAGATCCCCCCGTTGAGTCAAATGCCCCCTTCCTTTCTGTGGGATCCCTTTGTGTTTAATTGATGTGCATCCAAGAGACTCGGTGGATATTTTCATTTCTAAAGGAATTTGTCATTCTTTGATATTCACTGTATAATAGTTTGCCCTGCACTCCCCTGCGGAGGTGCGCTGTGATGTATAAATCTCCTCTCGCAGTGCCCGGGGCAGCGGTCCTGTGGTGTCAGGCTCCTACGGTGCTGCGCTATTGTCACTAATCTCACTTCACCACTGAGAGGCCTAATTAAACGGCATATTTGAGTGAATTAGCTGGTAAAGAGGAATGTGTTGTCATGGTGTGTAGAAAGGTCGACTCTTTCTTGGGGGGAAAACCAAGCATGTTGTTGACGTGAAAATCAGGAATGATGACTCAGGGCAAGGGGTTTTTAAACTTTTTATTGGCAAAGATCAACAAACATAAAGTCAGATCTATATTATTTTATACAGATTCATTTATACTGTTTGAAAATTTCAGTGTTCATCAGAAATGACTTTGAATTAGCTTTGTGCAAGTTCTGTTTAGGGCTGCTCCCTGATGGTTAACTAACCAGAAGAGGGTTTGTTGACCAAAATTTTATTAGTCGCTTAGTTGCAGAAAACAAATTCCACAGGAAGTGGCAAAGTCACGCAGTGCGTGACAGACAGGTTGTTAATTGCTGGTCTATGTGGTAATACAGTACATCAGACAGGACATCCAAACACTCACTTATCATTCATCGACCTCAAATATGGCTTTTCATCTGGAAAGATATATGTAGTAGCAACTTTACATCAATCTAATGTTAACCCCAGTGTGGAAACTGAATAGTAGCACGCTTACTGCATGACAGATGGAGGCGTCCATCTGCTCATCATCGTCATTTTTGGTCATACAGATAAAAGTAGTACATCTTTCGAGTCTGTAAAGACTCTACGTTTATTTGTGTGCACTCACAATAACAATGAAGCATTGTGCTTTTGTAAAATAATTCATGCAAACAGAATACGCTTTCTGCTGTCTTCGAAACTCTGTATACTTGCTTTATAGGCATGACAAATATATCTATAGAGAGTGAAATGTCTATTTTCAAATGAACCAATTAAAATAGAAAACAAATATTTTCAGATTATGTTATTTGTTTATCTGAAAATGACTTATCTCTGTCAATTCGCTTTCAAAGCAACATTTAAAATTTTGGTAACACTTTCAGTATAGGGACACTGTTTACTAGTTGCTTATTAGCATGCATATTACTAGCATATTGGCTGTTTATTATTACCTATAAAGCACATATTCTGTATTACCATATTCTACATCCCTAATCCTACCTAATAACTAAACTTAAAGGAGAAGTCCACTTCCAAAACAAAGATTCACATATAATGTACTCAGCCCCTTTCAAAACTTTCAAAATGTAGTTTAAATGCGGCTTCAAATGATCCCAGATGCGTTTGTAAACGATCCCAGCCGAGGAAGAAGGATCTTATCTAGACCTTATCCAAATGATCGGTTATTTTTATTAAAAAAATACAATTGAAATACTTTTTAATCTCAAACGCTCATCTTGCCTTTCTCTCCCTGAACTCTGTGTATTCTGACTCAAGACAGTTAGGGTATGTCGAAAAAACTCTTACTTTCTCCCTCAACTTCAAAAATCATTTCAAAATCATTCTACATCACTGCAGAAGTACCGACCCAGTCTTTGCAAAGTGAACATGCAAAGATCAAACACCCTTAACAAAAAAGGTAAAACAGCGATATAGGATGATTTTGAAGTTGAGGGAGAACATGAGATGGGAGTTTTTCAACATACCCTAACTGTCATGAACCGGAACAAAAACACTCTAGGCAGAGTAAGACAAGACAAGCGTTTGGCATTAAAAGTACATAAATTGTATTATTTATATTAAAATAACCAATCGTTACACTAGATAAGACCCTTCTTTCTCGCATTTCAAAATCGGGGCACCATATCAGTCCATTATATGGAGAAAAATGCAGAAATGTTTTCCTCAAAAAACATGGTTTCTTTATGACTGAAGAAAGAAAGACATGAACATCTTGGATGACAAGGGGGTGAGTACATTATATGTGAATCTTTGTTTTGGAAGTGGACTTCTCCTTTAACAACTACCTTACTATTAACAAGCAGCAAATCGTTTTATAGTTTATCGAGGCATAGGTCGTAGTTAATGGTTTGTTAATAGCGAGAATTGTTTGGTTTGTTAGGATACGACAATATTTGGTCGAGATACAACTATTTGAATATCTGGAATCTAAAGGTGCAAAATATTGAGAAAACTGCCTTTAAAGTTGTCCGAATGAAATTCTTAGCAATGCGTATTACTAATCAAAAATTAAGTGTTGAGATATTTATGGTAGGAAATTTACAAAATATCTTAATGGAACATGATCTTTATTTAATATCCTAATGATTTTTGGCAAAAAAAAAATATTCAATGTATTGTTGACTATTGCTACAAATATAACCGTGCTACTTATGACTCATTTTATGGTCCAGGGTTGCATTTTAATAGTCTGTTTTAGCTAACAATTACAACAAAAAGAGTAAATGTGAACATTATGAAGATAACGTATTGTTTCAGAAAGTAAATAGTCCTGTTAAATGTTATTTTATAAAAAATATTATTGTAGTATAATAATAATAATAATAATAATAATAATAATAATAATAATATTTTTTTTTATGAAAAGTATATAATAATACAATAAATTAAAAACATATTATTCACATATTATTTGGAGAATATTTAATTATGTTTAATTGAGGTAAAGTTTTGTTTTTTTTTGTTTTTTTTTTAATACAAAATGTTTTTTTCTACCCAATATTCTATTACAGAAACATTTTTCAGTTGAAATCATACTTATTTCTGGAGCACCTTTCGCAATAAATATTAACTGAAACTAATATCAAAAATAAATTAATTTTTCAATATAAAAGCAGACAATAGTGCCAGACAACCAGTGAGCTGGTTAAGGACAACAGTAGCAACGATAACTCCCTTGAAAGATGCTAAATATTTATATGTATCTTGCACATCATATTTCTTACTGTTAAAATACATTTTAAAAGTTTTTCTATAAAATTGTCAGTGGACCCCTTAGCACCCTCTTGTGGGCACTTGGGGGTTTCTTGTACCCCAATTTTAAAACCCTTGACTCAGGGAAGTGTAAGTCACATTATTCAGTGAGGAAGAAGAGGAAGTTGTATAAATGTATAAATGCTGATTTTGTGAATGTGTGTGAAATCTGATTACTTTTATATGTCACAAGTGACAAGTTCCTCAAAAGCTAATGACTGAGAACTACAGTGAGTTTAAGGACTCTGGATTGGCTGTCAGACAAGCTCTGGTTTCAGTTCCACAAACATTGGATGGTTGACACTTGATCATTTGATCATGGAAAAAATCACACATAACTAACATTCAAAAATTTGGTGTTAATAAGATTTTTTTGTTTGTTTGTTTCTGTTCCTCAAAGAATCCTTAGCTGCAGAAAACTGGAATAATGGCTGTTGAAAAGTCAGCTTTGCCATCAGGAATAAATTACAGTACATTTAAAAAAAAAAAAAAAAAAAAATCATTACTTTTCATTTCAGAAAAGTAAATGCTGTCTTGGTGAACATGAAAAATATTTAATATTTGGACAGTCTCTCTCAATGTCCTTCACAACTGAACTTCTGACTAGCAGATGTTTCATCATTAAGGCTGCAGCAGAAATGAGCTCAACTTGTTTTGTCTATAAATGTGCTTTTGAAGAGGTTGGATGTCTAGGTTTAACCGTTTAAATATCAGTAAGTTGTAATTATGAGATAATGGGATCATTAACGTTATGTGCTTCACACGCTAGTCACAATACGGCAACAGACGTTGTTGTGGGAATATTACAAAACATTCAGTCTGGACTTTAGTATTTTCCTTGCACAATAAAAGTCTGTCGCCTCTTCACGATCTTCAAAGCACCTCAAGTTCTTATGTAAAGGATAAGATCACTTCCAGGATAAAAATGTCCTCATCCCAATGTGATCCAAAATGTTCATGTCTTTCTGTCTTCAGTCTTTTGTTTTTCAGGAAAGCATTCCAGGATTTTTCTCCATATAGTGGACTTCAGTGGAGATCAGTGGGTTAAAGGGCTGAGAAATAAGGGTCTTATCTAGCGAAACGATCGGTCATTTTCTTACAAAAAAAAAAAAAGATGTACTTATTAGCCACGAATGCTCAACTGCGTAATGTGTGAAGTCGTAGACGCACATTGTAAAGACAAGCATTTGTGGTTAAAAGTATGTACATTTTTGGCCAATTGTTTCACTAGATAAGACCCTTGTTCGTCAGATAAGACCGTGTAGTCCTTTGAAGCTGCATTGAAACTGCAATTTGGACCCTTCAACCTGTTGGCTCCCATTGAAATCTGCTATACGCAGAAAAATCCTGGAATGTTTTCCTCAAAAACCTGAATTTCTTTGCGAGTGAAGATAAAGAGATCAACATCTTGGATAGCATGGGGGTAAGTAAATTCTCAGGATTTTTTTTAAATCTTCTTTAAATCTCCTCCTCTGGTGTCTTAAAGCTGTTTTGAATTTGTTGGTTTAGTCTTGCTCCAGTAATCATTGTTTCCCAAGGAGATGGTGGAGCTCCAGGTTTAAGGTTTCTATTTTGAAATCCAGCATTGATGTTATATACACACCTCACCTCAGTTAGCCAAATATTTTGTCGCTCTGAATTTTTCCACCTCAGGTTTTTGCCAGATCTGTGTGGATGCCTTGTTGTTTGTAAAGTTGTCCTGCAAGTTTGAGTTGTGGGATTTGTTTAGCTTTCTATCACGTAATCAAATGGATCTGTTTCTGCTTGAAATAACGACTAAACCTGCTCAGACAAACCGAAGTATCTTTGGATGGATCTGTCCTGCTGTGTTTTGGACAGTCTGCTGATGATCGCATTATGAGGACACATATTATACCTGATGGGTCATGACTAACAGCAGTAAAGCAGAATGTTGATATAAACCGACAGCTCACTTTGTTTGTCTACGTGCCCACAGGCGCACGCACACGCACTCAGACAACATACAGGCAGATATCTCTGATCAGTGGTATTATTTGAAGAAAATGTGCTCAAGTTCATAATCCGATCCAGGGCTGCCACTAACAATAATTTTGGTAATTTAGTAATCTGTCAGTTATTCTGACGATTAATCGAGTAATTGGATGATTATATATTTTTGTAGTAATAAAAATAGACCTAAATGAACAATAGCCTTTAAAATGACTTAAAATACATATGAAGAGTTCACATGCAAAACCAGCTAAAAGCCATCTCGGTCAAAAATGAGGTAATGATACTGAGTAAATGCTCCTGACACATAGTATACATCCATCAAATACTTTTACTTCAAACTCGCTAAATTCCAGCCTCAGCCCAATTAGAATTACCAGTACTTACATAGAAACCTATACAAAGTAGCCAGAAAGAAATGCTAATTTTAAAGAAAAACGTCAGATGGATGTAGAGGCTTTTGCATCTGAACTCTTTATATATAATAGCAATGAGGCAATTAGGTCAGATAAATTGTGTGTGTTTTTTTTTTTTTTTTTTTTTAACAAATCTGTTAAAGTACATCATGTATTCTAAACAATAGAACTAATGTACATTACGCATTACAACAAATGACTGCAGAGGGCGCCTACAGCCTGACGATTGTTTTTACACTTTACTGCATGATCTAATCCTGGTTTAATATTGACTGAACTACATGTAATTAAAATGTCCACTCAGTCTTCAATATTTGGCCATTTTCTTATGATAGAATAGCCACTGTCATTTTTTTTCAATATGTGGACATCAAAACGTGTAAACTCAGAGTGAGGGTTTAAACTTTTATTTTGAAATCGCTATGAACAGTTAGCATGAGCATCTTTCAGAAAGATAAGGATGTATTCTCCTGTGTTGTCGTGTTTTATAAATAATTCACTTCACAAATCCAATGAAATGGTGCAGCTTACGTTCCCAGATTAATGTTATAATACACCCAAACTCTAACGGCATGCAGAGAGTCAGTTTGAAACGGTCCACACATGTAAACAACAATTTGTGTAATTTAGCAGTATTTACTGTGAACGGAGTCGCTCTGAGATCCATGTACATAACCTACACGCATGTAAATAATTAAAGCGAATCATATAGCGTTTGTGAATTCACAATAGCATTATGCTCTATGATTTTTAAATGGGTTTAATATGTGGGATGCGCCACTTACGGTATTTTGCCAATTACTCGACACGGGCAAAATGCAAGTTTTTAAAATCGAATCCTCGAATAGAATCGAGGAATCTTTTTAGCATCAGATCAAAAATTAATTTTTTCAGAGGTTATTTAAATGAATATCTCAGCATTTATCTGCCAGATCAGTTGGTGTAACCAGGATTCAGACAAGATCCCATTTAGTTTTAGTCATTTATTATTTTATCACTTTCAGTTTTAGAAGGGTGCCAGAGCTTCCAGTTTACAACAACTGTGCACTGTCTTGCAAAGGGCACACTTTACCCATAACTCCATGCTATAAAGAGTAGATTCACATGAGGTCGTCCATGAGAATGGAAGGTCCCATTTGAAATGGCATCTTCATATGCAGTAACATTTACTGTTGTTCAGCGAATTTTACATACAAAATCCAGTAAGTTTAGGAATGTTTTGTGAGACTAAAAAAATTCCCATGCAGATTTCACAACCCAATTCGAGTTGATTGCTTTGGGTGCGAAGGCACAGAAAATGGTGTGCAATACTGAATTGAGTTCTTTTGAAAAGGGAAGAGGCAACAGGTAGTCATGAATCACTGATTCCGTCTGTGAAAGTTTTCAGAATGCCGGTTTGATCTGATGGGGAATTTGGGGGAATTAGTAAAATACACAAATGCACAATACACTGCACTGAATTTCAAGCCCTGTTTGTACAAATCATTGTCTGTGGTAAACAACTGCATGCCAGATATGTTGTTGGTAGAGCTTTAAAAAATTTAAAACTCTGTCATTAATTACTCACCCTCATGTCATTCCAAACTCATAAGCCCTTCATTCATCTTCGCAGCACAAATTAAAATATTTTTGATGAAATCCGAGAGCTTTCTGACCCTGCATAGACAGCATCACAACTACTACATTCAAGGCCCAGAAAGGTAGGACATTAAAGAGTAGAAATTGTTGAATAAAGTTATTATTTTTGTTTTCTTTGCACACAAAAAGTATTCTTGTAGCTTCATAACATTTCAGTGGAACCACTGATGTCAGGTAGACTGTTTTAACAATATCCTTACAACCTTTCTGGACCATGAACGTGGTAGTTGCGTTGCTGTCTGTGCAGGGTCTGAAAGCTCTCAGATTTCATTAAATGTATCTTATTTTGTGTTGCAAAGATAAACAAAGGTCTTACGGTTATGGAATTAAATGAGAATGAGTAATTAAAGAGAGAGTGTTTTTATTTTTGAGTGAACTATCCCTTTAACTTGTTTTAAACCCACAACATTTCTTTAAGCTTTGTGAAATATTAGGCATGGATTTGCTTGTAGGCTAGCACATTCAAAATACCAACATGTTAATTTAAACAACATACTTTGAATGTTCAAATGGAAATGAAATGGCTTGACTTGTATTTTGGCTGCTTATTAATGCCTGTCTCCTTTATCTTTCTTTTTATCAACCCTCGATCCTTTACCATATCCCTACCTCTTTCCTTCTATCTTTCTCTTTTCCATCCTCTCTCTATCCCTCACTTCTCCCAGTTTAACCCCTCCCACACAGATGCTTTCGGCCGACCTGATTGGTGGGAGTGATGTGTGAACTAGGTACTTGTTTCTTTACTGTCCCCAGCTGCACTCAAACACCTGCTTTCCAAATAAAAATCAATATAGTGTCGCAGATATCTAGTATTAACTATTTGCTCAGTAAAATATAAAGAAGTCTTTGATTTAAGATGGCAGCAACTCTTTAATGCAATATCTTGTAAATGTGAAATTGAATCATAGTTGGTTATATTATTAAAGAAACATTGTTCAAAGGATATATCTGTTTTATAAATTGGACATTATGTTTGTCATTGTTTTGATTTAAAATGTGAGAATTTAGGATGCCATTTTTGGTTTTATGTTGTGAAGACAGCCTGAAAATCAAGTGTTAAAAATACGCCAGAGTGGGCAAATTAATGAAATATTAAAAAAAAGTATAATATAAAAAAAGTGTGTGTGTACATTATATATATATATATATATATATAAAATACTGGGTGGCAAAGCTAACATAAAATTGGTCCAAAATATTATACATTAATACATACATATACCAGTTATTGGACCAGTTTTAGGTTAGCTTTGCCACCCAGCAAGAAACAGATAATCTAATAATGATTTATTACATTTCTAATAAAATATCTAATCTATCTAATAATAATAATAATATATTAAGTACATAACACATATCATTTTATAAATGTATTGTGTAAATAATTTAATTTTATTTCAGTATTTCATGTTAATTGTACAATTATTAAAGCTAGATTTTAATAAGCAAGAAATAGAAACCAAGCAGACAGTGAAATATCTTGATGTTTGTCATGACCGTGGTTCATTTGGGCACGTGGTTAAGTATGGCACGGCATGTGTAGCGCTGAGGGGGATTTTTTTTTTGTACCCAGATGGCTTCTAGATACCAAGCAGATGTGATTGTAACAGAGTTCAAGGCTGCTGAGGGATCATGGGCGGTATAGCGGGAGGGATGCACCCGGTGGTGGTGCGCTGACATGTCTAATCATTGTCATTAATAAGGGAGGGTGCTGGCCCAAGGCCTCAAGAAAAGTAAACAGAACTTGACTGTTACCAAAATCAACAACATCCGCTGATAAAGCTAACTGACCTTCATCAGTCACTCGCTGTCTTTCTTTCACTTCTGTTTTCAATCTTACCCATCCTATCTTCATCAACCTACTTTCTCCTCCTTTCTCTGTCCTCCAACTTCTTTCTTTTTTTTTTTCATCTCCCTAATCTTTATTTTTTACCTCATCACAGTTTTATCAGATGCTCTGTCGCTTGTGACCATAATTGTAGATGTTTGATCATGCATCATTGTTATATAAATGGTTTGTTATATAAATAAAGTGTGGGATGTGAGTTTATAAACTCTTATTCATTTGATAAATGCTCTCAGATCTGCATTTGTTTTAAGATTCCATTTCATTGCTTAACTTGTTAGGCAGTTCATTCTGCCTTTGCCTCCATTAAAATAAGTGTGAATAGTGGTGGGCGATATGACCAGAATCTTATCATGATATGAGTAATTTTATTTCACGGTAACAATATATATATCACAATATAGACCACTGTCTGCATGCACATTGTGGTGGCAGAAAAACACTGGTAATAAGTGGAGGGAAATGGGTAAAATCATTGGAATAAGAGGAAAAAATGTATTGTGCCTTTGGATGTCAGAATCAGAATTTTTATAGGAATATTGTCATCAAAGATGCTATTTGAAATGAAACGCAGACATTTAAACGTACATACTATGGATGAAACCCACTATGATTACTCTACTTTTCAAGTGTAAATTTGATTTTAAACAATAGGTCTACATAATATTCACATATGCAGTTCATATTGTATTAGCCCTACAGTTACAGCATGAAGTCTTATTTAAAACTATAACATTTTACATAGCGTTTACCTGTTTTATCTCACAATTCTTGCAAATGCAAGTTTATATCTGCTAGTTCTAACTTTATAACTCAATTTAACTCAAGAATAGCGAGTTTATAAATGCTGAGGGGGAAAAAGCCAGAAGTGTGGGATATAAACTCTGAAGAGAAAATGACGAGTTGATTTGTCTGATCAGAACTGTGAGATATAATCTCAGAATTGTGAGAATAAAGCCAAAATTTAAAATGCAAACTCAAATGTACCCTTTTTATTTTTTTATTCCATGACTTCCATATACTACTTGTTGACTTAAAAACTGTTCTTTTCTGCCACCAGATAGGCTCTGCCCACAAAAACGTCATTGCTGTTTGCAAACACCAAACTTGTTCTATACCCTGCTGAAAAAAACAGCTAAAACCAGCCTAAGCTGGTTGGCTGGTTTTAGCTGGTCATCCAGGCTTGTCTTAGCTGGTCAGCAGGCTGGTTTTAGAGGGGTTTTGGCCACTTCCAGGTTGGTTTTAGCTGGTCAGGCTAGGAGACCAGCTGAAACAACCAGCCTGACCTGCCTCGCCAGGCTGGGAGACCAACTAAAACCAGCTTAAATCAGCTAAAACCAGCCTAGGCTTGTTTTAGCTGTTTTTCTCAGCAGGGTAGTTATTTTTGCTTTTAATAAGGTCTTTATGATATCAAAATTCAATACCATCGAAATTTCATAATTCTTGTCACCGGTGTCAATGTTACAAAAAAACAAAACTAGCCCAAATTAAAAAATAACTAAACAAAACTCAAGCTCGCTGAAGACAAGTAAGCAGTCAGCGATTTTAAATATAATAAATAATAAACTAATTACAAGCAATAGAACAAAAACTACGGTAGAACAAATAAATAAGAAATGCTACACACATTGTGCAAAGTAATCAATTATATAAAAACACTGCATATTCTTCACTGTGTAAATTAAATCTATTTCTTCTTTTTAGACTGCTGTCACTTTAAGAGCTGCCCAGATCCAATATACTGTTATACATGTGTTTTCTTTCTCAGCTATTTGCTTTCACTTGAGCTAAAATTACCGTGTTTACAAGGATATTTGCAAAGACAGACATTTTGACAAATACAAGTGTGTGTATTTAACCGTTTAAGGTTTATAGGCGCCAAATGTGACACGCCTCTCTGACAGCGCTCAAAAACGGTGTCAGACAGTGTGCACATATAGTGAAATGAGTTCTTTTTCACTTCTGATTGCACTTTAACGGATTAAAATCACTTGTTTTTAAACTGCAATGCTTTAATGCATCCAAACAGTAAGTTTTCATGACCACGTAGCACAGCAACGTCACATGAATGTGTAAGTGGAATAAAGATGATAATCCAAAATCTCTACCGGTTGACAATTTTGTAATCAATCTACTGGTATATTGCCCACCCCTAAGCGTGAAGTACTCCATTTTTTTATTTAACAAAAAACTGAGATTGTTGTTTTGTTTTTTTGAATTAAGGCCAATTCACACTGCACAAACGGCAACATACACGTTTGTTGGGTTTTGTTGGATCAGCGTGTTACCCCTGTTTGGTCAGTCACCTGACTGAACATGTTCAGTCAACATTTGTTGGTGTCTTTTAGGGCGGTGTGATTATGACAGTTACTTTTCATTATATTCTAAATCCAACTGGCAATTTGTTTATTGGTGTTTGTTGCCGTTTGTCTGTGCGGTGTGAATCGGCCTTACGGGAAGTCATTAGATGAGCACTTTAATTGATTATTTATTGATGAATAACATTGCTCTTGTTCGACCCTAGATGACCTGGCTGGCCAATCAGTGGAGCATGAGAGTGTGCTGACAGCCAGAGCAGCAGTGTTTCTACCAGAGCGTGAGAGGGAGTGGAGGAGAGGAACCGAACCAGAGGGAGAGGAGGAGGAGGACGAGGAGGCAGAGGAGCGAAGGGAAGGAATGGGTGTTGGTAAAAACACCACCTCCAAATCCATGGACTCCACCGCAGAGCCTGGCAAATATGAAGAGGAGAACAAACACAGTGCACACTTCTATCCCATCTCAGTGAGTGCGTGTTTGTCGGTGTGGATTGAGGCTAATCATAGGGCTAGAAACAATGCCTTCTAGCCTGTCATTATAGTGACTCTACAGGACATTGTGGTCACGTGTACTTTAAGCAGGACAGCGTGGTCTGCAAATTGCTACTTTAAATAAGGGCTATTTGAAAGCTGGCTTTTCAGGATTTTCTATTTCAAGTATCAATAAGCTAGGAGGAATGATGAAAAACTTATATAATCATGGTAAACATACATTGTTGTTTTTTTTTTTTGATGATTCACACAAGGTGACACTACCATTACAGTTCGAAAACTAATGCTCAAATGTTTAGGGTTTATTCAGCAAAGATGCATTAAATTGATCAAAAGTGACAGGAAGGACATTTATAATGTTACAAACGATTTATTTTAAGTAAATGCTGCTCTTTTGATCAATGAGTTTCCACAAAAATATTAAGCTGCACAAATCAAAATTATTGATTCTTTCTTTTATGCCAAAAATCATTAGGATATTAAGTAAAGATCATGTTCCATGAAGATATTTTGTACATTTCCTACCATAGGTATATCAAAAAATAATTTTCGATTAGTAATATGCATTGCTAAGAACTTCATTTGGACTTTAAAGTTGATTTTCTCAATTAGTTTCTTAAATAGTTGTATATGGGGCCAAATATTGTTCTATCCTAACAAATCATACATCAATGGAAGGCTTATTTATTCAGCTGAATAAATAATTAATTGACCTTTATGACTTGTTTTGTGTTTGTATCTAAAAGTAATTTTCTAAAAGGAAATTACCTTTTTAAAGTGTTTTTTTTTTTTTTTTTTTTTTTCTCCCTTTATCAGTTGGTCCACAATGGTCTGCTCTTGTAACTTTAACTGTTTGCTTATTTATAAAGAAGCATCAAGACTCAAGTTTCCTTTAGTCATGCCCAACACTCCCTTAAATGCAATTATGTAACAAACCGTGTTGTAACATCTACGCGTATTAGATCATTCTTTTAAATTGGTGATGGATTATTAGTGTTGGGTGTTCTTTTCTATGACTCTTGCTGAGTCATTTCTGTATATAATTATTGTTTGAGATTGTTTGAAAGGCCATTGTTCAGCCAAATAAATCTTTTGTCTAGTATGATGTCATTAGAAACCACCAAAAACTTCACTGCTTTAGAGCTTCCCTATATGAGTGTGGTCATTTTCTGTATCTGCATAACACTGTGTCTGAAATTTGAACTATTTCCCTGGTAAACTTTAGTGAACTGATATGTTTCGTCCATGTGGGGATGTAAAACTATGCATTTGCCACTGAAACCCTGCCATTTGAATTAGGCAAAGAAAACCAAAGTAAAGCTTCTGGATGCTTAACCCTTAATGTTTAAGTCATAATGTTTGATTTACAACATCTACTTTCATCCTTTGTCGTGTCACCTTTTCTTTTTGTTACTTGGTAAAATATGTGATTTCTCTGTATTTGACAGGTGGTTAATGGTGTCGTACAGACCCCTGGAGATCAAGATGCAGAGGACACGCAGCTTATGGCCATTTACGCAAAAGACAGCCAAACTGAAGACAAAGTGAGTGTTTTTTTTTTTTTTTTTTTGTGATGCTTTTGGTACCGTTAGAAATTTCACACTTAACCTTTAAATAAAAGGCTGCTCGTACTAGTCATGCATAAGCACTCCATAATAAGCTCTGCTTTTGTAATGGCTCAGTCATTATGACTTGGCACTTTTCTACCGCAGAGGTAATGAGGATTTTGGAGGCCACAACGACCAATGGGATTTCCTTAGTGTTTGCCTCCAGTATAGCAGTGCTGATGCAACACATTGGGTTCTCTCTCTCTCTCTCTCTCTCTCTCTCTCTCGTTGTGTTTCCACTAATATTTGTCAGAAATGAGAATTATTTGACTAGTAATCCAAAGATCAAACGTGACCCTGGACCACAAAACCAGTCTTAGGTAGCACAGGTATATTTGTAGCAGTAGGCAAAAATACATTGTATGGGTCAAAATTTTTCTTTTCTGCCAAAAATCATTTCAATATGATATTAAGTAAAGATCATCTTCCATGAAATTTTTTTGTAAATTTCCTACCATAAATATATCAACTTAATTTCTGATTAATAATATGCATTGTTAAGAACTTCATTGGAACTACAAAGGTGATTTTCTCAGTATTTTTATTTTTTTTTATTTTTTATTTTATTTTATTTATTTATTTATTTTTTTTTTTTTTGCATCCTCAAATTCCAGATTTTCAAATAGTTGTATCTCTGCCAAATATTGGACTATCCTAACAAACCATACATTAATGGAAAGCTTATTTATTCAACTTTGAAAAATTGACACTGTGGTCCATTTTGTGGTCCAAGGTCACAAATTTTGAAAGATCTACACAAAACTTTTATGGCTATACTGTGTTGTAGCATTGTTTTAATTAGTCATATTGTTCAAACAAATACATATTTTCCATTACAACATATTTAACATGTAACAGAATAACTATCTTATGTCAATTTGATGAGTAGAAGTGAGTTCATTAGCAGTTTCAGTTCATTTCAGGATAACTGCATGTAGAGGAACTGATTTCCTGCTGCCATTTGAATTGCCAGCCGTTTTCCTGTGTGTGTGTGTATGTGTGTGCTGATGCTGTTTATAGTGTACAGCTCTCACTCAACTTCTCTGTAATAGAGATTGGTTACCATAGGAACAGCCCAGAGCCTGAATCCCATGTGTTTTGTGTTTCCTCACTCCTTAAGTGCTCCATATCAGAGACTGTGGACAGTGCAGACAGCATGGACGCCAGGAGAATGGACATGATATACACCATAGAGGATACACCGCCTTGGTACCTGTGCTTGTTCCTAGGTTTACAGGTACAAACACATGCACAGCCACACGTTGACATACTTATTTGGACATTCAGGTGTGGAGTCATGAGCCCCAGTCATTTAAGACATTCATATACCAATTAAAAATTAACCTAAGGTTTACAGCAGTGACCCTCGAGTTTGAAGCAGTGACCCACGACTTTACAGCAGTGACCGTTGAGTTTGAACTATTGACCTCTGACTTTGAAGTAGTGGCTACTTTACACCAATAAATCTTAAGGCTGGAATACACTTTTTTAAAATCTGAACAGGTTTTTAAAACACAAGGCATCATACACTTACCAACTTTGTAAATGTTGTTATACATGTAAAAACATGTTTGATATCCTTCGACCGAATGGAATCAGAGTCTGAAGCTAAAAAAATCTGTGTCCATCATACACTACACGATTTTTCTATTAAATCTGTCAACTCAAACCTGCATACTTGCTCTGACTTTCAGCAACTAGCATCAACTTCTCCAGAATGTAAATTGGTGGAAAATCGAGGCAAAAATCATGTGGTGTATTCCGGGCTTTAGACTTTGAACTGCTGATTCTCAACTTTCAGCAGTGAAAACTAGACTTTACAGTAGATCCGATTAACCAAACACATCATAATACCAGGAGTAAAAGGGCCTTTGAAACAGTGGTGTTCAACTTTCACTGCTGTAAACTTTGACTTGGAAGCAGTAACAGTTAACTTTACAGCAGTGACACTTATCTTTACAGTATAGACTATTAGAGTTTAAAGCAGTGGCTCTTAACTTTACAGCAATGAAATCTTGATTTGGAAGCAGAACGCTCAAATTTACAGCAGTGAGCGTTCGGTTTGAAGTAGTTGCCCTATACAGCAGTGACATTAAAGGGGGCATGAACTGCTCTTTTCATTTGTTTGAGTTTTATTTTATTTTTTTTTTATTTTTTTTTTGTATGTTCTATGAGGTTCACTTATAATGTCATCAAGATTTTTGCATCAAAAAACATAATTTAGAAGTAATAGGCTTTTTTTCTGTCCTGTTTTGACCCGCCTCATCAGAACCTGTTTGAATAGGCGTGGTGGATTGTAGACTCAGAAGTAAACACCCACTGCTATGATTGGCTAACAGTTGTGTCTGTTTGACAGCCTACATCCTTCGTAGATGGACACTGCTGTGATATAGGCTAAAAACGATCTGTACCACGTAACAAAAACAAAAATCACTGTCGGATCTGAAATGTTTGTCACGGCATCATCTTTTAGTTTCATTGTTTCTAAAAATCCTGCATTGTATTGTGTCTTGTTTGTAAACGAATCTGAGGAAAAATGAAGTGAGCAGGACCGACCAAATTCTCACTGAAATGGTTTGGATCTAAAGTTTATTAACTCTTTCCTAATGTTGTGTTTAGAATTAAGGCGATGTTTTTTCAGGCTGTGTTTGGAACTGCACAGTATCTTCTTGTCTTCAGAACCATCTTTATCGTTTGGTTTCTGCATAGACCTGCGTTCAACTCTTGTTATTTGCACTACATGCGTAAATCAGTGGGCGGGGCTAAACAGGCAGTGATGTAGAAGCAGGCGTTGATCATCTTTTGCAGAGGTGGGGTTTAACCACACTATTACATCATAAAGTGCCACATTCCACAATCTGTCTTTTTGGCAGATTGGCTTCAATATACGCTGTTTTTAGACTGACAGTTTTGAGTTTTGAAACTTACAGGATGTTTTATAGAACAGTGACCTCTTATATGTTAAAAGATGAAGGGAATTTTGATTTCTCAGTTCATGCCCCCTTAAAAGCAATGAATCGGTGGTACTCTGCTTTGAAGCAGTGACCCTGGACTTTAGAGCAGAGACCCATTGACTTTGAAGCAGTGACAGCAGTGACCCCACTTTACCTTAGACTTGATTTGATGTTCTCCACAGAGATAACAGAAGAAAATATTTTTTTTTTCTTTCCACACCATTCTTCCTCAGCACTATCTTACCTGCTTCAGTGGAACTATCGCTGTGCCCTTCCTGCTGGCTGAAGCCATGTGTGTGGGATTTGACCAATGGGCAACCAGTCAACTGATTGGCACCATTTTCTTTTGCGTGGGCATCACCACCTTGCTGCAGACCACCCTTGGATGCCGGTAAGTGTGTGTTTGTAAAGAAAGCTTTAGCAGTTAGTATGTGGTCCAGAAACATTGAGCTATGGTGACAAATGTAAGGTTCAAATGTGGCCTGTATTGTAAATAGCATGCAGTGCTTTACTGTCTACTCGCCTTACTAACAAGTACGCTCCGCGGTTTACTTACACCTTACAGTTGAGGTCAAAAGTTAACCCTCAAAGACCGAGACAGCCGCCCGCGGCTAAAAATAACTATTGTTATTAAATATCTAATAACTTTTGAACCGCTCATCCAATCTGAATGATTTAAAAAGTACCGCAAAGCTGAGATCCTCCGCTTCTTTTCTATATTTGTCTCATTTGGATATTCAGAAGCTCCGTAGTGAACGTGATTACGTCATCGTTTTTTGATCGCATTGATTCGTCAGAGAAACCAATGCATTTCGTTCCACTCAGCCAAGCAGGAACGATTGTTGATGCTTAGTCCCACCCCCGTGCCCAGATTGGTTCAAACTATCATCTATTCAACCAATAAACATAGTTTTTGGACGTTTGAACCACTAATTAGCATGTTTCTTTGGAAATTTGAACAAACTCAAAGTGAAAGTAAAGTACGTCGTGCATGAAAACAAACACAAAATAGCACATTTGCATGACAGCACTCTCTGAAAAAGCATACAAAAACACATGACAGAACACTTTGACACAAAACAAAAAAGCAAGGACGAAACAGCAGTGTTTTCACATCGCTATGCGCTTTCCCAGTAAAACGCGAATACAGCCAGCGGATCGATCCATTTGACTGTTATATTATAGTAATTCTTCTCATATAGTTTATAAAGATCATTAGCACTATTTTTTTTCTGTTGCACTCTTTATATTTTCTCTCATTTTGTGTGTAGTTTGTGAATCATTTGCACTGTTTGTATATTTGTTGCACAAGACCATTTGTGCAGTTGTTTTCACTATCTGCACTGTTCGCGTTTGTTGTTCATACTCTGAAAATATATTTCTCTGAAAAACAAAAACTCACCTTTTATTTTTATTTTTTACTTGTGTTTTCTTATTACATAATACTGTTTCCATTTACTTTACTTCCTAAACATTTTTGAACACATCTATATTGTCAATAAACTAAATGGACGTCTTTTTTACTGAAAAGCGCCTATGCCAATATTGTAATAAATGGCTATAACTTGCTTGGGGAATGTCATATGTAGATGAAATTTTATTTTTAAGTGTAAAACACCCAAATACAACTTTCTAAAGAAGAAAATTCAAACTTCATGAGTTTCTGTTTGAGTGCACAGTAAAAAACCTCCAATTGTTGCTTGCGATTTTCTTAAAATTTTGGAAATTCATTCATTCTTAGAGAAGACAAAAGGAAAATTGTGCCTTTAAATTAGCTAGACTGAAACTTCAAGTTCTCCTGTTTACAATGATATATAGCACTTGATGCTGACTGCTAGAATAGGTCTGAAAAAACAAAGAAAATTGCAGGCGTGTCAGGTGCCCCGAAAATGTCCTAGGTCTTTAAGGGTTAACACACAACTTGCAGAATCTGCCAAATGTAAATTATTTAACAAAAATAAGAGGGATTATACAAAATGTGTGTTATTTTTTTTTTTTTTTTTTTTATTTAGTTCTGACCTGAATAAGATACTTCTCATAAAATGTTTACATATAGTCCACAAGAGAAAATAATAGTTGAATTTATAAAAATGACCCTGTTCAAAAGACCCTATCAATAGTTCAAATGACCCTGTTACCTGAATGATCCACAGCTGTGTTTTTTTTTTTTTTTTTTTTTTTAGTGACAGTTGTTCATGAGTCTCATGTTTGTCCTGAACAGTTAAACTGCCTGATGTTCTTCAGAAAAATCCCTCAGGCCACACATATTCTTTGGTTTTTCACAGCTTTGGTTTTTCAGGGTTGCGCTATATGTTGGTGCACTAACCACAAGGCTTGACGGTTTTTCAGCCTTTTTGTGAATCTGAACCCTTTCCAACAATGACTGTTGGATTTTGAGATCCATCTTAAGTTAAATTTAACTTATTTTGTCTTCTGGGAAACAGCTTCTGAAGGGCAGTATGATATTTAGGCAAAAATAAAAATGTACACATCTTAATTCTGTTCAAAAGTCTTCACCCCCGAGCGCTTAATGCATTGTTTTTCCTTCTGGAGCATCAGTGAGCGTTTAAACCTTCTGTAATAGTTGCATATGAGTCTCTCAGTTGTCCTTAGTGTGAAAAGATGGATCTCAAAATCAAACAGTCATTGTTGGAAAAGGGTTCAAATACACAAAAATGCTGAAAAACCAAAGAATTTGTGGGACCTGAAGGATTTTTCTGAAGAACAGCGGGGAGTTTAACTGTTCAGGACAAACAAGGGACTCATGAACAGCTGTGGATCATTCAGGTAACACACAGTATTAAGAATCAAACGTATGTAAACTTTTGAACAGGGTAATTTTTATAAATTCAACTATTATGTTCTCTTGTGGACTATATGTAAACATATTTTATGTAAAATATCTTATTTAGGTCAGTACTAAATAAAAAATAAACACATAAAACATCAATATATGGCAGCAACCCATCTGTTGTGTTTACTTTTATTGTGCACACAGTTGTGTTGTGCGTGTGTGGTTTTATTTATACTCTCAGGATGTTAGATGTAGACTTTTCCTGTTGTTCCTCCACCTTACAGTACATTCTGTTAATTTGCTCTCTTTATTATTTTTTTTTTTTTCCCTTTTCCCGGTCACTCTCCTTCCTCTTTCTGAAAGCGAAAGTAACCTAGTAACCTAGATTTAGTGTCGAATAAAAATATTTCTTTCAGTTCTGTGCAGAAGAAAGGCGTTCCCAAGTTTTTTTTTTTCCCCAGTGGCTATAAAACAAGGTGCTTTTAGCTACATTCTCTCTTCCAATTAAATTTTTTGAAGGCCACTGAGATTTGTTTGAAAATATTTCTCCATTTTAATGATACTTAACCCACTGAGGTGCACAAGGCTGACCGCATTTTATTATGAAAGGGAAAATAGGAACTGAAAATTGGAAGAGAACATAACAGCCGCCTTGTGGTGTAAGAGCTGCTTTTGTTGGAACAAAATCTAACTATCAGTTGTTTGTGTAACAGGAGGTCTGGAGAAAATGGGTCAGTTCAGTTTTAGCTGTGGTCGTCTGTGGATTTTTGTGTTTGTGATTCAGGTTCTTTAATCACTCGGTAATGAAGGCCTTCAGCTCTTTATAGTGCTACTGTGCACAGGACACTCTGTGAGAGGTTTAAAGGTGACATATCATGAAAATCTGACCATGTTTAAGTGCTATAACTGGGTCCCCAGTGCATCTACCAACCCAGAAAAAGGACAACCCAGTAACTTTGCCTTCTGCAAGCATGTGAAAAAACTAGCATGTCAGATTTCGCTTCCTCGTGACGTAGTAAAGAGATCTAATTATAATATTACCGCCCCTTAATCTGCACGTTTCCTAACAGCGTCTTCATTTTGTTTTCACAAACGAAAATGGTGTACCAATTCTAATGCCATGGCAAAAGTATGAACAAATGATGCTAACTGTTCTGTCATTAGCTTCACAGATGATCACAGAACACTATTTAGTGTCCCAGCCTCAGATGAGACAAGAGAGCAGTAAATTTATTGATTTATTTACTGTATATTACGCTGCTGCTACACAGATCTAATATAGACATGCGATTTCTTTCCCAGCTGTTTACCTTCACAGACAAAACCAACTGTTTTTGTAACTCCTGTGTGTTTTTAACAAACTTGTTTGTACTTGACAGTTTAAGTGCAATAAGACATGAAAGAGAACTTAGTTTAGTACTCACATGCCGTGTGTTTGCCGCTTTCTGTGCGTGTGCTTCGGATGTGTGCGCTCAGAAACCCTATATCAGAATTTTAAACAAATATGATGTAAAACGCATGATTTCAGCACAAAATCAATCATGTTTTTCGGCTGAGTATCTGCGGTAGAAGCTGTAAAGGCACAGTCCTACTCTGAGCAGCAGCTCATTTGCATTTAAAAAGACATGCACGAAAAGGTGTTTCTGCTTCTACTCAAAATGGGCATTTTTAAAATGACTTAATAAATGATCTGTGGGGTATTTTGAGCTGAAACTTCACAGGCATATTTTGGGGACACCTGAGAGTCATATTTACATATTGTAAAATCGAGCATAATAGGCTTTAAATCAGACCTGAAATGTTTTGAGTGTTCAGAGTTAAAATTTGGTGAATTCCTGCGACGAGACAAAAAATAATAAAACCCATTATAAATGAGGCATTTCTTGCATCCTGTGAGGACATAATTACTGATCATAATGACTCATACTGTATTTTTACACGTTGTGTTTCGTTGCATAAACATAACACCGTGTCTGCATTTGTGATCGTAAGAACAACAAACAAGCACTACTCTACACTGTTCAAAACTCATGTTTGAATAATGTTTTGAGCAGCCAGTAGCAAATTCTTTAAGTATGAAAGCAGACTTGCAGGCTGTGAGTGTCCTTGCAAAGTTGGAATTGCCCGACTTTATAGTGTGCACAGCCAGGCACTGTAGGCTACTCTCCCAGGTTCAGGAAACAGTCCTCTGTAAAATGTGAATATTTGCGTTGTACTGCTCTGGAACAGTGTTGTAAATATAACTTAACCATTGATTTCTAGTTGTGTACTCATTTGGAAGGCCAGACAAAGCACTTTTGCTTTCGCAACTAAATGCAAAGTGTCTCCACAACATGGTGGCTACAGCGAGAATAAAAGTTACGCCGCCTTTTTTTTTTTTTTGCGTATACATTTGGGTGGTGTAAAGGAAATATTCCCACATTGTGAAGTAGACATGTCAAGGCATGTTTGAATGAGCCGTTTTAGGAAGGTGTGGCTGAGTCTTAACTTTTATAAAGAATATGTCTTTGGGTTTGAGACTTTTAATCTTTGCAACTTTACAGATCTTATATATGCACAAACAGCTTGTAACACTCCAAAGACAAAGAAAAACATGAAATCACATCATATGACCCCTTTAAGTAAAATTGTGAATATATGTGACCCTGGACCACAAAACCAGTCGAATGTGTAAATTTCTCGAAATTGAGATTTATACATCAGCTGAAAGCTAAATAAATAAGTTTTCCGTTGATGTATGATTTGTTAGGAAAGGACACTATTTGGACGAGATGCAACTATTTGAATCTGGAATCGGAAGGTTGCAAAAAAAATCAAAATACTGAGAAAATCGCCTTTAAAGTTGTCCAAATTAAGTTCTTAGCAATGCATATTACCAATGAAAAATTAAGTTTGCAAAACTTGCAAAATGTCTTCATGGAACATGATCTTTACATAATATCCTAATGATTTTTGGCATAAAAGGAAAATCGATAAATTTGATCCATCCAATGAATTTTTGGCTATTGCAACAAATATACCCATGCAACATAAGACTGCTTTTGTGGTCCAGGGTCACATATGGTTTCTAAGGCTATAAATCGACCCCCCCCATGTTATTATTTAAATTATATTAAAATTCTGTACTATTTTGAAAAACTTAAACTACAAATTAGTCATGGTAGTTTTAAAGATGTTGTATGTAATGTTGACAGCTAGTGGTTGAAATGGGTACTGCAGTCTAAATTCAAAATATTGTGAGCGCCTCCTCTGCCATGTTGCCGTCAAATAAAACAGTTGTCATGCCAACTTACTAGTGTAAACAGAAACTTACAACGCTTGCCCCGCCTCCGAGTTCTTCTGATTGGTCCACTTCTTTGGAACTGACATTGATGAGCGGCGCTGCATGTAAAAGTTGAAATTCTTTTGACTTGACACGTGCTGCGTCCGAAAGCCTAGTCAGCTGACTTGCTGCCTCGATGGTGTGTTCGACTTCATCTACGGCTACAGACGGCGATCAACGAGAGTTGCCGAGAGCAGTTGCGGGCGGAGTTAAAAACGGAACTGTCAAGTCGGACACTTTCTGCTCTCGTTAGTGAAGCTCTCGCGGTGTTTGCATGCACTATCACAGATGAATTGAATTAAATGCAATACATATATATAAAATACACAGACTTTTCAAAAGCGTTTTCATGAGCAACAGAAACACGTTTCATATACTGCTTAATACAGCGCCATCTGAACAAGAATAATGATCAACATAAACGTATACTGTTTAAATGCTAATAAAGTAGGGTTGTATATGCTTTTATCAGTGTTTTATGATAGATCTGACTCAATATAACATTGCGACTACAGTAAAAACACTTTTATTGTTCTAAAAACACAGATTTGTCAGCATTTATCGGATTTGAGGACGTTAGAATAAACCCAAAACACACGTGAGCTCCTGCAGCCGCTCTGAAGAAACTGCGCCGGCTGAGTCAGCCGGCTGCCTTTGAATCGCTATCGCGGTACTTTGTTTCCACACGTGACAGTCACGAGGCGTCGGCGCCGTCTCAAGTTGGACAAAAATTTCTAACCGGCATACACTGCTTCAAGTCAGAATTTGATCGAGCTGCGCAGCGCTGCGTCAAGTCGAACACACCTAATTAAATGACTTCAAAGGCTGCGAAGGCAACTCCGGGAACAGTTTCGGACAGATTTAAGAGGCAGCGGAACGTGACGCCGTTGCTAGGTTACCTAACGGTTAAGTTGTAGATTTTGGAGAAAAACGATCTAATACACTTATGTATAAATGCTTTAATAACACATAAAGACCTCAATGTCATTACCCACCGAAGGTCTGTGCGTTGGAGAAGACGACTGAAAATGGCAGCTACTTTTAGCTTTAAAAAATAAAAGCACTGATGCAAGTAATATTGCAGAACAGGTCATTGTTATTAGTGGCCGTTTCGTTATTATTGGTAGTATATTGTAAATATTATTCTTATGTACTACTCATTTGAACCCTTTTAACATTTTTTATTAAATACTATTATTACAAACAATATTATTTATTATGCTTTTTACACTATTACGATTCATAAAGTTTATCATGGTCAAGATCTCATCTATTATATGAAGTAACAACTCTAATTTCAGCAGAATATCTTTATTTATATAGCCTATATGAAACACACGCACAGGATTGTGGGAAATCGAAGGCAGCGAAGGATACATCTATGCTGCCTTCAAAATTCGATCAGAAGAAGGTACCTCCAGAGACAGCAAGTGAAGCAGAATTTAAATTTGGAGGTGCCTTGATGCCTTCCTGCCTTAGAATGCTGCCTCCGAAGGCAGCATTGTAGAGCTTTCGGACGCAGCCACAGTGTCTTAAAAATGCGCGCGTGTGCGAGGTGCTGCAAAAGTCGCGAGACTCGAACGTAATGGTCAAGCACATCCGTACGTAGAAAAACAATGGAAAAGTAGCGCTTGGGAATGAAAAAACGTGTTTTACGTGAATGGCCCCTTACACCTGTAAACTGATGAGTTGATTTGACTGCATTTTAATATGCCTGTGGCCTATCATAGAGATTTTTAGATGGATGCTGAGGCTTTTTAGATTGGGTAGAATCTGTGATCAGTGACCCAGTTTGTTTGCTCGCTTCCATGGCTGTAGTATGCTGCATTTTCTCCAAAGGCTGTTGAAATATTATTGAGTAAACTGTGGCCACATACACACTGCAGTTAGATTCAGTTGTCAGTTCACATTTTACTCCTTAGTTGCGTTCTGTACACATAGTTCAGTAAAATACAGAAGTGAGAACCACATTTCTGAAAAATACAGGTAGTGACAACCGCATTTACAGAAATTCTATAATGTTCTGAGCAACTGGTTTCTAGTGACGTATTCAAGCACACATCAGAAATGTGTCTTCATCTGTATGTGGGATGCAAGAAAATAACATTGTCTTAATGAAAGTTGTCTTAACCTTAGCACATTTTGACATGGGACTAGTTGCGCTCACGAGCCTTGTGGTAAAGTGTCAGTGTTGCCAGATCTTCATAGAAAAAAGAGAAAAAAAAGGACAAACAAGGGCATGCACAAAAAACACTAAAACACCCAAATGCTTGATGTTTTATAACACCAAAAAAATCATATCTCATATCCACAACAGACTACGTTATTGACTCCATAAAGTGTCTAGCTTTATGAGCTAAGACCAAACAACATGCCTAAAAGTGCTTGTAAATATGAAGACATGGCAACACTGCAGGACAGCGCTCTCTAAAGCATATATAAATTCATACTTTTATTCAGCAAAGATCTATTAAACTGATCAAAAGTGACAGGAAACGCATCTGTTACAAAACCTTAACTTCCTAGTCTTTAAATATTTCTAAAATAATGTATCATGGTTGCCACAAAAATATTAAGCAGCACAGCTGTTATCAACATCAATAAAGAAATGTTTCTTGAGCACCAAATCCGCATATTAGAATGGTTTCTGAAGGGATCATGTGACACTGAAGAGTAATAATGCTGAAAATTCAGCATTGATATCACATTTTAAAGTATATTAGAACTGAAAACACTGTTTGGCCCCTAACTTTTAAACAGTAGTGTAAATATTTAACAAAACATGATTCAGTAAATGCCCTGACAATTTATGCTCTCTTTTTGCATTTTCATATAATTTGCAAGCCAGGTTGCAGCAGTCATCAGCCTGGCCATGGTGCAGTGCCTCCATGACCCTCTGCTTTAAATAAGATCAGATGCATTTGATAAAACAAATGATTACATGCTGGTCCCTTATAAAATAACTAGTGCGTCAATGCCTTATCTAGGGTCCTTGGGTCTGTTTATGCCCATACAAACATATGAAACGTCATCAATCACAGCAAGTCAGGAAACTGATATTTCCTGTGTAAGTTTCCACCGTTAATGTTTTGCTGCCAAATTGTGCTTTAATGAAATTAATGTTGTAACATAGTTTTATATGACGTAAATTCCTAGTAGGGTCTTGTGTGGCGTAGATTGCAGGAGGAGGAGGCTGAGTATCTGTGGAGGTCTCATCCTTTAGGCAGTTCATGTCATAAAGACATTTAGCCTTTGCCTGTTCTGTGTCTGGCACTCAATGTTCTTTTGAGGCCACTTTTACCTCTTGTGATCCCTTCATTCTGACGTCACTGGCTTGTGGCACATGCTGTCTCCAGGGCAACCTGAGTGAGTGACCAAAAAAAAGGAAGTGAGAGGAAGATAAGAGTGGAAAGGATTGGGCAAGTGTTGCCGGTAGACCTTTGTGCTGAGTCACTTTTCTTAATGCTCTGCCTGCATGTGCAGATGAACTAGTTTGTTTCCATATAGCACGTTTGTGTGCCGTTTGTGCGTATTTAATGAACACTATAAACTATAATACTATATCAGTGATACTAAACTGCACTAATGGAAAACAGAAATGATACTTGTTACATCTGACTGATCATCACTGAACTTCAAGATGGTGAACTCTGGTGTCTTTGACCTTAAACATTCTCTTTATCTGAACACACGTAATGCAGACCTTTTAAATATCTTCTGTGCTCTTCTTTTGTCTTTTTGTAAAATATGGATCGTTTGTTGGCTGTGTTCATTTTCATTGCTGGGTCATGATGACCCTCCTCTCCTCTCCATTGTTGGTCTGCAAATTAGCATTAAGTGTTCTTAAGCAAAGATAAGGGAACATAGAATGAGAGAGAGTTTAAAAATCAATGATTTTTGATCAAATGATCAAATAATTTTTTTATTAAATGTAGCAGCAGGCTTTATCAACAGACTTCAGAGCCTACATCAGTGATTGAGAGCCCATATATGAGCAGTGTGTGTGTGGAGACATCTAGTGGTTAAAGCAGAGGTTCCCAAATTTGTAGAATTTTAGAAGAAGGGCCAAAAATCAAGTGTGTGTGTGTAACAAGTAACATGAACAACAAATAGCAATAACAGCTAACACAATAAAAACATGATAATATAATAAACACGATTTATGAAAATTAAAAAAAAACAAACAAAAAAACGTTAAAAATTAAATATTTATTTATTTATTTATTTATTTTCAACCGTTTTTTTTTTTATTTTCATAAATCATGTTTATTGTGTTTGTTTTTATTGTGTTAGCTGTTAATGTTATTTGTTGTTCATGTTACTTGTTATTATATCAAAACAATCCAATTGCAGTTTGATTGTAAATACTTGGAATTATGCATATATATAAAATGTATTTGTTTTAACTTTTTTTTTTTTTTTTTTTTTAATTTTCATGAATCACATTTGTGTTATCTTGTTTTTGAGTTGTTGTTATTGTTGTTGTTGTTGTTGTTGTTGTTATTATTATTATTATTATTATTATTATTATTATTATTATTATTATTATTATTTATGAATGAATTAATGAATGAGCGCATTTATATTATATATTATTTAATCAAAACAATCCAACTGCAGTTAGATTGATATTACTTGGAATGCTATGATTTTTTTTTTTTTTCATGTTTATTGTGTTATGTTTTATTGTGTTAGCTGTATTTTTGAGGTGGTTGTTGTTGCTGTTTTTATTATTATTGTTGTTATTATTATTTAATCGAAACAATCCAACTGCAGTTTGATTGGTATTACTTGGAATGATAAAAAGAATAAAACAACAAAAAACAATAAAAAAAAAAAAATTGCAAATTAACTCTTCATATATTTATTTTTATATTTATTTTTAGTAGTAGTAGTAATAATAATAATAATAATAATAATAATAATAATAATAATAATAATAATAATAAATTAAATTAAATTAGTAACTTAATAAAATTAACAAATTCACTTATTTTATTGCATTTTTATATTTTAACGCAAAACATGTTAAAACAAAAATATTAGAAATGAACATACTTAACTGGTATGCTTTTTCTATAGGTTTTTTCTCCCCTTTTGTAAAATTCTTTGGTATTATGTTACATGTCAGTCAGATGGTCTCTTCTTGTGAAGAAAAATTTGTTGTTGGACAAAAAAAGGCTGCAATGAAGACCTGATCCTGCATTGTTTAGTCAAAGGTTTTGGTTACCTGAGATGTCAGTGTTCATATAAATTGTTCTTTTTTTTATAATCAAGTTATTTACCAACAAATCAATAAATGGAATGATTGATCACTGACTCCATGATGTAGTTAAAGGGATAGTTCACCAAAAAATAAAAATGAACCCATGATATACTCACCCTCAAGCCATCCTAGGTGTATGTGACTTTCTTCTTTCAGACAAATGCAATTGTGTGTTATATTAAAAAATGTCCTTGCTCTTCCAAGCTTTATAATGGCAGTGAATGGGTGGTGAGATTTTGAAGTCCAGTATAGTGCATCCATCCAACATAAAAGTACTCCACGTATCTGCAGGCGGTTAATAAAGGCCTTCTGAACCGAATCGATGCGTTTGAGTAAGAAAAAAATATCCACATTTAAAACTTCATAAACTATAATCTATAGCTTCCACTAACTGTCGTACGCATGTTCGTGTGAGGCATTCCAGCAGATGGCGTAGGACAGAGGTGTAGTGTAAGCTCCTGTGAGAAGTGATGAATGCGGAAGCACAGAGGAGAGAGCAAAACATGACACCAGTCACAAATTAGAAGTACAAACAAGTATTTGTAAAAAAAAAAAAAAAAAAATGTCAGAGGAGCCAACAGGAGACTGGTTTTCCTTTGCTGTAAACAAAACTTGGTTCCCACGAGACTAATATATTCCACCGGAGCTTTAAAGTTTTAAATATGGATATTTTTCTTAAACAAATGCATCGATTCACTTCAGAAGGCCTTTATTAACCCCCCTGGAGTACTTTTTATGATGGGTGGGTGCACTTTATTGGACTTCAAAATTTCAACAGCCATTCACTGACATTATAAAGCTTGGAAGAGCCACAACATTTTTTAATATAATTCCAATTGCGTTCATCCGAAAGAATAAAGTTCTATACACCTAGGATGGCTTTAGGGTAAATAAATCATGGGGTAATTTTCATTTTTAGGTGAACTGTCCCTTTAAGAGCTCCTCCTGGTAACCATTCTTTGCTCCTCAGCCACACATAGATGTTTTCAAGGGGCGAGAGTGTTGTGGATGTTTGAGTGTTTGTGTCAGTACAAGCTGTTTTTGTGTATGATTGTGTTTTTGTGTGTGTTTTGCTTCCAGGCTTCCATTGTTCCAAGCTAGTGCTTTTGCTTTTCTCGCCCCTGCAAGAGCCATCCTTTCACTGGATAAGTGGAAATGTAACGCAACAGGTACATGACGCACACACACACTCGTGTATCCCCTCACTTAAAACCACTAATCTGATTGTCCTGTTTCTCGGCAGCTGTTCCTCTATTAAATGCCACCGAGTTGCCACACACAGAAGACATCTGGTACCCCAGGATACGAGAGGTGTGTTAAAACAAAGAGATTGAAAGAAATGAGATCAGACACATTTAATGAGGAACATTAATGTAAAATTGATAAAGGAACTGATGGTGTGAAACTGATGAAATAAAATGAGGTGACAGAGTGGTTATAACAGGATTGACCCATGGAATTGTAATACCATTATTGAGATTATGAAAATTCAAAAAGCATCTATAAGTCCATTATCACTGCAAATGTTAATGGTATAGTTCACCCAAAAATGAAAATTCTGTCATTAATTACTCACTCTCATGTTGGCCTTAATTTATTTTCGAAACACAAATTAAGATGTTTTTGATGAACTCCGAGGGCTTTCTGACCCTGCATAGACAGCAACACAACTGACACGTTCAAGGCCACATGGACTGTTTTAATGATGTCCTTACTACCTTTCTGGGCCTTAAATGTCTTACGGGTTTGGAACGACATGAGGGGGAGTAATTAATGACAGACTTTTCATTTTTGGGTGAACTTTCCTTTTATTTGTCTTTTAAAAGACTTTTGCTTAAACGGATTTGATATTGATTTTGGTGTGGCAGACGAAGACAAAGCAACTTGAGCTGAATTAGATTAAACAGAGCATTACACTGTCTGGAGGCCTTTGTCAATGACACTTTTCAACCTTTAACTGCAGATCCCTCCTTTTTCTTTGTTTATTTGTATGATCGGATTAAAGCACAACTTCTTTCTCCCTCTCTCTTTGTCTCTGTAGATCCAGGGTGCTATAATAGTCTCGTCTCTAATAGAGGTGGTCATAGGGGCCTTGGGTTTGCCAGGTGTCCTGTTGAAGTACATTGGCCCACTTACCATCACCCCTACTGTCACTCTCATTGGGCTCTCGGGCTTCCAGGCGGCTGGAGAGAGGGCAGGCAAGCACTGGGGCATTGCCATGCTGTGAGTACAGTTCACACATACACATTTGGCTGTCAATGTAATCGATTTGTAGCTCAGTGGATGCAGAGTGTAAATTCTCTCCCCTCTTTGAAACAGGACCATATTTCTGGTGCTGCTGTTCTCTCAGTATGCACGTAACATCCAGTTGCCGCTTCCCATCTACAGATCAAAAAAAGGCTGTACATCTTACCGCTTGCAGCTGTTCAAGATGTTCCCAGTGAGTTTCTCCACATTAATCCAAGACAAACATGTTTGATTTAAGATTTTTAGTATTTTTTTTTTTCTTTCTGCTCAAATTTGCATTTATTTGATCCAAAGTACAGCAGAAATTTTGAAATGTTTTTACTATTTAAAATAACATTTTTCTATTTGAATATATTTTAAAATGCAATTTATTCCTGTGATTTCAAAGGTAATTTTTTTTGCATCATTACCCCAGTCACATGATCCTTCAGAAATCATTCTAATATTCTGATTTGCTACTTAAAAAACATTTATTATTATTAGTATAATGTTGGAAACAGCTAGAGTATTGTATTTTATTTTTTCAGATTTCTTTGATTAGAAAGTTCAGAAGAACAGCATTTATCTGAAATATAAATATTTAATAACATTATAAATGCCCTCCCCCCTCAGCTATATATAAATTATTATACTCATCTGTTTTAAATATTGAGAATAATAATAATAATAATAATAATAATAAATCAGCATATTAGAATGATCATGTGACAGTGAAGACTGGAGTAATGATGCTAAAAGTTTAGCTTTAAAATCACAGGAGTAAATTACTTTTTAAATTATATTCACATAGAAAGCAGCGATTTTAAATAGTAAAAATATTTCACAATATTACTCATTGCTGTATTTTGGATCAAATAAATGCAGGCTTGGTGAGCAGAAGAGAATTCTTAAAAAAAATATATATATATATTGCTGTTCAAAAACTTTTGGCTGGTAGTGTGTGAATATACATAATTTTTCTGTATTTTTGTTTTTCTCAGGGCCATTCCATTCAAACATTTATCAAACTTTATAAAAAAATAATAAAATACATTAGTTTCATAGCAGCTGAAATAAGAATATTTACTGATTATTTTATTATTTTTGTTTTATTCAATGCCATTCCATTAAAATACTGTATACTTTTGCTTATTTACTTGCTTTCATTATTATATTATATTATATTTATTATATAAACTATGCTTAATATACTATATTTACTATATATACTATATTTACAAAGTTGTGATAGAAAACATGAGAACAATTGTAAAAACAGTAAAAGGCCAGAACCTAGAATCTGAATATAATAATTTTTCTTTTTTTTCTTTGTATTCTGTTTTTAACATTCAAGTGATCATATCTGGTTAATTTAGATTCTGATTAATTGCAAATGTTGCTTTATAAATCTGTTGGCAGGTAAAGTTGTTGCTTCATATCTCAATAATCAGTGTATTACGTTTTTCATTTCCAAAATGATCCACATTTTCATAAAGGAATTATCGTGATCATTAGCAGTCTGCTGTCTCCAGCTCCCGGGAACGTGAGCTGGCATTTTCAGAGTCTTGGCACAGCTCGTAATCTGCCGTTAGCTCTGATGACAGCCGCAATTACCATGCTGTTTCAGAGATGAGGTCTTGTTGGCCTGCGTTTTTATATGGAAGCACAGCAGACAATGACATGGCAATGAAAGTGAGTGTAGGAGGCAGATAGAGGCAAGCCAAAATACACAGATTGATCCATTATGATGAATCGTGAGGGAGTTGCAGCATGCAGTGTCGTCTGCTTGTTTGAAGGCTAGTGAAGGAGGTTGGATAACATGTCTGGCTTTGTGTTCAGCAGTCTGGGTTACTCATCAAAATGTCTTTTTTTATTTTTTTTTATTTAACTCTCTTTCTTTCTCTTTGTAGATCATCATGGCGATCCTTGTGTCATGGTTTCTGTGTTTCATCTTCACGGTGACTGACGTATTTCCTCCTGAGAAGGACAAATACGGGTTCTACGCCCGAACAGACGCCAGACAGGGCATTCTGGCAGTCGCTCCCTGGTTTAAGATACCCTACCCCTGTGAGTGTTGGTTTTGAGTATTACGTGTGTGTGTGTTGTAATTGCACATTACACTGATTGTGGTCAAAAGTTTACCTAAATCTTGCAGAAGCTGCAAAATGTTCGTTATTTTACCAAAATAAGAGGGATCTTACAAAATGATTTTTTTTTTTTTTTTTCTTTATTATAAAGTTGAATTTACAAAAATTACCCTGTTCAAAAGTTTACATACACTTGGTTCTTAATACTGTGTTGTTACCTAAATGATCCACCGCTGGGTTATTTTGTTTAGTGATAGTTGCTCACAAGTCCCTTGTTTGACCTGAACAGTTAAACTGCCTGCTGTTCTTCAGAAAAATCCTTCAGGTCCCACAAATTCTTTGGTTTTCCAGCATTTTTGTGTATTTGAACCCTTTCCAACAATGACTGTATGATTTTGAGATCCATCTTTTCACACTGAGGACAACTGAGGGACTCAAATGCAACTATTACAGAAGGATCAAACATTCACTGATGCTCCAGAAGGAAACACAATGCATTAAGAGCCAGGGGGTGAAAACTTTTTGAATTTGAAGATCAGGTTAAATTAACTTTTGTCTTCTGAGAAAAAAATGTAAGTATCTTCTGTAGCTTCTGAAGGGCAGTACTAAATGAAAAAATATGATATTTAGGCAAATAAGAAAAATGTGCGCATCTTCATTCTGTTCAAAAGTTTTCACCCCCGGCTCTTAATGCATCATTTTTCCTTCTGGAGCATCAGTGAATGTTTGAACCTTCTGTAATAGTTGCATATGAGTCCCTCAGTTGTCCTCAGTATGAAAAGATGCATCTCAAAATCATACGGTCCCTGCTGCGAAGCGTTCAAATACACAAAAATGCTAAAAAACCAAATAATTTGTGGGACCTGAAGGATTTTTTTTCTAAAGAACAGCAGGCAGTTTAACTGTTCAGTACAAACAAGAGACTCATGAACAACTACCACTAAACAAAAACAGTTGTGGATCATTCAGGTAACAACACAGTATTTAGAATCAAGGGTATGTAAACTTTTGAATGGGGTCATTTTTTATAAATTCAACTATTATTTTCTCCTGTAGACAATATGTAAACGTCTTTTATGTAAAATATCTTGGTTGGTACTACATGAAAAACTAACATGCTTTTTGTATGATCCCTTATTTTGGTAAAATAATTAACATTTTGCAAGTTTTTCAAGGTGTATGTAAGCTTTTGACCTCAACTGTATATTCAATAATCTTTCATGTGGTAGGAATTTCTGTATGCTAAACCTGATAGGATTACCCATAATGCTTTGTGTGAATGGTTGTGTGTTCTAGTCCAGTGGGGGTTGCCCACAGTGACAGCGGCAGGGGTGATTGGGATGCTGAGTGCAGTGGTTGCCAGTATCATAGAGTCCATTGGAGACTATTACGCCTGTGCTCGTCTCTCCTGTGCCCCACCTCCGCCAGTACATGCCATTAACAGGTACAACACAAAGACACCATATCAAAGCTGATAAGTCACCTTGCATGTTTGGTTTACTAATGCACAAATTTGAATCTCTCTTTCTCAGAGGGATCTTCATGGAAGGCCTTTCCTGTGTTCTTGATGGCGTCTTTGGGACGGGAAATGGCTCCACATCTTCTAGCCCAAATATTGGAGTGCTGGGCATCACAAAAGTAGGCTCTTTTCCTATTTGCCCTCTCTGATATCTCTTTTGTGTAGTCGCTTACAACAAAAGAACCAAAAATAGCTTGGCTTGTAAACTGGTTTTACAAAGAAGAGCTGGGTGTTAAAAGCACATTCAGAGAGCAGTCCGTGTGGCACATAGCAGCATGTGTTAGACTGGCCCTCAGTGACTGCAATGGATCATTAGCACCCTAAAGACCTTCAATACTGAGCAGAGCAGCATTTGAGTTTCCAGTGCGTGTCACTAAAATAAGCTCTCACTGGCTATGTACTCCCACAGAGCCATCCTCACAGGAGCTGTTTATTTATTACACATTCAACTGCTACTCATGAGGCTACTACTTTGATTTTAATACTTTTAAGTATCATAGTTCCATAGTTACAATTTGTCCTGACACATTTACTGCAACAGTTTTGGGAGGAAAACTAATTTTTTTTTCTGCAAGGATGCTTTCAACTGATCAAAAGTGACAGTAAAGACATTTATAACGTTAGATACATCAAAAGAACAACATTTACTTGAAGTAGAAATGTTTTTTTATTTATCAAAGAATCCTGAAGAAATATCACTGTTTCCCAAAAAATATTTGGCAGCACAAATGTTTTCAAGATTGATAATAAGAAATATTTCTTGAGCCCCAAATTAGCAATTTAGCAAATTAGAATGATTTCTGAATGATCATGTGACACTGAAGACTGAAGCTGAAAATTCAGCTTTGCTATAATTTTAAAATTACATTTTAAAATATATTACAATAGAAAATAGTTGTTTTAAATGGTAATAATGTCACAATATTATTATTTTGCTAGATTTTTGATATAAATTAAATAAATGAAGCCTTGCTCAGTAGAAGTGACTTCTTTCAGAAACATTAAAAAATGTTATCGACCCCACACTTTTGTATCGTATTGTATATTTCATTTTATCTCAGTTGTTACTGTATGTTGCAGTGTAATTTAGTAGATCGGTGACCGTAAACTGCATAGAAAATCTTTAAGACCTGATTTTATTGAGAATCATTAACCATGGCATAATCCTTTGACATCCATTGCTTTCAATTCCTAATCATAAGACTTAAAAGAAGTATGTGGAGAATCACAGCATTAGCATTTAAAGGGCTAGTTCACCCAAAAATAAAAATTCTGTCATTAATTACCCACCTTCATTTTGTTCCAAACCGGTAAGACCTTTGTTCATCTTCAGAGCACAAATTAAGATGTTTTTGAAATCCAAGAGCTTTCTGATCCTGCATAGGTACCAAGGTACCAAGAACATCGACAAAACGGTGATGTGGAAGAGAAGAATTGTTGAATAAAGTTGTTTTCTGAGGGTTTTTTTGCTCAACAAAAAGTATTCTCGTAGCTTTATAAAATTATACTTGTTTCACATGGACATGATTGTTCTTGGTACTTTTCTGGACCTTGAACATTGTATGCTGTCTATGCAGGAAAAGCTCTTGGATTTCATCAAAAATATTTTAATTCGTATTCCAAAATAAGCAAAGGTCTTACTGGTTTGGAACAAAATGAAGGTGAGTAATTAATGACAGAATTTTTATTTTTGGGTGAACTAGCCCTTTAATAAACAGCACTTAAGCTGTAGTTTTCTCTGATTGGTTGATTTCTTCTGTCTGTGTGTTTGATTGTGTAGGTGGGCAGCAGGCGGGTAATTCAGTATGGTGCGGCGCTGATGCTACTACTAGGAATGGTCGGTAAATTCAGCGCTCTCTTTGCGTCATTGCCGGATCCAGTTCTGGGTGCACTGTTTTGCACTCTATTCGGCATGATCACCGCCGTTGGTCTTTCCAACCTCCAGTTTGTGGACCTCAATTCATCCCGCAATCTGTTTGTCCTTGGCTTCTCCATCTTCTTTGGCCTGGTCCTGCCCAGCTACCTCAAAGGAAACCCTCTAGTCACTGGTAGATACACAAATGCGTGTATATTCTGTATACTTACCACAATTATTATTGCTTCTCTAGGAACCAGTGAGGAACCATATTCTTTTCTTCTTTTGTAGGTATAGTGCAGATAGATCAGGTGCTGAACGTTCTGCTTACGACTGCCATGTTTGTAGGAGGTTCAGTGGCGTTTGTGCTGGATAATACTATTCCTGGTAAGTCCATATCTCATAATACACACATAAAACACTTTGTCTGAACTTTCAGGAGATGGAGAACCTGTTCCTTTTCAGTCCAATCAAACATTTGGTGAAAATGTCACTTTGTAGCTCTCATCCTTAAAAATAAACAAACTAGTTAATGTATAATTTGTCATTTGAAAGAATTTCTCATTTTGTAATTAAAAATGCTGGTTAATGTAGTAATAAAATAGGAATCACACAGGATTTAAATTTTTTTTTTTTGCACTTTTTTATGATAAAGTGTTGTGGTGCTGTGTTCAATCACAACTTAATGTTGAAATTATAACATTAAGAATTTATAGAACTATATAAATTAGGGCTGCACAGTTAGGCCGAAAAGCCTATAATTTATATGCAGTTATATATTAATATGACTATTGTTCCACTACTACTACTTCACCCAAAAATGAAAATTCTCATTGATTATTCACCATCGTTCATCTTCAGAAAACAAATGATGATATTTTTGATGAAATCTGAGAGCTTGGATGGCACGGATGGCTGCTATTTATGTATCTGTATCTGTATCTGTGCTAATAGAGTAGAGATTGTCCCAAATGAACGTGATTTTGTTTCGTTTTGTCTTGTTGATGATATTTTACTTAAAGGAGATGTCCACTTCCAAAACAAAGATTCACATATAATGTGCTCACCCCCTTGTCATCCAAGATGTTCATGTCTTTCTTTCTTCAGTCGTAAAGAAATTGTTTTTTTTTGAGGAAAACATTTCAGCATTTTTCTCCATATGATGAACTGATATGGTGCCCTAATTTTGATCTGCCAAAATGCAGTTTAAATGCGGCTTCAAACAATCCCAAATGCGGTTGTAAATGATTCCAACTGAGGAAGAAGGATCTTATCTGGCGAAACGATCGATTTATTTTCATTTAAAAAAAAAAAACAATTTAAATACTTTTTAATGTCAAACGCTCGTCTTGTCTCGTCTCTCCCTGAACTGTTTTTTCCAGTTCATGACAGTTAGGGTATGTCGAAAAATTCCCATCTCATGTTCTCCCTCAACTTCAAAATCGTCCTATATCAGTTTTATCTTTTTTGTTAAGGGTGTTTGATCTTCTTTGCATGTTCACTTTGCAAAGACTGAGTCGGACTTCTGCAGCGACGTAGGATGATTTTAAAATTATTTTTGAAGTTGAGGGAGAAAATGTGATTGTTTTTCGACATACCCTAACTGTCTTGAGTCAGAATACACAGAGTTCAGGGAGAGAAAGGCAAGACGAGCATTTGAGAATAAAAAGTATTTAAATTGTATTTTTTTTAATGAAAATAACCGATCGTTTCGCTAAATAAGACCCTTCTTCCTCAGCTGGGATCGTTTAGAACCGCATTTGGGATCGTTTGAAGCCGCATTTAAACTGCATTTTGGAAGTCCAAAATCGGGGCACCATATCAGTCCATTATATGGAGAAAAATGCAGAAACGTTTTCCTCAAAAAACAATTTCTTTACAACTGAAGAAACAAAGACATTAACATCTTGGATGACAAGGGGGTGAGTACATTATATGTGAATCTTTGTTTTGGAAGTGGACTTCTTCTTTAATTTTTGATGCATTCCCTTTCTCCCTCTCATTAACTCTTTCTATTCCATTCCAGGCACTCCAGAGGAAAGGGGTATCCGTAAGATGAATCGTGGGAACAGCGTATCTAAACGGGAGAGAATGGAGTCTTACGACCTTCCGTTTGGAATGGACTTCCTGCGGCGTCATCGCATTTTCCAATACCTCCCAATCAGCCCCACTTTCGCTGGTTACCAGTGGAGCGTTCTCACCCACAGCTGCCATAACAGGAGAGAGGACGACATGCCAACAAAGCCAGAACTGGGAGAAAGCGGGGTATAGTGTTTAGCACGGGTAGGTTTTCAGATGGTAGTCGCAACGCGCCATTCCACCGAGTCAGTGAAATCCTCAGTCCGGTCCTTTAATAAAAAGCCAGCTGTAGACTCTTTTCATCCCACAATCCTTTAAAAACTCTTTCCTTTTTGATCAAGTTTGTCATCAACACTAAAGTTGGCTAACACCGCTTCTAAAAACGTCGACAGCGCAGCAACTTTGGAGCTGATCTGAAGGTGTCTCCATGACAACAGCGAGTGGATGCAGCGCAGGTTGTACTCGTTCATCTCTCTCTGTGTGGGAGAACACGAAAACTGACTGATAGATGGAAAAATCACTTTATAAAATCTACCGAATTTCCAATATCAGTGTTCCTTTTTTTGGCCTGCACTGCTTCGTCTGGACAAAGCATCCGTGTCAGATAATTGGATGTGTTTGAATAATGAGTGCCTACGTGCACACGGTGGCCACTATCACACACCTTTACGTTCACAACAAACACAAACATGCTCACACTCGCTTTATGCATGGCGCGGATCCGGTTAAAAAGTGAGAGGATTGTTAAGGTTTACTTAGTGATGCAAGGTTATTGTGCTTTATGTTTGAATTGCACTGCTTGAATTAACGCACAAATGTAGTTTGCTCGTTCCTAATTTAACTTCCAGTGTCCGAGTCTTGCTTCCAAATCCTTCGAATGCCTTAAGTGTAAGGAAATTGATTCAGTCATACAAATTTATGTTTCAATCATCTCGTTATGCTATTTTGATTAATAGCTCATATCGAAAGCATTTCTTATTACATACTGTACTTTGCCACCTTGAAATTGTAGCGATTGCGCATTTTGGAGGCGGATGGCTATGCGGGAGGTAAAATTGATATGAAAAACGAATGTACTTGCAGTGCATGGTTTGCAAAAGAAGGAAGACTGGAAGGGAAAAACTTTAAAACGGTCGCACTCAGGCAGTCCCATTGAAAGATGTGGGGAAATGTTTTTTTTGTTTTTTTTTCTTTTGGTTAAAATCTGTTGAGCCCTCATTTGGGCGCCACATTTTTGGTCTGTCTTTTGTTTGATATTGGTGGCACTTTCTAACTGCTGTTCAAGTGAATGTGGTCTATAATGTTGATTCTCACAAGCACTGCAGATGTGCTGTGTTTCTGGACGCAGAGAGGATGTGCGGCGTTTTGCGGGCATTTATTGACAGGCTCTCCAACTGTACAAATCATACTATACTGCATTATCAAAATCGATTACTAATCACTAGTGTTTAGTTGTAACTATAAGTTCACGTTCTCATTTTTGGTTTACAGGCATTTTATAATCTTTACAGTAACAATATGTATAACACAAAGCATTTTTTAAATGTGCACTATGACTTTTCTAGCATTTAAACCAATTTTTGACCATTGGAGACACTGATGTCATGGAGTGGTGACTTCAGCGGCTTTCTTGATTTAATAGTGTGCAGTTGTGCTTTGAACTCATACTGTATCCACTTCAGATTCAGAGCTGACTTGTAACTTATTTATTTAAATATACTACGTCTAGTATCTTTGTGCAAATCCTTTGCTGCCTGTAAGCAGGAAAGGGGAGATGCAGTTCTCCACTCTAAGGTTTGATTTGATATGCTGAAGGTGTGTGTTGCAGCTTGTCCGCATGGTGCAAAGAGAAATTACATTTTTTTTTTTTTTATTACCACAGTCTTGATATTTACAACATAACTGGTGCTTCCTCGGTGAGTCATTCCAACTAAGATGTTTAAGATGTTTTTTTCTCTTTCTACCTGACCTGTAATACAGCCTGATGGTTTCTTTCATTTGTTTTGTATCAGTTTTTAACAGAAAACCCTAATTATGCAAGGACCATTTCACTTGGTAACATAATTTTACAACTGTTGCTTTGTTTTCAGCCTTATTTACACATTATTTTTCCAAAAGGCTTTGTGCATTATAGCAGGAAAGAACACTTTGTGGACTGTGTTTGAGAATGTTTAAGTGACAGGTTTAAGTGACAGTATTTGGGACCTAACAGCCACATCTGAGTGCTGTATACAAGGCAATACTAATTTACTGTACTTACTGTTTAGTGAACACTTGGAACAGAGTGCTGCAGTAATTGAGTATCTACATTTCCAATCACAGTGTCAAAACACAACTTGTGTCGTAAAGAATCCATTATTATAGCACTTTTTGTTCCTAAAATAATCTTATTATAATACATTCAGTACTGAAGTGTAGTGTAATGATTGTCTAAGAATCCAAAGCAAGTGCAACTGAGAAAGTGTGCGGGTTGCCTCTAAATCTCCTCCCATTCACAGCGATAGTGCTTGCAGTGGTGTCAGTCCTCATCTCTGAAGATTTTTATCCTTAGATAGATAGTTTATTGAAACAGTAAATAAATAAATAATTAAATAGTCATTTGAAACAGAATATGAAGATCTTTTACATCCTGTGATGTTCATTTGTCTGTCATTCATAAAGGTTTCTATGTGACATGCATAAATATTTGTCAAGTGATTGAGAAAAATATGATTTCACAAGGATTTTTAACATTTGTCATTGGCCCTGTTCTATGGAAGCCTGTTTCCACCACTGAATAAAAAAATAAAGGTAATTGCAACGTTTATCTCAAAATTCTGACTTTTTTTTTTTCTCGCAACTGCAAGTTTACATCTCGCAATTCTGAATTGCGTAGTCGGAATTGCGTAATATAAACTTACAGTTGATATAAACTGGCAGTTCTGACTTTATAACACGCAATTACAAGTCGAAATTCTGAAAACATACCAGTCTTTTTTTCCGCTCAAAATTGGACTTTATAACTCACAGTTGCAAGTTCATAACTCACAATTCTGAGAAATTGCGTGAAAAGAGTCAGAATTGCGAGATATAAACTTGCAATTGCGAGAAATAGTCAGAATTGTAAGGTTTTATCAGAATTTTGAGAAAAAAGTCAGAATTGTGAGATATAGACACGTAATTGCGAGAAGTAAAGTCAGAATAGCAAGATTTTTTCAGAATTCTGAGAAAAGTCAGAATAACCAGATTTGAACTCGCAATTGCAAGAAATAAAGTCAGAATTGTGAGTTTTTATCCTAATTCTGAGGGAGAAAGTCAGAATTGCGATATAAACTTGCAGTTGCGAGAAATAAAGTCAGAATTGCAAGTTTTTATTACAACTTTGAGAAAAAAGTCAGAATTGCAAGATAAAAATGTTCTCTCACAATTGCATCTCACAATTCTGACTATTTCTCACCATTGTAAGTTTATATCATGCAATTCTGGAAGCAAGTGTCAGAATTGCAAGTTTTTATCACAACTCTAAGAGAAAAGTCCGAATTGCAAAAAAAAAAAAAAAAAAAAGCAGAATTTTGAGATTAAAAAGCAGTAATAACATTTTTATTTCAATCAGTGACAGAAACGGGCTTTCATACTATTCATATTACCATCATTTATTAATGTTAAATATGGTTTTTAATATGTGAACATTTTGGAAACACAAGCTGTTGTGCTAAATCTCCGTATTCGCTGAGATGTAAAGGTTGTGATGGGTCTTAATAACATGTTGGCATGTGATTCAAAGAAAAACAATCCTTCAGTTATTTTGAAGGGGGTATGTTTGAAGAATATACTTAGTTTCTCTGAATTGTAATGTTTTTAATGTTTTATTGTTTTTATACATCGTCTTGTGTTTTTACAGGCAAAGAGATGTTGGAAAAAATGCTTATCTTAAATCATCATGCTGCAAAGCGCACCAATTTGTTCGAAAACAAATGATCTCTTTTTTTTTTTTTTTTGTAGTTTGACTGAATATTTTTGTTAACTAGGCTGTTTTCATATTGTATTTTTCTAACATTACTTCCTGTTCATGTTAAAAGTAGTACAAATTTAGAAAGAGGTGCAATGCATTGAGACTATTCTAAATATATGAATATATATATTGAGTGCAGAATGTGCTATATTCTTGGACCAGCCATTGCAGCTCCTGTTAGTAGAAACAGCAGAAATTGTTTTGTTCCATGTTCCTAAAGATATTTAATAAGATGTTTCTGAGCAAATCATAATGTCTTTTGTCTTTTTGTATGTGTGTGTGTTTGAGTGTGTATCAGTATATATCAAGTAATTAAAAAGGAAATATATTTAATAATAATAATAACTTATTACAAATTATAAATAACAACTTTAGAATATTTTATAAATAATTTTTAGTGATTATTCAAACAAATCAAATTACATTAAGTCTGTTTCTGCATCCTTGACTGTTTTCAGGATCAGGCTACATTACAGTTAATTGTCCGAGGGGAAAAAAAAAAAAAAAAAACTTTCAAATTTCAAATGAATCATAGCCATGAAAAGACCTTTTTTTTTCAGAATTATGGTCTAGTTACTAAGGTGACAATAAAATGTTGGCCTCTATTCTTGTCTGATCTGGTAAAGTCATTAAGTATATCAGGTTACACATGCCAGTTCTTCACCTCTGATTTCCTCCAGCCCTGTGTGTGTGTGTGTGTGTGTGTGTGTGTGTTGACCGTAACCGTCTGAGTTAACATGATTAAGCACACACGACTCAACCAGACTCAATTAATAGATGCGGTCATAGGGGACGCAGAGAGAACAAAGTGAAGAGATGCTGTCAACAACACCAGTCCTTTGCTTTGTGGTCCCATATTTTGAATTGTGGATCTTACATTATTATTAATATAGGCAGCACTGTTTATATATCAAATGATATGATATATGATAGACCTACAAGACCTAGAAGTGTCTCATGGTGAAGATGTCTACAGGACAAATCTCGAACTAAATTTTTAAATCAGTGTTAAAAATGAACAAAATATATTGTACTTTTTACTTTGTGCTAGTAGTTTTAGCTCTTCTTAATGCTGAGCTCCCTGAACCCTTTTACTGCTTTTGCTGTATGAACCCTTTAACTGTGCTCTCGACAGATGGGTAGATCATAGCTGGTAGCAGATTACAAGAGATTAAAATGATAGCAGCCTTTCCCAGCTCAGATGTGCTCATTTGCTGACCCGTGACGACCCATGATGATCTAATCCTCACCCTTAGTGTCACTTACCCATTTGATGCCAAATCTTTCACAGAGTGAGCAAATGTGTTTTGCTGAATGTACAGCCATGTGTGTGTGTGTGTGTGTGTGTGTGTGTGTGTGTGTGTGTGACCCTAGACCACAAAACCAATCATATTGGGTCAATTTTTTTTAAATTGCATCATCTGAAAGCTAAATAAATAAGATTTCCATTGATGTATGGTTTTTTGGGATAGGACAATATTTGGCCAAGATACAACTAACATATTTGAAAATCTGGATTTGTGCAAAAAAATCTAAATATTGAGAAAATCACTTTTAAAGTTGTCCAAATATAGGTCCTAGCAATGCATATTACAAGTCAAAAATTAAGTTTTTAAAATGTTTTGTGTATATATATATACAACAGTTTTTGCTGGTCCTTGAATCTAATTGGCTGAGAGGAGTGCAATATTCTAGTGATAACAGCGCAGTATTTCTCACAGGGAGTGTCATGGAGGACATATGATATTACGATACATACGACGTATGTACAATTTTATAACATGAATCAGTTTTATTCATGATGTGATTTTCCCCATGTCCACCAGATATGTTAAACGGTAACACTTTAGAATAAGGTTTCAATACAGTTACAATAACTAACAATTAACACACTTTACAGCATCTATTAATATTAATCTTAATATTTACTAATATGTTTTAAAGGGGTCTTTGGATGCCCATTTTCCACAAGTTGATATGATTCTTTAGGGTCTTAATGAAAAGTCTCTAATATACTGATTAAAAATTCTCAATGGTTTTGTAAAACAACACCCTTTTTACCTTGTCAAAATCAGCTCTGCAAAAATCATCTCATTCTAAGGGGTTGTTCCTTTAAATGCAAATGAGCTCTGCTCGCCCCGCCCCTCTCTTCTCTCTGTGGAAAGACGGTCATGTTTACATTAGCCGCGTTTAGCAGCGTTTACCCGCTAAACTTCCTAACTACCACGTTATAAGTTAAGTTGATCGCAAAGATTCATAAAAAAACGCTTATATTCACTTCTGCTGTAAGTGAAGTTTGATCATGAATGATTCGCGCGAACATAGACGGATATATGTAGATCGGGAGGCGCATTCCCTTCACAAACAAATGTAATCTACTGCATCTTCAGAGGCTCAGATGTCAGGAGTAACGTAAATGACGACCAATATGTTCATTATTACATCCAGCAACGCAACACCTCGATTGCTCAATCGGAGATATTCTTGTCTAACTTACATCCCTGCTCTGGCATCATAACATGGAAAGTTACTGGACTGTGACAGCTGGTCTAAGGTAAGAGCTCATGTCAATCAACTATTGTGGGAGTGGCCTAGGCATCTGAGAACGGCTTGATTTGAAAAAGGGGATAATATTTTTACAGATTAATTAAAAACCACTACATGGATTTTTATCATTATAGGGTAGATTTGTACGTACTCTGCCAACACACATTAATGTTCAAACAACATGAAAAAGTGAACTTAGCATCCGATGACCCCTTTAAGATCAAGAGTTCTGTTACAATTATGCACTGTCAACATAATCGTGATCATTTTTACTTCTGACGATTTTATGAGACGTTTTAATAGTTTAGGAAGTCTTAACCCATATAATAATATTATTATGACAGTATTATGTAATATATAAGGGCTTTTAGCACGTTGTCATCATCTTTCAGAGAAACAAATTGAATTAAAACAGCTCTGGTCATGTGACTTTTTACAGCAGCCACATGCAATCTAAACAGTCCGCACTTTTATTTATAGTTAACAACTGTGTAAAATAACTCTTTTTAGAGTTGTTTGTACCTTATTGTTTACAGTTTAGTCACAAATGATACCGATGGTGATTAAACGGGAGAAACTGTGCTTTAATTTACTATCAGATCTTTCTTTTCCTCTATTGCCCCTATACTTCAGCGGGCTATTGTTTTGGGGATTCCCCGCTGAACTCGTATGCTGTCCAGCGCGAAAGGAGCAGCGCGAACAAAGGGGCGTCCGCGGGCGCGCTGATTGGCTGCTGCGTTATCTGAGGTCTGTAACAGCAGATGGGGTATTCCTCCTCCTCAAACTGCGATTGTTTCCGATGCGAGCACAGCAGCTCGGTCTGAGTTGGAGTGAGTAAAGCAGTGGATCCGTTTTTTACAGCATCGCGGATGGTAGGTTTGTCCAGTTTAGTGTCGTCTGGAGACGTAAAAGCAGAGATAAGATTCGAAACGCTTCAGAATCTCATCTGAGCGACGGGGATCGTGACATCGGGCATCTGGAGAGCAGAGATCCACGAGAGAGGGGTGGGTGTTTTTGTGCATGTTTTCATACATGTTGTTTGTTACTCACGACTTGTTCAGACTTGGATGCTGATGTGCCCGTGGCAATTGTTTTGCAACTTTGTATTATAACGTGTAATATGATAAGAAATTTGTTAAGAACGTCTTACTGGAAATGTAATATTATATTCACGCTTCAGATTACAATAGCATCTGTAGACTCATGTCAAGAGAATAATATGCCACAGTGTTTTAGAGTTGTTTATGTCCCCTGTGAGATATCGATGTTAGCAATGGGAAAGTAACTATGGGCTCAAATTACTTGCCAAGCATTATATTTGGCCAAATTACATAACCAGTCTGGTTTATCCAGAATAGTTCACCCAAAAATGTGAATTCTGTTCCTGTTTATGCACATGTTCCAATCCCGTATTACTTTATTTCTTCTGTGGAACACAAAAGGAGAAGTTCATGAAAGCACAGATTTTTACAGAAGTTTCACAAAAGAATGTTCTTCAAAAAACTTTAAGTTTTTGCAGCAGTACAGCTATTTTCACCATTAACTGAGCAGCAAATCAGTATATTAGAATGATTTCTGAAGGCTGTGTCATGTGACACTAAAGAGTAATGGCTGCTGAAAATTCAGCTTTGTCATCACAGGAATAAACTGTATTTTTAAATTTATTACATAGAAAACAGTGATTTTAAATTGTAATATTATTTCACGCTTTTATTGTTTTTAAGTATGTTTAACTGATTAGTATAAAAGAGATCTTTCAAAAATATTATATTGAACAAAAATAATGGAAAATTTTGTGTTTGGGGGAAGCGTCGCCTCATAAATAATGTAAAATTCAGCATTTGGCGGAGAACTGTTGTCTCATAAATGTAAAAAAAATGCTGTGTTTGGCGAGGAAGTGTTGTCTCAAATAACTGAAAATTCTGTTTCTGGCGGCAAAGAGGTGTCTCATAAATAACAGAAAATTGTGTGTTTGGCGGGGAAGCGTTGTCTCATAAATGGTGGAAATTTTTGTGTTTGGTGGGGAAGTGTTGTCTCATAAATAAAAAATTCTGTGTTTGGCAAGGAAGCATTGTCTCATAAATAACAGAAAATTCTGTGTTTGGTGGGGAGGTGTTGTCTTATAAATGATTGAAGATTCCGTGTTTGGCAAGGAAGCATTGTCTCACAAATAACAGAAAATTCTGTTTGGCAGGAAAGCGTTGTCTCATAAATAACAGAAAATTCTGTTTGGCAGGAAAGCGTTGTCTCATAAATAACAGAAAATTCTGTTTGGCAGGAAAGCGTTGTCTCATAAATAACAGAAAATTCTGTTTGGCAGCGAAGTATTGTCTCATAAAAAAACAGAAAATTCTGTTTGGCAGGAAAGTATTGTCTCATAAATAACAGAAAATTCAGTTTGGCAGGGAAATATTGTCTTATAAATAACAGAAAATTCTGTTTGGCAGGGAAGTATTGTCTCATAAATAACAGAAAATTCAGTTTGGCAGGGAAGTATTGTCTCATAAAAAACAGAAAATTCTGTTTGGCAGGGAAGTATTGTCTCATAAATAACAGAAAATTCTGTTTGGCAGGAAAGCGTTGTCTCATAAATAACAGAAAATTCTGTTTGGCAGCGAAGTATTGTCTCATAAAAAAACAGAAAATTCTGTTTGGCAGGAAAGTATTGTCTCATAAATAACAGAAAATTCAGTTTGGCAGGGAAATATTGTCTTATAAATAACAGAAAATTCTGTTTGGCAGGGAAGTATTGTCTCATAAATAACAGAAAATTCTGTTTGGCAGGGAAGTATTGTCTCATAAAAAACCGAAAATTCAGTTTGGCAGGGAAGTATTGTCTCATAAAAAACAGAAAATTCAGTTTGGCAGGGAAGTATTGTCTCATAAAAAAACGAAAATTCTGTTTGGCAGGGAAGTATTGTCTCATAAATAACAGAAAATTCTGTTTGGCAGGGAAGTATTGTCTCATAAAAAACCGAAAATTCAGTTTGGCAGGGAAGTATTGTCTCATAAAAAAACGAAAATTCTGTTTGGCAGGAAAGCGTTGTCTCATAAATAACAGAAAATTCTGTTTGGCAGGGAAGTATTGTCTCATAAAAAAAACAGAAAATTCAGTTTGGCAGGGAAATATTGTCTTATAAATAACAGAAAATTCTGTTTGGCAGGGAAGTATTGTCTCATAAAAAACAGAAAATTCAGTTTGGCAGGGAAGTATTGTCTCATAAAAAAACGAAAATTCTGTTTGGCAGGGAAGTATTGTCTCATAAATAACAGAAAATTCTGTTTGGCAGGGAAGTATTGTCTCATAAAAAACCGAAAATTCAGTTTGGCAGGGAAGTATTGTCTCATAAAAAAACGAAAATTCTGTTTGGCAGGAAAGCGTTGTCTCATAAATAACAGAAAATTCTGTTTGGCAGGGAAGTATTGTCTCATAAAAAAAACAGAAAATTCTGTTTGGCAGGGAAGTATTGTCTCATAAAAAACAGAAAATTCTGTTTGGCAGGGAAGTATTGTCTCATAAATAACAGAAAATTCTGTTTGGCAGGGAAGTATTGTCTCATAAAAAACAGAAAATTCTGTTTGGCAGGGAAGTATTGTCTCATAAAAAACAGAAAATTCTGTTTGGCAGGGAAGTATTATCTCATAAAAAAAAACAGAAAATTCTGTTTGGCAGGGAAGTATTGTCTCATAAAAAACAGAAAATTCTGTTTGGCAGGGAAGTATTGTCTCATAAAAAAACAGAAAATTCTGTTTGGCAGGAAAGTGTTGTCTCATAAATAAAAAAAATCATGTTTGATGGAGAAGCATTGACTCATAAATAACAGAAAATTCTGTGTTTGGCAGGGAAGCATTGTCTCAAATAATGGAAGATTCTGTATTTGGTGGGAAAGAGTTCTCATAAATAACAGAAAGTTCCATGTTTGGCGGCAAAGTGTTGTCTCATAAATGACGGAAAATTCTGTGTTTGGCGAGGAAGTGTTGTCTCATAAATGACGGAAAATTCTGTGTTTGGCGAGGAAGTGTTGTTTCATAAATTATGGAAAATTCTTTGTTCGCCGGCAAAACGTTGTTTCATAAATAACGGTAAATTCTGTGTTTGGCGGCAAAGTGTTGTTTCATAAATTATGGAAAATTCTGTGTTCGCTGCAAAGCGTTGTTTCATAAATAACGAAAAATTCTGTGTTTGGTGGCAAGGTGTTGTCTCATAAATGACGGAAAATTCTGTGTTTGGCGTGGAAGCGTCGTCTCATAAATAACGGAAAATTCATTGTTAGGCGCAGAAGCGTTGTCTCATAACGGACAATTCTGTATATGGACCTCAACTTTCCAGTATAAGGGCTGAATTATCTGATATGGCCTCAGGTAATAACAGCTGGTATTTAGACCAACAGCACCATTGTGAGTGTGATAACTTGTGATTCAGACTGAAATTGGTAGTTATTTCATATATTTCTTTGTCGCCAATGAAAATATTTCTAAAAGAGGTCAAAGCGTCAACCTTTGTGAGTCACCAAGGACACAGACAAGCAGAATGATACAAATACTGAAATGTCCAACTGCTGTTGGACTATTGTAAATATCAGCACTCCTGGACCAGTCAGATTTGAGGACCAGGAGTCCGGAACTAATTGTTGTATGAAACCACAAGGGTACTTTTAAGTCCCTACAAATCATGCAATTCTTGCAAATCTTGAGCCATGTGGAAACTGTATGTCAGAAACAGACCAAAACGTTGCATGATGGTGACTAAATGATAACAGATTTTTTATTTTTGGGTGCACTCTTTAACAGTGATCCTCACACCTTCAGGCGATGACTATGACACATTTGAGTGTGAGCGTCAGGGAAACTTAGAGAGAGTTCAAGCATGAAGAAAATCTTCATCTTGAAGCAGTTTGTTTTGATGAATGTGGATTCGTTTGGTGTTCCAGATAAGCTACTCATTACCAGACTAGCCTTAGTGCCTGAGATGCAAGTTTCTGGTCAGATGTAGGCGTCACATTTTCCATGGAGCAGATTGTGAGGTAGCTATGTTTTGTCTTTGTCATACTTCATAACTCATGAGGGTTTCAGAAACAGCAGCAGCAGCCATCAGTAAACACTCCGACAACTGCGGCAGTGCAAGCTGTTAAACACATGCACGAAGGGAAGGAAGAAGAAAAGGAAGAGGGAGCAGACGTGTGACTTTCAGCATTGTTGTTGTTGGTTCGCAAGTGTTTTCCAGGTTGCCGTGGCAATTTTAACAATAGCCGAGCTATGGTGTTTGTGAGGAGATGCTGGTTGGGGGAGGTGAGGGAATGGATGTAGGCCAGGAAACATCAAGCGGAGATCTTGGCCTGGATCTTAAAGACCGAGGTTAGTGAGCGGTTGCTTTGGAATTGCACAAGAAGGGCGAACTTCCAAGCCGTGGGAAGGAAGAAAATGGACTGAACTGTGCGACCACCTTTCTGTCCATTTGCTTCCTTCCCATAGTTGGTTGGTTGGTTTGAATTCATTGCAAACAATAGCATGAACAAACAAGAAATTATCCTGATAGAATTCATTACGTAAATAGTAAAATGCAAACATGCAAAAATTAGATGTTGGTTAGTTTTGGATGCTGAAGCCAAATAAACCAACGCTTCCATCCTGTCTGTCCCACTTCCACGGTCTTCCCAGCACCGAAACACATGTACAACGCGAGTGCCAAGCCACCAGACCGTCTGCGTTTAAAAAACATGTAATTATTCATAATTAGGCACTTTTGTAGATGCAGACTTGATCTTTTGGAGAACTGGCAGATTGGATAGTCCAAAAGGCTGTGTAAAAATAATTCTCATGCTCTTTTTCATTCATTTTTCATAGACTCCCCTGACACATTTTATGCTAGAGTGCACAGTTGCATAAGAATGGAAAAGTACATGGCTCTTAAAACGTGGTGCTTAAGCAGTTTGATGGCTGTTCCAATGAAAAGCATGAAAAAAGTGGCTTTTGCATTGCAGAGAATAAACCAGGGTCATGTCGCATGGGACACTGTCGGATTTTTGTTTATCTATGTTTTCCTAACTGACGTTTAACTGAAGAGTTTGATTAAAGAAGAGATTAAAAGTAGAAGAAAAAGTTCAGATAAGATTGTGAAATGTGTTGTTCTCTCGACTTCCCCTTTTCCTTGTTCAGCATGTCTTGAATTGACTTCTTGGCCTCTATGTTTAGTACTGCACATCAGAGCTGGGTTTTGATACAAATTTCACAGTTTGATTCGATCCTGATTCACAAGCAATTACATGAGAAAAGATACAGATTTCAGTAAGTTGTACTCTTTCGTTTAACAAACATTTGGATATTTATTCATGTTTATTTCGTGCTGAAACTGGTATTAAAGCAGATGGAACAATCAGTTAATGGGCGCTTCATGTTGCCGCTTCTCTTGTGCTGAAGCGCTACTACTTTTTATCTCACAATTCAGATTTTTTTTTTCTCAGAATTGCGTGATAAACTCACATTTGCAAGTTATAAGGTCAGAATTGCATGATATAAACTCGCAATTCTGACTTTTTCTCCCAATTGTGTGATAGAAACTTGTAATTGCAAGTTGTAAAGTCAGAATTGCGAGATATAGTCAAAATTTTTCTCAGAATTGCATGACACACTCGTAATTGCGAGTTATGAAGTCAGAATTGCATAATATAAACTCGCAATTCTGACTTTTTCTCAGAATTTTGTGATATAAACTTACAATTGTGAGTTGTAAAGTCAGAATTGCGAGATATAAAGTCAGAATTCTGACTTTTTTTTTCAGAATTGCATGAGAAACTCGTCACTGCAAGTTCTAAAGTCAGAACTGCATGATATAAACTCGCAATTCTGACTTTTCCTGAGTTGTGTGATATAAACTCGTTAGTCAAGACAAACTCGTAATTCAGACTTTGTCTCAGACTTGTGATATAAGCTCACAATTGCAAGAAATAAAGTCAGAAATGCAAGATAAAAACTCACAATTCTCACAAATGCGAGTTTGTATCTCGCAATTCAGACTTTTTTCCTCAGGATTGTGAGATATAAACTCGCAGTTGTGAGTTACAAAGTCCAATTTTGAGGGAGGAAAAAACGTTCTCAGAATTCCAAGTTTATATCTCTTTATTTCTCAGAATTGTGAATTTTTTTTAGAATTGTGAGTTTATTTCTCAGAATTGTGAGTTTATTTCTTAGAATTGTGCAAGTTTATGTCTTGCAATTCTGACATTATAACTCACAATTGCAAGTTCATATCTCACAATTTTCTCAGAACATGTACATTTGCAGTTGTGAGATAAAAAGTCGCAATTACCTTTTTTAAAAAAAAAAATATTCAGTGGCGGAAACGGGGTTCCATAGAAAACTAAGACTTTGTTTCATATCAAAAGTAACAAAGCACAAGGCTTATTGCGATTTATTAAATGTGAGGTACACTTTAATTTTCTGTTCATTAACTGAAAACAGTCTAGACTAATCAATTTAAGAATAGATATCGTTTGGTAAAAATCAGAATGGATTAAAATTGAGAAATCAATATTTTTACCCAGCCCTACATATACCTACCTACCTATATATTCTGATACCGATATACCACTACTTAAAAACCAAAATAAATCATTTTAAATTCTAAGTATAGGTATCACAACATTATAAAGTATGAAAAATTGATATTCACATTCAGATTTGGCACCGCATATATTATGTATCCATAATATAATCAACACCTGTCATCTGATGCCTATTATCTGCTGGCAATGACTTTTGGATGCGTATCAGAGACTAATAGCTCTTCTGTAGTTCTGGCAGGACTATATTTGGGATATGAAATATTAATGTCAGAATAAGCTGCTCTGGGTCGATTGGTATTGAATATTTCATCATCTCCTGATTGCGCGCAGCGAGTGGTGTGTATGAAAGATGTGGGAGGGGCCCCACACACACAAACACAAACACACACACAGGCTCTAACAGCTACACATACTTTACGCTCTGGGTCGGGAGATAGTGGTGTTGATAAGAAAACATGCTCATACAAGAAAGAGAGCATATTGTTTGCTCGTAGGATAATGATCTTGTGAAAGGATAATCGTGTAGGAGTTTTGTTAGGCACTGAATGAGGCCATTACCGCTTCCATTTGGGGTCTCAGTAGGACACCTGTGCTCTGTTTGTGTGTATTAGTGTGTGTGTTAGACTCTTGAGTTACAAGCATCCACTAAGCAGTTCTCCTAAAGTGTTTCTAAGTGCTCATAAAGTTCATATATCTTTTGTCAGTGTAAGATTAATGGCAGTGTGCATAAAAACATTGGTGAACTTGATAGAGATAGACACAGGGAGATGAAGGGAGGAGGAGGAGGGCAGTGAAACCACCATTGGGGAAGTCTGAACGCCTCATGTCAGTTTCCGCTGTGCATAGAGGAAGAGTTTAGGAGAGCGAGGCTGCGTGTCACATGGGTTCAGCACTGGTTTAGCATGTAAAGACCACGAGACGATCAGCTGCAAAAAAGCTGTTTACAACAGAAAGAAGGTAATGTGCGTTCAGTTAAATCTTCTTCAGGAAATCCTATGAGATAGTGAGACAGTAAATGGGAAGTACTCCTCGGATTTAAATCAATGTCTTGTGACATTTAAAATGTGGTAGTTTGTAGTATTTCAGACGAAGAGGAATGTAGGAATATTGTCATTTTAAGTAACTTGTATGTCGGTTCATCATAATAGAGAGGACAAATGACTGTTTTCTGCAGTGTTTTACTGAGTTTAAAGGGATATTTGACCCACAAATGAGCATTTTCTCCTTATTTTCTCTCCCTTGTGTTGTTCTAAACTTGTGTGCATTTCTTTCTTCTTGTAGTATACACAAAGAAAGATATTTTGAAGAATGTTAGTAATCAAACTGTTTCGAATCCCATTGACTTCCATTGTATTTTTATCCATATAGTTGGAAACGAAATGCTTTGATTGTCAACAATCTTAAAAAAATGTTTTATCCTTTTTACTAAACAGAGAATGTCATACATTTTTGAAACAATATGAGGCTGTGCAAATGATGACAGAATTGTCATTTTGGATAAATATACCTTTAACACTGTTTCACAAAGTTGTGAAACCACATACTGGGCAGATAGACGCTGCTGTTTCCTCACTTTCAGTTCCTTTAACATTAGGTTAATTGTGCGAATGTGTCTTTTAAAAAAGCTTGTTTATTAAAGTTAGGTGTGGTTTGACACTTATCCATTTTAGTTTTGTTGGCATGAAAGTTTTATACTGAGTGTTTTGAATTAGACACAATAAAACAGCAACAGCTAGGAGTCCGAGATGTTGAGTAGTTGTAACAGCGGGGTAACAGTACCCCTGTTGTCCTGCACCTGTCCCTGTCTGCGGAAGCTTCTGAAAAGCCTTTCCAGCTGGTGAGGAAGGAAGTCTTAAGTAGAGCAGTTTGTATTGTGCCAGGGGAACCTCCAAAAATGAGTATATGTGTCAGCCATTGAGCCTTAGAGCCGGTCATATTGTTAACTGTATTCTTTCATCTTTGAAATTGGGAGGTTATGTATTTTGCATTGGAAAAATGCAACTTTTCCTTTGAATAATTCACACTATGGGGAAGGATTTAGACTGAATACGACTCATGTTTTTTTAATTCTCTGTGTGAGCAATTCTGTTGGGCAACTACTGATTATGAATGAATTACATATTAAAAAGTTCTTCCGTCTCTGGTTTCGTCACAAGGGGCAGTGCTGGATTATCCTACAGCAATGATTATATTTTAATCAATGGCATTCCTAAAAACATAAATATATTGATCATCATTATGACTGAGCATCAAGTCAGATCAAATTTAAAATATATTTTGGGGGGCGGGACATTCTCTATAGAGATCATTTGATTGGACAAAAAACTGCATAGGTTTGGAAAGATTTTGTAACATTTTTGGGGAGAAAAAGTCTCTTTTGCCCACCAAGGCTGCATTTACACAAGCAGTCAAAATTTTTGAACAGCAACATTTTTAATGTTTTTTTTTTTTTAAAGAAGTCTCTTCTGTTCACCAACCCTGCATTTATTTGATCCAAAGTACAGTACAATTTTGAAATGTTTTTACTATTTAAAATATCTGTTTTGTATTTAAATATATTGTAAAATGTAATTTATTCCTGTGCTTTCAAAGGTGAATTTTTAGCATCATTACTCCAGTCGCATGATGCTTCAGAAATCATTCTAATGTTCTGATTTGCTGCTCAAAAAAACAACTATTATTATGTTGAAAAGAGCTGAGTAGCATTTTTTCAGGTTTCTTTGATGAATAGAAAGTTCAGAAGAACTGCATTTATCTGAAATAGAAATCTTTTGTAACATTGTAAATGTCTTTATCATCACTTTTGATCAATATAAAACATCCTTGCTAAATAAGAGTATTATTTTCTATAATTTAAAATACAGACTCCAAAAATGTACTCAATTGTTGTAAATATTGATAATAATAATAATAATAATAATAATAATGATAATAATAATAATAATAATAATAATAATAATAATGATATAATAAAAATGTTTCTTGAACAACAAATCAGCATATTAGAATGATTTCTGAAGGATCATTTGACACTGAAGACTGGAGTAATAATGTTGAAAATTTTGTTTTGATCACAAGAATAAATTATATTTAAAAATATATTCCAATAGAAAGCAATTATTTTGAACTGGAATTATATTTCACAATTTTACTGTTTTTGCTGTACTTTGGATCAAATAAATGCAAGCTTGGTGAGCAGAAGAGAAATCTTTAAAAAAACATTAAAAATCTTACTGTTCACTTTTTCTGGTAGTGTGTTTAATCAAAAATACAGTAAAAACAGTAATATTGTGAAATATAATTCCAGTTCAAAATAATTGTTTTCTATTTTAATATTTTTTAGGATGTAATTTATTCCTGTGTAGGGATCAACAATTATCAGTGCTTGTATTAAGCATGTTTATGTTTAACGGTGTCGGTCATTTTCAAAACCAATTTGCAGATAAAATAATTGTAAAGCATTTAAAGAAGGTTTTTGTCAGAGCCTTTGTTCTTCTTAATTTTGACGTTAATTTTCATTTTTACACCAGACATGTATATCGGTTCAAAATATTGGTTATTGGTCTACCTGTAATAACTGGTATCGGCTCTGAAAAAAAAACAAAAACAAAAAAAACATTAATTTTCAGCATCAATACTCTAGTTTTCAGTGTCAAATGATGCTTCAAAAATCATTCTAATAGGCTGAATTGCTCTTCATCAGTGTTGAAAACAGTTGTGCTGATTAATATTTTTGGAACATCAAAAAGAATAGCATTCATTTGAAATAGAAATCTTTTGTAAAATGTTATTTATTTATTTGCTGTGAGTTTTGATCAATTTAATGTATCACTGCTGAATAAAAATACTCGTTTTATAAAAAAATCTTACTTATCCCAAGCTTTTGAACTTTTGATTTTTTAAATGGTAATGTATACTGTAGATGAACTCAAAGCTAAAACACAGACTAAAGGCCACAAAACTTATGATTTCATGAGGTCTTTAAATGTGATGAACTGTTTTGTCTGTTTCAATCCCCTCATTCATTTCTGCATATGCTGCATGCCTATTCTGGTCACATCCTCATGAATAGTTTACTTTCAGCTGTGACTTGCAGATGTCGGCATCACGTGGGTTTGTGTGATATAGAACAGAGCAACAGTCTCTTGTCAAGAGATATCAGAAATACATGAGCTAGTCGGTCTGAGATATGCATACTTGATTTTGTTTGTTTTAAGGGTTTGCCGTTCTCTTACATTCCTCATGCTCTGACCTAGATACCGAAGAGTTAATTCTTTGATGTTAAAACAAGAAGCAGAAACATTCTCTCTCGCTTTCTCTGTTCTCCTCCCTGTCTGTGTCTCTCTAGAGTCCTTCCATGCAGTCGTGGCTAGGATAAAATGGATGACAGGACTGACGGTGTGCGGGTTGGAGAGAACAAATTCATCAGCAAGTGAGTATAAATCTTACACCAAACTCTTGAGTGTTAAAATCACTCTATGATTGGGGTGTTAAAACATCTGAACAACATTATTGTCATTCCTGTCATTCCTGAGTAATGGCATGTGAAAATTCAGCTTTGCCATTACAGGAATAAATTACATTTTAAAATATATTCAAACAGAACACAGTTATTTTAAATTGTAATAATATTCCACAATATTAAAATTTTTACTGTATTTTTTGATTAAATAAATGCAGCCTTGGTGAACATCTGTCAAAAACATGTAAAAAAAACTCAATTGTCATTTGAAGTTCAAATACAGTTGAAGTCAAAAGTTTACATACATCTTGCAGAATCTGGGGATCTAAGAGGGATCATACAAAATGCATGTTATTTTTTATTTAGTACTGACCTGAATAAGTTTACATATAGTCCACAAGAGAAAATAATTGCTGAATTTATAAAAATGACCCTGCTTAAAAATGTACATACACTTGATTCTTAATACTGTGTTGTTTTTTTAGTGATATTTGTTTATGAGTCTCTTGTTTGTCCTGAACAGTTAAACTGCCTGCTGTTCTCCAGAAAAGTCCTTCAGGTCTCACAAATTCTTTTTTTTTTTTTTTTTTTAGCATTTTTGTGTATTTGAACCCTTTCCAACGATGACTGTATGATTTTGAGATCCATCTTTTCACACCGAGGACAACTGAGGGACTCATATGCAACTATTACAGAAGGTTAAAACGCTCACTGATGCTCCAGAAGGAAAAATGATCCATTAAGAGCCGAGGGGTGAAAACTTTTGAACAGAATGAAAATATGTACATTTTTCTTATTTTGCCTAAATATAACTTTTTTTTTTTTAATTTAGTACTGGCATTCAGAAGCTACAGAAGATACTTACATGTTCCCCAGAGGACAAAATCAGTTACATTTACTCTGATCTTCAAATTCAAAAAGTTTTCACCCCCCGGCTCTTAATGCATCGTGTTTCACTCAGTTGTCCTCAGTGTAAAAAAGATGGATCTCAAAATCATACAGTCATTGTTGAAAAGGGTTCAAATACACAAAAATGCTGAAAAACCATAGAATTTGTAGGACCTGAAGGATTTTTCTGAAAAACAGTGGGTAGTTTAACTGTTCAGGACTTATATGTAGATGTAAATGTATACGTAAACATCCTTTATGTGAAATATCTTATTCAGGTCAGTATTAAATAAAACACAACTTGCATTTTGTATGATCCCTCTTATTTTAGTAAAATAATTAACATTTTGCAGATTCTGCAAGGTGTATGTAAACTTTTGACTTCAACCGTTAATCACAGCTTTTAAAATGCAGGGTTTTTTTTTAAAGATTAAATGAATTGTTGAACAAGACTTTTGTTCTTTCTCAGGAGCAGCATTCTCTCTCAATTAAAGACCTACAATCTCTACTATGAAGAAAAGAACATGCAGCTACGCCACAGATTGGTAAGAAACAGTTTTACAGTCATTGTGTGGCAGGTGGAGAAGCGTTTGACCCCTTCTGTGCTTTCTCAATTATTCACTATTGTCTGGGGAGTAATAACTGTCTGTGACTGGAGGGGTTGTGCATGTGGGGGTGTTCATGCGGGGCTCCTTTTGTGTCTCTAAATGCTGCTTGCTCAGGTGCTCTGGCTGTGCCAAATTACTGACAGATTTAGATATGCTATATTTATCATTTATCAGCCTCATTTATTCTAAAAGTAAAAGTCATTTAAATCTAATACTGAGCTTCAATATGTATCACCACGTGTTTTTGTCAGGTAACAAACTCAAGTATGAGTATATATAGATGTATGTTGTGTGTATTGTGGCTGCAGGAAGAGGAGGAGCTGATCATAGAAGGACTTCTCAATATCTCATGGGGTTTGCGTCGACCAATCAGGCTTCAGATGCAGGATGACCACGAGCGAATCAAACCTCCTCCCTCCTCTACCTCCTGGCACTCGGGGTGTAACCTTGACAACCAGAGGTCAGACAATAAAGCAAACACACAAATATATTTTAATGAGCTCATTAACTTCCTATACATGCAGTATTGAGGAACTGCTGTACACTGATAAAAATCATTATTTCTTCTAAGCATAAATCTAACAAAACTGAGTGAAGTTCATCTTGTTTCTCAATTGAATATACTTTGATTTTAGTATGTTTTTTTACTGGAAATTAAGAATTGTTATATGTGAAGTAGGTAAGATTTGTTAAGATCTCTTAAGCGTATCAAGACTGCATTTATTGGAAAAAAAAACAGTACTACTGTGAAATAATATTGCAATTTAAAACAACTGTTTTCTGTTTGAATATATTTTAAAATATAATTTATTCCTGTGATGCAAAGCAGAATTTTCAGCATAATTACTCCAGTCTTCAGTGTCACATGATCCTTCAGAAATAATCTAATATGCTGATTTACTGTTTAAAAAGCATTCATTATTATTATTATTATTATTATCAATGTTAAAAACAGTTGTGCTGCTTAATATTTTATGGAAGCTTTGATGCAATTAGTTTTCAGGGTTATTTGATGAATAGAAAGTTAAAAAGTAGAAATCTTTTGGAGCAGAAATGTCTTTACTGACACTTTTGATCAATAAAATTACTGACCACAAACTTTTGAAAGGTAGAGTATGTAAGACTGATAAATACTGATTAAGAATTATTTAGCAGTAGAGAATTTTCAACCATTAAACATAACTTTATAAACCAAAATGGCTTTTAATCAGTACTTGCTTTATAGCTTATCAACCGTAGCATTTAAACATTGCAATCATAGAAACCGAGATTTCTTTCATGAGCACAGTTCTTTAGACTCAAGTAACCTTGACACCATAGCAGCTGAGAGCCTGCTTTGTTTCCTGATTCTGTTGCCATAGCAACTCTATCCTTGCGATGACCATGCTTTTGGCATTCCATCAGCTGAAATGTTTTGGACGTGTGTGATATAAATAATTCACCCATTTCTAGTGTTTTATGGTTTTGATCTCTTCTTGTCTGTTTTTGCCTCATGGTTCTGAATGGGGAGTTCAAAAGAACTATTTATATCTGAGCTCTCCAATCCTAATATTGTTTTCAGCACCTACTGGGGGTCGGTAAACAGAATGAAAGAGCTGAAAAACCGAGCATTTGGAGGCCAGATTGTTATTGATTATGTTAACTTAACAAGCGATTCCCAGAATCATTTGATTTTACGTCCAGTATGTCCATGTGCTTGATTGTTTTGGCATCATTTGGACAAATCATAAGATTCATTAATGCGATTCTTAGATTTCAGTATTGAATATTGACTGATGTTGCACAAAGGAATATTTCTAGCTAACAGCATGAAAAGTCACAAGATCAAATGTTGCTTGACTGACCTTTTTTTTTTACACCAATTAAAAATATAGCTGCAAACAGCAGTTATTGGGGTTTAAGCGCTTTAAGACCATTAAACACAAATGCGTAAAAAGGAGTTATGTTTTATTTAGCAAGCATGTAACCACTTCATCGTAGATGGGTAAAACAATTCACAGCCAACAAGCAATTTACTAAAGAAATACATGGTTTTTAAAACATTTTAACAGTTATAGCGCCACCTACAGTGCAATTTCCATGAAACCTTGCATGCTTGTTTTGTGAGGTTTTGAGTTTTAATTTAGGATTTATAGGCTTTTGGTTCTATTTCGAAATGCCCCTTTTCTAAACAACCGTTATAAGCTATTCCCAAGGGTAAAGTTAAACATTTTTTTGATAACTGACCCTTTGCAAAAACCCGCCCTCCTTTGTTACTGTTGCTCTGTCCGACAAACAGTGCCACTCTCACACTACACATCATGTTCTCATATAGTGAAAAATACATCGCGGAACAAAGAGGAAACTGACAAAACATCAACAGACAAGACAGAGCAGGTTATTTCTGGTATAAAACAAGCTCTCAGCTTTAAAATGTTATTTTTTAAGAAATTCAAACAATAAATACCTTTTGTGGCTCTAATGTGTTGTGACAGATCACTGTATTGGCTTATTAGATCATTTGCCTTGAACTGATCATCTTTTCTTCTTTACTTAAAGCACAAAAAAAACATGAATGAACTTCAAAACTGTGGAAAGACGTCAATACACAATTTTTCAAGTTTAAGTCCACCAAAGTTAATCTACTCTTCTGTCTGAGTTATTTGTTGAACGGAATGGCAGATTTGGCGTTATGATTGGTCAGATCACCGGTCAATCAAGCTATTTGTAAAGGGTCAATTATTGATTTAGAGAGTCCAGAGAATTGTGCTGGAGTGCTTATATTGATGTTACTAGTTCGCAAATATAGGTTTTTTACATAATCGAGAATATTTAATGAACGATTTGATTGACAGCATTAGTTCTTGAGGCAAAGTTGTTCAGAATGAGATTTAATATGTGAAATGAATTATTTTGTGGATGTGTGAAACACAATGTAATTACAGAGGCACCACCTAGTGGCCGATTTCTTTCAAAATTCTTACAGACCTCTGTAAGAATCATGAGTCAAACATGCCTATTGAGTTTTGTTGCAAACAGCTTCCATTAACCTTGTCTAATAGACCAGTTTGGAGTAGACATCTCAGTCATGTCACCGGCAGCTGTGCGCGCATTGTGGTGGTAGAAAAACACTGGTAACAAGTGAAGAAAAATGGGCAAAATCCATTTAAAAAATGGAAAAATGTATTGTTGTGCCTTTCGGATGTCAGAATCGGAATGCAAATCATTGTCATCAAAGACGCCATTTGAAGCTAAATGCAGACGTTTATACGGATAGACTATAAATAAAACCTGCTATGATTACTCTACTTTTAAAGCATAAATTTGATTTAAACAATTTGTCTACTCTACATAATATACGTATATATTCATGGACGTGTGTGATATAAATAATTCACCCATTTCTAGTGTTTTATGGTTTTGATCTCTTCTTGTCTGTTTTTGCCTCATGGTTCTAAATGGGGAGTTCAAAAGAACTATTTATATCTGAGCTCTCCAATCCTAATACTGTTTTCGGCACATACTTGGGGTCTGTAAACATAATGAAAGAGCTGAAAAACTGAGCACTTGCAGGCCAGAATGTTATTGATTATGTTAGCTTAACAAGCGGTTCCCAGAAACATTTGATTTTATGTCCAGTATGTACATGTGCTTGATTGTTTTAGCATCATTTGGACAAATCGTAAGATTCATTAATGCGATTCTTGGATTTCAGTATTGAATATTGACTGATGTTGCGCAAAGGAATATTTCTAGCTAACAGCATAAAAAGTCACAAGATCAAATGTTGCTTGACTGACCTTTTTTATTACACCAATTAAAAATATAGCTGCAAGCTATATTTAAGGAAAAATGTGCTGTTACAGATTGAGCTCTTATTGAATTACAGTTACAGCATGAAATACTGTTTAAACCTATAACATTCTACATAAACTTTACCTGTTTTATCTCACAATTCTGATGTTTTTTTTTCTCCATAAATTTAAGTTTATACCTCCTAGTTTGGACTTTATAACTCAATTTAATTCAACAATAGCAAGTTTGTGGAAAAAAAACTAAAAGTATGGACTATAAACACATGATTCTGAGCTGAGGGAAAAAGACAGAATGACAAATTGATTTTTCTTATCAGAATTGCAAAAGTAAAGTCAGAGTTTTGAAATATAAACTCAAATTTTTTATTCTTTTATCTTTCATCTTTTATTCCATGGCTTCCACATACTGATACTTGGAAACTGTCATTTTCTTCCACCAGATAAGCCCCGCCCACAAAAAAACGTCATCGCTGTTTGCAAACACAGGGTTGGTCTATAGGCGCTCAAAATTCATGGACCAATGGCGGCCATGTTTTTTTTTATAAATGCAAATGTACTCATAGACACGTGTGGCACTTTGGACAAAGACACAGCATACCAATTTTTAGGTCAATCAGATCAACGAGTGCATTGTTACAGCCGTTTTTAATTTTTTTCCAGTTATACCGCCACCAGGTGGCCAAATGCTGCTGGACTCTTACATACGTTTTCCGAGTCCAAAAGAAAAAAAAATGTTTACATTAAAGAATTATAGGCAAAGCTGCTCAAACGCTTTGGCATCCCGTCGGAACTGTGAGTCGAAAATGAAACTTTTCTTGATAATTATTTGATATTCACTCTCTCTAGAGATTCTTTCTGCACTGGTTTGGATCTGATTGGGTGAAAAACCTAGGACTAGTTCGCAAAAGTATGTTTTTCAAATAATCCAAAATACCCGAAAATTTGACGATCGAATCCAAGGCATGTGTTTTGACTGTCGTGAGGAAAAGGATTCCAGCTTTATAAGACACTTGAGCCTGTGAATAACAGTTTAGGAGTTATGAGGGATTTCATACTTTTGATCGCTGTAGCAACATCATCAGGCCAAGTTTGAAATCTCTGACTTACAGTTTGGTCTTTTTTAGCTTTCTCTTAATCAAAGACTCCTGAAAAAAAAATCTCTTGGTTTCCACAAAAATATTAGGAAGCACCTTTTTCATTATTTTTAATAAAAAGAAATATTTCTTGAGCACAAAATCAGTATATCAGAATGATTTCTAAAGGATCATGTAACATAATTGTATTTTTTTTTTCCGCAATAATATATTTTTTGATCAAATAAATTCAGTCTTTATGAGCATTAGTGACCAAAAAAAGTGTGTAGTGCATAAGGTACATGTTTGCGTAAAAATAAGTTCAGGTAAAGTGTTCGCTCAAAGATTGACCCCAGATGCTTTTTGCTGTGCTATATTGTGAATATTATGTTTTGAAACAATTATGTTCCTCTTTACTTGTTTTCCAGTCAGGAGGGTCAGAAACAGACTCCTCAAACTCCACCTCAGATGGAAGTGACGCCCCCACAGGACCAATCGAACAACGGCACAACACATGACCATGAAGAAGAAGAAGAAGGTACATCTTGTTTTCAAGAAGACGCATGTGAAACTGTGACTTTTTTTCCCTCCTCATCCTGTGTTTTCTACTGACAGATCCGTGTGACGTCTCCGCTCAGCTTCTTAGAACCAAAAGTGATGCTGGCGTACTGAGACGGGGCAGGAGACGGTCTCCTAGCGACCAGCGGCGAATCAGAAGGCACAGATTTTCCATCAACGGTCACTTCTATAACCACAAGGTAACTTGAGAAGAAACATTTGTGTGTGTGTGATTGTTTTAGCATACATTCAGTCATCTCAGTCATGCAATCTCTCGTTCCTCTTTCTTTTATTCAGACGGCTGTGTTCACTCCTGCATATGGCTCAGTAACTAACGTACGGATCAACAGCTGCATGACCACACCACAGGTGCTGCGGGTGTTACTGAATAAATTTAAGATCGAGAACAGCCCGGATGAGTTCGCCCTCTACCTCGTTCATGCCAGCGGAGGTCAGCTGCTGTCTGCTATTTTTTACACTAAATAAATGACTTGTGTGCAACACTGAATCGCCATCTAGTGGACAGAGAAGAGGATGACAATTATACTATATTGGAGGATTAAATATTATACACTAATAATGATTTTTATTCTGCTACCAGAAGTTTGGAATAAACTAAATTTTAATGGTTTTGAAATAAGTGTGTTATGCCCACCAAGAGTGCATTTTTTTTATTAAGTTTAAAAAAAAATAAAGACAGTAATATTGCAAAATAAAATAATTTAAAATAACTGTTTTCTATTTGAATATATTTGAAATTGTAGTTTATTTATGTGATATAAAAGCTGAATTTTCAGTAGGCATTACTCCAAGTAACTACTATCTCTAAATGTCTTATTATAATCAATGTTTTATCTTTTTTTTTTTTTATGTTTTATCAAAATTTTTGTGAAAGCCCATGATTACAATTCAAAAGTCTAGAAGAAAGAAAGTAAAAATAAATAAATCAGCAAGGATGCATTTATATTGTAAGAAAATATTTCCATTTCAAAAATATCTGGTTATTTTAAACTGTTTATTCATCAAAGAATCCTGAAATAAATAAATAATCAGCTTTCAACACATGAATAAATATGCATTAAAAGAATAGAAAACAGTTATTTTAAATTGTATTAATATTTTATAATATTGCTGTTTTGCTGTATTTTTGATCAAATAAATGTATTTTGGTGAGCAAATATTAAAGTTCAATTGCGGATACTTAGTTTTAGTATTAAACTTGATGTTTGTGCTACATATATGAATGATACCTTAAATTCTATGTCAAATATTAAATCTTTTTGTGACCAGTTTTGCACAAACAGCCAGAAATTACATTTTCTGCTCTCCTATATAAGGCTTATATTTTTCATAAAAAAAAATAAAAAAAAAACAGTAATATTCACAAATCAACAGAAAATGTACAAATCAAGTTGTTTATGTACAAAATGTGTTATATATTTCAGAGCGTATTCAGCTGAAGCGCACAGATTACCCATTAGTAGTGAGAATACTTCAGGGACCATGTGAGCACGTCTGCAAGATCTTTCTCATGGAGCAGGATCTGGGAGAGGAGATTCCCTATGAAGTGAGTGTGTGGGTTGATCAGCTTAGAAATTCAACATTATAAGGTTGGTAATGCTGAAACACCTAAGGAAATGTACATTATTGACTGCATTTACTCTCCTCTGCTCTAGGTGGCACAGTACATCAAATTTGAGATGCCTGTCCTGCAGAGTTTTATTACTAAACTGAAGGAAGAGGAGGACAGGGAGGTGCAGAAGCTGAGAAGCAGGTATGATCCACCAATAACATAGGAGAAATGATATATGATGGCTCCTGAAGCTTTGAATCAGTGAAACCGATTGCTTTGGTTGATGATATACTGTTTCAACATCTGCTGACATCTGCTGGTCAAACGTGTAAATGCAGTGGAAAGACAAAAAAAAAATAAAAAATAAAATTAAGTCATATTTTAATTGTTACAGTTACAATATCTTAATATCCTAATGTCCAGATCTGATTTTTTTTTTTGTTTTGTTTTTACATAAAGTGTCATACTAATAAAATATTAGTGTGTCTCTATATCAGGGATTCTGTTCGAAGGCCAATATAGGCTATTTCCATTTTTTTCTGCTGTAATTATGACAAGGCTGCTCATTTTACATATTAAATTAATTTTACCAACAATTAATTTTTGTGATGTAGGAAATGTAACTTTTATATAATATTCTAGATTAAATAAATGTCAGTTTACATCTTGATTTTATTTAATTTTTTATATATTTACTTTTTTATGTTAATTTAGGATAGTTAACTTATTTTATTTTAGCTAATAGCCAAGGCAAAAATCATTTTCATTTAGCTTAACTTAATGTACTGAAATAACAAAGGGTAAAACATTATTAATTAATCAATAAATATAATAATTAAAACTATATATTAATATAATAACTATGTGGAAATAAAGTAGAAAACTCAACACAAATCTAAACTAAAATGAAAAATATTTAATTGAAATTAAATTATAAATAATATCTATTTATCTATCTATCTATCTATCTATCCATATATATATATATATATATATATATATATATATAAATAAATTTTTAATTATATACATTTTTGTTTAGGAAATTTCAAGAAATATATTAATATATATATATATATATATATATATATATATATATATATAATATTCTAGATAAAAAACATTGCAGTATTGCAGTTTACATGTTTTTAATTAATTAATTAATTAAATTAAACTTTAGGGTAGAGTTAACGTATTTTATTTTAGCTAATGGCCAAGGCAAAAATCATTTTCATTTAGCTTAACTTAATGTACCAAAATAACTAAAGGTAAAACTGAAATAAAAATGAATAGCTATATAGCTACTATATAGCTATTAATATAACTATATAGATTTACAGTATTTCTGAAAAAAGAACAAGAAGTATTATATAATATTATAATATAATATTCTAGATGAAATACATTGCAGTTCTTCTTAAATAATGAATTAATGGATTAATTAAACTTTAGGGTAGAGATAACTTATTTTATTTTAGCTAATGGCAAAGGCAAAAATCGTTTCAATTTAGCTTAACTTGATGTACTAAAATAACTAAAAGTAAAACTGAAATAAAAATTAATAGAAATTATGTAGACTATATCTGAAAAAAAGTAGAAAAACAACATAACACTAGCTAAAAATCAAAATATTTAAATAATCAAAATATTAAGAACAAATATATTATCCACATATATCCATCTATATCTATATCTATTAGGGGTGTAACGGTACACAGATGTCACGGTTTGGTACATACCTCGGTTCGAGGGCCACGGTTCGATACGATTTCGGTGAAACAGGAAAAAAAAAAACAAATCTACTATGCTAGGTTTCTTTTCATTTATTTTAAACAGACAGTAGTACAAATTAAAAAAAAATTCCACCTACATGTGAAAATACCATATATTATATCAAATTAAAGTCATATATAGGCTATAAACTCTGCAGTACATATATACATACAAGGAATAAATACTTTAAATATATGTAATTTAGTTAGCTGATAGACAAGGGGAAAAAACTGTGCGACACGTAACGTAGCCTATATTTGCTGAGTTTCAGTTCATTTTTGTGACAGAAAGGAAACTCAAATGGCAGAAAGCGACATTCTATTTGTTTCTTGTTTAAGTTGATTTTGCTGGTATGAGGAAAGTTGAAGTAATCGCGCCGGCGCACACAAACACAAAACATATCAGTTCCAGACTTCTAGCGTTGCTAAGTTGACAGAGCAGTTGCTACTTTATCAAAATAAAACACAGTGAACCAAACATCAGCGCGCCGCCTCACTGTCACCGTTAGAACACGACTGAAGTACAAAGACTGTAATTTAGATCATAAATAATAGTTTAGCATTTGGATGCTTCGCAAATATGGAAATATTATGGAATATCTGGATTTGTGCCGAATAAGAGAGGTAGGATACAAGAGCACAAAGCTCCATTTCGCAGACAGTTGAATGCGCAAGCCTTTAAAGTAACGTTATACTCGTTTGTCAGTGAGAGACGCGTTCAGAATCAGCACATGATCACTATCTAGTGGGCTTTGTTTTCAAGTGCGCAACTCCTGGCATTCGCTGTTCTTCTGCCGGCGGTTATCAAACAGAGTTGCATTACTGCGGCGCCCCCTTCTGGACTGAGGGTGAATTGCTTGTATTCATTGTAAGGCACCGTTACACCCCTAATATCTATCTATCTATCTATAAATCTATCTATCTATCTATCTATCTATCTATATATATAGATGGATAGATAAATAGATAGATAGGTAGATATATATATTCGATTTTAATGGCAATTGCTCAACTAACACAGGAAATCTTTGATGAGTTGCTGATTTGTGACTCATGAGTGTTCAGGTCTTTTGAGTCTAAATGCAATGTGACTGCTGACTCTAGAGCCAGAATGTGTAAGAAAATTGAGAATTTTTTCTCAGAATTCTGAGAAAAAAAAAAAGTTAGAATTGCTAGAAAAAAAAATATAAACTCACAATTACAAGAAAATCTTCATATAATATCATGTGATTCAGAGAAAAAAAGTCAAAATTTAAAAGTCTAAATTTAAACTTACAATTGCAAGAAAAATGTCAGAATTACAAGATACAATCTTGCATTTGCGATTAAAAAAAAGTCAGAATTGCATTTTTGTATCAAGCAGTTCCAAGGAAAAAGTCAAAATTTTGGAATGTAAACTCAATTGCGAGAAATGTGTTATCCACATATATCCATCTATATCTATATATATAGATATATATATATAGATAGATAGATAGATATAGATAGATAGGTAGATAGATAGATAGATTCAATCTCAATGGCAATTGCTCAGCTAACACAGGAAATCTTTGATGAGAAATGTGTTGTTGTTGCTCATTTGTGACTCATGAGTGTTCAGGTCTTTTGAGCCTAAATGCCATGTGACTGCTGACTCTAGAGCCACACAGAATGATGTCATGACAATGCTAATTGGCTGAAAGCACCACAAGAACATGCACAGTCACAAGCCCTTCACTAGAGACTATCCTAAGCTGTGATGTCAAAGGCAGCAGGCAGGGAAAATATCGGTCTCATCTTTAAGAGACCTCCAAAGCAGTAATGCACTAAAAGTACAATCAAAATAATTTAAAATTCATTTCTGTGATTTAATTATCAATTTAATTACCAATCTCTTTCTTAACAGATACAAGTATCTGCGGTGCATCATTGAAAAACAACTCCAGTGTTTACCGGAAGGCTCCACCTGTATGTGACGAGCACAAGCCCCTCTTCATGTCAATCTGTGGACTTCCAGACAGAATTTCATCAGCCCCTTTCTGTCCTAAATGATTGTTAACCCTTAATATGCATTGATTTTTGCTGACCAGTGAAGATGGATGGTACATCTTGTTGTATAAAACTTCTTTGTATATTTTTCACTGCATTTTATGGTGCTGTGGGAAATCAATGCAGGTACAATAACATAAAAGCACATTCAACTAAACCAGGGAATTTCATCATCCAGTGATCACTGGAACGAGCAATTATAATGACAAGCACAAAGTAACAAAGATAAATGCTTACAACTTTAGTATTATTTGTTTGTTTAACCCATTTGAAAGGGTGATGACTGACTGATCACTTTACATGTTTGGATGTATTGCGAATATATGCGGTCTGAGCCAACCTGTTATACCATTACAGTCTGATTACAACTCCATTCGACCAACGTCTCTTTTAGACAGTGATTAAAAATCTTTTTGTACCGGAATGGTAAGAAGTGAAGTAAAGACTGTGAATTTAAAGAATGATTGAAAACGGAGTGAAGCAGCACAAGGGATTGTAGCGTGTGAATATCTGAATGTTGTTTGGGATGTTTGAGTGGGTGACTTAGTGTGACTCGTACGTGCGTTTGGGCAACTGAAGAAAATGGACAGCATGGCTGTAGTTAAGAAAGAGCTTCATATTTTTTTTTCTTTTACATTTAGACTCTCATTCTCATGACTGGCCTCTGTGTTGTTGTCATACTTCTGATATTTTATTTGGCATGTGTTTATATAATACTGATTGTAAAACTGAGAATATGGTGATAATTATATTTAAATAAAATGTTATCATCAGAAAATAAAAAAAAAAAAGTTTGATTTTCACTTTTCACCAAATGCATTATTGCATTATAGTTACTGGTATGAATTTGAGCATGAAGAACGAGAATATTTTATATGTGCATATATGTGATGTTCTTTAAAATCACACAAAAAGATTTTTTTTTTTTTTTTTTTTACTATATCCTACCATTTGGAATCAGCCAGGTTTATATGAATTCATCAGATTTTTAAAAAAGAAATTATTTTTATTCAGCAAGGATGCATTAAATTGATCAAAAGTGACAGTAAAAACATTTAAATAAATAAATAAATAAATAAATAAATAAATAAATAAATAAATAAAAACCTTTCTATTTATTAAAGGAAATATGTTATAATATATGTGATAATATCAACTGCACTGTGGTGCAGCTTGCACCACAAAAATAGTATACATTAAGAATACAGTATGAATTACATCCAGTATGCACCACACCTGCTACAAATCTGATAAAATACTTAAAATGAAATAATAATAAAAAACTTAGCATTACATTAAATCAAAATATATATCTATTATGACACTATTTTTGTAACATTATCTTGGTTGTGTAGGCCTATATGCATAATTAAGGTTATGCACAATAAGGATGTAGTTTATGCAGAGGACTCTAAAAGTGCAAGATCGCTAATTAAAATGTTATGTTTTCCATTTGGACTCCATGGAGCCTTTTCACAGTTATTAATATCGTAAATCTAGCAAAGTTTTTTATTAACCTTTTAACACTGTATACATTTTAACACTATATTGCAATTCTAACTTTTTTTACTCGTAATTCTGCCCTTTTCTCGGAATTGTGTGATACAAACTCAATATTCTTTTTTTTTCTCAGAATTGTGATATAAGCTCACAATTGCGAGTAATAAAGTTGCATTTCTGAGAAAGTCAGAATTGCGAGACATAAACTAGCAATTCTGAGAACATATCTGTCTGTTTTTTCGGCCCTCAGAACTGGATTTTATGACTTTATAGGATTTTATGAGTTTATAGCTCACAATTCTGATAAAAAAGTTTGAATTGCAAGAAAAAAAGTCAGAATTTCATATTTGTATCATGCAATTCAGAGGGAAAAAAAGTCAAAATTATGAATGTAAACTCGCAATTGCGAGAAAAAAAGTCTGAATTGCAAGATATAAACTCGCATTTGAGATTCCGAGGAAAAAAGTCAAAAATCCGAAATGTAAATTCACAATTGCGAGAAAAAAAAGTCAGAATTGTGAGATACAAACTCCCATTTGCGATAAAAAAAGGTCAGAATTGCATATTTGTATAACGTAATTCCGAGGAAAAAGTCAAAATTCCTTAATGCATTTGTGATTAAAAAAAAAAAAAAAAAAAAGTCAGAATTGTGAGATACAAACTCCCATTTGCGATAAAAAGGTCAGAATTGCATATTTGTATAATGTAATTCCGAGGAAAAATTCAAAATTCCTAAGTGCATTTGTGATTAAAAAAAAAAGTCAGAATTGCATATTTGTACCATTTAATTCTGAGAAAAGTCTAAATTCTGAAATGTAAACTTGCAATTATGAGGAAAAAAGTCAGAATTGCGGGATACAAACTCACAATTGCGAGAAAAAAAAAGTCAGAATTGTGAGATACAAACTTGCATTTGCGATTAAAAAAAAAAAAAAAGAAAAAAATTCAGAATTGCATATTTGCATCACACAATTCCCGAGGAAAATAGCAAAATTCCGAAATGCAGACTTAGAATTACAAGAAAAAAAAAGTCAGAATTGTGAGCTACACACTCGCAATTGCAAGAAATAAAATCAGAATTGCGAGATACAATCTCGCATTTGTGATTGAAAAAAAGTCAGAATTGCATATTTCTATCACGCAATTCCGAGGAAAAAAGCTAAATTCCGTAACTTGCAATTGCGAGGAAAAAAGCAAAATGCCTAAATGTAAACTGACAATTACAAGAAAAAAAGTCAGAATTTTGAGATACCAACTCGCAACTGTGAGAAATATAATCAGCATTGCACGATACAAACTCGCATTTGTGACTAAAAAAAAGTAGAACTGCATATTTGTATCAGGCAATTCCGAGGAAAAAAGCGAAATTCCGAAATGTAAACTTACAATTGCGAGAAAAAAGGATACAATCTTGCATTTGCGATTAAAAAAGTCAGGATTGTATATTTCTATCACGCGATTCAGAGGAAAAAAAAGCTAAATTCCAAAATGTAAAAAAGACGAAAAAAAAGTCAGAATTGCAAATAAAAACACATTTGCAGGTACCTTTTTTAAATGTTTATTTGGTGTCGGAAATTGGCTTCCATAACATTCTACGTTTTATTACTTTTGCGTTAGATTTCCAACTAATTTACACTGCTGTGTGGGTATTTTTATAACAACAGCTAAGGGAGTGACAACAAATTTGACATTCTTGTATAATCTATAATCTTGTTTTAATCTATAATTTCTTCAAAAGTCATAGAAACGCTATTATTTTTGTCATTTCCATTTACCACTATAGAAAAAGTGCAAGATCGCTAATTAAAATGTTTTGTTTTGCATTTTGGACTATATGGAGCCTTCTCACATTCATTAATATTGTAAATCTGGTGGGTTTTTTTTATTAACCTTTTTAGCGCTGTATACATTTTAACACTATATTGCAATTCTAACTTTTTTTACTCGCAATTATGAGTTTTTCTCGGAATTGTGATACAAACTCAATATTCTGACTTTTTTTTCTCAGAATTGTGAGATATAAGCTCACAATTGCGAGTAATAAAGTTGCATTTCTGAGAAAGTCAGAATTGTGAGATATAAACTGGCAGTTCTAAGAACATATCAAAAGTCATAGAAACGCTATTATTTTTGTCATTTCCATTCACCGCTATAGAAAAAGTGCAAGATCGCTAATTAAAATGTCATGTTTTGCATTTGGACTCCATGAAGCCTTTTCACAGTTATTAATATTGTAAATCTAGCAAGTCTAGTCTTTTATTAACATTTTTAACACAGTATACATTTTAACACTACAACTTTTTTTTTTTTTTTTTAACTGGCAATTATGACTTTTTTTTGGAATTGTGTGATACAAACTCAATGTTCTGACTTTTTTTTTCTCAGAATTGTGAGATATAAGCTCACAATTGCGAGTAATAAAGTTGCATTTCTAAAAAAGTTTTTAATTAACCTTTTTAACACTGTATACATTTTAACACTATAACTTTCTTTTCTGGCAATTATGACTTTTTCTCGGAATTGTGTGATACAAACTCAATATTCTGACTTTTTCTCAGAATTGTGAGATATAAGCTCACAATTTAAAGTAATAGTTGCATTTCTGAGAAAGTCAGAATTGTGAGATAAAAACTGGCAGTTCTGAGAACATATCAAAAGTCATAGAAACGCTATTATTTTTGCCATTTCCATTCACCACTATAGAAGTTTACCCAACTATATAACACGTACGCTTCCGATAACCACAGAAATGTGAAAAGGGTGCATTGTTTTTCTTTTACCACCCAAGATTTTTTTCAGCAAGCACAACAACCTACCTGCAAACAGAATTTGTGTGTGTGAATGTCAGAGCTATCAGTCTTCCACATGATTTGACTGCAGGTCGTCTCGTGGGTTACCTAACCACCATCTCTGAGCTCATGGAGAGACACAATCGCCACATGACCGACCCCACAGTATGACCCGTGGGCCTAAAGACGTTTGTCAAATCCATAGACCGTCTTAATCCTGTTGATGGATTAGTGCGATGTTCTGATCCTATGCCGGTGAGACGGACCGACGTAGGTTCATTCACTCAACCAATCAGAGAATGAGCAGCAGTCGGTTAATGCCACTGTGTACGTGTACTTGTGTCAGTTCTGTCTCATACTCTCATCCATTCAAGCACAGCAGAGCGAGGAGGACAACACCTGGACAGTCATCCTGAAACTTCCAAAACACATTTCATTCAGATACAAATTCAACGTAAGTCAGTACATCCTCTTTATTTTACCCATGTTTTATAAGAATATTTAATACTATTATTCGTTTTTTATTATTATTTCATAAATATATTTTAAGAAAAGTACATCTTCATACTGAAAAATGACACACCAGTGTGTGATATTCTGGTGTTGAATGCTGTATTACTGTTTACTTTCTAAGGCCGTTGATGCAGAACTAATATTTTTATATGTAATATGAAGATAATGGTGTAAAAACATCTGCTTTTTGCTCAAACTCCAGTGCAGTTTACGTTATTCTAGGGTTATCTTAGACTGATAGTGACCTTGTGGTAAAGCTTACCTCATAATTGAATGATTTTAAAAATGAGCATCGTCTTTGTGTCGCATTTGAGGGAATTGTGCAGGGGTGAGGATATTCTTGAGACGACCAGACACTGAACTACACCAGATTACCCTTCTAAAGCTGCCAGACTGGCGGCCTAGTTTCTGAACAGATCATGTACTGCTCATGTCATTGTCTGTCTCTAGATCATAATATACATAGAGATCTATGCATGTTATGCTCTCATCAAGCAGCAAATGAGTCAGTACAGCACTTCATTTACTGGCATTTACAATTTTAAAAAACAATGTGCTTAATTAGTACATGAATAAATACATAAATCATTTTTTAAAAAAATTATATATGAAGAGTTTAGATGCAAAAGCCTCTAAGTGCCATCTGAAATTTTCTTCTAAACTGAGCATTTTTATCAGGCTCCTATATTTATGTTCAGTTAATTCACTTTAATTGCATAGAAGCAAAGAACAGGACCTATACAATTACTGAACCTACACATAGGAGCCAGATAAAAACCCTAATTTTAGATTAAAATTTCAGATTTTTAAAATAAGTCTCTTTTGCTCATCATTTGATGAAAAAAAAATGCAGTAATTAAAAATACCTTAATATTATTGTTTTAAAATAGTAAAAATGACAAAACTCTATAAAATCTCATGAAACTTTATTAAAAAATAATAATATTATAAATATATATATAATTTAAATATATTAAAAACAAATAAATGAAAGGTTTTATAATTTTATAAAATTTTGTAATTTTTACAGTTTTTGGAATTTATTCCTGTGAACTCAAAGTTGAATTTCCAGAATCATTACTCCTTTCATGATCCTTCAGAAATCATATGATATGTTTTGGTGCTCATTGAAATATTTTAATATATAAATCTGTTGGTAACATTTGAAAACAAGGTTTCATTTGTTAACATTAGTTCACTACATTAGTTAAAAAAAAAAAAAAAAACTACTGAAACAATGAAAAATAATAATAATAATAATTATTATTATTATTATAATTATTAGTTATTAATCTTAATTAATGCTGATTCTTGCATTTACTAAATGCATTATTAAAATCAAAAGTTGTATCTATTAATGTTATGTAAAGGGCATAAGCTAACATGGACTAATAATGAACAGTTAAGTAACATTGACAAAGATCAATAAATACTGTAACAGTTTATTTCATTTCATTAACAGTCTCATTGTTAAATCATTTAGTTAATGTATTGATTTTTTTTTTTAATTTTTAATTTTATTAAAAAGGTAGATTCTGATGATGTAATACTGAAAACATTTAGTCATTTTTATGGCTTCTAAATAAAGCCATTTTTTTCCTCAGAAGGACATTATGTGCAGACTTTTGCAGATTTTTTTTTTTTGAAAGAAAAAAAAAAAAATATATATATATATATATATTACATATAACATCCTTAAAAAGAGATAAGACTCAAAACATTTGTTTTTAAAGATTATATCTTGAGTTATTATTCTTTTCTTGTTTTAAATACAGAATTGTCTCTCAAATGTATTAAATGTATGCTCAATATATCCAATAGCCAATAGGGGTCTAGCAAACTAAAAAAAAATCAATAAATAAAATAAAATAAAATAAAATAAAATTTGGCTTTTGTTTTGTTTTTGTTTTTTTGTTTTTTACTTTACAGGAAAGCATGATAAAACAGGCAATTTTCTTTCTTTCTTTTTTTTTTTTTTTTTTATATATAAGAGCCTATAGACATTTTAGAAAACAAGACGCCTCTAATTTCTCTTTCTTGACATTATTGGCTTTCTCTCTATCCTTCCTCCTGACACTGTGTCCTCTGCATCCACTAATCAGACAGATCTCATTGGGACCGATGAGTCAAAGACTGATTGGTTTTTTGGCCTATTTTTAGCTCTTTGCTTTCACAGAGTTTGCATGCACAGCCTTTGTTTCTAGACAACGCAGTACACGTGGATTCAGTTGACCTCTGACCTTGTGTTTTCACAGCATCTTCCGGCATGTTCTCCCAATACAAAATCTTCTCGTTGATGAACTGCCTGTTACTACTGACTGTGATGTTTCCTGCGGTCCAATCGCGTCGGGGCGGGGGCTTCGGCCGTGGTGGGGGCAGAGGTGGAGGATGGGGCGGCACCAGCTCTGGCCGCGCAGGCTGGGGAGGTGGTGGTGGTGGCGCCGGCGGACATCACCGCGCCCCACCCGCCCATACTGGAGGCTCCTCGGGACACAGCACTGGGAAGGTAGCAGGGGCGGCCGCCGCCGGAGCTCTAGGAGGAATGCTGGTCGGACATGGGTTGAGCTCCTTGGCCCGACCTGGATATGGGTATGGGCACGGATATGGAGGATACGGAGGCTATGGTGCAGGGTATGGGCATGGCCACGGGTACGGCCACGGACATGGACATGGGCAAGGGCATGGACATGGACACGAAGGACATGGTCATGTTCACAACGAGACAGATCTGGATTATTACACGGATGGTGCCAGTTCTGGACCCATTTATAATTGCGTGACAGTTTTTGGACTCGTGATGTCATTCTTGCTTGGGTACTTTCTGTCATAAGAGCCACTTTGGCACTTGGCATGGGTGATTCTTGGGCATCTATCACTACAAAAGTCTAACAAAACAAAAATGTGTGACATATGTATTAAAACATGGACTAAATGCAATTAAACAGCACTATCATGGATTTCATTACACTTGCTGCATGATCTCTACCCAAATTTTGTTTTAAATTGACAAGAAAAACAAGGTTACATTTGCTTGATAGGCGTTTTGAACAAATAGACTGTTTCCAATGTTTCCTCTGTTTTTTTGGCTCTTTGGTTTTTTTTTTTTTTTTGGAGTTATGAGTCAGAAGCCTGTGCTTTTTTTCAGCTTGATAATTTTTATAAATGAATAATTGTAGTTTTTTTAAGATTTAGTTTGCGTGAATAATGGAATTTTGTATTAATTAAAATAAATGATGAAGAGCATGTAGATTATTATCTAAATAGAACTGCAAAGCATCATGTATATATATTTTTCCTTTATATTTACACACGTTCATTGATTGTTGTCTTCTGAGCCGTTTCAACCTTCTCAATGATTTAATCTGTTTGTTCCTGCCATTTACGTCAGCGAGCATTCAAAATAAAACAAGGCTTATGGTAAAATTACATTAAACCATAATAAGCTTGACAAAGTGTGTCGAGTCGAGAGCAAATCTTGTTAAAGGGCTCGGGCGCTCTCTACCTCACTTCCCCGAGCCCTTTAACAAGCAGTTAATTGTCTTAAACCAATAAGATTCCATTGCTTTTGCTTGTACACATTCTTAGATTTGTTTATCAGTATGTATATTTTTGTACTGCTAATATAAAATAAATACACTTAAATATAAAATACCTGACATTTTGTCATTTTTGATTATGTGTGAGTGATAATATGGAGAAATGTGGTTTGATTTAGTCAGAAATCCCAGATTTGGAATCATAGAGAACTGGGAGATATTGTGATGACAGTTCCAGCAAGCATTGGACGTCAATATAGTCAGGTTGATGTTGGATCCCAACGTTAGACAGCCGCTGCATTTTGTTTGAGAATGAAAATAAAGTTGACGTCAATATTTGACATCAATTTGATGTTGACTTAACTTTGGATTTTGGTTACACAACCTAAAAACAACAAAATATCAATGTCAGTGTTGGACATCAATTTTACGTTTACATTTGAATTTATATTGAATTTTGGTCACCCGATGTCGCAACCGAAATTTAAACCAAGTTATGTTGTTGTGCGCCTGCTAGAGTATTGGGTGAACTATTACTTTGGTCCTATAAAAAGACTGCACTTTCACATGTGGACATGACGTTCACATGCAAAATATCCTTAACAAATAGCAATTAAGGGGATTAGTTTACTTCCAGAACAAAAATTTCCTAATAATTTACTCCCCCATGTCATCAAGGATGTTCATGTCTTTCTTTCTTCAGTTGGAAAAGAAAAAGAAAAGGGTTTTGGGGAAAACATTCAAGGATTTTTCTTCATATAGTGGACTTCACAGGGAGCCAACAAGTTGAAGGTTCAATTTGCAGTTTCAAAGCAGCTTCAAAGGGATCTACACAATCCCAGCCGAAGGATGAGGGCCTTACCTAGCGAAAGCATTGGTCATTTTCTATTAAAAAAAAAAAAAATGTAAAAATTAAAATACTTTTTTAACCACAAAATGCTCTGCAATGTGCATCTGCAGCTGGCCCTAAGCAGAATTGTATTGTTGTTCCCCCTCCCTCAAATATTATCGAAGTAAAAAACAAACAAACAAAAGAACACTTACTATACAGGGTCAAAATAGAACTTTAATAAAATATTAAAGTAAATAAATAAGTAAATAGTCATTAAATTGTATTATTTATAAATTACAGTTGTAGCTCAAGACAATTCCCCATGTTTTTGTTAAAAAAATTTATAGAGGCTGTAGCATTTCTATCTTAAGATTAAGTGGATATTTGAATTAAATGTTTAGTCAGTATTAAACAAGAATTTGACTGTTCTGTAAGTGTAACAACAATTATTAGGCCTTTGGCTCCCTTTGCAGGCATTTGTAATAATATGTAATGTACATAAATTGTTTATTTTGTATTAGCCCACATCATGTATTTTAAGTGTTATTTAATGAAACCAAATGATTATTAATTAACCAATCATTATTGTCTCGTTTTTATATAGCCTAAGCCAAGGAAACTAGAATGGTAAGGCAGACGCGTTTAATGACATTAAAACACGTTATTAACGTCAACAGCCAAAAAAGTTTAACAGAATTATGAACGTACCTGAAAGTGATAGACGGGCTTCATCTTGGGCTTTTTTCTTTTTCTTTCTTGGCGCCGGAGTGCTTATTATGATCTTTTGCAGTTAACAGCAAACATTAGGTGAGGTGACGACGGGCGCGAATGCTGGAATGGCGTCACGAGTGTTTAGCCTACTGCGTTCACAGTAATAATAATAATAATAATAATAATAATAATAATAATAATAATAATAATAATAATATGTGTGCGTAAAGCCACTAGAAGGCAAGCCTGCAACCATTAGCCGAAAAAGCGCAACGGCTAAAGCTAACGCTTCTCCTCTGAAGACCAGAGTCCGTTTTTTTTTCTTTTTTTTTTCTTTTTGAATGGATGTCAATGGCGCCTATGCTATGCTGAATAAACAGCTTTCTGAGGAAACAGCTTATTTAATGAATCAAATAAGTAAATATCTGCTAATCTTCAACATGTTTTACACTAAATAATTTTGGATTTAACTATTTTCAGAGTTTACCATGAAAAAAATGCTGTTTTATAATAGAAGTCACTGACTTTTGCGACAGGTGGGATTCAGCTTACGGCACTTCTCATTCATTCCTATGGTATCTGTAAACAGAGATTGAGTGTCGCAGAACTCTTGACTGAAATTCAATGACGTCCAGGCTGTAATGTGTTTGGTTACTAAGGGACACATGATTCAAGTTAGCCGTTATGCTTTCTCCAATAGTAAGTAATACAGACTCTCTCATCTCCCTCCAGTTGAAAAACTCCGTCTCATTTTCACCCCCAACTTTAAAATCGTCCAACATCGTTTTTACCTTTTTGTAAAAGGCGTTTGACTTTCTTTTTTTATGCAATGTGTGAAATCGTGGAGACCCATCATAGAGCTAAGTACAAGGTGAGCATTTGTGGTTAAAAAGTACATACATTTGTATTTTTTTTTGGAAATGACTTATTGTTTTGCTAGATAAGACACTTATTCCTTGGCTGGGATCGTGTAGAGCCCTTTGAAGATGCACTGAAACTGCAATTTGGACCTTCAACCTGTTGATTCCCATTGAAGTCCATTTTATAGAGAAAAATCCTGGAATGTTTTCCTCAAAAGCCTTAATTTCTTTACGACTGAAGAAAGACAGACATCTCATGAACATCTTGGAAGACATAAGGGTAGTTCAGGAGAGTACCATGACAAAAACAAGCAAAACTGACGTGAACTCTTTGAGACTTGTATTTCTGTAGGTGTTTAATAAGGAGCAGCAGGGTTGTTCACATTAGCCTGTAGATATGTGAATGAAAGGGGAAGGAGAGTTGAAGGAGAGTGGAGATTCCAGTACTACTGCAGTGCTTATGAATAAATATGAGTAGATATGAATATGCATCAGAACATTAAATCAGCAGGCAATGACCAGATTTGGCAATATATGAGTGTGTGTTTGCACCTTGAGTAAACGGAGCGGGACATCAACGACGAGAAGAACAGAAAGTGCGAAGAAGATGCTGAAAGTCAAATGGGAAGGAAAAACAAACATTTGGCATGCTCACAGTTCTCCTTCTCAACTGACGTGAGACAGAAGTTATTCAAATGACCGTGAACAAAAGTCTTTTACATCTTATACAGTGTTGCATAAAAAGCAGCAGGACATACAGAAGCTCTTGCTGCCATTCGTAGTCTCTCCATCTTTCCCTTTAGAACACATTCATATTCTCTCACACTCGCAAAAACAGTCTTTGCCTAAATCGTATTCACTCGCCAGTGTTTGCTGTTCAGCATTTTTCCAGGGTTGTGCTGTGCAGTTGTGTTTGTTAGTTGTTTAATTCTATCTGTAGCGTTTGTGTTTTATACGTTTATTGACTAGGTGATATGTTGATGATTTGAGCATCTGTTTCCATGTTTGCGTGTGTTTTCACAGTCATAAACAGTTCCGCATATACTGCATTGGTCTTAATACGTCTATTGTTGATATACTATCCGTTTTAGGATGTGTAAATGTGCGCATTTGTCAGTCTTAAACAGTTCTGTCTGCACCTGAGCGCTTGCGAACCACCTGCTCCCCATTGACCTGGTCTACGGCGAGGGTCTCCACTTCCGCTTGCTGTCTGGCTGCACCTCCGCCTGCTGAGGGCGAGCGGTGGATCCGATGTGCCACTCCTATATGTGCGTTAGCACGGGGATGGGGTCCCTCCCGCGCTGGACTATTCCTGGGACTCGGGGGCACTGGGATGTGGGCGGGGCTTGATGGTGCAGGCGGTGTGGCTGAAGAAGCGATGGGTGGGATTACAGACGGGCGTTCCCGAAGCACCGGCTGAGACTCTACAGGAGCCACTGGCTCTCTGGCTTGCAGGAATGGTGTGGGATCTGGCATGGCATCTACAGAATCCCTCAGTACCACCCTACGGCCATCTGCGGCTCCCAACCGGTACAGCTCTGTGTATTCAGAGTGCAGCGGCTGTGAAAGACTTTTGCGCATGCGCCTGCGAGGGGTTTCGGGTTGCCGGACGTCTTTGTCGTTTCCCGACGCAGCAGGAGGAGGGGTGGGTTTGAAAGAGCTGACAGGGCTGACGGAGGGGCTTATCCCTGCCGCACTCCCGGCGAGAAGGCGTTTTTTGGTCGCGTGGAGCTGGGATGTGAGGTAGGCAATGGTGCTGGCTCTCTGCTCCAGCTCTCCAGACAGCACAGCCAACTTATGGCTCTTCAACTTCAGCTCATCCAGGTACTTCTTCTCTCGCTCACGGATGGTGTTCTCCAACACGGAGATCATGGCGTTCTTCTGTTCCAAATCCCGAAGGAGCTCGGTGTTCTCCTGCTCTTTAGCCTTCAGCTGAGCCTCCAGCTCTTCACAGCGCTGATGCAGCTCTCTGCAGCGAGCCTCACCATCATCTAAGAGAGAACAAGACGTTAGGTACAAACAAAAGGATGGTATGCACAAATAACAACATTCTATTCCAGGGCTCTTCAACTTCAGTCCTGGAGGGCCAGTGTCCTGCTGAGTTTAGCTCCAATCCAAACCAAACACATCTGAATGAGCTAATAAAGGTGTTCAGAATTACTTGTACTAGTGTCTGCAGGACACTGGCCCTCCAGGACTATAGTTGGAGAGTTGAATGTCGTCAGCATTTCAAGATTCTTCCAAACAGTAGGCATCTTAAAGAGTTAGTTCACCTAAAAATGACAATTCTGTCATTAATTGCTCACCGTCAAGTTGATCCAAACCCGTAAGACCTCTGTTTATCTTTGGAACACAAATTAAGATATTTTTGATAAAACCTAAGAGCTTTCTGACCCTGCATAGACAGCAATGCAACTATCATGTTCAAAGCCCAGAATAGTAGTAAGGACATCAATAAGTAGTCCATGTGACACCTGTGGTTCAACTGTAATGTCATGAAGCGAGAATACTTTTTGTGCACAAAGAAAACAAAAATAATGACTTCATTCAACAATTTCTTCTCTTCCTTGTCAGTCTTCAATGTGCGTTGAGTGTGGTGAAGTGTTGTTAAGGTTGGACCACTGATGTCACATGGGGCCCTAACATACACCCGGCGCAGTGCAACGGCAGGTGCAACGCAAGTGTTTTTTGCTAGTTTCAGCCTGACGCAGGTATCATTTTCACCTCCAGTACCATGTTGTTTAAATAGCAAATACACTTGTGCCCATCTCTTTGCCGTGCAGCATCACACAAACATACCAAATATTAAAAACGAAAGGACCAAAATGTAAAAGATTATTATTGTGTACGTTTTAACCTCACACAAAAGCAGATACGTTTCCATTTGCATTTGCCTTTAAATGCTAATGAGATCTGCTCACCCTGCAGCTCTCTTCTGTTGGCTGATGAGCAGTTCTGTTTATTTTAGCTGCATTTAGCTGTTAGTGTTTAGCCACGAAACTTGCTAACTAGCACATTATTAAGAAAGCAGATTAGCAAAGATGCACAAAAAACCCTTACACTCACTTCTGCTGTAGGTGAAGCTGGATCACGAATTATTTGCACAAACATAGAAGCATTTAAGTAGATCGTCGAGCGCATTTCCTTCCAAACAGAAAGTAAGGTTAATCTTCTGCATCTTCAGCGGCTCAGATGTCAGGAGTAAATGATGACTGCTGTGTTCATTATTACATCCAACAACAGAACACCTCAATCGCTCAACAGTAGGGGTGTAAGAAAATATCGATACACGTGAGTATATTGTGTTTGGCGATACTGTATCGATTCTCAAAAATGGAATATCGATATTTAAAAAAAAAAATCATACAAGATTCATGGCAGATATCCCGACCGCTAGATGGCAGTCTTCTTATCTCTGAACTTAAACAGTGACAGGAAATACTAGCATAAAGGCACGCCACTAATGTTATCGTTAATATAGCTGCTAGTAATGAAGGATGAAAGAAAAGTTCCTGCTCCCGCCTTGGTGTACAAAGTTGATGCGTGGCGTCATTTCGGCTTTTGTGGTAATGTTCGCCCCGGGACCGCGGCGCGGGCGCCACCTCGGCTACACAGGCCACAGGGGGGCCTCTGCTATGCAGAGGGGTGGTGGCCGCACGGCGGTTCCATTGCTTGCCGCATCCTGTTTGAAAGGGTCTTCACGGTGGGCGGTGTGGTAGCTTTCTTTCGCTTTCTCTCGTGGTGGCGATTCCACACGGAACATAAATACAAACTGAAATCTTGTGAAATACAAAACTTGTGAAATTCTCAAAAAAAAGGTTCTAAGAATATTTAATACATGTATTTATTTTATTGTTTTTCAATTATTTTGTTTTCTTTGGGATTCCTGCAAGCACTTTTTCTTATTGATATTAAGCAGATGAAATTCTTAAGTTCAGATCAAAATGTTATGACACTGTCCCCCGGTTTCACAGACCAGGCTTAAGCCTAGTCCCAGACTAAAATGTGAGTCTGAGCAGTTTCAAATGAAAAAAACTTGCACTGATTGATCTTAAAACATGTCAGTGTCTTTGTATGTTACAAATGTAAACTTAAAATGTGAAAAGCAGGGTCTAAAAATATATATACGCTCCGTTTATAAAAGCTTACATTTTATACATTTAATAACTAAAGAATCCTGTAGGCATTTTATTTCCCCCTTTTACTCGTACTGCGCAAAAAGTAATTCAATAAGAATGTTACAGGGACTGATCTTTTGAACTTTTTGAACTGAACTTTTTGCTAAGGTTTGCATATGGTGGTGTGTAAAGCTTTCCTTAAAGTATATCCTATTCTTAAAATAAGAAATATCCCAATATATCATCTTGTTTACAGTATTGCAGTGTATCGCAAAACATCGTATCGCAATCCCTGTATCGTGATACGTATCGTATCGACAGATTCTTGGCAATACACAGTCCTACTCAATAGGAGACACTGTTGTCTTTCCCTGCACCGGAGTCGACACAATGGTGGTCAGACTGTTCATCAGGGCGGGTCTAAGGTAAGATGGCTGTGTCAATCATCTATCGTGGGAGCGGCCTTACATGACACTGACAAGAAGCTGAGAATGGCCTGATTTGAAAAAGGAGATATTACTTATGAAGATTGAAAAAATACCACTGGGTGGATTTTTATCATTATAGGGTGGTTGTGTACACACACTGTCAACACACATTTATGTTCAAACAACATGTAAAAGTGAGTTTTGCATCCGATGACCCCTCTAAAGGGAATAGGAGATGAGACTCTGATTGGTTTATTGCACGTTACTCCCAAAATACACCCATGACTCATTGATAGAATAGGTACAACCCTTTTAGACCATGCAGATCGTTTTTCGGGTCGTTAAACTAGCAAAAGTGGATTCGGACATGTTCTAAGTGCACCTGTGCCATCCGCTTCAGACCATGCACTTAGATTGTTAAAATAGTCCATGGGCCTTATTTTACCAATGTTCTTACTACTTTTCTGGGTCTTGAACATGTCAGTTGTGTTGCTGTCTATGCAGGGTCAGAAAGCTTGCGGTTATCATCAAAAATATCTTAATTTGTGTTCTGAAGATGACTGGAATGACACAAGGGTGAGTAATCAATGACAGATTTTTAATTTTGGGGTGAACTTATTCTTTAATTACGGAGCCTCCTAAGGCCTTCACTAAAGGCAATCCCAGAATGCTCTGCAATGAGCTCAGTGAAAAGAAAAAGAAAACCCAAAATGGTCAAAAGATTAAAAATAAACATATATGTGACCCTGGACCACAAAACCAGTCTTAAGTAGCACGGGTATATTTGTAGCAATTGCCAAAAATACATTGTATGGGTCAAAATTATTGATTCATCATTAGAATAATCATTAGGATATTAAGAAAAGATCATGTTCCATGAAGATATTTTGTAAATTTCCTATCTTAAATATATAAAAACCAAATTTTTGATTAGTAATATGCATTGCTAAGAATATCACCTGTGGACAACTTTAAAGGCAATTTTCTCAACATTTAGATTTTTTGCACCCTCAGATTCTAGATTCAAACAGTTGTATCTCGAACAAATACTGTACTGAAAGCTTATTTATTCAGTTTTCATCTGATGCATAAATCTCAATTTCAAAAAATTGCCCCTTATGACTGGTTTTGTGGTCCAGGGTCTAATTTTGTATTTACTATTAAATAATATTGTTAAGAATTACTTTAGTCTAATAAAAAAAAAAAAAAAAAAAAAAAAAAAAGACTATTTAATGTGCATTGTTATGCTTGTTAGAGTATAGCCTTGTTTGCTTAGTAATACGATAATGTGAAACCTGCTTTCAAATCAATTGCTGAGTCTCTGGTCTCCAGTGCTATTTGTGTGGGACATGAGTTAATGCAAAGTGTTTTTAAATTGATCACTTGTGAGTGATGATTCTGTGATGATCATTATGCTTCCTTCCTTAGAAGGCACAATGCAGCTGCCTATGTAGGAAGAGTAGAGATTCACTAGGTTTTGGAATAAAGCTATTGTTAAATACAATGTCTTAAATAATGTTTACATAAAGACATTCTGCAGACTGACTGAAACATTAGCCTAAAGAGGGCAGCAAGTGAACCATGAATCATACATCAATAAACCAATTACCCCTGCAGAACTAATGGCTATGAAACATCAAACCCTTTTCCTATAGAGGAACACTCTCCTCCTCCCTTAAGATCTGATGTTAAGCATTTGACAAACAGCATTTGTTGTATTATGGGAACAGCTCATTTAGCTTAGCTCAGCATAGATATTATTGATTTCTACATAAATTTAGCTGCATAAACAAATCATAATTGCACAGATAATTCTGAAGCATCTTACTGAAAATCACTGGATCCTTTACATTTTTTTTTTTTTACATGGGTTATGTTCATCTTCTAAATGCCCAAGACATGCATTTAGCAGCCAAATAGGGTGGGGCTGAGATGGGACACCTCAGAGAGAGAGACTCCACATGCTCAAGGGAAGGGGAGTGAAGGGCAGACACACAGAGACAGAGATCCTATCTCCCGTTACACTGCTAATGGATGTGAAGGTTGGGGGAATAGCAATGTCCCTCTTTATTGACCTTCAGCTTTGCAACAGCCTAAACAATGGCACGCAAGGGAAGATCTGTCTCTCTCTCTCACCTACTTTCTTGCTCTCTCTCAGTTTAAATTTATCGTGATCCACTGGCATGACAAAAGACAAAAAGTAAACATTTGTAACTGCCAAAACAATAAAATACAAATAAAATAAAACAAAAAATGTTGCACATTTAAATTAGTGCTTAACAAATGAATAGACAAAATGGCATATAAAAGTAGCATTAACAAATAAAATAAAATAAAATGTTCATTTAACGTCATATTAAAGTCATTCGGTTAATGAGGGTCTGCGTGATCTCTCTAATAGTTATTAATTTAGACATGCAGAATGAGTTCATGCTGGAGACTGATTCACACTCTCTCTCTCACTTTCCCTGACTGCTTCATTACCACTTAGCAATGGCCACACCAGATAATGAGGTCACCATCAAATTCACACACAAACCCAGTTGGACAGCCATAATACATCCACTCCAGCACAGTCATCTGAGGTCAAAGCGACAGCCTTAGTATGAGAAAGTGCTTACATGTGACACAAGTATACTTCATTCTTTCCCAACGCTAACGTCACATGTGTTACGGTAGAGAGACAACAGATGTTGGTCTAATAAGCCATCGGTGGTGTAGTTATCTGTTACAGACATGTTGTTCAACGAGAACGAACCATCTGCTGTTACTCCAGTTGACAGGAAGTGCTGGGTTAAAGTTAAAACAGAAATATTCTCTGTTATGGCTGGATTAAGAGTGATGTTTGATGTCTCAGGTGAGAGGAATATGTGTTCCTCATTTGCAAAGTCATTCCACATAAAAAAACAAGCATTTCGATGTATGGCAGTGGTGTTGGTTTGAAATATCATGGCTATTGTTAGGAGCATGAGCGTGGGGATGTAGTCAGCAGGTTGCAGATGATGCATTAGCCTTTTGCATTAGTGTTGTATTAGCGTAGTCATTCATAATCTCATTTCCTGTGCTAGACACGAATCTGGCTCACATCAGCCACATACGCAAACACAAACAACAGCCTGTCCAACCGACACTAAACGAATGTGAAACTCATTCATTATACAATAATACTACACAGCTCTATGGAATACTTGATTCTGATTAAACATCTAATATGCAGATTAATCATAATAATGCTTTAAAAATAAAAATTGTATTGCAGTTGCAGTGTTTGTCCAAGTGTTTTCTTTATGCTATAAAGGTCTATTTTTCTATTTAGAGGGATAGTTCATCCAAAAATGAAAATTCTGTCATTAATTACTCACCCTCATGTCATTCCAAAACCGTAAGACCTTTGTACATCTTCGAAACACAAATTAAGATATTTTTGATGAAATCTGAGAGCTTTCTGACTTGCATAGACAGCAACGCAACTGACACGTTCAAGGCCCAGAAAGGTAATAAGGACATTGTTAAAATGTGTCCATGTGTATTTTTATAAATAAAGTATTGAATAAAGTTGTTTTTTTGCTTTCTTTGCACACAAAAGGTATTCTCGTACCTTCATAAAATTGTGATTGAACCACTGATGTCACATGGACTATTTTAACAATGTCCTTACTACCTTTCTGGGCCTTGAACGTGTCAGTTGCATTGCTGTCTATACAGAGTCAGAAAGCTGTTGGATTTCATTAAAAATATCTTAATTTGTGTTCCGAAGATGAACGAAGATCTTACAGGTTTGGAACGACATGAGGGTGAGTAATTAATTTTCAGAATTTTCATTTTTAACTTTTTTTTTTTGACTATTTTTCTTAGCAAGTGAGACAGCTCATCAATATTTCATGTATTTATTTGTAGTAGTTGTATAATAAACAGAATAATGTACAGTCAGTCGGTCTTTATCTCTGGAACTCTGGAAGTCTCAAAGCTTTCAGTGTTTTGCCTGGAAACTGGATGTCTGTGGGAACTTCATTGAGAATTCAGATGCCTCAATGTTTTATCAGTGCATTGTGTGTTTGTGCAGAGACTGAAAAGGCCAACATATATTAAACAGAGTGAAACAGAAAGGGAGAGAGAGGCAAATGGCAGTCCCTGTGGGCAGCAGGGGGTCTGTCTGTCTGTCTGTCTGTCTGTCTGTGTGTGTGTGTGTGTGTGTGCTTGCTGGGTGGGTCGCTGGTTGCCAGGTTACACGACTGTGGTGGTATATGTGCGTAGAGAGACACAGGTCTCTTTCTTTGCGGGAAACAAAAAAGTCTTATTTACAACCTGCTGCAAAGAAAGCAACACAGCGGCAGATAAATAAAGAGACTTCCAGCCAAAATAAATATTAACAGCATTTCTGCATGTTTCTATTCGGCCTGCTGGATGCATGTTCATCTGTCTGCGCGTCTACCAGGCTGCCAGAGATTTCTTTTAACAGGTGAACGTGTGGTTGACGAGTGCTTTGACAGCATCCTAGCAACACCTGACACACACATACACAGCCCCCTTATATAAGCATTTTGTTCTGACCCCATGTGAGTGTGAATGCGGCCACATATAAAGTGTGCGTGAGAAATCTTACCGCCTGGATCAGAGCTCCGCATTGTCAGCTCATATGTCAGGTCTGTGAAACAAAAGAGAGGACAGAGGGAGTGGACAGGACGACAAAAGGAGGAGTGTGAAAGAGAGAGAGAGAGAGAGAGATCAAATGTTAGGCTGGTAGCACAGAGCATCACTCTACCTTAAATGACAACAGTTGAAGATCACATGACACAAGACATCACCTGAAACAGAAGGAGATCAAGAGAGTGAGTGCAAAAACAGAGAAACAGTAACACAAGAGAGAGTCAACTGAGGCTATAAGAACATGTGGGAGTTAGTGGGAAACAACAAACAACATGAAGCAACATTAAACTTCAAATTCTGTCTTGTTTTGTTTGTGCACTAAAGAACCGCAAACAATATGTCTTTCATGGTGATTTTGTTTTTATTTGTTTTGTTTTACTTAGGTTTTTTGTTATTCTATTTTGTTTTGTTTTGATGTTTTGCTTTGCTGTTTTGTTGTTTTGCTTTGCTGTTTGGCTGTGATGTTTAGTTTTGTTGTTTTGTTCGTTTGTTTTTGCTTTGATTTGTGCAATAATGAATCACCCCATACAACCCAACATACCACCCCAATTTCATGTTAACGTAAAAAAAAATATGCAAAGATCAAAAAGAGGTCCGCACTCGTCCAGATTCAGCCAAAAAGGCTTATTTCATTGACTGCTTAGAGGTCACAAAAATACCTGCAAAAGTGCAGAACGTTTTCAAGTATTAACCCTTCCTCAGTTCCTTGTGCTACCAAGCGACACCTGCGCTCATTAAAACGTATTACATCTACTGTAGCACACCTAATGTCAATATATATCCAACATATAACAACATACGGCAAATACATTGGCAAATTATCCAAAATGACCCATATATACACTGACCAAAATTATAAATGCAACACTTTTGTATTTGCCCCCATTTTTCATGAGCTGAACTCAAAGATCTAAGACTTTTTCTATGTACACGAAAGGCCTATTTCTCTCAAATATTGTTCACACATCTCCTTCACATAAAGTTGATCAGGTTGTTGATTGTGGCCTGTGGAATGTTGGTCCACTCCTCTTCAATGGCTGTGCGAAGTTGCTGGATATTGGCAGGAACTGGAACACGCTGTCGAATACACCGACCCAGAGCATCCCAAACATGATCAATGGGTGACATGTCCGGTGAGTATGTTGGCCATGCAAGAACTGGGATGTTTCAGCTTCCAGGAATTGTGTACAGATCCTTGCAACATGGGGCCGTGCATTATCGTGCTGCAACATGAGGTGATGGTCGTGGATGAATGGCACAACAATGGGCCTCAGGATCTCGTCACGGTATCTCTGTGCATTTAAAATAAATGTTTGTGTCATCAATAAAATGCACCTGTGTTCGTTGTCCATAATATATGCCTGCCCATACCATAACCCCACCGCCACCATGGGCCACTCAATCCACAACGTTCACATCAGCAAACCGCTCACCCACACGACACCATACACGCTGTCTGCCATCTGCCCTGTGTAGTAAAAACTGGGATTCATCCATGAAGAGAACACCTCTCCAAAGTGCCAGATGCCATCGAATGTGAGCATTTGCCCACTCAAGTCGGTTACGACGACCAACTGCAGTCAGGTCGAGACCCCGATGAGGACGACGAGCATGCAGATGAGCTTCCCTGAGACAGTTTCTGACAGTTTGTGCAGAAATTCTTTGGTTATGCAAACCGATTGTTGCAGCAGCTGTCCGGGTGGCTGGTCTCAGACGATCTTGGAGGTGAAGATGCTGGATGTGGAGGTCCTGGGCTGGTCTGGTTACATGTGGTCTGTGGTTGTGAGGCCGGTTGGATGTACTGCCAAATTCTCAGAAACGCCTTTGGAGACGGCTTATGGTAGAGAAATGAACATTCAATTCATGGACAACAGCTCTGGTGGACATTTCCTGCAGTCAGCATGCCAATTGCACGCTCCCTCAAAACTTGCAACATCTGTGGCATTGTGCTGTGTGATAAAACTGCACATTTTAGAGTGGCCTTTTATTGTGGCCAGCCAAAGGCACACCTGTGCAATAATCATGCTAATCAGCATCTTGATACGCCACACCTGTGAGGTTGATGGATTATCTCAGCAAAAGAGAAGTGCTCATTAACACAGATTTAGACAGAATTGAACAATATTTGAGAGAAATAGGCCTTTCATGTATATAGAAAAAGTCGTAGATCTTTGAGTTCAGCTCATGAAAAATGGGGGCAAAAACAAAAGTGTTGTGTTTATAATTTTGGTCAGTGTAACTACGACGAGTGTGGATCTCTTTCATCTTTGTATTATTGTATTTTTGGATCTACGCACCTTATGTTTTTTGTCTACTGGATTTTTAGAGTTTGGCGCTATGACCATTTTCTATTTGTGGACTTAAAAAATGACCATGGAGATTATAGTGAAGCAGTATTAGATGAGGATCGAGCTGCCTAGAATGAGATTAACTGTATTCTCACAATCCTGAACAATAATCCTTGTGGCACCATTTTATTCTATTACTGTGGAAAAGTGACATGGTGATAAGACTGCATAAGCTGTACGAGTTGTATGTCTTCAAAAAAGTAGCAGAGAGATTTGTGTTAATTTTTGGTCTAGATGTTTAAAATGAGACCACTACAAGAAACCTCAATAGCAGAGGTGCCTGTCATGTAATGCACAGGATTTGGCACATTAATGAGGGCACTCGTGTGGACGAGTTCAAATCCGGCTCGAGTCACATCCGAATCCCATCCTCCTCTGTCCATCCTAATTTTCGTCTTAATAAAAGGTGGCAAATATCCAAAAGTAAAATAAAATAAAATTTTGCACTAGACAAACTAATAAAACAATAGTGAATTCACTGTAAACTGGCAATAATTTATCTTCATTGCTCAGCGAAAATATTTTAAATGAGCAAGTAATTATAATAAGCCATTAAATAAATGAGACACTCCATTTTAATGATTATAGTGCTTCATGTACTGTAGACAGTTTACAGATTAATAATGTATGTGTTTATGGATGCTTGCTAGTGCAAGATTGCTGTAAGTGGTAGTCACTACATGATGCTTAGTGTATTGGCATATGTGTGTGTGTATTTGTGTGTGTACCTGTGCAGTGCTGTTGTAGGCGGCGGATCTCGGCATGAAGGCCTTTCAATGTGTTGGCATGGTCTTGTTGCAGAAACAGCAGGTTCTTCTGTGCGCTGTGCAGTTGATTCTCCAAGGTCACACTCACCGAGGCCATGTTGCTCATGATAAACGGTCACACTCACATGTATAAATTAACTCACTCACTCACACGTGCACACACTCTAGCCCAGGAGATCTGTAAACACACAAGAAAAGAAAATACTGGTCACATATATATGAATGTTATCACTCACTATCCAACACGGAAGTAAGCCTATGGGTGAGACATAACGAGAAGAATAACAACGTGCAGTAAACCGTAAAACTGTTTGCACTACAAGCCAGCATGTTCATAATTAAGATAATACATCAAAATAATATGGTAAGACAGACCAATTTGCAATATCAAGCAGCAAAACTAGCTGTTTTGTACAGCTAAAAATAGCTAGACCCGGATGAGACTGGAAGCCAGACCCATAAAATTTATAAAGCTGAGCCCGTTCTTACGAGTAAAAATATGGTGGATAACTTAACTTTATATTAGCCAATTAGACACCTAGAACCTTTATTCCAAAGACATGCCACAAAGATACTGATATTAAAATTAACAATACTGGTAAGCTGATAATTATGTATTATTTATCAATTATTACTATTATTTATCATGTTTTGTCATTTATTTTTTATCACTGTAAACATTATTTTTTAAAGCTGTAAATAAAACAAAGGTTATTAGAGTATGTTTTAAAAGAAAATACTATTTCAGTCTTTCTACTTCAAAATTTCTCGGTTAATTGTGTTGCTGTTTCTTTGTAATTATTTGTGAAATTTCATAGCAGTTTTAAAATGAAAATTATTTCTGCATCAAATATGTTTTTCAGTGTAGCTGGCTGATCATAAAATATATATTTTTTTAAATTATAATGAAATTCATATTTTATACTGAGAAATACTAAAAATAAATAAAGATAAATATTTGCTAAATCATTTTTACAACATTATTACTGATTATGATTGAAAATTCTGTGTATCCATATATATATGTTAATGTTAGTTAATAAAAATACAGTCGTCCATTGCTTGTTCATGTTAGTTCACAGTGCATTAAAGGAGAAGTCCACTTCCAGAACAACAATTACATTTCAGGATTCCTCTCCATATAATGGACTGATGTGGCGCCCCGAGTTTGAACTTCCAAAATGCAGTTTAAATGCAGCTTCAAACAATCACAAATGCGGTTGTAAACGATCCCAGCCGAGAAAGAAGAGTCTTATCTAGCGAAACAATCAGTTATTTTCATTAAAAAAAAATACAATTTAAATACTTTTTAATCTTAAATGCTCATCTTGTCTTGCTCTCCCTGAACTCTGTGTATTCTGGCTCAAGAGAGTTGGGGTATGGCGAAAAACTCTGATTGTATTTTCTCCCTCAAAATCATTTCAGAATCATCCTACATCGCTGCAGAAGTTCGGACCCAGTCTTTGCAAAGTGAAATGTGAAAAGTGAAATCCTGAGAAATGTTTTCCTCAAAAAACGTAATTTCTTTACGACTGAAGAAAGAAAGACATGAACATCTTGGATGACAAGGGGGTAAGTAAATTATCTGTAAATTTTTGTCTCCTTTAAATAATCAACCTTATTGTAAAGTGTTGCCAATAAAATATATAAATGTGATGGATAATACCGCTAAAGAAGAAAAAACAATTTATAACTGCCAAATAATATGGTCTACAGTAAATTCCACCATTATCAACCACAACGGAAGTAAAATATTATTCTTGCATGACAATCTAACAACTGTCGACTGCCTTTAGAGCTGAAACACAAAAACGTTTGATACAAAAAGCACCTCAAATGTCTTATTATCTAAAAAAAGAATTTGACTGTAGTCCGCATACACATTTTTTGCGGTGTAGAGTCAGTGCTGCCACAGACACGAGTGTGATATTTCAGGACATCTAATTCAGATCTGTCAAGTACTGTAATAGGGACATTTTCTGAGTGTCATTCCATTAAATATCCCTTGCAGCATCTTTAATTAAACCATCTCTAACTGAGACATCAACATCATGATATCTGCTACTCTGCAAGTCCCATGCAGAGTACATGACACAATACATCTTCAAAATCTTTCAAAATAACACCAAAATCACTCTTCATACAGGCACGTGGGGTCACAATTCAGCAGTGAAATATATATTACACTGTTTGTGTAATCATGTGTAAACATGTTAAGTCAGTACTGGATGAAACTACACTCTCATGAGATGTTTACAATGAAGTCACAGCCATAGCAAGGTCAGGAGACTGTCATACTTACACAAACACAAATACATTACAGCAATCAAATTGTTTACTCCGGATATCACTATCCCTTCCCCGAATCATCGTCCCCCTCTGTCTGAGAGGACACAGAGCTATATTTATCTAATGACAGCATAATGGTTTGACATTACGTAATGCCTTTCAGATGAGGCAGAGAGGCGAGGGAGAGTATGTAGATACTGTATGTGGGAGTATTGATTTAAGGGGGTGAACGCTGGGCTGCTGGTTTTTATACAGACCCCGCACTGCTCAGGGAGCATCTCCCGTCCCAAAGCGTTCTTAAAGAGGTCATATCATACATATTTCATCATTTTATTTTTTCCTCTTGACGTTTTCTGATCCACTTAAAATTTAAGTAGGGCTGGGTGATATATTGAATATTCATGATATTGCAATGATCGTGCTGGTGCATGAAATTAAGCAATGGTGTAATTATCAAATGATATAGTATGCTTTTTATCCATTACCTTTCTAGTCTTCGATCCTTTCTTGTTTCACAAGTATGGAAGTGTTGAAATTTGTTTTTATAGCATCATTTAAAGTAAAAACAGTGTTTGATTAAGTAAGTTTGATTACTTTCCATGAATTAGTGAATTAATTTACTCATTTAATTTATAATATTAATAATAATACTACTTATATTAGTATTATTATTAAAAATAGTATTAATAGTATTATTAATAATACTCATTTAATAATATTAATTCAATTTACTGTTTAATTATTTAATCACTTTAATTCTGATTCTGCCTCAAACTTGTGTCGCCACCCTAACCTGTTCATAGGCATCTTGATATGGCATTTTTCATATATTAAAATATAAAATTATAAGTAGTGTTGCTTTCGTCAACGAAAATTATGCCTAAATATCGTCGTCAGCGAACCTTTATCACGTGACGAAAACGAGACAAGACGCAACGTAAATGCTGGTTGTGTGACAATGACTATAATTAAATGTATAATGCAATATTGTTGACGAATAAAAATGAGACTAAATGTGGTTTACAAAATAAAAACTATGCTAAAATTTCGCTTCATTTTTGTTGACCAAAACAAGACAAAACAAAATGTTATAACTTTATTTCGTTTTGTTTAGTCGCGTTTTTATTATTATTTTGCAGTATTTCTGAAGTGGGCTGCATCAGGTCGCACTGCGCAAACGTAGGCGACGTCACTTCCTCAAGCCCCACTCGCGGACCGGGGGGAACTATAGGCCTGAAATTACAAATATTAAGACTATTAGACAGTTATATACAGTTATCAGCACGTTTAAGTAAATAGAGAATATGCCCACAATATTTCCACAAAAGCTGTCTTCAACATTGATAAATGTTTTTTGAGCAGCAAACCATCATATTAAAAATGACACTAAATACTGGAGCAAAATTCAGTTTTGCCATCACAGTAATAAATCAAGATATTAATATAGAAAACAGTATTTCACAAGTTTGAATTGTAGTTCTGTGATAATTACAACACTTTAAAATAAGGCTCCATTTGTCAGCATTAGTTAACATAAACTAACAATAAAAAATACTTCTAAAGCATGTTAATTAATGCATTAAATATAGTTAGCAATTGGAACCTTACTGCAAAGTGTTACCTTTTAATCAAAATAAATGCAATACAGTGTTCACTAAGCAACGTGAAAAATGTCTTTATTCAATATATAAATCTAATCGATCCCAGACTTTTGAATGGTAGTGTATGTTACTCAAATATTGTTTTTTATTACTTTAATGTTACATATAAATGGAAAAGTGCATTTTCCTTGTGCTCATTTAGCTTTGCTGAAGTGTAAAGACATGCCTTGATTATTTTAAATAATTTGTTGCTTCTGTGACTTTAAGACTTTTATGCAAATCCTCTGGTCATGCAATTTTGATGAGTAAATAAAGGATATTTTAAGATATCAAGATATTTAAAAGATATTTAAGTTTCAAGTTTTGAGTTCTGAAAGCTGATCAAGTACATTAAACTCTTGTCTCTTATTTCAGAAATCAAGGAAAATTCAATTTCCTTTAAAACCTGATATATAATATTCCATATTGTACTTCCTACAAATAAACTCACTTGTGGGCTAATGTATTAATCTAACACCATATTAAATTTTTTTCTGTTTCTACCAGAAGGTAAAAGAAAATGTCTCCTCATGACTTTTTAAGAAAGGCTTTGATTTAGCAAAAGGGTCTTCATAAAGCCCTGTGTAGTTTAAATAATTAACAGAGATCTTGCTGCCTCCATCGTTTTAAGGCAGACTCTCTTTTCTGGGTGCACTTCCTCCTATCATGATAATGCAACACAATGAAACGGACAAACCCAGCCATTCAGAAAGGCAGAGGAAAAAGGAAAAACACAAAAGATAAGAGAACGCCTTACGGGTGTGTTGAGGGAATTGCTATTCATACTTCACATTCACTCTGCTATATGATGAAAATGAGCTACCTGCTCTCATGGGGAAAAAAGCGATGCTACAAAATGTGAAAAACGTTACTGCAGGAGCAAACTGCTGCAGTTTCCAAGTGAAATGAGCACTCGCGATGTAGAAATGCTACAACTTTATCGATTAATAATAACTTGAACTGTGAAAGTTCAAATTTTAGATTAAAAAACATTTATGCTCGGGTTATGTTATAGCGTTAGGACAAAATGCATTCCTACTGGTTGTGTTGGTTGATTTAAAAATCAATAAAATACTGTTTAGACTTTTAGACTTTATAGGAGAAAACCAATCACTTTTAATACCACTCGGTGGACATTTCATCTTGACGCTGCAGTGATTTACATAGAAACTTCTTTCAGATTTACAAAAACATGCATGGTCACGTTTCTCATGAGATCAAGTTGAAAATGAGAAAAAGGAACATCCAAAAATGGTAGTGTGGTTGATCAGAAGACAGCAGCAGATGCCTTAAACACACTCTCACTCTGACAGACTAACCACAGCCCTCCACAAGACAGACACAACAAAAGGAAGGGAAAAGCAGCAGGCTGGATACGTTCTAAAGTCTGAAAAGGAAAACAAAAACACTGTGGCTTTCTTGAAATAAAAACACTTATACATACTGTATATTTGAACATGTGGCTAAAGAGAGGGTAAGCCGATGTTCGACGTAGACTGCGAGTCAGTGGAACTCATGAAAAGCCTATGAGCATGAAAGAGTAATGCCAGGCTGTGCTCACGCTGGGTGCGGCACAGAGAAAACAGTCAGCAGACTCTACCCAGCTCTTTTATTAATTCACTTGCTGTCTTCCTTCCTCATGTGTCCTCTCTCTTTTTCTTGCCATCTTGCCATGTAGTACATCACAACATTGAGATGAAAATGTGAAAATTTACAGAAACATACAAACACATACTACCAACAAACAGGGTCGGGCAAAATTCAGAATTTAAAATAGGCTCACTTTTAAGATCGAGAATTTAATGAGTGTGAACCACAAATTATAAGAACCTGAATAAGAATTGCAGGAAAAGGAATTTACTGATTACTGAGGTGAACGTGAGGCGAAGGCAGACATGGAAGAGAAGAAATTGTTAAATAAAGTTGTTATTTTTTTCTCTGTGCACAAAAAGTATTCTCGTAGCTTCATAACATTACGGTTAAACCACTGATGTCACATGGACTATTATAACAATGTCCTTACTACCTTCTAGGCCTTGAACATGTCAGTTGCGTTGCTGTATCTGCAGAATCAGAAAGCTCTCAGATTTCATCAAAAATATCTTAATTTGTGTTCCGAAGATGAATGAAGGTCATACAAGTTTGGAACGACATGAGGGTGAGTAATTAATGACAGAATGTTCATTTTTGGGTGAACTTACCCTTTAATTTGATTATTAATTCTACTTCCTTAAAGAGCAGGTCATTTGTTTTTTTAAGTGTCCTAACATTGTGCTGGAGTCCCAACAGGTTTAAATGCATCTAAGTTCAGAAAACATTGTCATTTTCTTAGAATATACATTTATACATGGAGTCATTCATCAATGATTTTGAAATGGTTTGTTTGAATTAGTTTTGAGCGCAAGGTCTGTAAACCACTCCCTTCAATAAGCCTACTCTGCTCTGATTGGTCAGCTGGCCAAGCCTGTTGTGATTGGTACAGAGAGGAGCAAATTAGTGAGCACTACCATCTGTGTTGCCAAGTCTGTGGTTGTTTTTGATGTCGCCGGTTGAAGCAACCCCAACAATGACATATTTAGCCCCTGGAATGCAAATTTACCAGGGAACCCTGACAAAAAGCATGTATTTTACGTCCCGGAGCGTGAATTTTTAAAGGGGTCATTGGATGCAAAACTCACTTTTACATGATCGTTTGAACATAAATGTGTGTTGGTAGTGTGTGTACAAAACCACCCTATTATTATAAAAATCCACCTAGTGGTATTTTTGTAATCTTTATAAGAAATATCCCCTTTTTCAAATCAAGCCATTCTCAGCTTCTTGTGGGTGTGACATCACACTGACCAAGGCCGCTCCCACGATAGTTGATTGACTTGACCGTCTTACTTTAGACCTGCCCTGATTGACCTGTAACAGTCCGACTCCGACCACCATTGTGCCTACTCCAGTGCAAGGGAAGACAACAATGTTTTAGATTGAGGTGTTTTGGTGCTGAATGTAATAATGATCATAGCAGTCATCATTTACTCCCGACATCTGAGACGCTGAAGACGCAGAGGATTAACGTTACTTTCGCTTTGGAAAGAAATGCACCCAGCGATCTACATAAATGCTTCTATGTTCGCGCAAATCATTCATGATGCGGCTTCGCCTATACAGCAGAAGTGAGTATAAGGGTTTTTATGCATCTTTGCAAATCGCCTTTCTTAATAATGTGCTAGTTAGCAAGTTTCGTGGCTAAACGCAGCTAAATGTGGCTAAATGCAGCTAAAGTAAACAGACCGACTCGTCTCCCCACAGAAGAGAGAGGCGGGGTGAGCAGAGCTCATTAGGATTTAAAGGAACATGCAATAGAATGGCTCGCTCTGAATAGGACTGATTCTGACAAGGTAAAAAGGATGTCTTTTTACACTACCACTGAGAAATTTTAACCAAAGTATGTTATAGACTTTTCATTAAGACCCTAAAGAATCATATCAGCTTGTGGAAAATGGGCATCCGATGACCCCTTTAAGAGGGGATTCCCCTCAAAACGCAATTGGGCTAGTTTTGAGTAGCAATTAGGCAGGTTTTGTGAAAACCTGGCAACCCCGAGCATGCACCTTTACATAAAACAATAATACAACAAGCGAATCGTGCCCACAGCTAAAGTTTAGATGCTAAACTGTAAACATTTAACAAAACAGTAATGGTGGATACGTTAGCCGATGAAACAATACAGTTTGTAAACCAAAATATATCTAAGTTACATTCTTTATTATTAAAGTAATTAGAACAACGAGACTAAATTAACCGACACATTCTTAGAAAACAGTAGGTTCACAGTAAATTTACTGTTTTAGCAAGAAAGTAATATCGTAGTTTACCTGGAAACCTAAAACTTCACTAGGTATACATCACATATTAGCACAAAAAACTAGATATTTTGAGCACTCACTTGAAAATGTACACATAACGTATTAATCAAACTGACAGGTTGTGGTTCGGAGGTGCTTGTTGGTCCAAATAATGAAGATTAGAAGTCAAAGAAGATAAAAGCGAAGATTAGAGAGCAGCCCTCTGTAAAATGACGAGCACAACAACAGGTTCGAATTGTATTGCTGTGGTATCGAGGGAAAAATGAATATTAACCACTGATTCTTCAAATCATCTTCTTTCAGCAATGAAAACAAAAACTTGTTTTCATATAGTGCAGAACAAATCATCTGCTCGACATGATGTAAACACACTAACTAGTGGAAGTGTTTGTGGGCAGGTCAGACTGTTCGTATTTTGCGGGCAGGTGGGGATTATGCTAATGTGTTACCCAGTGATGTAGTAACAGGTTGAAGATTCGAAAATATAACGACTTGTGAAAGGAGAACTTCACTTCCAGACCAACAATTTACAAATAATTTACTTACCCCCTTGTCATCCAAGATGTTCATGTCTTTCTTTCTTCAGTCGTAAAGAAATTATGTTTTTTGAGGAAAACATTTCAGCATTTTTCTCCATATAATGGACTGATATGGTGCCCCGATTTTGAACTTCTAAAATGCAGTTTAAATGCGGCTTCAAACGATCCCAAATGCGGTTGTAAACCCCAGCCAGAAAATAAGGGTCTTATCTAGCATAACGATCGGTTATTTTAATAAAAATAGTACAATTTATATACTTTTTAATCGTCTTGTCTTACTCTGCCTGGACTGTTTTTGTTCCAGTTCATGACAGTTAGTGTATGTCGAAAAACTCCCATCTCATGTTCTCCTTCAACTTCAAAATCGTCCTGTTTTACCTTTTTTTGTTAAAGGAACACTCCACTTTTTTTGAAAATAGGTTCATTTTCCAACTCCCCTAGAGTTATGCAGATGTGTTTTACCGTTTTTGAATCCATTCAGCCGGTCGCCGGGTCTGGTGGTAGCACTTTTAGCATAGCTTAGCATAAATCATTGAATCTGATTAGACCATTAGCATCTCACTATAAAATGACTAAAGAGTTTTGATATTTTTCCTATTTAAAACTTGACTCTTCTGTAGTTGCGATTTTATAGGCCGATATGGCTAGGAACTATACTCTCATTCCGGCGTAACAATCAAGGAACCTTGCTGCTGTACCATAGGTGCAGCAGGCGCAATGATATTACGCAGCCGTCAACTCTGCCGGCTGCAACTCTGCATGTACACAAACTTAGTGCCGGTCACTTTCAGGTGCTGCGTAATATCATTGCGCCTGCTGCACCCATGGTACGGCAGCAAAATTCCTTTATTACGTCGGAATGAGAGTATAGTTCCTAGCCATATCGGTCTATAAAATCGCAACTTTTCATTTTCCGCCAGTCTTAGTACACAATGCAAATACAGAAGAGTCAAGTTTTAAATAGGAAAAATATCGAAACTCTTTTTGACCAGCTGAATGGATTTAAAAACGGTAAAACACATCTGTATAACTCTAGGGGAGTTGGAAAATGAACCAATTTTTTAAAAAAGTGGAGTGTTCCTTTAAGGGTGTTTGATCTTCTTTGCATGTTCATTTTGCAAAGACTGGGTTGGTACTTCTGCAGTGATGTTGGATGATTTTGAAATGAGTTCAGGGATAGAAAGGCAAGACGAGCGTTTGAGGTTAAAAAGTATTTAAATTGTAATTTTTAATAAAAAATAACCGATCGTTTCGCTAGATAAGACCCTTCTTCCTCGACTGGGATTGTTTCCAACCGCATTTGGGATCGTATGAAGCCACATTTAAACTGCTTTTTGGAAATTCAAACTTAGGGGCACTATAGAAGTCCACTATATGGAGAGAAATGCAGAAATGTTTTCTTCAAAAAACATAATTTCTTTACGACTGAAGAAAGAAAGACATGAACATCTTGGATGAGAAGGGGGTGAGTAAGTTATATGCGAATCTTTGTTTTGGAAGTGGACTTCTCCTTTAAGGCGATTCTGAGCCGAATCTTTCTTTTGAGAGACAATATCTTTATGTATAATGCACTTTTTTGATTAACAACTTTGTAGACTGTTTACATTGAAGGATAGCTACGTTACAAACTACAAAAAATATATTTCTTGAAAACCCATATGACCTGCTCTTTAAATGCAAATTATGATTCCCCTTTGCTACCTCAATGCAAATTCAAATTAATTACTGAATAATGCACAATACTGACATGAACACAGTAAAACTCCATATGGCTTATATATACACACATCCTACATCACTTTTTTCAGTCATGTTATAGGTGGACAGCTACACAATCCACTTATAACATCAGTTGGGTGTCATTAATAGTGTATCTGATCTCTCTTTCCCAGCACAATGCACACAGACGTTACACACAGTGAGAATGACTTTGCCACGGTCAAACCTGCTGTGCTTAAAACGATTAAAAAAAGTGTTTGGTAATGCTCAAGACAGCAGCTATGCTATATAACAAAGGACACTGACAGATGACCTCCATTACTTAAAGACAGAAGGAGGGAGACTACGAGACTCCGTGGAGCAGGCAAAAACTATGAATAATTTATGAATAATGAAAAGTGAAGCATATGAAGGAGCTTGTATGCCTACTACGAGCAATACCAATATTAAGGTGCAACTGCAAGTGAAGTCATCTAGAGTACTATCACATGAGGACTTCCTAAAACAAGAGAGCTTCCCAGCAGCCACCATCATGACATCATAATGACATCATACTGTGTAATAAGATGAACTCCACAAGTTTGTGTAAAACCTGATGATCATGTTCTCCAGCATGCGAGATGTTTCAAAGAGCATCCTAAGCTTCAATGAAGGCAAGAACATCAATTTCAGTCACAAATTTATTTCTTAGAATAAGTTGCACCATTTGAAATATGAAATATTCATTTTACATAAGATGTCTTTTCATTTTATTTTCACCCCCATTCTTCTAATTCCCAGTTTTAAAGGATTAGTTTACTTCCAAAATAAAAATTTCCTGATAATTTACTCACCCCCGTGCGATCCAAGAGGTCCATGCCTTTCTGTCTTCAGTCACAAAGAAATTAAGGTTTTTCAGGGAAACATTCCAGGATTTTTCTCCATATAGTGGACTTCAATGGTGGCCAACGGGTTGAAGATCCAAATTGCAGTTTCAGTGTAGCTTTAAAGGGCTCTACACGATTCCAGCTGAGGAATAAAGGTCTTATCTAGTGAAACCGGTCATTCCGTTGCATCGTAGAGCTAGTGCAAGATGAGCATTTGTGGTTAAAAAGTATATACATTTTTATTTTTTTAGAGAACAACTGACTGTTTTGCTAGAGAACACCCTTATTCCTCAGTTGGGATCCTGTAGAGCCCTTTGAAGCTGCATTGAAACTGCAGTTTGGACCTTCAACCCGTTGGCTTCTATTGATGTCCAATATATGGAGAAAAATCCTGGAACGTTTTCCTCGAAATTTAATTTCTTTGTGACTGAAGACAGAAAGACATGAACATCTTGGATGACATGGGGGTGAGTAAATTATCAGAAAATTTTTATGTGAACTTAAATGAACATATCCTTTAAATCAGACTTTGAATTCCAGAGTTTCAATGTGGAAAGACTATTGTGTAACTCAGGCTCAATAGAAAAATTAATGCTCCATAGCATTTGAAAATGTACTACCTATAATAAACCTAACCATCAGTGTTAACAAACAGAAGTATACGTAAAATACATGAATCATACGCAAGCACTCTTCAAGAGCACTGCAGTACCGGGTGAGCTACTGAGCAAGTTTACTATGTCAAAAAGCCATACGAAACTGGTTTTGTGTGATGCAAACATGACAACTTGTTCGTTTACAAATCACGTACTATGGTAAAAGTATTTGGAGATCATAAATTAATGTGCAAAGAACAGCATGAAAATAAGTCTTTATTAATCTATAATAATTTGTGTGAAAAATACTACGGTCATTGGTGTTTTAGGGACACTAGTGTTAATTTTAGCTGGAATCTGTGGAGGCGTCTTAGCACACAGGCGTCCTTTTTGGCATTTACCGCACACTACCTAGTCTATAAATTCACATGATATTTCAAAAGATAACCTCTATAGTAATAACCAAATCATAACACATTCATTTCCAAGCTGATGAAGCATCAAGTGAGCATCAGAAACAGAGTGCACCCCATCACCATCTGTATCCTGCATCCATCTGCTTACCGTAAATTAACCGTTAAATCACAGGCGCTGGGAGCATTGACCATCCTTCAGAAGTGATATTCCACGGCATATGTGAAGACTCACTCTCTCAACCCTCCTTTAGGAACCATTTATGGGCTGGTAGACATTTTAGAGTGCTGATGCTGACATTTGCTCTGATCTGACTGATGTTGGTCCCTACAGTCAGAGGGTGAGGCCTCCCCCACCCTGCTCCACATGAGACAAAAGAATCCCCCTGACATTAGTACTCAACTCTGTTGTTCTTTCCCCCGTACTAACTCTCACTCTCTCCCTTAACAGCTCTCTTTCTTGCCCTCCAAATTCTCTCTCTTCTCTTGCATTAATAATCAATGAGCTGCAGCTTTAGAGGAGACTCTAAAAACACTGTTATATCCTAGTCCTGATAGCCACTTCGCACACACAAACATCCAATATCCAGTGCCTCAGTATGTAGTCACACCCACTACATACTCCTGCATGATGTAAGCTAGTATGATGACATATTACGTGCAGCACAAAAACACCAGCAGGTTACTAGCAACTGTTTGTCAGTTATTATAAACGTCACTGCTTATCGTTTTTATAATAAATAATGAAAACAAAACAAAAATCATAATTAATAAAATGTGGGACTTTCATGGGAACATCTGATTGGACAGTGCACATCAACACATGCACGTGAGAATGGCTGGGGATGAACAGGATCATAAACGGCACCTGCATTGCGGACAGCGCGACAATCAACAAGATAAACCACCATATTAGTAAAAATTTATTTAATTACATCAGAAGACATTTACAAGGTTAGAGACACAAAAGGATGTGTTGCGTTTTTACTCAGAAGCTGTAAACATTGCAGAAACGACAGCACGTGTCCAAAACAATACTGCATTTGCAGCTGCTTGTTAAAATATCTTCATTTAAATAACTAAATGACTTCAAATAACTGATTTGAACCAAATAAACGTTGACGCATAAATAAAGATCACAAAAATAATCGATAAAGATTTAAAAGCAGTTCATTTTCTAAATATTCAATATTATAAGCATGCCAAAAAAACGGAAATTATCTAAAATTCATTTCGGACATCCAAAACAATTAACCAGAATGTGTCAATTTCAAAAAATTTTTCAATGACATCTATGTGCCACTTTATAACCCCTATCTTCACAATCGTCTCTAGTTACTGTCATAATAATCAGCCACCGGCTAATGATCTCATCCGTCCGAAAATACGCAACAAGCACTAAACAATAACAACCTATATTAACACAAGTGCTAAATTGCGTTCTTGAAATATACGCGGCAGCACTGTTTTAAAAACAATATAGTGCAGTAGGCTTTCTTTGAAAACATCGCTTGTTTGTTTCAGTCAGCGGCTGGAGCTGGAGCCCGAGCAGGTGCAGCTGAGATGCGACCTGCCCCTCCGCGCGTATTACACCGGGAGCGAAGCGCAAAGAAGCGGCCGACACCTACCAGAAAGACGGGCTGAAATTAGTATGTGTCTGATGGGTAGAGTTCGGGTTGGTTCTGCTGTTTGCGGGCTGTTGAGAGGAGAGGTTTGCTGGGTTTTGTCTCCTCGGTCGAGCAGAGAGAGAGAGGGCTGTGTCTGTCATCTCCCGGAGATACAACACTAAATAAAGCGGTGCATGCTGGGATATTGAGGAAAACACACGGGCGCGCACTTCTGAGGGCCTCTGGCGCAGGTGAAACGCACGTACACAAGTCACTCTATATTTAGCGCCGACTTATAGGTCTGATAGATGTAGTGCTATCTGGCGATTTAAAGTCAATGGCGAGTTAATTGTGTCAACCGAAATCTAGGTTATATGACGCAAAGCGTCATCGCTATAGAAACATAATGACGTTTATAGTGCGCACTTGATTTACAGGTCTGCGAGATGTGTTCATGTGTCATTATATAGAACTATGAAAATTAAAGTTAATATAGTCCTTAGTATATCAGCTGTAGGGAGTGGGGAGAAGGCTCTGGCTGCAGACATGCACTTGCACTCTCAGATGCTTGCTTATCCGGACGTGACGTCACTTGCAGTCTGTTTTATTTTTTATTTTATTCTATTTATTTATTATTTTTTAATTGAATCTCTCAACATTTTACAACAGTATAAGCTGTCCTGTCTATCTCCTACAGATGACTTGCAGGACCCTGTACGTTATGCTATTAAATTCGTTGAAATGGTTTAACCACCACAGCGTCTTGTCTCCATTGGCAACAAGCACCATTTGTGTGGATTGCAAGTGATGCTGCAGGTAGCAGAGAGCGCAAGTGACCATTGCAAGGGGGACATTGTAATTTAGTATCTTTTTTCTTGTCTTCACCAAATGTTGAGAGATTCAATTAAAAAAAAAAATTAATTAATTAAATCAAATACAAATTAAAAAAGACTTCCGGAAATGCTGTTGTCTGAGAGTGCACGTCTGAAAACGCAAGTGTGTCTGCAGCCAGACCGTATTGGGGGAGAAAGCCTACATTTTTGTTGTTGCTATGGACTGCGTTGACAATATGTAGAAGTATTTACCATGAAGCTTACACTGGTGATGGACTTGAGAGAAAACGGGTTTTACAGTAAGTGATCTAATTTTCAGCAGTAACCCTCCTGAAATTAAAAAAAAAGTTGGCTGGCTGGTCTTAGCTGGTTTTAGCTGGTCTCCCAGCCTAGCTAGGTTGGTCAAGCTGGTTTTAGCTGGTTTTTACAGCTGGTCTCCCAGCCTTACCAGCTAAGGAAGTGGCCAAAACCTCTCAAAAACGAGTCTGCTGACCAGCTGTAACCTGTCTGGATGACCAGCTAAAACCAGCCAGCTTTAAGTGTTTTAAAGCTTGCAGTTTTGTAGACATTACAGTTATTTATGATAGTTATTTATTAGCTAGTTATCTAGCCACTTAGCATCAGCTAACGCTATTCTTCAAATAGGCTATAATTCTGTCATTCATAATTATTTTTCATACTTGGTAATAATTTATGTTATTGTCATTAAAACAATAACTTGTTAATAATTTATGTTATTGTCATTAAAACAATAACTTGTATTTATTTTCTTTTGTTTAACTTCTTTTTGAACTGATAAAATGAATTGCAATCTTTGGACAAAAACATCTACCAAATGCAATAATATTTATAATGATATCTTTACAGTGTTCTCAGTAAGAAGTAAAAAAAAAATATGCAAAAACTTGTACTTGAAAATTCACACAGTTGACAAAGAGTGGAAAAACATTTTTAGAAGACTCAACAATGCAAAAAGTCAGCAAATTAAACAATTTATAATAACTGTCATAAGTAATTCAAAACATTAGTTATTATTCCTTTATCACTAGTAACATATCACTAGTTAATTTATGAAAATCATTATAATTATATAAATAAGAATATTTGAACATAATATAAAATATAAAATATATCACCAAGCCTGCATTTATTTGATCCAAAGTACAGCAAAAACAGTAAAATTTAGAATTTTTTTATTTTTTAAAATAACTGCTTTCAATTTTAAAATGTAATTTATTCCTCTGCTTTCAAAGCTGATTTTTTAGCATATATTTAATATATATTCAAATAGAAAATGGTTATTTTAAATAGTAAAAATATTTCACAATATTACTGATTTTACTGTACTTTGGATCAAATAAATGCAAAAAAAAAAATAAAATCTCACAAATCTTACTGTTCAAGATTTTGACAGGTAGTTTATGTAATATTCAATGTTTCATTAATATTACATTTCCTTTTTTCCCCTGTTTCCATAACATTCAATAACAAGTCAATGAATTTAAACTTCAACACTCATTTTAATCCTTATATGTCTTACTTTAGTATAATAATGATCTTTCACATACGAAAACAAACTATAGTCTTTAAAAGGGCACCATAACATTTCAAAACGATTTATTTTGCCAAGTTAACGTTAGCTATTTTTTCACTATACACAATACATATCTTGTTTTGGTTAGTGTCTGATCATGAGAACATGAGGAGTATCTGCTTGCCAAGACATAATCTCCTGGATTAGTCAAATTATAACAGCCTTCAAGTGCAGACTGGAACTCTACCAAAAGGAACATTCCACAACAAAACCAATTTGTTTGAGTGAAGCCTCTGCATTTTGGGAAAACACAAAACAGACGTGTCCTTCATAGTCGGATTTTTCATGCTGCCCACTTTAAATACAATTTCAGCTAATTTGAGGCAGTTGTACAAATTATTTTGAGAGTTCACAGCAACATCAAATCAATGCTCAGTGCTAATCCACTGGAGGATTATATACACTAGTGTTCTAACCTTTGAAACAAGCATCACTTCATGACTAAATATAGTATTTTCAGCATTCTAGAGCAGGGAATGTCCACAAGAGAGCAGTGTTTTACCATTTCACTCAAACATCTTGACTTTGACCTGCTGTGAAGGCTAATGAATACACTCCCTTTTTAGATGTCACTGACAAGTTAATATTTCAGTAACATTGCTCATGCTGAGTGAGACCTGAGTAAGAATACACACTACTGTTTTTTTTCCAAAGGACAATTAAGGAATAGTTCACGCCAAAATGAAAATATACTCACCCTCAGGCCATCCAAGATGTTGATGAGTTTGTTTATTCATCAGATTTGGAGGAATTTAGCATTACGCCACTTGTTTACCAATGAGTCCTCTGCAGTAAATGGGTGCCGTGAAAATAAGAGTCCATCATTAATGCATCTTAACTTTAAACCGTCGTTTCTCCATCCCCTGTTGTCTGCTCACATCAAAATCCACCAACATATTTGTTTTAATATATCTAAATGGTGCTTAATCACTGCATATTTCTCTCCTGATTCAGACAAGATTTTTACACTATTATGGATAGAGAAAGCAATTGTTTGAAATTAAAAATGCTTTAATAATGGATTTGTTTATTACAAACACAGCATATGTATTACTTGTGGATTACCGTGATGTTTGTATCAGCTGTTTAAAGTCTTATTTTCTTATTTTCTGTCATCCAAGATGTTCATGTCTTTCTTTCTTCAGTCGTAAAGAAATTATTTTTTTTGAGGATCCAAGTAATGGATTTCTATGTTGTCCCCAAATTTGAACTTCCAAATGCAGTTTAAATGCAGCTTCAGAGGGCTCTAAATGATCCCAGCTGAGAAAAATGGGTCATATCTAACGAAACGCCTGTTTTTTTTTATTTATTTTTTTTAAAATTACAATTGCTATACTTTTTAACCTCAAATGTTTGTCTTGTCTAGATCTGTGTGAACTCTGTTTTTTTTTCGGTCATGACAGTTAGGGTATGTCTAAAAACTCCCCTCTCATTTTTCTCCTCCAACTTCAAAATCGTCCTACATCGCTGCAGAAGTACCAACCCAGAGTTTAAAAAGTGAACATCCATAAAGATCAAACACCCTTTACAAAAAAAGGTAAAAACAGCGATGTGGGACGATTTGTAGTTGGAGGAGAAAATGAGACGGGAGTTTTTAGACGTACCCTAACTGTCATGACCGGGGAAAAAACAGCTCACACAGAGCTAGACAAGACGAGCGTTTGAGGTTAAAAAGTATATCAATTGTACATTTTTTTTAGAAGATTTTTTTCACTAGATCCTCGGCTGGGATCGTTTAGAGCCCTTTCAAGCTGCTTTTTGGAAGTTCACATTTGGAGGGCACCATAGAAGTCCATTACATGGAAAGAAATCCTGAAATGTTTTCCTCAAAAAACATAATTTCCTTACGACTGACGAAAGAAAGACATGGGGCGAGTACATTATCTGTAAATTTCTCCAAATCTATTCCAAGGAACTCATTTTCACTCTTGGATGGTCTGAGGGTGAGTCAATTTTCAGCATTTTGGGAGGAACTATTCATTTAAAACTGGAAAGGAAGCTGTGGTTTTTGCAAAAGCTTTTTCTTATAACACAGATTCATATAGTAAATAAAACATAATGCCAGCCACCCATCTAAACCTTGGACCACTTTGTGGAACAAAAAAGTAGCTCAATCTCATCTAAAGTTGTCACTCTGTCCAACTGGTAGAAGGTAGACTGTTTAGACATTGTATCATATGGTTTAAATCATATTTAGGGCACTTATAATGTTGAACCGACAGCAGTTGACAAGTTTCAGTCCGTGTACGGTGTCACTCATTCACATATTACACCAGATGACATGTCCGCACCTACAGGCTGTGGCCATGCTAATGTTCTTATAGCAACAAATCACCCATGTTCAGTTTCCACTTTACAGTTTATCTTTTGAAAACGAAGAGTGGCTATTCCCTGAGCCCAAACCCTCAAATCCCTTTACTGAGCGCCCGAGGCCGAGAACAGAAGTCGCTCTGTACTTCTCTCTCCACACAAACAGACCTCTCTCTTCCTGAAATTACATTTGGCATAGTGAATTCCGCAGTGGCCCAGCTACTGTGTAAAGTGATATGTAGCAAACAAAAAATCAATTTTCAGAACCATTCAAGAAGAAGAGAGCAAGACTTGAGGACAGTCTCAAATAAAAGGTAGTAGGTCTGTGGGATAAATGGAATTGTTGTCTTACTCCCGAGATGTTATTGTTTGGAAATGGACTTTAATCTTTACACAGCTTTCATCCAGTCTCTTGACCTGGATTCAATTCTTCTCATGTCTTTATTTTTAGGGTGTCTGGTGAACAGCCCAGAATGTGGAAAGGAGAGAGAAATGAGTGAGAAAGAAAGAGAGACTGATGAAGAGGTGGTTGAGGGCACCACCATCTCTTTTCCCATCAGTGGTGAAGGCCAACTTCTCCAATGAAACACATACCTTATTCAGGGTTTGTTTTACTTTGTGTCTTTTGAGTTATTTATGTATCATAACAGGTAGCTATAAAAGTTCAGAAAGGGGAAGGAGGACTCACTCCCCAAATAAAACATGAAGACCACAGTAAACGTCCATCCAGAGGAAATCAGTCTAGCGTTTCAAAACACACTGAATTATATGAGAGCAACCATGTGCGATGTGGGTCACGTTTAAATACTAGAACGCTCTTAATACACACACACACACACACACATTGCTGTCAGACGGTATGGCACTAGCTGCAGATGTATGCCTGTAAATGCATTTAGTCTTCTCAACTCCCTAAAGCGATTTCCAGACTTTTTGGCACTCTTTTCCCAAAAAAATCTCAGTCCAAGTACAATCAGCTATTCCAACCACGCAAAAAATGCACCATTCAGACAACCCCAGCTAATCTAGTGAAATAGACTTTGGTGAAAACTTTCTTTCACTACAGAAAGAAAACAAAAATAGATAAAAGCTATGACACTTAGTTCCAGTCTTCGATTTTAAATAGGCTTTTCACTGTTATCACTCATCTTTCCTGTCTGTGTTTGCATGTTCCAGACAGACTGTCTGTGCATTAGCTGTGATGATTTTTCAGTGACTCTTTCTGCAGGTTGCATAGATAAGCCAGTATGTGGCAACAAGTGATCCTCTGTGTCTGAGTACACATGCTACTTTATAGTTGCAGAAAATTGGATGAGGATTGAGTAGTATGTCTGAAATCATAATGGATCAAAATGCATCATCTGATTTGTTGCTTCACTGTTTTATCAGACAATGACTTCTCAGCCAGGAAAGTACCTCACAAAAGGCAGGCAGGCTTCTGATAGTCAACAGAGAGAGCTTTGGTCATAACTAAGCAAACATTTAATTACTACAATGCTATTTTCTTGAATTAAATCAAAAGTTGATGAAGTTGTTCAAAAGCGTACACTACCAGTCAAACGTTTTTGAACAGGAAGATTCTTAATGTTTATTTTTTTCTGGCTTGGTGAGCCTGATTCCTGTGATCAAAACACAATTTTGATCACAGGAATAAATTAGATTTTAAAATATATTCAAAAAGTAACATTTTAAATAGTAAAAATATTTCAAAATTTGCACTGCAAAAAAAAAAAAAAAAAAAAAAAAAAAGGCTTGTCTTACTTACCATTTTTGTCTTTTTTTGTAGTCAAAATATCTAAAAATTCTTAAATTAAGATGCATTTACTAGATAATCAAAACAAGATTAGATATTGTCTTGTTTCCAGGGGTAAAAAAACTAAATTAAGCTAATTTAGCTTAAAATAAGTAAAATTATCTCCCAGTGGGGTAAGTAAAATAGGCTTATTCTAAGAATATTTTACTTACCCCACTGGCAGATAATTTTACTTGTTTCCTGGGGGGGAAAACTAAATTAAGTTCATTTTGCTTAAAACAAGACTAAATAGCTAATGTTATTTTGCTTATCTAGTAAATGCATCTTAATTTAAGAAATTTTAGATATTCTGACTAGAAACAAGACACAAATACTAAGTAAGATAAGCCTTTTTTTTTTTGCAGTGTGGATCAAATAAATTCAGGCTTGGTGAGCAGAAGAAATGTCTTTAAAAAACATTAAAAATCTTACTGTTCAAAAATGTTTGACTGGTAGTGTACATTTACACATGAACGACCACCAACTGCAACTTTTAGATGCCATTTTTATTTTTAACTCCACCGTCACGGAATCGAATGCACATCATAGGTCACATCTAAGCTAACTTCAAAAATCAGTCATATCTCAGTAGACAGGATGTGACTCAATCATAGGATTTAGACGTGACTTGTTGCCATCCTATCTTTGTATGCTGCCTGTGGAGGAAGCATTTTTTAGCTCTGGACACAGTCATTGCATGCAGAAAACAGTAGGCGAAAAGTACATGGATGACTTACTACTTCCAGGAAGATTCTGATGTGCATATCCACTGGGCACTTTACTATTCCATGAGGCCATGGGAGAGGATTTGCAAATGGAAGTATCATGACAATGACAACACAGCAAATGTACATCCGTATTATATTTACTACACACTTTCATACTATACAGATACTTTTTATGTTCACAAATTGCATTTCTTCATTTAACTCAGGGGTCCTGGAGGGCCGGTGTCCTGCAGTGTTTAGTGCCAACCCCAATTAGACACACCTGAACCAGCTAAACAAGCTCTTACTAGGCATACTAGAAACTTCCCAGCAGGAGTGTTGAGGCAAGTTGGAGCTAAACTTTCCAGGACACCGGCCCTGGTTAAACCCCTGGTTTAACTGCACTGATTCATTGAGGAATAAAAAAAAGCTACCAGCGAGCAATTCATTGAATCAACATTCAGACAAATGATTCTTTTAAAAACAATGACTCATTTAGGAACGCCATTTCTGTACACTGATCAGAGATGTGCATTGGTTAATTCTGTGACTTGGTTTGGTATTATGCCTAAAATTTAAGCTTTTTACTATAAATCTAACAATATTATTACCATGTTGATCTGAACAGCATTAATCTTGCTTAAAGGGGACATTGGATGCCCATTTTTCACATGTTGGTATGATTCTTTAGGGTCTTCATGAAATGTCTGCAACATACTTTGTCAAAAACAGCTCTGTTTTGGTGCATGTCTCTTTAAATGCTAATGAGCTACTGCTCACCCCGCCCCTCTCTTAAATTTTTTTGTGTATTTGGTAGCACATTACCATTAAAAACAAGACTAATCCACTGCTTCCTCAGTGGCTCTGATGTCAGGAGAAAATGAAGACTCTTATGTTCACTTTTAAATCCAACTACAAAACATCTGCATTGCTTACAAGACGTTATCTCTATGGCTGCTCAAGTGTGGAAAAAATGGCGGACAATGTACAACTGGAAATATGCTAATATGGGACACCCCGTTAGCAGTCATGGGTGGGGCCTGAGCAATTTGATGTAATACTGCTCAGAAAATCAAAACGCTTGATAATTGAAGCTGTTTAGGTTTTTTGGGATTAAAAAATAAAGAGTGAAGAGATTTTTTATTTTTGTAGGGTGGTCGTGTCCACACACTGCTAAGACACATTTTTTTTATAATTTGCATCCAATGTCCGCATTAGCTCAACAATAAGCAACATTTAAGGAGCAGTTGGGAATGGTTTGGGTCATTTGTTTTGTCTATTCTCAAACAAACATGCACGCTCAACTGAAGTCAGTCATTTCCTTTAACAGACAGGAAGTGTCGTAAATGTGTGAGTGTGATTTATTGCTCACTCAACGGGTACATTCTGAAATGAGAAATCAAACATTATGGGTGTCACTGTGAGGAAACACAGCACTCTGTGAAACAGTACCCCTATGCACACCTTAACTGTAAAAAAACTACAAGCCCACCAGTGTTTAACTGTGTGTGCCAGGCCAGTAATGAGGTCAGGTGTGGTTTAGATTCACTAGGTGCAGGTAGTGAGAGGAATGAGCTTGAACTCAGCAGAATAGAGTATGTGTGAACAGGTCCTGTTTGGCTGATCTGGATTGGGTGGTGTTCAGGTCTTGGGTTCAGAGCTGGTAAAAAGCTCAGAAACTCAATCCCACAGACGCAGTTGGGAAGATGGCAAACGAACCAACTCTTTATTGCCCTCATTCTGACATGCTGCCAAAACCAACCATTTTCAGGTAGTAATAGTCTTACAGTTATTATACTGGAGTTGGCAAGGCAGATCTCGCCCCAAAAACGTAAAGCTAATTTAATTTTCCAAAAGCTTTTCCCCCCTTCATTTAAAAAGGGAAGTCATAATTGCTCTGAGATCGAATTGAAAGTGTCATTTATTTGATTAGTTCAAAGTGAGCAGGCCTGCCAATGTATTCACAGCCACTGAATAAAATTACTGATTTCAGCAAACCGTGCTCCACAATGGTGTTTTTCAGCCCTCATTACTGCAAAACCCGAAGTAGAGTTTGAAACTGACCTCCTTGGTTTTTCAAATGCACCATAAAATAACTGACTGCCTAATATTGTTTGCTTGCCAAGAGTGAAATTACTCTCAAAGAGCCAAAATGGAGCATTTGTTTTTGAAATGAAGGAAATAATTATAATAGGCAAACACTATATAAAACATATAATAATAATAATAATATAATAATCTGTCTTTCTATCTATAGATAGATAAACAGTTGAGGTCAAAAGATCACATACACCTTGCAGAATCTGCAATTATTTTACCAAAATAAGAGGGATCATACAAAATGCGTGTTATTTTTTATTTAGTGCTGACTTGAATAAAATATTTCACAAAAACCTTCTGCAGCTATTACAGACGGTTCAAACGCTCACTGAAGCTTCAGAAAGAAAAACAATGCAATAAGAACCAGGGGTGTAAACTTTTTCTTATTTTTCTTATTTTGCCTAAATATCTTTTTTTTTTTTTTTCCATTTAGTACTGCTCTTCAGAGGCTACAGAAGATACTTACGTGCTTCCCAGAAGACAAAATAAGCAAAATTTTCCCTCATATGCAAATGCAAAAAGTTTTCACCCCACCAGCTTTTAATGCATCGTGTTTCCTTCTGAAGCATTAGTGAGAGTTTTATATATATATATGAAGAGTTCAGATGCAAAAGCTAAAAGCCATCTCGGTCAAAAATGAGATAATGATACTGAGTGAATGCTCCTGACACATAGTTTACGTCCATCAAATACTTTTACTTCAAACTCACTAAATTCCAGCCTCAGCCCAATCAGAAGTGCCAGTACTTAATAGAAACCTATACAAAGTAGCCAGAAAGAAATGCTCATTTTAAAGAAATACGTCAGATGGATTTAGCTGGTTTTGCATCCGAACTCTTCACATATAGTACAAACGTAGTACATATTTAATACAATACTAATTGTAAATATTACAAAATATAACATTAAAAAGTGTATAATTCACTGACTTTACTAAAGTAAAACTGTCTAACAGCGACACCAGCAGGCAAAGTTACAGCGGGAGACTGTGTCTCTCTCACCTCCCCTGAGCCCATTGAGTTTTAACCGACCCCCTAAAGCATTTGGTAGGTTTGTTGGGGGGTGATTGAGAATGAATGGGAAAAGTCACATTAGAGGAGGCATTGCGATATGATTGGAATATGACTGGGTATGTTCGGCTGTGATTGCTTCATGTGATAAATTCTGCCTCTTCTCCTGTTCAATACGCTGTCCGTGTTCATGAATAAACAATATGATGTTAATGGGAAGACAAATTTATAAGTAAACACCTCGTACACTTAAAGGAGAAGTCCATTTCCAAAACAAAGATTCACATATAATGTACTCACCCCCTTGTCACCCAAGATGTTAATGCTTTTCTTTCTTCAGTCGTAAAGAAATTATGTTTTTTGAGGAAAACATTTTAGCATTTTTCTCCATATAATGGACTGATATGGTGCCCTGATTTTGAACTTCCAAAATGCAGGTTAAATGCGGCTTCAAACGATCCCAGCCGAGAAAGAAGGGTCTTATCTAGCGAAACAATTGGTAATTTTTTTTAAAAAAATAATGCAATTTATATACTTTTTAATGTCAAACGCTCTTCTTGTCTTACTCTGCCTGGACTCTTTTTTTCCGGTTCATGACAGTTAGGGTATGTCGAAAAACTCCCATCTCATGTTCTCCCCCAATCGTCCTATATCGCTGTTTTACCTTTTTTGTTAAGGGTGTTTGATCTTCTTTGCATGTTCACTTTGCAAAGACTGGGTCAGTTCTTCTGCAGTGATGTAGGATGATTTTGAAATGATTTTTGAAGTTGAGGGAGAAAATATGATTGGAGTTTTTCGACATACCCTTACTGTCTTGAGCCAGAATACACAGAATACAGTTCAGGGAGAGGAAGGCAAGACGAGCGTTTGAGATTAAAAAGTATTTAAATAGTTTTTTATTTTTTTTTATTTTTATTTTTTTTATTTTGCTACATAAGACCCTTCTTTCTTGACTGGGATCGTTTACAACCACATTTGGGATTGTTTGAAGCCGCATCTAAACTGCATTTTGGAAGTACAAAATCGGGGCACCATATCAGTCCATTATATGGAGAAAAATGCTGAAATGTTTTCCTCAAAAAACATAATTTCTTTACTACTGAAGAAAGAAAGACATAAACATCTTGGATGACAAGGGGGTGAGTACAGCTTTGTTTTGGAAGTGGACCTCTCCTTTAAACATCACCACTTTGTTACGCCAAATAGAGCTTAAAGTGGCATGAAAACATGATCTGTGGGAGTTTTTAGTGAGTAATCAGCTTGGTGAAATTTGAAGTAAATATTCCTGGCTGTGACCAATATTTTCAGAGCTTTGATGACTGATGATCTGAAAAATGAAAAAATAATTCCTGCTTGTTTAATGTGATGCAGTGTGCACTTGACATCCACTTGCACTAACATAACTGCATCTGTGATCACTTCATTAGGCCTATGGTCTTAGCAGACCCAAATATGCACATATTGCATTCTGGTGCCAGACATATTCTTTTGCTTGTCTCATAATGTATAGGTACACATGTTTTACCCATAAAACACAATCAGTGGCAAAAAGTCAGGGAAATAAATGCGCATTGCAAAGCTCAACTCAAGGGGTTAATCCCAGCCATTGAGCTAAACCTTTTCCCCATCAGCGCTCTCCAAAGAGACATCCGTCTATTTCATTAATACCCCTCATCATGTTCAGACCAGATGTTAAAGCAAAATGAGTCTCTCTCTCACTCTCTGCTGTGGTGAGGTATGGAAAGTATTTGCTAGGTTCCTCTGAGGGCTCTGCAGCTGGAACACACAGGGAGGAAGCAAAAAAGATAGAGAGATAGCACATAAACGCTGGAAAGATGGAGCTCAGGAAAGATGTGTGAAAAATGGGCAGGGGTGGACTGCTGTAATGAGCCATTAGATAAGGGATTGGATGGCAAACATACAAAATCAAACAGAAGGTCTGTCTCAGATGATACTGTTCTGGCTCAAGATTGACAGAATAATGGTGCTAGAATATCTGTCTAGTTTTACATATTTCTGCTCTACACCATTTTGTGGTATACAGTAAGTAGTGTGGAATATTGAATACTTCATGCACTCAGCAGTTGTAGCTTTCCTTATTTGGATGGAATAGTTGGGTACTGACAGAAAATATGCAACCAAAAAAACTTGATTTGACATTTAATTTGAGACAATACTACTCAAGAAAAATAGTGTATATATGGCCACCCTTTAAGATATATTTTCCAAGTATATATGTCCTAATACAGATGCCACAATTCTCAATATAATATTGAACGCTTCAGTACGACATCCAATACGGTTCAATATGCGCTTCAGAATTGCGGTTTTTGGTTTTGTGTTTAAATTATTTCCGTGCATTTTATGTCTCTCCGAATTGGCCCTGTATGTGTTTGCCAGTAAGTTTACATGCTAAGATGAGCAAACACCTCCCCACTTATAACATGCATTTGAAAAAGCAATACGCCAAATATCTTCCCTTGTAATAATGTGTAATTTAAAGCATTTCTAAACCTCTTGTCCAACAAAACAGAACATGTTTGTACTCCACAACATCAGTCAAGTGTTTAAAATAACTTCATTTTGTAATACATTGTAGATTCTGATTACAGAAAATATATTCTATACTATAACAAAGGTTATGTCAATTATCAATGGATTATAAATATACTTAATTATTGAAAATATCATGAGTTCTATTACTTCCATGATGCACATGTGGGGTTTCTGTGTGAGGGTGCGCTCTGGCTTTCAGTATGAATGAAAAAGACTCAACACATGTTTATAGTACTCAACAATGGCAAAGCCATCAGAGCCGAACTGAACCGAAAAACCGTGGTTAAAAAAAAAAAACGAGGTATGCATTGAACCATGGGCTAACTGTATTGTTGCATTCCTATACAGTGCCAGTTAAAAGTTTTTGAACAGTAAAATTTTTATTGTTTTTAAAAGAAGTCTCTTTTGCTCACCAAGCCTGCATTTATCTGATCCAAAGTACAGCAAGAACAGTAAAATTTTGAAATATTTTTACTATAGAAATTATTGTTTTCTATTTGAATATATTTTAAAATGCAATTTATTCCTGTGATTTCAAAGCTGAATTTTTAGCATCATTACCACATGATCCTTCAGAAATCATTCAAACATTCTGATTTGCTGCTCAAAAAACATGTATTATTATTATTATTATTATTATTATTATTATTATTATTATTATTATTATTATTATTATGTTGAAAACAGCTGAATAGAATTTTTAGGTACCTTTGATGTATAGAAAGTTCAGAAGACCAAAATTTATCTGAAATAGAAATCTTTTGTAACATCAAATAGAAAGCATTCATTTTAAATAGTAAAACATATTTCACAATAGTACTGCTTTTGCTGTGTTTTGGATCAAATAAATGCAGGCTTGGTGAGCAGAAGAGAATTCTACAAAAAACATTAAAAATCTTACTCTTCGAAAACTTTTGACTGGTAGTGTAAGTGCACCATTTCAATACTTATTAGGACTAAACTGGTCTACTTTTTAGTTTATCTAAGTATACTTTTAAGTGTACTTTAAGTGTAACATTAGCAAACATTGAGTACACAGCTGGTTTACGTCATGTTTTTCTTTTTTTGTACTGTGAACTATACTACAATTGAATTAATTTGTATACTTCTAGTTTAATAGCTATATACTTCTAGCTCACGTTTTAGTTTATGTCAGTACACGTTGAAGCACAAGTCTCAATAAACTACTAGTTTAATAGTTTAATCATTCTAAATACTTGTCAGTTTTCCTTAAGTGAGCTTAAATGGATAGTTTACCCGAAAATAAAAATTGTTTCATAATTCACTCACCCTCAGGTTGCTCCAAACTAGTAGCCTTTGACTTAGTTGACATAGTTTTTGGAAGTCAATGGCTACCTTCAACTCTGTTATTACCAGAAACTCATACAGGTTTGTAACCACCCGAGAGTGAACATTTTTTGGGTGAACTATCTTTTTAACATTAAACTTTGGAATAACACTGCAGAAGAACTGTCAATAAAATAGCTAAATGTTGATCTGTTTCTGTGTGGATTAATAGCACTGCAAAAAATTAAGTGTCTTCCACCCATGTACTAGCCAAGTGAATACTGAATACTTAAACATTTGTTTAGTAGATCTCTGATAAGTACGTAAAAATTAGAGTGATAGCCCTGTTAAATCAGCACATGACCAGCTTAAACCAGCTCAAACCAGCAGCCATGCTTCAAAACATACCTAACCAGCATATGCTGGATTTTTCAACAGGGAGTATACCTTCTTTGTAGTTAAAAAGAAGTAATCTAATAGCACAGTTGAATAAACTGAATAAAACATCAGTTGAGCTGATGATGATGAATATCAAGTTGATTAGGGCATGTAATGGATGTATTTAACAAAATCTTTCATTTAACAAAAAACTCTTGAGAAACCTTTTGATTCCTATTTGAGCGTTAACACACACTATCAAATATAATGAGTGGGCATTGACAGGTTAAAAGTAAGGTTCCTTTGGCTCAGTCAGAGACTTTATAGCCCATGCAGGTGAAGTGGTCCATAGCTTCAGGTGTTGACACTTTAAACACTATGGAGTAATGGGGCACACATCGCAACCATTTTTGTGGCACTTCTCTTTTTGAAAGGTGAATGAAAGTGTATACTGTATGTGAATTCTTACAATGCGTCAGGGTGGCCCCACAATTCAAAACCCACAATGAGTCTTTCAGCACAAATAAAGGCAAAGATAAGAGCATCTTACAGCACTGTCGGGACACTAAAGCATGTCAACTCCCATGAGCGGCCCACATGTGTGTGGGAGATCCTGGCCTAAGCTCAGACAGATCGACGCTGTCGCTGTTCAAGCTATCCTGTCATCATGGTGGCTTAAATTTAGAAAGCTTTCTCTCTGCTTGTTCTTGGTTTTGATCCAATACACAGATTTAGCAAAAGACTCTATGTTGTCTTTTCCTTTTATGCGTGTTTCAGGAAGAGGTAGAGTAATACTCCAGCATTCCTTAAATTTGGATATCCAATCATTTTGCTGTAGTTTGTAACATTGCCTTAGTTGGTAATACAGTTTCGCTTAGATTACGTAACTGAGCAAAATCTGGATTCTGAAAAATTTTCCAACTGATTTTTCTTTTTAGGAATCTACTGTTGGAAAATATGAAAGCCCACATACTTTAAGTTTTTATTGGAAGGTGTACATGGATGGTATATTTTAACCAATTGCAGCACATATATATTTCTTTCATCTAGCTCAAACAGACAGACCACTGACTCTTTCTGTTTTAAAAAGAGCAAGAAGTGAGGAGAGAGACATAAGTCAGATTTAGAGTGATAGCAGAGGGGATTTTGCAAACCTTGACATTCTTCTGCTGATCTGCATGTTCTGTTAAACTCATGTCAGAGGAGGCGTGGGAGTTTCTAATACATCTGAAATATGGCCTTGCTTGACATGCATAGCGTGATGTCAAAGGAATTGTTCAACCAAAGTGAACATTTGCTGAAAATCTATTCATCATTTTCAGGCCATCCATGTTGATGGGTTTGTTTGTTCATCAGAACAGAGCTGGAGAAATTTAGCATTACATCACTTCGTCACCAATGGATCCTCTGCAGTGAATGGGTGCCGTCAGAATGAGAGTCCAAACAGCTGATAAAAACATCACAAAATGGATCCACACGACTCCAGTCCATCAATAATGTCCTGTGAAGCGAAAAGCCTAACGTTTGTAAGAAACAAATTTATCATTAAGGTGTTTTAAAGACGTCATCGGATGCAAAGTTCACTTTTACATGTTGTTTGAACATAAATGTGTGTTGGCAGTGTGTGTACACAACCACCCTATAATGATAAAAATCCACCCAGTGGTTTTTATTTAATCTGTAAAAATAATTTCACCTTTTTTAAATCAAGCCATTCTCAGCATCTCGTCTGTGTGACGACACACCGACAGAGGCCGCTCCCACGATAGTTGATTGACACGGCCGTCTTACCTTAGACCCGCCTTGAATGAGCAGTAACAGTCCAATCACCATTGTTTCAATGCCAGAACAGAGACGTAGACAAGAATGGCTCCTAAGCGATTGAGGTGTTCAGTTGTTGGATGTAATAATGAACATACAGTAGTAGTCGTCATTTACTCCCGACATCTGAGCCGTTGAAGATGCAGAGGATTACATTTGTTTGTAAAGGGAATGCACCTCCCGATCTACATAAATGCGTCTATGTTTGCGCAAATCATTCGTGATCCAGCTTCACTTACAGCAGAAGTGAGTATAAGGGTTTTTTTTATGAATCTTTGCGATTGCCCTCCCTAATAACATGCTAGTTAGCAAGTTTAGTGGCTAAATGCGGCTAAAGTTAACGGGCTCGTCACTCCACAGAGAGAAAAGAGGGGCGGGGTGAGCAGAGCTCATTAACATTTAAAGCAACCTCGACCAGAACAGGATGATTTTTGCAGAGTTGATTTTGGCAAGGTAAAAACACTTATACTACTATAAGTGGTATAAGTGTTATACAAACGCTTATACTATACACTACCACTGAGAAATTTTAACCAAAGCATGTTATAAACTTTTCATTAAGACCCTAAAGAATCATATCAACTTGTGGAAAATGGGCATCCGATGGCCCCTTTAACAGTAAAACATCACTTATGTCCAAAATATGCATTTATAATCCATAATAACCCTTCCTCCTGTCAAAAAGTCCATCCTCTGTCCTTTCACATAAAATCCAACAACATATTTGTTTAGAACTGTTTAGACTGTTTATGCTTGTAAATAGTATTTGATCTGTATATACGGTATTCTTCTGACACACATGAGACAAATTTTTCATGGGAGAAAGCAATATTATGAACAGAGGATTTGTATTTTATCTGGAAGTAATGGTTTGAAGTTAAAAACGTCTTAATGATGGATTTGTTTCTTAAAAACACAGATTTTCACTTCACAAGCTGTTAATCAGACTGAAGTCATGTGGATTACTGTGATGTTTTTATCAGCTGTTTGAACTTCATTCTGATGGCACCCATTCACTGCAGAGGATCAATGGGTGAGCAAGTGATGTAATGCTAAATTTGTCCAAATCTCTTCCAGTGAAGAAACAAACTTCTATATTTTGGATGGCCTAAGGGGTGAGTAAATTTTTAACAAATTTTATAGACCATTCTATACTAAACTATAGATTTTGTAAAATAAATTATTAAGTATTTATTATAAGAATTCCAAGTGCTGGTTTGTTAGAAGCCTGTAATGTATTTGTTTTTATATATCACAATTGCTACTTCAAATCTTGCAGAGTTACTTGAATTCCTATACTAAACCTTACCTCACAATTACATTTATTATTTTTCACTTATAAACAGAATCAAGTTCCCAAAAATCAGTTTTTATTTTAAAATGATTATCTCAGATCAGCACTCTCACAGAGACATTTTGTACAGTATGTACAAGCCCCTCTCATACAGTACCTTCAGTAACAGTAAATGAAAGCCCTGGAATCTGACCAAGTTCCCACTGCGTGGTTTCGCAGCCGCTCGCCCCAAACTTTCTCTGAAAGATGGAGGTTGTTAAAAAAACACACCATTAAACTGCACAGTGAGCGGAGCGAATGTATAGAGAGGGCCAAATGGCTCACGGGGGCTCTGTTTTGCGGGCCTACTGAAGCAGCCCGACAGTCTTCCACTGTTTATTTGCAGCTCTCAGAGCTCTGGATATCTGATCTGAGATCAGACTGATAGGGGGTCAGGAGTTTGAACAGCTAATCAGGGTCAAAGGATCCTGTTCCTCCCTCTGTGATTTGAAGATTTCAAGATTTGAATTCTATGCAGATGGTGAACACAAGGCAAAAAAAAAAGGCAAATAGAACTTGAAAAACCGAAAAGCAGACAAGTAAAATTAATGCATGTTACAACACAGAAGACAAAAGAAAAAAGAAAACAAGCTGCTGCATTAGTAGACATGCATAAATTCCCACGCATGGGATAACAGTAAACAGGACAGGACAATACAGCCACCCAAAACAAGCAGATCTACCGTCATATGGACATAGTAACCACATGTTTTGCTATGTATGTGTGGCTGGGACTTCTTTATTGAATGACTTAAAGGATTCATGTCATCATTATCTAAATGCCTTTCTTTCTTCAGTCAAAAATACATTAAAGTTTTGGAGGAAAACATTCCAGGATTTTTCTCCATATACTGCAGTGGACTTCAGTGGGAGCCAACATGTTGAAGGTCCAAATTGTAGGTTGCAGTTTCAATGCAGCTTCAAAGGGCTCTACATAATCCCAGCCAAAGAATAAGGGTCTTATCTAGCAAAACGACCAGTCATTTTCTAAAAAAATAAACATTTATATACTTTTTAACCACAAATGCTCATTTTGCACTAGCTCTGCGATGCGCATCTATGACTTCACGCATTACAAAATCACATTGGAAAGGTCACATGTGGTTAGTTCTTCGTCTGTGTATTCCTGTTCAAAAAGGTAGGGTAGGTTAAAAAAACTCCATCTCATTTTCTCCTCCAACTTCAAAATCGTCCAACATTGTAGTTTTATTGTTTTTTTTGTAAATGGCATTTGACTTTCTTTGCACATGCGCTTTGTAAACACTGGGTTGGTACTTCCGCCTACGTCTACGCAATTACAATTATGCAATGCTTGAGGTCGAGCTAGTGCAAGACGATCATTTGTGGTTAAAAAGTATATGAATTGTAATTTTTTTTCGGAAAATGATCCATCGTTTCGCTAGATAAGACCCTTTTTCCTCAGCTGGGATCGTGTAGAGCTCTTTGAAGATGCAATAAAACTGCAATTTGGACCTTCAACTCGTTGGCCACCACTGAAGTTCACTTTGTGAAGAAAAAAGCTGGCATGTTTTCCTCAATTTCTTTTTTGACTTTTGAAAGAAAGACATGAACATCTTGGATGACATTGGGGTGAGTAAATTATCAGGAAATTTCAATTCTGGGAGTAAACTAATCCTTTAATGCTAGAGGACTGTGTCATATGTACATGGTTGCTTGACAACATACCGTAACATGCAGTGACTTATGTGTATCTGGTTTGGAAAAGCCCAGATTTTATTTAACTAGTCTCTTAGCAATGTGTTCCTGAGTGTCATACACTTAGCTAATGACCTAAACAAGCTATGTGTGCCTAAGCCAGTATGGCTCAAAAGCTTATCTAGTTAGCGATGCACGCTATGTGTGTAGGTAAGAAACAGAATATAATGTTACAAGCTGATAGTGAAAAAACCCCAGCAACCACCTGCTAGGGATACATTAAGCATAGCTTATGTGCCCCATTTGTGAAATAAATGATAGATTTATTTCTTAATGCGTGACGCATGTACTCTCTCTTGCATGACATTTTAACCTTGTATAATGCTGCGTCCTTTAGAAATGGGCCATGCAACATGTTATATGGTAAGGAATAATGAAATAATGGTAAGAAATAATGAAAGGATTTTTGATGCAAGACTTGCTTCGAGCAAAACACAACCAAACTGTTTGAAAGTTAAACAGCAAGCTCACTGGCTTGTTTTGAACAGTAGTGTGTGTATATAAAGAAACTGTTCTAAAAAGCCTAACTGTTCTTTTAATATCACGGCTCTGTTTAGCACCAAAATGTCTGGTGCCATTTAGAAACTGTCATTTGAATTCTATTGTGAAAGTAGTGTTGTGTGGTCCATCATTTCGCTCTGTTCTGTCAGTGAAAAGCACTCACCTCATTGCCGTTTAGAAACTAATTTCACCATACAGCCATTTCTTTAAACAGCTGTCACAACTGTCACTGGCTCTGTTGAAATTAAACACACATGACAAAAACTACATACTTAGATTGAGTCAGACCAACTGAGAGACATTTGAAATAACACAAAACTTATTTGGAGACTGGTTAAAACTTCATGTGTTATTGTTGATAATAGGTCATGTGTCAGTTGGTGTATTTGGCTTTGAAATAGCCTCTGGCAGCTCTAGGTGAGCATGTTTCAGTATGTTGGCAGCAAAAGACATTGTACATTTAAGACCTTGGAATTTAAGACCTGTGATGAAATGCATAGAATACTGTTTTGTCATAAAACGAGTTTATATCTGAGCAAGAGTGCTGTTGTTCTGAACTTCACAGCTGTGATTCATTCAGCCATATACTGATTTCGTACAGCAGTTTAATAAACAAGATAATAGTAACTTATTTTAGACGCATTGTTATTCCAAAAAGTAAAAGCAAAATGAATTGCTGTGCCCCGCAGTGGTGTTTTGTTTCTCAATAAATGTTTTTGAGCAAATAAGTTGAGTGAATAATTCAATGACTCTTCAATACAGTAATTTGTTTTGTTCCTCAGTGTATCAGTGTTCCGACTGAATGCATCTCAGTCTGATTTAATTCGACAGCTGAAACTAATCAGTGTTTTTTAAAGAATGACCAAATATGATTTGAAGCAAAAAAGTATCAACCTCCACTGATTAGTTCTTCTTTTTCCTATTAATCGTTAGAAAATTCCATGCATTGTTGAAAAGACATGCCATATTTGGAAGTGAGGGTATATTTATAGAAGCTTGAGATCCATTCATTTCTTTTGATTTGTGAATAATTTGAGAATTATTGGTTCCATACTTTCCATTCCCAGTCAAGAAGATCTGGGAAAACCCTTATGTAGCAGCCAACTATGTCCACTAACTAACTGACTTGCTTTCTCTGTTTAACAGGAACTCCAGTTGCAGGCATCTGGAATGTCCTGTCTCTCTCCTCTATTTTTCCTTTCTTTTTGTCTTCCTGTCTGGACCGGAGCCGTCTGTGGGAGGGAGAGGTGCATCCTGGGAAAGTCATGTGCCGTATGTAAACATTTGAGGAGCTGTTTATACGTTCCACACATGGGCTATAGAGCCTTGTCTGATCCTCAAAGGCTTCTGGGTCTTCTGTTGCCCTCGATTCAGGCTACTCATCTTTTAACACCAGTGTCCAAGGAAAACAGGAGTGCAGCAGCCAAGCAAAGCCAGCCAGAGCTATTTTCCACATCCACTGTGCGGCCAGACCAAATACTGTACAGAGGGATTGAGTCCCGTCATCCAAAAGAGTGATTTGTGGACTAAGCCAGGCAAAGTGGACTAGAGCCAGACTGGCGAAAAGAGCCAATCAGCATGCTGTCATTGTTCTTCCTAGATCAGTTTGCTCTCTCAGGGTTGTGTTATCCTCTATTTCTGTTATTCTCCCTCTAAGTAGTAACGCAATGGGGAGGTTAAACTCGGAGCTCAAGCCGAACCTTGGGTTTGAGCCTCCGTTGAGGACAGTAAGCCAAGTTCGTTTACCATTAACCATCAGGACTGGATGGACAGGCAAACTTGTGAATAATATATTGAACAATATATTCATGCATTGAAGGTAAAGCAAAGTAAATAGTGTTATCTTTGGTTACACAATAGTCTACTTTAGACATTCTAATAACTATAGGTAGCTTACCAACTACGTCAACTACATGTTTCTTTTTCCAAGGCATTGTTAGATGCCAGTGTTTCCTAGTTATACAAAGGTTTGATTTCAAAAACAATCATAGCTATTAAACTTTGTTACGATTTTAAATCACTGTTTAAACAATCTCAAAGTAAAAATGTGCTAAAGTCTGATTTTGGGGCGGGTGTTAGGGGTGTAAGAAAATATCGATACATGTGTGTATCGCGATATTTTGTTTGGCGATACGGTATCGATTCTCAAAAACGGAATATCGATATTTAAAAAAAAAAAAAATTCATTGTCTTGTTTACAATATCGCAATGCATCGCAACATATTGTATCGCAACCCCTGTATCATGTTACCTATCATAACGCCAGATTCTTGGCAATACACAGCACTAGTGGGTGTGCTTTGAAATTAAATTATTACAATCTTAATTCAAGTGATGAATGATTTTAAAAAGTCTGACAGTACTACTAAGTGTAAGTGTTGAGTACTACTGTAAGGTTAACCCTGCCTGCTTTGAACATTTGAAAGCAAGGCTAATTAGCATCCTATACATTACACATTAACATCTTATACCATTTCATGGTAGTATTAATACATTTCATTGTTTGATTTTAATCAAAGATTTTAATGACAGACAGTTTCAGTGTCAAATGATAATATAAAAATATACAGTAATAACCATTTCATTTATCCATTCATTTATTCATTCATAAATAAATAAACAATAAACAGTTTAAAATAAATAAAAATATCAAATGAAGTCACATTGTGCAATATAAGGTCAAATTATGAGATGCAAAATCACAATTGTAATATATTAAAAAAAGAAATAAAGTAACAATTATGATTATTATGAGAAATAAGTAATATCTTTGCAATTGTAAGATATAGTTGCAGTTATGAGAAATTAAGTTGCAATTATGTAAAAAAAAAGTCCAAATTGTGACATAAACTTGCAATTGCAACTTGCATACACTCTATAAATTGATGGGTAATTTTTTTTTCAACCCCAAAACTGGGTTCAGCTTATTGGGTCATTTTATTGGGTTATTTTTAAGATTTAAAGAATGATGGTTGGTTTTTCTGTGCTGCTGGGCAATTTTTACTGTCAATACACATGATAGACACCCTCACATCCCAACCCAGTGCTGTGTCAGTGTAACCCAATGTTGGATAATCTGTGCCAAACTGGATACATTTGTCAGTGGCCACTTTTAGAAAACTTGACTTGAAGCTTCCTGAATGAAACTAAGGTATATTTTACTTTGTATTCCTATCAGATTATTACTGTTAAATAGGAAAACATCTGTAGTCTCACATGTTCACTTTTTTTATTTAATGTATGTCTCAGCTAAAGTCAGCTTGGAACGCTAGCCTTCTACAAATGCAGCATTCACCAGATTTAGGCTACGTTTACACTAGTGTGTTTTAGTTTTAAAGCACGTAACGTTTGCTATGGTTACGCCCGTTGTTTACACTACTCCAGCATTTTTGACCCTCAAAAATGGAGATTTTCGAAAAATGCTGCAGAGCCCGTTTTAGTTTGAAAACTCCAGGGTTGCGTTTCAGTGTAAACGGACCAAAACGAGGCTTTTGAAAACGATGATATGGTTGCCCACATTTGCTCTGCGCATATCCTTGATTACTGTGTAAAACAATAGCATCAATAAACAATAACATAAACAACAACATTGTTGTACCCATAGATATGTATAGGTAGATGTCTCATTCGACCGCTCCAAGCACCTAGACATGTCTGCAATCTAAAATATGACATCTACCTACACATATCCATGGTTTAAAATGAAAACACACTAGTGTAAACAGGGCCTTACACTCAAAGCAAATGACACATTGGCGACACAGTGGACGTTTTACCTCCTGCCAAATGAATGCACGACAAGGGCAGAAACATGACTCGACTTTACTGTTATATGTGACCCCAGACCACAAAAACAGTCATAACTAAATAAATAAGCTTCCCTTTGATTTATGGTTTGTTAGAATAGGACAATACTTGGCACAGAACTATTAACCAATTGTTAAGTAATATGCCATTGTGATTATGGATATAGAATTAGCTATAATTAGCTAGTTAGTCATGTGGCTCAACCAGTTGGAACCATGCATTTCAACTTTCAGTTGTCTGCTTTAATTTTAATTTGCAAATATGTCATTATGTTATGACTTTACTTGTTGAGGCACATGACTAACTAATTCTAAATCCATAACCAAAATGACACATTACTTAACAATTAGTTAATAGTTCTGTGCCTCAACAAGTAAAGTCATAACATAATGATATCTTTACAAATCATTAGCTAATGATTAATTGAAGCAGACAACTGTAATGCCACGCCAGCAGAGGGAGCCCTCACCCATGGACTGACTGTTACCGCTCCCTCTGCTGCTTCTCTGGTTACTTCCTGTTTGGTGGACATTTAAGGAGGCCCATACCAAACAGGCATCGCAAAGTATTGTTTTGCCTGTGCGGACTCTACCAAGCGTTTTTCCTGTTTCATAGCCTTGTTTTGTTATTGCCACAGTTTTGTTTCATTGTCATAGTTTTTGCCCTGTTCCATTGCCATAGTTTTTGCCTAGTTTTATTGCCTTGTTTATTTTTGTTACTTTGGACTTCTCTCTGGTATTTTGACGTTCTGCCTGTTTATTGGATTACGCTCTCGCCTCTCCCTGAATATTACCGTTTGTTGGAGATTGACCTTGCCTGTCTTGACTATGTTGTGTTTAATAAAGCTCGCACCTGGATCTGTCACGCTTCTCACGAGTCCCGTTACAACAACTGGAAAATGAAATGCGTGGCTTCAACCCATTGTGGTAATAAGCACATGAATTTACACTATTAGTTAATAAAATAAGTTATTAGGTAATTAATACATTATGACACATTTAACTAATAACAATCTATTGATTACTTAATCTATGAATCATATAAAATGTTCATTTGTTGCTGATGAAGTAATTATTAATAAATGGTTTAGTTCTTCATGAGTTATATTAACTCATGATTTACCTCTGCATTAGTTAAGCATGAATTAATGCATATTTGTGCACACGTATTGTAAAGTGTTACCAAACAAATTTTAGAGAAAGATTTTTGAAAAACCTTTAATAGGTTGACTGACCCATTACTATGACAAAAAACAACCCAGCAAATGGGTTAATGTATAAAACTCAACAAGCTGGGTTTATATAACCCAGCATGTGTTCTGTCCAATATTTACCCAGTGCTGGGTTGCCAAATAACCCAAAAGTGGTTGTTTTTAAGCCAGATTTTTCACAATTACAAGAAATAGTCATACTTGTGAGAAATAAAGCCACAACTGTGAGAACACACAGCTGCAAAATTGTGAGACGCACAGCTGCAACTAATGATATAAAGTTACAAAAAATAAAACTGAAAGTCACAAATTTGAGATGTAAAGCACAATTGTAATATAGAACTGTGAGAAGTCGCAGGCTTCCAAAGACAATAAAAAAAATTTGGCACTGTGTCGTGTTGCCACTTGTAATCACTTGAACTCTGGATCCTAAAGCAAAACCAGTTGACAACCACTGTACAACACCCAGCCTCTCAGAATTGAAAATGATTATTCCAATGTATGCTCATGTAATTTCTGTATTGTAGCTCAAAGCTTCAGCATTTAAAGGTCAGATTCAACTTATCCAAAAGCTCACTTACAGTACACACATCTGCAACTAATTCTGTGAAGTGCACATTTGTTGAAAGACATCAACAACAGTTGACTCTGCTCCTTCATCAGCAGTTACAGCACCAGTTAAAACCTGACTGAGATTTGAACCAACAATCATCTGACTGCCACTTTACCAGTCTAACCACTAGCTTAGAACCCTTCAGCAGCCACTCACTCAAACCCTCACAGCCTCTGAGACACTCCATTAACCCCAGATATTCATCTCTTATGCTTCCTGATGATAGTGTGTCTGTTAAATGGATGTTGACTGAGCCATACTAAGACCTGCTAGTCTGTTCAGCGTAGCATAGCCTACCATACATCCCGGCTTATGCACTCAGGGTTCAACACCCACTATCCCCTTTCAAAGAGAATCAGACCAGACCACAAGCTGCCCCCCACCCAGACCCAGCTGCCTCAGAGGAGTAACCAAATACCCCACAGGCTCCCTGGATTAATGCCTCCAGTGGGACAGTGTCTACAGAACTGCTCTCATAGAGTGATGCAACTGCTCATGGGAGATATTACCATTTAATTAATAGAGCACAACCATGCAAATGGTTAAATGGTTCATGAAAATTAGTAGAGTTAAATATATCCAGAGCAAAGATGATGGTACTTGACTTCAGGAAGCTACAGTGAACATTAAAGTCCGCTTCCAGAGCAACAATTTACAGATAATGTACTCACCCCCTTGTCATCCAAGATTTTCATGTCTTTTCATGTCATAAAGAAATTGTGTTTTTTAAGGGAAAACATTTCAGGATTTTTCTCCATATAATGGACTGATATGTTGCCCAGAGTTTGAACTTCCAAAATGAAGTTTAAATGCGGCTTCAAATGATTCCAAATGCGGTTGTAAACGATCCCAGCCGAAGAAGAAGGGTCTTATCTAGTGAAACTATAAAAAATAATACAATTTTTTTCGATTTTTTAATGTCAAACGCTCGTCTTGTCTTTCTCTTCTGGACCTCTGTTTTTTTCTGGTTCATGACATTTCGGGTATGTCAAAAAACTCCCATCTCATGTTCTCCCTCAACTTCAGAATCATCCTATATTGCTGTTTTACCTTTTTTGTTAAGGGTGTTTGATCTTCTTTGCATGTTCACTTTGCAAAGACTGGGTGGGAACTTCTGCAGTGATGTAGGATGATTTTGAAATTATTTTTGAAGTTAAGGGAGAAAATACGATCAGAGTTTTTCAACATACCCTAACTGTGTTGAACCAGACAAGACGATCATTTGAGATTAAAAAGTATTTAAATTGTATTTTTCTGATGATAATAATTGATCGTTTCGCTAGATAAGATCCTTTTTCCTCGGCTAGGATCATTTACAATCGTGTTTGGGATCATTTGAAGCCACATTTTTAAACTGCATTTTGGAAGTTCAAACTCTGGGCACCATATCAGTCCATTATCTGGAGAAAAATCCTGAAATGTTTCCCTCAAAAAATATAATTTCTTTATGACTGAAGAAAGAAAGACATTAACATCTTGGATGACAAGGGGGTGAGTACATTATCTGTAAATTGTTGTTCTGGAAGTGGACGGGGAGGTTGACACGTTCAGGTAATAACCTATTCACACTGAGCTCAAAATTTCATTATTATTATTTTTCTTTAAATCCCTATGAACCTCTTCACACCAAATATATTTAATATGAAGTGTGTCTGTACTGCCCAGTGTGTTGAAGCAAGTTAATCTAGACTTAATATATAAAATGAGACAAAATGATTATTCAAAACTTACTGTTTTATATACATTATAGCTTGGAGAGTTCCCTTCTCTAAAGACATTGACATAGCAGTCAAGAACTCATCACCTAAACCATAAGATCTGCTAATCGTCATGAACAGTTTATTATCACGTATAAGTACATGAGTTAAAATTTCATCAGGAAGTGAGGTTCATTTCCTCTTAATTCGACGGAGGCCGCAAACCTGCAAGTCTGAATGGAAACGGTCTCATAAAAAGAGGCTTGTTTTAGCTTTCCCTTTTTGACTGACAGCCTGCCACAAACCCTTGCGTCTCACATTTATCAAACTCTTGCCGTAGCTCTCTGAACGATTTCCCTCGAACAAGCTCTGAGCAGCTGGGACAAAACCCATGGAGCGGGATATAGCCGGTAGAAAATAAACATTGTAAATTTTTCCCGCCTGTTTGTGTGTATGTGCACGCTTCTGTTCGAGCTGAACATTCGAACTGAACAATCACAGCTTTGTGATAAGACTTTTTGCAGTATGTAAAATAGAGGATAAATTGTTCCCGCTTTCCAGTGTGAGAGAGTTAAAAAAATAAAAAAAGTGGACTGCTGGAGGGTGTGTGGTGCACCGTCCAAAAACTTTACACCAATCCATGACTTTCATAAATCATCTGAGAAAATAAAATAAGCAAAGCTGAACAAGATGGTGAATATTTCGCAGGCTTATGCCACAGGATAATTGGCCTAAAACTCAATACCTGACAGAAAACCTGAAGCCAGGAGGCAAGTTCAATCACAGCTTCCCTACCTGCCTGGATAGATGGATGGAATGATAGACAGATCGATAGACAGACAGATTGATAAATAGACTGAGTTGCTGTGATTTATGATACTATGACTACTGCCTTTATAGAACTACATTTCAATGGTTATACACAGCCAGATCAAAAGTGGAATGTGAAATTATGAATGTGTCAACATGTAATGTTGAATCGAATGAGTTTTATGATGAATCCATGCATGCTCTGGCATATTTTCTCTCTCATTCACACTGTGGCATGCACACAAATCTCCTCACTCTCCAAATATTTTCTAATGCCACTAAGGAATCCTGTAAAGAGTAATTGAGGCTGCGCAGTGATGGTGCGCAGTGAGCCTGCTACTGTTGATCCAAGACCTGATACTCAAAACCTAACTGAGTGAGAGTCCACAAAGCAAACAGACCTTTCTCTCTCTCTCTAAAGGATCAGTCTCAATGTATATTAAAGACTATAGAATAACCAAGACTTGTCACTCGTATAGTTTTGAATGGGGAAAGATGCAACGCTCATTATGGCTTTCTTAATGAAAGAGTCAATCGTTAATTAGGAAAGTCAGCGCGAATAGGTGCTGCACTTGCCTGCCCAAGAGGCATTTCAAAGATGGCCGCTGAGTGAAATGACTTGCCTTAAAGAGACTTTGAAGTATATACACTGTCTGTTTTGTGACTTTTTTGTTGTAATTTGGTATAACAGTGAAATAATAGTTTTATTAGTGTAGCAGGACTGACGGTGGGCCAAACCAGTCTTTTAACTGGAAAAATAAAAATTGCATTATATACTAAAAAAAAATGAAATTTTTACAAAAATAGTTTTAGTTCGAACTAGTTTGTCATTAGCGGTTAGTATTGGTCACAGTGTGGGATCTTATAAATTATGCATCTCTAAATATAATTTTAAGTGAGATTAAGTGATGTGAAATTAATAGGCCTTACGATAAATACCAATAACATAAGGTCTGCCAGTTGTGGGGTTTTATAGCACCAGAGTTAAATTCCTTCCATTTGCTTTTTTTTCTTACGTACTCTCTATGCCCATATTTATCACATATATGAATTTCAGCAAAGGAATTTCTCTCACATTCTTTTCTTTTTTTAAAAGCCTGTCTCTGGATGTGTGGATTTGAGTGTGTTATTAGATTTGTTTTTAAATTTATAATATTGATCTGCCTGAGTGCTTTGATTCCAGGCATCAGCTGTCCACTGTGGAGTCAGGAATATGCTACTGTATTAATTATTTCAAGCTGCTTTAACTGCTTTAACTGTACTTGCAACAGTTAATTTTGCTGACGAATAAGTTTCATCAAGGACATTTTTCACAGACAAAATCCAAACGATAACGAAACCAAAACTCGTTTTGAATGATAAAAACTATGACGAATATTTATTTTTGTCAACTAATAATTTGCTGCACAACTCATAAAACATTTAAAAAATTAAATATCTGGGAGTAAGAGAAGAGCAGACATATGGGTAAATTTGACGAGGCATAAGAGAACTCAATTCGGTCCGGTTTTCTGAACGCAGAGACCAAAGCAGTGCCTCTTACACAGCACACAAGTTTTTTTTTCGTGTCTCATGAACGGAGAAATACACACAAAATTATGTCGAATTGTCTGTTTAGATGAGTATTCGCCTAAACACACTCGGTTATGTGAACGTAAACATTTTGGAGACTGGGGGCCTCATGTATCATCGCTGTGTATGCACAAAAACTTTGCTTACGCCAGTTTTCACGCTCAAGGTCGGATTTACTAACAGTGAAATTAACGAGAATGTGTGCTCCTACACGCCAACTTCATGTCTGGCGTACGTACATTTCTCGTGTTTTTTGTCCGTTGGCAACGCAATGAAGTGAAGTTGCAAACATTAGACTAGGGCGATTGGGCAGCTGAAATGTAGGTGGCGCTGCCTTGATGGGACTGGGGGGATGCTGCTATACCACCCTAACAAGGTGTGTCACCTCGTGCTGGCCTGTGGTGTGCTGCACAATGTCACGCACAGGCACGGCATATTGTACTCGGTAAGGTGGTGGCACCGGCGCCAGATGACCCCGACCCTGAACCAGTGTATGTGCAGCCCAACCAACAAGCCATTCAGGCCCGTCAATGTGTGATTGTGGCAATATAAATAAAATATAAATGGTAATCAGAGACAAAGTTCATTTTTTGACCAGTTCCTTTAAACTGTCTCTGAGTGACACTTTGTCAGTGCGCTGCAGTTCTCCGCTTAACTTCCACCTTTGTATCTATATATCTATATATCTATATATTTTTACGTTCATTTACAGCGTGAGTTTCAGATCCCACCACGTTGACAGCGTCCGCCAAACTCTCCCACTCCTTTCTTTTTCTTTTGTTATTAATTCCGGAGGACAAAGTTCCAAAAAAAATATTCTTTCTAGTTTCTACCTCGGATAGTAGCACCTCCAATTCACTTTCGGTAAAGTTTCGCTTCTTGCTGCTTGCTTTTGCCATTTTCTTGCTGCTTGCTTTTGGCAAAGTGGACTCATTACCATATTAAAATTTATTGATTTGGGGGAGGAGACCGGTTGGGGTTTTGTGCTTGTGCATGTGCGCTCAATTTCACGTTAATTGGGATGTACAAAGACAATATGCGTGGGATCCTGCGTACGCAGGGTTTCACACATCTGATTTTTTTTGTGCGTGCACAGAATTACAGCTTTGTCCGTATGCTATGTTTTAGTATGAATTCAACGCAAGTCTTTGTACATGAGGCCCTGGGAGACATGTATCTGTACACTGCATCCATGCATTCGCTTTTAAAGGGACAGCAGCCTAATTTAGTTGCTATTGTCTGGAATTGATGTTAATAAAGCAACAAAAGAAAGACAGAAAATCACTCACTGCTCTTAACTGATTCACGATAGTAGCCCTAATAAAGATTTAAAGATCTAAATTTATTTATATAATTACATGTCTGCTTGAAGGAATGAAGATTGTGGTAAACAACTTGTTGTAAAATGCATAATTAGCCTATGTAACTATTGGTATTTCATTGAAAAGAATACCATGTTCTTGTTTACTTTTCATTTTTGGGTGAACTATCCCTTCAAGTGTATATATTATTTCTATAATAATTACTCTTTTTAAAGGTAAAGCTAAAGTGCCCTTTTTCACAACAGTATAATCATCATGTCACACTTTCTGTGCACTATAGGGTGAATGCAGGTAAAATGACGTTTTGATTGTCATCTCAATGTCAAAAGCAGCCCAATTCACCTGAATTAGCTGCAATTCATGTCAGCTCCTTTCATTCAGCTGTGTTTTTCTTCCTTTAGAGGGTAGAGAGCAGCAGCTGTGTGGGAAGAGACTGCTGATTGTACCGCAGCTCAGAGGTCAAGAGGTCCACACTTCTTTTTTTTTTTTTAAACATCACTTCTACAGCTTGGCACAGGCACACAGTTTAACCAGCACAGCTCTGTTTGTGTAGTCTTTATGTGTGTATGTGAAGGACTGTTTGGACAGGTGAGTGAAACCTGCTTCTGGCCTTAGTTTCGCTGAGTCAGAGGACCTCTGGTCAAATTAACGTGACCACAACCTTTTTTATCACCTCAGGTTAGGTGTTTATGGCTGTGACTTCATCTGATATAGAGAGTGAATGAAAGCAGAGCAGAGTAGAGGTGAGGAATGTGTTAGTGTGTGAGCCTTTGACACAATTCATATAAAATCTGAGTGGGATGAAATCAGGCGAATTTAATACTTTGTATATTTATCATATGTATTATGTGATGCTTAGATGTTTTGGTTATTTAATGCAGTATTTATTTAGCAATACACCAATATTAAAATGTAAGGCCTCCAAAGATAAATCAATATTATTAGTAATATTAAACAAAATAGTAAAATCAATCATTTTAGATACTCTAAGTGAATTTAGTCATCACAACATTGTAATGTACTGTAAGAAAAATGGATGTTCATTTTGATATTTGCAAAAGATTGCAGTTAACACTGTTATTAAATTAATATTAATCTATACTGTAAAAATAGACGAAATTAACAAGAACAATTAAATATGAATAACTGCTATAATACCATATTTTACATTCCAAATGACATCATTTTGAAATCTACAAGTACATTTTGGGCTGAGCAACATTACGTTAATTGAAAAACAGTATGGCTTCATACAACATCAGCCAATACACAATAATCTCTGTTTTGGAAATAAAAGTCCCTTAATTAAAAACACTCGCTGTAAATGTTTTAATACGGTAACTTTACTGGAGTTTGTTTTATGAGCTTCCCACGATAAAAAAGTCCTTGAACTCAGCTTCAGAAAACTGTCAGAGCTAGACAGAGAAGGAGAGCATGGCCTAAAGTTTAATAGGAACAAGTAAAATTATCCGAGGGCAGGTTATCAGAAAAGCTCTTCATTGTAAACACTGGCCACGAGGAGTGCAAATGAGTACATTTACAGCTGCCGAGCTTTATGAGTCTACTGCAACTTGGGAACCAAGTCAAATCTAAGCACACTATTTGCTGTTATTCAAAGCTAATGGTCAGCAAGCCGCCTTACACTGTGAGCGAGGGGTACGCCTTGTGAGGGGTACGTGGGTAAAAAATAAGAGCCAGTGTAATATGTCAGCATTAAGGCAGACATGTTTAAACAATATGAAAAAACTTGTTAAATGAGTTTACGCTCAGAATCATAACATATGACACAGACTCCCCCAAACCACTGTCAGTTACACTGCTGGCATCAATCTTTACCCAAATATAAGGGCTTCATTTACTTCCATACAGGGTCTTTGTTATTTATGCAGATGGGTAATATATTTACACAGGTTGTATACATTAACTGACAGAGGACAACATACATACCCCTGTGAAAAAGAAGTGTGTTTAACTGTGTAATTTTGCACTTGTAGTGTACTTTAAATCTGTTCTTCAAATCAAACCTTCAAACTATTTTAACGATGTTCTTATTACCTTTCTGTGTTGCTGTCTGATTTCATCAAAAATATCTTAATTTGTGTCACGAAGATGAATGAAGGTCTTACGGGTTTGGAACGACATGAGGGTGAATAATTAATGACAGAATTTTTATTTTTGGGTAAATTATCCCTGTTGCAAAATCCAGTATAAAATTGTCTTAATTAGCATTTGCTTCATCTTAAATTCATGACAGATACTCCGAGTCAGTTGCTGAAAATACATTTCCTTCAATTTGAAATTATGGAAGTTGGTGTGTTTGAGTATTTCTCTCTTTTTCTTTGACAGTGGTAACGCCAGTTTGGCTTTTCCTCTGTGTTTGTACAGGTGGTGTAGTAATGTGGTCTCTCAGTGCATGGTGAGTGTGTATTTGACAGAAAGCATGAGAATGAATGCACACCAACCCACTTCTTTAGCCTGGCAAGAAGGTCAATTGGAGCAAAAAACACACACACAAACTCAATTATATTAGTCATAACTGCCCATGGCTGGATGCCAGACATCACAAACTGAACACTTCTCCTCCTTGACTTTCAAAAGTCTTTTGAAAGAAGAGAAATGTTCACTGTGAGGAGAATATTGGTGGGTAAAACTATTAAAAATAATAATAATAAAAAAATTATATATATATATATATATATATATATATATATACATACATACATACATACATACATTTTAAAAAGGAATTATTTACACACAATCATTGTTTGTGATACCATTATGCTTATTTAACTACTGGGCTAGAAATTGTGCAGAATCTTGCAAATACATGCTTCTATAGCCCTATACATTTCTGCAACACTGTAATTACGTACTTTACTGCACGTTTCACGGCAGTTTCAAAGTGAAATGTCAAGAGAGTGGCGCTTAAACACACGTTCAATAGACACGTGTTGCTGCGTTTTTATTATGCTACTTGAGGTACATATTGCGGCTGTTCATAATTTAAATATCCGGGAAATGTAGCTAAATAGTAATGCTTTATCGTGTTGGAAATATCCCTTACACCAAACCCAACCCTAAACCTAACCGATAGTGTTAACAAATGCAAAAGTGATAAAAAATGCATTTAAGTGATGCAACTGTGCTATTTTAACTTCCTTATGCGGATTTGAGCTTTTTTGGTCAAACTTATTTGGGCAATACCAGAGCTCTTCATCACTTAAAGGAAAAGTTCACTTCCAGAACAAAAAATTACAGATAATTTACTCACCCCCTTGTCATCCAAGATGTTCATGTCTTTCTTTCTTCAGTCCATAAGAAATTATGTTTCTTAAGGAAAACATTTCAGGAATGTTTTCCATAGTGGACTTTAATGGTGCCTCCAAGTTTGAACTTCCGAAATGCAGTTTAAGTGCAGCTTCAAATTTCTCTAAACGATCCCAGCCGAGGAAGAAGGGTAACGATCGGTTATTTTCTAAACAAATTTAATACTTTTTAACCTCAAATGCTCGTATTGTCTCATCTCTGCAATGCGCATGCGTAGTCTCTGTAATCCGGGTTAATACAGTTATGGTATGTCGAAAAACTCCTGTCTCGTTGTAACGTCAAAATCGCCCTACATCGCTGTTTTACCTTCTTTTTTTTTTGTAAAGGCCATTTGATCATCTTCACATGTTCACTTTGTAAACACTGGGTCGGTACTTCTGCAGCGATGTAGGACGATTTTGAAGCTGGGGAAGAAAACGAGATGGGAGTTACCCTAAAACAGAGTTCACGCAGACTTAGACAAGATGAACGTTTGAGGTTAAAAAGTGTATAAACTGTCAATTTGTTTTGAAAATGACCGATTGTTTTGCTAGATAACACACTTTTTCCTTGGCTGGGATTGTTTAGAGCCCTTTTAAGCTGCATTTTGGAAGATCAAACTTGGGGGCACCACTCCATTATAAAAGCCCATTATATGGACATAATTCCTAATTTTTTTTTTTTCCTCAAGAAACATAATTTCTTATTGACTGAAGACAGAAAGACACGAACATCTTGGATGACAAAGGGGTGAGTAAATTATCTTTCAATTTTTTGTTCTGGAAGTTAACTTCTCCTTTAAGTGCAACACGCATATCGCGTGAGCTACAGAGCAAACCTACTGAATGAGAAAAATAATATTCTGCAAGTAACTGTGTGAAAGTTACACTGTAAAAAACAATTTGCTGAGTCAACTTAAAATAATTTGTAACCTGCCTGCCTTAAAATTTTAAGTTCAGTCAACTCAAAAAAGTTTATTCAAATTGAAATGTTAAATTATACTAAGTGACAACTTAGATATTTGAGTTGAATCAACTTAAAATTTTAAGGCAGCTGGGTTACTTACCCATCTGTTAAGTTTAGCAAACACAAATATCTAAGTTGTTACTTAGTACAACTTAACATTTCAAGTTGACTAAACTTAGTTTAGTTGACTGAACTTAAAATTTTAAGGCAGCCGGGTAACAAATTATTTTAAGCTGACTCAACAAATTGTGTTTTTTATTTTATTAATCATAACTCTGTGTGTAAATCCTACTTTGTGTGAAAAGGAATAAAAGTTGTCAAAGTTTTACTGCCTCTAGTGTTCATTTTAACTGTAAACTGCAGTGATTCATACATATAGGTATGTTTTTTCAATTTTGCAGAAATGTATATAGAGGCACGTATAATGTTGATTTCTTTGTTTTACATTTTTTGAAAATCTTTTTTCAGGTTTAAACTGGACTGTGAATCCCAAATTTAATGAATTTTGAATCTCACTGTATTATGTTCTTGTGAAAAGGAAAGTAAGTTATGACTTTTTCCCCCATCCTCTGGACTACAAGGAAATGATGCTGATTCTTCTTGTCTGAATGGCTCGAGCACAGAAGCAAGAAAATTTACAGTCGCTGCCTGTCTGTTTCACTATTTGTACAGTATTGAGAGACATTTATACACCCAGCGGTTGGCATTAGCGCTGTGTGCGAGTATGCGCTCGGCACTTTAAGAGAGCAATGTGTGAATTCGGCCAGTTCTGTACCCAACCAAACAAGCCTTTTCCAAGTCTTGTATGGCAAGACTTCAAAGAAAAGACATTATTGCTTCCTTTGCCACATTATGATGGAAATATTTGTCAAACAGTGATTTTAATCTGGGTTTCAGGCACAGTTGGCAGTACAGTGAGGCAGCTTTCAGTCCAGCACATCATAGAGAGTTTTATAGCTGAGAATTACTTTCAGAGGGTAAAATCTACTGAGCGGAGCATATGAATGATGGAGACTGTCAGGAGACCAGAAAGAGTGGAGAGAAAGAGAGACTGAGAAAAATTAACCCCCTGAGAACTACTGCAGCAAAATTGCATTTTCATCCATTAATAATAGGGGTTAAACTACATAAAGACACCAAGGTAAGATAGGAAGATAGGTTTAAGGTAAGATAGGAACAGTTTTAGCAGGAATATATTTACCATTTGAAGCATGCTCAAATCACAGTACACATACAGTAATATCGTCACAGACTGTTACTGAATGAATGGGATCAAAAGAGAGTGTTTCATACCAGTATGGACCCAGACCTCAACATGAGTGTGCTAAAACATTCTGCTGATTTGGTGCTCAAGAAACATTTCTTATGGAAATCAGTAGTGTTGCTTAATATTTTTGTGGAAACCATGATACATTTTGTTTTGCAGGATTCCCTGATGAATAGAAAGTTTAAAAGAAAAGCATTGATATAAAATGGAAATCTTTTGTAACATTATAAATGTTTGCTTTACTGTCACTTTTGATCATTTTTTGCATGCTTGCTAAATAAAATTATCTCTTTTTAAAACTGTACTGATGCCAAACTTTTGAAATGGTAAAGGATCCATAAAAATGTTTTTTTTTTTTTTTTTTTTTTTTTTCAAGTATTCTGTATCATTCTGACAATATAAAAAGGCAGAAAAGTGGATCTTCCTCTTCCACTCCTTCAACAACCTCTTCTGCCAAATGCACAAAATAAAACCCCACCCAACCTGTCTCTGACCCAGATCAAGGAATTGAAAGATGAAGGCACAAGATGAAAGGAACGAGACAGATTTTCATCATGCATCACACCAAGAAAATGCAGATCAAAGTGTAAAGTGAGAAAGCCTGAAGTGTACAGACACATACAAATTGAGAGAAGGGCTGAATTCCTGCTGTGCATCTGTTTATCAGTGCGGAGATACTGTAGACTGGACCGAGACCAGACTCTCTCTCTCTCTCTCTCTCTCTCTCTCTCTCTCTCTTACACACTCATACACACTTGGCTTAGCACAGCTACATTTGAAGAGAAACCAGGGAATTAGATTCAGCTGGACAGGACTCTTTACAACTTTACATCTCACAATTCTGTGTTTTTTGTTTCTGCTGCAGAATTTAAAAAAAAAAAAAAAAATCTCCCAATTTAGACTTTTCTCTCCCAATTCTGACTTATTCACTTGTTCAGTTTGTTGTTGTTGTTTACCCCAAATGGCATAAAAATTAAAATGATAATTGTGATTTCTTTTTTTATTTCAGAATTCTCTTTATTTCTTACAGTTCTGACTTTAACAGAAAATGTATATGTAATGTATGTAATGTACACTCTTAAAAATAAAGGTGCTTTAAAAGGTTCTTCACAGCGATGCCACAGAAGAACCATTTTTGGTTCCACAAAAAAACATTCAGTCAAAGGTTCTTTAAGGAACCATCTCTTTCTTACCTTTTTATAATCTGAAGAACCTTCTTTTACCACAAAGAACCTATTGTGAAACAGAAAAGTTCTTCAGATGGTAAAGGTTCTTTATGGAACCATTTAGACAAAAAAGGTTCTTCTATGGCATTGTGAAGCACCTTTATTTTTAAAAGTGTATGTATATGTAATTGCAGTTTCTATTGTTTTATGTATTTATTTATTTATTTATGTTTTTCCACCAGTGGCAGACAACTTCCATACATGACCAATACACTCTATGACAGATTTTTGATAATGCACCAAAAAAAAAAAAAAAAAAAAAAAGAAAAAAAGAAAATCAGACCTGTGTGTTCTTTTCTCTGTACTCTTTCTTTATTCAGGATGTGGGGTATCCTGTCTAAATGCTGGAATGTTGGGCGCCGAACATCAAACCAGAGGAAGTGGGGAGGAGGGGCAGAGGGCAAAAAGAGAAGGAAGAGGTTGAATCAGTGGTAACTGATGGTAAAGAGAAGGAAAGAACACCGGTTTTCCATCAAAACAGAATGTGAGTGGTAATTGTACTTGCCGATGGAAACAGACAGATGGCACATATGCACACAGAGATGTGAGCTGAAATGAAAATTTACCTCAGAACGTCAAAACAGAACCACTGCTTTACAGGAAGCATTTTCTGGAGCAAATTCTGCACCTGCTCTTAATTTACATTGGTTATGAAATGTTTTTTGTGTGCTGGCAGTCAATAAGAGAACATTTAGACAAATATTAAGAACAGAGATTATTACGAAAAGCTCCACAGTGCAACTTTTAATACTCCATAACAAATCACACAAATCAAGGTACCATGCATGCCAAGTTGTTCAACTGTGAAAAACTGAGAAAACATTCAGTCGGTGGGGATTTTTCAATGAATCTTTCTGCAAGTTAAGTTGTTTAAAAAATAAGTGGTGACTGGCAACAAGTAACCATATTTATCAGTGAGTCACTGAGCAATTTATTCAAATACAGTAATTCATTCAGGAACAAAACAAGGCCACATGACATTAACTGTCATTCCAAACCAGTAAGATGAACAAAGGTCTATTAATGACAGAATTTCCATTTTTTGGGAGAACTAACTCTTCAAGGTTATCTATAAGCTAGTGTGCTCGAAAATAAATGACCACATTTGCATTTATAAGTTATAAGCATTAAAAACTTACTGTCTCTCATCTCCGCCAATATTGAATCAATGATTTCGATGACAAACCCTGCACTTCTCATCAGACTTCCTGTCCAATCAGATCTCTAGAATCTGAAGCATCCCGTCCCCTACACGATAACTAGGTGCTGAAGCTGTGGCTGAAATTGCTTACATGTTTACAAAATTCCCCTATATAGGGGATAGGGAACGTTTCAGACAGTGTAAATATGTTTTCCGTTGGGGTGAAATGCAAAACTTATTTGTGATATATGTCACAAACAAGCAACTTATTTTGTTTCTACATTAACTCAAACTTTCACACCATCTAGCTTTGAAAAGATACGCCATATGTATGATAAAATGGACTTGTGAAAGGAAACTCCCTGTATTCAGTTGTCCACTTTCATTTAGAACATCCCTACAAATGGCGTCCCCTTGCCAAGGTTCCCTTCAAGGGTGCAAAAACGCTTGCCAAATCTTTCGCTAAATTCATAGTTTCAAGTGGCGTCACATCTAATTGGAAAGCAAACCTGGAGCTCAAAACAAGGCTTTCCTCTGCTGCTCACCAGTTATTTTGTGTTAAGTACTAGTGTATGCTACTAAAAAAATTTAACAAATCTAAAATCATACATCTTCTTGGTAGTGAATATACAAACAGATGCGTAAAGAATAAGAATGCAACACATTAAGCCCTAGAAAACCTTGAGAACACATTTTGTGGCTTAATACATTTATCAAATTCAGTACACACCTTATTAATAAAACATACTAGTGGAGGCAAGCAGCTGGCTGGCCCAGTTTTTCACGTATCTTTGTTTTTCTTTTTGAGAGATGATCTAAATATTTGTGGCTTGAAAACTGAAAATAAAAAATTGACAGGCTGTAGTTCTATGGAAGTTCTGCCCTCCATCAATTCGCGCCAGTCACGTAATCAACTCGATGGTACATACTGTTCCTCTCCAAACAGGATTTACAACAATTTTGGCTTCAGGATTAAAATAAAAGTCAGAGTTTACACCGTTAAACACCTTCACAGAACATTCTTCAAATCAGTAAAATGTTAAAAATACTTAAAATAGTATCTATTGACTTATAGTAACGCTTCTAGATCTACACAGCTCTGCATCAAGTGAAAGTGTAAGTGGAGAGATCAGTAAAGAACATGAGACAGACTGGGAGACACACAGCAACAGAGGACACTCTGATCAAATACAATGACATCTTTAGACTTTTACCTGGACAGGACAAACCCCTCAGAACTGCGCTGACAGAGGGAGTTGCTGGCATTGGAAAAACAGTCTCTGTGCAGAAGTTCATCCTGGACTGGGCTGAAGGGAAAGCTAATCAGGGCGTCCACCTCATATTTCCACTTCCTTTCAGAGAGCTCAATTTGATGAAGGACAAAAAAACTCAGTCTTTCAGATCTTCTTCATCTCTTTTTCCCTGAAATAAAGGAAATGGACAGTTTTCATGAAGAACATAACATATTGTTCTTTTTTGATGGTCTGGACGAGTGTTGTCTGTCTCTGGATTTTCAAAGTGATGTGAGGTTGTGTGATGTGAATCAATCAGCCTCAGTGGATGTGCTACTGATGAACCTCATCAAGGGGAATCTTCTTTCTTCCGCTCTCATCTGGGTCACTTCACGAGCAAGAGCAGGAGATATCATTCCCTCTGAATGTGTCCATCGAGTGACAGAGGTATGAGGCTTCAGTGAGCCACAGAAGGAGGAATACTTTAGGAAGAAAATCAGTGATCAGAGTGTGGCCAACAGGATCATCTTTGAAGTCAATGAAGTCACTGAAGTCATCAAGGAGCCTCTACATCATGTGTCACATCCCAGTCTTCTGCTGGATCTCAGCTGCTGCTCTAGAGAGAATGTTGTGGAAATCATGGAAAGGAAAGATCCCCAAGACTCTCACTCAAATGTACACACACTTCCTGATCATTCAGACTATCATCAAACATGAGAAGGACCATGAGAAGAAGGTATAAGATGAAGATGTGATTTTCAAACTAGGGAAACTGGCATATCAGCAGCTTGTGAAAGGCAACCTGATCTTATGAGGAAGACCTGAAAGAGTGTGGCACTGATGTGACAGAAAAATCGTGTACTCAGGATTGTGCACTCAGATCCTCAGAGAGGAGTTTGGCTTGTATCAGGGGAAAGTCTTCTGTTTTGTTCATCTGAGCATTCAGGAACATCTTGCAGCTTTATATATGCACCTCTCCTTCACAAACAATAACATAAATGTGCTTAAAAGGAAGAAACTCTGGTTTCATTATCTAAGCTGCATCAGAGAGCTGTATATGAGGCTCTACAGAGTAAAAAATGGACATCTGGACCTTTTCCTGCCTTTTCTTCTAGGTCTCTCACTTAAGTCTACTCATACTCTCTTACAAGAACTACTGACACAGATAGGAAGTTGTGCCTACAAGAAAAAGAAAACAATTCAGTACATCAAACAGAAGATCAAGGAGAATCACTCCCCAGACAGATCCATCAATCTGTTTGACTGTCTGAATGAACTGGGTGATGACTCACTGATGCTAGAGATCCAGAATTATTTGAAATCTGGAAAAATAAGTAAAATTAAATTCTCCTCTTCACAGTGATCAGCTCTGTTTTTTGTGTTGCTGACATCAGAACATATAATTAATGTTTTTGATCTAAAAATGTTTATTGGCACACAAAATACAGCAAATGAAGTTCTTTGGAAGCTTATAGTTAAAGAATCCAGATCAGTTCAGTAAGTAATACTAACAAAAGTCACCGCAATGTTTAAATATGATCACGTGTATAGTTTTGGTATGTACTTTCTTACAAAAGCAACAAACTGGCAGTGGCTATGAGATGTGTGTGAGACACACTTGAACAGCTGAGGACTGGATAAATTACATTTTAATTTTCCCCATTTTCTTCTTCTTCTTCTTCTTATTTTTTACAGCTGTTGTCAATTTATAATGCTTGTTATTTCATCACTATAGTTTGAGTGATTCTGGTGTCACAGATGAAGGTTGTGCTGCTCTGACATCTGCTCTGAGATCAAACCCCACACACATGAGAGATCTGAATATGTCTGGAAATAAGCTAAGAGATAATTGACTAATTCTGCTCTCTGATGGACTGAAGGATCCTCACTGCAGGCTGGAAACATTGATGTAAGAGCAAACCGTCTTTTGGCGTTAAAATAGTACTGTCAGGATTTTCTAAAGACGTGCAGTGAAGAATTGGCACTGAAAAGTCGTGGACACAGTTAGTTTTGCGCCTGACCTTATTGAGAATGCATTTGTAGGAGTTTCCCTTTCAGATGCTAAATTTATGGGAGTAGAGTATTAAAATGAATCACACAACGTGATTTATTTAACGTCAAATTACTGGTATTTGCACCATTAACACCTCAGAAAAGCATATCTTAAAGCAGGCGGTAATTTGCGCTGCTCTTGGTAGATCGCGCAGGTCATTATGGAAATGATCTGCCTGTGTCTGTAATGTGCGCACTGTCAGTAAATTCAGTGCTTTCTAATGCTAAACAGTGCTAATTTGCCCTGTTTAGTAAATCTGGCCCTATGTATTCTTCTTGTGAAGTTCCTGCTTATATGAGTTTTATATCCTTAACTGTACGTGTCATTGTTGACAGTTGTTGAGAGATTGTTGCATCACAGAGGGAGGTTGTGCCGCTTTGGCTTCAGCTCTGAGATCAAACCCCTCACACCTGAGAAAACTGGATCTGAACTATAATAATCTAGGCGACACGGCCTGGATCTGATCACTGCTGAGCTGAAGGATCCTCACTGTAAACTGGAGAAAAAAGTATATCAAAAATTATATCAATTTGTCAACATCCTCCACAATTCTCATCCTATGCTGATGAGCAACATGAAAACAAACACTGAAAAAGACTTATAACTGCAGATAACTGAGGATGTTACCTGAATATTCATTACATTCTTTCCAAACTTCTTTCCAAACCCTTTTCTCTGCTTATCTTAGCTGTATATCCTCAACTGAGAGAGTGAAGTGTGTTATTGTTCTCTACAGGCTGTATGATTGTGGTATCACAAATACTGTTCGGCAAAAAGCAAAGTTTAAATAACAGTCTCACGTGCACACAGACTAGTGTCGTTTTGCGTGGGAGCATGGCGGAAAGCTGGGAGGTTTTAAAAGGGTGCTGAGGGAATATACAAATGAATATATGAATGAACTAATTAAATGAATGTACCTCTGAAGGATCTGACTGTCTTCAGAAAAGATTTGATGGCATTTTGTTTTCATCTTCGCTCCATGTCATACCTAAAAAAGTGTTCTTAATCGCAATGCTTTGCCCACAGAAGTTACGGAAACAGCTGTAACTTTGCTGCTCCATAAATGCCACCTAGTGTCAGAGAGTGGATTTACAGATACTTACATTTAAATTCAGCCTCAGTGCAGTTTTTGTCTGGCTAAAATGGACCGAATTTGTATGGCCTGCTGTAAATTTTGACGATGAAAAACAAGCTTATGTGGATTCTACACATTTAAACAATTCGGATAAGGTATCTAGAATTATTTATGGAGCAGATAAAATACATATAATCATTAAATTTGACCTAACCCTTTTCTTTATTTAAAGGCTGAAATGTGAGGTTTACTGTTTTATTTAAGCTTCTCAAAGCTTTATTTGAACATTTTGAACGTGTTAATAAAGATAAACGTAATAAAGATAAGTGTAGAGAAACGGCTGACAGTCATGTTGTCATTTCAAATCCAGACATCATTGGTAATGTTATTGTTTTAGTGTTCATGCAAACAAAAGTCATTTTATTTGTTGATTGTTGATTTTCAATATAAAACTTGGTGAAATGATTTATGTGTCAGTACTTTTTGAACATTTCCAGCACATTTTAATAATACCGTGATAATACTAATAACCGTGATAATTTTAGTCACTATTACCATAATAAGAAATTGTCATACCGTTGTGATTAATCATACCAAATTATTGATCACACAAAATGTATGCTTTTAAATGACCTATGTACTTTTGAAAATGCTTCCAGTCACTTGCCACAGGGCCTTGCCTTTTCACAGTTGTTCAGTTGTCTTCTTTGGCTAGTCTCCTGTGTCTATTTAAACCATACTGGGCAAAGCCCATCACTCACACACACACACACATATATGCACAGGGGTGGGCTGAGTCTCAGACATTTTCACATTTTGACTCTGAAAATATGCAGAGCTGGCAGCAGACAGACACTGGGCCCCTGACATGTGAGCCATGGCCCATTCACAAACATGCACGCACACACAGAGGTTTGGGAGAGAGGGGACACATGCATTCTCATATTAAACTCAAGATACAGACAGTAGGCACGCTCTCTGTCCAGTAGCACACAGCAAATAATTCAACTACATCACAGTCCTTGTACAAAATGAAGTTTTTCACATTGAATGTACGCTACAATTCAAAAGTTTGGGGTCAGTTTTTTTTCCCTACTGACCCCAAACTTTTGAATGGTATCACTTACTTGATTCTGCTTTTGAATAAGCAAAAATAAAAATTAAAAAGTACAGTCACTCACTGATAATTATTGATGATTGTATGAAATAAACATGCATGATACTAAACAAATCATTTGTACAGTGCACTATATAATTACTCATTAGACAACGTGTTATTGTTGATATTCAAATATTCTTGTTTTCTGATCAGTTCCTTTGCTCAATTTCCACAGAACTGTCCTGGAAACAATACAGTAAGAGAAATGTTGGGAATATTATGTAACATTCTTAGAAATATAATCTAAATATAACCTCAGTAACATATGGCAGGTAAAATTGGTGGAAAGTCAACTTAGATTTATAGCTTATGACGTGCACTAGACTAAAGCAGGTGGACATACACACACATACTGTACATTACCTGACATCACCCAAGCTTCTGAGAAACAGAAGACAGACGCTCAAATGGGCAACAGCACAACAGGCTTATTTAAAGTGGAGTCAGTTGTTGGGAAATACTTAATAGTGAATGTTTGTTTAGATCAAATATGGAGTTGCTAAAGTCTTGAAATAGTTTGAATACCACATTCATTTAATTTGTTGAATTGGGTAAATGTTTCTGCAGAGGTCTGTGAATTATCTACAGCTGTTAGATTTGAGAATATGGTAATTGAACCGCTTCATTATGCTCTAACGCAGTTTAACCTCTCTAATCAGGTTTAGGGTGTGTGTGTGTGTGTGTGTGTGTGTGTGTAGGTAGGGAGGCCCAGTAACTGCTGTGAGGGATACCAGCCATTAGAGAAACAGAAGGAACACTGAGCCAACATGTGCCAAACATATGAGGGAAAAGACTCACACGCACACACACAAACACGCTCAAACCACTTTATGAGAGAGAGAGAGGACCAACTTTTATTAAGACCGGAACATACAAACAAGCAGCTTCTTAAAGGACTCCAAACAAGCAGGAGGGAATTTATCAGTTACTGATGAAAGCAAAATGGGACAGCTTTAAACCGAGGCATTTCAGGAACTTTCAAAATTATGTTGTTGTTTTAAATTAGCTAATAACTATAGTTTATTACCTTTAGATTCAGTTTTCTTTTTTGTTATGATAAAATGGAATGCATGAACCATTAACTATAATAGGAGATTGCACTTTAAAGTTTTTTTGTAATTTGGGTTATGAGAAAAGTTCTGATTTTTTTTTTTTAACTGACAGTCACTAAAAGAAAATGTTTTAGTGACTGTAGGTACAATCATTACACCAGTAGATGGCAACAAGTGACTGTTTTTATGAGTGAACACTTAACCAATTAGTTCAAAAACACTGATTCATTCAGGGATGAAACAAGTGAATCATCAAATTATTCAGTCAACCGATTTGTTCAGAAATAGTGTCTCATTCAGGAAAGAAACTCTGCTACTATATGCTCAGAATCATTTAGTCAACCAGTTAGTTCAAAAATACTGATTCATTCAGGAATGAAACAAGCGACTATGAGTAAATCTTCAAATTATTCATTCGATTTGTTCAGAAATAGAGATTCATTCATATGTTGTGTGTTTTTGGTTGATTTTCTTTTTGTTGTTTTTTTGTTTGTTTGTTTGTTTTGTTGTTTGCACACTACTGTGTGTTTCTCAGAACTGTTCACTCAAGTGATTCATTTAGAAATACTGATTCATTCAGGAACTAAACACAACTACTGTGTATTGCATGGAATCATTTGGTCAAGCGATTAATTCAGGAATGAAATGGCACTAATGTGTTGCTACTGTGTTTATTCTGCTTTGACTTGATTTGGTATTTCATCAGTGTAGCAACAATACACAAAGTAACAGGCAATACTTCCAAAAAATATATATATATATTTATATTTTTCTCTTTGATATGTACTCATACAGTACTTATAAGTACTGTATGAGCACAGACATAGCCATTACAAAAAAATAAAAATAAAAAAAACACTTGTTAATAACTTTGTTGTAATAAGTGTGTTGTTACCATTTGTCATATATTTCATTAAAATATCTTTGAACGAAAATAAGTCTTGTGCAAAATAGAAAATTGTGAAAGTTTGTGAAGCTATTGCATGTCGCAGTAGTCCTAGCTGCCTGTTTACAGTTCTTATGTGTGTATGTGTGTGTGTCAGCATGTGAAAATAAGGCTCTGGAACACCCAGAGAGCTGAGAGGACTGACTACAGCTAATTACTCAGATAAAACACACCAGCTGGAGCCACAACTCTTGCTCGCTCTGCTAGACTGACTGGTAGCCGCTGTTCAGTTCAGCTATCAGCACTCTCTCAGTGGTTCACTATGGCTCTGGGGTTTTCTCCAGGCCCGTGGTCTTAGCCGAGCATGATTGAAGGGTGTTGAGCCGGCCGTTAATAGGGACTCCCATAAAGCCACACACTCCAGCCAAAAGTGTCAACCATAACACTTAAGCCATATTAATCAGTAGTTTTCTGAATGGCTCTATAAACCTATTTTCATCCTAAATATATGCCACAAATCTTTAACCAAGGCCCTTGCCAAAAACAGTCATCAATGATGAAATGGACAAGGGTCTCTTGCCAAAAATTAGAGTTTGGAGGCAGAACAAAGAAGGATAGAGAAGACTGAATATTGCACAGCAAGACATGATGACAGCACAAACTAAAAACCTATTAGCATGTGTCATTTGTATTCATATTCTAATACTACATACAAGAAGACTGTTTATTTTATGGGGGTTTGCCTGTATTAGACAGCACACCACTGAGGCGACAGGAAACAACAATGGGGATAAAAGACTTACTGCTAATGAAAACAGTGGAAAGCTGACAGGACTGTCTCAAATCCTTCTTGCAAGTGCTAGAGAATGAAAGCGTACAACAATACATAAGTCAGTCAGGCTGGACTCATATGCCACTTAAACTGCTCATTCCCTTAAAGCTTGGCAGGTAGCTCATGCATGACATTCCCTGCCTCTCTCCTTCACTCACACACTCACTTTTTTCTTTCCACCGCTCCCTCCGATGGCCAGTTATGTGTGGGCTTGGAATGGAGTCTCCCTTTCATTCTCTTTCTTTCACTTGCTCCATTTTTCAAGCTTTTCTGGTGGGATGCTAGATGGATTTTTGCCACCTCAGTACTTTCCCTCCTCTGTCTTGCATTTCATCTCTATTTTTCACCTTTTCTTTGATCTTTTTCTCAAACTTTTTCATCTCTTCTCTGTTTTGTTTGGTGTTTCTAACCCTTACAAATTGCTTTTACTGGCATAATCTAGTGAACTAAGTAGAAATGGGCATCGGTTTGAATCTGATTTGTGAGTCAGTTTCTAAATTGACTCGAATCTAAATTAATTGGGCATACAGTACATTCATTCATTTTGCTTACATATGAAAGATACTAATTTTCTTTCAGCTGCTGTAGAATACAAAGTTACACTCTAAAAAAATACTGGGTTAAAACCAGCCCAACTTGGCTTATTTGGCAACCAAACACTGGGTAAATATTGGACAGAACAAATGCTGGCTTATTTTGACCGAGATAGTTGGGTTAAATGTTTTTACCCAACATGTTGGTTGGTTTATTTATTTATGTCAACTATCATTTGAAAAATATTATATTGCTGGCTTAAAATGGGTTGGAAATTAAAAAACACACACAGAATTATAGAGGTAACAGCAATATTCAAAAGATGAACATTTATCATTAAGCAAGAACACCCATGGACAAAAAATACACAAATTGAATTTATTTGGGTGAATACAGCATAGTTTAAAATATTACATACATTTAAACTCATTTAACAAGCATTTTAGAAATAAAAAATGAACATTTAAAAGTACACTCTAAAATTGCTGGGTTAAAAACAAATCATCTTGGGTTATTTGGTAACCCAGCACTGGGTAAATATTGGACAGAACATATGCTGGGTTATTTTACCAAACATGCTGGGTTACTTTATTTAAGTCAACTATTGTTTAACAATTAGTATACTGCTTAAAATGGACTGGAACTTATAAAAACACATACAGAATTACAAGAGGCAACAGCAATAATCAAAAGATGAACATTTATTATTAAGCAAGAACACATGGACAAAAGACAAGACAAACTGAATTTATTTGGGTGAATACAGCATGGTTTACAATATTACATACATTTAAACCTGTTTAACAAGCATTTTAGACATCAAAAATATAACATAAATAGCATTTTTAATTTTAACCATTTCAACCATTCTCTCTGTAATCGGTAACCGGTGTGACGCCGGTGTTGATGGCAACACTGGCCAAAGTTGCCCGGCAACATTGTTCAAAAAGCTGCTTCGTCTATCATCAGCCTAACTCCACCCGCCAACGTGTGTTTGACGTAGTCAACATTGCAAAAGACGCTTGATAAACAACAGCTCCAGTGACAGAGGCGGTAAAGCATGTGACAGCGACTTTTTGACGTGATTTCCCTGATTTAGAATCCACCTTTTGCCGTACTCATTCTTCCCCCTTTTCACATCACATATCATATCGGAAAGGTGATTATTTTCAATAAAATGAAGGAAATAAAGTAAAAAAAAAAAAAAAAATTGTAAAATAAAATGACTTACAGGTGTTTATGGGTTAGGGGTAGGTGTAAATTATTAAATGGATGCCACCTTATTGAGACAATAAAGCCATTATTGTCCCAATAGGGTGGCATCCATTTAATAATTTTAATAGAAATGATCATTTACACTCAGTATGTTATTACTGCATACTGTTTTACCTTAATACTGAGGTGCAATTATTAGCCTCTTGAACTAAGTAATATAAATAGCATCTAACTGTTATTGCCAAGAAAATACTGCTATTTGTATATAGTGTAAATAGAATATATTGCTATTTGCACTTAGTGTAAGTAGCATATTGCTAAGAAAACACTGCTATTTTCACATATTGTAAATATAATCCATTTAAAATATCGCTGTCTTTATTATTTCACAGTGCATGTAATTTGCACTAAAAGCTAGGTTAATATATGAGTTCTTTTACCATGGGGCTGTAGTTAAGTTACCCCCATTGAAATACAGAGCAGAAAACACAGCAATATCAATCTGATCTCACAGAAAAATGTAGCTAATTTACAAGGTGGCGATTTTGTATGAATCTGTACAATGTAAATTGTAAAAAAAAAAAAAAAAAGTTTTAGAAAATAAAAGCATGAATGTTAGCCCTGAACAGAGGTGGGTAGTAACGAATTACATTTACTTCGTTACATTTACTTGAGTAATTTTTTGGGGTAACTAGTACTTTTAGAGTATATTTAAAGATAGGTACTTTTACTTTTACTCAAGTACATTTTTAGTGAAAAAACTTTACTTTTACTTCGCTACATTTGATGGCGTTCCTCCGTTACTGACAAAATTGTAATAAATATTAGATATATAAAATAATAATTCGTTTACGTGACTTGATCTGAAGTCTCGCGAGACGTTGGAGAGGCTGCTTCGCGAGAGTCTGCTACGCATCTCCGCGTAAGTTCAGCGCACGTTTAGAAAGATGATGGCAGAAGCAGAGGATGAGGTGTGTGAGCTATCGGGGGCAGATCACCCGTGGCCTCAAATCAACTATTTTTTCACTTCAAGATGTGAGAAAGAAGAGTTTCATAATGCGATGCAGGCTGTTTGCACCAAAAAAAAAAAAAAGCTCCAACATAAAAAAACATGTAGCGGTAAGTGTCAATAGCCGCTTTTCCACTATCGGCACGAACCATTCTCTTCGCTTAACCGCTCCGTTCCGTGCCGATCCGGGCCAGTCAGCACGGATACGGTTTCATTTTCCACTGTGGTGCCGATAACGGAACTCTTTAGAATGTAAATACAAATGCGTTAGTCGTTGCCTTGGTAACGCAATTGTAATATAAACAGAGATATGATCAGATATTTCTGTTTTTGGGACTTTGTTAAATAACAGAAAAAAGGACACAACTATAAACAACGCAAAAAAAATAAAATAAACAGAAGGTATAACGACAGGTATAACCTTAGGACAGGTATAACCTTACCAACAAATGCTGAGGGGATATGCATGCTAACGGAGACGGACACAGAAGGTAAAACCTTTCTGAAAACACATTTATTGACAGTATAAATGTATGAGCTATGAACGCAGCGTAACAGCGGTTTACTTGGCTGTTTGATCATACAACGCGCTTTCGCTTAGCACACACACTCTATCACGATAGTGGAAATATGATGAAGTCTATTTGAACCCTATTAATGGTAATTTGGTAACTATGGGCACTTTGACCTCATAGTACCATATTTCACACACTGTCCGAATGTTTTTCCTTAAATGCGCGCTTGTGCAAGCAATGATAAATATCTTGTGGACCTTACAAACAACATACGTTCGTAAAAAACGTTCATTCTAAACGTCTGCATGTTTTCATATCCATTTTCCAAAAATCTAAATAAATTGAAGTGCATACTGTGACGTTATACACAAATTCGTACACTAATGTGCCCATCACAGGACTGAGACAGGCTACTTTACTTCAGCCTATGTTTTATATAAACAAAACAAAGAGACTTTCAAGGAGAGGTGTCTGGAAGCTTTCCAAATAGTTTGAAATTCAAGGTTTTCGCTTCATATCAATCAGATCAGAAGTAACTAGTAACTAGCTACTTGAGTAGTTTTTCCATCGGATACTTTTTTACTCTTACTCAAGTAACTATTGGGATTGTTACTTTTACTCTTACTTGAGTAAATATTTTCATAAGTACTTTTACTTTTACTTGAGTACAGATTTTGGGTACTCTACCCACCTCTGGCCCTGAAACATAAATGTCACTGAGGCATAAGCAGATTCATATGAATTTCATACGAATTAGCAACCAATTCACCCAAAACATAAAATACAGTTGTATGCAAAAGTTTTCGAACCCCTTGCGGAATCTGTGAAAATGTGAATAATTTTTACAAAATAAGAGAGATCAAACAAAATGCATGTTATTTTTTATTTAGTACTGTCCTGAGTAGGATATTTTACATAAAAGATGTTTACATATAGTCCACAAGTGTGGTTATCTGGATGATCTACGATTGTTTTTTTTGTTTGTGGTGGTTGTTAATGAGTCCCTGGTTTGTTCTAAACAGCACTGTTCTTCAGAAAAATCTTTTGCATATTTGAACACTTTGCAGCAGTGACCGTATGATTTTAAGATCAAACACAATTTTCCAGCAGTGACTTTCCAGTAGTGACTGTATGATTTTGAGATCCATTTTTTCACACTGAGGACAAATCAGGGGCTCAAGCCTCAAACTAAACTATTAAAAAAAGGTTCAAACATTCACTGATGCTCCAGAAGGAAACACAATGCATTAAGAGCCGGGGGGTGAAAACTTTTAAACAGGATGAAGATGTCCAAATTTTTTCTTATTTTGTTGAAATATCTTTTTTTTTCCATTCAGTACTGCCCTTCGGAAGCAACAGAAGATACTTGCATGTTTCCCGGAAGACAAATTAAGTACAATTTACCTTGATCTTCAAATTCAAAAAGTTTTCACCCTCTGGCTCTTAAAGGAACACTCCACTTTTTTTGAAAATAGGTTCATTTTCCAACTCCCCTAGAGTTATAAAGGTGTGTTTTACCGTTTTTTTAATCCATTCAGCGGATCGCCGGGTCTCGCAGTAGCACTTTTAGCATAGCTTAGCATAAATCATTGAATCCGATTAGACCATTAGCATCTCACTATTAAATGACTAAAGAGTTTCGATATTTTTCCTATTTAAAACTTGACTCTTCTGCAGTTGTACTAGGACTGGCGGAAAATTTAAAGTTGCGATTTTATAGGGGGATATGGCTAGGAACTATACTCTCATTCCGGTGTAACAATCAAGGAACCTTGCTGCCGTATTATGGGTGCAGCAGGCGCAATGATATTACGCAGCCGTCAACTCTGCCGGCTGCAACTCTGCATCTACACAAACTTAGTGCCGGTCACTTTCAGACGCTGCGTAATATCATTGCCCCTGCTGCACCCATGGTACGGCAGCAAAATTCCTTGATTATTACGCCGGAATGAGAGTATAGTTCCTAGCCATATCGCCCTATAAAATCGCAACTTTTCATTTTCCGCCAGTCTTAGTACACGATGCAACTACAGAAGAGTCAAGTTTTAAATAGGAAAAAATATTGAAACTCTTTAGTCATTTTATAGTGAGATGCTAATGGTCTAATCGGATTCAATGATTTTTGCTAAGCTATGATAAAAGTGCTACCGCCAGACCCGGCGATTGGCTGAATGGATTCAAAAAAGGTAAAACACATCTGTATAACTCTAGGGGAGTTGGAAAATGAGCCTATTTAAAAAAAAAAGTGGAGTGTTCCTTTAATGCATTGTGTTTCCTTCTGTAGCATCAGTGAATGTTTGAACCTTTTTTAATAGTTTAGTTTGAGGCTTGAGCCCCTGATTTGTCCTCAGTGTGAAAAAATGGATCTCAAAATCATACAGTCACTGCTGGAAAGGGTTTAAATATGCAAAAGATTCTGGAAAACTGAAGAATCTGCAGGACGTGGAGGATTTTTCTGAAGAACAGCGCTCAGTTTAATTGTTCAGAACAAACAAGGGACTCATGAACAACCATCACAAAACAAAACAAAACAAAAAAAACAGTCACAGATCATTAAGAACGAAGGGTTTCCAAACTTTTGCAGGGGGTTATTTTAATAATTTCAGTTTTCAATTTGTGGACTATATGTAAACATCTTTTTATGTAAAATATCTTACTCAGGACAGTACTAAATAAAAAAATAACATGCATTTTGTATGATATCTCTTATTTTTTTTTAATTATTCACATTTTCACAGATTCTGCAAGGGGTTCCAAAACTTTTGCATAAAACTGTTGATAAAAATTGCCAAGGGATTGCGTTGGTAATATAGTAAAAGATTGATCTTGAGAGTTTTAAGTTTTTATGAGGTTCAAAATGAAGACAAAATAATCATAATGGAAAAAGTATATTTTTACTCAAGTTGATTTAGTCAAGATAAATAATACTTCTGGCTTTTAATCAGTTAATTCAGATATGACCACATCAAGCACATGTTAGGTTACCTGACAAAACATTTTCCAGGGTTCAGCCCTCTCTGGGGAAGTGTGGTCTTTCTCAGGTCAAGGTCCATCAGCGTGCTGTTTATTATTCTGACCTCTGTCAATGTGCCAGCAGGCATCGGGAAGGAACCGCAAGGGGCCCAGGAGGCCGCTAATGCACACACACACAGAGAAAGAAAGTGAGAGAGAGAGCTCTGAGGGTCTGGGTTCCTTGTATATTTGTGTAGTTTGACTCTGGCTTGAGGGAAGGTGCAAAAACAAACTTCACTTCCTCCTATTGTGTACAGGGTGTCAAATACCCTTTTAACCCCAGAAAGGCCTGAGGAGCTTAATCTTTCTCTCTTTAATCTAGAGAAAAGAGTGACGGAATATACTGGTTTATCTTTATTTTTCTATTCCATATATGTTTAGATAGGTAAATTTGAGCTGAACATACTGAGTGCCGATGATATAAAGTGTGTGTGACATTCAGAAACAAAGAAAGACAAATAAAAGATGAATTTAACTTTTCCAGGCATGTGGAGGAAAACACAAAAACAGCTGAAGGAGTCAATAAAGTTTTTCTCCAAGGGAAGAAAGAAAAGGCACCATAACAATAAGCAGCCAGTGCGCCTCAGGCAGAGACTGTTCTGTTCTACACAACTGACCAGATCGAAGAAACAGGAAGTGCAATTTAATTAGTTGTGATTGGAAAGAAACTAAATACTTTTGACATGTAAACAAGCCCAAATAAAAGACAGGAGACATCTGGAAGCATCAAGGTCTGGAATGATGCATTCCACACTGGTTCACTAAATATTTTAACCTTCAAATGTTGCTGTTACCTCTTGAACTTGTAAATGCAGAAGAAAATGTGAAAGAATGGTGACTTCCAATAAGCAAATGGTTATGACTCACAGTGATTCAACAAGTTTAAAAGTAGAATAAAAACTAAATAACTCACAGCACTTTTTTGTATAGCCTGCATTCCCATACTGCATTGCACAACACTTATCATGTATTCATGAGGCCTTATAACACACCTTATAATTAGTTCTACACTATCATTCAAAACTTTGGTGTTAGTAAGATTATTTCAAAGAAATTAATACTTTTATTCAGAAAGGAATCATTACACTGATCAAAAGCGACAGTTAAGTTCTTCTGAAAGTTCATTAAAGCTCTCTATTTATCAAAGAAAAAAAAGTATTTTCCAGAAAAATATTAAATAGTAGCATGACTGTTTACCACATATGACATTTTTTCCTGAACAGCAAATCATCATTTTAGAATTATTTCTGAAGGACCATGTTACACTGAAGACTGCTGAAAATTCAGCCTTGCCATCACAGGACTAAATTACATTTTTATATATATATATATATATATATATATATATATATATATATATATATATATATATATAAACAGTTGTTTTAAATGGTAATAATATTTCACAATTACTGTTTTTACTGTATGTAGCATTGGTGAACATAAGACATTAAAAAACCTTACTGACCCCAAATTAATGAACAGTAGTGTATTTTCTCATTAATAATTAAAACCACAATAATACTGCATTTTTATTTTTAAATGTAATTTTTAGCCTGTTTTTTACAATATTTATTTCCTCAATCAGTGTTGTGGGTTTTGGTTCTTTTTGCTGTTGTAGGTTGTAAGGACCTTTGAAATAACTGAAACCATTCGGCTAAGTGATATGCAAAATAAAGTGAAAAATAAATATACTAAAATGTATTTAAAATACATTTATTTCATGCTAAGCATACTACAAATTTACATATTATGTACTTAATAAAAATACCCTGCAGTTGTACTTTTAGTATACTAAACTGGTATATTTAAAGTCTGCTAAATTGGAACAACTAATTTTGTACTTAATGCACTTTAATTTTGCGGAAGTGGTGCTCAAGTCCAATTAAAGATACACTTAAGAATATGTGATTGTGCTAAAGTAAAACTATTGCAAGTATACTTCAGGTACACTCAGTGTTGGGCATGTTACTTTTAAAAAGTAATTAGTTATAGTTACTAGTTACTTCTCACAAATAGTAACTGAGTTACATCATTATAAATGTAACTAATTTCCAGGAAAAGTAACTATTGTGTTACCATTATCATCGTATATATCTCACTTGTCCATTGTTCGTTACTCCATTTGTTTACCTCTCGTTACTGTGCTCTCGTCACATCCCTAGGTTGGAGAAAGGGACAGGTAAGAAAGTCGCGTGACATACATTGTGCACACGTAGGTATTTCACTATATTGTATTAGACACACTAGTTTAGGGGCAAGCTCCACCCACTGTAGTTTTTGTCATTTGCTAGTTAGTGTAGGGCAGGTAGTGCGTCACAGACACAAAGACTCTCTTTTATTTCGTGGTTTTCTTTTGGGCAGTTAGGTAAGTGGTGGGACAATAGATTGGTTTTTGTTTTGTCATTTTCTTTGATTTAGATGCCGCCTGCATCCCCTCTCCAATATCCCCACCCAGTGTTTTCTCAGTTGTCTATTATGTTTCCTTGTATGTTTACTTTGTATATATTTGTATATGCGATTCCTCATCATTTCTATTTTTGCTTCGGTAAATATTTTCCTAGACTGCACTTTATGTAAATAAACACCCATTCGCAGTACTGTTTGTATCTGCCCTTACTCCTCACCTGGTGTGTTATATGTTTGCAGATGTGTCTTTCTCCCCAATTTAATGTTACTCCCCTTTTCCCCTTGACTGACCACCTTGGGTTGTAACATTGTGAAAAAAAAAAAGGTCAAATATGTCAAATAACTTGGATTGGATTGGATGCCCCCTATATAAAATGTTATATTTGTTAAATGAATGAAATTTAAATAAAATGACTGAAGTGTGTGTGTGTATATATATATATATATATATATTAGGGCTGTCAAACATTTAATCACGATTAATTGCATACAAAATAAAAGTTTGAGTTTGCCTAATATATGTGTGTGTGTACTGTGTGTAATTATTATGTATATATAAATACAAACACATTCATAAATACACATTCAGAAATATTTACAAGTATATGTATTTATTATAAATTTATATTATATATATAAATATTTTTTTTTATATATAAATAACATATTTCTCTTAAATATATACATTAATTTGCGTGTATTTATATATGCAAACTCAAACTTTTTTTTGTATGCGATTCACGATTAATTGTCTGACAGCCTTTATATATATATAAAGCTTAATGGCACAGTTTTTTAAATATCTGACACTGATGCATCAGTCAGTCAAGCATTATAATATGACATTATGATAATTTAGCAATTAGAACTCTAGTAATTAGAATAACCATGCATGAATGCATATTTGTCATGTTGACTGAACTTATATGACTGGTGGTGGTGCTTAAGATATTGTATATAATTTGATGTTTCTATAGAAAAAGGGAAAAAAAAAACTAAAAGTAATACTGATAAGATAACAAACTATGAATTCTAAAAAACCCACCAAGGATTAAGCTGCTGGGTTCATGAAAAATAATCACATTGTCTGCGTTTGCTCGAACTGGTTTTCTTGAAATCAATACAGTGACGATAATAGGTGAGCGCCAGCCAATGAGTCTGCCATTTGCACATTAGTTCCGCCTACTACCGGAGAAACCGGTAGTTCCTAAAAGCTGAAGAACTCCAAAGGAACTCTGTTATTTTGACAGGAAAATACAGCAAAGAATATTGTTTACATGTAGCACGTCAATTCTTCATGGTATATAAGACTCTCTCGCTTTGTATCTTTTTTTGCGTGTGTGTGAGACAAAGTGACGGCTAGTCATGTGCCTTCACACTAGAGTTTACGGCTCGTCAAATACAGGTATGCTGTGTGTCCATTTAGATAAATCGAAAAATAAAATTATAATAAAATTAAAATAAATCATAGTAACGCCGCATTTTATTGTCAGTAACGGTAACGGTGTTGTAACGGGGGTAACAGCAATTTGTTTTATTATTCGTAAGTCTCAAGCGATATGTCAGTAAATATGTTAGACTTGAACTATACTTAGTATAAAATGAATACATTTTAAATCTATTACTTTTTACTAGGGATGGACATACGTTCCAGACCTGCCTGGAACTACTTTGGCTTTGCGTTTTACTGAAAATAATCGCACACCTTAGAATGTTCGTCAGCCAATCAGATTCAAGCATTCAACAGTGCAGTAGTATTAAAGCATTTTAATTAGCTTCGAGTTACCAGGAATATCTTGGTAATACATTATTTATAAGCTTTAATCTTTTTGACACAGGAGGAAGAGTTTTCTTTATTTATACAGCATACTGTATTCCATTATTCATTATATGAGAAGCATATCGATTGTGTGGAAATTCAATATGCTCCTGCCTTTTGTTTGGGCTTGTTTACATGTAAGAACCGTAAGCTAAATACAGCTGTTCACAGGTCTAGTTGAACTCAGGATTGTGGAGTATGTGCATGCATATGTGTGCTGCATGAGCTCGGCGTCCCACAGAGGAATTGGCAGGAATGCTTTTATGTCCTTGCTCTGCTCCTGGAACACAGGCATTTGAGGGAACACAAAGCACACCATCAATTTATTAATAGACATCTGTTTCTTATCACACAAGCCTAATTAGAGAGAAAGATTCCCACCAGCTCTCTCCATCCCATCTTCATCTAGAGCCTCAGCGTTCAATCTACAGCTTCTGACTCGAGCACTCTTCTTGTCTATTTATATGATAGCAATTGTGTCACGATGAATTACGTTCCATTCAGCAGATGTAATGAATGTTAAGTATTTAAATGTAACAGCTTTTCCAACAACCTCAGTGTCTAGATTTTGGCTCCTACAGAGACTCAAAATGCCCATCCACCGCAGGCCATATGGACAAACTGTCACATTAGTGTTGTTTGAGCAAAGTTTGAGCTCTTGTGTCAAGAACTGAACCTTTATTGCTGGGTTAAAGAGCATATGGGCTGGTCACAACAGTGTTGTGTTTACATGGTATAGAGGGAAAGGTGTATCAATGCACACTGAGCTCCTCAGGAAAAATCTCTCATATGTGGAAGTGATTACAAGGGAATGTTCATTTCCAAACGGACACACACATTAGAAATGTCTTTAGACGTGGTATACAATCACTGATTACTGTCTTGTTAAGGAGGTAGTAAATGTTTTCCATTCTTTAATGACGTCTTTCACTCTTACTTATATTTTAATTACTCCTTTCGGTGTTTACACCCAAACAGGCAAGTACAAACACAGTAATATTTTTTTATACAATCCAATGCAGTTACAGAGGCCACTGGTCTGTCCTGTCATTGCGGCTCCCTGAGCAAGATATTCCAGTTTGATTTATGACTGCTCCTTCACTTGAATCATCTTTCATGGGTATTCTATTAAATACATGTAATTTTTTTGGTTCCAGGATTTATTTATATTTATCTAACATGTTAGATTGTTTTTCTTTTTGTTACAGGAAGGACATTATAAACATGTCCTGGAAACCCTTTAAGCCTTTTTATTTTTGATACTTTTACGTTTTGACTTTTACATAAGGTTTTCATCATTTTACCATCATACTAGACCTGGAATTGAAATCATAAACATGAAAAACCATTATAACCATTACAAAATATTATTAACTACACTGTATGTTAATAAAACATTGTAATAAACATAAACCCATTTCAATAGTTTTAGTGTGAAAATGATTTCTACATATGTTATATAAATTTTGTGTAAAAAGGGTAAAACATATATAAAGGCAATAAAACTATTATTTCATTTATTTAATCTTAAAACTTGTTAGTAAATGCTGAAATTATCATTATTAATTCAGTAAAAGCTGTAGTTCATGTTAACTAATAATTTATGTTGTTGAAACAAACCTTACTGTAAAGTGTTACCAAATCGTGCAAAAAATAACAATAATACAATAAGTACAATAAATTATAAACTAAACAGTAAATTATTGTTATATCCACTGTATGATTTTTACTGTACATACTGTATGATATCACAGTATGTCCACTGTTGTGCACTGTTACTACACAAACTTAAACTAGTAAGAGACTGTCAAACGTTCCCTACCTTTGTGAAAAAGTACACTTTAGCATAATTTTAAGAAGAGTACTTATTACGGTAATAACATATTTTAAAAGAATATACACTGTTAAAAATAAAGGTGCTTTAAAAGGTTCTTCACAGCAATGCCTTAGAAGAACCATTTTTTTGGTTTCACAAAGAACCATTCAGTCAAAGGTTCTTTAAAGATCCATCTCTTTCTTACCTTTTTATAATCTAAAGAACCTTCTTTCACCACAAAGAACCTTTTGTGAAACAGAAAGGTTCTTCAGATGTTACAGGTTCTTTATGGAACATAAAAGGTTCTTCTATGGCATTGTGAAGCACCTTTATTTTTAACAGTGTACAGTATTTAAGTGCGAACTGAAAGTAATGTTTTCAGACACTTAATTGTTTGTTATTTACAGTTAAATAAAAACATTAGTTTAAATTTATATTATATATCATATAAATTTAACATGTATACTACATATATCATGTAACTAGCTGAAATTAATGCTTTTTTGCGCCAATTATGTCAGAATTAGTTACATATTTACATTATATTTACATTTAGTCATTTTGCAGACTCTTTTGTCCAAAGCGACTTACAAATGAGGACAATGGAAGCAACAAAATCAACAAAATAGCAATGATATGTAGGTGCTATGACAAGTCTCAGTTAGCTTAAGGCAGTAAGTGAGTGCTAGAGTTAGAGGGTCAAATAAATATGGAAAAGATGTGTTTTTAGCCAATTCCTGAAGATGGCTAAAGACTCAGCTGCTCGGATTGAGTTGGGCAGGTCATTCCACCAGGAGGGAACATTTAAGTTAAAAGTCAATGAAAGTGATTTTGTGCATCTTTGGGATGGCACAATAATGCGCCGTTCACTTGCAGAACGCAAGCTTCTAGAGGGCACATAAGTCTGGAGTAAAGAGTCTAGGTAAAGAGGTCCAGAGCAAGTGCAAGTTGATTACCAGAGGTGTGGTGTGCATTCTTTTCTTGCTTAATTTTAAAAGTTTGATGGAATTGGATGGAAGACCTGCCAAGAGAGCACTGCAATAGTCCAGCCTGGACAGAACAAGAGATCGAACAAGCTGTTGTGAAGCATGTTCCAAAAGAAAGAGCCTGATTTTCTTGATGTTGAATAAAGCAAATCTGCAGGACCGGGCAGTTTTAGCAATGTCTGAGAAAGTCAGTTGATCGTCAATTACAACTCGAAGGTTTCTGGCTGTTTTTGAAAGAGTTATGGTTGATGTGCCTAACTGGATGGTGAAATTGTAATGAAACGATGGGTTTGATGGAAACACAAGCAGTTCTGTCTTGGCAAGGTTGAGTTGAAGGTGATGGTCCTTCATTCAGCAAGAAATGCCTGTTAGACAAGTTGAATTCCGAGCAGCTATTATCAGATCATCAGGATGGAATAAAAGTTAGAGTTGAGTCTCAACAGCATAGCAGTGATATAAAAAGCCATGTTTCTGAATGACAGAACCTAGTGATGCCATGTAGACAGAGAAGAGAAGTGGACCAAGAACTGAGTCCTGAGGCACCCCAGTGGTTAGATGTTGCGACTTGGACACTTCACCTCTGCAAGATACCTTGAAGGACCTATCTGAGAGGTAAGACTCAAACCACTGGAGTGCGGTTCCTGAGATGCCCTTTGCTGATAGGGTTAAGGGGAGGATCTGGTGGTAACTGTGTCAAAACCAGCAGACAGATCCAGCAAGATAAGTATTGAAGATCTGGAATCTGCTCTTGCCAGTTATGATAGTATGTCCTTTTAGCAGTTATGATGTTAGAAGTATATGTAAGGAAGAGAGGAGTGACCGATACACATCAAGGTCAGTAGGACTTTTTGATTTGCACCAAACCTATAACCTATAACCTATTTATTTGTAATTTCATAATTACATCTATTGTCTTTGAAATATGGTTAAAGTGTAGTGAAGAAAGTATTGAGAAGTAATTATGGTAAACTAAAATACACTGTGTCATTTCTGTTGAAAAGTGTATGTTGTGTATTTAAATATATTTTCAATCACACATTTAAACTTTAAAAGTAATACTGAGTAACACAATACAGTTCACATTATAATCAAGTACTGTACCTGTGTTTAGTATGCTAACACATCAAATAAGTGCACTTCTTTAAAGATTAATTACTTTTAAAAAAAATATTTGACATTATTACAAATTGCACTATTTACAAGTGTACTTATGAGTGTTAAGAAACACATTCAATACACACCTTTTCTCACAAGGGCATAGCTGAAGAAACACCCATATTCATTTGGCAATAACTGAGTGAATGAGAAGCACTGGCTTCATTACAAAATAATACTTCACATAAAAACGAATCTGACACTCATTCAACTCCACGTCCCCGCTAACAAGCATACATATGCAAACTTGCCCTCTAACTAATCACCTGTGTGTTTCTCTGAAGTACTGACCCTCGCTCAACCTCAATTAACATTCAAACAGCGGCATTTGTTCAATGCATAAATCAGTTTGAGAGCTCATTCATACCTTCTTGCCCTTACACGAACTCTCTCACATGTGGGCAGGTTTCCAAAGCCATGTGTATACATGCTAATGTTCTTGACCCAGCTGACCTGTGAATAGGTTTTGTCTGTCTTTTTTCTCAGCACAAAGCACACCCAGAAACTGTACATGTCCACACTGGCTCTATCTCTCCACGGGACAGCTGCTCTCTACAGCGCCAGTCTCACCATTCAGCATAGCAGCCGCCGACAACACAACACGATACAGACCGCACTGTAAATACCACTGAGATGTAAAAGCAGACAGTATAACCTCATAAAAAACTCACCTCACCAGACAAATGCAATGATTTATGAAAATGCTAATATCATGGCTCCTATATATATATATATATATATATATATATATATATATATATAGCAGAACCACACGCATGCATCGTGGTACTCTTGTGAACGCGCATCAAAGACTGACGCGGAAGAGAAGAAATTGTTGTATAAAGTCTTATTTTTTTCTTCTTTGCGCACAAAAAGTATTCTCTTAGCTTTGTAACATTACGGTTGAACCACTGATGTCACATGGACTATTTCAACAATGTTCTTACTACCTTTTTGGGCCTTAAATGTATCAGTTGTGTTGCTGCCTGTTTATGCATCAGGAACTTCTAGTTTTTCATCAAAAATATCTTAATCTGAGTTCCAAAGATGAACAAATGTCTGGAATGACATGAGGGTGAGTAATTAATGACAGAATTTTCATTTTTGACTTCAGTTTAATGCTGTTAAACTGAAATATCCACAAAATTAAAAACAATATTGAAATAAAAATGTACCTTTCAATCAGATGCACGTGTTCCTTCCTAGGGTTTTATTTTATTTATTTATTTATTTATTTCAGAATCATTATTTTTAATATTAATATATTATAGAATGTATATATATATTATATTAATGTTAATCCCTTATTTATTATTTTATTTATTTATTTATTTCACAGTTATGAATGTAAGCCTGTTGTAATGTTGTTGGTTTACATAATCAAAATTGTGTAATTATTGCTGTCATGTCCCCACCTTTGTTGACATCAAACCTACACCCTTGCACTCACCCTTGTCAGTTTAATACCCTGTAGTATAATATACTTTAAACATCCACTGAAATACCAAGAACACCAAACAGTTAAAAGTTAGTTCGGAAAAAGTATGTGTATGGTATTCCATATCATGAAAAGTCAAGGTTAAGGTGAGATATAGTTTCTGTTTCCCTCACCCATGACCTACTGATAAGGTCTGGGGTATGTGAACGCTCTTTCTCCACAGACCCATATGTCCTCTTTCCTTTAACTCTTTCACTAACACTTGTACTCTCACTGACCTTCTTTGTCTCTCTCTCTCTCTCACACACACACACGTCTGGTCAGCTATCCTTGTAGGGGCTCTCCATAGGCGTAATGGTTTTTAGACTGTAGAAACTATAATATTTAAAGCTGTACTTATCTTTCTCTTACTCTAATACTATAAATGTTCATTTTGTAATTTCAGATTCATTGAATTGCAACTCGGCTTTCTAAGATGGAATAGGAGAAAGTATTTTAATATCGAAAAAGCGATAAAACAGCACTACATAGCTAATTGTCTGTCACACATTCCACACGAACAATTTGCAATAATGTAGTGTAAAAGCTGTACTCCTATTTTCGCATAACGTTAGATTGGGTGACTGAGGTTAACCAAGGGCCAAAATTAAAACTTGTTAAAATTTTATGGAACTATGTATCACTTGGAAAATTTAAGTAACTGACATTCTTCATTCTTTCAACTTTCTAAAGTAATGATTTGTGGATTACTGACATGCATTCTTTGAAGTGCTTTCACTGTATACATTTATGATTTCTCACAGATTCTGCAAGGATTATGTAAACATATGAACAAAATTAACAAAATATTATTTTTACTCATTTATTAAAAAGGTTACACACTATTTTAAAGTGTCCTTGTTACAGTGTATTCATACATTGAATGATATTAATTAACTCATTTTGACAAGGTAAAAAGGGTGTTGTTTTTAACCAAAGCATATTATAGACTTTGCATTAAGACCCTAAAGAATCATATCAACTTGTCGAAAATGAGCATCCGATGACCCCTTTAAAATTTTAAACAGAATGAAGATGTGTACATTTTGCCTAAATGTCATATCTTTTCATTTAGTACTGCCCTTCAGAAGTTACAGAAGACAAAATCAGATAAATTTACCCTGATCTTCAAATTCAAAATGTTTTCACCTCCTGGCTGTTAATGCACTGTGTTTCCTTCTGGAGCATCAGTGAGCATTTGAACCTTCTGTAATGGTTGCATATGAGTCCCTCAGTTGTCCTCAGTGTGAAAAGATGAATCTCAAAATCATACAGTCATTGTTGGAAAGGTTTCTAAATTAAAAATAACAAGCATATTGTACTATCCCTTTTATTTTGGTAAAATATTTAACATTTTGCAGATTCTACAACTGTAATGTAAACTTTTGACCTCAACTGTACATGTAGGGTTTGGTTTAGGATTAGTTGCATGTAATTATGCATAATTTATTGTTACTACTAGAGTAAGCACATGTAACATGTAACAAAGACACTATAAAACAAAGTATTCTGCTAAAACAGCAAACAGTTTTAAGTTAAAAAGGTTATCAGTCCACATCTAGTGTTTCTCAGCCTTCAGAACAGGCAGCTGGAATGTGTGTTATGGTGGCAGCTGGCAGTAAATACATGGACATGCATGTGGATCTCATGAGCTGAAATTCAACACAACACACAATCACAGTCCTGTCAGTCCCTGTCAAAGCCTCAATGACAAGACTTCACTTCTGTGTGTGCCTTCAAGCATACTTGCTGAATATGTCAGGTTGATTACATACACCCCCCTTCTACTGCAAAAACCCACCCCAGGTCAAAGCCAGCGGTATGGAGTGGCCATTGGTGGAGTTTGAGCCATGCTTTGCTATGCCGCATATTCCAAGTGTGCCTTTAGCATGTTACTGTTACACACACACACAGAGTCCAAACCTGGTTTCTCCTGTCAGCACTCAGCAGCTCTGAGGTTTCCATTCCCGGAGATCCATGAGGTGGAGACAGAAGGAAAAAAAGAGAAAAAGGAAATGTGAAAGAAGAAGAAAAGAAGAAAGCAAACTAGTTTGTGTAGGGAAGTAAAAATCAAGGACATGCAGAGCGAGTAGTATGGAATGTCTAGGTAAAAGGTATACTGTATTAATGTGTTACTTGCTGCTTGTAATTAATTGTGAAATTTACTACCGATTTTAAAGTAAAAATTGTTTCTACACCAGATGCTTTCTTTCAGTGCAGATGAATTAAAATATGACGCACATGCTGTGAAATCTACACTTGTGGCTATCAGAGCAGACCTAAAAGATGAAGTGGGACCTTTTTGGATGGTAAAATACTTTCTTCTATACCAGCTTACTACGCAGATACAATTATAAGCCGAGGCTGATTCCCCACGAAAATACAAAAACTGTCTCACAGTTATGTGCTATCAAAACACTGCCTGACACAACAGCATTGACTCAGTCAAAAAAGTGCACTCTTCAGCTTAATAGCAACACACCTGCATAAAGTACAGTAAATGATCTCATAATTAGGTTGCTGAAAAAATAGCATTATAAGGTGATTCCCTCTTACCTAGTCATTGAGTGTTCATTTCATATGAGGTTTGCTGACCATGCAGGATACAGCAGCAGTGAACCTGACACTCACACACACAACCTATACACACTCAGACCACACATGAAGATTACAGCAAAGTATCGCACTAAAAGTACTAGGACTCTTTAGTCATGCTTTAAATGTATAAAATTCAGTGACTAACAGGGAAGAGAAGAATTGTCGATTGATCTTTGCATACAAAAAGTATTCTTGTAGCTTCATAAAATTAATATTGAACCACTTATGTCATATGGGCTATTTCAATGATCTCCTTACTACCTTTTTGGCCCTTGAACATGTTAGTTGCATTACAGAGTCAGAAAGCTCTCGAATTGAATCAAAAATATCTTAATTTTTGTTCTATAGATGAACGAAGGTCTTAAAAGGTTTGGAACGACATGAGGGTGAGTAATTCATGACAGAATTTTCATTTTTGGGTGAACTATCCCTTTAACTTCCCTTCTCCTTTGCAACCACATCTTTCCCTTAGGGCAACCTGTCACTCACATAAGAACGCAGCAGTAAAGAAAAATAAAAGTCCCACCCCTAAATTGTTTCACTGCATGGTATGATAATTACAATTTTAATTACATATCAAATTTTATAATAGCTTTGGATCCAAGTAAGTCAATTGTAGTCAGATAGCAAGCACATACCGTACACACACCGAGACACCCACACCCACGCAGAACCTGATTTTACCAAGTACGACATGTTCCTGGATCAACATCTTTGTTGACCCTGGAACAACAAGGTGATTAACCAATCAGATTTGAAAAAAACAGTTTACAGTTTTTGTGAAGTTTAGGCTTACAATCAGTGTTTGGTGCTTGTACATCAGCGTTATTCATCTATCACTTCCTCTGATTTTAGGGATTACTCATGGGTAAGGTTAGGTTTAGGTGTAAGGATGTGGTCAAGATAAAATTTTTGGATTAAAATGTTGTTCCAGGGTCAACAAAATATGTTGACCCTGGAACACATCAAACTCAGCAAAATCAGGATGTGCCACACCCACATAGACCCTCCAGTACATTCAGCCAGCTGGCAACATAATCTTTTCCACTCCAAAAATGCCATATGTCTAAACTTTTGTCCATCCACACCAGTAGCACATTATAGCAGAACAACTCATGACCATGCAAAGCAGATCCAGAATGACTTATGAACCCGGCAAGAGGTTCCCACCCACCACTGATCATGACATTTCTTGGCCACCTTTGGCTTTTCTGTTCACTGGGGACCTATTTTTGTTTTCAGAATCATTGACTGACTAACCTGCCGTGACATTTGTAACTTTTTCATGTTCTTTAAAGTTCTCTTTTTGAAAAAGAGGAACACTTCCTGAATACGCTGCCAATAATATGTTGCATGTTTTAGAGAAATGAGAGCAGCATACTGTGAGAAGAGCATGAAATGTTTTTTTTTTTTGTTTTGTTTTGTTTTTTCATACAATTCTGTGAAGTACAGAAAATGCTAACATTTCTAAGCAATTAAATAATTATTATTGATGGGTCAATAGGGTGCCTATAGGGTGACTTCCAACCCTCACAATACTCAAAAATTTTGGTCTTTATTTCCCATTCGCTTTATGTCATGTCATAAATAGACACTCAAGTACTATAGAAACATATTAGCTGAGCTCCCACACATTTTTTTTAGATACTTATGGGTCATTATTCGAAGCATAAATCATAAGACATGTCCACCCTGTCATGGACAGACAGAGTGTAACGGCCAAAACTATGCATTTGCATGCATTACATTATTGTGCAGTGTGCCCTTTAAAAGACTGATCATTTCACGTATAATGTGCGCTATGTGGTCATGACGCAGAAGGACTACGTGCCTGAGAACCACTATGGATGAAGCTCGCTCTGTCTTCTTGTTATTATTTTCATCTTTGCTTTTGTTTGTAACGCCCTGAAAGAGTTAATCTCTCATGTATGAGAGGAGTGTGTTGCCGTGTACTAGCCATTAAATATGTGGGACACACCTCTTCGTCTTCCATCTCTTTCATTCCATTAACTTAACGAGTTATCCGGTTCAAAGCGTTACAAGTGCTGCTTGAAAGTTTGTGAACCCTTTAGAATTTCCTACATTTTTGCATAATACAAAACATCATCAGTTTTTCAAATAAGTCCTGAAAGTTGACAAAGAGAACCCAATCAAGTATAGAAACACTTGAACCTTGTGATATTGGTGGGTTTCCTCCTAAGAACTGCTTGCTTCAGGTCCTTCCACAACATTTTAATTGGATTAAGGTCCGGGCTTTGACTCAGGCATTCCAAATCATTAACCTTGTTTTTCTTTAACCATTCTTTGGTATAATGACTTGTGTGCTTGTGGTCGTTGTCTTGCTGCATGACCCGCTTTCTTCTAAGATTCTGACATTTTCCTTTTGAAATTTGCTGGAATAATTCAGAATTCATTGTTCCATCAATGATGGCAAGCCATTCTGGACAAGATGCAGTAAAGCAGTCCCAAACCATGATACTACCACCACCATGTTTCACAGATGGAATAAGGCTCTTCTGCTGGAATGAAGTGTTTTTCTTTTTCCATTTGGCTTTCTCCTTGCAACTCTGCCATTCATACCATGGTTGTTCTGTGTTCTCCTGATGATGGACTCATAAACATTAATATTAACCAACGTGAGAAAGGCAACCTTGCAGACTATTACAAGTCTTGCTTTGGAGTGATCTTTGTTGGTCGATCACTCCTAGAAAGGGTAATAGTGGTCTTGAATTTCCTCCATTTGTAAACAGTCTGCCTGACTATTAAAATTTATGGGGTCCAAACTTTTTAGAGATGGTTTTGTAACCTTTTCGAGCAACAACAACTCTTTTTCTGAGGTTCTCAGAGATCTGATTTGTTCATGCCATGATTCACTTCCACAAACATGATCAGACTTTGATAGATTCCTGTTCTTTAATTAAAACAGGGCATACACTGGCACCTGATAGTCATTCTATTGATTGATAACACATCTACACAAATGGACTCTAATTTCACCTTAAAATTAACTGCTAATCCTAGAGATTCACATACTTTTGCAACTCACAAATATTTAACACTGGACCATTTTTCTCAATAAATAAATGACAAACTATATATTTTCATCTCATTTGTTTCATTCGGTTCTCTTTGTCAACTTTCAGGACTTGTGTGAAAATCTGATTAACTTTTTGGTCATATTTATGCAGAAATACGTAAAATTCTAAAGGATTCACAAACTTTTAGGCAACACTGTATATATTACTGTTAAATACATTTTCATTGCAATATTAAGATTTAAATTATATTTTCTGAAAGGTATAATGTCCCTTTCTTAAACAGAGTTATTTGTTTGGTTTAAAATTATAAATACATAAAAGATTGTATGTTTTTTTTTTTTTTTTTTAAAGAAACTCATACAATTCGCGCATGTATTTTTTTGAATCCCCCAAACTGAGTAATCTCTAATTTAACAAAGTATTAATAGGAGAACAAAACATTTTATGATTTGACTTTATTCTACTCTCTTTCATTTTCAATGAGCAGTGCATGGGACATAGCAAAATAACATGCATCATCCTACAAAAAACTTCTAGAAAATGTATCTAAAGAGCCAAGTCAAGTCAAGTCAAGTCACCTTTATTTATATACCGCCTTTAACAATACAGAATTGTGACAAGGCGGCTGTACAGTATTAGATAGGAAACAGTACATCAACAATGCCAAAGGCAACAGTAAACACTCACATTTTAGGTAAAGGTAGTTAATCAAAAACAATAAAATAAAATGCAATATTGTGTTGAGAGAAAGTGTCCCCAACTAAGCAAGCCAGAGGCGACAGCGGCAAGGAACCAAAACTCCATCGGTGACAAATGGAGAAAAAAACCTTGGGAGAAACCAGGCTCAGTCGGGGGGCCAGTTCTCCTCTGGCCAAAGGTCCCGTGGTCTTGTGCCGACAGCCGTCTAGGTGACGAGGTCTTCACTGTGGATCCGTCTCTGGGGCTCATCTAGTTGATGTGGACTCCGATGACATTCAGGGCTGTAGAGGTCGTCACTAGGTGCTGATCCACCATCTGGGCTGGGTTCGGACTGGATCCGGGGGACTGCAGTGACCATCTGATCTGGATACGGACTGGATCTGGTGGTTAATGTGACCTCGGGATAAGAGAGAAACAGACTAATATTAGCGTAGATGCCATTCTTCTGACGATGCACTGAGTACATCGGGTGTTATGGGAAGTGTTCCCGGTTCCGGTTAACCTAATTAATGCAGCCTAACAATCCTTTAACGGATTTGAATTATAAGAATATGTTGATGTGTTATGTGTAAGCAAGGTTAAAGAGATGGGTCTTTAATCTAGATTTAAACTGACAGAGTGTGTCTGCGTCCCGAACATTGTAGGGTAGATTGTTCCAGAGTTTGGGCGCTAGATAAGAAAATGATCTCCCGCCCGCGGTTGATTTTGATATTCTAGGTATTATCAAATTGCCAGAGTTTTGAGAACGCAGCGGACGTGAGGGACTATAATGTGATAGGAGCTCGCTCAGGTACTGAGGAGCTAAACCATTAAGGGCTTTGTAAGTAATTAGCAAGATTTTAAAATCTATACGATGTTTAATAGGGAGCCAGTGCAGTGTAGACAGAACCGGGCTAATATGATCATACTTTTTGGTTCTAGTAAGAACTCTAGCTGCTGCATTTTGGACCAGCTGGAGTTTGTTTATTAAGCGAGCAGAACAACCACCCAATAAAGCATTACAATAATCTAACCGTGAGGTCATAAATGCATGAATTAATGTTTCAGCATTTGACATTGATAGCATAGGTCGTAGTTTAGATATATTTTTGAGATGGAAAAATGCAGTTTTGCAAATACTAGAGATGTGGTTTTCAAAGGAAAGATTACCATCAAATAGCACACCTAGGTTCCTAACTGATGACGAAGAATTGACAGAGCAGCCATCCAGTATTAGACAGTGTTGTAGGTTATTACACGCTGAGGTTTTAGGCCCAATAATTAACACCTCTGTTTTTTCAGAATTTAGCAGTAAGAAATTACTTGTCATCCAATTTTTTAACTCAACTACACAATCCATTAGTTTTTCAAATTGGTACGTTTCGCCGGGCCGCGAAGAAATATAGAGCTGGGTATCATCAGCGTAGCAGTGAAAGCTAACACCATATTTCCTGATGATATCACCCAGGGGTAACATGTAAAGCGTAAAGAGTAATGGCCCTAGTACTGAGCCTTGCGGTACTCCATACTGCACTTGTGATCGATATGGTACCTTTTCATTTACTACCACGAATTGATGGCGGTCAGATAGGTACGATTTGAACCATGCCAATGCACTACCACTAATGCCAACATAATTCTCAAGTCTATTCAAGAGAATGTTGTGGTCAACAGTATCAAACGCAGCACTAAGATCCAGTAGCACTAACAGAGAGATACAACCACGATCAGATGACAAGAGTAGATCATTTGTAACTCTAATAAGAGCAGTCTCAGTACTATGGTATGGTCTAAAACCTGACTGAAAATCCTCACAGATATCATATTTCTGTAGGAAGGAAGATAATTGTGAGGATACAACCTTTTCTAATATCTTTGATAGAAATGGGAGATTCGAGATAGGTCTGTAATTAGTCAATTCGTTGGGGTCAAGTTGTGGTTTTTTAATTAGAGGCTTAATAGCAGCCAGTTTGAAGGTTTTGGGGACATATCCTAATGACAGTGATGAATTAATAATATTTAGCAGAGGATCTATGAGATCTGGAAGCAAGTCTTTTAGTAGCCTAGATGGAATAGGGTCTAGCATACAAGTTGTTGGTTTAGATGATTTAACAAGTTTATACAATTCTTCCTGACCTATAGTAGAGAATGAGTGGAATTGTTCCCCAGGAAATCTATAGCGCACTATCTGATGCGACACTGTAATTGACGGCTGCATGGTGATAATTTTGTCTCTAATTGTATCGATCTTAAAAGTAAAGTAGTTCATGAAGTCATTACTGCTATGCTGATGGGCACAGTCAGTGCCTGTTGGTTCTTTATTTTTTGTTAACTTAGCCACTGTATTGAATAAATACCTAGGGTTATGTTTGTTTTCTTCTAAAAGAGTCGAAAAGTAATCAGATCTGGCCGATTTTAACGCTTTTCTGTACGATAGGGTACATTCCCGCCAAGCAGTACGAAAAACCTCTAATTTTGTTTTCCTCCAGCTGCGCTCCATTTTCCGGGCTGCTCTCTTTAGGGCGCGAGTGTGCTCGTTATACCACGGGGTCGGACAAGTAATGCTTTTGTTATGAATATAAAAACTTAATATAATAGTTTTTATATTCATAAATGAAGTGCAGATTAAGGGGTGGTAATATTATGATAAGATCCCCTTACTACGTCACATGGGGAACGAAATCGGACGCACTCATTTTTCGCATGCTTGCAGAAAAACGCTTGCCAAACAGTAGTCACTGGGTTGTCTTTTTTCACATTTTCTGGGTTGGTAGATGCACTAGGGACGTTATTTTAGCACTTAATCATGGAAGAAGTCACATTTTCATGTCACCTTTAAAACAATGACAGCATGCCATTGGTCAAACTATTTTTTAGGTGTTACCATCAGGAAGTATAAAGACAGTAGAAAGATAGAGCCAAAATCTGTCCATTTTAGGAAACTGAAAAAGAAAAGGGAAAGTATAGTCACCCTGAGATTTGGGATCAGACAATAACTGGCAGACCTCCCACAACTGAGGAACCCCTAGTGGTTGAAGACTCCTGCTCAAGATAATAAAATAGAATCAAAAACTTTTTCACCTCCTTTGAAGGAATACATGAGCACTACAGAACATCTCATAAAGCAAGAGGTGCATCTGGGACACGACCTAGAGTGTGAAGGTGTTGAAAAGGTCTCTTGTGCCAAATCCTTCCAGCCTTACAATGAACAAGAGCTATTAGAGAGACAGATAAGACATGAAGGGATCATTTGCTGGTCCTGCCAGCCAAAATATACTGGCTAACTGTCCACGTATTCAAAGCATACAACAATACTTGCTTGATTTATGAATTCCCGGTATTTCTGAGTTCTCGTTCCAACTTTTAACATGTTTTGTTTGATAATAGGTTAATATAATTCATATCATCTCTCTTTATAGTTAGGCAGGCACAGACAATGGCGATGACTTTTTGACAAGCCTCAGGGTTTAGGGCAAAAATTAGCATCACAATAGCGACAGCTTTCCAGCAACAGAATGAGATTTTCCAACCACAAAATAAACACCCTGTGGAGAAAAACACATAAAGAGACGATATAAATAAATACGAAATGTTCAAACAAATTTGTTAGTGAGCCTCAAATGCCACGTCCCGAGGGCAGAGAGAAGTGAATAAGAGCTACAATGCAAATATTGTTCAACTATCAGGGTGTGCTGTCATAAATAGCAATGAAAATGTATGTCAAGAATGAGAGCCTTTTCTTAAAACTCAACAAGGCATTATGATTTGTGATGCTTAATATTCTAGTTTCCTTCTATACTTTATATATACAGTGATATACAGTACAGTCCACTAATATTGGCACCCTTGGTAAATATGAGCAAAGACGGCTATGAAAATAAATTTGCTTTATGTATCTTTTTGATCTTACATTCAAAAAATTCACAAAATGCTAACCTTTCACTGAATTAAAACAATTAAAAGTGGGGGGAAACTTACATTATGAAATAAATGTTTTTCTCCAATGCATGGTGGGCACAATTATTGACACCCTGAGAAATTATAATGAGTAAAATATCTCTGAAGTATATTCCCATTCATATTTGCATTTATTTAGCACACTAGAATGACTAGGAGTATGATATTGTCCAGCCATGACTTCCTGTTTCACAGGATTATAAATATGAGGAGCACAAAGGCCAAATTCCCTTAACCATCCATCACAGGGAATAAAACCAAATAATATTGTTCTGATGTGCAGAACAAGATTTTAGAGCTTCACAAATTAGAAAGTGGCTGTAAGGAATGAGCTAAAGCATTGAAAATCCCAATTTCCATCATTAGGACAATAATTAAGAATTCCAATCAACTAAAGTTGTTACAAATCTGCCTGGAAAAGGATGTGTGTCCTTATCGTTCTAATGGATGGTGAGGAGGACAGTTTAAGTGTCCAAAGACTCTCCAAGGATCACAGGAGAACTACAGAGATTAGTTGATTCTTGGGGTCAAAAGACTAAAAAAAAAATTCAAACAGCCCCTACATCAACACATGTTGTTCAGGAGGATTTTAAGAAAAATCCTCCTTAATCATCCAAAAACAAACTCCAGCATATTCAGTTGTCAGACACGACTTGAATTTCAAATGGGACTGGCTTCTGTGGTCAGCTGAAACTAAAAAAAGAGCTTTCTGGCAGCAAACCCACCAGATGGGTTTGGTACAAAAAGTACCCCATGTCCACGGTTAAATATACTGCTGGATCTCTCATGTTGTTGGCTGTCAGGGGTCCTGGACATCTTGTTCAGATACATGGCATCATGGATTCTAGCAAATACCAACAGATGAAAAATCTAAATCTGACTGCATCTGTTAGAAGTTCTATAATGAGCTGTGGTTGGATTTTCCATCAGGACAATAATCCAAATCAAACATCAAAATTAACACAAAAATGTGTCACTGAGCATAAAATGAAGCTTCTGCCATGGCCGTCGCAGTTGCCTGACCTGAACCCTATAGAAAATGCGTGAGGTGAACTGAAGAGAAGAAGCACCAGCATGGAGCTGGTAAACTGAAGGATCTGGAGTGTTTCTGTATGAAGGAATGGTCTCTGATCTCTTGTCAGGTGTTCTCTAAACTCTTCAGGCATTAAAGGAGAAAACTCAGAGCTGTTATCTTGAATAAAGGACGTTGCAATAATTGGGTGCCAATAATTGTGGTCAACATGAAGTAGAGAAAAACATTTATTTCATAATGAGATTTTCCCCCTGCTTTCCATTGTTTTATTTCAATGATAGGTTAGAATTTTGTGAATTTTTTGAACGAAAGATTAAAAGGATAAACAAAGCAGATTTATTTTCACAGCCACCTTTGCTCATATTTACCAAGGGTGCTAATATTAGTGGAGGGCACTGTATGACCATTATTTATATATATTGTCAATGTACAACCAATGTAACTTTAACGCCACATATTTTGGAGTGAAACTGAATATTGAACAAGAACAAATGTGGCAGGACATTCATCCATTGACTGGACAATAAAAAGCAGGGCTGGGTTTTGGATTCGATTCTCATTCGCAAGCTTGCAATTCGATTACCAATTTGGTTCGATTCGATTCAATATTGATTATTTTGGATATACATCTCACAAAATTTAGTCGCACCGGCAGAAAAAATGGTCACAGTCTGGAGCTCTGGAAGGAGATGATCAGTTCACATGTGCTACGCGCTGATGCGTCTGTTGATTGAGGTTCTCCAGCAATCTGCCGCTCCGCATTAAACAGCACCAAAATGGAATTTATTGTTAGAATACTGCAATACAATGGACAGAATTTGAAATCTGAATATCGGATGTTCCATCCATTAACTGAAAACAGGCTAGACTAATCGATTCTTGGGATTTAAGAATCGATATTGTTTTGTAAAAATGAGATTCATTTAAAATCGAGATATCGATATTTTATACCCAACCCTAATAAAAAGTGTATGTTGCATACCAGAATGACAGCAAACATCTCTTATAGCATTATCTAATAGCCTGTGCAGCTGTTTGAGAGGAAGAGGAACTTATTTGCATTATGATGAACGAACAGTTTTTTCTTTGGCATAACATGCAACAATTCCCAATAAGACCAGTGAATGTGCATTAAAGGAGAAGTCCACTTCCAAAACAAAGATTCACATATAATGTACTCACCCCCTTGTCATCCAAGATGTTCATGTCTTTCTTTCCTTAAGTCGTAAAGAAATTATGTTTTTTGAGGAAAACATTTCTGCTCTGCATTGGAAAGGAGAAAAATGCTGAAATGTTTTCCTCAAAAACCAGAATTTCTTTACGACTGAAGAAAGAAAGACATGAACATCTTGGATGACAAGGGGGTGAGCACATTATATGTGAATCTTTGTATTGGAAGTGGACTTCTCCTTTTACGAAAGTAAGGCCTAATTCATGTCGGTTTAGCCATCAAAGCTTTATTATTCATCACATGTTTTCTATAAAAGGACCTTTATACTTTAACACCCAGCAGTCAGTCTGTTCATGCTGTACAGTACAGTTCCTGGCTCAGTTTACAATACAGCTTTGTGCAACAGCAACAGACAAGATCTCCAGATCTGCTTGTGCTCGAGTTTGTTTCCCTCAGTTTTTCACCACTTTTCCTCTGTATATTCCTCTCAGTCAGCATAGCCAAACAATGTGGCAGTTATTATAGGCGTCTCTCAGTCACAGTCAAGTTTGCGGTAATCAGAGCGATAAGACCCCAGACTTCAGCAAACTGAGTTTGAGAGCCTTAACGAGACCCTGAATTCATTACCGGTGTTTGGTTTTATCTTTCAGCCAGTCCTCAGCTGTCTTGTACAAGAATGCCACCACACTTGTTTCCTGTAGTGATGGAGGCACTGGGTTTTATTTAGCTTCTCTAAACCAGCAGGAGCAACTTACGTAAGCTGCAGCTGGGATTTAAACACCAGCACCTGAGAATACCTCACGAGAGCGGGAATGCAGTCCTGTAACTCAAGCAAAAGAAATAAAGTGCAGCTGGATGAAACTCTGTGTTTATTTTGACAGTTTGTAAACTGGTGAGGGTTCATATTTTGGCCTTGCATGGAAATACACTGCAACGGCTTTTGATACTCAATGGAAAGTCAGAGCTGCTCGCACTAGACCAGGCTGGGGCAGGTTTGAGGTGCCCCTCGGCTCTTTTTTGACATGTCAGGAAAGGTTCATCCTAAAGTTTGGACAGGTCACATTAAACAGGCTATCGTCAGTGCTTCACATCAAAGAGCCGTCATGCACCTCTCTGAAAACCTTCACAGGCTCTCGCAGGCTTTCAGCGCTGCCCCAGAGGTTCATTACCCCGTCCAGCACATCAAAGAACAGCCATTTCAAAGTGCAACTTTTCACCAGCTCGAAGATGAAAAAAGTCAAATAAGCGCAGATAATGCTGATTGATGAACTAAGCCTGTTTTGAGTTCTTGCAGATTAGTTCTTTTAAATCACATGACCTAAAGTTTGATATTACAGAGTTTTGGTGATAGAAGAGTAGAGCTGGTATATTTTGGTCATGGCGGCGTCTGCAGCTACATTATTAGTGTTATGAATAGAGTGCTATTTGTGTTTGTGAAACTGAGACCTCAGCCATTATGACTGCCTGAATGTGTGTCTTTGTGTGAGATGTGTAACAGCAACTAATAATACTACTGTTTACTGTGGTAGTCTCACAAAGAAACTATTTTTACGTACAAGGAAGCAAGATATACAGCGAGTCATCCAAAATCAATCCAAAAAAGGCAGATGTGGTAATGCAATGCTAATCGCTTCAACAGGAAGAGAAAAAGAAAAGACGATTTACACACCAGCAACAATAATACATAATAGAGAACATTATATCCTTTTTTTTTTTTTTGATGGATTCTAACTTACATTTGGGTGCTCTCGTGTTCATAGAAATCCATGTTAAAACTGGGTAAAAAGATCGACTTAAGTAATTAAACTGAAACTTTTTCAATATAAGTAAATATTAAATCTGCACAGGGTTAAGCTGTACTGTTGTTGGCATAATTTGCTTACGTTAAAATACTGTGTGTTAAATAAAAAAATAATGTGTTAAAATAATGTGAGGTCTTATTTTGTAGACAAAATGCTGCAAACTTCGCCCGATCGGGAGCAGTATATATGTGCCCTCATCTGTTTTCAGTGCTGCTAACTTTACGTCACATCATGTCATCTAACCTCTCATTAAACTGTGACAAGTGAGTTACTGCAAAAGGACAATGTAAAGCAGAGGTGTCAAACTCAGTTCCTAGAAAGCCACAGCTCTGAAGAATTTTGTTCCAACCCTGCTTACACACAAACCATCTAGTTTTTAAATAAGCCTGAAGGACCTGATTAGCTGGATCAGGTGTGTTTTATTACAACTGAAGCTATAAACTCTGCAGGGCTGTGGCCCTTGTATGTGTCAGGACAGAAAGGACCCAAGAGCGGATGAGACAGAGAATAGTTTTATTAGCCAGTACGCTGGCAAAAAAAGGATAAGCAAAAATAGTCCGTAAACAGAAAAAAGCACAGTTCCGAAATCCAAAAAATCCAGAAATAATCCAAACCCCGTCCGGGCAGAGCGCTCAGCCTCCGTCAGCGCCAGAAGAGATGGGCAACGAATCCGAATCGGCAGGCAGGAGAATAGTCGAGAGAAGCAGGGTCGAGAGAGGTGCAGACAGAGATGTGGACGGTAGCCAGAAACAGCGTCGAAAACCAGAGCACGGGTCAGGTCCACAGAGACGATGCGAGAAGAGCGAGCACTACGGGCAGAGCAAACGTTACACCAACTGGGCAGAGAAGAATCTAAGTTCACTTGACTAGACTGGAGACAAACAAAAGAAGATCTCGCAAACTCGCAGAACACACTGACACAATACAAAGAGAACAGCCAGGAGAAATAGACCGACTAATTAAAAGGTGATGCGAACCAGGTGCGCCAAACAAGCGCCACGCTGATTGCAGAGGACCATCAGCTGGCGCCGGAACAAACAGAGAAACCCCAAAAGATAACCGAGGGGGAGAGAGAGAGAGAGGGAGAGAAAGAAACCCAAACAAATAAAACAGGATAAAAATGAGACAAAACGAATAAAACGAAAAAAAAACACAATAAAAATAGAAAAACCCCCAGCAAAACGGACAGATCATACCCGAGTCCTGACAGTACCCCCTCCCCCAGGAGCGCCCCCTGGCGCCTCAGAGGAAGAAGGGTTGGATGTACTCATTGATGAGCGAGCGGTCCAGGACGTCCCGAGCCGGAACCCAACATCTCTCCTCCGGACCGTACCCCTCCCAGTCCACCAGGTACTGATGTCCCCGGCCACGACGTCTAGAGTCTAAGATTCTCCTGACCTTGTAGGCAGGAGAACCGTCAACCATAATAGGAGGGGGGGGAACAACAGGGGGAGACACAGTAGGGGAATGGGGAGAACGCAAGACAGGCTTAATTTTAGACACATGAAAGACAGGGTGCACACGACAGAGGGAATTGGGCAACCGAAGACAGACCATCACCGGGTTGACAACCTTAGTAATTTGATATGGCCCGACAAATTTGGGAGCCAACTTCCGAGACGGGACCCGGAGAGGTAAATCTTTAGTGGAGAGCCAAACCCGCTGACCACAGATATAACGGGGAGTCAACCTGCGGCGACGGTCCGCGGCAGTCTTAGTACGTCCCCTCGTCCGGATGAGTGTCTCCCTGGCCCTCCTCCAGGTACGGCGACAGCGTTGAATAAACGCCTGAACAGAGGGGACAGCTGCCTCGGCGCCCTGGGAAGGAAACAGAGGAGGTTGATAACCCAGACAGCACATGAACGGGGACATACCTGTCGACGACACCGGTAACGAGTTGTGGGCATATTCTGCCCAAGTCAGTTGCTGACTCCAGGATGAGGGGTTGTGGGACGCCAGGCAGCGAAGCATCCGTCCGAGATCCTGGTTGGCGCGCTCGGACTGTTTAACAGGGCAAGACTGAGCGTGATGACCTTGAGCTGCGCAGTACAAACAAAGACCCTCCAGCAGGCGGCGTTGTTTCTCTTTAGCCGTTAGGCGCAAGCGGTCAACCTGCATAGGCTCACTTTCGTCTGAACTCGGGGCAAGAGGAGTAGACGCGACAGGCTCAGTGCGCATCCGAGCACGACGGCGCAGCTCTCTCCTGGCGTCCAAGCGGAGGGCAAGACTGATTAAATCGTCTAGACGATCTGGAACCTCGCGAGCGTACAGTTCATCTTTGAAGGCGTCGTTAAGTCCTTCTAAAAAACGTGCAACCAGTGCCTCAGCATTCCACCCAGAAGTAGCGGCCAGAGTGCGGAACTCAACTGAGTAATCTGCCACAGATCGTCTGCCTTGTTGAATGGACACCAACAGCCTTGACGCTTCCTTACCAAAAACAGATTGATCAAAAGTCTTAATCATCTCGTCTTTGAAGCTTTCAAACTCAAAACAGCACCTGGCTTGTGACTCCCATACAGCAGTCCCCCATTCGCGCACTCTGCCAGTAAGCAAAGAAATGACGAACGCCACTTTTGAAGTTTCCGATGCGTAGGTTCTAGACTGAAGAGAAAAAACAACCTCACACTGAATGAGGAATGATTTCCAGCTTTTAGGCTCACCGGCATACGTGGGAGGATTATTCACTCGAGGTTCAGATGACAACGGGGACGGGCCGACCGTCGAGGGAGCGGAGGCAAAACCACTAAGTGTGAGGCGATCGAGGCGCTCCACCAAACCCGCAAACTGAGCCGACAAGTTGTCCACTGAGTGGCGGGTGGATGACAGTTCCTGTTCATGACGGCCCAACATAGCTCCCTGAAGTTCTAATGCAGACTGCAGGGACGATCCTTCCGCTGGGTCCATTGTTGGTCAGTGTGTGGTGTCAGGACAGAAAGGACCCAAGAGCGGATGAGGCAGAGAATAGTTTTATTAGCCAGTACGCTGGCAAAAAAAGGATAAGCAAAAATAGTCCGTAAACAGAAAAAAGCACAGTTCCGAAATCCAAAAAATCCAGAAATAATCCAAACCCCGTCCGGGCAGAGCGCTCAGCCTCCGTCAGCGCCAGAAGAGATGGGCAACGAATCCGAATCGGCAGGCAGGAGAATAGTCGAGAGAAGCAGGGTCGAGAGAGGTGCAGACAGAGATGTGGACGGTAGCCAGAAACAGCGTCGAAAACCAGAGCACGGGTCAGGTCCACAGAGACGATGCGAGAAGAGCGAGCACTACGGGCAGAGCAAACGTTACACCAACTGGGCAGAGAAGAATCTAAGTTCACTTGACTAGACTGGAGACAAACAAAAGAAGATCTCGCAAACTCGCAGAACACACTGACACAATACAAAGAGAACAGCCAGGAGAAATAGACCGACTAATTAAAAGGTGATGCGAAGCAGGTGCGCCAAACAAGCGCCACGCTGATTGCAGAGGACCATCAGCTGGCGCCGGAACAAACAGAGAAACCCCAAAAGATAACCGAGGGGGAGAGAGAGAGAGAGAGAGAGAGAAAGAAACCCAAACGAATAAAACAGGATAAAAATGAGACAAAACGAATAAAACGAAAAAAAAACACAATAAAAATAGAAAAACCCCCAGCAAAACGGACAGATCATACCCGAGTCCTGACAGTATGATGCTACTGTTTTGCATCATGTGCTTTTTAAAACCTTTTTTGATAGGTTTCATGTTATATTATTTGCTCTGAGATACGTTTATTTGCCTAGAAACACTAGAGACCAGAAATGTAAAGCATCTATAGTCTGACAAGACTTCCACATTCAGGAAAAAGGTGGATAGATCATGGATAGATAGTGGCACCAACCCAAAACAAGAACAGTGAGTTCAGATGGCACACAAGAGCTTGAAGAACACCCTGCTTGTTTTAAATCAGCAGTGTGGGAACGTTTCAGGTTCTAGAGATGCACTAGTCATCAGGCTATAGATTAGAAAAGGTTTTTAGTTTTATTTTGGTTGATCTGTTTCAGAATTGCACACAAACTGCATTGCAATTATTTTCCAAAATGTAATTTGTCTGTAAAGAGGAGAAAATACTGTACCAGGTACGTCAAGCAGTTCGCATTGCTCGAAATATAGGAAGGCAAAGGTGGAGAGATGCAGGAGGTGATTTTAGAGGTGGATGGATGACCAGGAGATGGACAACAAACAAAATCCAGGGAGGAGCAGACAAAGCGAGGAGCCAGGGCAGAGCTGATGAAGGAAGGAGCCAGAGCCCATCCAAGAAGCCAATGGAGGGAGGAACCATGGTGGAGGAAGGTCTGACAAGTGCAGGGGGCTAAGAGATGGAGAAGATGGCCGATGGCTCATGAGTAGAGGTGGGAGAGGGAGGCTGGGTGGGAATTTGTGACAGTCAGGATCTTCCGGGCAAGAGAAACACCTGAGAAGAGAGAAACACACACCTGAAGATAAAGAGGAAATCAAATCAATAACTATGACAACGAAAACAGACCAGGGAAAAGGTGCAAACTAAAAGTCCAAACTAACAGAAACCTTGACACATATGATACATATTAAAGTTTATCAGTGCAGCTGCTTTGTTTACAGCGGTATCTAAGGAAACGCTATATCGCTGCTGTTCCATAAGCGCCACCTGCTGTCAGAGAGTGAATTTGCATTTTCTTTCAGTCTGTGTCTAATGTAGCATAACTTTGCAAATCTAAATGTCAGACTATTCTGTTTTGCCTTAAAGTGCCGCTATTATGCCATTTTAAAGGTTGATAATGTTGTTTTAATAGACTCCCAAAGGTTTACATGTATGCAAGGTCAAAAAACACTTCAGTTTTCTCCAAAAATAGATTTAATTTTACCCCACTTCTAAATGATTCCTAAACGACTCGTGCGAAGCAGTTCGAAGAATCAGTCTCTCTAAACCCCTCCTTTCCGTGAGCCCTCAGATGGCGCAGTCCTTTATGATTGGTCTACCGCGTACAGCGTGTCGGAGAACGAAACGCCCATTGCTGACTGACAGCCTTGGATACTTGTCAATACATAAAAAGATGGCATCGATTTTGCCATACCAATTCGAGCCAGAGTCTGGCGATGAAACGCCTGAAGTGGCTGATCGACAAGTTAACATGGTCTACCTTGGAAAGTGCTCGCAATTTGCTTATGTAAGCGAATCGGGCACACCTCTATGTTGTAAACTTCAACATTCTATAATGCATTAAGGCGGCTTTCACACCGAACGCAGAAAGCGCTGTGCTGGCCGCTGGGTTCAGTGCAGCCCTTCAGAGCGCAGCGGCAAAAGTTTATTTGAACAACTTATTTGAACTTTGACCGCAGCGTGCGTGCTCCACTGCGCGTCCGCTTTGGTCGAGGCAGAAACAAGCCATCCTCGCAGGGCGGAAGACACTGGAACGAATGGGTTTCATAGCACAGCGCTTTCCGCATTCGGTGTGAAAGCCGCTTCAAACGCCATCCTTTATCATTACTTCAACTAATGAGACAGACAAGCTGCATCAATCACAAATTGTCAGACTACCGTGGGTCCACAGCTGAACAACAGAACTACAAAAGCGTGATTTAGCCGGTTAGCAAGCCATGTGCAGGGTTGTTACACAACCTAACATACACAACTACGTATTTTGAACGATCGCCAGAAAATACAATCTTTATAGATTCATCTTTTGGAAGTGAATATAAAACAGTTTTACTCACAGCGTATGATACAGCGTCTTCTGTATAATGTACGTGTAAATTTCCATGTGACGTAAACCACATGGAAATTTCACTGTTTGTGGGCGGATAAGTTGTTCGCGACGTGGAACGTGGGCGGGCATTAAGCAAATGTGTTACTTCGTGACGTGTGGCCGTAACAGAAAAAGATTCGAATTCCTGACGACTCGTTTAGGCAAATGTGAGCCGACTCTTTTTTTTTGATAGACAATAACTTTATTTATTGTGTACTGTCGGCTTCACAACTTTGCAGATAGTTTATGTTCACATACAGCTACATGACACACTGCATGAAAGGACATATTTGAAAACGCATAATAGGAGCATTTTAAATCTTGAAATTATACAATCTAATTTAGATAAAAAAAACAACTGCTCATGCTACATGTATGTAGCTCTAATGTCTGTTCAAAATAAATGAAAAAATACATTTCCTGTTGTACCGAACTTTAATCGAACCGTGACCCCAAAGCCGAGGTATGTACTGAACCGTGACTTCTGTGTACCGTTACATCCCTTCTTCACACTTAATTTTTTACTCACACCCAGCGTAAATGAGCTGTAAATGTAAAATGTAGCTGCCTGTATGTTTTAGCAAGAGAGGTCATCATATTTGGAGGGCGTCACATCAGAACATTTGAAAAACCCTGTAACTGATGGCTTATATTAAAGAGCATTTTCAGTCTTGAAACATTTGAGTTTAGCATATATGAATTCAAAACAAATGTAAATTGTGCTGTTATGGTATTTGATGGTAGGTTCTTTAGATTATATATTAGAATTCATTTTACAGACTCAAAATCATATTAACCAGCCCCTTGTGTATTAAGACTGGTGTTTGCAGCAAACATGTCAGATTATGAGATCGGCTCACAGGCCCTGACAAAAAGTTAACTGGATTGTCAAAGGTTTAGAACAGGATTAGTCTGGCAACCGGATTTAGAAACCTCAAAATCATGATGGCTTGTGTGAGCATGCTCAAAGATTCAGACTTTGTCTGTGATTGAAGAGAAAAATATTCAAAAAGAACAATTTGTTCATAACTTGAATGATTCACAGAGTGAGTTATCGAACTACATTGTGAGTGTATGACACATATGAGAAAGAACGTCTGGTAGAGGTAAGGTAGGGCGACAGCAAAGACGTACATTAAAGTCATAAGTCACCTTTCCCACCCAAACAACTGTATGTCTCCCTCCGTAAAACCATTAACGCAAACTGTACTGCCAACACACACTGCATACCTGTGCTGACTTGTCGTACACCTACATGTCAATTGCGGCAAAGATTCAGTGAAAGCAACAATAGCTGCCAGGATCATTTCAGCCAGTTTTCCAAAGCACATTCTTTAAAATGTCAACAACAATGCTCTCTCATAACCTCTGGAAAAAAAATGGAAGTTGAAGGAAACAGGCAGGAAATCCAGCAAATACAACCAGCTACTAAAAGAGCAGAGGGTACTTTCGATAAATAAAATAAGACTATGCTGTAAAAAATGATTTTCAGTTGTAAATAAAAGAAAGATTGTATATGTTTACTGGAGTATGTTTTGATTCTTTGTAATTAAAGGTGAAGCAGTTTCTGACTGAAAATTGTTTCTTCTTTTTTTTACAGTCAAGTTTATTACAGTCAAAAAAAAATAAATAAATAAATAAATATATATATATATATATATACACTGTGTGCAGAATTATTAGGCATGTTGATATTCTGGTCATATTTTTTTTCCAAACACATTTTACCAATTCCTTAAAACTCCCAAAACTTACTGCCAGATTTTGGAAGATAAATTTTTGAATCAGAGGCACAAGAGGATGTGATGCTTGTCCTTCAAGAGTCACTCTCAACTTATCTGTCTCTAAAGCATATAAAAAAACTGTCTTCATGTATTTCACAAGACGTCAGCTTGTTATTCTTATTAAGTCAGGGGCATTTTTTAGGATTTTTTACCAAGCAAAGTCTCTGAGAACCTGACACATTGCACTTCTGAAGACTCCAGGTAGGTTGCAGTTCTGGAAAATGGTGGCGCTGGAGAACTGGAAACGGTTCCTGATGGTGTCACACCTAATTCTTCACCTTAATTCCTAATTCTTTTGCAGTTAACATGCATCTTTTCTTCTCCACCTGTTTTTTCTGACCATGCAGACTCAACAAGCATTTCACTGTCCAATGGTCAAGCCTTAACTTTGCAAATTCTTGTAATGCATTAGTATTGCATTCTTCTCATGGGCATTTAATAATTTGGACTTTTCAGTCTGGGTTAAATCTCTTTTTTGGCTCATTTTAGCTGTAAACGAAAACATGCCTAATAATTCTGCACACCTGAATATAAGGAGTTTTTCACTTCCAGCCTTCACGGACAATTATATATCACTTACAAATGATTAAATACAAAATTAATAGTAGTTATTAAGACTGATGTGGTTTGGAATTGGTAAAATGTGTTTGGAAAAAAAATATGACCAGAATATCAACATGCCTAATAATTCTGCACACAGTGTATATATATATATATGAAATGTACACTTACAATTATTCAAAAATGTATTTCGTGCAAATCATGTCTTGTTAATAAATACACTTTAAACTTACTTTTTCTGTAGTGTTGCTAAATAAATTTGATTGGTTTTGTGAGTAACAGGCATATTTACTTAGCTTGATAATTCATTTAAATAAATTGATTTAGTTGTGCTGGATTTAATGTAAATAGAAATGTAATGACAAATTGTTTTTATATGTTAAGGTAAAAAAAATATAGTTATAAAAAGCCCCTGAAAATTAAATCTAGAGGACAAATATTGCTCCTTAGTAATAATAATTATAATAATACATATTTCTGACATTATGAGCATAAATCTTCTATATTTCATGCTACCAATTCAGCAAATGTCACAAAATTTATATACATAATGGCAATGGCTTTTTCCCCATTCAGGAAGATAGGAACTGCACTTGCATGACTGGAACTGTAGTTGCTTTGCTAAAATAGCAGCCAAATGACTTTGCCATATAGGAGGGACTTGGATCTAAATTGCGGAATAGGGCTGCAACGATTCTTCAACGATCATTCTATTCGAGTATTCGAATAAAAAATAATCCTCGATTCCATTTTGCCCATGTCAAGTAATCTGCAGAATACTGAAAGTGGTGCATTCCACATATTAAACCCATTTAAAATTCATAATAAAGCATAATGCTACTTAGAATTCACAAATGCTACAATGCAGGTTTAATATATGCACTTGAATTATTTACATGTGTGTAAACAATACAATAAAAGCTCAAACCATCACTCTGAGTTTACACGTTTTGATGTCCACATATTCAAGAAGTTACAGTAACTGTAGTGTTTCTATCATAAAGAAATGGCCAAATATTAAAGATTAAGTGGACATTTGAATTAAATGTTGTTGAGTCAATATCAAACACGGATTAGATCACACTATTGTTTATAATACATTATGTATTTCAACAGTTTTGTTCAATAAAACCATATGATTGCTTGCTTTTGATACTTTACTCTTAACTATTATTGCCTTACTGCTATTATATATGTATTTTAAGTCATTTTAATAGCTATTGTTCACTAAGGTGTATTTTTATTACTACGAAAAAATGTATTATAATTATCCAATTACTCAATTACCAAAATAATCGTTAGTGACAGCCACATTGTGGAATATTATCTTGGACAGGTTGAGAATCACTGAAGTACAGTAGGCAACTTTCAGTGTAGACATGACATATTGCTGTCATATTAATGTCAGCAATGTTGTTTCAAACCTATAAGACTTTCGTTCATCTTTGGAACACAAATTAAGATATTTTTGATCCCGTATAGACAACAACGCAACTGACACGTTCAAGACCCAGAATGAAAGTAGGGACATTGTTAAAATAGTCCATGTGACATCAGTTGTTCAACCTTAACTTTATGAAGCTACAAAAATACTTTTGTGCGCAAAGAAAACAAAAATAACAACTTCAATGAACAATTTCTTCTCCTCCGCATCTCTGCCGCACGTTCAGTACCTCGTGTCACATGGACTATTTCAACGATGTCCTTACTAACTTTTCGGGCCTTGAACGTGTCAGTTGCATTGCTGACAGCTCTTGTCAGAAAGCTCTTGGATTTAATCAAAAATATCCTAATTTATTTTGAAGATGAACAAAGATCTTACAGGTTTGGAATGACATTAGGGTAAGTAATTAATGATGGAATTTTCATTATTGGGTGAGCTAACTCTTTAATATACACAATGACAATGGGTTTTCCCCATTCATGTAGACAGAAACTGCACTTGCTTGACTGGAAATACTGTAGCTGCTTTGCCAAAATAGCAGCCAAATGACTTTGCCATATGAGGGACTTGGATGTAAATTGTGGAATATTATCTTGGACAATGAGGTCAAAAAGGTTGAGAATCACTGAAGTACAGTAGGCCGCTTTCAGTGCAGACATGACATAATGCTGTCGTATTAATAGTTGAGGAAGACCACAAAGAGTCAACACTAAAAGAAAACCCCCAAACTTGAATGAACTGAGAAACAGTGAGAACACTGTATAGACCAGATCAGAGAATAGTACAATCCCTATAGGAATACAGCATGTGAGAGATTTAAATAATCGCAGCGGCGCTATGTCTTAAATTACTTTAATCCAAGTATGTAGAGATTTGCAGTATTGTATCCTGTATATATAGAATTATGACATACATCTCTGCCTAATATCTGGCCCAAGTAGTACTTGGCCTCACGTCGACACCCCGACCTTAAACTAACGCGCCGCCGTTCCACACACATGAGCCACAGTTCAATCTTCCTTGACAAGAGATTTTCTTAGGCGAGCGGCCCAGTCTCTACCCATCCACCAAACACATAGAGCACGCTAACATACAGCCTGTGCACTGTTTTTCTTTGAGGGATTGAAAAGATTAGTTTCATTTCAGATTGCTTTATTTGGACTTAGTCGGCTAAATGTCCATTTTTCCAAACTTTGACTTATTGACTGCGGAGTGAGGATTTATGAGCGCTCACAACTCCTTCTGTACATATAGACTGGTCACCGCCTGTTCAGAGGAAATGTTGGCTTACTTTGAATTATGGTCTGCCTCAGACAGCATGTGATTAGTTTAAAACATAATGCACTGAAGAAAACAGGTTGGTCATGGTGAATGAGCCAATTACAACCAGTCATTCAAGTTTTGTATTTGATCAGGAGCGTGAAGAATAGTGGAGGTACTTGCAATAGAGCATGTATTGTATTGTATATGTTTTGTAATATTATGCATTTGTATTCTACAGTAGTCAAATCAATAAATCACAAGTGTTGTGACATGCACAAACTCGAAGATAACTTTTGCTTCCCCTATAAATAAAACTTGAGATATGCACACCTCAGCCTGAGGTTAGTGAGAAGATGTAGTGTATCCAATCAGATGAAGACCGTATGAAAGGTATTTGCCGTAAAAGGAACAGAAAACACACTCACGGACTTTGGTTTTCAAGTCAAAGCATATCTTTCACTTCACTTTTGATATTTATCAGTTATCAAGTGGTGATTTAGTGTTGTGTAACTCAGAGAAAGTGCTCATCCAGAAAGACCAGACGAGGAGGATCTCGAATATATCCGTCAGCAAACTCTAAAACACAACACATGGATCTGTTTCTTAAAAGTTTCATATTTTAAACAGCCGCAACTGAGAATGGAAAGTATTTGACTTGTATTTTTATTCCTAAGCGTCTTTCCAAATTTGGAGTTATCGTTCTCCAACACTCTTCACCATGTCTGAGCTTGTGTGGTGGTACATTAATTTCATCTGATCCGCCTACTGAAATTAACCCAATGGTCAGCACGCACACAAACACACCCACATTCAGGCTGGAAATATACAGAGTGCGAATTGTATTAATGCTGGTTGCTTAAAACACACACAGGAAGAAAACATGAACTATTGACCCGCTTTTTGATTTCATGCACGTCCATGAAAGGTTCAGTAAAACACCACAAAACTCTGGAGCGCACCAGAGCCGGACCACCTCAGGAGATAAATGCTACCACTTAGGGTTTGGAGCGCTTTGGGTAAAACCATCGGATCTCATGCCACCGTCCACAAAAATGCCTGCTCTGGATCCAGATGAGTAGAAAATGCCTAAAGGAGAAAAGCAGACGGTCTCAGGCTTCAAGAGAAAACATCTCCAGCACAGACAAAGTTGATCCTACATTTAGAAAACAGCAGAGGCCGTCTTTAAGGAGGGCCTCACAAATACCCAACCAGCAGGGGCGATTCTAGGATTTTCTTCACAAGAGGGGCCACAATTAATACAGAGGGGCCAATTTTATGTTGTGTATTTTACACTACCAGTCAAAAGATTTTTAATGATGTTTTATTAACAAAGTTCGGGAGAAGCACGTTCAGATAATTAAGCTAATTAACATGAGAGGAGCACAATCTGTAATCACCCCAGTTAGCAAGATAAAAGCCGTGTGTGTACATATACACAGCACACTTACCTCTATTCCTTGACAGTTTTCCAGCATTTGGTTTGCCCCTTTTGCCCATCCAAACAACGAGACCTATACTGGGGATTTTCTTTTTCGGATCCTCCGGTCAATCTGCCGGGCCCAGGATCGCTCCTTCTCCGCTAGACATGGGCGCTGAGCCACAAGCTTATCTCGGCCGCCGCTCCGCTTGACCAGCTGCATGCTCGCACACTTGATGGCTAAACTCGCCTCAACCGGCGTAACTTCCAAACTTCTTCCCCGGCATCCTCTTATCATTTGGCCATGCCAACAATTCCTCCAATCAGAAAGTGGACCATATTTAAGCCTGAGGCAAATGCTGATTAATTCTGACGCACTGTCCTCATGGAAGGTAAACCAAGCGGATATGCATGATCTAAGTTACTCGTCTCCCTGCAATTAGCCAACTTCACTCCAGCAGGGCGGCCAATACTTCGAGCAAAGCTCGAAATGCCCTGAACTCACCTAGCCCACCAAAACCATCGCCGCACAGGACCCGGCTCTCCTTTTGCACCGGGTCGCAGCGGCAGGCCTTCAACGAGCCTGGGCCGCGCCCCCAGATCTCACCGCCACAAAGCCTCACTTGCTTCGGCCCAAACTTTCATCAAGGCTCTTCCGGCCAGTGTCATATGCAGCCAGGCCTCCAGCCCTTATAGCAGTCGCTAGCGCGAGGCTGCCCCCGCTAGCGGCACAGGCCGTGTTGAAAATTCATTCTTAGATAAAGCCACAAACGCCAGGTCGTTTCATTGCAAAAAGTTTTAAACAACGTGGTGACATAAAAGGATATGAATGACATTTTTGTAAAGAAAAGAAAAAAATATATATTACTTATATATTATATTAATTTTCACTAGCATTTTTACCCATATTTTAAATTACACATTTCTTTCAGGTAAATGGACAAAAAAAATAAGTTCAACTGTTTATCTAAATGATTAACAATTATAGACACAAACTAAAAACAAAGTCCCTTTAAAGCAAGTCATTTCACTCGGCGGCCATCTTCGAAATGCCTCTTGGGCATGCAAGTGCACCTCTTATCTCTTTGAATGAGGAAACATAAAACTCTCCAAACCAGTTCACAGAGCTTATGATTAAATTTCATATTTGAAACCACCAACGAAACCTGACAACAACTGCCTTTTAATTGTTGTTTCCTATGCTCCAATATCAAAAAAATATATTTTTCCAATATCAAATATATTTTTAAATAAAAATAAAAATATTTTTCCGGCTAGAGCAGCCAATGCGCATGCTTACTGAGAGCACGTCTCAGAATGTTGACGATATGACGTCACACTGTGCAGCGTCTTTCTTAAACTCAAATTCAACACGTAACAAATTATAATGCATCTAAAAAATAAAAACATACAATCTGCTCCACTTTTATGCAGTGCTGCAGTTTTTAATGTGTTCTTTTAATTCAGATAGGAGGTCACGCTGCGTCGTATCGATCTGCCATTGGTCACAGTATCATGTCATGTGAATTCGCAGGCCAGAGAACACCAAGCTTGAACTTTGGTATGCAATGAAATGCAAAACTTTTCGTACAAGCTTGTGCTTCCGGATGCCTTTGCATGTGTATGAATGGAAGTTAATGGACACAAGGTACAGTGTGACCGCCCCTCAAAGCAGCTGAAGCAAGCGTGAGGCTGCCTTCGTTTGCAACACAAGCCCTTACATCTTAGTCTTTCCTGCTTCTATTTCTAAACTTCTTCCTTTTCAGTGGCCTCCAGCTCCCATAGAAGACGCTAGCTTGAGGCTGCCTCCGCTAGCAGTGCAGGCTACACAGGTTCTTCAGGACATCACAAACCCCCACCCCCTTCCTGGCCTACAGCTACAGCAGGTTAAGCAAACGTGAGGCTGCCTCCATTTGCAACACAGGCCCACACACCTTTTTCACTCCCCCATGCTACTAATAACTAATCCCTAATGCTACCTTTCAGTGGCCTCCAGTTCCCGTAGCAAACGCTAACGTGAGGCTGCCTTCGCTTGCAACACAAGCCCTTACATCTCAGTCTTTCCGGCTGCTATTTCTAAACTTCTTCCTTTTCAGTGGCCTCCAGCTCCCATAGAAGACGCTAGCTTGAGGCTGCCTCCGCTAGCAGTGCAGGTTACACAGGTTCTTCATGACATCACAAACCCCCACCCCCTTCCTGGCCTACAGCTACAGCAGGTTAAGCAAATGTGAGGCTGCCTCCATTTGCAACACAGGCCCACACACCTTTTTCACTCCCCCATGCTACTAATAACTAATCCCTAATGCTACCTTTCAGCGGCCTCCAGTTCCCGTAGCAAACGTTAGCGTGAGGCTACCTCCGCTAGCAATGCAAGTTACACAGGTTCTTCAGGACTCCCATCCCGTGGCCTTCAGCTACCTCCGCTCGCAACACAGACCCACATATCTCTTTCCTTTCCTCCATTTTTCCTTACGCTTCTCTCAGTTTCCCACCCCAAGTCCCAGAGGCCCATACTAAGCGTGAGACTGCCTCCGCTGAAAACATCTTCGAAATGCCTCTTGGGCATGCAAGTGCACCTCCTATCTCTTTGAATGAGGAAACATACAACTCTCCAAACCAGTTCACAAAGCTTACGATTAAATTTCATATTTAAAACCACTAATGAAACTTGAGAACAACTGCCTCTTATTTGTTGTTTCCTATGCTCCAATATCAAAAAAATATATTTTTCCAATATCAAATATATTAATTATATTACAAATATATCAATAAAAAAATATTTTTCCGGCTAGAGCAGCCAATGTGCATGCTTACTGAGCGCACGTCTCAGAAAGTTGACGATATGACGTCACGCTGTGCAGCATCTTTCTTAAACTGAAATTCTACACGCAACAAACTATAATACATCTAAAATGTAAAAACATACAATATGCTCCACTTTCATGCAGTGCTGCAGTTTTTAATGTGTTCTTTTAATTCAGATAGGAGGTCAGGCTGCGTTGTATCGATCTGCCATTGGTCATGGTATCATGTCATGTCATAAACACCTCAGTTCCTCTTGATGAATTCTCTCTCAATAGTAAGACACTGGCCATGCAATCAATAGGATAAAATCATGGGTCTTAGCACTTAGCTGGCAAAAGTTGACATCACCTCAGCTTTCAAAGCTATATCTATTCAGATTCATGGCACTCATTCAACTACTGACCCATCTGATGCCGTGAGTATTGAACTTCCGTCAGATGCGAAGCACTTCCAGCTGGGCACTTCAGATTTAATCAAGCCCATCCATCAGCCGGTAGGGTCCACTCATCTGACGGCAATGTATAGCTTATTGTGGTTATTTGTTGCACTCCATCGGCAAATGATGGCAGATTTCCGGGAGAGTGGGAAGGAAAAATTTGAACTGAGCGCAGAGATTTGGATTGTGGAAAATAATAAACGAAACGAACAAAAACATGGAGGAGGAAGGAGCAAAGGAGGAGTAAACAGCACAAAAGATGATTGGGATGATGTTTGATAAAACTTGGGAGCAGGCTGAGTGAGACTTTTTCACATGTGGTGTATGCATCTCTGTAATGTGTATGTGCGTATGTATGTGCATGCATGTGTATTTGTGTGCATGCATGAACAAAAAGGTCTCTTGAATGAAAACTGCAACCCAGTGTCACAAAAATGCATATATATATGTAATATAGTTGAATATTCAAGTATGAAGTGTTGGATTATTTCGATCATGATTATTCTCTTTTTTTTTTCTAAATAAAAATCAGAACATTTATTCCTGCTTTTTAATTTTTGTCAATTTAAATTCTGTTTCCAAACTCACCACACAACACTAATGGTCAATGACTGTATTTTTTTTGAAAGCCATTTGTTTTCTGAAAAAAATGATACCTTGCACTTGAAAATTACACAGTCTGTTAGAATTTTACAGGCAAATAAACAAAATATGTGAAAAATACCTATTTTGTAGGAGTAGAAATTACTGAGTAATAGACACAATTCACACAGCACCGACATTCACATACAGTACATACATGATTATGTTTCTATGTTCCCCTTTAAGAAAGAGAGTTGTTGTGAACGTGCTGTTCTGGTGTGCTGTTTTTTGGTAAAAAGAAATAAATGAGACCGCTGAGTTCAGTTGTATCCTGCCTCTGTGTATCTTTGATAGCACGAATGCTACATTGGTGACGCCGACGCAGAACGAATCGTTTATTTGTGATGTCGACAAACGCTGTATCTCTGAAGCTGCCAGAGTTTTGGGAGCAACAAGCGGTCGTATGGTTTGCTCAAGCAGAGGCTCAGTAAGCATTACGGGACATTACCGCGGACGACACAAAATATTATGTCGTCGTAGCTCCACAGCCATGCGAGCGATCAGCATACTGGAAAACTCCCCCGCTCAGGATAAATATTCTACGCTGAAGGCCTATTTGTTAAAGACATTCAGGTTATCAGAGACTGAAAGAGCACGCCATTTACTTTCCTTGCCCAGCCTCGGAGATTCATGTTCGTCTGAATTAATGCATCACATGCTAGCACTACTTGATTTTGGATTTTCTCAAAAGTGGACCTAATTCGAGGATAACATCAGGTGCCAGTCTACCATGAGGACATTCCAAAGACTACTGTGATAACGCCGTTTGGCCTATTCAAATTCTTGCGGATGCCCTTTGGCCTCAAAAATGCGCCACAACCTTTTCAGCGAATGATGGATTCAATCCTACGAGGCCTAAATTTTTTATTCATTTACTTGGATGACATCTCGGTTGCTAGTGTCTCGATGGAAGAACACCTAGCCCATCTGCAGTCTCTGTTCATTCGCCTCAGCCAGCATGGCTTGATAATTGACCCTGCCAAGTGCCAATTTGGCTTGACCACAATAGACTTTCTTGGCCATCGGATTACAAGCAAAGGGGCGGTTCCCCTACCATCCAAAGTTGACGCCATTACAGAATTTCCCACTCCCCACATGACCAAAGCACTGCAGGAGTTTTTGGGAATGGTAAATTTTTACCACCGTTTCATTCCACGGGCAGCTGCACTCATGCATCCTTTGTACAAGGCCCTTAAAGGGAACAAACAAATCACCTGGTCAGAGGAGATGACTAAATCATTTAAAGACACTAAACCTCCCTTGGCACAAGCAACCGTGCTGTCTCATCCGATTCCTGATGCCCCCATTTCTATCACTACTGATGCCTCAGACTGCACTGTAGGGGCTGTACATGAACAGCTTGTAAATGGCATTTGGCAACCCCTTGCATTTTTTGGTTGACAGCTACACCCTAACAAACCGAAGTAGAGTGAGTTTGACAGGGAGTCAGTGGGCGAAAGTGCAACGACACATCAAGGCACCACTGGAGCTTCTCAAGGTGCCTGAACGATGTTTTGACCATGTTAACATTGACCTGGTGGGTCCTTTGCCACCCTCCCTTGGAATTACCTTTTGACTATGGTGGATCGAACTACTAGGTGGCCAGAGGCAGTGCTGTTGAGCTCGACAACTACAGCAGAGGTCGCACAGGCCTTTATCGACACCTGGGTGGCACGTTTCGGCACTCCATCAGATATAACTTCAGACCACAACCCTCAGTTTACATCTGAGTTATGGGCAGAGATTGCTTGAGTCCTTGGCATACAGTTTCACCATACCACAGTGTTCCACCCGCAGGCCAATGGCCTTTGCGAAAATTTTCATCGCTCCCTCAAGTCTGCACTTAGGGCCAATCTGACAGACGACAGATGGGTGGAGTGCCTACCTTGGGTCCTGCCGGGCCTGCGAACAGCTCCTAAAGCAGATCTTCAAACTTCCTCAGCGGAGTTGGTGTAAGGTCAGACATTACATGTGCCAGGGGATTTCATTCCAGGCAGCACAAGGCCATGGGCTCTACCCTCTGACCAGCCTGCCCTTTTAGAGAGAGTCAAAACCTTCAAACCAGTTCCTACTTCTCATCATGGCATGACGGCAACTAGGATCGCCAATGACCTTTCTACAGCTGAGTTCATTTTCATTCGACATGACGCTCACAGGAATGTGTTGCGCCCCCCATATGACGGACCGTTTCGTGTTCTGGAGGTTGGAGTCAAATTGTGCCTGGTCGACATTGGGGGCTGTCCTGAACGAGTTACTGTTGACCGACTTAAACTGGCTCATGGGGAGCCGAATCAGCCAATGGTTCCAGCAGCGGCTTCTAGGAGAGGTCGCCCAACTACCAACAAAGGGGAGGACTCCACACTCAAATGAACTTTCACTGTCGTTAGTTTCACTCTATACATCCATGTTCACATTACTTAAAAAAAATGCATGTAACGCCATGGACTTAATATAACTGAGTGGTTTCTACAAAAAGCTAACATTGTCAGCTTTACTTAAGAAGTGTTTGTTCAGTCAACTTAACAATGCTGAGTGAAACGCACAAATTAGTAAAACGATGTAGGATGGACCTTTAGGTGTGCCGTAGCTGCAACAGAAGACAGACAAACCACGTTGAGGAAAAGATGCGGGTGACCCTGCTTGTCAGGTATGAATTAAATTCTTTACCATCCTGATAAATACTGCTTTGAAAAAGTGATTTAAGTCTGCACAAGGGGTTTTTATTAAAGTTATCAGTATATTTTGGTGCCTGGCAATGCCAATCTGTTGCATACAGGCTACATTTTCATTCTCTAGTATGTTTCCATTTTAGTCAGTTATGCTAACTCATGTTTCTCTCTCAAAACAAGCATGTGGCAATGTAAGGACTGCAAAATTTCAGTGTCAACTAGATGGCAATTTTTGAAGCACTATAATGTTAGATTAACACATGGCTAATTTGGTCACAGTGATTGTTTCCCATGCACTTATAACATGGAATGTACTACGGAGTTATCTTAATCATTCATATGCTAAGGAAACTGGTGTTTACAATGTTCTGTTTAGTTGTTCAAGCCCATGTGGAGGTAGCCTAATTGCTGTTTTGTCTTCAGATTTACTTGGGAATAACCCTGAATGTAATTTTCAAAATGAAAAATATCCTCAGTGTTGTGTAAGTCTTTTAAATCTCTAAGATTGCAACTGAGAGTTTACTTGAAATTGCCACCACTCAACTGATTTAGACAAACACTGGATTGATACAGAGGTAAACTGGCCAGCATCTACCAATAAAGAGTTGCATGACGGGAACATGTGTTAAATCTAAATGGCCTGTCAATTGAGAGGTCGTGTGATATCTGTTTATATGATCTTGTTTTCACATGGCATGTGAATTGTAATTTTGACTTGTCCATAATTATTTTCCACTGAACAATACCGACTCAATTGGATCTGAGTATCTTAAAGGGAACAGTTCAACCCAAACATTTAACATTCTGTCCTAGTTTACTCACCCTCAATGTCTTTCCAAACCTGTATGATTTCTTCTTCTGTTAGAACACAAAAGAAGAATATTTTAAAGAAGTTGGTAACCAGACAGCAACTGACATCTATAGATAGAAAAAAAAAATGCAATGTAAAATGGCCTACTGTCAACTGTCCTATTTACCAATGTTCAATATCTTTTTGTGTTCAACACAAGTAAGAAAACCATACATTTTGAAACAACTTGAGGGTGAGTAAAATGAGAAACAAAAACTAATTTTTTTGGGCCAATTGTCCCCCTTTAATGAAGACTATTAAATCCTCATGTGAGTATACATAAGTGTTTCTTCAGGCAATCTTTTGAACGGTATAACAGATAATACTCCAAATAAAATCACTAGTAACTTAATAGTGGCAAAAAACAAACAAACAAACAAACAAAAAAAAAAAATATATATATATATATATATACACACAGTAGTTTTTTTTTTAATGAAACACTTAAACCTCAGTAGCATAGCAACTAACATGGTAGCACACATGGATGTAAAACATTAAGGCACAGACAATCGACCTTAGTTAGGTTAAATGGCATATTTAATTTAACATGAAAATTAGACTGTAAGGGATGGATTTACAGTCTTTACAATTACACACTGCATAAAGGTCCTGCATAAAACTGACAACTTTTAAAACTGGAGTTTAGAGTTTCATGGAGTTTGTGTCCACTGATTTTTTTTTTTTTTTTTTTTTTTTTTTCAGCTTGAAAATGTATGTTGTTAAACAACAGTACAATTCATTGAATGCACTGTAACCTATTAATTACAGCCTTTATTTATTCCTGTCTAAAATTAATATGACCCGACCAAGGTCTGTGGATACATAATTCTCAGAATCTTTGCTTTTACTGGATGTATTGCTAAGTGATGTTAAATTTGCAACCTGCATTTGTTGGTGTAATAAAAATTACTGAACAGCTTTACTGTTTTCATGCCTTTTAGGACTTTGTGAATGCTGAAAGAGACCTGACTAATACAGTCATTGGATTTTACATCATCAAACCTGGTCTGTGACCCTCTGTCAGATTTTGGAATCAACTAAAAGTGCAGAAGCATGGAGATGTCACCTAGGCTTGTGCTCTGCATTTGAGTGTCATATACAGCATGAATTTGTATTACATTGCAAGACCTTGGGAAGAACCTTTTCTGTTGACAAGAATGTTGTTGCCTATCTTGAACAATAATTGTAATTTCTTGAAGACGTCGCTCATTGTAAGACCTTGAGAAGAAAATAAATGTATGAACCACTTGACAGTCTTTTTTAAATTAAATCCAACAAATCATTTTTTTGAGTGCTACTCTACTACTTTAATGTCACGCGATCTTACCCAAGCATTCCAGAACGTAAATATTATTCTAACAACATGAGCGCTTAAAATGAATAAAGTGATCAACAAAACTGATATTCAAAATGGTAAGCAACCGCTGCTTAGTTTATATTTCATATATCTGCGTTTATCTCATATATCTTTGTTTCGTTTTCTAATTTTGAATGATGATTATTTACTATTAAAAGCTGCTGATATAAACAGCTTAAAGTGCCCCTATTATGCCATTTTAAAGGTTGCTAATATTGTTTTAATGGACTCCCAAAACAGGTTTACATGTATGCAAGGTCAAAAAACACTTCAGTTTTCTCCAAAAATAGATTTAATTTTACCCCATTTCTAAATGATTCCTAAACGACTCGTGCGAAGCAGTTCGAAGAATCAGTCTCTCTAAACCCCTCCTTTCCGTGAGTCCTCACTGCTGTGATTGGTCAGATGGCGCAGTCCTTTATGATTGGTTTACCGCGTACAGCGTGTCAGAGAACGAAACGCCCATTGCCATTACTGAACGAGAGCCCTGGAGACTTGTCAATACATAGAAAAGATGGCATCGATTTTACCATAACAATTCCAGTCAGAGTCTGATGATGAAACGGCTGAAGTGGCTGATCGACATGTTAACACGGACTACCGTGGAAAGTGCTCGCAATTTGCTTTTATAACCGAACCGGGCACACCTCTATGTTGTAAACTTCAACATTGAATAATGCATTAAGGTGGCTTTCACACCGAACGCGGAAAGCGCTGCGCTGTCGCTGGGTTCAGTGCAGCCCTTCAGAGCGCAGCGGCAAAAGTTCATTTGAACAACTCATTTGAACTTTATCTGCGGCGTGCGCGCTCTGCTGCGCGTCCGCTTTGTTCGAGACCGAAACAAGTCATCCTCACGCGGCGGAAGCAATTAAAACAAATGGGTTTCATAGCACAGCGCTTTCCGCATTCGGTGTGAGAGCCGCTTCGTGCGCCATCCTTTATCATTACTATAACTAATGAGACAGACAGACAGTCAAGCTGCATCAATCACAAATTGTCAGACTACAGTGGATCCACAGCTGAACAACAGAACTACAGAAGCGTGATTTAGCCGGTTAGCATGACATGTGCAGGGTTGTTACACAACATAACATACACAACTACGTTTTTTGAACAATCGCTAGAAAATACAAACTTTATAGATTCATCATCTTTTGGAAGTGAATATAAAACAGTTTTACTCACAGCGTATGATACAGCGTCTTCCCTATAATGTACGTGTAATTTCCATGTGATGTAAACCCCATGGAAATGTATGGGCGGGCAAGTTGTTCGCGACGTAGAAAGTGGGCGGACATTATGCAAATCTGTTACTTCGTGACGTGTGGCCGTAACAGACAAAGATTTGAATTCCTGACGACTCGTTTAGGCAAATGTGAGTCGACTCTTTTTTTTGATAGACAATAACTTTATTTATCGTGCACTGTCGGCTTCACAACTTTGCAGATAGTTTATGTTCACATACAGCTACATGACACACTGCATGAAAGGACATATTTGAAAACGCATAATAGGGGCACTTTAATCTTTTCACGCAGGCACAGAATGCACATTAGTTTGCAGTCGGCCGTAGTCTGTGTGGTGTGTTCAAGCACAGCTTTTTCTCCAGATGCTGCCATCGCGAGGCAACAACACCATCGGCTAGCCGCTAGTTATTTAAAGTCGGCTTGGTGTGTCCCGGACTCCCACGTAACTTTCTGACTGCCCACTCCCGCCCGCAGCAAAGGTAAAACTGCCCGCTCCTGTGAGATTTGCATTGGGTTCTGTGGGTCCCACCGGAGCCCAAACCCAGTGCAGCCCTCTAGTCTCTTCTGCTCACCAAGCCTGCATTTATTTAATCCAAACCACAGAAAAAACAGTAAAATTCTGAAATGTTTTTACCATTTAAAATAACTTGCTTTCTATTTGAATTTTTTTTTAATGTAATTTGTTCCTGTGATCAAAGCTAAATTTTCAGCATCATTACTCCAGTCTTCAGTGTCACATGATCTTTTGATCCTTCAGAAATCATTCTAATAGGCTGATTTGCTGTGCAAGAAACATTTCTGACCAAGTCTATCATTTTGGATGCAAAAGCATCCAAAATGTTCTGGTGTTGCTAGAGGAGGAGTACAGTGAGAAGTGCCTGGTACCCACAGTGACATTCAGTGGTAGTAAAGCTCTTATATAGGGATGTATGAGTGCTGAAGGTGTGAGGGAGTTGTGCTTTATCAGTGCTGCCATGAATTCGCACACCGCTGTGTGATGTAATACAAAAAACTGAAAGGGAAGATGCTACCCTCCCATCATTCCCTGTATTGTTGGGCATTTTTTCAGCATGACAATGAAAATATTAATTCTCCCAAGGTGAAAATCCTTCAGTGGACATGTATTTCACTCAGTCTTAACACTCTTGAGCAGCTGTGGGGGATTGTGTAGAGACGAGCTGAGCAAAACTCCCCATTAAAGACCAGGGCATTTAAGGAGGTCGTCCTCCAGGAGGTAAACAGGACAGATGTGAAAATATGTCATGAACTTGTACACTCAGTGGCAAGAAGTGTCAGAGCAGTATACTTACTACGTGCTTACATATAGACATAAGTACTCGAATATTATACATTTGGTGAATTAAATCTAGGGTGTACTCATTTCTGCATTTCTATAAAGAAATTAGAATACTGTTATTTAACAAGGATGCTTTAAATTGATCAAAAGTGATGATAAAGACATTACAGTTTTTCTCAATTGCTAACACACTATAACTGATTCATTTGGCCCAATTTTACAAACCATTTATACAGTTCTGGAAACAAAGACACATTTCTCAGAACTTCACCTGCTTTCACACGTTTCAATTGTTTTCTGCAGAACTCTACACAAGAATGACATCGTTTTGCACAGGTTTAACCATGTTCTCATTCAGAAAACACAAACATACAATATAATTACCTTAAGGATAAAAAAAAAAAAATGAACACAAATCGCACACATTTATCCATGTGTGAACACTAAGTAGCAAAACTGATGACACACCAGTCAGAATGTCAGGATGATATGAACAAGAACACAAGTGATTTTGTTTTTTTGAAAATGAATCCTGGTAGTGGGAGACAAAGAGCAAGAGGAGGAGAAATGAAAAACAAAGGGGACGAGGTCAAAGATCACTTGTACCTGATGAAATACAAAGCACTAGTTGACCATGTTCTTGTGCATGGAATAACCATAAGGAAAGCTGGCCTGCAGGCTCATCTACAGGGTTTTTAGACCACTTACACATTACAATTACAGTAGCAGTACTTCAGATGAGAGAACATTCACTATTCTTTGTACTGTAAATACTGTAGCACACTCCCTCAAACTCATAAGTGTTGAAATGATTTGTAGCCAAGTATTTCTTACATGTACTGTATTTGAGCAGAACTGAGAATCGACTGTCTAGGGGAGGCAAAGAAATTCTTTTGTCAGAAGACCAAGAAACTGCTATAGTATAACAAATAAGGATATTACCAATACTGTAATGCAACTTGGCAGAGAATGTAGAATTTATTTATTTATTTATTGCTGTATAGTAACTGACTGTATATTCTGTTGTTTGGTCTTTGAACTTTTCTCTTCTAGTGCTTTTCATCTACTGTAAGATCACTTAGTAGTGTAATAAAAGTAAACTTTTCTTAAAGTTCATTGCTGAATTTGACTGTATCTGTACCCCTATATTTATGATGTATACTTTAAGAGACACTGACTAGCAAAAGGATTCCTGATTCACACAAGGAATTTTATTCTAACAGTGTTTCGAATTGATCTCACTAATGTTCTTTTGACAGGCAAACAGTCTGTCAGGTTTGTGTGTCATCTGAGGCCAAATTTTGCCTTTGACCTGGAAGTTTGCACAAGTTGGTGTGTAGTTTTGAGATTGTGTTTATACTTGTGAGAAAATGGTAAATTGTTTCACGAATTGTGTGTTAGCAATCGAGAAAAACTGTAATAATGTTACAAAAGGTTTCTATTTCAGATAAATGCAGTTCTTCTGAACTTTCTATTCATCAAAGAAACTTGAAAAAAATCTACTCAGCTGTTTTCAACATAATAATAATAATACATGTTTTTTAAGCAGCAAATCAGAATATTAAAATGATTTCTAAAAGATCATGTGACTGGAGTAATGATGCTAAAAATTCAGCTTTGAATCACAGGAATAAATTACATTTTAAAAGTGTATTTTTTAATGAAAATAACTGATCGTTTCGCTAGATAAGACCCTTCTTCCTCAGTTGGGATCATTTACAACCGCAATTGGGATTGTTTAAACCCGCATTTAAACTGCATTTTGGAAGTTCAAAATCAGGGCACCATGTTTCCCTCCAAAAACATAATTTCTTTACGGCTGAAGAACGAAAGACATGAACATCTTGGATGACAAGGGGGTGAGTACATTATCTGTAATTTTTTTTCTCTTTTAAGACTCATCCACATTCCTAAAACACCTCATTCAAACACACCCTCCCAAGTCTACATCAATGTTTGGGAAGAATTGCATAACAAATGTACATGCAAAACAAGAAGGCATATCTTTTATTCTCGCTCTAGATTTGTTGTCACCACCGCCGCCATGTCGTGGAGACGCTGCGTGTTTCGTTGCAAAAGCAGAACTACTTTGTTTTGCCTTCCAAAGGAGGACACAACTAGAAATCAGTGGTTGAGTTGTTTTTACAACACTGTTCCAGAACAGTAGAACCCAAAATTTTGAGTGGGTAGTGCATTTTACGGAGGACTGTTTCCTTTTACTGTGAGAGTACAAGGCTAGCTGTGTGCTGTGTGTTTCTAAAAAGACAGTATAAAAAGACAGTACAAGTCATTGTAATCAGTCCCCACTGCATGCAACAAGTGTTTATAATGGGGTTTATATAATATAGTGAAGACAAGTCTTTATAACATCATATATATGAAAGGTAAAATAGTTACCTATAGTTAGCTAATCGTTAAACCTAATTAAATTGACATTAAACCTGTTACGCTCCACTCAAGTCTCGCTGGCAAAGCTGATCGATCAGCTTGGTCATCTTCATTTTCTGGATTAGATTCAGGCTCAAATTGATAAGGTACACTGGGTTAAAAATGCTGGGTTAAAAACAACCCAACTTGGGTTATTTGGCAACCCAGCGCTGGGTAAATATATATGTTTACCCAACATGCTGGGTTGTTTAATTTAAGTCAACTGTTGTTTAAAAATTATTATATTGCTGGTTTAAAATGGGCTGGAAATTAAAAATCACACACAGCATTATAGAGGTAACAGCAATAATCATAGATTAACATTTATTATTAAGCAAGAACACTTATAGACAAAAATATAAGACTGAAATTGAGTTTATTTGAAATTGAATTTATTTGGGTGAATACAGCATAGTTTACAATATTACATACATTTAAACTCATTTAACAAGTATTTTAGAAATAAAAAAGGCAACATTTAAAAGTAGCATTTTAATGTAAGCGTATTCAACCATTCTTTTTAATCATTCTTCACTAAAAAAAAGTGCTAATTCTCGTGCCGGTGTGTCCCCGAAATCCGAGCTGGTGATGGGCTTCTGTTCATCAGGGGAACCACGAATTTCAGACCACCTACGCATTTCACTCGTAGCTAAAAGATGCCATGACTGACTCCATAACCTGCAGTGAACAAACAGTTCTCAGATTAGAGAACATATTTTAACATGAAAATAAATTAAATTCAGCATTATAACGAATTAAATGAATTTATGTTATGCAAGGCAAAAGGCGTTTCCATCATGTGCAACGAACAACTTCTGCTGATGCATTTAGCTGACTGACATCTCGTCCTTGTATGTTGCGTTGCGTAAATAATATAATTTACAGCACAGTAAAGACCTTATAAATGAAATAAAATGTATACAAACCTTTATTTCCCCGAAGAAGTGCACCATTCTCTCCTGTAGAGGACTCAAAAAGCCTGCACTCTGACTGTAACTCAGCAGCTGGGTTGTTTTGTCGGAGGCTCAACCCAGCGGCTGTATAGAAAAAATAACCCAATATTTAATAACCCATTACTAATGAGCCAGCAGGTTAGTTATAGAAAAACTACCCAGCACCTGAGTAAATAATAATAAAAATAACTCAATAAAATGACCCAACAAGCTGAAACCAGCATTTGGGTTAAAAAAAAAAATAACCCTGCATTTTTTAGAGTGCCGAAAAACTACCCAGCACCTGGGTAAAAATATTAAAAATAACCCAATAAAATGACCCAGCAGACTGAACCCAGCATTTGGGTTAATAAAAAAATAAACCAGCGATTTTTTTACGATGACACTATCACCTGTCCGTATTGCTTTGGAAGCTGATATCCCAAATTTGGTAAGGGGCGTAACATTTCCATCGCACGCTTGAGGTAGTCGGCTAATTACAAGGCACTGGATTGCTGGCCAATCAGAGCACACCGCACTTTTCAGAACAATGAGCTTTGTAAAAAAATCAACATGTTTCAGAAAGGCAGGGCAGAGATGAGCAACAATAATGTACAGTATGTGAAAAATAATGTGTTTACTTAATCAAGGGAGTGATGACTCTTCCAAACCTGTAATTCTAGTTTTTTTGTTTTTATTATTTAGCAGAACTTTTTTTTTTCTTTCATTGGTTTGATGTTGTAAGACCAAAGTTGTAAATAAATAGGGTTTGGAATAGGGTTTGGTTTCAGGCTGTATGACAAATAAAGTAACTATTTCAAAGAGGTATTATGATTTTCTATAGACACTGTACATCATTGATAGGCGACAATGACCAGGGAGAAACAGGGACAAGCCATTATTTAAAATTGGACTTTCTCGGGATTTACAAATCCTTGGGAACTTTTAGGATAACTTAAGTACACGACTGCATAAAATATATCACACTGTGCAAGTGATTTTTAGGTATTTTTTAAAGAAACTCTTACATGCTGCACCTTTAAGAGATTCCAACTGCACACTCGCAAAGCCATGATGCTCGTGAAAGTAAACATTTGTCCTTTTGTTTTGCATAATTTTAATGAAATGAGAAAAAAAATACTCTTTATTTACATATTTAAAAGAATGTTAACATTGGCAAAGAATATGTCCTAATTATTTTCACAAATACATTTGGTAAACAAAAAGCAAAAAAAAATATGTGAAAAGATTGTCTATAATAATATGAAATAAATGTTTTTAAAGGTTTATGACATGTTTGTGATTTTATGTGATATTTATTGTGCATTGTGTGCTGCCGTCTAGCTCCCTATAATGTGCTGGGACTCTCAGTTAAGGCGTAAGAACACAGCTTTGTAAGAACGCAACCTTGTTCTTTCAAGGAAGTCTGGCAAGACCGGTCTCCATGAGAACACAATTCTCAGTTCTTAGAATTGAGAAACAGCCTACTGTATGTGTTTCTTTGGCAACACTATTAATGCCAAAGCCTTCAGGTGCCCCAGGGGCCAGTTGCACAAACTTAGCCTCGATGTTAAGACAGTGTCTGACCAACTAGCAGTTAACCAAAGGGTAATCATTCTTATTTTTTGGATTCAACTTAGACTAATTTACATTTTTCTGTAACTGAATTAAAAAAAAAAATGTATGACCAGTTTTAAAGAAAAAATGAGCTGACTAACTTTTTAAGACTAACCTTTTATGCAACCGGACCCAGATCTTATAGTTATGTAGGGGAGCGCAGGGCACAACCTAACACTTTTTGAATTTCTCAGTTTGTTTAAATCCACGTGGGGTTCAGAGTATATTTTTTTATCCACGTTAATTTCACACTTGTCTAGTACAAATATATCGCTTTGTTCCATAATTACAGTGCATACGTTATTTGTTATTTACCTCAAAAGAAAGGAAGTGAAAAGTGACAACATGCCCCGTATGTGGGGTACATTGTAACACGTGAGGGGCACATTGTAACATGACCATAAGACTTAAAATGTTACCTGATCGAATGAAAAAAATATACACAACAAACTAAAATATTTTGTCAATAAAATAAAATGATTTACTTTTTCAAGTAAAATAATGGCGGTTTTTAAAAGTATCTATATAATTTTTGAGGTTCACAATGAACACATCAAAACCATGCGTGGGACGGTCTTGATCGCAAAACACAGCTATACAGTATAGTTCAAACAATGTGCGCAAATAGATGAAACATTTAGACATTCAGAAAAACACTCCCCTCCCTCCAAACACAGCTCTCATAGAACACGAGACACATAAACGAGCCAAAATGCTTTACATTTCTTGAAATAATCATTTCTCAACATTAAACATCAATTGTCAGTCTTTATTCACCTGTTTCTTGTGGTTTCTTTTTAAAATCCATAAAAGTAAATAGTGAAAATTACATGGCTAATGTCATAGAATAACATTGTTTAATATAGCGGGACAGATTGTAACGCAGTGTTATAACTTTCATTTACATTTTTTTGTCTATTCAAAACTTTTTTTTCTCCCATTGTTGGTTTGTTTCACCGTCAAAGCCAGTAAGCCAGATTTATTTTCAAGTCAAATCACACATCACACTTTAAGTTCAAAATCACAAACAAGTAATCATGAGTTTCACATTTTACATGCTGAAATATACAACAGTAAAATGAAGTTCAACTGAAAGCTTTCAGGCTTATTATAATCAGGATCCTCAAATGCAAACTGTGTGTGTTTTGCTTTAAGAGAGCAACCATACATTTGTGTTGTGCTTTACCTTCTTTTATATTCATTCATTCATTTATATATAGTAATTTCTTATTTAATCATTTTATTATTACATTTAATCATATAATCATTTTAACCATTTATATACTCATTTCATTGATTTATTAACTGATTAGTCACTTATATTACATTATTTTATATTATATTATATTATAAACTGGAATCATTTTTGAGAAAATGACACAGGTAGCGCTTGATATATCAGATACAGTGGCAGAGATTTTGAATAGGTTACATGACAAATTGTTAAGAACCGGAAAAACATTTTAACTATGACTATGGGGTATTATTCACCGCAACCCATAGCATGACTCATGGCCTTTGCCTTGTTTAGAAAGTTCAGACATTCTATTGGAAATTTAGTTCATTACATCTGAAATAATTCCAGATGGTCAAGATGGTGCAGTAGTTCTGAAGTTTTTTTAAGTGTAAAGAACATTTAGATAAGTTGGAACTCTAAATTTTAATTTGATTTTCCACGCTGTGCATCTTTTGTGAGCAATGGGGATGCAAGACAGGTTGAGCTACTAGTCTTAGGTGCCGGTTTTACAAAAACCTTGCGTCAGCGCAAACCGTCTTTCGCCGTTAAAAACTGTACTGTCAGGGTTTACAAAAGGTGCAGTGATGAATCAGCACTGAAAAGGCATGGACACAGTTTTTTTTGCACCTGACCTTATTGAATATGCATTTGTAAGAGTTAACCCTTTCACTGCTCTTTCAGTCCAAATAGCCCACCTTGTTGGTAAAAACTATTTACGCTATCTTCAGTGGCACAGATGATAAAGTGTGTGTTGTACTCTTTTTGAAGTGATCGACCCGAGTTTGAATCCGCCTTTTGGCAAACTTTTTTCCTCCCTTTTTAAATCTCATATCTTAGGCATTTATTTTCAATAAAAAATTAAGGAAAAAATCAAAAAGTTGAAAATAAGTATTGTTTATGGTTAGGGTAGGTGTAGGGAGGGCTTATTTTCCCAATAACGCAGCATCCATTTAACAATTTAAATTAAAACTATGATTTACACTCAGTACGTTATTATTGCATACTCTTTTATAATGTACTACAGTACTGAGGTGAAGATAATTGTCTCTATTTGCCATAACTATTATAAATAGCAGAAGTTCCTGCTGTTTTAAGAGTGTAAATAGAATCTATAGCTATTTGCACTTAGTGTAAATAGCTACTATCGCTGTTTGCAATTAGTGTAAATAGCCGCTACCATTAATTTGTTTGGAATGCCAGAAGAACACATTATCCAAACATATCGTTTGCCATCGTTTATTTTTTCTTATTTGCGCTGCGCTTGGTATATTGCATTGGTCGATATGTAAATGAGATGCTGCGTCTGTGTTCTTTAATTTACACATCGTTAGCAAATCACCCGCAGAAATTTCCCCTCCCATCGGCGCTGTTTTGGAATTGCGCTCTCATGCTAATTTGCCCTGTTTAGTAAAACTGTGCCTTAGTCTCAGTTTTTTGGTTGCTCCAAATAGTGAGCTTAAGAAATGTGTAAGAAGTTAACAGATGCATGATGTCAAAATAAAAATTTGGCAACCTTATTTTATTTAGTTGGGAAAAACCTGCACCCTCAAGGGAATATGTGATTTCATAACTGATGATATGCCAAGGTTTTTAAGATGTTTTAATTATAGTTGGCAAAAGTTTTACTATGAGTAGCTGATGTCTTTATGGCTAAATATTTGTTTGAGACATCATTCCCAGATGGGAACGTCAGACACTACTGATTCCAACTGGGGACACACTTTAATGGTCAGGTATGTCAGGAAGTCTATGGACTTCATTGGATTTTCTGATATGTCGAATGGTTTCAGGTTCAGGCTTTAGGCTTTTAGGCTTTTTCAGGCTTTTAACATCTGAGTGAAACACATAATATGGATCAATATTGGGATCACTTTGGAATCATTTAAAAGCTGTAGTTGCCATTTTAGAAGTACGTATCATTTCACTTTTCTACTTTACCAAAAGATTGCTGATTAGATTACTGTTAACTGTTGTAAGACAACACATTTCCTCAAACTTACACTGGAATGTGGTATGACAGAAGAGACCTGTTCTTTTGAACATGTACAAAGGGAAGAGCATACCCTAAACTTATCAAAGTACCAAAGACTACTTTGCTGACTAGTTGTTCTGTTACCAGGCAAAACGGGTATTTTTTGACAGGATCTGACGTCCAGGGCTGGATCTTCATTATCTGGCCTGGAGACATGATCTAACAAAAGTCTGATTTGTTGTTTTCTAATGCAAGGCCCCACCCTATTGTGTCCCTTCGACTCTAAAATGGACACACTCCTCCTTACTTACAGTTTGCACATGACGTCACACCCTTATAGAAACGCCCATCTGTAGGGCAAAAAGAGCTTTGCTCCACAGAGTGCTCATTACTTTTACACAGTTTGCATTAAGTAGTTATGTAGTAAACGATGATGTTAAAGGGTGAAATTCAGTATGCACCTTATTGATGATGCTTACTTTGTACAGGCAAGCAGCTGAGCCCAGAATATAAACAATGCGCAATGCACAATAAATGGTTTCCCATAAAAACCATTATAAAGAAAACACTAAACCACTTAGCGCATTGTGTTCATATTCCGGGCTCATCTGCTTACCTATATAAAGTATACAAGATCAATAAGGTGTGTACTGAATTTGATCTTTAAATAAGGCACTTTAAGTGTTTTTCAGTGTGTTTGCCATGCTATTTAGTGATTGAAATATTACAGTGAGGGCTTAATATAAATTGCAAATGGCCAAAACTTGCATTTTGTTCCCATATCATTGTTTTATTTATTTATTTATTTTTTATTATTATTATTTTTTTTTTATATTTGTTTAAATATTTAATGTTTATCTAAATATTTGTGACTTGGAAACAGATGGAAAATTAACAGGCTTTTGCCCTCCAGCTCTTCAAGATGATCAGGTGACACAAAGCTACACCATGAATAGACACTAAAATATTCACACTCCTCCTTCCATGATCCACATATCTTGTACATTCAATTCACTTCCATTTCAGTCTCTAACTTCATATCAGTGTGAGCAAGAGTATTTCAGGAATAATGCTCCGTCAGAGTTTTCCCTTGATTCTTGTGTTGTTGCTTGGGATGGTATTGAGTGGGTAAGTAATTATTTTTCAGTAATATTAGATGGTTTGCATTTGTGTTTGGGTTGTGAATTGATGTGACAATAGTTAGTAACATTATCACTGCTTGAAATGTGACCAGGAGGAGTACATTAAGTTTTAAGCATAGTATTGCGACTCTATTCTGCTTATGCACCTTATTTTTAACATAAAAAATCGTTATGAACTAACCTTGAAAAAAATAAATTTGTACGATTTTTTTTTTTTTTTTTTTTTAATGTGTACATTTTTATTTTATTCTCAAAATGTATTAAGGGTGGTTCACTATGTCAGTTCGGGTTGTAGTTAATTAATATTTCTCAGTAGAAGAACACCTTAAAATAAAGTGTAACCAAACATTTACACAGAGATCTCTCCTCATGAAGTTATGTGGTTTTCTTTACAGGCTCATTTACCTGAACAATAACGAGAACAGGTGAGTTTAGTGCTGTTAGAAAGACATGGTGCAAATGTAGTCTATGTGTTGTTCTCTTGATTTGAGAAGTTTGCATTACTGAATTATTTTTTTTACTGTTTTCAGCTGCAATCAGCAGAAGACAATCCGAAACATCAAGTGAGTCATGATTTGCATACACATACATCACGCTTCAACAGAAAAAAAAAAAACAAATATAATAAGTATTTGTCTACATTCTTATATTCATAAACACACAGGCACGCACACACATACACACAACATAAACAAATTTAAATTAGTAAGTGTTTGACTCTATTCTTACCAGGCCAAAAGACCAGAAGCAAAAGACTGTTGAATTGCGTCCATCACCAGGGTATGTCTTCTTAAAAGTGATTTTGTTTTTAAGTTGATCCATAGTTAATAAGGAATACTGCTTAAGACAAAAACATTCTTGGTTCATGGTTGTTTTTTTTTGGTATTTATGTCTTCAGTTTATACACTCTAAAAAAAATCCTGGGTGATTGTTTTATTTATTTATTTATTGTAAACCAAAATGCTGGGTTGACTTGTTGGGTCATTTTATTGGGTTATTTTTTAAACATTTAAACCCAGGTGCTAGGTCAGTGTAACCCAGACAAAGTAGTCTGTGTCACTTGATACACATCTAATTTACATAACCAGTTTCCTTTCAGTCAAAGATTTTTTTCTCAGAACAGAACCCCTCATTGTTACCTGTTATAACCGTCCAACTTGAAAAAGTATTTAAACCTAGTAAACTGTTCTCTCCTGAATATATGTGGCGACACATCAATGCAAGTGCAGCCCAATTAAAAATAATTCGCTTCGCTAATGTAGCTATGCTGAAGTTCGTCCAAACACATAGCAACTGATACTAATATTGTGTGTTCTCACAGGCTTCCCATAAAACATTGTGAATCTGTTAAAAGATTCCTGGCAACAGGAAAGTCGACATCTGCTACCAAAAAATGAATAATCAAATGAGCATAATGTGGCATCAAAAACAAAACTCCCAAAATCTTTTTGAATAAACACTCACAATATGAATTTGTTATCAAACGTTTAATACTCTTTATTATTCAACTGAACGCAATTTGAGTATTGAAAGCACTCACAATCCTTTGTTTTACCACTTTTATGAAGACAGTTGAGGGAGGACGTTTAGGGAGCTGAAGCTAAAATCAATTGTAAACTTTAAATTATATTTTCTGGATACTATCCTTCAGAAACTTCTTTACAAATGTATATTATTTATATATTTTGATTCCTTTAAATTGTTTTTGTTTATATTTGTACAAATATAAACGTATTTATGAATATGCATTTTAACATAAATAAACACATTCTAAACTATTGTATAGATAATAACACACTAAACTGAGCTGGATGATGACGTCACTGAATCAATGATAAACTAAAAAAAAAAAAAAAAAAAAACAGTTTACTATTATCCTCTTGCATTAGCAATACACTATTTTCCTGTTTAATGCTCTGACGCCATCTTGTATTGTCATGAATATAAGTTTATTGGGTTTTATTGGGTATTTTTAACATTTTTACCCAGGTTCTGAGTTTTTCTGTAACTCAGGTGCTGGGTCGTGTTAACTGTAAATACAAACGATGAAACCTCTCACACACCTACCCAGCGCTGGGATAGTGGAACACAATGTTGGTCAGTCTTTGTCAAACCGGTTAAAACTGGTTTTATTTGTTAACTAAGATGTTCTGTTCTGAGAGAAAACTTGACTGACAGGAAACTTCCTGAATTAAATTAGGTATGTATTACTGTCACACACCTGGATTTTTTGTATTGTTTTTTCCCCTCATGTGTCCAGTGTTTCCCCTGCCATTATATTAGGCACCGCCCGCCCCCCTTTGAAGGTCAAGTTAAATTTTATTTTCTATATAGCGCCAGATAACAACAAACGTCATTTAAGATTACCTTTCCTATAGAACAGGTCTATATCTTGTTCTTTTATTAAACAAACTAAATGGTCTTATTTTATTTATCTTATTTACACGACGGCATGTCAATTCTGTCTCTACATAAACGCGCGTCTACAATTTCTCCGCGAAAACGCGGACGGGGTTGTGGAGTCCATTCATAAAGACGTAATTACTCTGTAGCGTGGAATGTGACGGAATTCGTTTTGGATGGATAAATCAAAATTGGGTCTGTCACTTAATTCGAATCGCGATATGGACTAATGTCTGTGAATATTAAAACGGAAAAAGATGGTTTAGATATAAATCCAGCATGTTCCGCTTGGCTCTGTATGTATAAAAGGCGGAAACAGTTTGTTTATACACAAATACTGAAGCACACGTGAGGCTCGCGGAGATTTTCGGCCTCTGGGTCTCATTATATGACGACATGAGCACATGAACTTCGTCTCCAGAGCTGCTGTGAGAGTCATTTAATGTGAATTTTACCGTTTCATTTAAGAAAACAGCATCATATCATACTGTATACACACAGAAACTTAACGGCAACCTGTCAAAATAAAAGTACGGATTAACGTGTAACAGAAATATATTACTCTTTTATTACTTTTGAGCAGTATAATGTACATCTTTATATGATTATATTTCTGGCCAATTTAAATGAAACAAATGATTAAAATAAATATTACAACCACATTAGCTACTTAACTGTAGAAAAAAAAATTCACACAAATTTTCTTTCATGTATTAATTTTAACAGTAAACCTCTTGTATGCCAAAAAATTAAAGGGTTTAATTTTCATTTGATTAAAAATAAATAAATGTTTAATGGCTTTATTTGATTATCAGAAAAATTAAAACACAAACATTTCTGAAAAAAAAGAAAGAAAAAGATTGTAGGGCCACCCCCTCCCACTCAACCTGCCTTTGTGTTTATACTTTGTGTTTATAATAATAATCGTCTTGCTTCATCAGCAACAAGCAATATCTCTGACTACCGTCGATACACAATACTATCGTCTATCAGCATAACCCTAAAACAAAACAAAACTCAATACATCCATAAACAACAATACACACAAACGATCATGAAAAAAAGCACCACAAAGTTATTAGCTAGCCATTAATAGCTAGTATATATATATATATACAGTACCATTTTCAATACTAACATGTAAGAAATTGAAGCCAGTGAATATGTCGCATTGTGTGCAAAGATGGCCACTGGAGTGCATCCCAAAATGGAAGTCTATTATACACTGTATTAAGTGGAGCAAGATCTAATTTTGATGCAGATTGATAAACAACATCACAATAATCAAAGATTGGAAGTATAAGTTGAGAAGCAAGTTTCTTACAAACACTATATGAAAAACAATTTCTAGATCGATGTAAAGTACTAATTCCAAAATGGATTTTACGTAGAATAGGATTAATATGTGACATAAAAGAAAGTTCAGAATCAAGCCATACTCCAAGGTATTTAATAGTATCAACTTTATGCAAAGAAGTACCGTCTTTACATGATATAACACAAGAATGATTTTTTAGATTTAAGTTTCTGCCTAGAACCAAAGATCAATATAAGACTTGGTTTTATTAAGTACAAATTTATTATCTAAAAGCCAATCTTGTAAAATATTAAAATCATACTGAAGAGATAACTGAATTTGTAGAATATCAAAATTAGATACATATATATCGGTGTCATCAGTATAAAGTTGACATTTACAATTACTGAAAATTAATGGTAAATTATTAACATAAATTAAAAAAAAGAAGTGGTCCTAAAATTGAACCTTGGGGTACACCTCTTTGTTGAACCAAAAAATCTGATTTATTCCCATTTAATACCACACATTGTTTTCTATTATGCAAATATGAATTAAACCACCTAATTGCATTTTCAGACCAATAGCATGAAGTTTATCTAAAAGTTAATATTGGTCAACTAAATCGAAAGCTTTGGATAAATCAAGAAAAATTGCACCTGTGAGTTTACCATCATTTACCATCTACAAATCATTAGTAAACTTGAGTAGTGCAGTAGTTATAGAATGATTGGACCTAAAGCCATTGATATGGTGATAAAATATTATTAATACTTAAATAATCTGAAAGTTGTTTATATATACATTTTTCAAAAACTTTAGATATAGAAAATATTATAGATACAGGTCTGTAATTATTGGGTTCAAGTACATCACCTCCCTTATACAATGGAGTAATATGTGCACACTTCCAAATAGCAGGCAACTCACATGTGGATAAAGAAAAATTTAATAACTCAGCAAGTGGATACATAAGAATATGAGAGGAAACTTATTTTCAATACCATCCAATCCAACACCAGTAGTCCCACTTAATTCATTAACAGCATTCTGAACTTTGATAGGTGAAATCATCTTAAATTGAAAATAACTACTATATGATAAAGTATCATATATAGTACCAGTCTTCAAATAAGAGTCAGATACTAAAGTAGAACAAACAAATGAAAAATGCTGATTAAATAATTGAGCAATAGATAAAGAATCTTGTAATACTGTATTGTACTCTAATTTGAATAAATGAATGTTTATCGGAAGCACCGAATAAATTTAGAGTTCTTACAATACTGACAAAGACCTTTTTTATAATAAGTAGATTTTGCATTTCATACTTTTGTCTTACTCAAATCTCTCAACTGCCTATAGGCTTCCCAATCAGCATTACTTCTTGTCTGACGAAATACTGACCATGCTTTATCCCTTTGCCTAATATTTTCTGAATTAATCCAGGGGAGATGATTACCCCTAACCCTAACAGTTTTCCAGGGAGCATGCTTGTCCACAACGTAATAAATTCTGTATAAAAAAATCCCAAGCATCTTGTACATTAAGAATTAAATGATATCTATCCCATTTAATAGATATCAAATCATTAATAAATACATTTTATATTGTCCGATTTTAATTAATCTAGAAGGGAATTTAGGTAATTTATTTTTCCATACACAAAATATAATAGCGTGATCACTAAAGCAGCCAGACATTACACCTGCCCTTAAAAATCTATTAGGATGTAAAACAAGTATCGAATCAAGAAGGGACTGTGATCGGGCAGTAACTCTAATAGGGCTGTGTATTGCCAAGAATCTGGTGATACGATACGTATCGATACAGGGGTTGCGATATGATATGTTGCGATGCATTGCGATATTGTAAACAAGGCGATATATTGGGATATTTCTTATTTTATGAATAGGACATCATTTTAGGAAAGCTGTAATTAAGAACACACCACCATATGCAAACCATTTAATATTATTGAATCACTTTTTGTGCAGTACGAGTAAAGGGGGAAAATAAAGTGCTTGCAAGATTCTTTAGTTATTAAATGTATAAAATGTAAGCTTTTATAAAGAGACCATATATATTTTTAGACCCTGCTTTACAATTTAAGTTTACAACTGTAATCATATCAGATCATTTTGATCTGAACTTAAGAATTCCATCTGCTTAATATCAACAAAAAATAAAGTGCTTACAGGATTTCTAAAGAAAACAAAAGAGATGTAAAACAGTAAAATAAATCCAAATATTGGACAGATATTGGAGAACCTTTTTGTTCTGAGAATTTCAAAAGTTTGGATTTCGCAAGTTTTTCAGTTTGTAATTATGCTCCGCGTGAAATCGCCGAGACCGCGACGCGAGCACTGCCTACCCCACTGGCGACCCTACTGCGCCCGGCGCGAAGGCCCTTTCACGGGATGCAGCAAGCTGCGGAACCGCTGCACGGGGCGCTTCTGCTGCACAGACGGGTGGCGGCCGCGCGGCGGTTCTGCTGTTTGCCGCATCCTGAAGCGAACGTTACCTCAAAAGCCGACATGACGCCACACTTTACACCGAGGCGGAAGCAGGAACTATTCTTTCATCCTCCATTAATGCTAACATTAGTGACTTGCCCTTATGCTAGTATTTCCTGTCACTGTTTAAATTCAGAGATAAGAAGACTGCAATCTAGCGGTCAGGATATAAGCTCAAAACGAAGCAACTGTCATGAATCTTGTATTATTATTACTACTTTTTTTAAATATCGATATTCCGTTTTTGAGAATCGATACAGTATCGCCAAACAAAATATCGCGATACGCACGTGTATCGATATTTTCTTACATCCCTAAACTCTAGTAGACTTAGTAATTAATTGGGTAAGATTTAAACTATTTTTTTTCTTTATCAGATGATTTATCCATCTAATTCTTTAATTCTTATATCAAAAAATAGAATTAATGGTAGATAAACAATATAAATAGACTTAGCTGTTATAAGTACAGATTTTAGACAGATTTTAGAGTCCATTTTTATTATTTAAAATGAAAAAAACCTTCAAAAAGTTGACTGACCCAGCACTATTTCAAAAAAAAAAAAACAATCCAGCAAATGTGTAAATGTATAAAACCTAACAAGCTGAGTCAAAATAACCCAGCATGTGTTCTGCCCAATATTTACCCAGCATTGGGTTGCCTAGTAACCCAGAAATGGTTATTTTTAAACCAGCATTTGTTAGAGTGTAGAAAAAAAAAAAAAAACTTTTTAAACATCTATCAACTCCATGAACAAATAAAATGTCTGATGTTTCTGCTTATTAATCTCTATTACAGGTTGGTGTACAACCAGCCAAGTGCATTGGTAGGGTGAGTGTTATGTTTTTAGCATCAACCTGTTATAGCCCATTTCCACTCATGAATGGAATGATTGCAGCGCTGTATGTGTGTGTTTTTAATGAAGTCGGACAGATGTTGCTTCTGTGTCACCATGGTCTGCTCCAATCATTTGGGAGGGAACCTTTGACCCCACACTGATCGACTCTATCTACAAACAAAAGAATCTCACCATAGCAACAACTGCCTTCGCTTTGGGAAAGTAAGTCTTCATGACACCTCTCATCTTGTATTAATAATTGTTTCCCCTCCTCTGTTTTTCCTTGTTTCTAGAAGTAGTAATGATTGAAAGACAATTATTACAAATCCCTGTATTTGTTTTCTCTGTTTGTTAGATACACGCGTTTCATCAAAGATTTTCTGGAGTCAGCAGAGCAGCATTACTTTGTTGGATTTCGAGTGCATTTCTACTTGTTTACAGATCAACCAGAATCAGTTCCTGAAGTGAAGATGGGTGAAAACCGCAGTTTGACGGTTGTAAAGGTTGAGACTTTGAACAGATGGCAGGACATCAGTATGAGAAGGATGGAAAAACTGGAAAAACTAATAGAGCATAACCTGTCTAGTGAGGTCTATGACTATATTTTCTGCCTTGACATAGATGCAAAGTTCTATGGCCGTTGGGGTGCGGAGTCTTTGGGTCGTCTGGTAGGCGTGATACATCCTTGGCTCTATAATGTTCCAAGGAATCAATTCACATATGAGCGTAGACCAGAGTCTCTAGCATACATTCCAACTGCGGAAGGTGATTATTATTATGCTGGTGCTGCATTTGGTGGCACATTGGAGGATGTACTTCATCTCACCAGAACCTGCAGGGAGAATCTGAACATTGATTCTAAAAACTCCATTGAGGCGGTATGGCAAGAGGAATCTCACTTGAACAAGTATTTCCTTTTGAACAAACCTAGTAAACTGCTCTCTCCTGAATATATGTGGCGGAACGTCGAGGAAGGCGCAGCCCAAATAAAAGTAGTTCGCTTCGCTAATGTACCTAAAAACTATGCGGAAGTTCGTCCAAATGCATAACAACTGTTGGCAGTATTCAGCTACAATGACATGCTGTCTTCTCACAGGCCTCCCATAAGACATTGTGAATCCGTTAACAACAGGTATGCTGGCAACAGGGAAGTCAACATCTGCCACCAAGAAATTGATAATCACAGACGTAAACATGTACATATGTTTATGACCACAGTGTGGCGTCAGAAACAAAATCTGTCAACATTTTTTGAATAAATACTCATAATATGAACATATTATATTATCAAACTTTGTGCAATATTCTTTATTATGTAACTCAACACAATTTGTGTGTTTTGAAAGCACTGACAATCCTTTGTTTTACCACTTTTATGAAGAGTTGAGATGAGGGAGGATGTTTAGGGAGCTACAAAGTCTGAAGCTAAAACCAATTGTGAACTTTAAATGATATTTTCTGGGTGCTAGTGCAAAAATATAAGCTGGATATACACTGAAGCAATGTGTGACACAATGACATTTTGACACTGTAAAACCTTTAGAAATCTTTGCAAATATGTTTTATATTATTTATATAAATATATTATGATTCATTTGAATTGTATTTATGTTTGTACAATTATAATAGTATGTATAAATATACATCCTAGCATAAACACATTATAAACTATAAATTATAAATTGAGCTGGATGATGACATCACTGAATCAATGATGAACTGACTTAAAAAAAAAAAAAAAAAATCACTGGTTACTATTGTCCTCTTGCACTAGCAGTACACAATTTTCCTGTTTAACGCTTTGACACAATCTGTATTGTATAAAGAACTGTATAAATCAACATGACTTGTCTTGACTAAACATAACAGCTTTTCAACATTATATGTAGTAGCAATAATCTTTCTTTAGTTTTTCGGGCAAAAAAAAAAAAAAAAAAAATCAACTCAGGTCTTCATTCAACTTTCAACTGTTTACTGGATGTTCTTGTACAAAACAGAAATAAAATAAACTCTGGTCACAAAACTGTTGCTCCATCTTCCTATCTTTCTTAAAGGAGATTAAAAAATTAAAATGATGATTAAAGGCTGTCCTTTCATTACAGTAGACAAAACAATTTCTTTTTTGTTTCATGGAAGAAAGAAATTGATAAGGGTGAGGAATAGCATGAGTAAATGAAGACAGAATTGACATGTTTGGGTGTAATACTGTAACAGAGGGAGCGAGGCGAGACGTGAGCGGATCCATTTGCAAGCTTTTATTTAGAATACAAGGCAGAGACATAGCAGAAGACAGGCAGGGTCGGCACAATAGCAAACAGGTATATGGACAGCGAGGCAATGAGTAAACTGTGACACAGGCGGTGGTCGATACAGCGGCGAACGTAATCCTTAAGGGGCTGGCGAGAGAAAGGTCCGGGAAACGAGCGAGGGTCGAACAGGCAGGCGGCGAGACAGACGTAAATGGAGAGGCCTGGCAGAAACGCTAAACACGGGAAAACTAGGAAACGATAAGCACAATAATAAACAAAGAAACTCCAACTCAATACTCCACGCCAACTGAATGAAAGTCCGGGCCTTTTATAGCGCTACTGATTGGTCGCAGGTGTAGACCAATCAGCGCGCTGCATGATGGGGAATGTAGTCCAAGGTGTAGTGCAAGAGTCTGTATGTGTGGATAAGGTGAGAGTGACATCTGGTGGTGAGCGGTCCGCAGCTCACCGACCAGATCTGTAACATAGCTCCCCCCCCAAAAGAGCGGCTTCCAAACGCTACAAACAAACCATAGTCCAGGGGAGCGGTGGGGCGGGGGTGAGACAGGGCAAGCGCTGGAGGGCCAGGTCCGTGCGGAGGACCAGGTGACTGAGGCAGGACCAACAGAGCAGGAGCCCACCAGGGTGGAGCCAGAGGTGGAGCAGGAGGCGCAGGGGCCCTCCAGGGCGGAGCCGGAGGCGCAGGGGCCCTCCAGGGCGGAACAGGAGGCGCCGGAGCCCTCCAGGGCAGAACAGGAGGCAGAGCAGGAGGCGCCGGGGCCCCCTCCAGGGCGGAACAGGAGGCACCAGGGCCCTCCAGGGCTGAGCAGAAACCCACATCATGGATTGGGACCTGGGGAGAACAGGGACAGAGGAGGCAGACAGAATAAAGGGAGAAGCAGAGAGTTTGAAGGTTAACGCCCCCTCCATAAGAGGTTCTACAACTGGCGCTGACACCTCTGGAGGCATTGGCGCAGCTTCTCCAACGGGGAAGGCCTCTGGAGCAGATTTGGGACCAGACGGGACCTCTGGAGCAGACTTGAGATCAGACGGGACCTCTGGAGCAGACTTGAGATCAGACGGGACCTCTGGAGCAGGCTTGTGGTCAAACATGACCTCAGGGACATACTTGTGAACAGACGTGAGCTCAGGAGCTGACTCGTGAACGGACGTGACCTCAGGAGCGTAGTGTGCAACCCATATACTGAGAATCGTGATCGCCATCACACTGGCAGACATAACGTGACAAGGCTCTGGGTGGTCGAACGAGACTTGACAGGACTCTTGATGATCAGACATATCGTGACGAAACTCTGGACAGACAGTGGAGCTGTGACGAGGCTCTGGGAGGTCAGACGAGATGTGACTTGACTCTGGACGGACAGACGAGACGTGACTTGACTCTGGACGGACAGACGAGACGTGACTTGACTCTGGACGGACAGACGAGACGTGACTTGACTCTGGACGGACAGACGAGACGTGACTTGACTCCAGGACAACGGCAATAACTTGACTTGGCTCATGAAGATCAGCTGTGACTTTACCTGACTCCGGAACAACAGCTCTGACTTGGCTTGACTCAGGAACAGCTGTAGCTTTACTTGACCTTGGGAACATGGCTGTAACTTGACACTGGAGGTACAATTGTGATTCGACTTGACGGAGGAAATACAGCTGTAGCTTGACTTGACACAGGAACGACTGCTGTAAACTTGCTTGACTCTGTAAACTTGCGCGCCACTTTGCGAACAGGACACGCTGCCGGCGTTACCGTGATGTCGCGTTGCTCCTCCGGGACACCTACGGTAAAGGGCGAGCCCACAAACAACAATGCGAAGTCCAGAAAAGCGGCTAATGAAAAGCGCGGACCCTCGCGTCTCAGTCTCGCCTTCAACTGTTCATTTAAGCCATCACAGAAAATTTCAATTATAATGCAGTCTGGGAGGGTGGAATGGTTTGCGATGGCCAGGAACTCACGGATGTGCTGTTCAAGTGTGCGTGGTCCTTGTCTTATCCTGAATAGAATCTGATCAGTGTCCATACCTGTGGAATGTCCAGGGTGAAAGCTGCTGGATCCTGTTGTGGTGGAGTATTCTGTAACAGAGGGAGCGAGGCGAGACGTGAGCGGATCCATTTGCAAGCTTTTATTTAGAATACAAGGCAGAGACATAGTCGAAGACAGGCAGGGTCGGCACAATAGCAAACAGGTATATGGACAGCGAGGCAAGGAGTAAACTGTGACACAGGCGGTGGTCGATACAGCGGCGAACGTAATCCTTAAGGGGCTGGCGAGAGAAGGGTCCGGGAAACGAGCGAGGGTCGAACAGGCAGGCGGCGAGACAGACGTAAACGTGGAGGGGAGGCCAGGCAGAAACGCTAAACACGGGAAAACTAGGAAACAACGATAAGCATAAAAATAAACACAAAGAAATGCCAACTGACTGAAAGTCCGGGCCTTTTATAGCGCTACTGATTGGTCGCAGGTGTAGACCAATCAGCGCGCTGCATGATGGGGAATGTAGTCCAAGGTGTAGTGCAAGAGTCTGTATGTGTGGATAAGGTGAGAGTGACATCTGGTGGTGAGCGGTCCGCAGCTCACCAACCAGATCCGTAACAAATACCCCGTTTAATTTATCTATCTGACTGCCTTGAAATATTAAACAGCTAAGGTTTTTTGTATGTGTGACGAGCTGTGTGGTTTAGAAACATATTTAGCAGAGGTGGGTACTATCAGAATCAAACAATTAGGTTATAAAAAGGTTATACAATTGAGGTCAAAAGTTTACATACACCTTGTATGATCTGCAAAATAATTATTTTACCAAAATAATAGGGATCCTACAAAATGCATGTTATTTTTTATTTAGTACTGACCTGAATAAGATGAATAGGACATTTAGTCCACAACAGAATATAATAGCTTAATTATAAAAATGACCCTGTTCAAAAGTTTACACACTCTTGATTCTTAATACTGTGTTGTTACCTGAATGATACACAGCTTTCGTTTTGTTTTGTTTTTGTTGTTTTTTTGTGATAGTTGTTCCTGAGTCCCTTGTTCGTCCGCAACAGTTGAAGTGACCGCTGTTCTTCAGAAAAATCCTTCAGGTCCCATAAATTCTCTGGGGTTTCAGCAATTTTGTGTATTTGAACCCTTTCCAACAATGACTGTATGAGCTTAAGATCCATCTTTTTACACTGAGGACAACTGAGGGACTCATATGCAACTATTACAGAAGGTTCAAATGCTCATTGAGGCTCTAGAAGGAAAAAATGATGCATTAAGCCAAGGGTGAAAACTTTTGATCAGAATGAAAATGAAGACAAAGTAAGTTCAATTTACTCTGATCTTCAAATTCAAAAAATGTTCAGCTCCCGACTCTTAATGCATCATTTTTCCTTCTGGAGCATCCGTGAGCATTTGAACCTTCCATAATAGTTGCATATGAGTCCCTCAGTTGTCCTCAGTGTGAAAAGATGAATCTCAAAATCATATAGTCATTGTTGGAAAGGGTTCAAATACACAAAAATGCTAAATAACCAAAGAATTTGTGGGGCCTGAAGAATTTTTCTGAAGAACAGCAGGCAGTTTAACTGTTCAGGACAAACAAGGGACTCATGAACAACTATCACTAAACAAAAAAACACAGCTGTGGATCATTCATTATTAACACAGTATTAAGAATCAAGTGTATGTAAACTTTCAAACTGGGTTCTTATAAATTCAACTATTATTTTCTCTTTTTTGTGCAATATCTTATTCAGGTCAGTACTAAATAAAAAATAGCACGCATTTTGAATGATCCCTCTTATTTTGGTAAAATAATTAACATTTTGCAGATTCTGCAAGGTGTATGTAAACCTTTGACCTCAACTGTATTCACGGCAAACTATACTCAACAATTTGTCCATCAGAGATGATTAAATTTCTGAAATAAACGCTTTTTAAATAATAACAGTAATATACAAATCTATTATGATATTTATGATTATTACAATTCTAAATTATTATAACAATAATTTAATTATAGCAATTATAACAATTTGCATAAGGATACAAATGTTAAACAGCTAGTGAAATGCAAAACTGTGACGAATAAACAAATGTTTAAAAAAAAAAATGTCATTTCCAGACCAGAAGCATTATGAAATCAAACAATGAATCTGGTCTGTCTTAACACTGAAAGGCGGTACCAACATCTAGCGCTAATTGGGAAAAAAAAGGTAGGTCTATATTGAAACAGAGCAACTTAATATGTGTTTTTTTTTTGTTGGAAAATAGCAGCTCGCTATTCTTAGTCCCCGTTGTTGAGAAGCATTGCAGAATCGTTAATTATTCAAATGCAGAAAGATGAGCTATGCTATCCATATTATATTAAATAGCTCTATACACAACATTCCATGCGAACAATTATCTAACTTATGTCTATTTTTATTTGCCTTAAGGAGAAACATCTGGGACGAACCATTTAAAATATAACCGAGAGGCTCAATTAAGTTTTCCGAGTTACGAAAGAGCCACCTTTGAGCAATAAGCTGTTCATCTGGTTGGAAAGAATAAATCAATGTCTGTTGTCTACTGTCTCTTCTAAATAGACAATTAACAGCTTAACCATCCTAAATAATGCTTGACAGCATCTCAAAAGACCACAGATTAGCTCCTTAGGGAAAACACAGATCTCAATCAAACACAATACAGCTCTGACATGTATAATAAAAATGATGTGCATGTGGTTTAGCAATTGTTTGAGGCAGGGTACAATACAGGGGGCTTTGTTTTTTGAGAAAGACTGTAGGTTATGGCTGAACTCCATATACAGGGCAGAGATAATTATAATGTTTTCTTGATAATTAATGGTTAACACAGACTGCTGACACAGCAGAGAGTAAATATGTCACCCAAACTCTCTCAATACACACACAACGCGACGTGACTAACAGTGTGTGTAAGTTCCGATTGATGTCACAACAGCGGAAAAGTGACTTTGAATGAGAGATACAGATGCGTCATAAATATTGATGAAAAGTTTAATGACGCACGTGTCTGTTTGAGACCAGATGACACTTTCGTATCAGTCTGGTTTCTCTTTCGCCACCTCTCCCTCACACACACTCTTTTATTGGTCTGTTTTAAAGTGTTTACATAGCCATCTGTCAGATTAAGGTCATCAAATATTGAATTTTTGGCCGAGATCAAATTCAAAAACAGAATTTCAAAGGTAACAGAAAGTATTGAGGTAATTATTAGACAATTCGAGGAAAATTCAAAATGATTCAGGGAAATATTTCATCTTGTTTGGTAACTCATTCACTTTGTTTCCATTGAAAACAAGCCTTGTTGGGCGAGAGAGTCAAAGAGAGATGAATTAGAGAGATGACTGTTAAAACCCAAGTCTCAGTCCTTTATCAGCCAAAATGAAGCAAAATCTCTTACAGTATATATTGCGGTGCATTGCCAAAAGTAGCATGCTAAATTCATTAACACAAAGTCTTAGAGAAGAGACGCTCGCGGCTAGTTGCATTTAAACAGTCAACTTTAATTCTGCTGAACATAAAACTTGGGAAGCGGTACAAAATCTGCTCCCCTCCTTTTTCTGATGGCATTTCAACTCTCTTTTCTTCTCTTTCCACCCACCCTCTCTCCCTTTCTTTTCTTTTTTGGGGGATAATAAATAGCTATGAAAATGAATCTTGAAAATGGAGTGACTGGCAGAGAACAGAGGGTAAAAGAATAGGAAAATAAATTAAAAACTACTCTCCAACTCAAACAGGGCAGAAGTTCAAAGGCAGAGAGGCCGTACGCGTCGCTATATATGCTGCTGGCAAACTTTATTGCTAGCATATGTCGTGCTGCTATTATGCTCTTCCTCAACTGGTTACAAGGAGGCCTGCATATATGGAATTATGTACAAATATTATCACAGAAGTGCAGAATGATCTGAACTGGTCAAACACGGGAAGAAACTCATCAGTTGTACTCATCTTGTACTCACGGAAAGAGACCTCAAAAATCTCCATCTTCTTCGCCTGTTTGAACATTCCAGTCACCCGCAGACAAGTATTCTGGATTTCAGGAAAACACATTCAGGAAATCATTTTCAGCGTCACTGCAGTTTTGCAAGAGATTTAAGTGTCTGTAATTTTTGTGCTTAGATGCTTAGATTTATTGGTACTCATTATTCCAAAATAAATAAATAAATAAATAAAGTACAACCACTTTCCAAAATCCAATCAATTCCTGACAGATAAAATCACATCTGATTTTATCTGTAAGGAATTGACCATATTTGGAAAATTTGTTGGATTTTAATCATTTTTGCTATTGTTGGTTGCTATTGTCCATTTTTTGAGAAGTTAATTCCAAATATATAAAAGAACCTTCTAGTAGAAGACCTACTAACGGGAATTAAAAGCTAAATGTATTCATTAGATAACTTTCACAAACAACATGTCAAAGGTCAATACTAGCCGTATAAATCCTGCTAATGTAAATGAGTTCATTTATTATTCTGGGGAAAACAAATCAAAAAGCCAAAAAAAAAAAAAAAAGTATAAAAATATATGGCCTTTACAGCTCATTCTCACAACAATTATTCATGAAAGCTGGTCTGTGGTCTGTTATTCATTGGTTTGGACACAATTTATCCATGCAAAGTTGCAATGGGACAATCACATAAACATTAACTGCTGTTTAACACACAAACTATAATCACCTTAACCAAAAAAATAGAAAAAGAAAGAAAAAAAAAATTGGCCTGCGCATTACAATCTCATCTCTCGTCATCCAAACGGACAGTGCCAATTGCAAACTGTGCATGCTGGAAGTTGGGCATGTTAAGTACATTTTATGGTGGTTATTTAACAATAACCCACAATTTAGGAAACTAACAATCCAAATTTGGATGTTCCACTGAAACTGAAAGAGAATTGAGAACTGTACTGTACTAGTTTGTGTCTGACCTTAAATGAATCAGTAAAGTCCCTTACCAAAAAAAAGTATACTTCAAGTTTATTTTATTAAGTATACTTAAGTAAAGTATATTTTTAAGTATACTTTATGTAGTAAGTATACAAATATTAGTGCACTAGAAGTATACTATTTCAATACTCCTTGGGGCTAAATTGGCTCACTTTTTTAGTATAAGTATTATAGTATATCTAGTATATAAAAGTATACTTTTAAGTATAGTTTAAGTATAACAGTAGTAAACTTTAAGTACACAACAAGTTTACATCAACGGTTTTAGCTTGTACTGCAACTACACTAAAAGTGAACTTATATAGGTATACTGAGAGTTTACTAATTAATTACTTGTAGTAGTATTTTTAGTACACTTTGAAGTATAGTCTAAGTAAACTACTAGTTTAGTAGTTTTATACTGCAAGTATACTCGTACGTTTTCTTTAAGTGAACTTTACATAATACTTCAAGTATACTACTATGTCCCTATTTAGGTATTGATGTGTATATATTTTGCTTTATGAATATCTGAACATACAAAACATTAAAAGAAAGAACAGGGTATCTGCTTGTAAACAAAAACATTTTATTCTAGCTTCATGCATTCTTTTTTAAATGCTTGAATGTGGGCAAGTTTCATGAAAAAAAAAAAAAAAAAGCTGAAAAAAGACTATGAATTGGATTCAGAATGATAATCAAAATATATATGGAGATATATCAACACCCCAAAGCTTTACAGTCATTATTACCTTCATTGGTCGACATTTTATCCCATAATATTACAGTTTTGATGCTGTTTTATGTCTGATGATCGTGTTTGATTACAGGTGAAAGCATGTTGTCTAGGTTTCTTCTTCAAATGTGTTATTTGGAAATTCTGTACAGAAGATCTTTAATAGCACCCCCTACCATATAACAATGAAAACACATTCTAGGAGCACAAGTATATTGTCCCAGGTTACATATGTAACCCTGGTTTCCCTAGGGAACGAGTCCAAAAACGCTATGGAAACGCCTTTGGCGAGACCATGCTCTGAACACGTGTGTAATCTAACCAATCAAAGGGCGAAATGTCACGAGCGGATGACGTAAGTGACCAGGAAGCATAAAAGCACGTGTGGCGGATCCAGCGTCAGCTTCGGAGAATGAAGCGAGCGCTCAGAGGGATGGCGGAAGGATGGCTCGAATCGCAGCATCTCGTTCCCTAGGGGAACCAGGGTTACATACGTAACCTGTGGCGTTCCCCTTCAGGAACTCGAGCTGCGTCTGAAATCGCTATGCCCACGACACCAGACTTCCAAATCCCTGCCTAGGGAAAAGCTAGGGCAGGAGGACAGAAGAGCCGGGAGTAGCTCGGACATCTAGGTTATAAAACCTAACAAAAGTGAGGGGCGTGGACCATCCCGCAGCATTACAGATGTCCTGAATAGGAGGCAGCCATAGCACGAGTTGAGTGAGCCTTGACCCCCAGAGGCGAGGGGAGGTCAGAGGACTCATAAGCAGTAGAAATGGCATCCACTATCCACCTACTAAGGGTCTGTTTAGAAGCAGGACAACCCTTATTTGAGGGACCATAGCACACAAACAACTGGTCCGACTTACACCACAGGGCAGCTCTGTGGACGTAAGCGCCCAGCACACAAACTGGCACATACAATTATGTTTCTGCTGGTCAGGCTCCCTGAAGGGAAGAGGACAGAAAGCCTGGAGTACGACAGGCTGTGGTGTACCCCCCGCCTGTAAAAGGAGATCCCTCCTGACGGAATCTCCTATGGAGAGCCGTCGAGGAGAGAAATCAGGTCCGAGAGCCATACTCAGCCCGGCCAGTACGGGGCTACCAACAAGAGACTGACCCCGTCCCGGCGAACTCTTTCCAGAACTCAGCCACGTCTGTACCATGGCATCCAACCCCAGGGGAGCTGGATGAACTAGAGAGCACCAGAGGGGACATTGTGCATTCTCCCTCAATGCAAAAAGATCCACTTGAGCTGGACCGAACACTTCCCAAATCTGCTTCACCACCTCGGGGTGAAGCATCCATTCCCCGGGCATCGGCCCCTGCCTCGACAAGACGTCTGCTCCCACATTCAGGAACATGAACTGCTCGCAACGAGAGGAGTTTGTCCTGGGACCACACAAGGATCTGGTGCGCCAGCTTGTATAAAGGGCACGAACGCAGATCTCCCTGGTGGTTGATATAATAGACCTCGCTGTGCTGTAGGTGCGCACCAACACATGGCGATCTCTCAGATCTGGAAGAAAGTACTTCAGAGCTCAAAATATGGCCAGCATCTCGAGACAGTTGATGTGCCAGCTGCGCCCTGTAAACCCGGCAGGAGTGGCAGACTGACCTCCCGAGGAGTGACAGACACCGTGTAATGCAGTGTGACCCGCTCTTCCCCAGTAGGGGCTGCCCTCGGCGGTCCTGAGATGGCATCAGGACCGCTTAGCAGGGGGCTTCCGAGACTGAAGCACGACCCGCAGGTCAGGCCTCGCCTTGGAAGACCCCGGCCTAGAGTGCTGCTGATCTCGGTCCCGGGACGGGGGAGCTTGAGTAGCGGCACTCAGTTTTTGTACCTCCCGGTACAAGGAGCTGGTACACGGCTGCGGCTGCTCATGCCCAGCAACGGCCAGCACCCTGGGGAACGCTGGTGAAGGCTCCCTCCTCGAAGAGAGCCTTCCGGGAGCAGAGCGTCTGCAAAGGAAGAAGTTTGGAATGCGGACAGTCAGCCCCCTCGAGAGCTGACATAGCGTGCTCCGCTCCCAAGCAGACCACGCACATGCTGTGTGTATCCCCGCTAGTGATGTGGCGTTTGCAGGGAGTTTGCCCTTTTATTGGTCAGATTACACGTGTTCAGAGCGTGGTCTCGCCAAAGGCGTTCCCATAGTGTTTTCAGACGCAGCTCGAGTTCCTGAAGGGGAACTCATGATGACGGTGAAACCGGTGTGAAGCCGTAAAACCGGTTCCGTCACTTTCCCACGGAGGCACCACCCTCCACCTTTGTTATTATTTGTTAGAATAGGGATGGAAGGATAACTGGTTTGACTACATCATGCTAAAAAAACGGTTAGTATTACCATTTCATATTTTAATTAATACTGTTCAGCACTGTGTAAATAACAGTCTCACATACACACAACACGCAGAGTACTTTCATTTTGTGTGAAAGCATGGCGGAAGGTTTTAAAGGGGTGCTGAGGAAATTATACAAATGAATATATGAATTAACTAATTAAATGAATGTACCTCTGAAGGTTCTGACTGTCTTCAGAAAAGATTCGATGGCATTTTGTTTTCATCTTCATTCCATGTCATACCAAATAAAGTTGTGTTCTTAATCGCAATGCATTGTTATGGGAAACAGTTGTAACTTTGTTGTTCCATAAACGCCACCTAGTGCCAGAGAGTGGATTTACAGATACTTACATTTACATTCAGCCTCAGTGCAGTTTTTGTCTGTCTAAAATAGGCCGAATTTGCATGGCCTGCTATAAATTTTGACCGGTTGATGAAAAACAAGCTTATGTGGATTCTACACATTTAAAAAATTCGGATGAGGTATCTAGAATTATTTATGGAGCAGATAAAATACATATAATCATTTATTAATTTTGACCTGACCCTTTTCTTTATTTAAACGCTGAAATGTAAGGTTTACCATTTTATTAAAGCATCTCAAAGCTTTATTTGAACATTTCGAACATGCTATTAGATAAACTGTTGTCAGTCATGTTGTCATTTAAAATCCGGACATCATTGGTAATGTTATTGTTGTAGTGTTTTTGCAAACAAAAAGTCATTTTATTTGTTGATTGTTGGTTTTAAATATAAAACTTGGTGAAACGATTTATGTGTCAGTGCTTTTTGAACATTTCCAGCACATTTTAACAATACCGTGATAATTCTGATAACCATGATAATTTTGGTCACTATAACTGTGATAAGAAATTTTCATACCGTTACATCCCTAATAGTAATCATTTAGTTCAGTTAGAGAACAGTATCAACAGTAAAAACTGAATGTGGCTGCTCAATGCAGTGTGCTGAACGACAGTCGCATCACAGATAGCATTGTGTATTTTTATTAATTTTGTTAATAAAAGTTATATGATTTATATATGGCAGCGGCTATTTGCACTAAGTGTAAATAGCAATAGAGGCTATTTACAATAAGTGTAAATAGCATATTTTTTAGCGATAGATGCTATTTACACTATGAGAAAATAACAATTAGATGCTTATTACACTAAGTGCTAATAGCAATGGGTTCTGTTTTACACTATGTACAAATAGCTATTTAAACTATGTTTAAAAAAACAGGATTTTCTGCTATGTATAATAATTATTGCAAATAGAGGCAATTATCTGCACCTCAGTATTGTAGTACATTATAAAACAGTATGCAGTAATAACATATTGAGCGTAAATCATAGTTTTAATTCAAATTATCAAATGGATGCTTCCTTACTGGGGCAATAAGCCCTCCCTACACCTACCCTAGACCCACCTGATACTTTATTTTCAACTTTTTGATTATTTCCTTCATTTTTATTGAAAATAAATGTCTTTCCGATATGATATGAGATGAGATTTAAAGGCGGATTTGAACCCGGATCAATCGCATCGAAAAGACAACTGCTTGTGTCTTATCATCCACGCCACCAAAACTGACATTTTCCGATCGTCTTTTGTAGTGTTGACTAGCCAAGGGTGAAATGCGCTTGGCACTTTAACGCTATTTAAAAGCGAAGAAAAGCAAGGAAAAGAAGGAAAATTCAAACTAACTAAAAACAAACAATTGCTTTACGCCGAATTGCCGCTAATTTGAAAGTTCCAAAAAGAACCATTCAGTCAAAAGTTCTTTAAAGAACCATCTCTTTCTTACCTTTTTATAATCTGAAGAACCTTCTTTTGCCACAAAGAACCTTTTGTGAAACTGAAAGCTTCTTCAGATTTTAAATGTTCTTTATGGAACCATTTAGACAAAAAAGATTATTCTATGGCCTCGTGAAGCTCCTTTATTTTTAAGAGTGTAGTCTATGCTTGTGCACTGAAAAAAAATAAATAAAAAAAATCCATGATTTATTCATTTATTTATTAGAAAGGCTTAAATGTAAAAGTACAGGTTAACCCAAAAACAAAACTTTGCTAAAAATGTAGGCCTACTCATTCTCAGGCCATCCAAGATGTATTTGAGGAAATTTAGCATTACATCACTGGCTCACCAGTTGATACTCTGCAGTGAATAGGTCTAGTCAGTTCAAACAGCTGATAAAAACATCACAATAGTCCACAAGTAATACAAACGACTCCCGTATATCAATTAACATTTTTATAGAAACAAATCAATCATTATAGCACTTTAAATTTAAGCCATCGGTTTAAGCCATAATCCATAACGCAGTGAAAAAGTCCACCCACTGTTTTCCTCTCACATCATAATCCACCAACATATTTGTTAAGATCTGTTTTAGACGGTTTTCATTAGCAAACTGTGCTTGATCCGTGCATATTTCTCTCCGGATTTAGCCAAGACAACTTTTTCACTGGAACAAGAAATATTATAGATACAGGACTCTTTACAGGATATTTTAGCCAGAAGCAACAGTTTAAAGTTATAAATGTCTTTGTTTATTACAAACTAGCGCTGTCACAATAAATCGATCCATTGCGACTCATTAATCGCGATTCTCTCTGGAATTGAATCTAAGCTTAGTTTTTAACAGCAGACGGTGATCTAATCTAGTTTTTAACTACTCAAATGCTCACTAAGAAGAGCGCTTGTGCATTCGGCCAGAGTAGTGTTGCCAACTCCATGGTTTTCCTGTGGAACTGGGCTACTTTAAAGGGTTACTCCACCCCAAAATGAAAATTTTGTCATTAATCACTTACCCCCATGTCGGTCCAAACCTGTAAAAGCTTCGTTCGGTTTTCATCCAAAATATCTTAAATTGTGTTCCGAAGACGAACAAAGCTTTTACGGGTTTGGAACGACATGGGGGGTAAGTGATTAATGACAAAATTTTCATTTTGGGGTGGAGTAACCCTTTAACACTGTTGCCGCGGGTTGTTTTTCATGTCCGCGAGTTGAAGTGACCCCAATAATGTGATATTTAGCCCCTGGAAAGCTAATTTTACCAGGGGAACCCAGACAAAAAATGTGTATTTTACCCCCCAGAATGCGATTTTTAACAGGGGACCCCCCTCAAAACGCGATTGGGATACTTTTGGTCTAGTTTTGAGTAGCAATTGGGCAGGTTTTGTTGTGAAAACCTGGCAACCCTGAGATACCAAAGGAATGATTGAGAAGTGCCATTAGCTGAATCCCAACTGTCGCAAAAAGTCAGTGACTTCTCTTATAAAACAGCATTGTTTGTCAAAAAATAGTTCAATCCAAAAGTATTGTTTAGTGTAAAACATGTTGAAAATTAGCCGATAGGCAGTTGATTGATTACATGATGAGCTGTTTCCTCTAAAAAGCTGTTTATTCAGCGTAGTGAAGCCTCTCGTCCATTGACATTCATTCAAAGAAAACGCTTTTTTGGCTAAAGGTTGCAGGCTTGCCTTCTATTGGCTTTGGTTTGGCTAAGTCATGTAATTACACCTGGGCTAAGAATGCTTTTATGACACAAGATTAGTGTAAACGCAGCTCACTGTGAACACCCTTGTAATTTGCTTCAAACTTTATGAATGATTACTTTGGGTTTAAGTGTGCGTAAGCAACAGGAAGCAAGCAGAGTACAGCTGTTTCTAAAGTATGCGGTGCCATCTACTGTTCAAAACTTAGTTCAGAATTGATTCTAGAGAATCACAATGCATTCAGAAAATCTCAGAATTAATGCAGAATCTTTTCTCGATTCTTGATGCATCGATTTATTTCTCAAGCCCTATTACAAACTCACAGCTTTTTGCTTTACAAGGCATTAACTGATGGACTGAAGTCATGTGGATTACTTACAGATTATTGTAATGTTTTTATCAGCTGTTTGGACTCTTATTCTGACGGCACCCATTCACTGCAGAGAATCCATTGGTGAGCAAGTGACGTAATGCTAAAATTCTCAAAATCTGTTTGAAGAAGAAACAAACTCATCTACATCTTGGAATCCCTGAGGGTGACTACATTTTTAGCAAGTTTTCATTTCTGGATGAACTACTCTTTTAAAAGAAGTGGCCACTGTGGTAAGAAAATTAAGTAAGTAAGTCAGTCTTACACTATTTTGCTTCTGTAGTAAATTTAATTATATTTAGTTTATGTATGCTGACTGGAAAACAGAAACACAAAAAAATAAAGAAAAACATTCTTTGCAGTGTGACTTTTTTGAATGCTCAAATACATTTGGAAGATCTCTGTAAACTGCATTCAAGATTGCCCAACTTTTACTATTTTTTTTCACCTCTTAATCTAGTGACCAACTTCACATGAGAGTGAGAACAGAAAAACAGTGTGAGACTAACTGTGCTGACTTACTGAAGCATTAAAGTCTCGTCTGACTCACCCGACACAAACAAAACACCACCGAACCGCTCCATGCTAAAATTAGGAGCGAGATCTCTCAGCAAGCACACATTGTTTATGGAGTTGTCTGAAAGTCCCCTACATTCTGTCCCTGAGTAAGCAGCACACACCCGATACAGTTACACAGCCTTTAATTAACAACGGCCTCACTGAAACTGTAACTCTACACTTTTGATCAGAAACACATGCTGTTTGAGCGATAAGATGGAGAGTGAGTGGATGTAAATATATTTGGAGAAATGGAGTCTATATGTGTGTGTGTGTGTCCTCAAGTGTTAATTTCCTTCTTCATGAACGTGTGTGTTAACAGAATGGATCCTATTGCAGGTTTGTGCAAGTCTGCATCCGCCTGCAGCGTGAAGCACCAAGCAGTCTGTTTGTGTTTGCGTGTGTGTTGCTGGTGTTGAGCAATAGCACGTCTGCACATTTACAGGTTTGTTTTTTGCTTGTTTTTTTTTTTTTTTCTAGCTTCTCTCTGTCTCTGTCTTTTCCTTGGCCTGAGGGTGAAGACTGACATAAACACTTCCCGCAACCTCCACCCAATCACTAGACCTGAGGGGAAACGAGCGAATCATGGATTAGCCTTTCTAGGTAAAGAACAACCTTAACCAGAGCAAACAGATAGTTAATTCACCTCTCAGATAACACTGTGACTTAAGAAAGAACAGAGTACTAGAAATTAAGAATCTAATCAGATGTTTGAAGGTTTATTGGTTTAAGATTTAATGGAGAAGTTCACTTCCAGAACAAAAATTTACAGATAATGTACTCACTCCCTTGTGTTCCAAGATGTTCATGTCTTTCTTTCTTCAGCTGTAAAGAAATTATGTTTTTTGAGGAAAACATTTTAGGATTTTTCTCCATATAGTGGACTTCAATGGTGCCCCCAATTTTGAACATCCAAAATGTAGTTTAAATGCAGCTTTAAAGGGCTCTAAACAATCCCAGCCAAGGAAGAAGGGTCTTATCTAGAGAAATGATTGGTTATTTTCTGAAAAAAAAAAATTTATTCATATACTTTTTAACCTCAAGCGCTCATCTTGTCTTGTATGCCTGAACTCTGTTTTTTTCCGGTTGATGATAGTTAGGGTACGTCGAAAAACTCTCATCTCATTTTCTGCTCCAAATTTAAAATCGTCGCTGCAGAAGTACCGACCCAATGTTTGCAAAGTGAACATGCAAAGAAAATCAAACACCCTTTACAAAAAAAGGTAAAACAGCGATGTAAGCATTTTGAAGTTGGAGGAGAAAATGAGATGGGAGTTTTTCGACATACCCTAACTGTCATGAATTAGAAAATAAAAAGTTCAGGCAGACAACACAATACGAGCGTTTGAGGTTAAAAAGTATACGAATTGTAATTTATTTTTATAAAATAACTGATCGTTTCACTAAATAAGACCCTTTTTCCTCAGCTGGGATCGTTTAGAGCCCTTCGAAGCTTTTTGGACGTTCAAAATCGGGGGCACCATTGAAGTCCAGTATATGGAGAAAAATCCTGAAATGTTTTCCTCATAAACAATTTCTTTACAACTGAAGAAAGAAAGACATAAACATCTTAGATGACAAAGGAGGTGCGTAAATTATCTGTATATTTTTGTTCTGGAAGTGAACTTCTCCTTTAAGGAGGAATAAATGTAATAGGATGATTAATCAAATATGATAATATACATCCATCTTTTTCCTGAGTAAGATAAACACCACCATGATAGATTCTAACTAAAGTCTGGATGCTCTTGTCTTAAAGTCTCCTTAGAAATCCATGTTAAAATGAGCTAAAAAGATCAACTGAATTAATTAAACTGAAACTTCTTCAATATAACTAAATATAAAAATGTGCACAGGATTCAGCTGTGCTTTTGTTGGCTCCCACAGTAATAGCAATAAGCTTAAGGTATTCAAGGTATTAAAGTACTTGCTGTGCGTACCAGCAAATCTGTCTGTGTCCAGCTCTGTACGGCTTGCATGAATGATGACGACAGAAAATGAGCATAGCTTGCAGCGCTTAAGTTAAAATACTGTGAGTGAAATAATAAAATAATGTGTTAAAATAATGTGTCATTATCATTTTGCGGACAAAAACCCCCCAAACTTCACCCTGATCTTGAGCTGTATGTGCGCTCTTGTGTTTTCAATGCAGCTAACTGTGGGTCGCTGTTGAACTACTGCAAAATAACAGTCACTTTTTGAAACATTTTCATAGGTTTAACGTTATATTATCAGCTATTATCAAATTAGTTAATTTGACTAGAAACAGCAGAAACTAGAAATGTAAGGCATCGTTCCAGTCAGGTGAGACAATGTGCTAGTTAGCAAGTTTTGCGGCTAAATGCGGCTAAAGTAAACATTACAACTCGTCACCCCACAGAGGACAGGGGTGGGGCAAGCAGAGCTCATTAGCATTTAAAGGTACATGCAACAGAACAGCTCGCTCTAAAAAGGGCTGATTTTGACTAGATTAAATGGGTGTTTTTTACACTACCACTGAGAAATTTTAACCAAAGTAAAATGAGCTCTCATTAAGACCCTAAAGAATCATATCAACTTGTGGAAAATGGGCATCTGATGACCCCTTTAAGGGCTAGAAGGAGTTCAACTACTTCTGCAAAACAAAACAAAACAAACATCAAAACCACAAGAAATGACTTTTTTTTTCTGAGTACTTTTATAGCAAAAGCATTAAATTGATGAAAAGATTTTGATTTCAAACAAAAACTGTTCTTTAGAACATTTTATATTCATCAAAAAATCTTGAAAAAAAAGCATCATAGTTTCCACAAAAGTATTAAGAAGCACGGCTTAACATTGATAATAATAAAAAAAAAATGTAAGCATCAAATTAAAATGACTTCTGAAGGAGCATGTGACACAGAGTCATTAGGCTGAAAATTCAGCTTTGCACAGGAATAAGTAATATTTTAAAATACACTACCAGTCAAAAGTTTTTGACCAGTAAGATTTTTTTTAAAAGTCTCTTCTGCTCACCAAGCCTGCATTTATTTGATCCAATGCACAGCAAAAAAAAAGCACAATTTTGAAATATTTGTACTATTTAAAATAACTGTTTTCAATTTGAATATATATTAAAATGTAATTTATTGATTTTAAAGCTACATTTTTAGCATCATTACTCCAGTCTTCGGTGTCACATGATCCTTCAGAAATCATTCTAATATGCTGATTTGCTGCTCAAAAACATTTATTATTATTATTATTATTATTATTATGTTGAAAACAGCTAAATAGATTTTTTTAAAGATTCTCTGATGAATAGAAATTTCAGAAGAACAACATTTATCTGAAACAGAAACCTTTTGTAACATTATAAATGGCTTTATCATCACATTTTAAAAAGCACCCCCCCCCCCCCCCCCCCCTCCAAAAAAAAAAAAAAATATACTGACTCCAAAAGCTTTTGAATGGTATAGTGTATAATGTTACAAAAGATCTTTGAGATCTGATCTTTGGATATTTCTATTCATCAAAGAATCCTGAGAAATATACTCAACTGTTTTAAATATTAATATTAATAATAATAATAATAATAATAATAATAATAATAATGTGTCTTGAACAGCAAATCAGCATATTATATTAAAATGATTATGAAGGATCATGTGAGTAATGATGGAGTAAAGATGCTAAAAATTCAGCTTTGAAATCAAAGGAATACATTACATTTTAAAATATATTAAAATAAAAAGCAGTTATTTTAAATAGTAAAAATATTTCACAATATTACTGTTGTGCTGTATTTATAAAAAATCTTACTGTTCAACATTTTTTGACGGGTAGTGATCATTGAAATAAAAATGGTTATTTTAAATTGTAAAAATATTTAACAAGAAATGCCTTGGTGAGCATAAGATGCTTTTTCCTATTTTTAAAAAAAAATATTGCTGACCCCCAAACTTTTGAACGGGTTAAAAAATATTTTATTTGTGTCAATCAATGTGCTTGTTCTTACTGATTATTAATTGAGTATGTGATACATTGCTTCCCTCAACTTTGAGTTAGTGTAAATACATTCATGTTGCCTTTCAACAGCATAATAAATGCCTCTGTAAATGCACTGTACGCTATTTGGATCTGACATCTATGTGTAGTGTAGTCGCCCCTCTAACAAATTTAACCATATATAATTGATTTTAAATGCCATGAGGGGTCAGGGCGTTCAGCATAACGGGGATTGAGGGGGGTGTCCCGTATGCCAGTGTGTGAATGAAAGTTGAACTGTTAATGGAGTTGAACCCAAAGATAGCGTTCAGTGAATGTAAACAGCCTGGTATAACATTCATCCTCTGTAAGATGGGAGAATATGCGGGGAATGTGCTTTCGCTTCATGTTAGAACATGGCAAATTACTCTAAGAAACTCAACCAGAGGAACAACCTTCCAAAAATGATCCTATAGATCACTACCACACAAAATCCACTGACAGGGGAATTTACAAACCGTTCACACACCTTATATAAAAGCAAACACACTGAAAAGGTAAACACCACAAATACTTCACATTAAAGTCCTCCCATCATTTGTGTTAGAAAAAGAAGAAGAACAACAACAACAAAGAAGTAGAACATCAGGTTGCGTGTTTCAGGACAATGCCGCAATTACATCCTGTTATTAACACACAGCACACATTGCAGTATCACCTCATTGCAGGTTACGGGTTGAAATGGGAGTGAACAAAGCAGCTTCTGCTTTTTCTCTCTGCACATAAACAGCCCTGTCTCTCAAACGTTCTGTTTACTTCCCTCCTGTCCTCTTCTTCTTCCTTCTTCACTCTCACAGAGGAATGTGCTTCACCTGACCTTAACCTCACCCCCACTCCACACACACAAAGAGGGAAATTCCTCCCACGAATGGAGATAAAACAGAGTCCACTCTAAACATGGGTGGCCTGCACTTGTCACTCTGGTCCTTCAGGCCATTACATTAATTTTGAAAGAAAAAGAGGCTCTAAATAACGGAGAAACACGTCCATCAGCACTGAAACCAGATACACAAGCATATTCACCCACAAGATCTGCCACAGACCAACAAACAACATGGATGTGAACTTTTTCCATCACAAATTTAAAAAAATGTCTACAGAATTGGTCCAATCTGCTGTCGCGCAACCAAAAAACACATTTAAAAAGTATTCAAATCTCAGATGTTTACTAGATCCTTTTATTATCTATTGAATCCTACAATAACAGTAAGCTTAATAGATATAAAATCATCATTTTTGACTGTCCTGAACCCTAACCCCTAAATTTCAACTTATGAAAGTATTGAAATAATTTTTGCATTTTATTCCAATGTTGTTTTTAAAAGTAACTTTTTGATTTTTTTTTTAAACAGTGAAGTTCCAAAAATATATTTATTTTATATTTTCTTTGTAAATTATGAAACTTTATGTATGTGCATTTTCATGTCACTACCAAAACAGTGTATGATTTGGTTCATTGGCGGAGACTGATTTTAACTACACCCCTACATTTATGGAAATTAGGAAATTTATGTGTCACTCTCTTTCATTCCTACATGAGTAGATAGGCCCCATTATTTTGAGGTAAATGTGTTTAAAAGTCTGAAAAATCAGTGTGTAACTGAACACCATTTTCCTATAATTAAACACTTTTTGGGGAGTTATTCCATGACATTTAGTTTTTATATACAAATGTACAAATGTGTACAAATGTTCAGAACTGTGCTAGCTAATCATGTGCTGATTAGCATCTTTGAGCTAGGTTCAAAAGTATCTAAAATTGTCACTACCAAAACATTTAGTGGACTTTGGTAGTGGTCGGTAGTGATATCCTTGTTTTTTGGGGTGTTATCCCATAAAATTGTCAGTACCGTAAAAGTCACAACCGAAACATGTCATAATTTTTTTCCAGTAATGACAAAAGGGAACACATAATCCTTTATTTGGGGGAAATAAACACAATTTTAATACAGTTTTTTTAGTAATTTAGTATGTTTTAGTAGTGTTTTAGTATGTGGCTTAAAATTCTGTAATGTGATGTGGTCACTACCAAAACTACCGAAAATGTGCTGTCACAAGTGAAATGTGATGTTTTGTCCAAAAAAGGAAGTTATGTTAGTTTTTGGATCAATCTACATTCAAAATGATGTATCCTTAAGTATGAAATCAGTATGATCAACTTCTTGCAAAAACATTTTTTTTTCATAAATCACATTTGAAATATTGTTAAAATTGTAATTGTTATTGATTTACCTCTGAAATCTTTTTAATAAAATAGAAAGATATATATATATATATATATACAAGGAAGATGTAATCCTAATAGGTCAATATAACCATTCTTATTAAATTATTATTACTGTGTTTCGGTAGTGACAAATTTGGAGAGAGGACAAATATTTTAAAACTTTCTGAAAATACAATATGAGAATTAACTGCACAATTACTATAAATGTGTTTGGATGTTATACAATTTGCATACATACAAATTTGTGGAAAAAAGACATTTCTTTCAAGATGTTTCCAACTCTAACTTTGAACCAATTGTGTAGAAAGGCCCATGTATGCAGTGGCATGTGAAAGTTTGGGAAACCCTTGCAGAATCTGTGAAAATGTCAATAATTTTTACAAAATAAGCAAGATCATACAAAATGCATGTTATTTTTTATTTAGTAATGTCCTGAGTAAGATATTTTACAAAAAAGATGTTTACATATAGTCCACGAGACAAAAAAATATCTGATATTATTAAAATAACCCCTTTCAAAAGTTTGGGAACCCTTGGTTCTTAATATTTCGAAAAAAACTTGGACATCTACATCCTGTTCAAAAGTTTTCACCCTCCGGCTCTTAATGCATCGAGTTTCCTTCTGGAGCATCAGTGAATGTTTGAACTGTTTTTAATAGTTGTTTAGTCCCTTAAAATCATACAGCCATGCAAAAGATGCTTGAAAACCAAAGAATCTGCGGGACATGGAGGATTTTTCTGAAGAACAGTGTTTAGTTTAACTGTTCAGAACAAACAAGGGACTCATGAACAACCATCACGAAACAAAAAACAGTCGTAGATCATCCAGGTAATCACACACAGTATTAAGACCCAAGGGTTCTTACTAAGGACAGTACTGAATAAAAATAACATGCATTTTGTATGATCTCTCTTATTTTGTTAAAATTATTCACATTTTCACAGATTCTGCAAGAGGTTCCCAATCTTACGCATACCACTGTATACATTTATATTTTTATTAAATTACGCAACTGAAACATTGAAACGACCCAGAAAAACAGTAAGGACTCTTGTGAATGTGTGTCAAAGACTGACAGGAATAGAATAAAGTCGTTATTTTTGTTTTCTTTGCACACTAAAAGTTCTTGTAGTTTCATAAAATTAAGGTTGATGTCACAAGGACTATTTTAACAATGTCCTTACTACCTTTCTGGGTCTTGAACATGCTAGTTACGTTGCTGTCTATGTAGGGTCAAAAAGCTCTCGAATTTCATAAAATATCTTAAGTTGTGTTCTAAAAATGAATGAATGTCTTACGAGTTTGGAATGGCATGATGGTAAGTAATTAATGACAGGATTTTCATTTGTAGGTGAACTATCCCTTTATGGTGTATATTTATGATGAAGGTATGAAAATTGCATAACAGGAACGACTCCATCACACGTCAACTGTCTCCATGCAAACAGTGTGTTTGAGTGTGAGGTATCTGGATGTGGATGTGGAACAACAGCACGTTTTGAGCACAACAGATAAGACTCCTCACACAACCTTTACATGACCCTGTCCTTATTGTTTTATGATAGGTGTGTGTGAGGGAAGGAGTACGTGTATTGATGTGGCAGAAAAGGGATTTGAAGAGGGAAACTCAAACAAGCCAGGCTGCTCTTATCTCGCTCTCGCTAGGCCTGTACACCAGAGGCTTTGCTCTCTCTCTTCGCTTACAGTCCAGCAGTTTATTTGTTCCTTTCCTCACACCATACTCCCATGTTTAAACGTCACTCAGGCCACTGACGCACTTCCCACCTTATCAATAATAGCAACCTGTTCCTTTCTTTCTCACTTCAAGTTGTTAAAAATATACGATCCTAGAATGGATCGTAAGGAGAAATGTGTGTGTTTTATGTTGTGACATGCTATTTTCCTATTCAGCTGATTTAAATGGCCAGCTCAGATCTGTATGACAGCTTACAGAATCGATCACAAGCGGATGTGAGAGAGGAGTAACGAAGGAGGAGCATCAAATGAATTTTCCAGTAACCAGTGCAAACATGATCAGTTACACACATGCAGACAAATTAGAGGAGTGTGAGACACAACGCTCGCACGCTGTGTGAATGCCACAGCCTGTGGCCCACAGGAAGTAGTAATTGGTAGAGAAGAGGACAACAGGTGAGCGAGTTGATTACAGATCTGTGTAGATGACTTGGTAGCATGCAATCCACGCTCTCATGCGTGCAACACACACAGCTGTGTCACCTAAGGCTATGTGTGTGTTTTCTCAGTATCAATCCCAGTTTTAGTAAAAATCACAGCTTTAGCATAAATGTTTGCTCCTAAAAATTGCTGGGTAGGGTATAGAGCAGAGATAATTGTAATTCGAAATAAATGCAACCTCAGTAGAATATTAAAGCACAATGCACTCATTGTGGACATATAATAATAAAAATAAATAAATAAAAAAAAAAAGTTAAGTACTACTAAGTTAAGTGCAAATGTTTTTCTTGTATAGTTAGTATTATGGACGCAACTGTATATATAATCAATTAAATACAATAAATTATTCATCATTGTAAACATTTACAATCAGTAATCTCTCCATCAGATCTCTCCTGCTGGTTAAAAAATATTATATTTTAAATATTATATTAAAATTGTTTTATATTTTGCCATTTTGCACATTTTTACATTATTTTAATTATATTTATTTATTATTATATTTATATTATAATTTATAAATTTATATTATATTTCAATTTATTTATATATTTATTAATATTTTATATTATTGTTTTACATATTTTCTATTCTATTCTATTATTTTTTTTTTTTTTTTGCCATATTATATTATATTATAATATTTTATATTATGTTATAATATTTTATGATTTTTACTTTTTTATAATCATAGTTTTTGCACATTTTTATTATATAAAATTATATAAGACATATTTTTATATTTATTCCTTATAATTTTTGCCATATTATATTTTAATTTTATATTTTTTATATTAATTTTTGTTTTATATTTTTTTTGCACCATTTTGCACATTTTTACATTAAGTTTTTATTATATAATTTATTAACATTTTATATAAGACTGTTTTACATATGAAGAGTTCAGATGCAAAAGCCTCTAAATCCATCTGACGCATTTCTTTAAAATTAGCATACAGACGGTAAGTACTGGTACTTCTGATTGGGCTGAGGATGGAATTTAGCGAGTTTGAAGTAAAAGTATTTGATGGACGTATGCTATGTGTCAGGAGCATTCACTCAGGATCATTATCTCATTTTTGACCAAGATGACTTTTAGCTAGTTTTGCATCCGAACTCTTCATATATTATATTATATTATATTATATTATATTATATTATATTATATTATATATTATATTATATTATATTATATTATATTATATTATATTATATTTATTTAATTGTTATATTTATTTTTTATATTTTTGCCATATTATATTATCATTTTATATATTTTTAATTAATAATTTTTATATTATTGTGCAATTTTGCACATTTTTACATGAGGTTTTTTATTATATTATATTATATTATATTATATTATATTATATTATATTATATTATATTATATTAGAATTTTTTATAGTATTTTCCATTTTATATTATAATTTTTATTTTTGTATTAATAATGTTTATATTTTTTGCCATTTTGCACATTTTTATATTAGGTTTTTATTATATTAAATTATATTATATTATTATATATATATTATATTATATTATATTATATTATATTATATATTATATTATATTATATTATATTATATTATTATAATTGGGTTAAATGTTTAACCCAGCCTTATAGGTCGTTTTATTTTAGCCATACAGTAATGTTTAATCAATGACTGAGTCACCTAAAAATACCCAGAGGGTTAGGTTAAACATTTAACCCAACCACTGGGTCAAAACAACCCAGTCGCTGAGTTTGTCCTTATATCACCCAGCATTTTTAGATTGTATTATTAATAATTTTAAATTTTATATAGTTTTACATATTTCTATATTCAATTTTATTAAGTAGGTTAAAGTTAGGTAAATGCATGTTTAATGACTGCTATGCCTAGGATGCTTAAGTAAATGAGCAAAAACTAAAAATATCCCTGCTTTCCCTGCAGTAATTACTGAAAGATTTGTTCCTTTGTGAGCTGGGAAAATAGAAAAAGGAGAAAAATAGATCAAGAAACTAGAAAGAGAGAGAGAGAGAGCGAGAGTGTTTTGATGTGAGAGGAGCGGTGGAGACCCGTATCTCTGCAGAGGGTCTACAGACATTGAAACCAGATGCAGTTCTGCAGTCATGAGCCTGAATGCGTGTGCACTCAAAGGGGTCGCCCGAGATATATTTAGAAACTCCAAACCCCATCCATCAAACCGACAGCTTCAGATTAAGCACTTGATGTAACCTTACATTGGGGCCTGCTCCAACTTTCCCCTCTTTCTCTTCCTCTCTTTCTGTCTATCTCAGTCTGTTTCGTTCTCTCTACCACACACATTCACAGTGAGCTGAGAAAACTCCCCGTCTGGGAACCGTTCTGAACCGCACTGTCAGCACACAGTCTGCTTCAAATAGCCTTTATGAGAAAAACAAACACCTGAAAGATCAGCGATGTCCCAATATACACTGAAATACAGGTATTACTGATTAACCCTTAGGCTACTGGGAAAAAAAAAAAGACATTATTTTTCATATTTAACTGCAGTCACATTCATTTTTGTAACTAGTTACCTATAAACAAGTTTGCTCCTTACAAAGCAACACAATATAACAATGCACATGTGTAGCAGGCAGAAAAAAATGATGAAATCTGGTGTTAATTACGATTAATCAACTATTACGATTAATTAAGCTGTCAAAATATAATTTATGACAAAACTGTCACTTAAAAGAACATCTGTGACCATTATAACTGATGCTGTTTGGTTGCAGTGCAATAGAAAGGGAGCGTTGTTGCCTTACAGCGTTAGTATCAATGCCACAGAGCGTATGCATGTGTGTGTTAGAAATAGTCTTTTTCTTTGAGCGAGCAACCCTGGCCTCATTAAGACCTGTTTATGTAGGGAGCTATTCCAGAAAACTGAGGTTTATTTGTGTGTATGATTGACTGAAGGTGACGCTCAGGTGAGCGTTTTTCCTCTGAAAATGTAAACCAAACATAAAGTTTAGAAAGATGCATTGTACACACACAAACACTCTGACTCAAAAACCATTGAAACCCACACACACACCCGGACTTGGCCCGTCCTCTTCACAGCTGGTTTGGCAGTGTGCATGTGTGTGAACGCATGAGGTTGCCAGGTTTCACTGCAGTATTATCAGTGCCAACAGGTGTGAAGACTGGAGGAGGATGTGTGTTATTGCTTTGTACAACGACACGTGTGTGTGTGTGTGTGTGCTCAGAAAGTCCCATTCCACCTAACGTCTAATACAGTGAACTTTTTTTTTCTTTCCGGTACATAACACACAATACATATTGAGTGTCTGTCTGGTTTCGAGAGGGAGGGAGAGAAGGAGTAAAACCACACAATGTCTAAAAGGGTCATCACTTAAAACTATTTACAAACACATCGTTTCAGACAGGGAATATGAATCACGACAGTGAGTCAGTGCAACGTATGACAAATGCATGAGTTTGTGTGTGTGTGAAAGCAAGAGGGAGAGAGAGGGAGAGATCCTTTTCATACAGTGGACTCTTTGTATACCAGAGAAAAACAAAGTCAAAGTGAGTGAAGATCCTCTGTGCAAACACTCCGGGTATATGCTCTATAGTGCATAAAACAGACCACACCCTCTGTATTTTTCATAATTCACAGTTAAATAGTTATATTAATGGTTTCGCTTTATATTAAGTGGCCTTAACTACTATGTACTTACATCAAAAAATAAGTACAGTGTACTTATTGTGTTCATATTGTATTGCAAAACACTTTGGCTGCTATTGTGGTGGGATACGGGTAGGTTTAGTGGTAGGGGTAGGTTTAACGCTTCGGAATACGGACCTAAGACTCTTTTTAAAAACAATCAACATTTTATTGTAGAAGTGAAATAATTTCACAGTGTGAAATTATATAATAATCCACTGTACTTTTTTTTATTTTATATACAATGAATATTTTATATAACAGGTTTTACTATAAAATTTCTATAAAATTAAAGCCTTGAGTCTAAATAAGTTACAGTTTGATGCGAAAGTTTGGGAACCCCTTGCAGAATCGGTGAAAATGTAAATAATTTTAACAAAATAAGAGAGATCAAGCAAAATGCATGTTATTTTTTATTTAGTACTGTCGTGAATAAGATGTTTAACATAAAAGATGTTTACATATAGTCCACAAGACGAGCGTTTGAGATTAAAAAGTATTTAAATTGAATTTTTTAAATGAAAATAACCAATCGTTTCGCTAGATAAGACCCTTCTTCCTCGGCTGGGATCATTTGCAACTGCATTTGGGATTGTTTGAAGCCACATTTAAATTGCATTTTGGAAGTTCAAAATTGGGGCATCATATCAGTCCATTATATGGAGAAAAATGCTGAAAAAAATGTAATTTCTTTACGACTGAAGTAAGAAAGACATGAACATCTCGGATGACAAGGGGGTGAGTACATTATATGCGAATCTTTGTTTTGGAAGTGCTTCCTTTTAAAAACATCCTTTTAAGCAAACTTGTCCTAGACTCCCGTCTAAAGAAAAAAAATGTTCAAAGAAGTCTGATTCATCAAAATATTCTTCATGAAAATCTCCATGAATTTTTTTTGACATATTGAAGGCAAACACTAAATGTTGAGGCACTAAATCAAATGTATTCTTAAAACTTTGCAAGTTTAAAGAAAATGAAAATGAACATTTTGTCATAATTTAGTCAATTAGTAAATGATGACAAAAAGCATATTTTTGGGTGAACTATTCCTTTAATTAAAAAAGTTGAAATTCACCAATGCCGCTTTAGATGACAATTAGGGCTGTCAAATGATTAATCGCGATTAATTGCATACAAAATAAAAGTTTGAGTTTGCCTAATAAACGTGTGTGTACTGTGTGCAATTATTATGTATATATAAATACAAACACATTCAGGTACATATAAAATAAATATTTATATATGTATATATTATAATTTTTATATAATTTATATTATATATAAATACAAATATTTTGTACATAGATAGCATATGTCTCTTAAATATATACATTAATTTGTGTGTATTTATATATACATAATAATTATACGCAGTACACATGTATATATTAGGCAAACTCAAACTTTTATTTTGTATGTGATTAATCACGATTAATCGTTTGACAGCCCTTATGTACTGTTGTGCCAAATTTTTAAATTGAGGTCACTTTCTGCCCCTTTCCAGTGTGTTTGGACCCTGATAATTGCCATTCCTGGCGACATTTGAAATTTAAATTTACACATGCAGGCGTGTGTGTGAATGACAGAAGGAGTTCTGGTTTTCTGGCAAGTGTATTCTAACACTCAACACTTATGTGCCATGAAGGCACCTTTGTTTGGCGAAATCCTATTCAAACAATAAATGCTTTGCTGTGATTCCTGGCGATTTGCCGAGGTAAATTTAGAAAACTGCTGAACCATCAAAGCCTCAATCAGTTGTGTGCGTGTACACACGTGTTTCATGTATCTTTCCCCTGAATCAGTGAATAACTCTTCTTCAGGTTCAAACAAACAGCACGCCTGCCAAATTCTCCCTTTGCTTTTGTCTGGTTTTACTGCCAGCACTGTTATCTTTTTCCTTTGTTTTTCTGTCAGATATATATGTGTGTGTAAGTGTTTTTGGAAGTTTGGTAGTAATGCTTTAAAGAGTGGAAGTACCCACCCTTACTCCACCCAGGCCTGAAATACAAATACAGTACATAGCTTACATGCAGGATGGCTTAGACTAGGCTTCTGCATAGTTTCTGTCCAAGTGAATTTTTCATTAGGATGCTAAGACATTAGGGTTGCCACCTGTCCCACACAATACAGAATTTTGTGCCATTTATTGTAAAGAAGCAGAAACACAGATATCTTTTACATGAGTTGTGTGACAGCACCATTAGCTGTTGCTATGTTACACTGACGCTATATCAAGGAAGACCAAGGGAGAGCAGCTAATTTTACTCTGTTGACTTTTGGTTGAACTGTTTTTGATTAGCAAATCGTGCAAGACAAAGACAATCCATGCCTAGTCACATGTATTTCATTGTTGCACATTTTTCACTCGATTTACTGCTGTTTATAAAAAGTACAAAGCACTTAGAAAACCAATTCAATGCCTAAAATCCAAAGCACTTCAAGGTTTAACTGAATATTAACTGAATTTTATGATAAAATGTGTTATAGTTTTCCTGCACGTGCTAAATATACATATGCACAATCAGGTTAACTTTATTTGTATTAACAATGAACTGATATATCAGTGTGACAAAATCAAAGTGAGTGCATCTCATAAGCATTTTAGCAATTTATTCTGTCAAGTAGTGACTTTTCATACACAAACAGTAGTCTACAAAATGCATGTTATTTTTTATTTAGTACTGACCTGAATAATATATTTCATGTAAAAGAAGTTTACAAATAGTCCACAAGAGAAAATAATAGTTGAAATTATAAAAATGAACCTGTTTAAAAGTTTACATACACTTGATTCTTAATACTGTGTTGTTACCTGAATGATACACAACTGTTTTTGTTGTTTAGTGGTAGTTGTTCATGAGTCCCTTGTTTGTCCTGAACAGTTAAACTGCCCACTGTTCTTCAAAAAAAAAATCCTTTAGGTCCCACAAATTCTTTGTTTTTTCAGCATTTCTGTGTATTTGAACCCTTTCCAACAATGACTGTATGATTTTGAGGTCCATCTTTTCATACTGAGCACAACTGAGGGACTCATATGCAACTATTACAGAAGGTTCAAATGCTCACTGATGCTCCAGAAGGAAAAACGATGCATTAAAAGCCAGGGGTGTAAACTTTTGAACATAATGAAGATGTGTACGTTTTTCATATTTTGCCTAAAATAACATATTTTTTTCCATTTAGTACTGCCCTTTAGAAGCTACAAAAGATACTTACATGTTTTCCAAAAGAGAAAATAGGTTCAATTTACTCTGATCTTCAAATTTTCACCCCCTGGCTCTTAATGTGTTGTGTTTCTCTCTGGAGCATCAGTGAGCATTTGAACCTTCTGTAATTGTTGCATGTGAGTCCCTCAGTTGTCCTCAGCAGTGTTGGGGGTAAGTTATGTAATATTATTACTTTTTACAAGTAACTAGTAAAGTAATGCATTACTTTTTAATTGCCGAAAATATAGTTACTTTTTTCAAATAAGTAACGCCAGTTACTTTTTCCCCCATTTATTGATTGAAAGCTCTCCTGTCCCGATGTTGAGAGAAATCGGGAGTAAGATGTTAGTTCTAGAGTAAATGTGAACATGCATTAATTCATCTCACTCACAAAAAAACAAATTCAGTATTCCTCAAAATGAATAAAAACAGTGAAATTCAACTCAGAATATAATGCAAACTTGCAATAATTAAATGTTAAATAATACAAATATCCTTTATGCATTTAATACTATTTTATTAACCAATGTCTTTTAATTTTAATTGCTTTCGATGATCCAATTCAACCATACTAATAGGCAAAATTACTCAAGATAACCTAACATTTGTTTTCCTTTTTTTAATTGCTGAAGTGTTGATATTTTTCTTTTGCAGTCTATTGTACAGACGTGAATGTACTTTTCTCAAAGCCTGAGGCTTTTGGTTTGAAAGGGCTTTTAGATTTGTCAAAAATATAACTTTTTATATTAAAAACAAACAAGCAAGCCCTGCCCAGATTTAAAAAGTAACACAAAAGTAAAGTAATGCATTACTTTCCATAAAAAGTAACGTAATTAGTTACTTTTTGGGGGAGTAACTTAATATTGTAATGCATTACTTTTAAAAGTAACTTTCCCCAACACTGGTCCTCAGTGTAAAAAGATGGATCCCAAAATTATACAGTCATTGTTGGAAAGGGTTCAAATACACAAAAATGCTGAAAAAAACAAAGAATTTGTGAGACCTGAAGGACTTTTCCGAAGAACAGCAGGCAGTTTAACTGTTCAGGACAAACAAGGGACTCAAGAACAACTCTCACTAAAAGAAAAGAAAAGAAAAAAACGTGTGACAGCTGTGGGTCATTCAGGTATCAACACAATATTAAGAATCAAGTGTATGTAAACTTTTGAATTGGGTCATTTTTATAAATTCAACTTATTTTCTCCTGTGGACTATATGTATTTATGTGCAATATCTTATTCAGGTCAGTACAAAAATAAAAAAAATAACATGCATTTTGCATGATTCCTTATATTTTGGTCAAATAATTAACATTTAAGAGATTCTGCAAGGTGTATGTAAACTTTTGACCTCAACTGTATAACTATGTACAGCATTTTTTTGTTTCAATTATGATTTATCAATTATCAAATGGCATATGCGATATAAATATATAGAAACAGCGAGTACCCTCTACTGAAGTTGCGGTTTAACCAGGACACTCCCTGTTTCATGAAGAGTGTCCCTGTTTCGGCTGTCAGCCTGGCTGACTTAAAATGAAGTGTCCTCAATGTCTTTCTCAGCAGTTCATTTGCTTTACATCACAGAGAATGAAAGCTGTATCTCTGCCAAAAACCTGGTCACCCTCATTTTCAAAAGTGTGACACACTAATCCCACAGTAACCCAATACACTCTTTGAAGGCCAATTAAGCCCACAAATGTTCTTCAGAAATCATTGAGGTTAATTTCACTCTTGTTTTAAGCAGCAGAAATTAATATGAAATCATTCTGAGATGTGTAAATTGATTGTTTTATACAAAGGTTCGCAGTCTGCTCTAAATTTGTTGCTAAACACTAAAGTTTTTGCGTAAATGTAGGTCAGAACTGTCAAATGCAGTTCTCCCCCTGCTGGCCGGCGCTGGTAAAGACATCATCAATCTCGGCGGTTCTGGATTGGCTCCAGGCGCATAAAGGCTGGCGGTCAGTGTGTGCGCTCTGTTCGTTCACAGACAGGCGCATCGCCGCTGCCAGAGACACTTCTGCGCTTCCAGAAGGGCAAGAAACGCACAGAAGACACCGGCACTAACGAGCTGGGGACTATTGTGAGACTTTACAGATTTTTGGTATTCGTTTCGCACTTTTTAAACTGTTTGCGAGGAAGTCATCGCGCCTGTTGTGGATTTTACTCTTTTTCTGAGATCATGAACTGAAGTGTTATGCGCTGAACCCCTCATTCACGGAGTTTTAACCCGGCGGGATTTCTAAATTCAGAGGTAACTAAAAACTCTTTAAGCATATTTTCCTCATTAATGTAGTCTAAATGTACAATAGAGTGCATTAAGTGTGACTTTTGTTTGTGTTTTAATTACATAAGTACAAATACCTACAACTCGTCTATGTATTATAACGCGCACGTTTGGGAACACATTCGGCGGTGTTTCGAAACCTAATAAGCTGCCTACCTAGGCGGTATTTTGTGCGCGTTTAAACGTTCTAGTTGAGATGCCTAAAGTGCTGTCTGGGTAGGCAGCACAATAGGTTTTAGGACAGTCATTTTTTGTAAATCTACTAGTAATTATTTTATAATGAATTGCAGCATTTTTTGTAAAATAGGTAGACCGGGACTAGTTGTCACAAGTACTGTATCTCAGTAAACAAGGCTCTGTGTGTTTCTCATACAAATGTAGGCTCGGTGCAAGTTGTCACACATATTGGTATACATGTATACAAATATTATTTATATAATAATAGTTTTTTCGGGGGACAAAACAATAGTTTGAGATAGAGTCACCGTTTACATTTTCGCTTTGTTTTTCATAACTAACTTTAACTGTGTTTTATTAGTTTTAATTCTGCTGAAAAGCCAACAGTATACTGTTTATTCACTGATTCTGCTGTGACAACTTACCCCAGACAGCTTTGTTTGTGAAACTGATAGTAACTGACAGTGAATTTGAGTTGTCAAAAGCGACAACTAACCCATTCTCCCCTATAACATGTTATGTAATGCTTTCATTTTAGGCATCTATTGGGACACCAGGACTCCTCCATCTGTGTCTTTGATATGGGACTTTAGGTTTATACCTCTCATATCATCTTTCTTGGAGTGCATTCGACTGGTTTACAACATTTACGCTCTTCCAGAAATGGTGGGGCATTTACATTTGCAAGCTATGGATGAGAGTTTGAAAGGAAAGAACCGAGAGGGACTGCTTGATAGTCCGGATTCAGGTCTCCCTCCAAGCCCCAGTCCGCCCTTCTACTCCCTGTCACCGGGGATCCTCGAGTCGCGCTCCGGCAGCTGCTCGACCCCAAATGAGCTGCAAGGATACTGCAGAAAGGAGAGCCGGGAAGGCAAACTGGTATGCATTTGTCTAAGCCTCACAGCTCAAATGAGACCTAAGAAGGACATGTTTCTCAATCAACATCCTTTGCTGGCACTGATTTTAGGGGTAGGGTTAGGTACTGCTTAGAGGATGTTGATGCAGGAACATGTCCTACTTGGGTAAATCACATGCACAAGATCTATGAAAGCAATCGGTTTTAAGAGGGGAAAAAACAATGAAACTGATAAGCACATAATGCATTATGTTTGCATTTTTGAGCATGGTTACTTCACACACACTTGAGTTATAAACACGAGTGACATTTGAACTTTGTGTTCATGTTTGGCTTTGGAGATATGAGCTGTGTGTCATCCAAAGGTTTTAGATCCAGTTGTTGTCTTCCATCAGTTTTGTCCTTTGACAGAAGTAAAAGTAGATACAGATTTTTTTTTTTTTTTTTTTTTGCGGATTGAAACGGATTATCAAAAAAGAAAAATAACTTTGTTGTTGATTAGATGGAGGCAGATCTGAAATGCGAGTTTGAGGTTGACTGCAAAAAAGCAATAGGTTTAAATGACTACAGTACAATAAGATCAATATCATGCATTTAGAAAATACGGGTATTTTTATTTCATACCGACTAGAACGTCATATCAGTTGTAATACGACTACCTGCGCAGATCTATTAAAATATGCCTGTCATATTCACTATGGATACAGATGATATTTACAAACGTTTAAGGTGTTTGACCTTAGTTACTCATTCATACTGCCAGCATTCAAGCTGCTTCTGTATGAACAGCAAGTTTCGAAAGTCACATATAAGCAACCAGTGGCTAAATGAAGTAGACAAACAACAAAACAACATGTTAGTATATAAAAAATGCATATGCAGTTTGTCGTAAACACAAACACACACTGTTGACAATGTGGAGGCCAGAGACAAATAATGAGAAGTAATAGAGAAGAATCCTGAAATAGAAAGGTGTTCAGGTACTCATGCCTCTGGAGGCTCACTCTAATGAAGTAGGGATGACAAGGAGCAACTAGAGAGAGAGAGTTTCTGTAAACAAGTTGACCTTGTGTTCGGTGAATGTGGTAACTGTAACCGATCTCTCTCTGTCCCTCATAGCTTCCTCATAGCAACCCTTTTACAGCACCTACACACATGTGCAAACAAACAAGCAGTGCTGAGACATACACACACACACATATATATATCATACTGGTACAGTATTACTAGACAGCACATGTTCGCGTTACAGTATAGTAATTGCACAAGTGCCTTGGCATAACCCAGAGTCTTATTTCTGCCTCTGAAAGGTTGCATAGCACACTAAACTAACAGTGTCTGCATCTGACACGGCCATCCATTCAAATCAAAGTACACTTTCGTACTAAACTAAGGCTGCTTTAACTTTTCTAACACTTCTAGATGCATCTTCTAGGACAGGAAATGAAGTCTTCCCTGAGAAAACACAGCTCTGCAAAAAAAAAAACTGATTTTAGTATGAGGCCTGAACTGATTAGTGTAAATGTGATTGAGCTGCATTTGTCTCTGTCGTGCGGCATAAATGCTTTGCCCGAGCACGCCGCTAAGAGCAAGTATCTAAAGGCATTTTGGAGTGTATAAATGATCACTCAGACACTCCTCTTCAAGAAACATGCATGCACTTGTTGGGACACCGCTCCAATATAGCGTCTCGCTCAGTAAAATAGAAAGGAGCTGCGTGACTTTATTTGTGCAACGTGAATTTTTGATACTTTTTAGCAGTGTGTTTAACACTTCGGGGAAAGCTCTCATGCCAATGTCAACAAAACATCCCATGTTGCAGTTCTTCAGAATATGCTGTTTGCAAAATCCTATTACTTAAATGTATACAAATGTGGTTGAGCCTGCAGGCAACATGCAGTATATGAGGACCAAATGGTCTCTCAGAGTAGAAAAGAAAACGTAGGCATACAAAGCCATCATTGTTTTGCTGCACTTTGTATTTTCCGTTCATGGCAAGCTTGCTTTGTGAGGGTGTCTATCCCAGCATGTACATACAGTATGCTATATGCAGTATGCATGCTTGCAGAGGATATGTCTGCCTTTTTCCTCTCATTTTGTGGCTACACGTCTATTTTGGGAGTTGTGTTTGCATGATGTTGAAAAAAAAAAAATCTCTCCAATCTATTTTAGCGTGGAAGGTCTAACAGCAAGGCTGTTGCAGTCAGTTGCATAAGAAACTGATGACCTCTGTTGCTGAAATTAAAGTAAAGGGTGCACTTTATGAGAGCGCAGTAGGTTTTTTTAATGTACTGATACCGATCGATATTGTTGAGCAAGTTCAGTTCCTGTATTTGTACATTTACAGTTGAGGTCAAAAGTTTACATACACCTTGCAGAATCCGCAAAATGTTGATTATTTTATTAAGAAAGAGGGATCATATAAAATGCATGTTTTTTTTTTATTTAGTACTGACCTGAACAAGATATTTCACATAAAAGACATTTACATATAGTTCACAAGAGAAAATTAAAAAGACCCCATTCACAAGTTTACATACGCTTGATTCTTAATGCTGTGTTACCTGAATGATCCACAGCTGTGTTTTTGTTGTTTAGTGATAGTTGTTCATAAATCCCTTGTTTGTTTTGAACAGTTAAACTGCTTGCTGTTCTTCAGAAAAATCCTTCAGGTCCCACAAATTATTTGGGTTTTCAGCATTTTTGTTTTTTTTTAACCCTTTCCAACAATGACTGTATGATTTTGAGATTCTTTTTTTCCCACTGAGGACAACTGAGAGACTCATATGCAACTATTACAAAAGGTTCAAACACTCACTGATGCTCCTGAAGGAAAAACAATGCCAGGAAGAGCCAGGGGTGTAAACTTTTGAACAGAAACTTTTGAACTTTTTTTCTTATTTTGCCTAAATATCATATTAAATATATATTAAATATCATATTATTCTCTCTTGTGGACTATATGTAAACATATTTTATGTGAAATATCTTATTCAGGTCAGTACTAAATAAAAATAACATGCATTTTGTATGATCTCTCTTAATTTAGTAAAACAATCAACATTTTACAGATTCTGCAAGGTGTATGTAAACTTTTAACCTCAACTGTAGATTACTTTTGCTGTCTAACGCTTAATTATTCTTAGTAATTATTATCTAATTATTCTTACTTAGTTATTCTTTAAAAATGCTATTAATTTGATAACACTATTAAATGTAATCTGTAAATGTAATCTTTCATACTGTACATTGCAATATTGTGATGCCTTTGCATTTAAATCTGATTTTAATTTTTAGTGCTTTAGATCTGCTACCACTAAATACTACTACTACTAATAATGATAAGAAGAAGAAGCATACATTTATGTATTGCTTTCAGCCAGTACTGTAAAAATAATAATGTTTAAACAAAACAAGCAAACAAAACAATATGACAAACACAACATACATATATCAACAGCATAGCCCCAGAGTAAAAGTATGGATCAGGGAAACAAACAGATCTATAACAAATGCAATCACTACAACCGGAACATTACTACAGACTAAAAATATATGAAACCAAACAAGGCACCTCCAGTGAAGAGGCAGTGGTGAATAAAAACATTCAATCAGTAAGTTCAGGCCACTAGATGTCAGTATAGAGTCCCAAACAACACCCATGAGAGCACCTTTAAAGAGATAGTTTACCCAAAAATGAAAATTACATGATGTACTCACCCTCAAGCCATCCTAGGTGTATATGACTTTCTTCTTTCAGACGAATACATTCAGAGTTCAAAAAAATGTACTGCCTCTTCCAAGCTTTATAATGGCAGTGAATGGGTGTTGAGATTTTGAAGCAAAATAAAGTGTGTCCGTCCATAATAAAAAGAACTCCACACGGCTCCGGGGGGTTCCCAAAGGCCTTCTGAAGCAAAGCGATGCTTTTGTATTAGAAACATGTCCATATTTACAACTTTATAAACTGTAATTTCTAGCTTCACGTTCACAAGACTGTGGCATTTCAGCGGATGATGTAGGATGTAGACGTAAGTTTTGTTTACAGCAAAGAAAAAACAGTCTCCTCTTGGCTTATATCAAAATCATCATTTTGTACTTCCATTTCGTGACTAGTGTTTTCTGGACCACTACCCACTGCCATTTTAAAGCTTGGAAGAGCCAGGACATTTTTTTAAATATCTCAGATTGTACACGTCTGAAAGTAGAAAGTCATACACTTAGGATGGCGTGAGTGTGAGTAAATCATGGGGTAATTTTCATTTTTGGGTGAACTATCCCTTTAAGTATAATACCTGGCTTTCTCTTGGTATTATAGACCTCCTTGGATAAAATACAGTAGTCAACATTTGAAGTGGATCAAAACCTTTCATCAAAGTTGTCCTAAAACCAAAACAATACCCGTTCTTGTCTTAGGACAACTTTGATGAGCCATTTGATCCACTTCAAACGTTGACTACTGTAGTTACACCTCGTGACCCAGTCAGTCAATATAGTGATGCCACAGTAATGACAAACTCCCTTTCAAGCTTTGGTTAAGATACCGTATGGCGTCTATGGCATCCAATACAGCCGCTATGTTGAACCTTCAACTGCTCTGTCCCTGCTGAGATCTGTCTGTAATGTAACTATGAGCCTACAGGGTTTGTTTGTGGTGGTGTGGCGGCACATTGTATAACAGCACAGTGGACACAGTATCCCTCCTGGATTTAACACACGCTCTCTCTTGTACTCATATGGACACAGACACACATGCTCAAGGGCGCGATCCCTTTCTCCCTGGCCTGCATCCATGAGACAACAGCATGATGCCAGAAAATGCTCATAAACAGCATACATGTTAGTAAAAGAAGCGTTTTTAATTTTGCTGCTAATTACGTACTCACTTTCTTGGCTTAAACTGAGCCAGACCACCCTCTGCCAACTTGAAAACCAAATTTAAAATTGCAGCGCATCACCGTATCATAAATAGATTGTGACTGAATAAGACCAAGCAAGTGCTTTATTTTTATCCAACACTGAGAAATGGTTTCAAAACGCCATTTTATGAACTGTAAATGTGCTTCTTGTGAGTAAAAGAATATAATGATATATTGATAAATTGTATTTGCACAGCACTAGTTCGTTCTGCATACAGACATTTTCGACACCTGTGGACCATCACAATTCTTCTGATTCTTCAAAACTGGTTCAGTCAGAACAAACTGTCTTAAAGCAAAAAATTCAGATTAAAATGCGAGATTATATAACCTGCGCGAGTTAAAAAATGTTCCGCTCAAGCTCAGGAAGAGTCCACGTTTCCCATGTCAGGTCAGATGACAGTTGGGCTGATGATACGCTGCTGAGGAATTGGGTTTTATGAGGTGTCAGAGACAGAGAGTGAGAAGCAGAGCGTGTACGTGCTGGACACTGAGGAAGGTGCTGATCGCTCACGTGGTGTGTGTGTTTGATGACTGGAGCAGGTGGAGGCACAGGACGCCCCGGCTCCACACACACTGCCGCATTGTCGACGTTTGTCTGAGCACCAAATATATAAATATATATATCAGCACGCAGACAAACACGCACGCAGGCGGCACTAATCCAAAACAACAAAAACTATTAAAAACATTTTCAGTAATCAAAAGAAATTAATAAAATAATATTATTAGATGAAAAAACAGACTAAAAATTTGGAAATGTTGCCTTGAAAACAAAAAAAGGTCTAGTACTGAAATTGATTGTTGCACATTTGATATTGTTAAAACCAGTGTTCTGATTCAGAGGACAAACCAAGGGGTTTATTTTGTGATAATAGAAATTACTTAAAGGGATAGTTCACCCAAAAATGAAAATTATCCCATCATTTACTCACCCTCAAGCCATTCTAGGTGTATATGACTTTCTTCTTTCAGACACATACAATCAGAGTTATATTAAAAATGTCATGGCTCTTCCCAGCTTTATAATGGATGTTGAGATTTTGAAGTCCAATAAAGTGCGTTCATCAATCATAAAACTATAGTAAAACCACGATTGGTTTTCTTAAGGGTATTGTATTTGTGTATACTTTCTTTTTTTCTTTGTTTTGTTTTTCTAACAGTACTGCTTTAATGGTTTGATGTTTCCTACTGTTTAAGTAATAAATTGACGTAAAATATTTGCGAAACCGCTCCAAAATCCTAATATGAAACAAATGATTCACGAATCCGCACCGAAGTCCCGATCTGAATCAAATGATTCACGATCCCCGCTCCAAAGTTCCGATACAAATCAAACGATTTGCGATCTGGATAACGATTCGCCAACAATCATTTCAGATCAGGACTCGGATCGCAAATCATTTCTTTTAAATGTTTAAATTAAATTCGCAAAATGATTTATGAACCCGTTCTGATCTAAATCAAATGATTTGCTATACACAATTTGAAGTCCTGGTCTAAAACAAATGATTCGCGATACGCGACCCGATTGGAGCACTTTGAAACCATGAATCATTTTTTTGCGACACGATGGTTTAACTGATTCAGAGTTCTGTTTCACCCATCACTCCGTGCTTTTTAAAATCGCTACAAGAGATGTTGAAAATCGAAAATGAATGGCTCTTTTAATTTGATATGGTTTTTGCTAGTGAATCACTTGAAATGAATGATCGAAGTCACGAGTTTGAATCAATCGGAGCGGTTCCAGCGTAAATGACTCAATTGATTTGGTTCATCTGTTCCTCTTTTCGCATCTTCATGTTCACACGACACTGTCAGTACTACTACTCGCTTAGTTGATTGTTTTCTGGCATTAACTGAAATAAGCAAAAAAAGTATGATTTTTTTTCATTGCGTGAATTTTGCATGAAAAGATATGTGCTTATTGACAATTTATTTCATAGATACATTGTCTTTCAATAATTCAAACACTTTTCAAGTACCTCTTCAGGAATATTGCTATTTTCAAGAGTTTCCAGGCCTTAAATTTCAAAAAGTCAATTTTAAGTACTTTAAGCACCTTGTTTGAACCCTGAATAAAGGTGTTCTGAAGCGTATTGATGCATTTTTGTAAGAAAGATATCCATATTTAAAATGTCATAAACCATGTCATATGTGCGTTCACGAGAGAGTGGCGTTCCAGCAGATGACGTAGGATGTAGGCGTACTGTAAGCTCCAGTAAGAATATGCTAGTCTCGTGAGAACCAAGTTTTGTTTACAGCAAAGGAAAACCAGTGTTCACCTCTCGTGAACACGACAGTTAGTGGAAGCTAGAGGTCACGGTTTATAAAGTTGTAAATATGTATATTTTTCTTACACAAACACATTGCTTCACTTCAGAAATCCTTTTAGTAACCCATCTGAGGCATGTGGAGTACATTTTATGATGGATGGATCCACTTTATTGTACTTTGAAATCTCAACACCCATTTACTGCCATTATAAAGCTGGGAAGAGCCAGGGCGTTTTTTAATATAACTCTGTTTGTATTTGTCTGAAAGAAGAAAGTCATATACACCTAGGATGGCTTTTTTAAATACATTAAATAGATTTTAAATACATAAAAATTAAAAATTGATTTGAGATTAAATTCATGTGAAAAGTAAAGACCACAAAATGATATGAGACATAAAACATGTAAAAAAGTTGCTCTGGCTGGTGGTTAATTATACAGTTTTGTCATCATGTATGCATAAACTGACAAGTATTTTAATGTAAAATGTATGAATATTTTGTTATGGGTTGTAATGGCTAGCTAGATGGCTAATTCCTGTGTCTTTTAATGTCTTCCTGTGTAGCTGCCATACTTGCTCCTGAACTCTCAAGGTCCAGATGCAAAGTCACGCATGTACCCTGTGGTCTACGGAGAGAGCATTGAGGTCAACCCCAAACCAGAAAAAGAGATCAAGTGAGTGGTGTTAAATGTCACCATTAACCACCAAATGAGTTTTTTTTTTCCAACTACAGCTGGATATTAAAGTCTGAGACCACCAGTTTATGTTTTGCAATTTTTCATTACAAATAATTTCAGCATTTTGGCTAAGAAGTTAAACATTAAAAACATTAAAATTAATGTCAGATTGTATTAGAATATAGTTTGTTTCTCTTGTTTTAACTCCATGAGTTTGTGTAAATCCTGATGATCATGTTCACCATCATGATTTGAGAGAGACCATCTCAGCTTTAATGGAAGAACATCTGACCTTTTGTACAAGTCATATGTTAAGTGTCACACATGTACTTATTTGACCTAGAAATAGTGGAGAATCTGAAATATTTCCTGTATCATAACATTTCTTTAAACTTCCAGGTTACCTTATTCTTAGTTGAATAATGTTTGACTGATGAATTCTTGTCTTTCGACCACTGTCAGGTTTAACTCTGCGGTGAAGTACGCTTCAGACAGACACTTCCGTGACCAGGTGTTCTGCGCCCAGGTCCCGACCGCCACATCCTTCAGCGAGACGGTGGTGGCCGTCCATAACTGCACGTGGCGCAGCTACAAGTCAGAGGTTCACTTCGAGCCACGGCACAGGCCTCTACACTTCCAAAGCACGACCATCGTGTTCCCCAAGCACACCCGGAATACATACCGCACCACGCTGAACTACAACGGCAACAGAAACGCAGCCGGGCGCCGGCGGTTTGTGTCCACAGTCAGGCTGGAGTCCACCGAGGATGCCAGTCCATGCATCATTTACACAGAAGACCTCTGAAAGACACACATGAGAGATGTGTTCCCCTTTCCAAATTTCAAAAACTCCCTTTGGTTAAAGAGCTACATGGACTAAAACCCTGATTCAACGACGGATGGCAAGAGACATTTAAGAAAGGAAACGAAAAGTCAGTGAGGGTCATTTTGTTCTTTGGCTTCCAGTGACATTGGTACTTGATAGCGGGGATGAAATGGAGCTGAGCGTGTGTTTGCGGTCTTTACATGTGATGTATTTATGTACATCTGGAGGTTTTTGGTTTTTAATTTTAATATCCAGTCGTACCAGTCAGGTGGAGGGAAAAGCATTTGGGGCAGTTTCTGTTGTTTGGTGATTCATAGGCCTTCACGAAACCTGAGCCCGCAGAATTCCACAAAAAGATCTGCAGATTTACACAGAACGCAAAAGAACGTCTGTTCAAATTCCAAAAATTAAATTAGCCATTATGTGTCGGGTACTAAAAATTTAGCTTGGTTTCATTTTGGTGCCTCACATTGTTTTTTGTTTTATTTGAATACTTCAGCTAATTTGATAAGATTGTATTCCACAAATAAAACCATAGGAATTTTCCATTTTATTCATACAATAAGATTCTGCCAATAATGTACAAATGCAAAAACATGGGGAGTCCACGTGGGCCTACTTTATCGTCTTAGCATTGCTTACTCTTACAAATGCTCAAACAGGAAATAGCTCATTATTAAAACAAAATGCAAAGGCTTATAGACCAATTTTGTGTTTGCAAACAGTGTCTTCTGGTGGCAGAAAATGACAGTTTTCAAGTAGCAGTCTATGGAAGCCATGGAATTAAAGAATAAAGAAATACATTTGAGTTTATATATTTCAAAATTCTGATATATCTCATAGTTCTGATACGAAAAATCATCGTCATTCTCTCTTTTCCTCTCAGCTCAGAATCATGAGTTTATATCCCACACTTCTGGCTTTTTTTCCATCAGAAATGACAAGATATTGTTGAGTTAAATCAAGTTGTTAAGTCCAAAATACAAGATATAAACCTACATTTGCAAGCAAAAATGTCAGAATTGTGAGATCAAAATCAGTAAATGTTATGTAAATTGTTATAGGTTTAAATAGTGTTTCATGCTGTAACTGTAGGGCTAATACAATATGAACTGCATTTGTAAATATTATGTAGACCTATTGTTTAAATCAAATTTATGCTTTGAAAGTAGAGTAATCATAGCAGGAATCATGCATTTAAACATCTGCGTTTAGCTTCAAATGGCTTCTTTAATGACAGTATTCTATAAAATTTATTTGCATTCCGATTCTGACATTCAAAGGCACAACTGTATTTTTTTTCTCTTATTCCGTGGATTTTACCCAACCTGATCTCATGACAAAAGCGTACCTATGGGAACTTTTTCGCAAGACGCAAAAAACGTATCGGCATGTGCGTTTCAGGACATATTCGATGTGAAATGTCCACTGAGTGGTGATAAAAAAGTGTTTTTTCCCCCATGCATATGGTACATTTTATATGACACTGGTTTTGTATGTGCCACCGCAGTTCTGCCTTGAAATGTCCACTGAGTGGCGCTATAATTCTAATTCTCAGTGACGTTTTAAAATAACGTACCATCTGCGCTATACCTGAACCCGCCCGATATTATAAACAAAAGCGAATGTGACGTAAAAACGCAATCGCAAGCATGCCGTTTTAGCGTTTTTCGATCTTTCAGCTCTTTCATTGTGAGTCATGTATTTCACAGGATTCGTACCCAAGGATTCCGCATTCGAACAAGCTCGTTACATCCTAAAAGCGAAATGTGGAGCTGTAATCATAACTGTGTATGAAAACAATTACAAGCGCTTGCTGTTTTACCGCCTCTAGTGTTCATTTCTGTTGGAAACTGCAGTGATATGTACTTATTGGTACGTATTTCGCGTCTTGTGGAAACGTTTTCACAGGTACATTTAAGTCATGAGATCAGGTAGATTTTACCCATTTCCCTCCACTTGTTACCAGCGTTTTTCTGCCACCACAAAGCGCGCGCAGCTGCAAGTGACGTATACTCTAAATTGGTCTATAAGCACATTATATGTGTCATTACACCTTAGTCAGGTTAGCTGTTGTATCGAATTTGAAACAGATGTGTTAAATTAAACGTGTTAACCATGACGAAGGTCTGCTGGCATAAATCTATAGACTATCAGAACTGGCTTAGAAAATATAAACTGTATTTAAGTTGCACTTATGGAAAGCCTTTTTTTTTTTGTAAATGTGTTGGTATGACTAAGGGCAAATCGACGTGTTGGAGCACTTGAAAGGTTGGACCAAAGATTCAGTAAAATTGAGAGAAAGGGAAATACAACCTTAAACATTTCCTCCCTTTCTGTTTGTACCTCACAAAAACGTGGAATAATTTCTTGCACAAGAGTTTCAGAAGCCGCCCGACGTGCTAATAATTCAGTGGCCAAAATAAGAGCCGCACTCACAGAAGAGCGTATGTGGAAGGTTGAAGGTCTTTGAAATGACTGGACTTAGCATGTGTTAGACAAGAGAATTCAGCGTATTCTGATCTGATTTTATCTCTGAAAAGAGACTCCTGAAGACTGTACGGTTTTGCGATTGCATGGTTAGATAAAAGTTCGGTTTCAATGGTAACAAGTAATTTCTGACTGTCGGAGCCAGTTAGTCTCAGCCAAAATCTAGATTACCAAACCGAGCTGTTGTCTCCTCCAGCGAGTGGATTTCCGCTTTCATGTATCGCAGAGTCTTTTGTGGAGCAGAGCTGTTGTTGTTTAGGCAGGCGATGAGATGTAACGAAGCAATGCGCTGAGAGATTTCGACTGGAGGTGTACGTCACGTCTTATGTCTGGAATAAACACTTTCAATTCTGAAGTGGGTTTCGTAAATTTAGATCTCTTACCTCATTCATTTTGTTTTTATTCATTTCTGATTTTATATACAGTAATAGAGATCTTATGGTGATTAAAAATAGCGAAACAATGACAAAGCATGTTTCCGTCTGCTATGTGGATGTGTTTAAGTTTTGAGGGGAAAAGCTCGGCTTTTCCAAAAGAGTTAAGTTTAAGTAATATCTGTCATACAGGAAACTTGTGCATTATATTCCATGACACTGATGCAAATCAAACCGATGGAAAAAAAAAAGGATCGGGGTTGTTAAGAGATTAAATTTCAAGAATGTCTGACTGATAAATCACTTCCTGTTGACTCAAGGTGGACATTTGATAAGTTGATAGAGGAATTTTCGTAACGTGTCGAAAGCAGATCTGAGGGGAGATGTTTTATTATTAGTTTGGTGTACAAATGCTTTCTGCTAACAGATGGATTTTTGTTTGATTTCCTAACACAATTTGTGTTTCTGTAAAATACTTTCCTGTTGTATATGTGGCATAAGGCACTCGTAATTCTCTTTATATTTTTGTATAATTCCCAACTTAATGGTTTTCTTTTTGGACAATGGATAAGAAAATAATTTAAGGAAAAAAAATGTATATCCAAACTGATTAAATAAAAGCCCCAAACCCTACAACGGCCGGTGTGATTGTCTTCTTTTGATGCTGTGATAAACTCTGCATGTTTAATGATCTGTGAGGTAAAAATGAGTCTCTGTTTTCCGTGTACATTATCACTGACACAGCAGTTTCCTACAAGGTCAAATACTTTCCAGCTTAAGATGAAAAACCCTTCCACCGTTCTCCTATAAAACTGCCAGCCGTGAGCGAGGCAATGAGTCTTTTTGGAGCGTATATCATTTTAATCCATGCATTCAAGCTTGCTTTAGGCTAGATCTCATTTACAGGAGTAAAGGATTACATGAAAGCTACACGACCAGTCAAAAGTTTTTGAACAGCAAGACTTTTAATGTTTTTTTTTTTTTTTTTTAAAGAAGTCTCTTCTGCTCACCAAGCCTGCATTTATTTGAATATTACAGAATACAGAACATCAGAATGATTTCTGAAGGGTCGTGTGACTGGAGTAATGACGCCAAAAAAAAATCAGCTTTGAAATCCCAGGAATAAATTACATTTTAAAATATATTTAAACAGAAAATTGTTATTTTAAATAGTAAAATTATTTCTAAATTTCACATGCAGGCTTTGTGAGCAGAAGAGACTTAAGACATAAAAAAATCTTGTTTATTTTTCCATAGTCACAAAAGCTTTGTTTAAATTGCATATTAGTTGAATTTAGTGTCAGTTTCTGCTCTTGTCTCTCTTGTATGTTTTTCTCCTGCTTTAACAAAAGATTATTTTGCCTACTTTTCTCCCACGCCTTAAAGTTTAACTTTCAAACAAGGTTCTCCAGTCTAATGATTCACAAACATTTGGCGAATCGTCTTGACTGAGTCATTATAAACGAACTGGTACTAAAGAATTTGGATAGCAGTTCTTTGAATTTGCTGTACAGGATGGAGACTGTGCTTAAATTAAGTGTTTCCACTTAAACTGTTTGCCCATTTTATTGCTATTAAACATAAAATGCTGAATGTTTTCACTCTTCTGTGAACAGTAAGGCACAGAAACACAAAACATACCTAGTAGGCTGCTAAAACAGACATTTCCCATTAACACCTAGAAGAACAGTCGGCCAGTTAAAATGTGATGTGTTTGCAAGGACTAATGCGAATATATTTCCCTTACTATACTTACACAAAGATGAGGCTTTACTAGGGGTTAATTCAGGATAATTAGGCCATTTTTTCCGAGTCATCTCAGTGGCAAAATGTGTCCCAATTTACATAATTTACCCATAAATCATGTCATTTTAATAATAAATATTAAATAATATTAAGTATAAATATTTAATACTGTAATATTCTAATTTGAATTTTTTATGCAAATATGTTACGTGTACACATTACAGACAAAGATTTTTTTGTGACATTAACTTCTGTGACGTGAATGTATTTTCTTGAACTGAAATATGGAGAGCAAAATATAAAATATGTATTAGAATATTTAAAATATAGTGGAACTGTTTAAAATAAATTTTAATAAATTAGCAAAAATTGTCCATTTTGTAGATATAATTTTAAATATTTTTAGGAAACATATTTATATTGATATATTTACATATATACACACTGATATATATTTGGTCATTTTGAAATATATTTAATAACATTTAAATATATGTTTTTGTCCCCGGTGGGTTTCTCTACAAACAAAGTTTTTTTTTTTTTTTTTTTTTTCTTTACCTTTTGTGAAATGTGAATGTACTTTCTTCAACTGAACTATAGAGAGCAAAATATATAAAAAATATATATTCTTTTATTAAAAATATAGTGGAAATATTTCTAATATTAAAAATATATTTTAATAATTATGCAAAAATGACAGTTTTTTATTATTTTTTTATTATATATATATATATATATATATATATATATATATATATATATATATATATATATATATATATATAAAACTTTGTTTTTGTGCCCTTGTGCCCTGTGGGTTTCTCTATAGACAATTTTTTATTTATTTATTTATTTTTTTACTTTTGTGACATTTTCTTGAATGGAAATATGGAGAGCAAAATATAAAAAGATTAAAAACTATTTTAAATATAATGGAAATACTTTTAATATTTAAAATATATTTTCATAAATATGCCTGAAAAATGGTCACATTTCAGATATAATTTTAAATATTTTAGGAAATATATTTACTTAAATATATAAATATATTTTAGCGTTTTTTTTTTTTTGTTTGTTTGTTTGTTTTTTTGGCCTTTCTTGTAAAAATATTTTTGTGCCCTGTAGGTCTCTCTATGTGACATACTGAAGAATGTTCAACATAATTAGTTCTTAGCTGCTTTTCATTCTTTTAGCAGCATAAAAACAAGTTGTCTGTTAAATGTCTTTTGTCATAAATTAAGAGCCGCAGCAAACAACCTGACTGGAATCTGAGGTCATATGACAGTCAGCAGCGCCCTCTAGTGCTCAACACGTGTCCTGATGCCTACAAATATAATGGAGTGAGGAGATGCGTCAACTGAACAGGCTGCACAGCAAATATATGGTGCTGCTAATAATCCACTGACTGTAGGTTAAATGTGGACACAATTCTTGAACCTTTTGACAAATGAATTTCCATAATTCTTACTTAATACATGACTGGATTGTCAAATAATTTTATAAAGATTACTAAATCAGACATGAATGCCAAGCATACATTCTTTGAATTAATATATATTTCGATAACTACTGTACTAATTAGTCCACAAATGCCTCTCATTGGAAAAACTGATATTCACTTATTTACGGTCAATTTTATTATGTATCCACCTTATTTATTTAGGAATTTGCCAAAATGCAAGTAACTATGAGAATAACGAAGTGCATTAATGATAAAAACATACTGTGCTACAAAACCATTTTGTTTGAGTAACTGTTTTAAATTAAAATATGGTAACAAATATTTGCAACATTAATGGGATAGTTTCCAAAAATGGAAATTCTGTCATTAATTACTCACCCTCAATTCGTTCCAAACCTGTAAAACCTTGGTTCGTCTTCCGAAAACAAATTAAGATATTTTTGATGAAAACCGAGATCTTTCTAACCCTCCATAGACTGCAAGAGTCCTACCACGTCCAAGGTCCAAAAACATAATAAGGACATCGTTAAAATAGTCATGAATACTTTTCGTGCACAAAGAAAACAAAAACAACGACGTATTCAAGGACTTCTTCTCTGCATCCGCATGCATTCTTCTGGTCCTCAACAAGTCAAGGCGAATGCGTGTTTTACGTCAGAACCTAGAACTTACATAGAACTTTAACATTCCAGAACAACAATTTACAAATAATTTACTCACCCCTTGTCATCCAAGATGTCTTTCTGTCTTCATTCGTTGAGAAATTATGGTTTTTGAGGAAAGCATTTCAGGGTTTTTCTCCATATAATGGACTTCACTGATGCCCCTTTTGAACTTCCAAAATGCAGTTTAAATGCAGCTTCAAAGGACTTCAAACGATCCCAGCCGAGGAAGAAGGGTCTTATCTAGCGAGACGATCTGTAATTTGTTTTTTATTTTTTTTTTTTTTTTTTTTTGGAAAATAAAAATTTGTATACTTTTTAAGCACAAAAGCTTGTGTAGCACAGGCTCTGGGATGCACGTTTATGACGCTACGTACTATTGAATCACGTCGAAAGGTCACACGGAACTCCAGACCCAGTGTTTACAAAGCGAACGCGCAAAGACTAAGAAAGTGCAAGTAAGTCAAACGCTGTTTACAGACAAGAAGGTACAACGATGTCGGACGATTCTGAAGTTGTAGGAGAAAATAAGATGGAGTTTTCCGCCATACTCTACTTATTTGAGCCGGTGTTATGCCGAATTCTGACCCCGGCCAGATTACTACCCCCTAGTATTGGTAGGTTTAGGGTTAGGATTAGGCAAATCAGGTAGCAATTTCAATGCCAAGGGATAATAATTTGGCGGGTCCAAAATGGGCACAACACCTGGGGCCAGTTGCATAAACTTAGCCTCTATGTTAAGACAGTGTCTTAAGTCCTAGTCTGACCAACTAGCAGTTAACCAAAGAGTAACCAGTCTTATTTTTTGGATTCAACTTAGACTAATCTACATTTTCCTGTAACTAAATTAAAAAAATTATGAACAGTTTTAAAGATAAAATTAGCCAACTAACTTTTTAAGACTAGTCTAAACCTTTTATGCAACCGGCCCCTGAATACACAGACAATGAACTTAGACGTGAATCGTAGCATGGTTGAGGCGCATCTTAGAGCTTAGCTACAGGAGCTTTTGTGCTTAAAAAGTATATATATATAAAAAAAAAAAAAACGATCGTTTCGCTAGATAAGACCCTTCTTCCTCGGCTGGGGTCGTTTAGAGCCCTTTGAAGCTGCATTTAAACTACATTTTGGAAGTTCAAAATCGGGCACCAATGAAGTCCATTATATGGAGAAAAATCCTGAAAAAATTTCCTCAAAAACCATAATTTCTTTACGACTGAAGACAGAAAGACATGAACATCTCGGATGACAAGGGTGTGAGTAAATTATTTGTAAATTGTTGTTCTAGTAGTGGACTTCTCCTTTAAAGACCAGATGTGAGAATGCCAGATTGGTTGCTTAAGTAAATTAGGGCTGTATCCAAAATCGCCCCCCTATATTCACTATTCTCTACATTAGTCCACTTGAAGGAGTGAATTGGTACACTGAGTGCACCGGAAGTACTGCCGGTTTTGCATAGTTTGTGTTTGTTGTTTAATAATCACCTGAAATTGGTAAATGGCAGATCCGGTGGTAAGATTAAAGTACTTATCTTGAACTCTGCCATGGAAATTATGTACAAACCCTAGTTAAACAGTTTAATAATCGATTTACAATGAATTTATACCTGTGTTGTATTACGTTTGTATGCCGTGGACCAGCGTGTTGTAAAATGAATGGATGGATGATTTAGCCGTGGGCGCCATATTCTGGCTAAACGCGGGAATTCATTCGGCGCAACTCTTACAGTGCATTATGGGTATTCTCTAGCCGTTCAGAGCATAGATATGTATGGTTCAGTACATCGGTTGTATGTCCTCGTTTGAGTGCACTTGAGAGTGTCCACTATTGTTTCGGACACGACTACAAATGGCTGTCCCCTCAAATAGTGCCCTATTTAAGGATATAGGGGCAATTTTGCATACAGCCAGAGTTTGCACTTAAGTCACGATTTGGTCAGTTACCCGGATGCGCGGCCATATTGGCAATACTTGGATGTAAAAAGCATGGATTTCATGTTTAATGTACTACCAAATATGTTCTAATTTAGGCTGTATAAAACCATGGAAGAAACTTGTGGAAGCTGTTAAATCATATAGAGAAAGATTTAAGCAGGAAAGGGCACAATATTTTGACAAACTAAAGTTAGTAGGTGGTAAAGATACATACAAGCAGCACTAAGGAGATATTAGCCTAATGTTTCACCTACCTGACCGGAAATTATAAGAACAAGAACAAGAATGTTGTCAAGATTGTTGCTATGTACTTTTTTTCAGCACAGAAATAGAACAAAATACAAGCTCCATCCAATGAAATTCAGCAATATATGTATTCATCCTAATAATTTATATGACTTTAAAGGAACAGTTGACCCAAAAATGAATATTCTACCATTAATTACTCACCCTTATTATGCTCCAAACCCGTAAGACCTTTGTTCATCTTCAGAACACAAATTAAGATATTCTTGATGAAATGCAAGAGCTTTCTGACCCTGTTCAAGGCCCAGAAAGGTAGTAAGGACATCGTTAAAATTGTCCTTGCAACATCAGTGGTTCAATCATTATGTTATGAAGCTACGAGAATAATTTATGCACAAAGAAAACAAAAATAATGACTTCATTCAACAATTTCTTCTCTTCCCGGTCAGTCTCTGCCGCCATCCATAATGTAAATGACAACAGTGGCACCATTTAAAAAAAAAAGACAGCAAACAAATCAATGGCAATAAGCTTTTTATTTAAACATTAAGGCAGTGTCTGTTTTTTTTCTTTTTTCCTTTTAATTTTTACACTGCTATCCACAAAGCTTGCTGGTGGCCATGTTGAAATACAACAGTGTGAATATCAATCTTGCAGCAAATCACATAAATATGTACATCCTTTTAGGTCTATTTACACTCCTCGCTATAATACAGTGGGTCTTAATACAAAAAAAAAAAGAAGAAAAAAAAAAAAGAAATATGCACAAAATGGTTGTACAAAAACAGATGCCACCCAAATACCCACTTAACCTTTCCAATCTTAAGAGGGGCGACAATTACAGCTGTTTTCCCATCTCTCTCCATTTGTTTTAATCTCTCAGCTTCATTAACGTTTATCAGTTACAAACGAGAACGCCGTACGCCTCCTCATCTAAGGAAAGTGCAATACTGTCCTCAGTCAAAAGGTCAAACAAACAGTCAATATAGAGGAAAGAGGGCTCGCTATACAAGAAAACACTGAACTTTAGAGTGACTTGTCCACTAAATACAATACTGTCTGGAGTGATATGTCAAAGACTGAATCTCAAAATCTAGGATGTTTGTGTAGATGTTATGGTTAAAACAAAAAGAAGTATAGCTACCGTACTGTTCGCACACCCCGTTCAGGGATCTTGATGAGAGTGTATTTGGGATTGAACTGACTGTTCAATAAGATAAAGCCCCATTTTACAAAACCACACTAGGTAGTGCACTAAAAACGTCCTCGACCACCAAAGCAACAACTAAAGCCCTCACCGGATAAAACCCACAAGTTTCAGCTTACAATGAGTATTGCAATTTGAACTGTTAAAGATACCTTTCATAGTAAAACCATGTGACAAATAAAAGTCAAACGATACGAATTAAAACATTATATCTAATATGCATGCAAAACGATTAGTAACCCCACCGCCGAGGTGGTCCGAAAACGAGGCGATTTGGAAAGGAGAAGGTCTCCTTTACGGTTTTAAATTGTGCCTGCGTGACAAATTGTACAACCCTGGCATAACGAGGAAAAAAAAAATAAAAAATTAAAAACAAACAATTGTGCGTAGTCACTTGGTAGTTTTAACTTCAGAAATGTATAGGTCAAATACATGGCACTTAACACTAGAATTATTTTTAAAACTGTACAGAGTGAAGGACTACAGGTTATATGAGGCGTGGCGTCTGCTCACCTCTTTATTTTATTACGCAGGACAATGGGCCCACAGAAAAAAAAAATAAAAAAATATCCTGAACCCTTCGTTCAAGCACAAAGAGCAAAACTAAAGCAGCTCTCAGTGAGTGTCATGTCAAAGGACTGGCCAGACAGCATGGCTTTAACTCTTCAACAGATTGATGACGTGAAAAATATCAGGTTTGCTAGGACGCTCAAACCTGATAAAGCAGCTTCCCCTAAAGACGCGTCCACTCGCTCAACTCTCTGCCAGTGATTGTCGCTAGAGAGTGGAACACTTGACAAGGTAGGTGACGAAACAAATCAACACTGTATAAGAAAAGAAACAAATAAATGCTGTGTAAAATGTTGCATTCAGGTCGGCGTCTGTTGAAGGACTCCGACGGGAACCGTTTGCCGATTAAGTGCTTAACTTGTTACAAAAAAAAAAAAAAACATGCAAACAAGGTTCATGTACATAAAAAAAAGTTCAAAACTAGACGAAACATTTCCCGTCAACTATCGCGGAGAGATGACGAAAAAGACAATGAATTATTGGTCAACTAGAGTGTCAAAACTAAAGTATAAAATAAAGGTTGGATGTCAACAAATGAACATTATGTGTACCCTGTAAACCAATGATTTGGCCGCCCATGTAAACTCTCTAAGTAGCAAGGTAAGGACAGAATGTTACAGGATAAGATGAAATCTGCTTCAAAACCAGCTAACCTCAGCTAACCTGCCTCTCTGAAGGTCTTGTTTGATCACACACATAATCAGATGGCCCAACAGCATCAGATCTGTAAAAAAACAAAATCAAAAGGGTCATCTTGGCAACACACGAATCGTCATGAAGGACTGCAGATGCACATGAGAACTCAAGAGGGCGTACGCTTGTGTGGGTGCTCATTTCTGCAGAGGATTCATCCAGCCTTTGCATTATACTCCACACATACACAAAACAAACAATTTGCAGTTGTATTACAGTATAAGAGTGTGTGTCCTGAGCAGTCTAATGAGGAATGCTCCAAAACGCGTCAACGAAATAGATGAGTCCATGAGTCAACTCTGATAAGGCCTGCAAGACGACACAAACATAAGTATATATATATATATATATATATATATATATATATATATATATTTATATATATATATATATATATATATATATATATATATATATATATATATATTCATATAAAAAAAACCTAAAAAGTGATTCACCCTACAAGTAGTCCTGGAGTGGCGCACACGCTAATACATGCGTGCGCATTCACAAACAGACACATTGACACATGTCTGCAGCCATGTAATGCACTTCCACTAACGGCGTGAGTGGGGCGGGTTGTGGGATGTGTGTTTTTGTATGTATGAATATGTGTGTAGAGGTATCATGAGCGCAGATGGACACTTGTGTGTGTGTGTGTGTGTGTGTGTTCCCATAAGTGTATGTCAGTATGGACATGAGTACGTGTGTGTTCACGAACATCCCTGTTTACAGTAACAAGTTTTTGTTCATAAAGCAGCAAACGTTCAGTCCTAGTGTACGCGGCGGAGGGAGGTGTGTTCACTCGCTGTCAGACAGGGTCTCGTACTGAGAGCACAGCAGAGGTTTGGGTTCTTCCTCCCAGGCGCGGGGTTGATTCTGGCCCTGCGGAGGTGCCGACGTGCCCTGCTGCGTAGGGGAAGGCGAGGGTCCCGACATCATACCGCTGGGGAGGCGCATCTGCATGGTCAGGGGGTTACAGGGGAATGGAGTGGGACCTGAAAGGAGGAATCAGGAAAAAAAAAAAAATAAAATAAAAAATCTAAATTATAGATACATACATAAAATGTACACTACCATTCAATAAGATTTTTTATTGCTTATAAATGAAGTGTTTTATGCTTAAAGGCATTTGTTTGATCGCAATACAGTAAAAACTGTGAAATATTATTGACATTTAAAATAACTGGAATATATATTTTAAAATATAATTTATTGCTGTGATGACAGCTGAATTTTCAGCATCATTACTCCAGGTTTCAGTGTCACATGATCATTCAGAAATCATTCTAACATGCTGATTTGCTGCTCATTTTACTGTCACTTTGGGTTAGTTTATTGCATTCAAAAATTAAACATGAATTAACCTAAATGTATTAGAGATGCACCAAAATGAGAATTCTGGATGTACTTGGCCGCAAGTGCTTTTTAATAATTACTTATTACAACAAATTATTTTATTAAACAATATAAAATAATCTTGCAAGACTTTTAAATTTAATTAAATAATTTTAATGACACTGAAAAAAATACAAGCCAATAAAATAACTACACTTCTATTGAAAGTAAAACAATAAAATTGGACAGAAAATATTTTAATATTAAATATCAATACATTATATTTATTCAGTTGTATGCAACAGAATCAGATTTAACATTTTTGTTAGCATTGTTTTTTAAATTATGCAAATAATGCATAGTCTTATAAAGCTTATATTTTCAGTTCATATTTTAGCTTTTTCTCTCTTTTGGCCAAAAACTGAAAATGACAGTTTTCAGCTGATCATTTTCAGCGGCTGAAATTTCAGTGCATCCCTAAAATTTACACCACCAGTCAAAAGTTTTTGCACAGTAAAATTTTTAATGTTTTTTTCTAAATAAGTCTCTTCTGCTCATCAAGCCTGCATTTATTTGATCCAAAGTACAGCAAAAACGGTACAATTTTGAAATATTTGTACTATTTAAAATAACTGCTTTCTATTTGAATACATTTTAAAATGTAATTTATTCCTGTGATTTCAAATCTGAATTTTTAGCATCATTACTCCAGTCATGTGATCCTTCAGAAATCATTCTAACATTCTGATTTGCTGCTCAAAAAAACATTTATTATTATTATGTTGAAAACAGCTGAGTAGAATTTTTTCAGGTTTCTTTGATGAATAAAAAGTTTAGAAGTACAGCATTTATCTGAAGAAAGAAACCTTTTGTAACTGTAAATGTCTATCATCATGTTTGATCAATTTAAAGCATCCTTGCTAAATAAAATGTTTCTTGAACAGCAAATTAGCATATCAGAGAATGATTTCTGAAGGATCACGTGACACTGAAGACTGGAGTAATGATGCTGAAAATTTAGTTTTTGATCACTGGAATAAATTACATTTTAAAATATATTCAAACAGAAAATAGTTATTTTAAATGGCAACAATATTTCACAATATTACTGCTTTGCTATATTTTGGATCAATTAAATGCAGGCTTGGTGAGCAGAGTCCAAAAATGTTTGACTGGTAGTTTATGTTACATAATGATTAGAAATGTTAGTCCAAATTGATGATTTTAGTTGGCAGACGTTGCTAACATTTAGGTTTCTCACCCATATTGTGATTGTGTGTGTGTGTATGTATGTGTACCTGTAGATGAGGGTCTGTCCTCCCACACTCTGTTGGTGAGTGGGGTGTGACGGTTACAGTCTCCCTCAGAGTGGACAGAGGACACAGATGAAGGTCTCTCTCCTCCAGACAGACCAGGACCAGGAGACTTAGTCTTGCGACCATTAGAGCGCCCTCCTTTGGATTTAACTGAATGCAAACACAGGACACAAATCGGAGATATTCAGACAAACAAATATAAAGATATCTGAATATGTTTCTAAAATAATTCTCAGCTGATGGATCGTAACTCAAAAACACGTAGGTCTGTTCGAATTAATACATCCAACTATTACATAGGAGAGACCATGCTTCTTTTGTTGTAAACATGAAAGGAACAAAACAGCACAAATTCACATCACTTAGTAAAAACTAGTAAAACTGGTAGTCCTCAAAAAATAAAAGTAATGCGCAAAATGACACAGGCTCATCATTTAGCAATTTACCATCACATGCTATTAATAATTAACTTGAGGACATTTGGTCCAAAAAATGTTGCCAAAACCTGATGCATGCTGTTATTAAGGTAGCTGAATTATCAAGGGTTTATTTGGCGCACCTGGCAGGGAGTAAGGGTCTTCAGAACGGCCATCCACTGAAGCTGGCTGCCCGACAGCAGCTGGCACACTCATCGAGTTGACTGAGTTGGATGGTGAGCGATCGTCCATCTGTTCATCATACTTGCCCATGAGGGCTTTCCTGATGATGGCCTCCAGACCTATAGTATTACCGCTGGCCTCTGGTGGGGGGTGACTACGCACGCTCACGGGTCCTAAAAGAGAAACAGGAGTGTGTGAAGTGATATTTATCAAGCCTTCCTTAAGACACGGGATAGTAGAATAAAATGAACAGCTGTTGTAGAGAAAAGACCACAACTTGTGGAGCTGCTCACCTGCATTTGTAGATGCAGGCATGTTGAAGATTTCTGTCCCAGGTTGTCCCTGGTCTAAAAACAGAGACAGGAAAAGATAAGTTTGAGAACTTCAGCCAGCAAGAATATCGTGCTTATAAATGTCAGTTAAAACCCAACAGATTCAGGCACATTAACTTACTGAATTCAGCCTCTGTTCCAACAACCATCTTCTTAATCATTTCCTTCTTGCTCTTGACAATGGCAGAGTTGCTCTCAGTCAGTTTACTGAAGAAGGCTGGTGGTTGAGAGCTACTGGCCGGAGAACGAGATCCCATACTGAGACACAAAAGCAGAGAAGAGTTATGAAAATACAGGACAAAAGACTCTGTCTGCTAGTGATGTCCAAATCATGAATGAATCCTCTTACTGAGTCTATGGAGTTTTATTGATTTGTTCAAGAAAGGACCCTATTCACATACTGTGATGACGCACTTCCACAGTTATTAACATCATAAATCTAATCATGAAAGTGTAAAAAAATATTTCTACCATACTTTGTTTTATAACCTTGGCACTGAGCTACAAAAACTGCTGCATGAATGTTTCTAATACAGTGACTGCCAAAGGGATCATTCTTCTTACCAACATTATCAATCTCTCCATATTTTTTCCCTCTTTTGTAGTCATAGAAATGCTATTTTATATATATATATATATATATATATATATAAATATATATATATATATATATATATATATATATAAATATAAAACCCCTAAATTGTTGAACTGATTCACTTTAATGAGTCCGACAAGGGGTGTGCGATATATACCGTCTACGATAATATCGCAGCTGTTGTTTATACAATATGCGATTTGACATTATCAAGTATAATCGCCAAAAAAAAAAAAACTGCACTTGCGTATTTAGAGTTCACGCTTTCGCTGTGTGACTTAGTCTATTAAAATACATTTAGAATTCCCCAAAATTCAAGATAAAGAGGCAAAAATGCCCCGTATGACTTTAATGTCTTTTATATTTATATCATCTGATACAATTTATATTACACGAAAGGCGACGTTTTCAAACATCAGCACGTTTGTGAATGTGTGTTCTGTTACTGAATCGATCAGCCAATTGAACGAATCTGTTGAATGAATGACTCACTCATGCAGTGATTTGCCGCCACCAACTGGCGATTTTAGGTAAGTATATTTTCTTCAGATGCAGATTTTGTGCCACCTACATTGCAAACACTAATTTTGCTGATGCTGATTTTATTTGATTGGTAACAGCCCTGTAGTGTCTTACTATTTGCATTTATTGATTAAATTTAAGAATTTGATACAAAAGGTGGTGCATACATTTAATTACTTTGGCCTTATAAAGGTAAAAACAATTTTAACTTATTGGAAAAGTTGGGTTCTGTTACTCCAGCAAACAAACCACCACATAGAATATGAAGAATATCAAAAGCAGTCCTAAACCTGCCAACGTACCAGCAGAACAACAACACTCTAAAAATCTAATTATTGCTATAAACAAAATCCCAGAAAATACTGAGATATCATTTTTCCCCTTATCGCACACCCCCAAGTTCGACTCCCATCACTATTGTGTGAATGCATCTGCTTGTATGTTACATACCCCTGCTCTGCTTGTTCATTAGGGTAGGCGGCTCCTGGCGTCTCCGGCTCTGAAACGGCCCCTGGTGGTGAAACGGGTTCAATCCCATCAGCGACCAGACTCACTGGAGAGGCCTTACTCTGAGGAGGAGACCTGTCTCTTCCTCTCTCCCTCTCAGCAGCAGAGCCTTCTGGGGTGTAGCGGGCGTTGGGGTCTGTGGGCGTTTGGGCTTGGGGGGCACTGGGAGGACGGGTGAGATCCAGCACAGGGGAGTTGTGATACCCAAACACAGGCTGTAGAGATGATTGACCCCCTATCTGGCCTTGCTGCGACTGGCGTGTGTAGTCTTTAGTGATCACCTCCTGTAAAAAGAAGTCATACAGTTAGTGGTATGCAAGCAGGTGACATGTACACACATTTATATTCAGAACATCAAAACTCTTCCTTGATTTTACCATTTGTTCATTACCTTAGTAAAATTGATCGGATGAAATTGATATTAATCATGACACGACTTCGCAGGGCATTTTTGTGGTACTTACACTGATGTGCTGGGCGAGGGTGACCACTCTCTGAGAGCCTTTGACAGCAGAAGGTGGCTGCTGTCCTGGAGAAAGTCTGTCCTCTGACCCGTACAGCTGTTCTAGTGCCTTTTGGTGAGCTGCAGAGAGGATAGGGAAGCACACATAGACAGGAAAAGAAGACGACATGAAAGTGCAGTTGAGTATGGTGTGGTAGAGGGCTCCGGATTACTCTGAGGGTAAGAGCAGAGACGGGTGTGTAAGCGGTGTAGTCACATTCAGGCTCTGGGATTACAGTACTCAATGACTTGCTCACACGTGTGTTCAGAGATCAAGCCAACATTATGGAGGCATCTGACTGTAGCGGAGTGTAAGCACTGTGCCGATTAGCAGAAATGCTTTCAACAAAAACACAACAATAAAACAGAAGCAAAATGCGTGTTTAAAATGAGCTGTGAAGGTAGGAGAGGTAGATGTACCTGCCTGATTACCAGGCTTAAGAGCCAAAGAGATTTTACTTTCTTGCAGCTGTACATTTGGATTTTCCCCACTGTTTTCACACTACCCATTCTTATCTTTACTAAAGATTAAAGTATATATTGACAAATGTTGTAACACTTGATTAAGGGCTATTGTATGACAATTCCACTTAATGATTCTATTTAATTTAATTACTTTTGGTAATTTCCCACTTATACAGTTGAGGTCGATAGTTTACATCCACCTTGCAGAATCTGCCGAAAGTTCATTATTTTACCAAAATAAGAGAGATCATACAAAATGCATGTTACTTTTTATTTAGTGCTGACCTGAATAAGATATTTCACATAAAGAAGTTTGCATATAGTCCATAAGAAAAAAATTAATAGTTGAAGTTATAAAAGTAGCTGTCCTATTTTTATAACTTTTATAACAGTTGTCCTCAGTGTGAAAGGATGGATCTCAAAACCATACAAAAATCAAACTGGTTTAAAAACACAAAAATGCTGAAAATCCACAGAACTTGTGGGACCTGAAGGATTTTTCCGATCAAAGCAGCGGGCAGTTTAACTGTTCAGGACAAACAACAGACTCATGAACAACTATCATTAAACAAACAAAAACACAGCTGTGGATCATTCAGGTAACAACACAGTATTAAGAATCAAGCGTATGTAAACTTTTGAATAGAGTAATTTCTATAAAATTCAACTATTATTTTCTCTTGTGGACTATATGTAAATGTCTTTTATGTGAACTTTTATGTGATCTTACTCAGGTCAGTACTAAATAAAAAAAATAAATAAATAATATGCATTTTGTATGATCCCTCTTATTTTGGTAAAATAATCCACATTTTTCAGATTCCGCAAAGTGTATGTAAACTTTCAACCTCAACTGTAAATGGTCCCAACTATATATTAAACAAAAAAATAATAATATAAACAAAAGCAAAAATATTTACATTGACAACTTGTTCAATTCAAATAGTTTGAAAAATCTTTTAAGAACATTCAAGAACAACATCAGTTAAATGTAGAGATTGTAAGGCATTATTGATTCTGATCCACATAATGGTTCCAGACACTTAACAACTGTTTCAGTATTTTTAAAGAAGCCCCCCTCATAAATATAGTTACAACAATATACACTACCTTTCAAAAGTTTGGGAATGATACTTCTACAGTATTTATTCATCTTAGAATCTTATAAATTTCTACATTTAATAACATTTTTAAAATCAAAAATTGTATTTTAACGTTAACAAACAATGAACAATTGTATTTATAATGTTCAACATAAAAGTTAAAAGGATAGTTCACTCAAAAATGAAAATTCTGTCATTAATTACTCACCCTCATGTCATTCCAAACCCATAAGACCTTCGTTCATCTTTGGAACACGAATTAAGATATTTTTTATGAAATCTGCCCGTGTAGACAGCAACGCAACTACCACGTTCAAGGCCCAGAAAGGTAGTAAGGACATCATTAAAACAGTCCACGTGACTGTGGTAGAGCCTTAATATGATGAAGCTATGAGAATACTTTTGAAGAAATTATTGAATAAAGTCATTATTTTTGTTTTCTTTGCACACAAATAGTATTCTTGTAGCTTCACAACATTAAGGCTGAACCACTGATGTCACATATACTATTTTATCAATGTCCTTACCACCTTTCTGGGCATCAAACGTGTCAGTTGTCTATGCAGGGTCAGAAAGCTCTCGGATTTCATTAAAAATTTCTTAATTTGTGTTTGAAGATGAACAAAGGTCTCACTTGGAATGATACAAGGATGAGTAATTAATGACAGAATTTTCAATTTTGGGTGAACTATCCCTAAATATATGAAGAGTTCAGATGCAAAACCAGATAAAAGCCATCTCGGTCAAAAAAGAGATAACGATACTGAGTGAATGCTCTTGACACATATTAAGCATCCATCAAATACTCGCTAAAATACCACCCTCAGCCCAATCAGAAGTACCGGTACTTACATAGAAACCTATACATCTGAGCCTGATAAAAATGCATTTTTTAAAGAAAGAGGTCAGATGGATTTATCTGGTTTTGCATCTGAACTCTTCATATATAGCTCATAGTCAGTTCATGTAAACTAATGCATTAAACTAAATGAGATCTTACTGTAAATAGTTACTCTTTCTTTAATGTAACGCAAATTACTTCTCAGTTTCACTGACCCCAAACTTTTGAACAATAGTGTACTAAAAGCAAGACTTGTGTGTTCGATACTACTGAGATTTGTCTTTTGGCAGTAGATTCAAAAAGATGGCGAAGGAATCTAGATGATCAACGTTTAAGCACCAAACACCTTGAAAACCATTCAGCTTGGGATCCATCTTCAGCATCTTTCTCAATAATTTGTATAATTTGTTTGGTTCATTCAACTATCAAACTGTCAAAGTGCCAGAGTGCCCTCTTTCCAAAAAAGGAAATGAAACAGGAAGCAAACACGAAGAGCTATGGAATGTTCCCCAAATTAAAAAAAGAAGAAGAAGAAGAAGATAAAGGGGGAACACAAGAGGCAAGCCAATAAGGACATTATGAAACGATGAGCAACCACATGACTGTTGAATGACTGAGCTCTTAAAGTTCACCTCAGGATCTCTCTCTGGTCTAGAAAAGGTTGTCTGCAGACACGTCATTCTGGACCGTTAGGGCGTAGCGTGAATTATCAGTCCACTAAGATATACGCCTGTGGCCGTTACAGAGCAGAAGCTCAAATCATTTATGAGCTTCATTATTTTAATTTGTGGAAGTTTGGACTGGAACGTGCAGAATCTCCCCTCAAAATTTGGATTTGGTCAAATAGGTTTAGGTGATGCAAAAGGGGGAGGGTAAACCTTTGGTGGTCTTTAAGCAATGCTTCAGATGCCAAAAAAATATAAAAAGCAATAGGTAGAAGCATATTCAAAGAAAGAAAAAAAAAAAAAAAACAAACAAACCGAAAGAATATGGAATCCGGGTTGATTCTGATCAATGCCAACCACCACAAGCGTGCACTAGGCCACAGACGTAAGGGGGCGGGGATGGGGCAGGGGCGCAGGAGGGGTAGAGGAAGGGTGGAGGGATGGAAAGGTGTTGGGTGGATTGGTAGAAAACAGGAAGGACGGGGAGGGAAGGGGAGGGGAGGGAAGGTGGCGTTAACAGCCCAAAGGTCCCAGAGCGTCTTACCATCACAGGCGCCGTTGGTCGCGAGCGCACCAGTCTCTGGCATCGCCGCATCACAAGAAATTTGATGCATGATTATCGCGTTTATGAAGTTGGCCGCTGTCATGGTGGTCTTACCGAGTGCTCGAAGTTCGTGTTCCTGTATGGACATCACTTTGTTTTGAGTCTTTTCCCTACTTGACGCGCTGCTGATGCCATCCCCACCACGGGACGGGATGGAGCTGCTGCCGCTGTTGCTTTCGGAAGCCAGCAAGGGGTGCCCTCGACTCGTGGGCAGACCGAGGTGGGCACCAGGGGCCTGGCTGTACGGAGAGGGGTACGACCCACCGGGGCTAGCCAGCTTGGGGTCAGACTTGGAAGAGGATGAAAGGTCCTGATGTTTGGGCAGACCTCCACGCCCATGGCTTTTGCCCCCATCTCTGTTCAAATCTTTAGCATTTGAGTCTGTACCAGATGGGTAACCCTCATTGGCTAGACCAGACCGAAGGTGCCCACTGAAGCCCTGGTAGCGAGCAGAGCCTGGTGGCCTGAAGAAAGGTAAAAACAAACACGTCAGAGTCAAATTTAACATGTTTATCCCACTGGACTGACCATCAGACAGCGGTTTTAGGAGTGGAGACTCACCGCAGCACAGAGGGACTGTTGTGTTCAGAATTGGGCAGGCTCTTTGAGCTGGTGTTGTGCAGAACGCTGGGTCTCTGCTGCAGGTTGTCCTGGGGACGAGGGGAGAGCGGGGACGACTGGTGACTGTATGGATGAGACGGGGGACGAGAACTGCTGCTGCCACCACCCATCTGTTCTGGTGCTCCTGTTTAGACACAATGTTCAGACATTTAGCTATGCTAAGCTGCATATTGATTGACACAAGTCAATATTGATGCAATTATAACTACAGCTGTAAATCAGTGTATCAAAACATTTCAAATAAATCTAATATAAAATAAAAAAATATATAAATATCAGATTGAAAAAATGTACTTATGCTGAAAGATATATATATTTTTTGAAATACTATATACAAAAAAAAAAAAAAAAAAAAAAAACAACAACAACTTAAAAACTAATAAGAATGGCAAAAGTACATAACTAGGGCCCTATGAAATCCATATTAATTTTTCCCAAGTTCCATTTAGTTTTTTTCCCAAATTCATTTTTTTCCATTTTACTTTTTCTGGAGTCTGTTTTAATTGATCTAGACTTTGTTTTAATAATTAAATTACATTTTATTAATTAAAAAGCATGTCTAATTAATTGAAATCATGAAACTTACACAATTTAACAGCAATTAGAAGTTGTGAAATACATATTATTTTTTCTCAAATAATTAACTATTTTTTTTTTTTAACCAAATTCTGTTTTCTCCATAAATTTCCTGGATTCCATTTTAATGGTTTCATTAAATTTAATAACCAAAAGCACTAATAACCTGATTGTATTTTATATATATTTTTCCCATTAGATTCCAGCAAGGCTCCACTGGCATACGCAGCGGTGGGATTTGTGGTTCGCAGTACAGTATAATTTCTCTCTCTCAAACATTACAGGTGTGCACACACAAACACACAAAAAATGTATTTAGGACACACAATACAAACCACACTCTGACATCCACACCAACATACCCACACAATTATAGCTGCATAATTTATTCAAATTACTCTATAACAGACTATAATATGCATAAGCAGAAAACAGGAATAAAGTAAGTAATTTCCAAACTTGAATAAAAAAAATAAATAAAAAAATTCTACCATCTAGTAAAAAAATAGTAAAAACTTAAATAAGGTCACACAAGGGTTAAGTCATATATTTCTGTCACAGTTTCTTCAAGTTAAACCAAACTTTTATTTTGATGGGTTGCTGTATGTTTGTGTATGGTATGGTGAGAAATGTCATTTTGTAGCTTAATATTCACAGTTTTGATTTAAGTGTACTGACCTACTACTCGTCCAAAATTTTGGCAAATTCTATGAAATTCTGCGTTACACAGTAAATTGCATTTTCTGCATTGCGGAAATCATAGGGCCCTACATGACTACTAAAATAAACTAAAAAACCTAAACTAAAATTACAATCAATATAAAAATAAGTCCAGTAAACATATTAATAAATACTATAAAAGTATACAAATGGTACTAAAATAACACAGCTGTAAAACAGTTAGTGATTTAATAGGTTAATTATAAAATCTGTCAATAAGATAAATTAATTATAAATAGTCCTAAAAGTAATTTGCTGGGAAAAGCCCTATTCCATAAAACAGCTGTACACATTAAAAATAAAAGGCAGTGAGGGCGCTCACCTGGTCTCCATATAGGGGCATGTTCCACGTTACCATGACCGAGGGACTTGTCTCTTTCTCTGTCCCTGTCCCGATCTTTCTCACGCTCTCTCTCTCGGTCTCGCTCCCTGTCCCTCTCTCGATCTCGGTCTCGTTCCCGCTCTCGCTCTCGCTCTCGGTCTCTCTCACGATCTCTCTCTCTTTCTCGCTCTCTTTCTCTCTCTCTCTCCCTCTCCCTCTCCCGTTCTCGTTCTCTTTCTCTCTCTGAGGACGTCGGACCGCCTTGGATCTTGCTCATGTGAGAGGCTCCCACTGTTAAGAGATAAAATTAAAGTGAATAAAGTAAAGTGAATGGCACTTACACAGAAAATTTGTTTCAAATCATCATGTTGTGTGTATGGGTGAGTGCGTTGCTCTGTACCTGGTGAGATGGGAGAGGTGTTGTAGGCTCCGCTAGGAAAAGCTGGAGAGGTTCCTGGGATGTATGTGATACGATCCATGGGAGATGCAGATGTTCCTGCAAACAGACAGAAAAAAAAAAATTAATGTATAGATATCAGTGCCTTTTTTTGCATTCAGCTACATGACAGCTTCAACCAGGTCATTTGGAATAGCTCCCTAAAAAAAATTAAATACACCATTGTTTACTAACTAATGCCATCGTCAGTAAATAATGATTTAAATTGTGCTCTGTTTCTTTAAAAGAAGGACCCCTCACCTCTGGGTGTGGGCGAGTAGGCTAAGTTAAGCGACTGCTCTCGAGGTGTGAGGCCTCTAAGCAGATCAGGTCTTTGAGCAGCCATGGCAGCAGCGGCTGGCCACTGATGCATCTGCTGGGAGGTAATGTAGTCGTTGAAGAGAGTTTGTCTGTTCTCCAGGGCTGCTGTTTCAGGGAAACCTCTGATCAGGTAGGGTGGGTAGTGGTGAGGGTACCCAGGGCCAGGGGCCAGGTGACGGGGCAGGTAATACGCTGTTGTGGAGATAAAAAACTAAGTCAAATGGAGAAAACCAGTACATAATACAAGATATATTACAATTATTTTCAAATACAAGCTATTTTATGAGTTTGGGGCTGGTTATTAATGTCTGCTTTGTTCACAAAGGCTGAATTTATTTGTTCGAAAATAACGGTCATAACGGTCATTTTTTTAAAATTGAGATTTATATATCACCTGAAAGCTGAATGAATAAGCTTTCCATTGATATATTTACAGTAGGACATTTACAAAACATTTTCATGGAACATGATCTTAAAAGAAAAATCAATCATCTTGACCCATATAATGTATTTTTGTGCTACTTAAGACTTGTTTTGTGGTCTAGGGTCACAACTATTATTATAATTTAAAAGAGAAGTTCACTTCCAGAATAAAAATGTACAGATTATTAACTCACCTCCTTATAATCCAAGGTGTTCGTGTCTTTCTTTCTTTAGTCAGTAAGAAATTTCTTAAGGAAAACATTTCAGGAATTATCTCCATATAGTGGACATCAACAGTGCCTCCAAGTTTGAACTTGCAAAATGCAGTTTAAATGCAGCTTCAAAGGGCTATAAATGATCCCAGCCAAGAAACATGGGTCTTACCTAACGAAACAATCGGCTATTTTCTAAACAAATCGACAATTTATATACTTTTTAACTTCAAATGCTTGTCTTGTCTCATCCCTGCGATGCGCATGCGTAGTCTGTGTAATCTGGGTCAATGCAGTTAGGCTATGTCGAAAAACTCCCATAACGTTTTCTTCTTCAACGTCAAAATCGTCCTACATCGCTGTTTTACCATTTTTTTGTAAAGGCTGTTTGATCTTCACGCAGACTTAGACAAGAGGAGCGTTTGAAGTTAAAAAGTATATAAATTGTCAATTTGTTTCGAAAATGGCCAATCATTTTGCTAAATAAGACACTTTTTCCTCAGCTGGGATCGTTTAAAGCCATTTGAAGCTGCATTTAAACTGCACTGAAACTGCATTTTAGAAGTTCAAACTTGGGGGCACCATGGAAGTCCATTATATGGAGATTATTCCTGAAATTTTTTTCATTAAGAAACAATTTCTTATCGACTGAAGAAAGAGACACAAACATCTTGAATGAGAATGGGGTGAGTAAATTATCTGTAAATTTTTGTTCTGGAAGTGAACTTCTCCTTTGAAACAACCGTTTCCTATTTGCATGTATTTTAAAATGGGATTTATTCCTGTGTTGGCAAAGCTGAATTTATCCCGGTCTTCAGTGTCACATGATCTTTCAGAAATCATTCTAATATGCTGATTTATCAGTGCTGGAAATCAGGATTCTTTGATGAACAAAAAGTTAAAAAGAACGGCATTTATTCAAAATAGAAATCTTTTCAAACAATTGAAGACTTTACCATCACTTTTTGTCAATTTAACACATTCTTGCTGAATAAAACAATCAGCATATTATAATGATTTCTGAAGTATCATGTGAACCTGAAGACTGGAGTAATGCTGCAGACAATTCAGCTTGCATCACAGGAATAAATTCTATTTTAAAGTATATTAAAATAGAAAACCATTTTATTAAATTGCAATAATATTTCACAATATTACTGTTTTTTTCTGTATTTTTAATCAAATAAATGCAGCCTTGATGAGCAGAAAAGCCTTCTTTAAAAAAAAAATCAGCAGTGTATATAATAAAATGGGAAATACCATGATATCATTATACATTTTTTGTTTGTTTTCGGATTTGACAAAGTTTACTGTTCTTGAAATCACACATTGCCTGATATTTCCAAATATTCCATAATCATGGAAATTCATGTCCTAATATATGTGCTGCTAAACTGCAAATACCTGGTTCAATTGGGATTCCCCTAGGCAGACTTGCAGGATCAAATGGTAGAGGTATCTGGCCACGATACATATCAGTTCCCAGTCCCTGTAGGATCCTCTCGTAGGCCAAAGACGCAGTATGCTCACCAACTGCCAGTGGAGACTTAGTGGAGCTCACCTCTCGAGGAGTGGGAGTGGCTTTTCTCTCCTGCTGCTGGGCCTTGCTAGAACCTAACACACAGAGGAACAATATTTAAACCTCATACCACTCACAAACCTCACCAGCTACTGAATTCGAAATACTGGTAGGACATGATACCTTCATGTGCACGCTGTGAGGATTCTCTGCCCGACAGTGGAGAGGCTCTGTGTGAGGGCGGAGGGTAGCCGGATCTCTTGTGATCTTCATAGCCCACTGGACTGTGGTGAGACCTGCTGCTCTGCTCTCCACTCAGTGCCAATGGTGAAGTACGAGACAGAGAGCTGGAGGTGCTGACCACAGCGCTGGGTCGGGATTTGCTCCCTTGCTCCTCATAGCGTGCCCTCTCGGACCCTCTGTGCTCAGGCCTGAGCTCTAGATGAGAGGGCAGTCCAGAGTAAGGCCGAGGAGAGCTGGCGATGATGGACCGCACATCATGGCGCTTGGATGAGCCAGCGGGCTCTTGTTTCATAGGAGTGCCCTGTAGAAGACACATTTAGTGAATATTAGAATCTTTGGTTCTTTGTCAGATTCCACAGCAAGAAAACCTCAATCAAAGCCAGTCACCTGCGTGATTGAGCCCTCCTTAGGCTTGCCTATCACGACACCCTCAGGTGGGATAAGGTGAATGGAGCGTCCTCCTTCTTTGACGGTGGTCACCATACTCTCGTGAGCGCGTGATTTAAGAGCGTCGCTGGGATGACCAGGGCCACGGGGTGATGGGGAACCCTCTCTTTTCATCTGTTTAATCTCCCGGCGCTGACAGTCATCCCGTGGGATTCCTGGGAGAGAAGAAAGAGAAGTAAGACAAAGGAAATGAGAGGAAAAGCTCATATAGGTGATCAGGCTGAGTTTCTGACATCATGCTGACCTTGGGATATGGATCCACGGATGTGGTGTAGATGAGGACTATCACGCTCGTGAGGCATCGCTCGACTGATCAAGCCTGCAAAAGAAAGAAGCGGCATGTGAAGGAACATAACTGGAAAAAGGACAAACAGTGAATCTCCATTTAAAAGAAAAGGCATCTTTTGCTCACCTTCAGCGGCAGACAGCGAGTCTCTGATGGGTGGCACACGAGACATGCCAACGTCCATCATGTCATAGGTCCTCTTCAGCCCAGCCATGTCCCCACGACCCTCTTCCTTGGAATTTGGACCCCCTGGGTGTCCAAACACACGCGCAACACTAAGAGACAAGTTCTGCTTTTATTAGGTTATGAGCATTTACATGTTTGTGTAACACTTACGGTCAAAGGAAAGGATGTGTCCACTGATGCCCTCGTAGACTACGTGTCCCTTAGAAGGAGTGTCTTCTCTGCTTCTCTCTCTGCTGGGGCTGTCCTCAGTGATCAGACGGGTTATTGTGCCCTTATACAAGACATCTGCAGGAGTGCCCTGAAAGAAATGGATTTGAAACAGTCAATTTTTATTCATTTTTGTGACGCATTTCCGAGTGACACTTTAAGGGGAGTAAAAAAAAGGAAGGATGTTCTACTCGAATTGCTATGAGTAGACGTCATTAGAGAAGAGTTGTCATTTTGAGGGGGAGGGGAAGTTATCAATTTGGATTAAAGTTAAGGGATCACAGCACTTGTAAACTTGCTGACACTAGTATACTTGAAAATAGTATACTGGAAAAAAAAAAGTGGAAAAGCCAGTAACATTGATAATAACATGTCCTTCTGTTTAGCGATGGAAAAGATTACTTCTATGTTATTGTTATGAAAGGTAAAACTTTCTTCTTTTGAGAAACTTTGGACACCCTTTTTATCAAATTCGGATTTTGGCAATCTAATGAATGAGACAGGAGAAAACAAGATATCTTGACACTTGACCCATCTTTCCATCCCCCGTTTTCATAGATTTCTTTAAATAAAACATTGTTGAACAATGATTTGTTGTATGCCTTCTATATATATATATATATATATATATATATATGCATGGATAAAGCTTTAACAATCCACATGGCAATATTACATAAAAAAAAAGTAAATATTTCATAGTGACTTAAAAGTGCACATACACTGCCATTCAAAAGTTTGGGAACAGAAAGACACTTTTTCTTTTTTTTTTTTTTTTTTTTAAAGAAGTCTCTTATGCTCTTCAAGGCTGCATTTATTTGATTAAAAATACAGAAAAGACAGTAATACTGTGAAATATAATTACAATATAAAATAATGGTTTCCTATTTTAATTTACTTTAAAATATAATTTATTCCTGTGATGCAAAGCTGAATTAGTGGAACTGTAAGCAAATGTATACAAATAATAATATAATAATATAATAATAAATAATAAATAATAATAATAATAATAATAATAATAATAATAATAATAATAATAATAATAATAATAATAATAATAATAAGAAGAAGAAGAAGAAGAAGAAGAAGTAATAATATTATATAATAATAATAATAATAATAATAATAATAATAATAATAATATTATAGCATATAATAGAAATCTTTTTTAACAATATTTTTTTTTTTTTTATCACTTTTGATAATTAACACATCCTTGCTAAATAATTTCATTTCAAAAAAAAAAAAAGAAAAGAAAAGAAAAATGTACTGACCCCAAACTTTTGAACGGTAGTGTATATTGTTAGAAAAGGTCTCCGTTTTAAATAAATGCTGTTCTTTTTTTTTTCTTTTTTTTTTTACAGGTTCCAAAAAAAAAAAAAAAAAATAAGCAGCACAACTGTTTCCAACATTGATAATAAATCAGCATATTAGAATGATTTCTGAAGGATCGTGATAAAGTGATGATGCTAAAAGGAATAAATGAGATTTTAATATATATTAAAATAACACAAAAAACAATGTTGTTTCACATTGTAATAATATTTTAATAATATTTCATCAAGGAAGGTCAGACTTTTTGGAGTCTGATCTGGTTTGACCCTTGCGTTGTGAGAAAAGATAAAGCAGCAAGCACTTTGTGCCACTGGTATTTCGTAGCGATTAAATTTTAAGGTTACAGTAATTAAGAATATGATTATGTTGTAACTGTGCTACAGAAAAGGAAGTCAACTCTTCAAATTGTTGCAGGAATTCAAAGCAGGGCAAACTAATTTTAAAGGTTTAATCTTTAACCGACAGACTGAATATGTTTCAGCTTCACATATGCTAGTTAAATACCACATGTCGTACAGCTGCATATGACCATTATCTCCACCTGCGGTGAACTCTTACTGACAATGACTCCTTATCTCTCTCTAAAATTCCCAATAATGTCACACAGTTAAACAAAGAGCTTATCTCTGCTCACAGAATTGACCTCGGTCTGATTAAACGCTCACCCATTCAGATTTGCTTGAGCGTGTAATGTGTGTCACAGTAGGTCAGTTGGCACACTGAGTGCGTGTTTGAGTGATTGGTAACATCAGACTGCGGAGGAGTGTAAACACATTAATAAAAGGAGAGAATAGGATTGGACGCTGTGTACCTGTTGTTATGGCAACTGATTACCAGTTATGTCATAATATGACGTGATATGGCTGTGACACAAACTGCCCGTTCCATTCGCTCACCATAAAGTGTGGATTCCAAGAATGAGAACATCATGAAACAGAAAAACGCACTGGCACAGATGCAACCGAAAAATACGAACCAAGTTGACTGTGCATTTTCCATGTTACATGACAAACAGCAAGCTTGTGTTTCATACACATGAGAGCCAATGCACCAGCTCAATGCTAGAGGAAAAACATGCTGCATAATATAGGTTAACCACAAATAAAATTCAGGTGGGCAGATAAAAAAAAACTTCTTACCTGAGTGATAGAACCTCCTCGATATGATATGGAAGGTTCTTGGTGCACACGTGTGCCAGGGATGCCTTTCGTGATGCTGCCACCCTGAACAGCTGGCATGGGGCCTGTGAGAGAGAGTTAACGCTTTCAATCTATTCATGAGCCTTATTTCTGCATTTTAATCTCTTTGAACTAAAACTGTATTGAGATTAGGGATAATGATTTATCCCAAACTCACCCCTTGACGTAGCGCTGTCTTGTGACGAGAGATTCTCAGCCTGAGAGGAGGCGGCCCCGCGTGGAGACAACTGCTCCTGTTTAACCACTGGAAACCCTCCTGAGGAGACAAAAAGCGATGCTGGATATGGCAAATTGACAGGTGACGTGTGATCGCTCATAATCGTGTCTCAAACTCACCCATTTTCCTCTGGTCCATCCAGGAGAGAGTCAGGGATCCTGGTGCTGGGATTTTTCCATGGTCGGAGCCATGAGATGGGTTGTGCAACTGCACTGGAGTACCCTGCAATACAAAACAAATACACCAGTGTAATTATGCATGTTCACATTATGGCATTAAAACACTTGTATGTATTATACATAATGGTGTTGATAGGTCTCAGTTATACGACCTTCAAAGAACATTGGTGCTGTGAGAGATTATGTGCTGCCCTTACCTGCGTGATGGAACCACCAGGTTTGGCAGAGGAGATGAGAGGAGGGGGTTCTGGGATATGGAGAGGCCGCACTGCAGCCATTCTTTCCTGTTGCTGTAGATTTGGAGTCAATGCTGAATGAGAGAGATTAAAAATATATATATATAATCTTAGTAAGATTAATAACAAACTTTTAATTATTTATAGTATTATTTACACTACTGGACAAAACCCTTTTGTTTTTTTTAAAGAAATATTTTATGCTTACCAAGCCTGCATTTATTTGATCAGATATACAGTAAAAATAGTAATAGTGTTAAATATTACAGTTTAAATGAACTGCTTTCTATTTTACCAATCTAGTATGCTGATTTTGTGCTCTATTATCAATTATTATTGGTGCTAAATTATTAAAAAAGGTTCCTTATAACCATCAATTAGTGGTTCGTTTTTGATGGATATTGTTTGATGAATGAAAAAAACATTTTCAATGTTCAAAAGAACATTTTTTTGGAATAGAAATCTTTTGTAATTAAACAAATGTCTTAACTGAAACTTATTAATTTGCCTTTAAAAAAAAATTTCATTTTTGCAATCACATGAATAAATTACATTTTTATTATTTTTAATGATATTTAAATTAACTTGTCAATTTAAATATTTTTTTTTACATTAAAACTCTTTTAATTAAACAGTCAGTTTTACTTACTGAGTTGTTTTAAACTAATAATTCACAATAAAATTACTGTTTTTACTGTATTTTTAAACATATAATCTTAATTATTCTATGATTCTTTCTTATGATCATCAAGGCTGCATTTATTTCATCAAAAATCCAGAAAAAAACTGTAATATTGTGAAATACTATTTCAATCTAAAATAACTGTTTTCGATGTGACTATATTGTAAATTATAATTTATTCCTGTGATACAAAGCTAAATTTTCAGCAACATTACTCCAGTCTTTGATGTAACATGATCCTTCAGATATCATTCTAATATGCTGATTTATTATCAATGTTAAACAGTTGTGCTGCTTAATATTCTGTTGTACCCTTTGATACTTTTTTTCAGGATTCTTTAATAAGTAAAGTTAAAAAGAACAGAAATCATTTAAAATAGAAATATTTTGTATCACTATATACTATTATTTAAAAGTTTGTGGTCAGTAAATTTTTCTTCTTTTTTTTTTTTTTTTTTTAAAGAAATTAATACTTTTATTAACCAATTACATTACATTGATAAAAAAGTGATAAAGGCTTGTATTGTTAGAAAAGATTTTGAATAAATGCTGTTCTTTTTAACTTTTTATTCAAAGAATCCTGAAAAATTAATCACAGGTTCCAATAAAATATCAGGCAGCACAACTGCTTTCAACGCTGATAATAAAAGTAATAAATCAGCATGTTAGAATGATTTCTGAAGGATCATGTGACACTTAAGACTGGAGTAATGGCTGATGAAAAATTAGCTTTGCATCACAGAAATAAATTGTATTTTAAAATAAATTAAAATAGAAACCATTTTAAAATGTAATAATATTCCACAATATAACTGTCTTTTTTCTGTATTTTTGATGAAGTAAATGCAGCCTTGATGAGCATAAGAGAGGGAAAAAAAAAAGAAAAAAAAAATCAAAATCTTACTGATGCCAAACTTTTGAACAGCAATGTTTACAGTATTTTATAATAATAGTAATAATAATAATAGTAATAATAATAATAATAATAATAATAATAATAATTATTATTATTATTATTATTATTATTATTATTATTATTATTATTATTATTCTTTCTGACTTAATTAACAGGGCTATATTGTCTTACAGGGATTGTAGTGTAGCAGCTGTTCATGGCCGAGTTTGGCCATGTCTCTGGGAGAGAGCTGGTACGGTGACATCACTGGCCGGCCTAGACCTACAGCCCGCATGTCATCAGCCCCGGGAATCTTTTTACCATCCGCAAGAGGAGAGAACGCCCGAGATTTATCTGCACACATGGACAAAATCATCAAATCAAGATGACTGTCAAACAGACGATTACTGGATAGCATTCTATGTCACTCTTTTTTGGCGAAGGTGAAAATGTCAAAGCTCAAATCATTACAACCCCTGCATCAAAAGCAGCAATCTCCAGTGTGAAAACACACAGATAGCAGTTATTCCTCATACACATTAACAGATCAGGCTAATCAGCACTCTGTAAGCTGGAATCGGCGAGCGTAGCGGCATGCAAACACATCTGCGAATCATTCACACTCCCAGAAATCAACACGCTTGATTAGAGTCTGCTCCAATAGTGAGTATGCGTGTAGTGTGGAAACCTACGTAATCCATGTAGCAGAGCCTGAAGCCATCTCTCGTTCCCCTCCAGCTCTGCAGGGACAGACACACTGCAGCTCATCACATGGCCATAACCTGAGACTCTCTTACTCCCCAAATACTCGAAAGGAGTAGTTTTGTGACATAACTTAGTGCTGAGTGCCCAAATTAAATGCCACCATAATAATCTTTGTTTAATGTAGTGAAATGTCCCTGTCGAGGACTCCTTCTGCAATAACTGACATGTAATAAAACTGAGATATGATAATCTCCCCCTTTCCAGAAAAACATTAATATTGAGATATTAAAAAAAAAAAATTACACAGAAAATCAAGATACAGTAAAGAATATAGAGAAAACAAGAGTTTAAGTAAGTGATTATGTATAGTCAGTCTAAAGTTATTGCAAAAACAAACTCCTGACTGTACATTATTGCTTTTATTATTCTAATCTCCAAATCAATAAATAACATGAACATAAAGAACATGAAATATTGATTTGGGTTGAAGTGGTTTTATTTTGAAAAAGGAAAGAGGCCTCAGAGTGGTACTAGAGATACAAACTGGCACAGCCATGTAGGAAACTGACTGCCAGGGGCAAAAATTCAATTATACAATTAAGTTGTCATTATACAAAACATATTTGCTGGCAGAATTCTGCAAATGACCTTTCAGAATCAAGGTATTAGGTCACTTTATCTCAGCTCCAATATGGTCACAAATCTATTGTGCTCCCTAATATCATTTGTATAAACAGTAGCAAGGTTATTTGAACATTTAAAAAATACCTTATTTTTGCTGTATTTTGGTTTTGGTTTTAATATTTTGTCAACTTAAAGGGTTACTCCACCACAAAATGAAAATTTCTCATTAATCACTTTCCCCCATGTCGTTCCAAACCCGTAAAAGCTTCATTCGTCTTCAGAACACAATTTAAGATATTTTGGATGAAAACCGGGAGGTTTGTGACTGTCCCATTGACTGCCAAGTAAATACCACTGTCAAGACCCAGAAAAGTAAGAAAGACATCATCAAAATAGTTCATCAGTGGTTCAATCTGAATTTTATGAAGCGACGAGAATACTTTTTGGACTATTTTGACAATGTCTTTCATACTTTTCTGGGTCTTGAGAGTGGTATTTACATGGCAGTCAATGGGACAGAAATATCTTAAATTGTGTTCCGAAGACAAACAAAGCTTTTACGGGTTTGGAGGGGTAAGTGATTAATGACAAAATTTTCATTTTGGGGTGGAGTAACCCTTTAAGATTTTACTTTTTCTGTGTTTGGGTGGGTCACATTAGCAAAATGTTTGCAAAATTGAACAGGCAAAGAAAGATATTGTGTAGTGATGCACAAACCACATCTCACACTTTCAAATCAAGCAGCTTTCTGTTCTGCGTGACCAACTTGAATCCTCTGCAAGTCTGTGTGAGAATATCTTTCACCCTAATGTGAAATTCATGATCCTGTGAATTCCTATTGAAATTATTTTGACTGTAAAAATTTGCCAAACAACAATAAATGCACATTTTGTGATGCACCTGCAAAACCTGTCAACACTTTGTTGAACATCAGGCTGAATACACTGCCCTTATTTACTATATTTACAACCAACACTCTTCACAGTGCTCAAAAAGGCAACAACCCTACTGTTCACCCCACATGTGCACAGACACACACATCAGAACTTAAATGGTGTAGTAGACATAACGAGGAAAACGACGGTGGTTGAGAAAGCTGGGGAGGAAAACGAACTGAAGGAAGAGATGAAAGGATAATAAACAGAGGGATACAGAACAGTAAGCAGCCTACCTTCTCTGTCTCTGTCAGAGACACCAGGGCTGCGAGTCCTGACCCGTGGGCTGCTGGATTCTCCGCCCCCTGTGTTATGCTGAGATTTGGTTGGCTGTTGTTGTTGCTGTTTGGCCTCTTGGGAAGATTCATGTGCCATGGTAATCTGCTGCTGGTACAGTGCAAGAGCATGGGGCATAGCTTGCTGCTTCCCCAGCAACCCGGGTCTGTTATCACGTCCTGTTACCGACACCTCTGGCATCTACAAGCACAGACACAAAACGCTCATTAAACAGCATTATACATTTAGACATAGCTGAAAACACTTGGCAGCAAGTCACTGTCTTAATAAGTGACCCATTGAGTCATTCATTAAACAGCTTAAGGGCACTAGACTCATTCTACCCACAGGTCGCACTGCTGTGACCAACTTTCTCAGCTGGAAAAAAAAAAAAAAAAATTTCAGTTGGTCGCCCCACCACGATTTGGTCACACTATTTTTTACTACAAAATGGGATTAATCAATGCATGCTGACAAACAGGTTTTCCGATATCACAGTTATTAAGATTCTATACACCTTTCACTTTTTAAAACTAAAACTTAAAACTTTGAAAGATGGAAGCACAACATCAATAAATCAGTAAGATACAATAACAAACTAGCATATATAACGTTTATTAACAAAAATAAGACGAGGCATGGCATTCAACACATGCTGTATTATATATCGACAAATAAATTACAGAAAGTGTAGCAAATGCTGTGGAATCAAATTAACAAAAAAAATTAGGAAAAAGCCCCCATAGCATAACATGAGGAAAACAGCAAATATAACAGGCTTTTCTGAATGAAAACAAAAATCAACATAATTCTAAATTGGCTGAAAACCAAGAACCAAGAAAACCAACATTTTCACTTTTTATTTTGGTTTAAAAAGCACTCTTTTACTTTACTTTTACATTATGCTGAAAATCAAATCCTCCATCCGCCATAGCTTCCTCAGTATTAGCATCATTTTTGTCGTTTGCACCTTTGTGCTTGTGCTGACATTATAGCATAAACCAGGCTAAAAAAAAAAAAAAAAAAAAAAAAAAAAAAAAAAACAACAAGCACTCATACTGAAAGCGAGTCATTGAATCACCGGCTCACCCAACTTAAAAAAAATAAAATAAAATAAATAAATAAAAAGCGGATACACTGAGTAACGAAACTGTTGCGTATTGCTATTTTTTTGGTGGTGAAATACAGCAAAAACAGACAATATAACTAAATGTAATTCTCAATATTAAAGTGCCCCTATTATGCCATTTCGAATATTTCCTTTCATGCAGTGTGTAATGTAGCTGCATGTGAATGCAAACGATCTGCAAAGTTGCAAAGTGCATGATTAAAAAAAAGTTATTGTCTCCCAGAAGAAAGAATCGACTCCGAAAAGCGTAAATGAATCGTTAGTAATTCGTATCCCACTTCCGTGAAGGCCACATGTCATGGAGTAACACATTTGCATAGTGCGCTCCCACATGACCCACCCTCAAACATGTCACTTAACTGACGACTGCTTCTCATCACAGGATTCACAAAACGCTTGCTCTTGAAAGATGGCTCAGTACCCGGTTTATTTGGACAAGCTGGCTCCACTGAATCTCAAAACGTAAGTAAGATTAATAGACGTTTATATTTCTATTGAGCATTGAAAATACAGAACTATAGCACCTAGCGTACTGTTTCCAACACGCACTGTATGCAGTAGACCGACCACAACAGACTGGGTCATCTGACCAATCAGAGCAAAGTAGGCTTACAGAAAGGAGGGGCTTAGAGAGACTGGATCGGTGAACTGCTTTGAATGAATCGTTTGAAACTTAGGTGATATTAAATGCATATTTTGAGAAAACTGAAGCATTGTTTGACCTTGCATGCATTTAAAATACAGAACTACACCAATGGGCGTAACGTTTTTGACATGCACTGTACGCAGTGGACCAATCACAACAGACTAGGTCATCTGACCAATCACACCAGAGTAGGCGCACGGAAAGGAGGGGTTTAGAGAGACTGAATCCTAGAACTGCTATGAATTAATCGTTTGAGAATCGTTTGAAACTTAGATGATATTAAATGCATATTTTTAGAAAACTGAAGCATTGCTTGACCTTGTATGCATGTATACTTATTGTAGGAAATTCCAAAAAGTATTAGGAACCTTAAAAATAGCATAATAGGGACTCTTTAACTTTGACGTTCACTGATTGGTAAAAAATCAGATATGATAAAAAACAGCCCTCTGGCTTGTGTGACATTGCTTAACTACATATTTTAACTGCATTATATTAGATTACATTACATTACATGTTTTGCTCTTTTTTTTTTTTTTTACCAAGTGAGTAACATACTTGATAACGTCATCGCACACATCATTAAAACAACAAATGCTGTGTTATCATTAAAAAATACATATTGCACACCCCTAATGACCACCCACGTCCACATCATTGTCTTAAAACGGGGTGGTGTTCACAAAAGGCTAATCAGTCATAACAGAGATCATTTACATGCAGTCTTATACGAACAGCAACAAAAACAGCCTGTTAGAGTCACGTAAAACAATTATGCAAGGAAAATGCGAGCTCCTCTTAAAAAAGCGCTTATCAGTTTCCACACCTCTTCTCTTGCCAGAGCTCTGACGTTCTGGCTGTTAACTCATCATGAGTGCCTGAATAGCTAAGAGCAGAGGTGGAAAACTAGCATCTCATGGGAATAAAAACAGCCTTTGTAACTATGGCAACATGGAGAGAAGATGCTAATCTGTGTAATCTGGCCAGATATGCCAGTTGTTAACACGAAAACCGCATGAAATTCAAGCCACAAGTGACTGGGAAAAAAAAATAAATAAATTGTTGGTACTGGTAGGTACTTACTATGGGAGGTATAGCGGCTGCTCTCTGCTTGAGCTGTTTGAGGTCCAGCGGTTTCTGAACTGGAGAAGAGATCACTCCATCATGGGCGAAACTCAACAAACTCGGCCTAGCAGACGTCATTGTGTTGAGAGTGAGAAGAGTGGAGAAGAGTTATTGCTTAATATGGTCAGAGCCTCATTCTCTCTTATTTACTGTCTTTGTAAACAGCCCATTAATGCCACAAAACCACAAACACACACTCTTAATCATCATCGCACCACACATAAACAAATATAGACTTTCCACATGCAGTCTTATGGAAATGTAAAATGCAAAATACACAAAAGACAGCCAGACAGACACACACACTTCTCGCTCTGTTATGTTTGGCAAGCTCAGAGGCTAATGTTTCCCCTGGCTCGGCCAACATATACAGTGTTTGCTGTCATGGAAAAAATAGAGTCCTACAGGACAAATCAACAATCCCAGCCTCCTTAACCACAAAACACATCAGACCCCACCCAAGCAACCAATCAACTAACGCTCTCATACACACACACGCACGCTCTCACCTGTTCTTGTCGGAGCTTTCAGTCTCCTCCACCTCGTCGGCACTGCACGTGGCGCTGGAGTCGCTGTCTTGAGCTCCGCTCTTTCCTCCGTGCTCTTTCTTCTTGACCTCTTTCTTGCTGTCCTCCACCTCCAGGGCAGGAGGCTTCTTATCTTCTCCTGCTGCCTCCTTACCACACTCTATTGGTTCGGTCTTTACCTCCTGCTTCACTCCTGCCTGCTCGCCTTCTCCTTTCTCCACTTTTGGCTTTTCATCCGGCCCCGTCTCCATAGCTGCCATGTCCTTGTCTGAGGAGGATGAGGAGGAAGTGGCGTTGGGTGCAGTTTTGGGCCGTGCCGAGCCCTCTTCTTTGACCTTGCTGTCATCTGAGGAGCGTGGGGAAGGGAGGCTCTCGGTGTCTGAGCTGTTATTGGCTCCACCTGAAAAAAAGAGGTGATGGGAAACGTCGTAAGAGGGCAGGACATAAATGCCAGCTGATCTGTTAAGTGCGGACTGATTTGTAATGCGTTTTTTATGGGCACTTCATTCTTCAATTTGCAGCCTTCTGAACACTTATTTATTTTATCCATGCTAAAACATTTTCTCCATGTCCCAGAATGAAGATTTAATTATGGGCATAATACCTTTCATTTTGCTAAAATACACTACCATTCAAAATCTGGGGTGTGCAAGTCTGCATTTATTTGGGTAAAAATATAGTAAGTGCAGTAAATCAGTGTTTGGGGTAATGCATTACAAGTAACGCGAGTTACGTAATCAGATTACTTTTTTTAAGTAACTAGTAAAGTAACAAGTTTTTTTTTTTTTTGTTCATTGAACTTTTTTATTTTGAGCTTATATTCTCGAACTTTCAAATTTACAATAAAATATCTGAATTACTTTTTCAAATAAGTAGCGCAAGTTATTTTTTTTCCAGTTTATTGAATGAAAGCTCTCCTGTGCCCATGTTGAGAGAAATCGGAAGATGTTACTTTAGTTTTACAATAAATGTGAACATGCATTAATTCATCTCACTTACAAAAAAATAACATTCAGTATTCCTCAAAATGGATAAAAACATTGAAATGCAACTATGACGCAAACCTGCAATAACTAAATATGTTAAATAATACAAATATCCTTTATGTATTTAATCCCATTTTATTAACCAGTGTCTCTGCTGCTGATCTTCAATGATCAAATGCAATCATACTAATAATTAAAAATGACTCAAGATAAACAAACATTTGTCTTTCTTTTTTTTTTTTTTTTATTGCTGAAGAGTGTTGAACTTTCTTCTTCTGTGGTCTACTGTACAGACGTGAATTTACTTTTCTTTAAGCCTGAGGCTTTTGGTGCGAAAGGGCTTTTAGATTTGCCAAAAATAGAACTTTTTATATTATAAACAAACAAGCAAGCCCTGCCCAGATTTTACTTTCCATAAAACAGTAACTAAGTAACATAATTAGTTACTTTTTTAGGGAGTAACTCCATATTGCAATGCATTACTTTTAAAAGCAACTTTTCCCAACACTGGCAGTAATATTGTGAAATGACCAATTTAAAAACAACAACAACAAACTTTTCTATTTTAATATATTTTCAAAAGTGGTTTATTCCAATGATGGCCAATCAGAATTTTCAGCATCATTATTCCAGGCTTCAGTGTCACATGACTGTTCAGAAATCATTCTAATACGCTGATTTGGCTCTAAGCGAAACATTGCTTATTATTATCAATGTTGAAACCTGTGCCGATTATGTTTTTTCCGGAAACTGCGACTTTCAATTCTTGATTTAATGCAACTTTGCAGAATAAAATGTGACCCTGGTCCACAAAACTCATGAATTTATTTTTTGAATAAGAAAGCTTTCCATTGTTGTATGGTTTGTTAGGATAGGACAATATTTGGCTGAAATACAACTATTTGAAAATCTGGAATTTGAGGCAGTTAAAAAAAAAAAAATTGAGAAAAATGCCTTTAAATTTGTCCAAATAAAGTTCTTAGCAATGCGTATTACCAATCAAAAATATGTTTTCATATAATTATGGTAGGAAATTTACAAATCTTAATATTTATTTAATATCCTTATGATTTCTGAAAAAAAAAAAAAATGTTTGACCCATACAATGTATTTTTGGCTATTGCTAAGGCTATTACTGGTTTTGTAGTCAAGGGTCACAAATATGAAATTCTTTATGAAAAAAAAAAAAAAAAAAAAAAAAACCTGTAGTGTATGTGATAATATTTGTGATGACATTTTCAACTTTTTTTGGAGAAACAGCTGGATAAACTTTTTTAACACAAGTTAGCTAGCTGTCAATAACTTGATAAGAAGGAAAACAACTGTCTTCGAAATAAAACTTTCTGACCGGTATATTGCCTGCTAATTACCTAATAATTTTTTTTTTTTTATAAATTATGTGGAAGTTAAAATTCCAAAATAGTGAAATTCTGACAAATGTAACATTTCACCACTCTCAACACTCAAAAAAAAGGACAAAAAAAAAATCCATTAAACAGACACAAAAAGCAAAAGCTAACAGAGCACATCCTTTAAAACTGAACGTCGGCTTTTAAAAACATTTTAAACCACTGTCATTTCAAAACCATCCTGGGGCACAGAAAAGCTCTTCAATGAAGAATCACTCTTATCTAAATCTAACATGTCCTTTGTCAAATCGAAGAGTAAACATAACTAGTAAATACACAGCAGGAGATTATGATAAGCCTCATTTTCCCACTGGCATAACAAACCCTAGCCGTTGAGTGTGCTCTCCCAGCTGGATGTAATTACACAATAACCATAACATAATAAGCACTTCCCTCGCTGGCTTTCTTTCACAAGCTTTGACCTGATAAATGTGGCTTTATGAAAGCTTACGAAAGCCATTTATCGGCAAGCCACACCTGATTGCCAAACACACACACAGCACAAAGCGTTTGTTTCATAGCTGCCTGGCGGACGTGTGGAAGTAGCGCTCCAAAACTACGTAGACAAGCTATGACACCCAGACGGTCTAGCCGCTCCGCTATGACAAAACCGCTTCACAAAACGCAGCTCTCCTGGAAAAGCGCTTCGTACTTGCGCAGAGAGTGTCGCCTCTTTCTCAGAACTTGACAAAAGTAGGTCAGGGTTGTATCACGGGTGAGGTCATAGGTGAGTCTAGGCCACGTGTTCCTGATATTCTGAGAAAGGCACTCTGCTGTTTGATTCGAGCTGCTGTGGGATTTCCTGGCAACCTCAAAACCTCAGAGGTGTTTGGTTTCAGTGAGAATTGTTTCATAGCTACGGCTGATAACGTAATTACCAAACTGCACATTTGTTTCTCAGATCTGAACTCTGAGTTTCAATGCTTCCATTAAACAAAGGCAATGAGTAATGTGCAACAAATGACTGTGTTTGAACAGACATTAATCTTTGTGTTAGAAGTTACCGCACAAAGATGTGGCTGTGTGAGAGTGTGTGTGCCCGTACCCTCTCCGTCCTCCTGAGCCTCCTCCTCGTTGCCGCTGACTCCTGATCCCTCCATCTCCTCTTCCTCTGCAGCAGAAGGAGCGCTGGCCTCCTCGTTCTGAAGAGCTTTACCTTTACGCCTGGCTTTACGCTCTTTCTCCTACAACAAACACAAGCAACTACATGAAACCAATACTACCGGCAGTTGTAAATAATTAATACCGCACTCTCTAAGAACTGACCGATTTTATTTTATGCTGTTGCAGAATCTCATCCAGTTTCTGTCTCTTCTTGTAGTTAAAGTAGAAGTTCTTGCACTGGGAGACTGTTTTGGAGCCCACCATCTTGGCGATAGCGGACCAATTTCTGCCATACTGGAGCAGACCTATGAAAGTAGGAGAAGGAACACTCTTACTTTACTGACGTAAAAACAGGAACAGAGCTATGAGTGATAGAGTAACTATCGACACAGTCAATGCACGAGAGACTGTGTCATCATCTGCGTAATGCAACTAAAATGTCCCTTGATTTTAAACTGTAATAAAGAAATGCACCTTTGGTTTAGCAAAAAACAACAACCCCAAACCTTTTTTTTTTTTTTTTTTTTAAATGGTAGTGCATGTGTAAGTCTCGTTTTTTTGTTCCCCTACCTGGTGTCCCACTAAGTCACATGCACTCAAAATAGGCCAGCACCAAGGCTGTTACAGTTTATATAAGATTTATATTACACACCGCCTAACACACAATATCTTTTAACACTAACACACAAAATCCCTGTGTGCTGGGTAACAGAAGCCTGAAGCGTTCCCATTTGCCCAGCCTCGCGCCATCATTAAGAAAAAGCTCAATAAAAGGTCAAAGATCATATGCTGCCGCTTGCCGTCTGAAGAAGGAAAGTGGGGCAACAGCCTGACATGAACTGTTCTCAATCATTAAACACCGAGCTAACGCTCAGCAGACATCAGCCAAGTCGCTGTGTGCTGGTTAGCTTCACATTAGGAACCTATCTTGTCCAGTCTAAATAGCTGCTTTGATTTATATCGCTAGTGACCACAATAAAGCACTGCTGCCCTCCACATCAAAGCTACAAGACAGAGTCGGAGAGAATGAGATGGAGAGATAAAATGAAGAGTGTAAGTGCATGGAGCTCAATAAAAAATGCCCTCAGTGACATACAAACAAGCAAAGCAAGAAATCATTTGAAGTCTGATTTGTATGCTTATCCTCACCATCTCTGATCCTTGTTACTGGCTCTGTTTATTCTTCAAACTTCCAGTTGTTTGTCAGAAACGCACGCACATCCTAATCTATGTAACATGGCAAACACACACAGACACTGCAGTGCAAAGACTGCTAAATAAAAGCCTGCTTAGCAATCTATACATACACAGTTACCCAGAAGTACTTCTATATAGGTCAGAAGTCAAGGAAACCATTCTTGCCCAATCCAGCAAACGGCAAAGTAGCAGTTAAATCCAGCGAGGGGCTGAACACTCTCCTAAAATTCCTGAAATGCAGGTTTCATCCATCTTCAATTTCAAAACACTGCATTTTATCCAGTACCTCTAAATGTGAGAGACAATGCCGTCCAATCAGCTTTGGCAAATCAGGAGTATGTACCAATGCAACGTCCAATTGAAATCCTCAGCATTGGCCCACTGTGCATCGTCCAATCAGGGAGTTGCATGAAGAAAATATGCGGCCCATCGGTCCACTCTTCCTCTCTTCTCTATCGCTCCATCACTCTTTACAGACTTTGCTCACATGATTTCCATGGAAATGCGCAGCAGAGGCTCTTGGAGCTCCAGGACAGCATGAGGAAGAGCAAGAAAGTAGAAGAGAGAAAAAGGGAGTGGTGTTTGGGAGGGAAACGAGCTCCCCATTCCTCCTCTGATAGTTGTGCTGTCGTTTCTCTGACTCTCTCTAAACAGAGCAGCCCTTCTCTTTTTCTTCTCCTCCTCTCTCTCTCTCTATTTATCAAACTCACGCGCTTTCTCTCGCCAGCCCTCTCTCTCTCTTTCTGTCTCAAGGCCACAGTTTTTTTCCACTCCTCTTCACTGGCTGCCGCTTGGCTGGACTTTAACAGCAAAGTGAAGCTGAGATGCAGTGACTCCACCTCCCTAATGCCCGTCCTCCCTCCCTCCCTCCACAACCTCATCTGATCTCTTCTATCATTCTCTCTCTTCTGCGCTCTCTAATGCATATTATCCGTGCCAAAACACATCTACGCTCAAACACACAAAAACAAACAGACAATGAGAGCAAGAGATTGTGGCAGAAATAAAGAGAGAGATTTGAGAGGTTTGATGTTGATATCATGAGAAAGCAGAGGGAAAGCAATTCCTCCTAACTGACCTGCTTTTCTTCTTCAATGTGACCTCTACACACAGTCCTTAACAACAGTGTGAGAGAGGGAGAAACAGGGAGGCTTGCCAAATCCTCTAATTCGTGCCAACCCACAATTCAGCCACTTCCTTTCTCTCTGCACTCTGACAACTGAATCTAACCACTCACTCTTTGCTACAGAAAGAAAGAAACTGAAAGACAGGAAGACAGAGAGAAAAAAAGACAGATAGAAAAACAGAAAAAGACAAATACAAAGACAGACAGAAAAATGAAAACAAACAGAAGGAACGAGAGAGACAGAAATAAAAGCATAACTGAAGAATGACAGATAAAAACAGATAAAAACGGAAATCTAGCAGAAGCCAAGAGACAGAAAGTGAGACAGAATGACAGACTGAAAGAAAGACAGAAAGACAATTAAAGCTGCAAGCAGCGTTGAAAAGGCTCTCGCACCCGGGCTCACCGCCACCCGGTGGTTTTCGGAAAACAGCGAACAGTGAGCAATATCCATTTAAAGTGGTAAATATAGGAGGAATATGTCAAAGTCATTTATTTGTGCCAAATGTCCTGCTGCCAGCTGTTGGCGCTATGACTGAATATCGGCATGTAGATGTCTTCAAGTCAGGACTTCGATCAAACATATGAAGTTTGGTGCAGATTAAACATGGTATGTTCGAGTTAGTGTAAAACAAGTCATTTCCTGTTGCCAACCGATGGCGCTATGATTTTAACTGAATATTGGCCTTTAGATGACTTCGGGCCAGGACTCTTACCAGATAGTTGAAGTCTAGCGCAGATTGGACATTGTACGGCTGAGTTATAACAACTTCCTTTTACGTGGTGAAACATCAAATTTTGTTCAGCCGCCTCGGACATGCCCTTTAACGAAAACTCAAGATCTTTGCAATTTAACATTGCAAAGGCCTTTAGAGTAGACTGACCAAATATAATGCTGATGTCATTAAATCTCTATGAGGAGTTTATTACAATGTAAAACATGTCACTTCCTGTTACCAGCAGGTGGCGCTATGACTATAACTGAATATGGGCATGAATTTTGGTGCAGATCGGACATTGTATGCCTGAATTATAACACCTTCCTGTTTCATGGCGAAACATCAAAGTTTGTCAGGCCGCCACGAACACTCCCCTTTAACGGAAACTCAAGATCATCGCAATTTAACGTCACAAATGGCTTTAGATTTCACCGACCAAATTTGGCGATGATCTGTTTAAATCTCTAGGAGAAGTTAAATATAACACCTGAAAATGGCAAAACTTGCTGAGAAAAATAACAGACTTCCTGTTGGGTTTCGGACTTCGTACTGGGGGACTTTTTTGTAGGTACTGGTGTGTTACATGCGTGTACCGAGTTTCGTACATGTATGTGAAATGTAGCTCGAGGGGCACTTCATTGAAATTTTATAGGTGACACTATTGAGCCATTTTGCCAAACCCACATCTGATACCCATATACCCAATGTAATTTTTCACTACTTTTACCGCGTGTTTTAGTTTCATGAGTTTTCGAGCATGTTTCGAGCATGAAAAAAAAGGAGTGAGAGACAACGACAACAACACAAAAACAGTTGGAGAAAGAAAGGCTGCTTACTACTCACTGCAGCTACTCTGGATGTCACTCCTCTTCAGAGATCTGAATTCTGTTCTGTTCACACTGACTTCAGTTATTCACAGAAGTGACAACTGGATCGACTTGCTTGTGTTTATTTAAAACTGTGTGTGTGTGTGTGTGTGTTTTCATGAGCGGTGTTTACACACAAAACCATCATTACAATGCCACACATTTACTACAGCTAAGAAAATGTTCATATGCACACACAGTACACACATCACTCTGCAGCTCCTTCTTCTAAAGAAATGCATCTAAAAGGACACGTGAGGACAAGCTGTGTGCAGTAGCTCTGGGTTATATGTTACACAGGCCTTTATCCTGCCATGAAGTGCCCCCACAGCCACATACACACTTACTTCCCCTCATTTACTCAGAGACGTGAACACAAGCGAGGCCACCCTGCCTTTAAAAGGCTGTGCCAGCGTGCATTAGTCACAGAGCAGAACTGCTCTCTCTCTGTGTAGGAATGCAGCGAGACAGCCAGGTGCCATTAACATATATTACCGTAGTCTCCCTCTTGCTTTAAAAATGATCACAGATAAACACATTAGCATAGGGAGCTGTAAGCAGCTTTAAAAAGGACAGACAAGGTAACTGGCTGGTGTTAAGAGGGTCACGGGCTGAAAGGTGGCGGTATATTTGGGGACAGAGCAATAGTGAAGCACACTGAGGTTAATAACAGCTGCGTTGGGAAAGACTGCGGTTTAGGCTTGGCTTTGGCGGTACGCTATTGGTAATGAGACACATCAAAACCATTTATAAAAATGCAAATTGGAGAAAATATGAATGGATGAATAAATAAATAATGACCAAGTTAAGTAAAAAGGTTTGTGTGTGTGTGTGCGTATGTATTATTTATTTTATTTTTATTTTTTTTTAAACAGTTTGTTTTGGGGGGGCTGCACCTTATGCAATGACATGCAAATTACCTTTTTGTGTTGTGACATTGCAACAACTTCTGAATGAGCTGTTTTTGCAAATTAATGCATGCATTAACACCAGACTTTCATTTCAAAAGAGCGCTTTTCAAAATAAAATTGGAGATCTATAAAATCTAAAACATTACATAAACCCATACTTGCTGGCAAGGAGTGAAGAACAAGTTCTTGTGCTTGTAAACAACAAACTTGATTTGGTTCAGGGGACTTTATCATTAATGAAATGTTATTAAGTTACAGATCCTGTAAACGAGAGCGGTGTGGAGTAGGCGGCCTGATGGATCAGATATGATGTGCCGGTGCCAGAGAAACAGAGAGCTGTTAACAGAGCGACGTGGAAGCAGCTCATCTGAAGTAGGTCAACAGAGCGTCCGTTTAACACACTAACAGTCTACATTACAGACCAAACACTGACACATACAAGAAAGATAATTAGACCTTTGCTCTTTACCCAAACTTTCTGTCTGTTTTCATCAAATATAATCCCTCATGAAGTTTTCAAGGTCCATTAATGAAGCTCTTGAGTAAATGACAGATTTCTGAAAGCAGCTCGCCTGAACGTCCAGCTGTCATATAAAGACGCGACGCCCACATTTAGACACATTATTTTGTGTATCACTGAGTGCATGTGAGTGAAATGAGGCCAAGGGCACAGCGTGTGATCTAGTACTCGTGTAAATGTTTGTAGAGTTGCTAGGCTGAGTGTTACAGGTCTTATCAGGCAGAGTTACATCTAGTTAATCTAACACAGGGAAATCCTAACTGTCAACATCCTATCAAAACAAACAGAAAGACCATTATGAGCTTTTCTGAAAACATTAGTCTTTCTGATATTCTGAGCCAAGCAACCTAAATGACACTTACTAATGCATTTTGTGAGGTTTTCTAAGTTACAGTGGGAATATAGCAGCGACGAAATAAACAACATGGGTTCTGACCTTTCTTTGCTGTCTCCATCTCCTCTTCAGTCCAGCGAGAGCTTTCATTCATCTCCAGGTTTGCTAAAATGTACCGAAGAAGAATGTCATGTAACATGAGATAGTCTTTATAATGCAATTCAGCAACTGTCTAGGTAACAACCCAGGTTGCTGTTTTCTGATAACCTTCTATCTACATGGATGAGAAGAGATCAAAATCTCCAAAACTGCTTCAATAAAATTAATGAAATCAAATCAGTGCAAGTGGTAGTCGACACAAAGGTTGCGGATTCATAACCATACTTTCAATTACTTAAAACTAAACCAAACTCAAACCACAAACAGGCAAACTCAAGGAGAAGAGACTTCTGAAAATGGTTCAAGCTCTTGTGACATTACTAAAGTCCAAGAGCTGCCACAGGCACTGTTTTGACCCTCATGCTGAAGTACAGGAGAGGTTTTTAAATGAAGCACAATCGACGAAAGGTTAAGAACACTCTTAGCTAAGCTAGATGAGCTCTAAACATCATGAAAAAGTGCATTTCGGAAATTGAAATGCCTTCTCATCGTAAACCCAGGGAACACTGTGACACTCAGGGGACAGATGGTTTCTACTCAAGCACTGAAGTATTCGTACAGCATTTCATTGTTAGGATCATTCTCGTTCTGTTGATATTGCTGTTGAAATGTTCTCACATTTTGGGAAAACAGATAAGTGAAGTGATAAAACTACAAGTGGGACAATGTTATACAATAAAAGGTTGTGCACGGTTAATTTGCAGAGCAAAACAAAGAACTCATTTGAGCACATGTGACCTCAGAGAGCCACTGAAAAAGTCAATGGTATGCAAGTGTGTGCTAACCCAGCTCACTGCTTAGCGGTGAAGTGTTCTCTTCCTGCTCGTTGGTCATTGAGCGAGTGACTCGTCCTTTCCGGTGTCCGCGGCTGTTTGCGGTGCGCCGGCCTTTAGCGGTTACGGGAGGCTCTTTCTCCTCCCCGTCCTCACCAGAGGTGTCATCTCTGCAAAAACAGAAAAAAAAATATAAATGTATCATTATCATAATCACATCATGCTCTTATCACAGCAAAATTACTTATATGTTATGTTAGATTATCAAGCACTGTTTGCATTTTTTATTATCAATATGAATATGATCACATCAATAATGAAAGTATATTGGTTTTTTTTAATGGCGGGTTTCATTAACCCCAAAATCTTTTTTTAATATGTGATTGTGGACCACAAAACCAGTCACAAGGGTCAATTGATATTTATACATCATCTGATAGTTGAATGAATAAGCTTTCCATTGATGTATGGTTTGTTAGGATAGTACAGTATTTGGTCGGATAAAACTATTTGAAAAATCTGGAATCTGAGGGAGCAAAAAATCTAGAAAATCACCTTTAAAGTTGTCCAAATAAAGTTCTTTGCAATGCATATTACTAATCAAAAATTTATTTTTGATATATTTATGGTAGGAAATGTATTAAATATCTTCATGGAACATGATCTTTACTTAATATCCTAATAATTTTTTGGCATAAAAGAAAAACCAATCATTTTGACCCATACAATGTATTTTTGGCTATTGCTACAAATATACCCGTGCTACTTATGACTGGTTTTGTAGTACAGGGTCACATATGTACTATGTTTTGATGTCCGAAGTCACACTAGACAGACAGACAGAATGATAGATAAACAGTTAGAACGACAGACAGATATTTAGAACAACAGTTAGAACAATATAACATAACGATAGATCAGACAGAACGATAGAACGATAGATAGATAGACAGATAGATAGATACAAACAGACAATGATAGACAAAGAATGACAGAACAATCAACTGATAGATCGACAGACAGATAGATAAACAGAATGACAGATAGAACAGCAGATAGAACGATAGAGCGATAGATAGAGCAATAGGATGACAGATAGAACGATAGATAGAATGATAGATAGACAGATTCATAAATAAAAAGGATAGATAGATAGATAGATAGATAGATAGACTCATAAATAAAAGGATAGAACAGAACGATAGAACAACAGACAGAATGACAGAATGATAAACAGAATGATACAGACAGACAGAACAGAACGATAGATAGAACAACAGACAGACAGACGAATAGAATGATACGATGATAGAGAAATAGATGGAATGACAAATAGAATGATAGAACAATGAAACAACTGAATGACAGATAGATAGATAGATGATAGATAGACAAAGAATGATAGAACGATTGTTCAATAGATCGACAGACAGAATGATAGAACAACAGATAGATAGATAGATAGATAGATAGATAGATAGATAGATAGACAAAGAATGATAGTACGATTGTTCAATAGATCGACAGACAGAATGATAGAACAACAGATAGATAGATAGATAGATAGATAGATAGACAAAGAATGATAGAATGATTGTTCAATAGATCGACAGATAGACAGAATGATAGATAGACAGAACGACAGATAGAACAACAGAGACAGAACAATAGCTAGAACTATAGAATGACAGAACAACAGATAAAATGATAGAACTATAGATAGACAGATAGAGCAATGAAACTGAATGACAGACAGATAGACAGAATGATAGATAGACATAGATTCATAAATAAAAGGATAGATAGATAGATAGATAGACAGAATGATAGACAAAGAATGATAGAACCATTGTTCGATAGATCGACAGACAGACAGACAGAATTACAGATAGACAGAACAATAGATAGAACGACAGAACGACCGATAGATAGAACGATACATAGATAGATTCATAAATAAAAGGATAGACAGAACGATAAACAGAATGAAAGAACAATGAAACAACTGAATAACAGACAACGATAGAACGATAGATAGAATGATAGACAAAGAATGATAGATAGACAGAAAGACAGATAGAACAGACAGAACAACAGATAGACAGAACAATAGATAAAACGACAGAACCATAGAAAGAATGATAGATAGAACGATAGATAGAACGACTGATAGAATGAAAGATAGATAGATCAGTAAATATTTCTAAAACAGAGCATTCCTATTTAAAAAATATTTGTAAGATAACTTGCTGACAATATACGCAGACCCAAAAAAGCCATATATGAATATGAACACACTATGCAAATGCTGGCTCACTAGGTAGTGTGTGTTCCCCTTCAGCTGTACAGCACAGTGTCAGGAAGTGGCTGTGGGATGAGCAGACCCTCATTTATCTTACCTGCACATTATCCATCTTGCAGATACAGTACTAAATATAGGAGCAGCAGCTGTGGCCGCAGGTTGTGAGAATCATAGGGGAAAAGTCAGGGAAATGCACAGAGTCGGCTTAACGCACTCATTTAATGTATAGCTGGCATTCTGGGGCGTATACTTAGGCCTGTGTATTCGGGCCAGTGCTAATGTGCTCTAATCACACCCTACAGTACTGCTGACTGCACAGGTTTAGTTTAGATTAATACACTGTTACCTGTACTTCCCTAGAGTATTATAATATAGTGTGCACCTGCGAGTGAACCAGTGTTCAGAAACTAACAGCTCACTAAATTAGGCTGAAATGATACAGAACCTGCATCTGTACATAGCCATTGCTCAGTAAAAAACTAGAATGCTGCATTTCTAATTGGACCAGTCTATTACGCTGTTAATATTAATCAAATAACCACACTGAGAAGAAAAATAGAGACACAGTAACTGGTCATTTTTTGCTATTTATAATTTTAATATATTAATTTAATATATTAATCAATTTAAACGTGTATATAAACTAAAAAATAAAACATATGTATTTAACTGCATATAAATATATATTTTAATGAATATATTTTATTTTTATTTTATATACACAAATTAAATTAAAATTAAATTAAATTAAATATTAATTTTTGATGTGCCACTGAAATTAAATAAATTAAATATATATATAAAAAATACAATAAATAAAAAGTCTAGTATTAGATACTGAAACTTTTGGTGTCATGACCACTGTTCTATCCTAGAGTCTGTAACACGCAAACTGTTTAAAAGAGCTCTGAACTGGAGGACTTTAGCACCAGCGTTGTGTGGCAAGTCAGCAGAATGCTTTTTCCACCTGCTGGTTATATAACTGTGCCTTTGCTGTTTAAGCTGAATCACAGAGAAAAACAAGCTGTAAGGCCACAGGTTTAAAGGATGTGATGAGAGAAAATGCAATGAAGAAACAGCTGATGGATGGGTGTGAGATGAGAGGGAGAAAATGCAAGTAAAAGAGAGAAAGATACTCACTTCATGCCATCCTCCTTCTCATCTCCCTCTGCTTTGTCCTCCTCACGGTCTCCCTCCTTCTCTTTCTCCTTGTCGTCTTTCTCCTCCTGGGTGTTACGGTTCACCTGTTGCTGTGCCTGTTGGTTATTCTGTGAATACAGGCAATCAAAACAGCAAATTAAAACCCTCGAAAATATCATTAAAATCATCTAAAACATTACTACCACCTTTAAAAAACAAAACAAAAAAAAAAAAAACAACTCTCCCATCTACTGGAATAAATGGACATCTTGATTAAATTGTAAAAAATGCTCACCAGAGATGACCAGAAAAAAAACTGTCTAGAACCAGGACAGTGTGCTATAAATTCTCCTTTTAAAGGCAAAAAAAGGAAGTGGTGCTCCTATCACCCAGGTCTCACTTTTATGTGTCTGGGTTTTCCTTCATATAAGAATTCCATTTTAAATTATGAGACTCCATAAGCCATCTATTTTTTGTCAGGAAAGAGAGTTACACTCACAAAAAAAAAAAAAAAAAAATTATATGCTGGGTTATTTTTTTAACTCAATTGCTGGGCTATGCCTGTTGGGTCATTATGTTGGGTTATTTTTTCCAGTGTTGGGTAGTTTTGACAGCATATACAAACAAAAATCTATACTTTTTTCAATACAAAAAAAAAAATAATAATTTACTTAATAAAACGTATTAAACATCACTATTCCCCCAATCTGGACTAAGCTACAGATATTCTCTATGAATGCATTTACACTGCAAAATTTCAAATGCATAAATTATTTTGTTTAAACATGCAAATAAGAAATGTTGGGGAAAATTGCAGTGATACTTTTAAATATGAAACCAAACCACCAGTAGGTGGCGGCAAATGACTGAGTCATTTAGTCATTCATTCAATCAATTCATTTAAAGGGCAGATTCGTATTTTATGAATGGGTCCCTGAATCATTGACTTACTTGATTCATTTAAAAGTGTGGATTCGTTCAGTAACGAAACGGATGTGCTGCTTGCAGAGACGCAGCAGTTCTGCTGTTGCTTTGATTGGACCTATTTTCGTCAGCAAAATTGAGCAAAAACAGTCAATATTGTGTCTAAAATGTAAGTCACTTAATTTTAACTTCTTGTTTATTGAACTACTATTGTATAAAATCAGTGTCACATTGCATTCGCATTAATATTTGTGTTAAACATCTTGGTGGTGCAATGCTGCGTATCTAAATCATATTTTATAATTTTTTTTTTTTCCTACCACACTATGCATCAATAATTTCTATGAGTACTGTTGGGCTCATTTGTTTTGATTTCTACAAGAGTCTCTCTCACCTACTCACTTAGTCTGTGCAAGCCTCATCTGGCATGACATAAATGCATTATCAGTCGGTGTAAGTGTGATATCAAAACGGACCGGCTCAGAATCAGTAGACTGACCAGCCAGTCAACGGTTCGGGCCAATCATGCGGAAAATCGGCTAATTCCTTGGCCGGTCGATCGGTGCATCTCTAAAATTTATGTTTGTAGATGTTTTATTTCATCTATGAAGCCTTTACTGTGCCATAAATGATTTTATTTTACAGAACACTACATACAGGAATGAGACGTCAGTCAGTGAAATGCTTGTTTCGCATTATGAAAATGCCTTGATTAATAAAATTGATTTTATTAATTGTAATACTGATTCTAATAATTTGGATGTTAATAAATGTTCTCAAATGTTGCGGCACCTTTCAGCTATGAGTGAAATGCAAGGCGGATGTCTGAGGTTCATAGTTTTCCCGCCAAACAGCAGCTCATTACAGGCTTCAATTTCAGTGACACACTAGCACGACAATCGGCACTATTTCGGTTAGAAAGAATAACAGAGAATGGTTTAATACATTTGAATTAAAATTTTATTTTTAAATGTTATATTTTTATTTCTATAATGCTTGTTAAACGAGTTGAATTGTACGCAATATATATTTTTATCCATGGGTGTTTTTTACTTATTAATAAATGTTTACTTTTTGATTTTTACTGTTGCCTCTAGTAATTCTATGTCTGATTTTTAATTTTCAAAATTTTTGGTTCATTTTAAGGCAGCAATGGTAATTTTTTAATATTTGAGTTAATTAAAACAAACATTTAACCCAACCAACTGGGTTTGTATGTGACCCAGCACTGGGTTGCCAAAATAACCCAAATTGGGTTGTTTTAACCCAGCATTTTTTAGAGTGTATGCTTCACTACAGCTATAACGAAAGGGAAAAACGGATGGCAGAAGGATGAAGGGGGAGGGAACAGAGACAGGATCTGAGGGGACCGAGGACAGACAGATCAATGAAGTGAAAAAATGCTGGAATCTCTACAACTCCATGCTATTCTGCCTCAGAGCTTTTCAGACGGCACCTCATATAACCTTAAACACACAGGTAGCTGACAAATGTGGCCAGTGGTGGCCAAAATGATCACAACACTAGTATTTTTACCAGCTAAAAAATTGTTTTAAGTCAGCTATTTCTGTTTTTTGCTGTAGTGTGTCAGTAGGAAATATCAGTTTACATTTCCAAACATTCATTTTGCCACTAATTGTAATAATCCAGTGAGATTTTTGTTTGCACAAGGAGTCTGACAACAGCCAGTGCTCTACAGAGATCATGGAAAGACAAGAAGAAACATAACAAACTGAGACAAATGTACAGTGGTAGCCAAAATTATTAGAACACTAGTATTTTCTCCAGCTAATATGTGGTTTCAGTCAGTTGTTTCTATCTTTTGCTTTAGTGTGTCAGTAAGAAAAATATTAGTTTACATTTCCAAGCATTCATTTTGCCACTAACTGTAACAATCCAGTGAGATTTTTGTTTGCAAAAGGAGTCTGACAACAGCCAGTGCTCCACAGAGATCATGGAAAGACAAGAAGAAACAGAACAAACTGAGACAGGCTAAATCCAGAAGAACTGTGGCAACATCTCCAAGATGTTTCAAGAGTCTTCCTGCAAAGCTACCTGAAAAACTATGCACAAGTGCACCTAGGGCAAAGACTGCTTTAAACACAAAAGATAATCACACCAAAATGTTGATTTTAGTTAATAGAAGTTAACTGATAAAGAAAATCTGTTTATCACACTATCTTTGACAGCATCCTCATTTTCCAGCATGTTTACACCAGTGCCTAAACCTTTTAACAGTACTGTAGTTTTGCAGGTAGGTTTCTTGAAGCATCTTGGAGATGTTGCCACAGTTCTTGTGGACTTAGTCTGTCTCAGTTTTTTCCAAGTTATTCCAGACAGACTGGATAATGATGAGATCAGATCTCTGTGTGGAGCACTGGCTATTGTCCTTGTGCAAACAAAAATCTCACTGGATTATTACAATTAATAGCTAAATGAATGTTTGGAAATGTAAACTGACATTTCCTACTAACACACTACAGAAAAACATAGAAATAACTGAATTAAAACCATTCTTTATCTGGTGAAAATGCTAGTGTTCTAAAAATTTTGGCCACCACCACTTTTCACCACGATTATGTGTAAATATGCATGTTTTTTTTAAATCTCTGTAACATTATAAATGTCTTTACTGCAACTGAGGATAGTCACATTACAGTACAACATCCATTTTTACTTTGAAATTTGAACAAATACATTTCATCAAAATGAATCGTTTCATTTCATTCAAAATAAGACCAAGAAAAAGTTTTTTTTTTTCTCTGAAAACAACAAAATTAGACATGTCAGCTGCCCACATCTCTCATCACACGCTGTTATTCATGCACAGTTAAACACACATATACAGATGCACTCATCCATACAGTAACTCGTTTTCTGTTTTTCTGTCTCCCTTTTGTTCATGCTTTCTTTCACACATCAGGCTCATCCCACAGTATCCCTCGCTTTCTGTGTTTGTGGCACTGGCTGAGAGCGTTTTAATGCGAGCCCATTAAGATCAGGCGATATTTAATGACCTGAGCAGAACCGCTCCAGCAGCAGAAGACCAGTAAAACAAATGTGTTTGGGCTGTGGGCTCATTATTCTATCAGCTTTTATTGAGCCTGCTATTATTGCAGGCAACACACACACACACACACACACACACACACACACACATACAGAGCTCTCTTTCTAACAACTTCACCTCATGCTGTCCTGCTTTAAAGCAAAACACAAACATTTCATACATTCACTATGCAACAGTTCCATGACTCTCTCTCTCTCACACACACACACACACACCAACAGAAATTAATGAGTGTGCAAGACCAAGAGAGAATCACTGCGGACTCCAACAGGGCACAGAGCTAGATAATTACTTCATATGGTTCGAGCTCACTTTGAGGTGTGCGCCTGTGATACTCATTAGAATCATGCTGATTTATTTTTAATAACACACTCTCATTAAAAAAAAAACAAGCCGCAACTCTAAACACTATAATCATGAGGTACACGCTGCAAATGAGGAGACAGATCCACAAGAAAATAAACAATGTTTGTATTATTTAATATAGCATAATGCCATGGTCAACATCCTTGAAGTTTTTAGTGCTTATGCTGTGTTCCATTAAACTCGGAAAGTCATAATTCCAACTTTCTACTTGGAAAGTGCAATGGGACACCACTTGATGCATGACTTTCAATTTCAACACTCGCAGAAGTGTACAATTGATTTTGCAGAGAGGCTGCTGACATCATGCAAAATGGCAGGACTTCAAGCAAATAACATATCAGTGTTTACAATGTATAAAAATATCATAAATTATACTCTCTGTTGATAACCACACAGCTCAAAAACTAATCCCAGCATTGGCGTTTTGTTTCTTTACACATCATTTTCCAAGTAGGAATCTCTCACACTCAACTTTGAATGGAACGCAGCATTAAAGTGTCAGAGCATGCTGGGAGATGTAGTCTCGCACTCACCTGGCTCCTGCCTCGGCGACGGTAGCTCCTGCGAACAATGTTCTTGTAGTTCTCATTCTTCTTAGTCAGGTAGTAAAACAGGACACACTCAGCCACCGTCTGTGGGCGGACACACACACACACACACAGCGCACTTCAAACCTTACTCGTTCTTCTCATACACTCTGATCATGTTCATGCACACTGCCTGCAGTGCAAACAATGAGATGAAGAGGATGGTATTAATAAAGACGCAGGTGTACCTTTCTCTCCAGAAAGGAGGCTATCAGGCCAAAGTTTTTTGGGTGCTGGATAAACCTGCAGTGAAGGAGAGGAAAAGCTGTTAAAGCAAACACAACCTTCAAATGTTGCATTTTACTGTTTAATTCTTTCGATGACATTTGTGAAGATAATTTCTATAGAGTGGCATGACTCATCGGCATAGCAAAAGGTCATGCTTAAAAACCAGACAAGATCTAGACAAGATCTCTATCTCACTTCCTTTTGGTGCTAACCTCTGCATCATGACACAGAACTTTACAAAGTACCTGCCACTCTCAAACCAAATATGATGCAGACTGGTGGCAAAGCACTGAAATGTTTTCTTTTTTTTTTTTTAAGCCAAAAACAAAAATCAAGTTTTGGTAATTACATTTAAGTAACTGAACTTTGTATGCGATTCAGTGTGATAAAACTGCTTGATATTGGTAAGATAAGTATGTTCACACAGCTGACATGTTTACCTGTTGAAGCTTACCCACATTATGCACACAAAATCTATGCTGAGAAGTGTTAACTCTTTTGATTAATCATTTAAAATCTCTAAACAATTTGCAGGCAAAATCCAGTCATTTCAATAGGAATCCATGCAGCTAGGAACTTCATGTGAGAGCGAAAGAAGTAACAGTTTCAATTTAGTCACGTGGATTTTCCATGTTAACCAGTAGAAAGCTGCTTGGTTTGAAAGTGACTTTTGTTTGAGATTCACAGATCACTGCCCTACTGACAGCAGACAATGCACTAGGGATGCACAATATTATCAGAATCGGCCAATATTGGCTTTAAATGTAAATATCGGCATCGGCTCAATATGAAAAATTATGCCGATATGTCTTGCCCATAACAGGAATAGCTCACATGTGCTCAGCGTGTGCTAGCGATTAGATCACGTCAGCAGTGTGGCTCATTCTTGAAGCAAAGTTTTGCCTGAATGATTATCAGATTCACTGTTTTGGATCATTGCATTTAATCTGAGAATGCACATACAGAATGACGCATTTGGTGTGTAATAGAGTAAACAATAGTGGCACATGCAGCAGCAGCTTCCCCTGGGTCCTAATACCCGTTCAGTAAGGAGTTTTAATTCCATAGGGGGCGCTGTTGGCCCACTTCTAAAAAAAAATAATAATTTCTGATTAAATAAAGCAGTAATTGATGTCATAAAAATCATGAGTATATTTTGATTTAAAAGGTCAGAAGCAATAGCTTAGATCAATTAAAAAAAAATAATAAAAAAAAAAAAACACAAACATGACACTTGTAAATTAAATCGTTTTTTATATACTGATTTATTCATTAATGTGTAATATATATTTATTTAAACAAAACTTTTATTAAAATTAAACAAAAATTTATTATGAGCTCTATAAGACTTTCAGAATTTTTACTACTCTTTTGCTTTAGACCATCTACAGATGTTAAAGGAACATAATAGGCTCATTTTCCAACTCCCCCAGAGTTAAACAGTTGAGTTTTACTGTTTTCAAATCCATTCAGCCGATCTCCGGGTCTGGCAGTAGCACTTTTAGCGTAGCTAATCATAGATCATTGAATTCGATTAGACCGTTAGCATCTCGCTCAAAAATGACCAAAGAGTTTCGACATTTTTCCTATTTAAAACTTGATTCTTCTGTAGTTACATCGTGTACAAAGACATCGAAAAATTAAAAGTTGTGATTTTCTAGGTCGATACGGCTAGGAACTATACTCTCATTTCGGCATGATAATCAAGGAACTTTGCTGCCATACCATGGGTGCAGCAGGCGCAATGATATTACGCAGCTGTCAACTCCGCCAGCTGCAACTCTGCATCTACACAAACTTAGTGCCGGTCACTTTCAGGCGCTGCGTAATATCATTGCGCCTGCTGCACCCATGGTACTGCAGCAAAGTTCCTTGATTATTATGCCGGAATGAGAGTATAGTTCCTAGCCATATCAGCCTAGAAAATCACAACTTTTCATTTTCCGTCAGTCTTAGTACACGACGTAACTACAGAAGAGTCAAGTTTTAAATAGTAAAAATATCGTCATTATATATATGGTCATTTTTGAGCGAGATGCTATCGGTCTAATCAGATTCGATGATCTATGCTAAGCTATGCTAAAAGTGCTACCGCCAGACCCAGAGATCGGCTGAATGGATTCAAAAATGGTAAAACTCAACTGTTTAACTCTAGGGGAGTTGGACAACGAGCCTATTTTCAAAAAAAAAGTGTTCCTTTAAATCTTTAAAAGAAATGTTAAGGTTACCACAGCATTTTTCTGGGAAAAAAGGGAGCAATTAATATATAGTTTATAGCAACTTGAATGTACTGTCATTATAGCTTGAATGTACTGTCATTATAAAAGAGCTTCAGTATTGTTTATTTAATTCTAACAAATTAGTTCTTGTTAAAAAAAAAAACTAACCAAAATTGAAAATAATTTGCTTATAAACAGGAGTGCACATATGTTTTTTAGCCTGGTTCTCATAAGAATACTTAAAGAGTGAACTTATTTACACAGCGCATTTTTATTTTGGTCGCACATGCACACCTGCGGACCACTTATGTGCACCCCTGCTTGTAATTTCTGCACAGGAGAGACTTGGTGTTGTTTCCAAACAAAAGAAAATATAATGGTATCTGCATCAGCTATCAGCCAAAATGAGTTGAAAACTATCGACACCCTTTTTGCCTGCAAAATATTGCTAATGTAACCTTAAAACATTACATTTTGTTCTTTTCAACTTACATTTTTGACTCACTTTGAATCATTTATTAGTAGGACTGGGGTTTTGACACAAATTTCACAATTCGATTTGATTCTGATCCACAAGCTTGCGACTGATTTGATTTTCGATTCAGTTCAATATCATTATGTATATATATCAGGTACAGTACATGGCATATATTCTAAAAGAAAAAAAAAAAAAATCTCTCAACTAATGCTGTAAAATATACATGAGAGTCAGTTGGTACTGCATTACTACAATATTGAAGGTTAAAATGAACTGATTTGTATACAAACTCTTAAATTAAACTCGAAGTTTTTATAATAAAGTTACAGTTACATAATTATACTTCTACTCCAATTAATTTTTTGAAATACTTAAATATTTTTAATATTTAAATAGTGGCTGTCATAAAAAAACCTTATGATTTATTCAAACAAACACTGAAGAACAGTAAAAATTATAATGTATATGTTATATGGTACATATATTTAACAAAATACTCCTCTGTTGAGTTAATTTTTCTAGCTGGCTAACGAGTTTATGGTCATGGAATGTTTTTTCTGAGGTAAATGTGACGTTACGTGACATTGTTTACAAGCTGTTATACTGACGTTTTTTTTGGTTGACATTTTTCTATGGTTTTTCTGGTTAAACGAATAAGACAGGATATGGATTTCTGTAAGTTGTACTCTTTGTTTTAACATACCTTCGGATGTTCATTCATGTTTATTTCGGCTGAAACTGGTATTAAATCGAGGGTGATGATCAGTGCCACTTCTTGTGAACTGAGGCACTACAGCGATCCGTCACTCCATATTAAACTGCCACTGCATGTGGTATTACTGTATAACTGTATTTATTGTCTGAAAATTGTAATAAAATGCACAGAATTTTAAATCTGAGACTGTTTTATATCAAAAGTAATAACTAAAAAAGACTAATCAATGCTTTTCGATTTAAGAATCAATATTGCTTTGTAAAAATGAGAACCCATTATTTACTATTACTATTTATATTATTTACTATTTTATTTATTATTACTTACTATTATTAGGGCTGTCAAACGATTAATAAAAGTTTGAGTTTGCCTAATATATGTGTGTGTACTGTGTTATTAGTTTGAATATATGAATACAAACACATTCATGTATATATTTAAGAAATATTTACAAATTTATGTATTTATTATAATTTTTATATACTTTATATTATATATAAATACAAATATTTTGTACATAAATAACATTTCTCTTAAATGTATATATTAATTTGTGCGTATTTATATATACATAATAATTACACAGTACACACACATATATTAGGCAAACTCAAACTTTTATTTTGCATGCGATTAATTTGCATGCCCTAACTATTATATTCTATTTACTTTATTTGTCATACTACTTACATGGGCTACTGTTACATTGCCTAACAACACTTTTCCCTTTTTTTCAGCTTGATAGCATGTGGTCATTCTAAAACTGTACTGCATGTTTATTTCCATTGAATGATCTTTTTAGTTTGCCTGTAGAGGTCCAGAGACGTCTGCTTAAGCAGTCATGCTTACATCAGCATCAGCACAGAGATGCAGATTTCAGCTGTTCACGTTTCATCTAGTGCTGCACCACTAGCCAACTATCAAACACAACCACATGCACACAAACTGCTGAGCTCTTGAAATCCAGGAGAGATGCTAAACCACATGCTGATACATTTTAGTCTCGATTTCATAACTCCTCGTTCCTCTTTCAAGCAAAATCGACATGCACATCAATGCAATCGAGGCCAGAACGTACTTCTCACGGAAAGTGTCCTTCTCCTGTTCACTCCACATGTTCATGACCTGTCTGTCTTTGTAGACCTTCATTGGATCGTCCATCAGCCCGTTCATGTTGATGAACTTTATCCTCTGCTGCTCGGCATCAAACAGCATGGGAGGAATCACAGCTAACTGACGCATCTGCTTCTCTGAGTTCTGCAGTGTGAGAGAGAGAGAGGAAGAGGCAGTCACAAATATGAAAAGAAAATAAACATGCGAAAAGAACCGAGAAACAGTAACGCCAAAAGCAAGGCAGACACAGTCAGCAAATATGTGACCGCTGAGTCTTGCGTCTGTGTTTAGGAAGCACACTGTGTTTGCATCAGCCACAAAAACCCAACCGGTTGTGCAAAAGACCTTTAGCTGTGAAGTCGCTTTGATACTTGTCAGACAGACACACAAACAACATGAATCTGATTATGTTATGTTTTGAATGCACACACACGTAGATGACATCTACAACATGCTTTGTCTATGGTGCTGTAGATACAGCACTAAAAAAGCAGTGCAGGAAGTAATGGGATTTTAAGTTGCGCCCCTACCTCTTGTTCTGAGATTCCGTCGATGATCTCAGAAACCTCATGTTCGCTGCGGGCTGCCGAGGCCAAGCCCCCACCTCGCTGAGCCACTCTACTGTAAAGAAACACATAAATACAGATATAAATGCACTTCTATCAACACCAGCTTATGAAACCACACATGACCATGCAAGTGTCTTCAAAGCTCATAACAAAATGGGACCACTTACTTTTGCATGCGCTCCTGCAGCTCCCTCTGTTTACGGATCTCAGGAAACTGTTTTTCGTAATACTCCCGCACTTTGCTCTCTTTGGCTCTGCGGCGTGGGTTATTCTCAATGCGCTCAACTTTCTTCTCCCAGGCCTCCATTAGCTGGTCATAGCGCTGGCAGAATTTCTGTTCCTGAACGCACCAGCCAGAAAACAAAGTATGAATATCAGCGTCTAGGTAGCGTATGTTGCAGTAGAGTCATCAAGAGAAGAAACATTAGAATGAAAGCTAACAATTCCAATGTAGTTATTTAAAGCGGAAGTTCACTTCCAGAACAAAAATGTACAGATAATTTACTTACCCCCTTATCATCCAAGATGTTCATGTCTTTCTTTCTTCAGTTTTAAAGAAATTATGTTTTTTTAAAGGTAAACATTTCAGGATTTCTCCTCATATGGTTTGAACTTTCAGAATGCAGTTTAAATGCAGCTTCAAAGGGCTCTAAATAATCCCAATTGAGAAAAAAAGGTCTTATCTAGTTGGGGTGTAACAATACATGTATTCATACTGAACCGTCACGGTACAGACATCTCGGTTCGGTGCATGAGGCCTTACAACGGATACAGGCACCAATCCAAGATGCTCAATCCAGACGGGGGCACCCGCAGTAATGCAACGCTGTTTTATAACCGCCAGCAGAAGAACAGCGAATGCCAGGAGTTGTGCACTTGAAAACAAAACCCACTAGACCAGTGACCATGTGCTGATTCTGAACACGTCTCTCACTAACAAAGTAGTATAACGTTACTTTAATAGCTTGCGCAATCAACTGTTTGCGAAATGGAGCTTTGTGCTCTTGTATCCTACCTCTCTCATTCGCCACAAATCCAAATATTCCATAATATTTTCATATTTGCGATTTATCTAAATGCCAAACTTATTATTTATTATGTAAATGTATTATGTTATGTATTATGCTTTGTACTTCAGTCATGTTCCAACGGTGACACAGTGAGGCGGGCGCGCTGATGTTTGGTTCACTGTGTTTTATTTTGATAAAGTAACGTTACCAGCTGCGCTGTCAAGTTAGCAATGCTAGAAGCCTGGAACATACGTTTTGTGTGTGTGCGTGCACCGGCGCGATTACTTCAACTGTTTCCTTATACCAGCAAAATCAACTTAAAACACTGTCGTCTTAATAATGCATCACTGTAAAACGTCTTTTGTAAAATAAAACAAATAGGATGTCGCTTTCTGCCATTTGAGTTTCCTTTCTGTCACAAAAATGAACTGAAACTCAGAAAATATAGGCTACGTTATGTGTTGCACTGTTTTTTTCTGTTGTTTATCTGTTAACTAAATCAAATACATTTCAAGTATTTATTTCCTGGTATGAATACATGTACTGCCCATATATATATATATATATATAGGTGGAAAAAAACTGTCATTTGTACTATAGTCTTCAAAATAAATGAAAAAAACGTACTGAAATCGTATCGAACCATGACCCCCCTAACCGAGGCACGTACCGAACCGTAACATCTGTGTACCATTACACCCCTATTATCTAGCCAAATGATCAGTTATTTTCTTAAAAAAAAAAAAAATAATAATAATAATAAAAAAAATAATAAAATAAAAAAAAAAAAAGACAATTTATATACATTTTAACCTCAAATGCTCGTCTTGTCTAGCTCTGTGTGTACTCTGTGTATTCTGGTTCATGACAGTTAGGGTAGGTTGAAAAACTCCCATCTCATTTTCTTCTCCAACCTCAAAATTTTATTTTATGCTATTTTACCTTTTTTTGGTTAAAGGCGTTTGATCTTCTTTGCACGTTCACTTTGTAAACATTGGGTCGGTAGTTCAGCAGCAATGTAGAACGATTTTGAAGTTGGAAGAGAAAATGAGATGGGCGTTTTTCGGCATACCCTGTCTTGAACTGGAATACAAAGAGTTCATGCAGATCTAGATTGAACTTCAATACGTTCAAACTTGGAGGCACCATAAAAGTCCACTATATGGAGAAAAATCCTGAAATGTTTTCCTTAAAAAAAACAATTTCTTTACGACTGAAGAAAGACATGAACAGGGGCTGAGGGGCTGAGTAAACGGTTTGTAAATGTTTGTTCTGGAAGTGAACTTCTTTAATAACTACAACAATATTAACAATTTAACCACTCTTTGCTAACACTGGGATTCTTACTGAGATCCCTTGGCAGGCTATTCTGGTTTTTCTAGTAATCAATAAACAAACATGGCCAATATTCAGGTACAGCAAGTTGCAACAGTGTCGTCCTGCTGTGTTTGTGTGCGTTTAAGTGCCATCACTTACCCACTGTTTGCGAGCATGATTTCTTCTTTTGAAATACAGAATGAGCTTCTTCCTCATTGCCTGATTTCTGTAAATGGGGAATATATAAGCATTAAGCAAAACAAAATGCCTCTAAACTTCAGCTTTTGATCTTCTCACTGCATGCAGATTAATTCTCTCACACTCAGCATTAGTAAGTCCTACATGAGGGGGTGTGTGTGTGTGTGTGTGTTTTTCAGAACTTAGACTAAACTGTGTATTTATGCCTACACGAGGGAAATCAGCCTGGCATTGTGCATTTGAGAAGACACATACTACTGGTGCACTTGGCAGCATCTCTGAGTAGTTGGTTTGTGTACTTGTGCGAGTGAGATTAAGTATGTAGGTGCAGAGGTGGCACTGCATTACGCAGCAGATGGCCTGCAGGATTAGCTGCTGTGCGAGACACTCTGGAACCTAGACTGCAGCTTAATGCCCATGATCTACCCACACATCAACTATTACACAAATATTTCCCACTGGTGCTGCTCAGGTTGATAAAGGACTCCTGAGAACAAAACCCTCAATTGTGTGTGATCAAAGAACTGAAACATATATTTTCTCTATCTTTCTCCAACACACATTTGCCTGTCTGAAGATTATAAGGCCAAACAAACAAATAAATAAAATAAATAAATATATATATAAATATTATATCATATTATATCATATTATATTATATTATATTATATTATATTATATTATATTTATATACTTACATATATACATATACACACACACACACACATACACACATTTATATATATAATTACGTTGAGCAACGATAAATGTGACAGGATCTTAAGTGAAACTATTTTATAATTTTGTGAACTTCTCTATGCAATCATAAAGAACGGTTCAAAAATGACCAAAGGGTAATTTTGCTCAGAAGCAAAATTATGATCTGAAAGATAATTATGAAAGATAATGATCTCCTGTGTTTGCGTAGGTTTATAACGGATTTACCTTATAAATCTAATCAAATAACGCATGTTGCGTTCCCAGATTAACGTTACAATAAATCCAAACTGACAACAGTATGCAGAGATGGAGTTTGAGACGCTCCACACATGTAAATAATAACAGTTTGTGTAGCAGCATTTACTGTAAAGTCGCTCTGAGAGGCACGTACGTAACGCAATGTACGTAAATAATTAAACCGCATATATTAAACCTGCATCGCATATACTTTTTTCATTGAATCATAGCGTTTGTGAATTCTTAACAACATTCATGCTTCATTATGATTTTTAAATGGGTTTAATATGTGGAATGTGCCACTTCCAGTATTTTGCAGATTACTTGACACGGGCAAAATGCAATCGAGGATTTTTAAAATCGAAAACTCAAATAGAACTGAAGAATCGTTACAGCCCTAGTTTCTACATTAATTTGAAGACTGAATGTGAAATCATTGCACATAAAAGCAGATTTAAAAAAATGTTAGGTGGGATTAATCGCAATTAATCGTGATTATTTTCAGAAAGAAAATTGTGATTAATTAGTGCATTTTTTTTAATCAATCGACAGCACCAATTCGAATATTGACTGGGCTCTATGCTTGTGTTTGCACAATGCTACTTCTAAATTTTATCCCTCAATCATTATAAACGCTGCAGTAATGAAGGTCACAAATTAGCATAATTGCAATTGCTTAAACTGCACATCTCCATTTCTCTCAGCGGAATGAGCTGCTTATGGTTTTAAAGGAAAGAGTGAGAGATAAAGAGAAGCATACTCACATCTTGATGTTCTCATGGTACTGCTTGGTATCAGACGGCTGGTTGTACAAAGGCTGTAGGGGAGACAGATGAAAGCAGTGGAGTTCAGTTTCACACACACACACACACACACACACACACACACACAGCGGTCACATCAATGCATCCCAGCTCTGGGAGAACTTCTCTTTTTCTACTGTCCCATTTTTCAGCCAAGCCCAGAAACACAGAGAAGAGTATCCTCTCCAACACCACATCTAAAACATTCTGCTATCATCATCATCACACACTCATTTGAGTTGACAAGGATTTTTCCGTGGGGAAACTGGGCATGTGGCAGTGTGTCTCTTCTCTGTTACAAAATGTGTAATAAAAGTGGTGGCACTAGAAGGGCTGCTCTATCACTTTGATTATCAAGGCACTGATGGTCACTTCCTGTTAGGTTTCTAATCAAATGAATGCTGAATGGCGTTGCGCCAAAAGTCTCTGCACGAGGTCAACAGCCATGCTGTAAACAAATAGGCAGCAGTGTATGTAGTCACACACAGACTCGCAGGCTGAAGGAGTTCATATTTCACACTGTGGAGGTCATGTTACCGCAGTAGGTTTTTATACACCTCAAAAGCGACAATCACATAAAAATATATACATATTAAAAAACAAAAATGAATTCAGAAAGTAGAACTTAAACACTGTGTAAGCAACAACATTAAGAACATATGATGACAAACTGAAGACCCTGTCAACGTCAACTCTGACATGATTGGCTGATTCGACACCTGACCCCATCTCTTATTGAAAACAACACTGTGCAAGTGAACTGAACTGAACTGATACTGCTGTAAAACCAATATATTTACTCTATTAGCATCAGCTGACATCATAAGTTTTTTAATAGAGGATTAATGGAAAAAAGTGTGAAACAAGGTTCATAGGAAATGAATATGAGGAGAAATGTGGACTCACCAGCTCTACTCGGGGTCCGAGTCCCTCCAGGATCCGATGAGCCTCCTCAGCCTTTTTCTGTTCAAAAAACACACAGCGCACATGTCAGCGGCACATCACCACGGCAACACACCTTACACTCTCTCTAGCGCACACACATAAACAAGCCAGTGTATAAGGGATGTACTATTAATAGAGCTCTCTACAGAAGACACTCGCTGCCCTCTGCCATCTACCTCTCTCCCCACTCTCTTTGTGAAAGAGGAGAGAGAGAGAAAGAGGGGGAGAGGGAGAAAGAAAGAAGGCTGGGGAGGTAATCCAATTAGATGCAATAAAGAAAGAAGAATCTATTACATTCTGTGCTGTCTTGCTCAAATGCAGAGAGTGCGAGAGAGAGAAAGTACCTGAAAGCGCAACTGAAAAAAACTGAAAAATTGAATTTAATTAAACGGAAAAAAAAAAAATCTAAACAAATAAAACAAACAAAAAATAGATAAAATATAAAAATAAATAAATATTACATAAAATTAAATGAAAAAATTAAAAATGAAATTAAATTAAAGAATTAAAAAAGTAATAAATAATAAAAATAAAAATTAAATAAAATAATAAATAAAAGAAAAGAAAATAAATAATATGAAACAAAATGAAATAAAATAAAATATTAAATTAAATTAAAATGTTAAAATCAAATAAAAATAAAACAAAAATTAAAATAATAATTTAATTTAATAAAATAAAATTAAATTAAAAATTAAAATAAAATGAAACAATACAAATAAAAAATAAATTAAATAAATTACAAATGAAATTAAAATTAAAAATTAATTAAATTAAAAATTAAATAAAATAAAAAAAAATAAAACAAATTAAATTACATAAAAAAAATAAAAGTTAAGACGAATTAAAAAATAAAATAAATAAAATTAAAAATTAAATACATAAAATGAAATAAAATAAAGTAAAACAACATTTTCCTACAATTATCTATATGTATGAAATATTATGACCTCACTACAAGCAGTTCACTCTGAAATTATCTTTTTCAGTGAGCAGATCTGATCATCAGATGAAATGCTCATTTTTAAGTGCTAGTCTCTTCTATAATAGACAAACAGCAAACAACCTCCCATTTTAAAGGTGACGTATCATGGAAAACAGGATTTTTTTCTTGCTCTTTCACAATACAGAGGCAGCTCTTTCACTAAACCAAGCACACCTCATTACAAAAAATAAACTGAGTCATTCAAAAATCATATTATGACATCAAATACGAGCACATACAGATACGACCGCCCACATTTATATAACATCTATTCAGAATACAGCAACGTGAGCCACCTTAACATATGAAGTACGTCAGTAATTTTACATAAGTAGGGCTGCACGGATAATTAACACGAATTAACCAGCTGATTATTTTGTTAATGTATTTCTCATATTATAAAGGTTGTGATTTAAGTTACACACTTTATTTGGAATTACTAAATTATATTCACTAATAATTAATAATAATACTTTAAAATATTAACTAAATTAACCTCTTTCTATTTGTAGCTTAACACACTACTGCTGTTAGGACAAGCTTTTAGCAGTTATTGATTAGTTGTTTTATTGATTGACTTTATTGATGCAAAAAAGCTAACCATAACAGGATATTTACATATACACACATTGAGGATCCTGTAACCAAATTAGCACTTTTATTTCCAAGGTAGAAAAATACAAAACCCTTTTTTGCTGCTAGAATCTTGACTAACATCATAAAGTGAAATCAACAAATGCTACTGTAAAACATGGCACCTTTAATACGACAATTTCCTCTCCCTCAATGAATCAGCGTGACACCGTCACTTCAACAAAACTACGTTCTGTATTCTATCCCGTGGATTTCAGAGAGCATCGAGCGCTTCCTGGAAGAGAACTGGAAGGCGTGAGTGCTCTTTGGCAGTATCGCAGCATGAGAGGCCTTAATGGATTAAGAGATGGTGGGTGTGATTAAAAGATCACAGCAGGACGGAAGCCAGAACCACCTGACAGAGGAAACGAACGTACAGACCTGGATAAACTTGAGGCAGAGAACAATAAGAGCCAGATAACATTATGAAGGAGATACGTGAAGCTTTCCAAAGGGTGTGTTCAAATTTAGTGCTAAATAACTCCCTCGAAGATGCATTCAATTAGGATAGCTGGTAATCTGATCATTCAAACCTCAGGAGGTGGTTTCAGATGCATACAAGACGTGACACAACAATAAAAATATAACAGTGAACAACTATCTAGAAAACAACCATTACAAAACAATAAATGTGCTGTATGGACAATTATTCGATAACTCGTCATGTTTTTGCGTGCCTTCATAAACAGACGCTGGCAGATTATCACAACTAAAACTCCACTCAACATATCTGCTATATAAAATTACTAGGGATCAATTTCCCATTAAGACAAGATATAAATATTATATATCACATAAGACATTCACAGGTTTGAGACCCTCTGCTGTAATCCTCTAGTCTCTCCCCACTAGAGGGACCACTAGCACCACAGACACAATGCTGCAGTACGCAGTGTATTGAGCCACTCTTCATGGCTGCATCCCAATTTACATACGATCTATAGTATATAGCAGGGATAGTCAATTAGCTTCATTTGAGGGCCGGATTACCAAACAGAACATTTGAAGGGGACTGTCAGCAGTAAAATGAACTAATATTACCAACAGTAACTATAAAAGTATCTATAAAAGATTCAAATTAGTGTTGTCAATTAAAAAAAAAATTAACTAATCACACTTTTTCTGTAATTAATCATAATTCATCACATATGAATAGTCATAACTTTACAATGAACCTCCAAATTAATGAAAACAACATAAATATGGTATATTTTAAATATGTGTGGCATCTTTTTACTAAGTAGACTATTACTAATAAAGACCAGTATCACTGATACCAATGATGTTACTGTTGTCTCTATTAAATTAAATTAAAACTTAAACATTTAACAGGCTCTGAAAAATACATCAACTTTTAAATTAAGTGAACTTATATTTTTTATATGCATAAACTATATACAGCGTTCGTAAAGATACTGTAAAATGAAATTCCAGGACTTTCAAGGACTTTTCAAGCACTACTTTTTTGATTTTCACTTCAATCAGAGATCTCACTTATCAAATAATGTCTTTCAAAATCTTTCAAAAAAATATAAGTAAAAAATCTTAAATGGATAAATAAAAATATACTAATAAAAAAAAATGGCAAAAATAAACTAAAGCACATGTGAAGTATTACTACTAAAGTATTACAAAGTATACTACACTTTTACTTTAGTAAAACCAGTTTTTTTTTTTTTTTTTTTTAAAGTATTGTATTTGTGTATACTTTCTTTTTTCTGTTTTGTTTTATAACTGTACTGCTTTAATTGTTTGATGTTTCCTACTGTTAAAGGGAAAAAAAAAAAAAAACAACAAAAAAAAAATCACTCTGAAATCCTGATATGAAACAATGATTCACCACCCACACCGAAGTCCCGATCTGAATCAAATGATTCACGATCTGCACTCAGAAGTTCCGATATAAAGCAAAAGATTTGCAAACGTGCACTGAAATTTCAATCTAAATTAAACAATTTGCGATCCATGCTCTGACATCCCGATCTGAACAATGATTCACAATCCATTTCAGATCAGGACTCGGATTGCAAATCATTTGACTTAGATCTGAACTTTGCATATCGCAAATCATTTGATTTGAATAATTAAATTCGTGAAATGATTCACAAACCCATTCTGATCTAAATCGAATGACTCGTGATACGTGCTTCAAAGTCCCGATCTGAAACAAATGATTTGCGATACGCAATCCGATTGAAGCACTTCTATAAAAAAGAGAACAAAAAAAAACAAAAAACAAACAATGACTCATTTTGCGACACAATGGTTTAACTGATTTGGAGTTTCGAAAAGCTCTGTATCACCCATCACTACATGCTTTTTAAAATCATTACACGCAATGTTGAAATTCGAAAATGAAAGGAAATTTTAATTTAATCTGGTTTTTGCTAGTGAATTGCTTGAAATGAATCATCAAAATCATGAATTCTGTGTTAAATATGTGCTTATTGACAAAATTAAACACTTATTTCATAGTACCTCTTCAGGAAAATTGCTATTTTCAAGGGTTTCCAGGCCTTAAATTTCGAAAAGTCAAATTCAAGTACTTTGTACCAAACCTGTATATAGATTAATCTTTATTCAAGCTACAAAACTTAATTAGTGAAGAGAGCAGTGAGTGATATCTCTTTTTCTTTTGTTCTTTGATTTTTCATCACTGACAGACTTCAGCAGGCTTCACTTTAAAACCTGATCATGTGATACAGATCCCACACACATCTGATTTTTTTCCCAACTCTTTACGGTCATTTAATACTTTTTAATTCACTTCAGACTGTTTAAAAAGGTCCCTCGGAAAAAACACACATTTTGATATAATTGTGTGATTTTGTCCGTTGAAGCGCTACTGGCGTGCTTGTCTGCAAAAGCTCAGCATATGCATACAGCCGAACATGCAGCCTTTCAAACTATACTCCATTTGATAATCATCTTCATCCAGTGTCTGCGCTATTTCTCACCATAAGTTGACCAATAACAGTCTTTATACTCCTGGAGATTGTTGTTGTTGTTGTTGTGACTATTCTAAGACTATTCTTTTTCGGCTGTGAAACTAATTAGTACAAAAACAATTTAAGGCATATATGCAACTTGTTGCATCAATATGAAATTTTATGGTTGTATTCTGTGGCCAGTTGCATAAAAGGTTTAGACTAGTCTTACAAGTTAGTCATCTATCGTCTGACATCACTGTTTTACCTTTTTGTTGTAAAGGGCGTTTGACCTTCTTTGCACATTCACTTTGTAAACACTGGGTTGGTACTTCTGCAGCAATGTAGGACGATTTTGATGTTGGAGAAGAAAATGAGATGGAAGTTTTTCAACAAACCCTAACTGTCATGAACCGGAGTGCACAGAGTACGCATGCCTATTGTAGAGCTAGACAAGACAAGCATTTGAGGTTTAAAAAAAGAATATAAATTGTACTTTTTTTTTCTTTTTTTTTTTTTAGAAAATAACTTGTTTCGCTAGATAAAACCCTTAATCCTCGGCTGGGATCATGTAGAGCCCTTTGAAGCTGCACTGAAACTGCATGTTTAACCTTCAATCTGTTAAGCACCATTGAAGTCCATTATATGGAGAAAATCCTGGAATGTTTTCCTCAAAAAACTTAAAGGAGAAGTCCACTTCCAGAACAAAAATTTACAGATAATGTACTCACCCCCTTGTCATCCAAAATGTTCATGCCTTTTTTTCTTAAGCCATAAAGAAATTATGTTTTTTGAGTTAAACATTTTAGAATTTTTCACCATATGATGGACTGGTATGGTGCTCCCCCGATTTTAAACTTCTAAAATGCAGTTTAAATGCAGCTTCAAACAATCCCAAATGTGGTTGTAAACAATCCCAGCTGAGGAAGAAGGGTCTTATCTAGCGAAACAATCGGTTATTTTCATTTAAAAAATACAATTTGAATACTTTTTAATCTCAAACGCACGTCTTGTCTTACACTCCCTGAACTGTGTATTCTGCCTCAAGACAGTTAGGGTATGTCGAAAAACTCAGATTGTATTTTCTCCCTCAACTTCAAAAATCATTTCAAAATCATCCTACATCACTGCAGAAGTACCGACCCAGTCTTTGCAAAGTGAACATGCAAAGAAGATCAAACACCCTCAACAAAAAAGGTAAAACAGCGATATAAGATGATTTTGAAGTTGAGGGAGAACATGAGATGGGAGTTTTTCGACATACCCTTCGACACCATGAACCGGAAAAAAACAGTTCAGACAGAGTAAGACAAGACGAGCGCTTAACATTAAAAAGTAAATAAATTGTATTTTTTTTTCATGAAAATAACCGATCGTTTCACTAGATAAGACCCTTCTTCCTCGGCTGGGATCATTTACAACCGCATTTGGGATCGTTTGAAGCCACATTTAAACTGCATTTTGGAAGTTCAAAATCGGGGCACCATATCAGTCCATTTTATGGACAAAAATCCTGAAATGTTCCCCTCAAAAAACAATTTCTTTACGGCTGAAGAAAGAAAGACAAGAACATCTTGGATGACATGGGGTGAATAAATTATCAGGAAATTTTTATTTTGGAAGTGGAGTAAACCTTTAAAGCTGGTTATCGTTATTAAATTTGGTTACATAAAAACATATATTAGTCTAAGCTGAATCCAAAAATAGGACTGATTACCCCTTGGCTAATTGCTAGTTGGTCATACTAGTTACACAGAGGCCCCTGGTGTACTCTCCTTATAAAAAGTAAGAAATATTTACTCTGCCATTAAAAGCAAAGTATTTATAGAGCACAGTATGAGCATTAAGATGTAGCCAGGGGTTCTGTTTGAAGTCTATAGAGACAGAGAAGCAGCCTGTGTATTTGAGTAATATGGGGGGGGGGAGGTCTCAGTTCACCATCAATCGATTGCAGCACCTCATTACACATTTAACAGCTCATTTCTCTTATTAAGATCTGTCACAGCTGTTTGACTTATCTGCTTGTGTTTAGAGATGAGCTTCTATGAACAGCAATGTTCATTTAACATTTATATGCATAGATGCAGTAAGTACAGTGGCTGTTTTTTGTTCTCACCCTGTTTTCATCATAGATGATCTGAACGAGGCTGCGGTGTTTGGCTTCACTGGGTGGAGGTGAGATGGTGCGCTCTGGCTCCTGGGGTTTTGCAGCTTCTTCCTCCAGCTGTTGCTAAAAAAAGAAATGCAGAGCATGAGACCTTCCTAACAACCCTGACTGCTATAAATCAGTACTGACAAATGTTAAAGGGGTCACCGGATGCCCATTTTCCACAAGTTGATATGATTCGTTAGGGTCTTAATGAGAAGTCTGTACATACTTTGGTTAAAATTTCTCTGTGGCAGTGTAAAAACACCTTTTTTACCTTGTCAAAATTTAACGCTTTGCAAAGCGAGCCGTTTTGTTGCTGTGGCCTGACGAGCCGTTCCGTTTACTTTAGCCGCATTTAGCAGCAAAACTTGCTAACTAGCACATTATTAGGAAACAAAATTCGCAAAGATGCATAAAAAACCCTTATACTCACTTCTGCTGTAGGTGAAATTGCATCAAGAATGATTTACGCATTGAATTTATGTTCAAAAATGAAAGTAACATTTATTCTCTGCTGAGTAAATGCCAACTGCTATGTTCATTATTACATCCAACAACAGAACACCTCAATCGCTCAATCGGAAACTTCCCTGTCTTGTCTTGTCTTCCCTGAACCGGAGTCAAAACAATGGAGGTTGGACTGTTACAGCTCACTCAGGGCGGGTCTAAGGTAAGACGGTCATGTCAATCAACTATTGTGGGAGCGACCTTGGTCGGTGTGACGTCACAGACAAGATGCTGAGAATGGCTTGATTTGAAACAGGGGATATTACTGATAAAGATTAAAAAAATACCACTGGGTGGATTTTTATTATTATAGGGTGGTTGTGCACACACACGGTCAACACACATTTACGTTCAAACAACATGTAAAAGTGAGTTTTGCACCCAATGACCCCTTTAAAAAAAGAATAGGAACTACATTAAAACTCCTATTTACACTGATGAAAGAGGACTAATGCAACCCTGCTAGAATAAGCAGCCAGACACAATAAGAATGCAATATTACGTGAGCTAATAACAACGCTATCCCCACATCAGAAGCGCTGCTAATATCAGACAAGCTCTCTGATTGGCTGAAGAGCGCTAATGCTTTAGCTAAGAGAGTCAGCGAGACAACTTAATAGTCAAAGATTGATGATCAACAATAATTTCACAGCTTACACACAGATGCACAAAGAGACACAGAGGCCCTGGCTCCAATGAAATCCTGACAGGGGCCTCCGTCTTGCAAACATAAGCCCAAACTCATATGGATCAGCTCTAGCGCAGGATCAAGACGCTGTGTGTGCTGAGTTAAAGAAAATAAACGAGCCGTCCCGCCGCCCTCGCAGACAGTCAAACACGCGGTAATCTGATATTCTCACTTCTTCCCTCTTTTCTCCATCACTCCCTCGCTTTACGTTAAAGTTTACCGTACCATTTAATTGCCCCAGATGTTTTAATGCTCGGAGGAAACCTAAGGGGAGAGGAGAGCCATGGACGGGATCTGTTACCTCACTGAAAAAAGATGCCAAATCTTTCAGAAGAAAACAGTATGGGGTTGAGGGGCAGCTGAGGAGAGGTTCATTTTTCTTGGTAGCGTGACTGTACTCATACAACCACTCAGACTCGGAGCCGTTTCGCTCCCTCTCCGATGCTCCATCACCCTCTCAATGGACGAGCCCATGGAGCGCAGGTGGCTTCAATTTATTGAGCAGCGGTTTGGACACGGTCCAAAACCTCGAGTGAATGAGGGGGTCTGTTTTACAAGACGACGGGGGCTGCTTATACATTTTCTGATAAGCATGACTAGAAATTTTGGAGAACACATTCTAATGCAATCTCCTTGTAATACAGAGTTACTCTTGTGCAAATTAAAAGACATAAAATAGGCGAATATGCTTGATGCAATTATTCCACTGAAATAAGTGACCTAAAATTATACTGCTGCATTAACGCTTGCAGTAGACCACTGAGTAATGGCACTGCCAAGAGGAAAAAAAAGAGAGAGGGAGAGGAAACCAAGAGAGGGAAGGAGAGCGAGAGGAAAGAGAGGAAGTGTGTTTGTAGCCGTGTGGCCTGCTGAGGCAATAACCACACAATCATCACAACTCCACTCCGCACACACTCATCTACTATTGCTACTACACTAGAGTGTCCAGATTACATAACACTAACTGCACTGTGGATGACAAGCATCTACTTATTGCAGCTCTGAAAGCTGTACTTAGAAAGAAATCCTTGTCTTCATCTAAATAAAAAGCTTTGCAGACCATGCTGGTGCTTATTTTAGAAGGCCAACTATTCATGAAATAAAATGCGGCAAAATGTGCTTAGCAGGGACAATCATTTGATGTGCTGTTCAAATACATCTATGTATTTACAGCTTTAAGATAGCTGGGGTGAAGCTTACCTGTTTTTTACGCAGTTTACAGATCTGCTGCTCCACCATGGTGATCTCCCGATCTACACGGTCCATGTTCTGGATTAGCTCCTCTTTGGAGAGGCGAGAGGGAACTAGGTCCAGGTCGGGCTCCATGGGCACTGGACTCACAGGAGAGATGGGCTCAATCTTTCCAATGGAACTGCTGCTGCTGCTGTGCTCCTGTACAAACACACACATCATTGTACTCACTCAGACCTGCCAGATGTCTTATTTTGTTTGTAAAAGTTGTGGTTTCAAATTATTTTTCCTCTCATGAACATCAAGTAAACAGAAAATCATTTAGTTCTGGTTAAAATTACCACAATTCCATCTAGAATGACTAATGTTAAATGGTAATATTAATTATCAAAAAGACTTGCAGTTGCTAAAGTGTTTTGACTGATTGTTAAAGGAGAAGTTCACTTCCAGAACTAAAATTTACAGATAATTTACTCAACCCATTGTCATCCAAGATGTTCATGTCTTTCTTTCTTCAGTCGTAAATAAATGATGTTTTCTAAAGATAACATTTCAGGATTTTTCTCCATATAGTGGACTTCTATGGTGCATTCCAAAATGCAGTTTAAATGCAGCTTCAAAGGGCTCTAAATGATCCCAGCCAAGGAAAAAGGATCTTATTTAGCAAAAACAATCAGTTATTTTCGAAAAATAAATAAAATTCAATTTATATACACTTTTTAACCTCGAATGCTCGTCTTGTCTAGCTCTGTGTGTACACTTCCAGTTCAAGAGAGTTAACAGCTCAAAACTCCCGTCTCATTTTCTTTTCTAACTTCAAAATCGTCCTACATCGCTGTTTTAACTTTTTTTTGTGGGGTGTTTGATCATCTTTGCATGTTCACTTTGTAAACATTGGGTCGGTACTTCCGCAGCGATTTTGAAGTTGAAGGAGAAAATAAGATGGGAGTTTTTCGACATACCCTAACTGTGTTGAACTGGAATACAAAGAGTTCACGCAGAGCTAGACAAGACAAGCTTTTGAGGTTAAAAAGTATATAAACTAATTTTTTTTTTTTTTTTTTTTTTTAAGAATATAACTGATTGTTTTGCTAGATAAGACCCTTCGTCCTCGGCTGGGATCATTTAGAGCCCTTTGAAGCTGCATTTAAACTGCATTTGGGAAGTTTAAACTCACAGGCACTATAGAAGTCCACTGTATGGAGAGAAATCCTGAAATGTTTCTTTACGACTGAAGAAAGAAAGACATGAACATCTTGGATGACAAGGGGGTGAGTAAATTATCTGTAATATTTTGTTCTGGAAGTCAACAAAATATTACAGATAATATTTAGCAATCTGTTATTTGGTAGCAAGTATGTTCCTTATTATTTTTAAATGATTGAAACAGTTGTGCTGCTTCATATTTTTTGCAGAAACAGTGAAACTAGTGCTGTCAATCGCTTAAAATTAACTAATTAATCTGACATTTTTTTCCCACCTAACATCAAAGTTCTTAAATACACTTTTATATTGCAATAATTTCTCATTCAGTCTTCAAAAGTAACGTAGAAAAAAAAAAACAGTGTATTTGTAATATTAGTTAAATATTTTTCACAACTGAACTGATTTTTTCCTAATATTTAACCACTGACTATAGCCATTCAACATTACAGCATAATGCTGAGAACTATTTTAACATTTATTATAAACCATTTAAATAACCGCTTCTAATTTAAGTGAATTTAAAACAATCTTTACACAAACCCATTATTATGTGCCCTTCAGCAAGTAGGAAATATACAGAAATTTAATAAAGTTCTCAAACACTAAATACTAAATTAAACATAGATGAATCCTTAATACCACAAAGTTATTGATTTCCAGTTTTTTCTTTTGTTTTTGAATAATAGACTTCACAGCTGGGTTATTAGCTTATTTGGCTGCTATTACTTTAGGAGCCGCTGTAGCTGAATGTGGCGCAGATCTGACATGCATGCTCAGTTTCATATGCACTTTAATATGAAATGATACAGACCGCGTGCACCGCTGCATTTGAGTGTGCGATTGAAATGTGCGTGCTACGAGCACAGTATAATGGCTGCCAGGACAGGTAAATTGTTTTTTACTGACATATGGCCTGACAACATCTCATCTGACTGCAGTTTACCGTTGTTCTACTGAAGCTCCCTCGTCACCTGTACCGTTTCCGCACTAGTTTGACTAGCGTCTGGCACTAGAGTAAAGCTGGAATGCGTGTCTGAAAGGTCTCCCATTTGATGTGGTCATAAAGACATTCTGTGGCTAAATAAATGCAATTCTTGTTAAGAAAAAAGAAACCGAAGCAGCAGTTGTGAGTGAGGATGGCCAACGCTAGCCCTGCCCCTGAGTTAAATGTGTGAAATATTTTTAACACCATTAAAGTGGAAAAATTAATCACCTAGTTTGACAGCACTAAGTAATACTATTTTTTTTTTTTTTTTTAGGATTCTCTGACAAATAAAAACTGCAAAAGAACAACACTTATTTGAAATGTAAATCTGCTGTAACATAAATGTTTGATGGTCACTTTTGATCAATTTAATGTGTCCTTGCTTAATAAACTATTGAACTTTATCTACTAAATGATTACATGAAAATATTTCCATTATCATGACTTGTTTTATCACAGCCAGGTAAAAATGCCAAGTCACTGAAACAAGCTGCACCACTTGAGAACTCCTTTGTGTTCACAGCACAAACAAACAGTGTTAGGAGTTATGCGTCAAGGTTTCATGCTTAGGTTTGGGGATTTGAACAAACCCCTAACCTCAAACATGAGCAATAGCAACAGTGATGCATGCCTTGGCAAGCACTTCTAATTAATGCTATTCAGCAGTTCAAGGTTTTGACATTTTGGGTTCTTGGAAATAGATACAATGCACTCGTTCTTCTCTCGTTAAGAACTATGAAAAACATGGTTACAACACAGTACCGCTTAGAGACTGTTTAGTGGTAAATTTCACCTCTTATAATAAACTGATGAATGTACACACAGCAGATCAGTGGTTAAGGCTATTGAATGTTCTGCTAGTTTAAAGTGTGGTAAAGAGCCTTTGGGCTCATTCTCTCACATGAAGAGAATGTTACATAAGAGGAATGATTGGGGGGGCTGCTATTCTTTCTCTCAGCACCCCTTAAAGATCACTCAGGCAAAGCAGCCCTTAGGGCAAATGCCTGGACTGAGTGGACACAATCAGCCAACAAAAAAGAACAAGCCTAAAAATACTTATACATAACCACAACAACAAGCATTTTTTAACATAAAACTTTGCTGACCATTAGGCTCACATGAAAGATTATTAACACCCCAAGTTTTAAAACAAAAAAATTAAATGGATTCATAACTAGAGATCTACCGATATATCGATTTACCGATATTTTTCCCGATATTTAGGCATTTTACCATAATCGGTTATTGGTTTTGCAATATCGGGTTCACCAATAAACGCCGCCATCTTGTGGGTGTTTTGAGAAATGTCGGGGGAAACCCGACAACAATGGCGAGCAAAGGTAAAGCATAGCCTACTTTCTTGCTTTGCTGTAATTAGTAAACTTTATTTAATATAACAGCCATTAATGCTCATATTAGATGTGATACATAAATTTTATTATCTATTATTACAGTTTGAGTATACTTTTATGTAAATGCATATATAAACCGTGCTGTCAGCAGACATTTTGGAATAGAACGACGAAAACAATATTAGTAATTCTGATATAACATACCAGTTGAGAAATACAATAAAATATGATGTTTTGTTTGTTATATTCCAATATTCCAGAGAATATTATTCAGTGAATTAACATTATCCAGTGAATTCTTCATTCTTTCACCTATTAAACAGCTTATAAACTGTAGTTTAAAACAAAGTTGATATGACTCCTGTCCTTTATTTATTTTCTCCATTTGAAAACATTCTACATTTATTTTGCTTATCAGTGTTGCAGCTCAAATGTAAAATGTTTTTATTGTTGTAATATGAAGATTAAATTTAGCATGAAAGACTGCTAATTTTCAACACTTTTTAAGATGACTAAAAGAAGGAAAAACCAAAGTGAAGTATAGACTTACTTCACTCAGTCACTGATTTACTTTAGAACAGTAAATATATACTGGTTTTGCATATCGGTTATCGGGCACATAAATGCAAATAATCGGTAATAAAAAAAAAATAAAAAAAATCAATATCAGTCGATCACTATTCATAATTTACGGCACAATAAACAACGCAGTCTTTCATAATTAATCCCATCTTTATGAAACCCCTTACAATTAACATGTGTTGATCCAATTCCAGATTGTCCATGGAAAGACTAAGACAAAGCCCAAATGTCCAAGGACACCCTGAGAGCTCTGCAAATGTTCAAAACACATTCCTAGAGGCATTCCAAACTTCAGGCGGGATTTAACACTTGAAAAGGATTTGATAGAGGAGTCACTTTAGGACTCAAAGCTGTATACACACACACACACTCGCTCACTCTCTCCCTCACACACACCGTGTAGAATGAAAAGTGCCTTGTTAACCCCACACAATTACTTTCAAGGACAAGCACTATAATCCTGCCAAGTCTCGGTAACAAGAACCAACCAAGAATCAGAAATGTGTGTATGAGAATTAAAACCCCCAAGCAGCTTTACATAAACACAAACCTGAGTGCTAAGACGTGGATATGAACTGCAGTAACCTTCACACAAACACATACAAGTGCCAACACACACAGACTGACTATAACTCCTTTCACAGGGTAAAAGTGGGGCAAAGACAAAGGTGTGGTGTTTGTATGTGAACTGAAGGTGTGTTGAGTGCTTATCTCTATTTATTTCTCTGAAATGCTGTTCAAACATACATTCATATGTTCATTTACCATCTTTTGTGACACTGATTCATTTTTCAATGAACCAAGACATTTAGGTGGAAAGAGAGTCAAAAGTTTAAGATCAGTACGATTTTAAGAAAATGAATGAAGAAATGCATTAAATCTGACAAATGCTGTTCTTTTTAACTTTGTATTCATTGATTGATAATAAGATGACATGTTTCTTTAGCAGTAAATCCACATATTAGAATGATAATTTAACAATAATACACCTAGCAATAATACCAGTTTATTGGGCAGCAATATATATATATATATATATATATATATATATATATATATATATATATATATATATATATATATATATATATATATATATATATATATATATATATATATATATATATAAATTGAATTGAATTCCAAAAAAAAAAAAAAAAAAGAAAATTATATAATATATATATATATATATATATATATATATATATAAACATTTTAAACTTAAACTTTTGACTGGTAGTGTATATATGCATACAAACACTTTTAAAATTTATCCGTAATAAATATACACAGTACACACACATATTAAGTTAACACTTATTTTGCATGTGTTTAATCACAATTATTCATTTGACAGCTCTAAAATAAATAAAAATAGAACTGATTTTATAGTGTGAGACCTTTTTTTTAATTAAATCAACTCCAACAGTACAATCATATTTTCAAAACAAACATTCAAGATATAAAATAACCCTAAGACATTAAAAATCCTCAAGAAAAAAAAAACAAAAAAAAACAGACCTGCTGAACTACTTAAATGCAGTGATATTTTGGCTGTGATTATGGGATGACTGTACAGTGTGTTCTGGTGACATTTCCAGCACTTCTTTCTACATGAAAGCTTTCAGCTGCTATGACAACAGCTGTGCCAAAACATCCCTCCATTGTGGACATACAAGCACGTACGTGTGTATATTCGCATTTCATATCTGTTCCAGACCCATTTCATGCACCGTTTCACATTACGGACATGAATGACCCCTCAAATCGCACGACTTGAAGATTGAAAAAGCATTACTAGGGCACCCAGAACTAGACATGACTACTAGCGACCAAGCAACTGCCAACATGCAGCAACAAAGCCACTGGCAGTGTAAACAGGGTTTTAGTGATCAGATTTTTGCCAGGTGGAAAAATCCCATTATCCACTGGATTTGAGGCCTATCTAAAGACCTAAAGTTGGGGCCTTTGCCTAGCCCAGTAAGCATCCCATACAACCACACAACACACTCTAGGACCACAGGCCACTCGCCATTTCTTCAAACTCCATTGTTCATCCCAGGACAGATGTGCATTAGTCTGAGGAACTTTAAAGAGTATGTGAAGAACATGTAAAATCCAGTTCTGAGCTCTGACTCAATAACACGTTTGTGAATCACAGCCTGTTGGGGTAACACGAGTCATCTGACACCCTGAGCTGTAACAAGCCATTAGACACAGACGTGCTGGTTCACACCTGTCAGAATGCTGCAGGTATGCTGCAAATGGCACACACTAGTGTGTGTGTGTGTGTGTGTGTGTGTGTGTGTGTGTGTGTGTGTGTGTGTGTGTGTGTGTTTATGTATGAGAGAGACTTGTCTCCTCCCTGAGCTTTCGTTTCCACTCGCTCAGCTTCACGAGTGTCATCGAGTGTGACAGCTCTTACATAAAGAGAGCAAGAGATTTCCTGTGTCCACTTTGACTTGAGTGTCCTTTGAAATGTCCCGCTGTCTGTCTCTCACCCAAACACACTCAAATCCTCATGTAAATATCCTCAACCGCTCAACCGTCACATCTAGGTCAGCTCCATTACTAATTAATTACTGTTGCACAATGGCTTCCACTTCCACACACAAACACACACACACACACACACACACACACACACACACACACACACACACACACACACACACACACTTCTGCCTCTGAGCCCCATATTGTCATGGCTGCTAAAAATACACAAAAGCTTTAGGGGGAAGTCATAACAACTCAGCACAACATCTCTGGATCGGGAGCGTGATCACACTGACCTTAGCACACAACACACACAGGCTTGCTCTAACAGTGTAATCATTCTGCCCTTTACATCATGCCACAAGCAGGAGGTGTGATCACAGCGACCTTAATCCTGCTGCATACACACACACTCAGAGATGCACATTAAGGGGTGTAACTCAGCTGTCCTTAACACAATTTAACAAACACACAAACATTTTCCTTTAAAAAAAAACAGATTCTTTAATCCTTTCAAGACTTGAACAATAAGCCCAGTGTAATTACGTTGCACATTTAAATGTCGGGTAAAAAAAAAAAAACTAAAAGATCTGTTTACATAGCAAAACCTTGTGAAATGTCTAGTGGAAGAAAAAGTCCTGAACTAGGCTGCAATAGTCAACGCCCAATAGCAGCCTGTTTCCACCACTGAAAGAAAAAAAAAAAAAAAAAAAAAGGTAATTGCAACTTTTCACAATTCTGACTTTTTTTCCCCCTTGCAAGAGTTTGCACCTTACAATTATAACTTTTTTCTTAGAATTGCAAGTTTGTATCGCGCAATTCTGGCTTTTTTCCACGCAATTGCGAGTTTACATATTTTACATTCTTTTTTCTTAGAACTGCAAGATATAAACAGAATTGTATGACATAAAAAGTTAGAATTGTATGATATAAACTCAGTCAGAATTGCGAGTTTATATCTAACTTCTACATTCCAACTTTTCTTTCAGAATTGCAAGATATAAACTCACAATTCTGTCTTTTTTCTCAGAATTGTAAGATAAAACCCGCAATTCTGAGAAATGAAGCTTCTCTCAATAGTTTATCTCTCGCAATTTTTCGCAAGACTTTTTTTTTTTTTACTCGCAAACGCAAATTTTTAATATCTAACTTTTTCTCAGAATTGCGGGTCTATATCCCTATAATTCTGAGAACAAACGTCAGAACTATGGGATAAAAAAAGTCACAATTACCTTTTTTTTATTACTTTTTATTCAGTGGCAGAAACAGGCTTTCATAAGGCCCCCTTTTTCTCTGTACTAAAAAGTACTTTTCCCATTTCCAAGGTCCAGATTTACAAAATAAAATTCTTAAAAGCTATTTCCTTATATTATTTTGTATGCTCAATGCATTTTATAAGAATTTTCTCTTTGCTTAAGTCTTTTCCAAAGACAAAACTTTAGAAGAATTAGAATTCCTGAAAAGAATGTAAATAACCTCTTTAAAACTTCAACTTTAATCCTAGAAATGTTGTTTCAAATGTTAAGCATGTTATTTAGTAAATTCAGTAACAATTAATCGTGTTTAAAACCTAATTTTTTAAATTTTATCATTACAACATAGGTTTTATAAATGGTTTTGAAAAAGTTGAACAAAAAAAGCTGAATAGCTAAAAAAAAAAAAAAAAAAAAAAAAAAAAAATACAAATTCCGTTTTTTTCCATTTTATTTTTCTGGATTCTGTTTTTTCCTTAATGGTTAAATTAAACTGTATTAATCAAAAAGCATGTCTAATTAACTGAAATCATGAAAAGTACACAATTGAACAGCAATTTATTAAAAGTTTAATAAAAATACATTTTAAGGCCCTATGAAATACCTTTTTCCCCCTCAAATTCAGGTTTATTTTCACCAAATGCTGTATTTTTCATTGATTTTCTGGATTTCATATTAATGGTTTCATTTAATCAAAAGCTCCTCTAAATAAATGACCTTATTTTTTTAAAAAAATTATTTTTTATTTTTTTTATTATTATTTATTTATTTATTTCAGAAATACTTTGTGTTTTCACATTAGAGCAGTTGTAAAGATTATATTCATGCGTTCATGTCCTCGTATATTGAGGAGGCAGAGACTGAAAACACAGCATTTGTGCTTCAGTACGTGTATAGCAAATGAAACTGCACGTCTGCACCATTCAATTACACAGAGACATGCAGAATATGCAGGATTAGTATTTAAATACCATATAGTATTTAAAAATGTTTTGCTGTTTAATATTCAGAGACACTAGTGCATAGCCCGTTTTAAGTGCACTGATCAACTTTTGATTTATCAAAAATTTGGCAAATTCCGTGACATTCTGCGATGTACAGTAAATTTCATTTTTAGGACTGGATTCTGTGATTCTGTCTGCATCGTAGAAATCATAGAGCCTTCCATGTGCTTTCGCATAAAAAATTAGTTTTCAATATTTTTGGTTCATTTCATTTAGGACCCTAGTACTTCATGATAGGTTATACTACTAAAAATCTATTTCTCTTTGGAGATTTTACTGATTTCCACTTCCCTGGTTGAACTTTGGAGTTTCATAATAGAATACAGAGACATTTTCAAATGCTCTCCTGTCAGGTTGTTCTATCCTCAAGATGAGACTGGTCCCATAGCCAAGGTTACACCACAAACGCTTTAAAACTTTTGCCAGCAACATTGCGCCCCTTCCCGCACAGTTTGACTCATCTACTGGGTCTCGTTGTTCCTGTGAGGAAGAGACTAGTGCGAGTGTCTCAAGCAGTCAATAAACACTTTCAGTATTGGCTATGTGATGCACACTTGGCAAAACCTGATACAGTCTGGTGACACCTACAGTTGTAAAGCACCAGAAATGGATCTCACATGGTGTGAGGCAGCAGTATGTTGTTATAGAGAGATTGCATATATTCCACCTACACACATACACACCCTTAACAGAGCCCCTGACCTAGAAAAGAGAGTTCCTAAGAAGTTGCAGAGTTATTCCAAACATCTGCCTGTGCCGTTTACCGTTACACCACATACACATTCATTCCCGCACAACCGAACAAATAAAACCACAGCTGCAAAGTCAGAGGTTCTAGTATTACTGACATAACTCTTTAAGATGCAATCTTTTAGACACTCGCAACCCAAACGGTATCTACACACACACACACACACGCTGGTTCCCAGCAGGCCTGTGTGGTGGTAAATGGCAGTGCTGGCCGGGATGATAAAAACGCAGGCCAGCGGAAATAGACAGGCTGATTTATGAGGCCAATAAATATGGACTAAGTGATAATCTGCTGAACTGACTTATTATCGCTCTTCTCTACAGTCAGATTAATCCACATACAGCATGTAGCATCCTTCCAAGCCTAATCCCACAATAATCACAACACACAAGCCAGAGGATTCAGAGTCATTTAAAACTCGGTGTTTGCCAAAATAAATGTTAACTTTGAAGATAATTATTAGGTGTGGGGAAAAAAATAAATAAAAAAAATAATCTCTAATGCAGTTTGATTCTATCAAGCTTTGTGGTATTCTTATGAACAAGTTAATTTTGGGTTTTTTTTGCACACAGATTAGCTTCTCGTAGCTTCAGAAAATTAAGGTTAAACCACTGATGTCACATGGACTATTTTAAAGATGTCCTTACTAACTTTTCTGGGCCTTGAACGTGGTAGTTGTGTTGCAGTCTATGGCGAGTCAGAAGGCACTTGGATTTCATTAAAAAATGAATTCATGTTTCAAAAATGAATAAAGATCTCACGGGTGTGGAACAACATGAGTTTGATTAATTAATGACAGATTGTATTTTTAGATGAACTAACCCTTTAATTGTTTTGTGGAAAACATTTGAATGGTAGTGTAGATTTAGACAAAAGGCAATTCACACGCATCTTTATTTCATCAAAAGGCGGACATATTGATGTAACTAGTAATAGTTACCGATATGACATCTGGGTATTAACATCTATGCTGACGCCTATCTGGGGGAAAAAAAAAAAAAAAAAAAAAAAAAAGAAAATTGCAAACCTTAGCCATTTCCTCAGCTCCACCCACAGTGAGGGGCTGACGATGAGTTGAATGACGAATAAGAGACTCCGGCCCGATTTCCAAGCGAGGACGCTTCATCTCAGAGTACTCCACTTCTGATTGGCTGCTGGGGTCCTGTAGATAAATGTGTTCATATCGGATGTGGGGCTCTTGACCTCTGTAGAGGAAGAAAAGTGCCGGAAGAGAAGTGAATTATGGGTAAGAGACAGACATTAGTCTAACCAAAAAGAATGTCAGGATTAAAAGGTTAACGAAGCAGTTTTCTTTTTACACACATTGACATTTACCAGCAGACCTTGTATGGGTGAATAAGATTCCAGTAATAGAAAACACTTCAAATTTATAAGGAGGGCAAGACTTGATTTTATCCACTGGGAATTTATTACCAGAATGAGCCGAAATACATTTGTTACAACTAGCATTTATTTATGACGCATTCCTTTAAACAAATGAGGGAAAAATAAACATGTCTAATAAAACCTACAAGATACAATGCAATGACCTGGATGACTAAGAATCCCCACAGACATGCTAACATAACACCAGCCCTAAACATTCATTAAAGGATTAGTTTGCTTCCAGAATAAAAATATCCTGATAATTTACTCACCCCCATGTGATCAGATATGTTCACGTCTTTCTTTCTTCAGTCAAAACGAAATTTAGCAATTTTTGAGGAAACCATTCCAGGATTTTCTCCATATAATAGACTTCAGCGGGTTGAAGGTCCAAATTAATTGATTAAATTAAATTAATTAATTAAATTAAACTGCAGCTTTAAAGCTTTCTGCACGATCCTAGCCAAGGAATAAGGGTCTTATCTAGCCAAACAGTCTGTAATTTTCTAAAAAAATAAAAATGTATATACTTTTTAACCACAAATACTCATCTTGCACAAGATCTCCTATGTGCGTTTGTGACTTGACGCATTAGGCAATCACATTGGAAAGATCACACGTGGTTAGTTCTTTGTAGGTGTACTCCGGTTCAAAAAGGTAGGATAGGCTGAAAATTCTCATTTTCTCCTTCAACTTCAAAATTACCTGACATCGTTGCTTTACCATTTTTTGTAAAGGGTGTTTGACTTTCTTTGCACATTCGCCTTGTAAACACTGGGTCAGTGCTTCCACCTACATCACATGTGACCTTTCCAACGTGACTGCATAATGCGTGAAGTCAAGCTAGTGAAAGACGAGCATTTGTGGTTAAAGTATATAAACGTTTTTTTTTTTTTTTTTTTTAATAAAATGACAGATCGTTTCACTAGATAAGATCATTATTCCTTGCCAGGAACTGTGTAGAGCCCTTGGAAGTTGCACTGAAACCTTCAACACGTTGATCCCTATTGAAGTCCACTACATGAAGAAAAATCCTAGAATGTTTTTCTCAAAAACCTCAATTTCTTCTTGACTGAAGAAAGAAAGACATGAACATCTTGGATGACATGGGAGTGAGTCAATTATCAGAAAATGTTTATTTTGGAAGTAAACTAATCTTTAAGGATGGGCCCAATGAAACACCCAGTAACACAACCACAGTCAGGACAGGTCAGGATCTCTGCAATTATTTGACAAATAACCTGCTAAGTACAGGACGCTCAGACCAAAGATGAGCATAACCATGGTAATGTTTGAGTGCTGCGGAGGCAACAGTGCCGTGCCGTGCTTGGTACAGGAGTGAGCCTTTTCACACAAGAGTGCGAAGAGTAAACTGACCTTGATGGTGGTGGACAGTGTGAGCGATATAGAGGAAAAGAGAGGTCCCTGACCCTCACACGAGTATATTATTCACATCAATCACACATACACAACATCTTTTGCTCTCGCTTTAAGTCAAGCAAACACCTGTCATTCCTGTGTTATATTGGATTCTATAAAGCAGCAAGAAAGTGTCTGTGAAATACCTAAAAGTGATTACTAAGTAAAAAATCTTTAGTGTGCAAGAAAAAAAAATTGTGCTGTTCTACTTGTACATGTTTTGATTGAAGCCTGAATGGTGTGAGTTCCGTTATTTTGTATGATCAGGTGGTTCACAGGCCTTCCTGTAGCTCAGACTGATCAAGAGCAAATGCATATACACACACACACACACACACACACACACACACATGAACTCAGTAACCCTGAACGGCAACAGTACACATCACACTAAAACCACATGTGCGCACACACCGTTTAAAAAAAACTTACCCTTCCTGTGCCAAACCCAAAGATCAGACACATGTGAACACGCTAAACATACACATATGCACTCAATACCCCTAGACATCTACACATCCCCATTATTTTGTCCACAGATCTCAAACACAGTGCAGACTGTGTCTGTTAGAGATTTGGAAAGCATAGAATTAACAATATCCTGCATATATTTTGCCTTTAAACACAATAACCAGAGGTGAAATCAGGTCACAAAGATTCTCAAGACAAACCAGACAATGTTTGCTGAGGTTTAAAACTATTAAGCATGAGTGTATGTGCTATGAAGGGAATAAAAGTGTGTGGGTGTGTCTAAATGTGTGGGTTGAGAACATGAATGGGTGTATCCCTCATATTAATTACACTGTCTACCCAGCTTAAATAAACAGTGCACACAGACTCCAGCGCTGACTGTGATTAATACAAACAAATGCTGACGTACAGCCCTACCTCACCACACAGACAATGAAACACAGAACAGGAAATGTAGCATGATATTAGAATACTACAGACAAAAGAAGCTTGACGCATTTGAGGCAAGGAGAGGAAAAGCGATCAGACTATTATACAAATGCATACAACTGCTTAATCATAGTCTGGAATCAGACTCACAGAACCAGAGTCAAACTGGAATGTTTTTTTTTTTTTTTTTTTTTTTTTTAAATGGATGATGTCAATGCTGATATCTAGACAGTAGGTTAGCCAGTGAATAATTTCAAGTAGAAATGTGTAATACAAAATAATAACAGCAAATAAGATGTAACTGGCCAAGCAGGGTCTGTTATTGACTCAGTGGATAAAATTAAAATCAGTAACATTTATTATCGTGCCAGACCTATTCATCAGAATAAGGTGCGGACACATTCACCGTTGTTCAAGGAAATTTCCACAGGCTAAATCCAGTAATTTTAAGAGATTGAGAAATAGGTTGGTCACGTGGATTCAAAGCTTTGACCAACGGAATCCTGCTTGGTTTGAAAGTGACGTCTATGTGAGTGGTGTTTCATGACAATAGACAAGATCCTAAAACAGAACATTTAACGGCTTAATTAACCCAAAAATAAAAATTCTGTCATTAATTTCTCACCCTCATGTCGTTCCAAACCTGTAAGTGTTCATCTTCGGAACACAAATTAAAATATTTGATGAAATCCGTGAGCTTTTTGACCCTGCATAGACAGCAATGCAACTACCACGTTTAGGACCCTTAAAGGTAGTAAGGACATTGTTAAAATAGTCCATGTGACATCAGTGGAAGACACGGAAGAGAAGAAATTGTTGCATATAGTTGTTAATTTTGTTTTCTTTGCGCACAAAAAGTATTCTCGGAGCTTCATAAAATTAAGGTTGAACCACTGATATCACATAGACTATTTTAACAATGTCCTTACTACGTTTCTGGGTCTTGAACATAGTAGTTTAGGCTGGTCTCATTGTTTATATGTATTAGTATGTAACGTTTAAAAGCACAAAACATACATTTTTGTATGTTTTTATTCATGCTAAAAATGTATAATTTAGACGTATTTTAATATTTAAAATGTAAATATATATATATATATATTTAGTAAACAGCTCAGACTTACATTTTAGTCTAGGACTAGGCTTAAGCCTTGTCTGTGAAACCAGGGGTTAGAGTTTAAGACTACTTAACATACCCCCAAACCTAAACTTGACAATTATATAAAAGTAACATAATATAAAAAGATATAAAATGTAATTGACCAAAATATACATTGACCATTTTAGTAACAATATAGCATTAAAAAGATATATATATATTTTTTTTATTTACAGTTGCTAATTCCACTTGTACATGACAGATGTGCAATCACAATAATTTATTTACCGCAAAAATGTCAAAAGCAGTACCAAAAGTAATCCAAATGATGATGCGCTGCAGCCACAGTCCTCTCTAGTGGAATGAAAGAGTTTTGTATGAGGTGCAGAGCAAAATTTAAGTCGTTAATCGCTGAAAATATCCAGATTATTATCCCGATCCACTCTGTGAAGGTGTGCATTTCTGATTCAGACACCTCACCAGAAACACAGCATGTCGCAATCTGTGGCTAAGCAGACGAGAGCCAATGAGCGTTCGATTATCCTGCTGTAAACCTTTAGTAAAGTTTCTTGAAGCGGCAATTTTTGAATTTGTAGGTTTTGATGCTTATGGTCGCCGCTCAGGATGGAGATCGCAAATAAATCAGGAAAAATGTTCTTGGTGTCGTCAATACATCAGTATTGTACGTTAAAATCCTGAGAATATGTCAGTATTGTACGTTCCAGTGTCTGTAAAAACAAAAGTAAATGTACGTTTTGTAGAACCACATTTTATGTAAAATACATACGAATTATGAGATCATGTAGGGTAGTTCCGTTGCTGTCTATGGAGGGTCAGAAAGCACTTGGATTTCATAAAAAATATCTTAATTTGTGCTCCGAAGATGAATGATGGTCTTACGGATTTGGACCGACATGAGGGTGAGTAATTAAAGGCAATTTTCGTTTTTGCCAATTGTTGTTTTAGTTGCCAAACTACAGAATTTTTGAATTATGATTTATTGAAAGAACAGATGCAATTTACATCACATGAAATGACTGATGCAGGCACACAAGAGAAATAAAGATTTAGTGCCTTTCACCAATAATCACAAATAAATTGTCATTTTTTTTCAATCACCAATTTTTTATTTTTTTTTTTATTTTTCCACAGTGCTTCTTAATACTTTCAGCAGAATGACAGGAAAGCCCTGGTGTGTTGTGTCTGGAGTGTTCACATTTTTGTTTGCATTTCTGCACTGGTGGAACTAATCTAAACCAGAGCAAAAAGGTAACACGTACATTAGCAAAACGCAATGTGTGATAAGATGCTGCAATGCTTGAAAACACACACTATAACTAAAATCCCCCAATTTCAATAGCTTGGCACTTACATAATCACATCACACTGCAGCTTTCATCCATGCTCTCACTCTCTTTCGGTGAGTGGGCAAGATAATCTGATCTGCATGCAGGATTTGTCATACAGAGTCACACACACAATGAGAGAGAGAGAGAGAGAGAGAGAGAGAGAGAGAGAGAGAGAGAGAGAGACACACAGAGCAACAGAGAGAGAGGTTTAACTGGCCCCTGACCTCATTCTGAATTGAGGACAGATCATGCGTGCTGAATGTTTGAGCTATTGTAGAGGAACTTTGCCCCGTACTGCTGTAATGCTCCCTGTCTCTCCTCTTCTGCCATTATTCCATCTTACAGTCAGTCTTTCACTTGCACAATTACAAACCATCTTCCTTTCCATCCATCTTGCTTTAATCTCCCTCTATCCCTTATTATCGCTCTCTTTCAGTAGAGGATAAAAAGCGATAAGACCACAGAACACCTTTTCAACCCCTATCACTCATGTCATCACAAAGCAACACAAAAGACACATGTCTTTAAAAGACCAAAGGCAGACCATAATTTACACAGCCATTACTAGACTAAAACATAACACAGCAGACTACAATTGGTCCATGTGCATTTGATTCTTTAAATTTTTAAGTAGGGCTGCATGCATTCTATGATGCACTTTCAATTGTAGATTATGCATGCTTCAAAATTTATTAGCACTAGTGGTTTTTCATCTTACTTGGATACCCATCAAAAAAGCAAGCTGACAGTTCTGCAGTGGGGAAGGAAAGGATGTGGAAGAGCAGACATACACACCTTACCCACACACAAACACTTTAGTATTCAGGTTAATCAATCCTACCAGCAGCTCTCGGTATCTCAGGGGGTGTTAGTCCATCTCCTGTGAGAACAGCCAGCTCTACTGTACCAGGCTCTGATTATACAGCTCACACACACTCACACACACACACACACACACTCAGCATTCAGACTGAGGAGAAACACAGCTATTCCCAATACACCCACGCACATATTCAACACTGTGCTTCTTATATGGCAAAAAGACTCACAGAAAAACATGATATTTTTAACCTAAAGCACACACACACACACACACACACACACACAAATATCACAGCATTAAAGCAACAATGGTATGGATTAGAGATGTTTTTGATGTTTCTGGTTCTGTTCATCAGTTTCTTGATTAGATGGAAGCACTTCCAGAATAAGTTCTGAATAAGTTCTCTTCTAGGATAAAATTAGTTCACTTCCAGGATTTTTCTCCATATAGTGGACATCAATGGGGATCAGCGAGTTGAAGGTCCAAATTGCAGTTTCAATGCAGCTTCAAAGGGCTCTAAACGATCCCAGTCGAGGTATAAGGGTCTGTCATTTTCTAAAAAAAAAAAAAATTCTATACTTTTAACCACAAATGCTCATCTTGCACTAGCTCTGCATTGTGCATCCGCAACATCACACGTTACGTAATCGCATTGGAAAGGTCACACGTAGCTTATTCTTCATCTGTGTACTTCAGTTCAAAAACGTAGGGTAAGGCAATAACTCCATCTCATTTTCTTCTCCAACGTCAAAATCATCCAACATCGTTGTTTCACCTTTTTTTGTAAAGGGTGTTTGACTTTCCTTGCAAGTTTGGTTTGTAAACACTGGGATGGTACTTCCACCTACATCATGCGTGACCTTTGTGACATGACTACATAACGCATGACGTTAAACTAGTGTAAGACAAGCATTCGCGGTTAAAAAGCTTTTAAGTTTTACAGTTTTTTTTTTTTTACAAAATGACCCATCGTTTTGCTAGATAAGACCATTCTTCCTCGGCTGGGATCTTGCAGTGCCCTCTGAAGCTGCATTGAAACTGCAATTTGGACCTTTAACCTGTTGTCTCTATATGTCTCTATATGTCTCTATATGTCTCTATATGTCTCTATATGGAGAAAAATCCTGGAATGTTTTCCTCAAAAACCTTAATTTCTTTTCAACTGAAGAAAGAACGACATGAACATCTTGGATAGCATGGGGGGGTGAGTAAATTATCAGGAAATGTTTATTCTGGAAGCGAACTAATCCATTAAGTATGGATGAACTGCTCACAATAAGATCAATAATATTCACCTTAATGGCTTTTTCTCTGATAGATGGGTACAAACACTAAAGAACTGCACAAATTCCCACTGGAGCACCAGATAACGCTGGAAGGAAATTCATTCTCTAATATTAAAAGTGATATTCTAGAGCATCACTGCATAAGCATTACATAAAAGCAGCAAGCTGCTTCAGTCACCTCCTAAAGCCAAGTAAGCATAGTAAAACTGACAAGGGCCATGACAAAACAGGATTCCAAACATGCTCAACAATAGATTGTGGGCAAAGTGGGCAACTAGGCTGAAGGACACAAATGGACAGGACTGAATAGACAAGATCTCAGTGCAAGGCAGCTCTGGCAGCCACAGTATATTGTTTGTTCGCGTACCTTTCGCTGCCTGGTTGAAATTCAGACAGAAGAGATGGTCTGCGGCGGTGAGGTTGGGCCAGTGATCCATGGGGCAGATGGGAAGCGTAGTCCCGAGCATGAGGATGGTAGTCCATCAGTCCAACATCCTAAAATAAACACATGACATTTCACACTCTCACATAATAAAACTATGAAGAATGTGACTACTGAAATAACAATGATACTTTCCTAGATTAAATGCAGATGTTTCCAGATTTAATCATGCTTTTTATGACATGAAATCCAGAAAAAGACCTTAGATCAGTGCTAAATGCTGAGTGCAATTAGGCTAAATCTTTGGTACTCAATCCAAAGCTTACAGATATTACACAGCCTTTTAGTTGCAGCTTAAAGTCTTACTTTTTGCACGAAACTATTCACGTCATGTCAGTCATGCACCTACTCGGGAAAGTAATCCACCCAAGAAAAAAGAGTCTCAAACTCTCAAGTGTTACAGTTACTAGTTATACTGCTAGTTCTATTAAGACCAATGTTAAGGATTACCACATTTTTGACATCAAATGCTACAGGAAAACAATAACATCTGCTTTGTGTCAGACCAAGGACATACTCCAACATGAACTAAGGTTTGGAGGATGAAGTGTTGTTCCACTTGGCTTCTGAGCTGTCCAGGGTTGAGTACCACTGATTTAGATTTTATGTGGTTAATAAGACCAGACGGTAATCTCTGCCAGATAAAGATGATGGCTGAGAGTCAAATCTTACGTGATAATCTTCATTAACGCAATGATCAGATCTACACTGCTGTTCAAAAGTTTTTTTTTTTTTTTTTAAACAAGTCTCATATGCTCATCAAGGTATTTCATTTGATCAAAATACAGAAATAAAATTGTAATATTGCAAAATATTATTATGATTTAAAATTACTGTTTTCTATATTTTAATATACTTTAAAATATAATTTATTCCGGTGATGAAAAGCTGAATTTTCTGCATCATTACTCCAGTCTTCAGTGTCACATGATCTTTTAGAAAACATTCTAATATGCTGATCTGTAATCGACGTTGGAAATAGTTGTGCTGCTTAATGTGATACCTTTTTCAGTATTCATTTATTCAAAATAGAAATCTTTTCCAAAGACGTCTTTACTGTCAGTTTTATCAATTTATCACATCCTTGCTGAATTTCTTTAAAAAATAAAAAGATAAAAAATGTAGTGACCCCAAAATTAGTATATACCCCAAAAGTAGTACATATTGTTACAAAATATTTCTATTTTGAATCAATCCTGTTCTTTTTAACTTTCTATTCCTTAAAGAATCCTGACTGATAATAAATCAGCATATTAGAATGATTTTTAAAGGATCATGTGACATTGAAGACTAAAGTAATGATGCTGAAAATTCAGCTTTGTATCACATGGATTTTAAACTATATTAAAATAGAAAAATGTTATTTTAAATTGCAATAATATTTCACAATATTACTGTTTTTTTCTGTATTTTTGATCAAAATATAGCCTTGATGAGTATAAAACAACTTCTTTAAAAACATTAAAAATATTACTGATACCATACTTTTCAACGACAGTGTACATGTACATCACAAGAGCGTGTGCATGTTTAGTAAGATGTATAATAGAAGATACAGATTAATACAACATACAATATAACATGTTTTTAGCTCACAGGTCAAAATCCCAGGTTACAGATTAGTGCATTTTTGGAAAGACTTATTGAGGTTTTGTTTCATAGTCAGCCTACCGCATGGGCTCTCAGCTGCAAAGGAAGGGTGGCGGGACTGGGAAGGTGACGAGCGTCCACAGCCCTCCGACCCTGAGGCACTGGCTGAGGGTGCGAGGACATGCTGATGATGCAACTTCCTCTACACACTGAAAGTAGGTGTGGTCTTGTCACAAACGCAGTGCATCATGGGGCATTGAGTCTTGGCAGTCACCGACCTGAAAGGAACAAGAGAGAAAAGATTGTAGATTAATTGTTGATAATAAATTGTTAACACAACATTCAATCTGTAGAATAAAACAAAATTGTGGGGAAAAAAAAAAAAAAAAAAGAAAAAAAAAAAAATTCACACAGTGTGCACCAAACTTTGGCAAGCCAGGATAAGCAACAGAGTTTGGTCACAAGTGAGAGAGAGAGAGAGAGAGAGAGAGAGAGAGAGAGAGAGAGAGAGAGAGAGAAAGAGACGTCCTAGCCACCACCTGCTGCTGGCCGGATACATGTCGGCACACTGTGTGAATGAATGGATCACTCTGTATCCCCCTCTATATCCTCTTGTTCTTCGTTCTATCTCTTTCTATCCTCATTAGGGCAGCTGGTGTGCTCTGCTGCATGATAATACTCCTTTTTCCACAGGTACAGCAAAAATACACAGCATGGCAAAACCAAATTAATGTTCAAAGTCCCTTTAAGGCCAGTCCGCTCTTTCAACAACTATCCTGGGCAGCTACTTTCTATGTAGACCATAGGCAAGCAAGTACAGCTCATATCTACTTAAGACAGACAAATCACATTAAACAATCCTTAGATCATTTAATATTGATGTTCTTCGTGAAAGCAAGTTGAAACTTACTGTAAAACATGCATAACTCACATAAAACGACTTACAAGGAGCGCTTGTATAACAGAATGCATTCCATTGAGACAGCTGAAAATATCAGCTGAACTAGAATGAGAATTTACCTGTATATTTACATTAAAATGCATTTAATCTTCCTACTTCTTTGGGTTGAACAGTCACACAGGACAGACTAGAGGGCTAAGAAAGCACATTTGATAGTGTCAGTGAGAGATGGTGGTACCACTAGGAGCTTATCAACACTGTTTTCACCACACCATGAACTGGAGACAGAAAGAGCAAAGCCAGCAACCCAACACGGCTCAATCTTAAATACATCAGGCAATCCTTAAGAATACAGTGGTGTGCCTACAATCATATATGTTGTTGTCAGCTAAATCTGACAAGTCTTAGTAGCCAGTTGGATATGCAAGAACCTTGCCAAAGTTTTGCAAAATCCTCACAAGCAAGTGAGATCTACAGGGTTCGCATAATCTTAAAGCAGTGACCTTACAAGAACCATCACAAGCAGATGTTACCCGCAGGGTTGCTTTGTAAGTTGAAGCCAAGTAGTGTGACTTGTTGCATTCAGATACGGGCCTACTTGTAGACTGAACCACTGTGATTATCAGTTACACAATAAAAGTAAAGCATTTCTCTTTAATCAAAGATTTAATTTTTATTTAATATTTTTAGCATGTTTTTAGTAAAAAAAATTTGTAGTGCTAGACAAAATATGTCTTCAAAAAAATGACCCCAAAATGAATAGTTTTGGCATTAAAAGAAATAAGAAATATTATATATATATATATATATATATATATATATATATGATATATATATATATATATATATATATATATATATATATATATATATATATATATATATAACTAGGGTCCTATGATTTCCGTGATGGAATGTCACAGAATTTGCCAAATTTTGGATAAATAAATCAGAAGTAGGTCAGTACACTTCAGCCAAAACACAATATGGACTAACGTCTGTGAATATTAAGCTGCAAAAATTTTTTAAATATGAATCCTGCATGTTCTGTACATCTCTGTGTGAATGAATGGTGCAGACGCGTGGTTTCATTTACTACACATACTGAAGCGTACGTGACGCTCGAAAATCGAAACAAAAAAAAAGGTTGAATGACGTTTTTTTTTTTGTCTGAATTAGGTTTTCATTAAATTATTATTCTATAACATCTTGTCTGTTATCTCTGAAAATGTCTTGGCAAAATTCACTTGTTTAGTGCAGAAAAATTGTGATTTATTGAAGCAAGTGACCGTCTCCTTCTCTTATGTTAAGAACGCGCTGCTGAGTTGCTTTCTCTGAACATCACAAAGCAGTTAAGCTACTAAAATAAACCATGTAACATACTTAAGACATTAGTCTGTTTGTGTAATGATGCAGTATAGCGCTCCAGACTTGACAGACAGCTCTCGTTAAACCTGTGAAAGTAAGTAAGTAAAACCCATCTCACTTTAAACCCGTTTTGTCAAAATTCCATTCCTGAAAATCATAGCTATCAGCCAATTTAAGACAGCCATAACTTTTGTTAAGTTCAAGCTATGGACAAAATAAAAAGTTTTGGAAAGGGCTTGAACCCTGCTTACATATGGTATCAAAACTGAACTTGAGAAAAAAAATAAAACATTTCATAGGTTCAAAAATTTCATGATAGCAATTAGACATGCTTTTTGATTATTGTTTTTGAATCAAGAAAGATAAAAATTTAAAAATATGAATTTGAAAAAAAAAAAAAAAAAAAAAAAAAAAAAAAACAGAATTTGGGAATTTCTGTTAGTTGAGTTCTCCCGTTACTCCGTCACTAAAAACTATGAATTTTTAATAATAAAGAATGTACAAATGTGTTTGTGGAAATCAGACTTGTGCTGTGTGTAAGCTATTGAGCAATCACTGCACAATTCTAAAAACAAAAATGCACTGCATGATCAAACATTTATGCGAGATAAATATGTGTTTAAAAAAATTGCTCCCCTCTACCCCTCAAATTAAAAAATTCCCCTCTCTCCCTTTAAAAAAAAAAAAATAATAATAATAATAAAAAAACCCATCAGGCCCTGAAAAAGTGTCTAAAAATCCTGATTGGAGTATCTCTATAAATAATTCTACATGATTAATGGGAAGCTTTAAAAAGATTGGTATTGGTGATCGGATCGGCAGATACAGCTTCCTGTGATCGGCAATCGGCCTCAAAAATCCTGATCGGAGCACCTCTAAAACAAACCATGATGCAAATTTTACAACCCAATCCAACTGTAGTCCAACCTCTGCACAAGAGCCCAAAATCCCATAGTCAAAGGCAGTACAAGTACACCAGTGCAATGGTATTTCTTCCCAGTAGTAACGCACTGAATTTCAAAAACAGCAAAAATAATAAAATAAATAGCTTTACAGGACCAAAAACCATTGGGCGAAACAGTGACGTTTAATTAGCGCTTCTCGGATGATGTGTTTTGCCCGTGTTAGTGTTTATTTCGTTCACACAACATTAACAACAAGCAAACACGTCAACAGCGTAGACACACTACGTGACCAAAAAGGATGCTCAAGTAGAAATACGTAAATTTTGTTAGGCTGAATATCAGGAACAGGCTCACTACCAAAGAACTTTGGTTTCATTTATCACCTGAGAACCCAACACCCTGAACAGCATACACAGTTCAATTACCCAAATGTAATTACCCAAACTTTAATTACGCTTTTGGTGTTTCTGTAAAAAATTAATTTAGGTACATGACTGCTTAGCAGACATTTCATTCAAAATTACTAGTATCTTAGACACCTTCATGAGACATGCAGATGTGTGGTGATTAGTGGTTTCTAAAAAGTATGTTACATGTACTTGCAACCGATTTTACCATAGGGCATCCAACAGAATGATATTACAAACCCTTTCTTACTATCAGGCTGTTCTAGTTGAAGAACAGCCCGTTACACTCTGTGGCTTTAGATAAACGGGAAGTAGCACTATCACACTAATAAACACAAATGCAAACAAACACGCTTCTCTGAATGCGTTTTCCCCTGTGGCTGCTGTGTATCATTAACCCTCCTGTTCAATACAGACATACAAACCACTGCTATCTCTAGGGGCCCGACAGCTTCTCTCTCACACACACATACATGCAAATTACCATATGAGAAAAGTCTGTCTCTATAGATGAACTGTTGTGTGTCTGCTTGTGTGTGTACATTACATCTTAAAACAAGGTCACAGAGTGTTGTCAAATACTTTGACATTAAAACAAGCAGTCAGGTCCTCTGCTCCAGAGCCCTGTAGCTCTACAACACAAAGAGAGGCACGCTACCGTCCTCCTTCCTTCCTGTCTGTCACTGAATGATTTACACAGAAAGAGCAGAGTGTTTTACTGTGCTTGGTGTATGTGTGCGTGGGGGGAGGAGATTCAATAGTCCAGAAATGTTTGGAGCTCTGAGGAGGAACAGAAAGTCTTTGTCATCCTGAAGGCACTTTGTAGACTCACACATACACATGAACACACATGCAGGATCAAAATCAATCACACATTACTCACAGGAAACACAAGTCTGACTCTGATGTGTGTTCCTTGATTTCGCTGTAAGACCGCTTCTTTACGGAAAACTTTTCAACTTTTGAATCAAGTCTCCAAGGCTGCATTTATATGATAAAAAAATGCAATAAGAACATTAATACTGCAAAATATTACTATAACTGTTTTCAATTTAAATGTATTTTAAAATACAATTTATTCCTGTAATGCCAAAGCTGAATTTTCAGCAGCTATTACTTCAGTCTTCATTGTCATATGTAGGGCCCTATGATTTCCGCGATGCGGAAAATGCGGAACCCAGTCATAAAAATGAAATTAATGGAATTTGGCCTATTTTGGATGAACAAATTAAAAGTAGGTCAGTACAGTTCAAGTCACATCATAGACTGGCATCTGTGAATATTAAACTGCAAAATATACTGAAGTGCGTGTGATGTTCACAGTGTTTTCAGCCTCTGCCACTTCAATATATGAGTACTTGAACATAATCTCTAGAACTGCTCTGAGAGTCACTTTATGAACATTTTCACCATTTCTTTTGTGAAAAACTATCATCATATCATATAAACAGAGAAACTTAAAGGTCTTTATAACAACCTGACAAAATAAAAGTTTGGTTTAACTTGAAGAAACTGTGACAGAAATATATTACTTAACGTAATGATAGTACTACTACTAATAACAATGAAAATTATTATTAAAACATTGTTTTTAAGGAATATTTACCATAAAAATTACTTGCCAGAAAAAAGTAAATACAGCTGTCAAACGATTAATCACACACAAAATAAAAGTTTGTTTACCTATATCTATATTTACATGTATATGTATTTATTATAATTTTTATATCATTTATATTATATATAAATACAAATATTTTGGACATAAATAACCTATTTCTCTTAAATATATACATTAATTTGTGTGTATTTATATATACCACATAATTACACAGAGTACACACACATATATTAGGAAAACTCAAACTTTTATTTTGCATGCAATTAATCGCGATTAATCATTTGACAGCCCTAAAATACACACAGTATTTCTGAAAAAAAAAAATAAATAAATAAATAAAAATTTGTTTTTTTATAAAATCAATTATTTAGAGATGTTTTTCCATTATTAACATTTAATGAAACCATTAAAATAGAATACAGAAAATGATGAAAAACTGGCAGAAATAAACCTAAATTTTTATATTTATAAGTTTTTATGATTTCATTCAATTAAACATGCTTTTTGATTAATTAAAAAAAAAAACAGAAAAAACAGACAAAAATGAATTTGGGGAAAAAAATAAAACTGATTTCATAGGGCCCTGCACATGATCCTTCAGAAATAATTTTAGGAAGCTGATTTAAAGCCCAATAAACATTTCAAATTATTATCAATGTTGAAAGCAGTTGTACTTTTGTGGAAACTGTAATGCATTCAGGATTCTTTAATGAACAGACAGTTCAGAGACCAGCATTTATTTGATATGTAAATCTTTGGTAAAATTATAAATGCCCTTACTTTTGGTGAATTTAGAACCGTGAAACTTGTGGTTTCACACTTGTTTCAATTCTTTTTTTTTAAAAGCAGCTTTTGCATTATGGGTTTAATCACATGCCCACTGACAGGCTTTACAGACCATTCCCGAAGAATGAAGATTTATTTAAAAAGGAAGATATTGGGTGTGAAACGCACATGTGTCCGGTTTGGCTGCTCTACTGGCACAGTATGAACTGTGGAAATCTGGAAACAAACTTACCACTGTTTTCTGGCATCATCAAGCTTTGTGAACAAAAAACCACAACTGCCATGACAGACAGACAGAGAGACACTGGGAAAGAAAGTGAAAGATAACAAGAAAAGAGGAAGAGAGAAAAGAGAGTAGGAACAGTGAAAGACTTGGGAGAGTGGAATGAGAAAGAAAAGAGGAGATATCTCTCTATGAGAGAGAGAGAGAGAGACTAGGCCCTCAGACAGAAGGGGAAACACATGCCCTGGCACGGATACAGACACCCACAGGCAAGCTCATGGCTGCCTGCCAACAGCACGAATGAACTCACTTACCCCTCGCTCTCTCTCTTTTCTCTCATTCTCCCTCTTTCAAATCACGGAGCTCACTCATTCCCAACTCTTTCTTCTCCCTTTCCAGGAGTGGCTGGCTTTTGTATGATCTCTCTCTCCCTCTTTCTTTCTCTCCACCTCGCTCTTGCATTACATCTCTCTTCCTACCTTTTTCCGCCTCTCGTTCTGCTGATAAACACACACGGGTAGCTTGAAAGAACTGGAAAGAACCAGCGCTAACTGCCTTACCATTAACCACTGTGTATTTCTATCTAAGTTTTGACACCTTTTATTGACTCTCACAAAAGCTGAGCCCAGTTCTTCTGTCTGTCATGATGGATGTAAACAAATGAGAGGCCTGGCAGTTCGCGTTAGCGCTGGAAGAAAGGCATTAGCTGATGAGCTGGGATCAGGTCCCTCCTGCTGGCCCAGTAATGTCAGAGACAGCATGAGGTGGGGTGGCCGAGTGCGCGTTCCCATCCATCTGCATCAGCCATGTCTACACCACAACATCTCCCATAATCCCACAGCACAAAATGCCACTTCAATCAGTGCTGTCATTATCACCTCTAATTGCCCACCTTCAGCATTTAAGCTCGAATGTTCAATCTGGGTTTGAGTATGAATCTGACACTCTCCGTGAAGCATGTTGCGTATTAATTAGCACACCACATTTAGACTGTAGAAATGTTGTCAATCTAATTTCCGTCCTCTGAAGACAGGCTGTATATCATCCTCTGGTGGAAAAGGAATGTCTTGCGGCAGGAATATATACCGAGATGCACAGCTCTTCCTTCTCATTAGGTCAGTAGGGATTTTTCTTATTCAGACTTTCTGCCAAATGGACCGTCCGGTTCTGGGATGGAAGAACTGGCTGTTAAAACTCAAAACTAGACCACTAATAATATAATTTACAACCTGATCTCATGATGAAAACGTACCTGTGGGAACTTTTTCCAAGATGCGAAATACGTACTAGTAAGTGCATATCACAGCAGTTTCCAACATAAATAAACACTAGAGATGGTAAAACAGGAAGCACTTGTAATCGTTTTCATACACAGTTATGATTACAGCTCAATAATTACTGTTTTTGCATTATTGTAAGGAGTACATTTAGGGTTGGGCTAGGTGTAGACATTAATAAAACACAATCTAATAGGTTGAAAAATGTAATTATTTGTTAGTTTTCTGGTCACAGCTGTATCCCTTCTAGCCACAACCCCATATGTAGCTCAGCTGACACAGAATTTGACTTAGGATGCAGAACCCTTGGATACGAATCCCATGAAAAACATGGCTCACAATGAAAGAGCTGAAAGATGAGAGATCAAAAAACAGGCTAAACAACATGCTCGCGATTGCGTTTTTACATCACATTCACTTTTGTTCATTCTATCTTATAGGTGTAGTGCAGACGGTATGTTATTTTAAAACGTCACGTAGCATTAGAGTTATAGCACCACTCAACTGACATTTCAAGTCAGAACTGCGATGACGTGTACAAAACCAACATCACATAAAACGTACCCTATATACGTTCATCTGTTCCGGGGGAGGAAAAAAAAAAACACTCTTACCATCACTCATTGGACATTTCACATCAAACATGTCACGAAACGCACATTTTTGCGAGGCTCATAATTTACGAAGCCATCTAAATGAAAGCACTCAATTTAGCATTGGTTTACTTCACAGCATTACTGTGACAACTGTATGATACTGTGTACAACTTAGGGCTGGAAACGCTATTTTGAATAGAATATTATCAAACGTTAGAACTAGCCACTTTGGCAATATACCAATGATAACAGTAAAGAGAAAACATCAATCCAACCGCATGTCGGCGCATGTGATTAACCGCTCACGTGTGACGTGTTCATATCGCTAGGCGCCATTCACACAGAACGCGCTTTTGTGTTGACAAAGATGCGACACCGGCAGTGGAATAGGAAAAACATGCAAAAAGATAGGAGTGAACTTCTTTTAACTTGAGCGCCACGTTTTCAGAATGCCGCCTCATGCATGAGACGTGAGTGCAACAGTCAAACACGTCCATGTTGACATAGAAAGATACAATGGAAAAGCAGTGCAATCGAATTAAAAATAAATAAATAAATAAATAAATAAAAACTTAAGAACTACTACTGTAAGTCTGATATTTCATGTTTGCATCATGGTGACAGGCTGAAAGCGGCTGTTCATTGTTTTTACAAAAAAATGTATAGATAATAATAGTCTACTGGTGTTTTACCATTAGTCGTTTTGAATTTGAATTACCTTCACTTTTACAATTTTTAAAAGCATTTTCCCTTATATTATTTCTGAACATATTATATGTACAGTTTGTACAAGATGCAGTTGTAGTTCGTGCATCTTTTCTGCAAAGATATTTAACAAGTGATTTGTTTAACATTTACAGAACGCTGACATGTATGGTGCACTTGGAATAGAATTTTCTTTAACTAGAGGGTTAATAAAGAAAAAAAAAAAGTTAATCGGGAATCATGTTGTAGTTACATTTTCAAGTTGACTAGTCTCTTTCGCACACTAAGGCTGCACTTATTTGATCAAAAATACAGTAAAAATGTTAAATATTATTAAAATTTAAAATAACCGTTTTCTATTTAAATACGTTTTAAGATGTCAACGCTGAATTTTCAGCAGCCATTACTCCAGTCTTCAGTGTCAAATAAACCTTTAGAAATGTTTCTAATATGCTTATTTTATGCTCAAGAATCATTTCTTCTTGTTGTTGCTTAATATTTTTTGTGATAATTGTGATACATTTTTTCAGGATTCTATGATGAAAAGAATATAATAATATAATAGCATTTATCTGAAGTCCTCAATAACATTATAAAAGTCTTTACTGCCACTTTTTATCAACTGAATGCATTCTTGCTGAACATATGTATTAATTTCTAACCCAAAACATTTGAAAGTTTGTATATTTTAACACATTTGTGATTGTGTTTTATTCACATCACCTAGTAAGACGCAAGCTTTTGTATCAGCAACCATTTGGTGTGTGAATTTTATGGAATAAGCCTACAAATAGGAGCAGTATTTATAGTGCTCACCCACAGACACACTGAGCAGGAGGAATGGCATATGACAGCTGTTGGGATGCACCTTCACCTGCATCCATGCTCATAAACAAAGCTTTTAATATCACTACTGCTCACTACAGAGCAGATGAGGTTATTGTGCCTACAGTGGGTCTGCTGTTAAAGACCTTTCCTGTGTGTGTGTGTGTGTGTGTGCATCTGTGAACAAGACAGACTGTATTTCCCTTTTTCAGTGCCTCTTTCTGTTCTCTCCCCTGTACCACCCCTTCTCTCTCCTTTCCTCCCTCTTTCCCCTCTCATCTGACCTTTCCATTGTTCTTTCAGCCAGTGGCCCCTGTAGGTTATTTGGGGTCACGATGCAGGGCAGCTGTCTGACCTCTGCGACAGGCTGTGAATATAAACACCCTCCCCCTCCTAACACACAGTCAAAGCTCTCTATACTGTCTACATTCCCACGTCACTTTAATCCCTGGACACGAGTCAAATGCCTACAGCTCTGCGGAAAATTACATTCAGAGCAATGAACGCTTATATCCACCTTCAAATCAGATCATAAGCCATCTGCCTTTTAACACTGCTGATGAACCACATCATAATTCATATGCAAGAAGTTTCAGAATGGATGCCAAGCAGGAAAAAGCCAATCAACTGTATGCAGACTAGGGCTGCGTGATTAATCGAAATAAAACTGAAATTACAATATGGCTTAATGTGATTATCAAATTGGAACTGCTGAGATTTAATAATTGAATATTATATATATATATATATATATATATATATATATATATATATATATATATATATATACGCAATGCGCGTCTCAGAGTGAAACGAGGCACTGTGTTATTATACGTGAGCAGCTCGTTATCCGCTGGTGTGCAGCATCTCGGTTCGCAGGAAATGCTGACCATGCAAACTCCATTTCTGCATCTGCTCTGCATTTGGGAACACAATAAGTACCATCCGTCTTCCCATATTTGTCTATTAAAAAAAAAAAAAAACATTTTAAAAAGCATTTATCAACAAAAGCTTCAAGGACTCCATGTGGTTTAACATTTAAAAAAAAAAAAAAAAAAAAGTTTGAAACTAACATTTTAAAAAGAAGGAATTAAGACGGTTATTAGTAACTAAGACATAGTTTAGTAATTTATTTTTGTAGTAGTAATTATTATTATTATTAAGCCATATTGACTGATCTATAAATCACAAGAAATGTATTTATTTTTTATTTAAATCACATTTACAATTTGCAGATTTTTCACATTTCACTCAAAAAAAAAAAAAAGGACAGATGAAAAACAGCAGCATGCTAACATTCAGCTCGGATTTTAAAGCTACAATCCAAACCACGGGAAATACCACCGTTCCCTACTGTTTCAGTGTCCAGTAACACTAACCACACATTTACGGCACACTGGCTTACAACCCGACATCCTGATATAGTATTTCCACTCTGCTTTCAAATACATACATCTCTTGCCCATCCCCCACCTCTCAAAACACACACACATACACACACACACACACAAGCACAAACCATCCCCCACCCACCTGTATATCAATTCCTAGACCATATTTAGCACTTATGTTTTGACAAAAACCAACCTGACCACACAGAAGATCCCCAAACAGCACGTGCGAACTCAACCAGAGTGTAAACAAACAAAACTAAAACGGGCCTTTAAAAGAATACAGATACAGTTCTATACATATAGAAGCACCCACACAACCTGGTCTCTTTAACAAGCACATACACAGAGAAGCATTTGTGTTGCATAACAGCAGAGTGAATGACTTACCAATAATGTGCAGGATAATCTACACTAATCCTCTCTGCCTGCATCACTGACGATCAGCGTCTTTCTGTGCGAGAGAGCAATACCGCAACTGTTTTGATCAAGGTCACATTGTGAACCACAAGGTGCTTCCATGTATCTGTAATGGCATGGTAGAGCGTACAAAACTCGCTACAGAGGTAACACAGGATGTAGAAGTCTGAACACAAGTGATGCTAGATTCTCATATATGCATGCACACAGACACAGTACAAACTGTAACTGAGAACGCTTCATTTTCACTTTGAGAGAAACAAATCAAACAAAAACAAAACAATTCAATCATTTAGTGCAATTATTTAAAATAAATACATAAATAATTTTAATTTAAATTTAAAAACATTTGATCATGCTCATCTGGCTAGCATGGAGAGGGTTTAAGAAACTGAATTGCTTTAAATTTTAAAGCCACTGAAAACCACAAACTGCAAGACGCAGTGGCCAAATTAGTCCAGTTAGCTTATGTTTACATGCACTTTAAAGGCTTTAGTTTCTTCGGTGTGTTCCACACCACTGGCTCTAGTGGAGCGCCGTCAGCTGTTTTTCGGATGATTCTGCATGTCAAATCGTCAGCAGAGATTATTGGTGAGAAAGAGAACTCTGATTGCCTATTCAGCTAAGCGAATGACTGTATTAAATGCATATACTGTATTTTCCAAGACTGCATGATATATTAAATCCATTTAAAAATCATAATGAAGCATAATGCTCTTGTGAAATTACAAACGCTATGATTCAATTACATATATATGTGATGCAGGTTTAATATATGCGCTTTATTTACACGCATGCAGGTTACGTATCTGCGTGTCAGAGCAGCTCCGTTCACAGTAAATGCTGCTCCACACAAACTGTTATTATTTACATGTGTGGAGAGTCTCTACCTCAATCTATCCATATTGCTGCGAGTATGGGTTTATTATCACGCTCACATGGGAACACAACGTCCACCATTTCATCAGATTTGTAAGGCAAATCATTTATAAACCTATGCAAACACAGGAGAACATATCATTATCTTTCTGAATATGCTAACTGTTCATTGCAATTTCAAAATAAAAGTTTAAACTCTCGCTCTGAGTTTACATGTTTTGATGTCATATTCAAGAGATTGCAGTGGCTGTAACATTTCTGTAATAAAGAAATGTCCAAACACTAAAGATTACATGGATATTTGAATTAAATGCTGTTTAGTCAATATTAAATAAGAATTAGATTGCACAGTAAAGTGTATAATGTTATTGTTATAATGCATAATGCACATTAGTTCTATTGTTTATAACGCATTATGTATTTTAACAGTTTTGTTCAATAAAACCATATGATTACTTGCTTTTAATACTTCATTTGAACTATTATTGCAACATTGCTATTATATTTGTATTTTAAATCATTTTAAAGGCTATTGTTTGCTTAGGTCTGTTATTATTACCACAAAAAGTAATTATAACTTTTTGTATATATACTTTGTATATCCACAGTTCTAGCTCTTCCAGTTTCCCTGTTTGAATGCAGAAGTCAGACTACTTCCACCTGATGGTATGGGAGAGTTATGTTCTCTCAAGCAAGTACAGGGTGTACACGCTTGTTGGTCGTCAGCTGTAGCCTATCTGGTGTGTTCTATTGCAACTTTTTTTGCCCTGACACAGGCAACATCACAGTCGGATTTCCTCAGCGCTAGCTCTTTGGCATCAGATTGGTGTGTCCCTACCCTTACAGGCATTTTTAGGCACAACCTGGTGCAGTAATGTAATTAGAGCACAAGTGTATTTTTATAGAGTTTACAGTTTATTTTTAGGTGTCTTTGTTACAGTGTAATTATACAAATAAGTACAGAGTAATACGTACTTAACATGGGTTAGGATTAGGGTTGGTTTAGGGTTAGTTACAAGTAATTATGCATAATTTACTTTTAATACCACAGTAAGTACATGTAACATGGGCACTGTAAAATACAGTGTTACCAAGTATTTCACAATGGCTTTGAACACTGTTCTGACCAGAATAAATATCTGATTATGCATTGTCATGTAGACTTGTACAAGGAAATGAAGACTGACTTTGCAAAAAGCAAATTATAACTGTGCATGTCAAATTTTTTTACTTGTCTGCTACAATCATACTTGGACTTTCTTCATGTAAAGTCTTTTCTTAGCATAAAAACACAAACACCACAGAATTACAATACATACATAAAACAAGTCTTAGATGCAGATTAAAAGCCAGTCAACACAAACAAACACAGCCATGCATACATCTCAATTCCTCCCAAAGGGTGAATGAGAGTTGCATCAGGTAGGTGTGTGTGTGCGCGCACGCTGATAAACATCTCCACCCATTTCCTCTCACCAAAACAAAACACACACACAGACAGACAGACACACACACACACACACACACGCACACACACACAGTTAGCAGGGGAACACCAGTAGTCTCTCTCCTAGCACTCCAAACCCCAAACACACTCCCGCTGGCTGTCGGCAGAGCTACCCTTTGTCTGCCAAAGCTGCTTCAGACAGCCATTTTTCAGCAGCGGCCGAGCAGAAAATGAGATTCCACCATCAATAACCTGCAAGCCTCTTCTTAGCGGTCTGGAATTTCCTCCCGAGCCAAGCGCTCACATCCTCCACAGTCTGGAGAGAGACGTCACAGATGAGGACTTTACAGTAAGGCTATGAATGGATATTAGAGAGAGGCTGGGGAGAGGGGCCTTTGGAATTGGGAAAGTCTCAATTCTCAAAGTTCCTTTGTCTCCGAGGCTGTCTTCTTTTGTGCAGAAATGAAACCAAGGGTCATGGTTGCTGAGGGTAACTCTCAACAGCTCACAATCTCCACTCCCCCTCGTCTTTTCTTGCTCCACCTCTGCTTGACACTTGCTGAGTGTGTGTGTGAGCATCTGAACTCACTGACCCCGGTTTCTCATTCTCTCTTTGCCTTTCATCGTATCTTAGGTTATCTCAAATGTGCACTGCAAAAGCAGTCAAAGCCCCATGGTCCCATTTGGTTCTCATGCAAGTATTACAATGATGCCACGCACTGTCCATGGTTTTTTTTGGCTAAAGTTCAGTTCCTTTAGATATCAAATAGTGCTGATGGATGACAGTAAAGCACAGAGGAAATGTCAGTGCGTAAGCTCAGTGTCACATTTAAAAGCCATCAGACTGCATTCAGATCAAAGATAAAAAACAGTGAGTGAAAGAGAGAGAGAGAAAAAGAGAGACACACACACACACACACACACGAATAGTCAAATAGGTGAAGAGATGTAAGAGATAAAGATAGAGAGGGAGATCCTTAACTCACGTAGTGACAGAAGCTAAGCGATAGCTGCTTTTGCTTTTGTACTGTTTATACAGGTGCAGCAGACAACCCTATGGCATTCTGTTAGCATGACATCATCAGTGCTTAACATAACAATGCTCTGAAGAATCATAACATCCGTCTACATTATAACCAGAGTTCACAGACACTGTAAAATGAAATTCCAGAACCTTCAAGGACTTTTCAAGCACTACTTTTTTTGATTTTCAAGGACTGCTATTGGAGATCTCTCTTATCAAACAATGTCTTACCTTTTAAATTAAAAAAAGAGAAATAGATACATAAAATATACTAATAAAAAAAATAAATAAAGTGATCTATCTCTATCTTTATCGTGAACCATCAATTTAGGTCAGGACTCACTTGATTTTGATGGGAACTTATAATTGCGTATCGGAAATCATTTAATTTGAATAATTCAATTTGCAAAATGATTCACGATACACGCTCCATAATCCCAACCTGAAACGATTCACAATACATGCTCCGATTGGATCACTTTAAAACGGTGAATCTTTTTGCAACACGATGGTTTAATTGATTCAGAGTTTCGAAAAGCTCCATTTCAACCATCACTACGTGTTTTTGTAAAATTGTCACAAGCGTTACATTCGAAAATGAGTGGCTCTTTCAATTTGATCTAGTTTTTGCTAGTGAATTGCTTGAAATGAATGATCGAAGTCATGAGTTTGAATCAATTGGAGTGGTTCCAGCATAAATTACTCAATTGATCTGGTTCATCTGATCCTCTTTTCACATGTTCACGACACTGTCAGTACTACTACTTGCTTAGCTTGATTGTTTTCTGACATTAACTGAAATATGCGAAAAAGGTATGATGTTTTTTGAATTGTGTAAATTTTGAGAAAAGATGCGTGCTTGACAAAATTAAACATTTATTTCATACATTGTCTTTCAATAATTCAAGCATTTTTCAAGTACTTCTTCAGAAAAATTGCTATTTTTTTAAAGATTTCCAGGCCTTAAATTTCAAAAAGTCAAATTCAAGTCTAACACACTCTAAACCCCTTCTAAAAGTAAACACCTAGACATTTCCTAAATATCTAAATTTCAATAAATAAGGTATTCTTGTAGTCTCGTGGCACTACAGGAGTCCATAATGTATGACAACATACTGAATAACCATCAGGTCCAATTATACTGACAAAGTGTGACTTAAAATGTATAATCAGATTTGGTCTAACAATGTAGGTGGAGTCCCATTTGAGACGCTAATGATTTATACTATTATTACTAAGAGTCATAACATGCATACACACCTTAGATTCCTAGATCATTGTCAACAGCATTAACTGTGAGCACATGGCTCTGTGCAGAATGCACTCACACAGTGGAAATAACGTCTATTCTCAGTGCTCACTTTTGTAGATATCTGAACGCTGTTATCGGTGCCGACTGCCATAGATAAATCAGTCAACCTCTGCTTACTGTAGACTGTTGCTGATATAAGATCAACAGACACTGATAGAAAGCACAGCTCCTCTTCCAGTAAAGTCTTGGGCTCTCTTCCACATGAGTCAATACTTTATTATGCTGCCAGAAACACACACACACACACACACACACACACACACACACACACACACACACACATATATCCTGGGAGCAACTACCATATAAAATCCACAAGCTACAAACCTCATACCTCATACAAGACATCAGGCAAAGAACATAAACCTTTGGAGCATTCATACAAAATGACATGGGGAATGAAGAATTTATTACAGCTTAGGAACAAGCACTTGGATATTTAAAAGGATGATAGCAAAGACATATTTAAATCCCAAATGCAGAGCCGCAGTCAGATTATATCTCTATATGGGCCACTCTGGACATCCTATACAGGCTTGTAAAGACAACAATAGGACATAGGAAGTGTCAGAGGGATTTTTCCAACAGGCAAGTTCCACCGTCTTGTCATTTCCTACCCTTACTTTTCAACTTCGACTTGATTACTTTTCCTCCCTTTTTTAATATTTAACTGACCTGTGTGATTATGTTCATTTGAACTTCATAAGCTACTTTTGTTTTTATATGGAAACGGCAGTTTTGGTTTACATCAGGAAAACAAGCTTTTTGTTCATGGATAGGATGTAACATCACTGCGCTCAATCAACACACTCAATATTTCCGAGATCATATTAAGCAAAGAAATCCTAAAGCTGGCATTCACATTCAGAATGACTTGAGTGGAGAAAGATCCATTGAGATCAACAGCAAGTGGCTGATAGCAGGAAGGTGAAGCCTGCTTCTTTTCCATCTTCACACACATCCGTCAATTTCGCCAGCTCTTACACACACAGCTGCTATAGGCTCTGCTATGCAAAATCTGTCCACCCCTCAGATTCTGTTTCATAAGCAGTTGCTTGTTTCATAATGGGCCAGCGAGTACAAAACCCTGAGGCAGAGAGAGTCACCACCAATACACTACACCCTCACAACTACTGCAGCAGAGACAACACACAGGATAATGAAGAAAACACATCAGATGGATGACAGTCAGCCCCCACACAGCCTTAATTCTACCCTGATATTCAGGTCGAAGTGCAAAGGGATGCCATAAGCACCGAGAATCCAGAAAACAGCTCAGCTAAATTCAAAACACACATATTAAAGATAAGAGACTGGCATTAAAAGCAAAATCCACTCAAACAGAATTGGTAATAAACAGGATTCAAACACTGTCTGAAATAGTCAGTAAAAAGAGAAGTAAATCTAGGGCAAGCCATAAAATAACCAAGTTGCTTAAAATGTAGAACCTGGTAAAGATATACTTTGAAACCTGAGGTACAACAATAAACGAACACACTAAGAAACAAAAATAGGGCACTAAGATTTCCACGATGCGGAAAACGAGCACAGAATCACGAAATCCAGTCATAAAAATGGAACTAACCACATAACGTGGAATGTCACAGAATTAGACACATTTGGGATGGATAAATCAAAAGTAGGTCAGAACCCTTAAAAATGCAATATGGATATTGAACATTAAGCTGCAAAAAGATTACTTAAATAAGAATCCTGCATGTTCTGCATGTCTCTCTGTGAATTAAATGCACAGATGTGCCGTTTACTACAAATACAGAAGCGTGCATGACGCTTAGTGTTTTCAGCCTCAATATGAGTACATGAACACAAACAATCACTGTTTCTTTTTAAAAAAAAACTATCATAATAAAGGTCTTCACAGCAATCCGTCCAAATTAAAGTTCAGTTTAACTTGAAGAAACTGTGACAGAAACATATTACTTACTACTTCTAATAATAAAACTATGAAAACATTATTATTTAACCAGAAAAATGTAAATACACAACACAGTGGTTCTTAAAAAAAAAAAAAAAGAATTATAAAAATAATAATATATTTTTGTTATAAAATCAATTAGAGATGCTTTTGATTATTACACAGAATTTGATAAAAATGAACCTATTTTAAGAAAAAAAATATACATATATTTCATAAGGCCTTAAAAATTTGGAAAAAATAAATAAAAAAAAATAAAAAAAAAAATCAGTAAGAGAAATAAAACAGAATTTGGGAAAAAATATAAACAATTTTATAGTGCCCTTCAAAAAGGATATTTATAATTGGTGTACAACTTATAAAATTTCAGAAAGCATTCAATAGATTTTAATGACTGAATGTTTCTGTCTTCAATCGTAAATTCATACCACAGCCATTAGGGCATTTAATGATTTCTTTTTATCAAAAGTGTAAATAATTAGGGATTAATAATATATAGACAGATATTAGCCAAAATTTGGTCATTTTGAGAATACTGGCATTATCAATCACCACTTAGTCAATTAACAGAAGCATCTCTTGTTTCAGTTCCAACTTCAACTAACAGTCTTGACAAATGAATAATGCACAACATTCTGTTATTAAATATTTGTAAATATTGTACGAGTATGCATCTCAATTTAATTGCATCAGACAATCATCACACAAATATCAGCAACTAAAAACAATCTTTTCCTCTACAAAACTGTTTGGCATTATAATTTATATATTAAAGGGCTTTATTTGTTAGTTTTGATCTGAGCAAGTCTAGTTTTTTCAATCCAAAAATAAACTAAAATCTCTTGGGACTGCTAACATCAGGTAAGTGATAACAGCTTTCAGTACAAGACTGATCTCCAACAGGATGCAACATTACAAGACAAATAATTTCAGCAAAACCTTTAATTTTACTTTTAACAATTCAGCTGTTCTTCAAAAGGCAGAGCCTGCATTCACACTCGGCCTGCAGTCAACTTACTCAATGCCAGGAACGCACAGGGCTCATGTGGCTCAGTAGAACTCACAAATACATTCTATCACTCAATACAGTCTATCCCCCAGCACTCCACACCACAATCACTATCTGAATGCACGCTGTACTTGACACCCAGTGTCACATGAACGCATACAAGAACGCACACCTACATTTTTAGTCCCTCTCTCTGGCTGCTCTCCAGATTACTAAAAATGTCAGAGAGGTAGCAGCTGCCATTGATGTGGCTGCGCAGACAGACACTGACTTTCTCCACAGACCGCCACCACTGCAAGACCACTTGACACCACTGCTGACAACTACAGAACTCTTACAAAAAGCACAAATGCTGAGTGTGCTCCCAAACAAGACTGCACGCAGCTATAGTTTAAGGCATCACGCTGCACTATGTATGTTCACTGACTAATTAAGAATGAAGAAAAGAATATGTATACTAAGAGCATGCACTATGCATAATCACATTATAAGCAAATAAAGCAGCAGGTAAAAAGGAAGCTGTAACAGTTCTATTTTGCTTGGCAGGAAATGCTGCTGATGTCAATATGATGGATTCATGTGATAATGAACTTCTATAGTCAAATCAAACAGGGTAAGCCTGTTGGCAGGGCTTGGATGAAATTCTCATACTGACAGAATGAGCGTACGTAAAGTTACTGCCGCAGGTGCGTGTCATAATCAGTAGAAAAATCTAAAATACTTTGTGGTGTTATTTTAAGCTGTGGTTCTGTGTAACTCACCATTGTGTAACAAAGAAAGAGGAACTGATTGTAGAGATAAAACGGGAGGCGTCTAAGAGCAGAGGAGAGATGAGTAGTGGCTGTTTGCCCAATCCCGGTGAAGGGCTGATGGGGAGGGGCTGACAGTTAGAACCTCCAGACAGTGCATTTACTGAACGTTAATGGGGCACTCAGCACTGATACTCCGTTCTGACCATATACAAAATTGATGTTAGATCAAGGACTTCTTCTAAAACACCCAGAAGGCTGCTGTGCTCTGCACTCCACAGTCCACCAGACACTTAAGTTCAAATGACCTTCTTATAATGCATTCAAATGGTTTGAAACACCACCCACTAACAAGGACACTAACATATCCATCCCTTGAAGTAGAAACAAAGGCTCCCTGACCTTCGGCATGTGGCCATTAGTCTAATAGTCTAAACGGTATTTGCAGCCTATTTACTCTGGCCTTTTTTAGCAATCAAACACTTGGCCATGGGCACATGTTTACAACACTCACAGCACACACACTGACCACCACTAGTGCAGGACAGATGCCATGGGAGTTCGTCCAAAACTCTGCCTTAACTAATGGGATCAGTCAGGCTCAATTCTGATAGATTCAAGTCATACATTAGGATTATTTAAGTAACATTGTGCAATAGTGCATTTTGCATAAAACAAACTTGATTTTACAGCTGTTACAGTTTTGCTCAAATAGCTCATCCAGCCTCTAACACTCAGAAATGTTTTGTTCACTTGAACCACAACCAGCCGATTTTTACTTCTATATCCAAATAGCATAACAAATTTCTTTCTCTTAATGCATGTCAAAATTCGAAATGGCAAAATGTGTTGACCCTATGACCTGCATAAACTTCTCTCCAGGTATGGTGCCATCAACTGTTGATATGGGGTATTATTGCCTCACTGAGCTAACAAACACACCAGTGTCAACATTACACTTATAACGCTAGTGATTACGTCATGGCAATATCACTCCACCACTGGGGGAACTCCAGCAATTCGGCCTTATCTAACTGTGCTTGATATGACACAACTGCTGCTGATAGCAAGCAAGAGAACTGAAGACAAAGGTGGGTAAAAGGAGAAAGCCTATAACCCACTTTCTAACAGGGCTATTCACTGATCCAAAAGGCCTATAAAAACAGGTTGAAAACAGTGGTTAAAAAAACAGTGGTTTAAAAAAAAAAGTCATAGTACAGTGTTTTTAAATCAACAAACAGATACTAATTAACTATAATGCATAATGTGGTGTTATTTGTTAGTCTAAGCTATTTAAAAATACTTTTTATCTTATTTAACTCATTTACCATGGAACTTTGCATCAACGCAAAATTTTTCTTCTTTAAATAAATTAATATTTTTGTCCTGTAAGTATGCATTAAATGATCAAAAGTGACAGTAAAGTCATTTATAATGTTACAAAAGGTTTCCATTTCAAACAAATGCTGTTCTTTTGAACTTTCAATTCCTCAAAGACTCCTGGACAAAAAGTACCAAGGTTTCCACCAAAATATTAAGCAGCACAACTGTCTTTAACATTGATATAAATGTTTCTAGAGCAGCAAATCATCATATTAGAATGATTTCTGAAAGATCAAGCTTTGCATCACCAGAATACATTACATTTTAAAATAAAAAAAATAATTGTTTTAAATTGTAATAATGTTCCACAACATTACGGTTTTTACTATATTTTGATCAAATAAATTCAGCCTTGGGGAGCATAAAAAATGTTTTTTTTTTTTAAAAAACATTTTAAAAATCTGACCAACCTCATTTTTTTTTTTTTTTTTTTAAATGGTAGGGTTTAATATAAGCACCCGAAAGACTGAAAACACCTATAACACCACAAAACAAAGCACTCTTCACAATACAAAGTGATTGCAGGAAAAGCAGTTCTTCTGGAGCCTTACAGAGACAGCACTGCAGCAGAGGCAAAACCCAACCAATATAACACAGCCAACTCAGCAAAGCAGTCCACCACAGTCGATACAAAGAGTGACGGAATGATGACAAGCCAAGAAGTCTGCTTACACCAAAAGCACTTTGCATACAGTTAATTTCCTTCGATGTTCCACTCTAGCTGCTCATTTATCAAAATGAAGAACGGTCAAGGACAAACACTTTGTAAGCTATCAACTCCTTATCTTGTCCCTGAATAGTACTCAAGCATGTTCCGCAGTTCATAGAAGTAGAAAAAAGGCATCTGACATAAATTAACAAAAAGGCCGGCTGTAATAAAGCTTGCAGCTGCAAAACTGCTGCGCACCGTATATGAGTCTGTGCAAAGCATTCTGAAAACAGACAAAGATAAAGTGGTAAACTAGCTCCACATTTCACCAGACAATGGTTAAAAGGCAAACTCATTTCTTTTCAATGCTTATCAACAATCTGTACAGAGCAGCGAGGAGAGGGAGAAAGAATATCATTACTCAATACACAACGCAGAGGGGTGGAACTGGAGTTGATGTGAGTCCAAAACAAATCTGTTGTTTTCTGGCCATGAGTCCTGGCAGCCCCACGGAGCAAAGAGGTTGTCTGAGGCCAGTTCTGTTTTGGGTTCAGGCATCTCGCTGGTCCACTTACGACACTGTGCTTTGTTCTCTTCTAATGTACAGTGGAAAAGAATGCTGCTCAAGAGAGAAAAAAAAAAAAAAAAAAACTCTGCTGGCCCATGTCCAATTACACTAATACACTTAAGCTGTGTGGCCTCCATTTTTCACATTCCACTGCCTTTCATGTGCAAATCAACAGCTGTTGACAAGCATTTGGTATCCACAATGATTTATTGACCCTTAATAACAACATCCGAGATGGAAAGCAAACGACTGTAGCTCCAGCCTCATCATCAGCGGGCTATGAAGGTGTCAGAGAGCTTTGTGAAGGGGGCGGGAGGTCCACAAATGCCGTTACCCGTCATGTTTATGCAAGACTTCTCAACACTTTCCTAGTGATATTTACAGTACAATGAAGGAAACCAGAGTCGCTGATTCACATGAAAACAATGGAACAGTCAGGCAGTGTAGAGATTTGTGAAGCGTTTCATGAACAATTGCGTTTCAGTACATCACTGCATGAGCTCCAGCTCTAAATATGGGCTCACAAACCACATACTGCTGAAGTTTGTGAAAGCTATTCCCATGCACTATTGGTCTTTAACCCTTAAATGTTATCTATATGCTGGAGGCATACACATTTCAGAGGCTGGGGGAAGGGACAAGGAGTGAGTGGTCCCAATTTCTGAGAAAAATGTGAGACACAAAATCACTCTTAAGCAGCATGGGCATATTTGTATTTGATTTTTCTTTTATGCCAAAAATCATTAGGATATCAAGTAAAGATCATGTTCCATTAACATTTTTTGGTAATTTTCTTACCATAAACATATCAAAACCTAATTTTTGATTAGTAGCATGCATTGCTAACTTCATTTGGTCAACTTTAACGGTGATTTTTTCACAATATTACTCTTTTTTGCACCCTCAGATTCCAGATTTTCAAATAGTTGTATCTCGGCCAAATATTGCCCTATCACAACAAACCATACATCAATGGAAAGCTTATTTATTCAGATTTCAATGTCAATAAAAACAAACATACATATATACACACATTTTTTTTATTTTTTATTTTAGTGTATATATGTTTTTCGGAAAGTTCTGTTAGCCTAACTGCAATATTTTACTTCACTAGCACAACAAAACAGCCAACTGACAAAACGATTTTGATTGAAGCTCCTTGAGTAACATCATTATGCAGCTCACAAGTAAAGAGTAAAGATTGCTTCATCTGGACACGTTCAATAATGAGATGTTGACCAATAAATTCTAAATAGCACGGACATAATCTGATTAACACTAAAGAAACACATCCAAAGCAGACTGAAACTATACGCATCATCCTCTGCTTGCACCCGGCAGGGTTACTACAGAACTAGCCAAGCATTCAATACAATATAACAACACATAAACGGAGCTAACTCAGCTAGCTCAACAGCCGACCCCCCTAAACCGCTCAACAGTAGACGGTGTGTTTTGTAAACCATTGTTTATAGTGTTAGACACTGATTGAATACATAACGTAACGTACCGGACGTAATTTAACTGCATTCCGTCTAACGTTAAATCACAAACACCGCTAGCTATGCTAACTAGCCGGCCAGTCTTCACGGAGTGGTTGATTTCCGCCTTGCTCGGAGACGCTCATTCAGTGTAGCAGAGGTTTAGTGAAGGAATAATGGCCGTTAGCCACAGACAAACCCCGTTACTCCGACAGCGTCTCGGAGAAGTCTCGGCACCCTTAAACCCGATAAACGGCTGACAGACTCATGGACAAAACGTCCTGTAGTAACTTACCTCTCCGCGGAAGGTGACGGTCTATCGCTACCGGACGTTTATGCAGTTTGTGAGGAGAAAGAAATGAAGAAATTTCCGCGAGTAATCCACATGTACGGTGTGCTACGGCCGTGTTTTTGTCCTCGTCGGTTTGAGCCGCAAATCCACTTGAGCGCCGCGCGCCTGTCGCGTGAGAAACTAGGCTGCTCTCGCGCTCCCTCGATAGGTTCGGCCTTCTCGCGCTCCTCGTCTGTTTTTCCTTTCTCCTCTGTTCTGTTTTAATCGCGTTTCCGCCCTCTTATCTCCAAACGGCTGTGATTCGAGAAGAGCAGTTCGTGCCCATTCTGTCTAGTCGTTTTTTTGCAGAGGTGGCTGTAAATACACGAAGCGACTGAACGAGAATCTCTGCGGTTCAGAGATGACTTGAGTCCGTGTGTGACTGACTGCTGCTGGCAAAGCAAGAGTCCGCTGGACGTCAAGTGCAGTTTCTCAGCTCTTAAAGGGCCAGTGCGCCTCTTTTGAAAATGGGTCCCACTGCTATGTAAATCACTACAAATCACGCCACTCGTCAGAAGATGTGAATATGATATGAAGGTATACTAAATGAGTACAAATATACTAAAGATACACAAAATAGGTGATTCCTGAAGGGCTGAAAAATCAAGCAGAGAAAATTAAAAGTGTTATTTAAAGAACAAAATGTGTGGAGGTTACAAGTAGCAACTGGCGATTGTGAGATTAAACAAGCAATGTTCATTATTTGCATGATAGCTAGATGGACGGATGGACAGACAGATAGATAGATAGATAGATGGATGAATGGATAGATGGAAGGATGGACGGACAGACAGACAGACAGATAGATAGATAGATAGTCCATTTTCCATGGACAAAAACTACAATGGAAGTCCATGAAGTCCAAACTGTTTTGGCATTACCAGATCCATGAATTTGTGACTTAACCTATTTAAACCACAAAAGTTGTCTACATAATGATCTAAAATAGGTTTAAAATAGTCAAAAAATGCTCAACGGCAGGCAGTGTGCTTTGCAAATCATTGTTTATAATGCTAGAAACTGATTGAATACATAACATAACGTGCCGGACGTAATTTAACAGCATTCCATCTAACATTAAATCACAAACACCGCTAGCTATGCTAACTAGCTGACGAGTTTTCCCAGAGTGGTTGATTTCCCCCTTCTCGGAGACACTCATTCAATAGAGGGTTTGCACTTACGACACAGTTTGGTCAGTTACCCAGATGCGCGTCGATATTGGAGACACTCAGATGTAAACAACAGCATTGCACGGTTAATGTACTAATGAATACATTGTTCTGCTAATTTATGCTATCTAAACCACAGAAAAAAAATGTGTGGAAGCTGCTAAATCATATAGAGAAGGACTTAGTAAGCAGGAAAGGGCACAAAATTTTAACAAACTTAAGTTGATAGCCTGTAAAAATACATACAACCAGTATTACTTAAAGGAGAAGTCCACTTCCAAAACAAAGATTCACATATAATGTGCTCACCCCCTTGTCATCCAAGATGTTCATGTCTTTCTTTCTTCAGTCGTAAAGAAATTATGTTTTTTGAGGAAAACATTTCAGCATTTTCCTCCATATAATGGACTGATATGGTGCCCCGATTTTGAACTTCCAAAATGCAGTTTAAATGCGGCTTTAAACGATCCCAAATGTGGTTTCCAAAGACTGAGTCAGTACTTCTGCAGCAATGTAGGATGATTTTAGAATGATTTTTGAAGTTGAGGGAGAAAATACGATTGTTTGTCGACATACCCTAACTGTCTGAAACCAGAATACACACATTTCAGGAAGAAAACGGCAAGACAAGCATTTGAGATTAAAAAATATTTTAATTGTATTTTAGTACCGACACAGTCTTTGGAAAGTGAACATGCAAAGAAGATCAAACACCCTTAACAAAAAAGATAAAACTGATATAGGACGATTTCAAAGTTGAGGAAGAACATGAGATGGGAGTTTTTTCAACATTTTTCAACCCTAATTGTCATGAACCGGAACAAAAACTGTCCAGGCAGAGTAAGACAAGATGAGCATTTGGCATTAAAAAGTATATAAATTGTATTATTTTTATGAAAATAACCGATCGTTTCGCTAGATAAGACCCTTCTTCCTCGGCTGGGATCGTTTACAACCGCATTTGGGATCTTTTGAAGCTGCATTTAAACTGCATTTTGGAAGTTCAAAATCGGGGCACCATATCAGAAAAATCATCAAAAAACATAATTTCTTTAAGACTGAAGAAAGAAAGACATGAACATCTTGGATGACAAGGGGGTGAGTACATTATATGTGAATCTTCGTTTTGGAAGAGGACTTCTCCTTTAAGATATTAGCCTAATATTTCACCTGACCAGAAATGATAAGAACGAAGACAAATGTTGTCAAGATTCTTGCCCTGGAAATCCTGGTTCAGTCTGAACACAAATGCCTTTTGTTCCTTAGTTTTTTGCACATTTCTCCTTGATTTGTTATAACTTTTGGTACTCCAAAAGTATAGTACTCCAAATGTTTTCCCGGTCCAACTGATTAGTACAGCCCAAAACATGACAATAATTGACCCTTTTCAGCCGCAATAATCAGCAAAATATGCTAGTTTCATTCGGTTCAGTGGCATTGTTTACATTCAGTGCTGCCAATATGGTCGACATATGACACGTCATGAAAACCCTCTCTATACTAAATAAGTGGTATGCACGGGCATGTTTATTTTTTTATTTTTTACATTTTGTTAGGAATCTAAAGAATGCAAAATAATATAAGAAGGTCAATATAAGAATATAAGAAGTATAGTTCACCCAAAAATAAAAAAAAAATTCTGTCAATATTTGCTCACCCTTATGTCGATACAGACAGAACTTCCTTTCTTCTGTGGAACAGTGTTGGTAACCAAACTGTTTCAGTTCCTCTTGATTTTCTTTGGTTATTGTTATTTGGTTTTTCCATGGACAAAAACTACAATGGAAGTCAATAGGAACCAAAACTGTTTGCCATTACCAGATCAATGAATTTGTGACTTATTTAAACCACAAAAGTTGTCTGCTAATGATCTAAAATAGTTTAAAAAGGCCAAACTAAATATCAAAGGTTCTGTCATCCAACTGAAATATCACTGTGTTTCCAGAAAACACATGCACACTTTGGCAAATGGCTCTTGCAGACACTAATGCGTTGTACCCCCTGAGCTGTGTCTCTCCAGGCCCTCCACATCTGGGCTATTTGAAGCCCGTGGAGACGCAAGCTGTGGATACAGTGTTTTAACATTGAAGAATAGTGTCAGAGAGATCACACTGTGGGCTCAGTAAATGACCTGTGGTTTCACTAATGATCTGAATCCTTTTCTCTGCAGCTCAGCCACCCACGGCCATCAGGCACCGACAGCCACGCATCCGTGAAGCTCCAGAATTAATCAACCTTTCACACACCATCTTCCCGAGGAGTCTTATATGTCAACAGAGTTTCATTTCCATACCTCAGTGTGAATGATGTTGACCCGCTAGGGGCATATTGTTTGTGTGGGCAGCTCCTTTATTCAAGCCCTTGTGTAATTGGTGGTTTTTACTGTAAGCTTCATTACATGTGTTCCAGTTTTTCTAAAGTCAAACAATATGGCGGTGATCTCACAGGATGATTCTCTGACACACAGCCACCTCATATCTTTGCCTTGTGGTGTTAATCTCATGTGCGTGAGTCTGCAGATTTGCATGTTGACATTTTCAATGGATGTGTGTCAGGGTAACCTTCAGACAGCCGGCGAAAAAAAAAAATCTCAGAATTGACATTCATAAGCGTGAGTCAGTCATTTTTCACATTGCCTCAAACGCTGGATGTTCCGGTGCTCTTTCGCCTTGATGGAGAGGCCAAACTAGAGAAATTAAAGAGACAGTTCAGTCAAAAATGAAAATTCTGTCATCATTTACTCACCCTCAACTTGTTCCAAGTCCATGAAAGTCAACATTTTTCAAAATATCTTCATTTGTGTTTAGCAGAACTCTACAGGTTTGAAACAACTTGAGCTTACTGTAAATGCTGACAGATTTGGGGCGGACTACCGCTTTAAAACAAAAATAGTGTTGTTTTTCTGTTTTGATCATAGATTTATGCCTTAGCCATCTGATCTGATTATCTGCCTGGAAAAGTGTCTTAAGTGTAACATTAAGACCAGGTTGGGTTTGACCTACATTTAGTTTCCAAGTTACTCCATGATGTCAGGGTTTGTTTTTCTTTAGCTCTGTTTTTCTTTCTGCTCCGCAGTCTTTTCATTCTCTTTACCCATCCAGTTTTCCGCCCATCTATACCGCCGCACCACCATCCCTCCCTTCCTCTGTCGTTCTCTCTCTCCTGGGTTACCCGCCACTGAAGAGGAAAGAGGGTTGTTTATTTTATCAAAGTTCCCCAGAGCCTGAAGTGTCACGGTGTTATCGCGCCCTCCATCTCTACAATGGCCAATTACTCAGCACTGCGATAAAGTTAAAGCAGTTACAGTTGCCCGTGTGTGTGTGCGTGTGTGCATCAACTAACAGACAAGCAAACCCAGTGGGGTATATCAAATATTGCAATCACATTCCACCGCCCATTATAACTTGAGCTTATTTTTATTGTTTCGCAATACATTACAATGTGGTTTCCGTATAATAAACCGCCCGTGAAAACAAGCTCAGAGATTTGGATGAGAATTGATGAACTGTGTAAGAGTAAAACATGATATTCCGCTAAAAAAAATAAATAAATAAAAGTAGGGCGGGAAATAAGTGAATGATGAAAAGTGGGCATTACAGAATGACGGCAAACTCAATTGATATTTGGCTTTTGGATAGCATTAGGGTTAATGATGTGATGCTTGTTTTTTATAAAACAGAAAAATATATTTTAGAGAGGATCCATGCAGACCCTCATGACTGTTGTCTCTAGGTCAGTAAGTCTCTTAAAATATCAACACAAATATATCAACATAACACATTCACAAATTAATGATATTTGCGAATAATAATAAATATTTTTTATCTTGAAAAGTCTACAGTTTGTCACAATAATGAACAAGATGTGTACCAGTCAAAAGTTTTTGAACAGTAAGATTTGTAATGTTTTTTTAAGAATTCTCTTCTGCTCACCAAGCTTGCATTTATTTGATCCAAAATGCAGCAAAAGCAGCAATATTGTAAAATATTTTTACTATTTAAAATAACTGCTTGTTTCTATGTTCATATATTTTAAAATGAAATGTATTCCTGTGATCAAAGCTAAATTTTCAGCACTCCAGTCTTCCTTTAGAAATCATTCGAATATGCTGATTTGCTGCTCAAAAAACATTATTATTATTATCATCATCAATATATCAGCATTTGTCTGAAATAAAATGCTTTTGTAACATTATACACTATACCATTCAAAGGCTTGGAGTCAGTACAATTTTTTTTTTTTTGGAAAATAAATTATAGAAATGAATACTTTTATTTAGCAAGGATGCTTTAAATTGATCAAACGTGATGATAAAGTCATTTATAGTGTTACAAAAGATTTCTATTTCAGATAAATGGTGTTCATCTGAACTTTCTATTCATCAAAGAAACCTGAAAAATTCTACTCAGCTGTTTTCAACATAATAATAATAATAATAAATGGTTTTTGAGCAGCAAATCAGAATATTAGAATGATTTCTGAAAGATTATGTGACGTAATGATACTAAAAATTCAGCTTTGAAATCACAGGAATAAATTACAGTTTAAAATATATTCAAATAGAAAAGTTATTTTAAATAGTAAAAATATTTTACTTTTTTTTGTTTGTTTGTTTTGTTGTACTTTGGATCAAATAAATGCAGGCTTGGTAGTGTACATGTATTCATGATGAAAGGGAAGCATAAATTTATTTGATAGTTACACCACATGACATTTTTACAATAAATTAGCAATCTAACAAATAAGCTACAAATATTTTCTCTCATATTGTAACGTATATCCAAATGTAACAGATTATCGGAAAATAAAAGGAATTAAACATTCATGGTAACATTAGCTCAACATAATTTAAATTTTTATTTCTTTTTCAAGCCAAATGTAACTAAAACATTTCTTGGAAATGTAATATTCTAAAAGTTTTTGCAAAACAATCTGAAATCTACATGAATACAAATATGACATTTGATACATGAATCTTAATCCGGATATTCACAGGTTTTTTAATTTTGCTTTATCATAGACAAAAATATGACTAAGATGTTTTAACTATAAACCGTTGCTTCCGGCAAAAATATGAGTCCTGTAACTGTAATATTGCTTTCTCTATAGTGAAAAAGTCATCTTGTCTGAATCAGGAGAGAAATATGCACAGATCAAGCATTGTTCATAATCGAAAACAGTTGAAAACAGTTATAAACAAATATGTTGGTGGATTTTGATGTGAGAAGACAACAGATGAAAAACTTGACTGGAGGAAGCATTATTATGGATTATAGACTTTCATTTTGGCTATAAGATGAGTGTAGACAGTGGATGACTTAAAGGAGAACTCCACTCCCAGAACAACAATTTACAAATAATTTACTCACCCCCTTGTCATCCAAGATGTTCATGTCTTTCTGTCTTCAGTCGAGAAGAAATTAAGGTTTTTGAGGATTTTTCTCCATATTATGGACTTCATTGGTGCCCCGAATTTGAACTTCCAAAATGCAGTTTAAATGCAGCTTCAAAGGGCTCTAAACAATCCCAGCCGAGGAAGAAGGGTCTTATCTAGTGAAACGATCGATCATTTTTTTTGAAAAATAAAAATTTGTATACTTTTTAAGCACAAAAGCTAGTGTAGCACAGGCTCTGGGATGCGCGTCCACAATGCTACGAATTAGTGATGGGTCATTCTTAAACGATTTGTTAATTTTGAACAAATCTTTAATGTGACTCGGGAAGAACGAGTCATCTCGGGGAGTGATTCATTCAGTCGCGCATGCGCAACATCCTATTAGGTTCTGTACTAGAATTAGTTCACTTGTTTTGAGTCTTCAGGTTTTTCGAGTCGTTCTTCATCTTATGGGTCTGTCACGTGATGAACAAATGACTCAAACCCGAAAACTTGTCAGATAAGAGGTGAGGTGAGCTAATCATAGACTAAAGACCCAGGTAAACAAGGAGTTAATTTTTTTTTTTGTTTCTTATAGCATTACAGTTTTGTCTTGTTTGTAGTGTGATCAACGTTTGTGCAAGCAGTAGATGTGTTAGGGAAGTAACACGTAACATTTTAATTATATTTTACTAAAATGAACGAAATGACTCGAAAAAAGATTCGTTCATTTTGCTGAACGAGACTCAAACGTCTGAGTCGGTAATATGATCCGAACTTCCCATCACTACTATGAATCACATCTAAGTTCATCGTCTGTGTACTCCAGCTCAAAAACAGTAGAGTATGGCGAAAAACTCCATTTTATTTTCTCCTACAACTTCAGAATCGTCCGACATCGTTGTACCTTTTTGTTTGTAAACAGGGTTTGACTTACTTGCACTTCCTTAGTCTTTGCATGTTCGCTTTGTAAAACACTGAGTCTGTAGTTCCGCCTAAGTTCCGTGTGACCTTTCGACCTGTTTCAATAGTACGTAGCGTCGTGAACACGCATCCCAGAGCCTGTGATACACAAGCTTTTGTGCTTAAAAAGTATACAAATTTTTATTTTCCGAAAAAAATGAACGATCGTTTCGCTAGATAAGACCTTTCTTGCTCAGCTGGGATCGTTTAGAGCCCTTTGAAGCTGCATTTAAACTACATTTTGGAAGTTCAAAATCGGGGCACCAATGAAGTCCATTATATGGAGAAAAATCCTGAAATGCTTTCCTCAAAAAACATAATTTCTTCACAACTGAAGACAGAAGGACATGAACATCTTGGATGACAAGGGGGTGAGTAAATTATTTGTGAATTGTTGTTCCGGAAGTGGAGTTCTCCTTTAATGGATTTGTTTTTTACAAACATGCCTCTTTTCTGTTTACAAGATGTTAACTGATGAGTTGTGTGGATTACTTGTGGATTGTCATGTTTTTATCAGCTGTTTGGACTCTCATTCTGATGGCAGAGGATCCATTGGTGAGCAAGTGATGTATGCTAAATTTCTTCAAATTTCGATGAAAAAACAAACTTGATATTGGATGACCTAAGTGTGAGTCAATTTTCAACAAACTTGGGTGAACTACTCCTTTTAAGAAATTAAATACAGTCCTTTTCATGTTGCCTTTAACACTTCTTTGGAGAATTAACATATGAATGGCATACTTTCAGTTGTCTCTGTATATTAAACTAAAAATAGACTTTAAACAAAATTTTGGTTGAAAGATTCAGTGGAAGCAAAGCAGTGGAAGTCCCTTCTCACCACAACCCCTTCCTCTTCTAGTCTGTCAGACTTTGGGGAAAAAAAAAAAAATCTTCTCAGCTGCACACACGCTTTCATATCTAAGCCGGCATCAAAGTCTTATCCCTGCTGGTTCTTCTGCAAGCAAAGCTTTAGCTACAAGCTATTGATTTCAAAGCCTCTAAATTGGTGGTTATCTAGCAGAGAGCCATTAGCCTAGCTCAAATTAATGATGAGCAACATCAACAGAGGCAGCGGGCAGAGAAAGGGGGGGTCGGAAATGATGGAAAGCGCTCAAAGTAGCTCTCCCTGTTGATACAGCTGAAGACATTACCATGGCACAAAAGTGACAAATGAATTCAGCTGACAAGAAAGAGAAAAAGAAAACGCCGCTTTTATTTATATACTCTCAGACGGATGGTTACTTCACACAGCCACATCTGTGATAACAATTCCACATGCTGGATTCCTCGGACAGATCATCTACATTCCAGACTTTCGCCACACAGGTTACTCAAAGAACACACACACACTTACGCTTTCTGTTACTTCTCATCTGCGGAAATGAAGCCACCCATCAAAATGGTGAAAAATGAACCCATTTTAGGCATTACATAATTAGTCTACAAGGAAAAAGTAATAGGAAAAGATTTGAGCGCAGATAATAAAAATGAGGAGACATATTTGGAACAGTGTGTGGGTTATATATAGCATCGTTATAATTATATCACAAATTCTCAATCAGCAGAAGAAGGACAGAGAGAGAGAGAGAGAGAGAGAGAGACAGAGGTGTGCACTCTTCAGGTCTAGACAAAATTTTACGTACCAAAGCTGGTATTCATTACCGCAACCAGAGAATAGGGGGAACATTCCGGAGAATTATCCCTCCCCAGCCGAGAGAGAAAGAGAGGGAGAATAAAAGAATAGAGAATATGAGGAGCAGGTGACATTTGCTCAAAAAAGGCAAGAGAATGAACAGAAAATATGTCTGTATGAAATACAACATCAATAAAAGTGAGGATGTAGGGTGGCCTTTAAATTAATATCATATCCTCCAGCACACCACACACACACACACACACACACACACAGAGAGAGAGAGAAGATCTCTGGCAGAATGGCTGTAGGGTGTGTTGAGTAATGGTGGAGATAAATCATCAGCTCTTCAATGTTTCTCTCTCTGTCTAGAGGAAGAGCTTCGCTTTAGGCTTTACAGAGTCAATACGGTTTACATACACAGACCTCACAATCTGTATTACTGAGAATGCCTTATAGACATACACTGCAAACATTTCAACCCACTAAAATGGAAGTGTAGTTCAACAACAGCCTTAAATTTAAAGTGAAGTTAAAGTTACAACCTGCAACTATATATCACATAAGAAATGTATTGTGTGTGATATTGTTTTCATGCAATGGTTCAATAAACAAGTTCATATGGAGGGGCTTACATTTTGGCCAAAATCTGTTTGGAATGCACAAACACAGACAAGTAGTACAGGCCCACACACACCAAGGAGAATATTTGTAAATATAAAGTATAATGACACAACTATATAACAATAATGGCACAGAGCAATGATATTGTTGGATTTACTTTTAAAACAATTTTGTCCAGTTGATGAATTGTCCAATTGTCCATTAACATAGTGATGTATAAAGCACAAATTACACAGAGGTCACTTTCAAACCAAGCAGACTTCTTTTGGTCAGCACCGCAAATTTGCATAAATGCAGAAATCTACAAGAAAGACTGGATTTTGTCTGTGAAGCGTTGCTTAACAGTGGTAAATGTGACTGGACATTTTATAATTAGGTCATTTTCAATACTCAACAGCTGTTTATAAGCATGTTTATTCATATAACACATTTATGCTTACCCTTTAAACCTGCTTTACCTAACTTTTTTTGGTTAAAAATGATCCAAAATCAATTACTGAGCAAATACATAACCAATCAGTATTCAAAATTATCTTTTTACTATGCGTTTTTGAAAGTCTCCGTTTTCGAAAAGGCTGGAGTAGTGTAAATTACAGGAGTAACCGTAGCAAAATATATGCGTTTTAAAACGAAAACGCAATAGTGTAAACGTGGCCTAAATTGCTTTTTGAGGTTAAAAAAACAATTTCTTTCGCTGACATTTGAATTGTATGACAGTTAGGCCCTGTTTACACTAGTGCGTTTTCATTTTAAAAATGGCTTTTTTAAAAATAAAAATGATCCTTGTCTACACTGGCATTTTCACTGCATTTCAGAAGCTATCTCCGTCCACACTACACAACTGAAAACGCATGTCACATGACCATTCACAATGAGCAAAATTATTATTGTTTACACGGTTGTCATACGCAGAGCAACTACTGTGTGTGTGCACTTGGATGGGTAAAATGCAGAGCACAAATTCCGAGTATGGGTCACCGTACTTGGCCACACGTCACGTCCTTTCCTTTCCTTCCTTCCTTTCCTCTTCTCTCTGTGGAGTGACGAACCTGTTTACTTTTTTTTTTACTTGTTTACATTTATAATGAGCAAGATGCTATTGTTTACACGGTTGTCAAGGATACGCAGAGCGAACGTGGGCAGCCACACCATCATTTTCAAAAGTCTCAATTTTGGTCCGTTTACACTGAAAGGTGACCCCAGAATTTTCAAACTAAAACGGGGTCTGCAGCATTTTTGAATGTCTCCATTTAGTAGTGTAAACGACAGGCGTGACCTTAGCAAAAGTTAGCGTTTTAAAACAAAAACGCACTAGTGTAAACATAGCCTAAATTGCTTTTTGAGGTTAAAAGAACAATTTCTTTCGATGGCATTTGAATTGTATGATAATTAGGCCCTGTTTACACTAGTGCATTTTCATTTTAAAAATGGCATTTTAAAATGAAAACGATCCTCATCTGCATTGACGTTTTCACTGCGTTTCAGAAATCTCCGTCCATTCTACACAACCGAAAACGCATGTCACATAACCATTCAGAATGAGCATGATGTTATTGCTCAACATTTGTCAAGAATACGCAGAGTGAATGTGGGCAGCCATGCCATCGTTTTCAAAAGTCTTAGGTTTGGTGCGTTTACACTGAAACACAACCATGGAGTTTTCAAACTAAAACAGCGTCTGCAGCGTTGTTGAAAGTCTCCGTTTTCAAGGGTCAAAAATGCTGGAGTATAGCGTAAATGACAGGCGTAACTGTAGCAAAAGTTATGAGTTTTAAAACGAAAACGCACTAGTGTAAACCTAGCCTAAACTGCTTTTTGAGGTTAAAAGAACAATTTCTTTGAATGACATTGGAATTGTATGACAGTTAGGCCCTGTTTACACTAGTGCATTTTCGTTTTAAAATACTGTTTTAAAATGAAAACGTTCCTTGTCTACACTGGCATTTTTTAAGTGTTTCAGAAACAATCTCCATCCACACTACACAACGAAAATCCATGTCACATGACCATTTACAATAAGCATGATGTTATTGTTTACACGGTTGTCAAGGATACGTAGAGCGAATGTGGACAGCCACACCATCATTTTCAAAAGTCTCTGTTTTGGTCCGTTTACACTGAAATGCATCCCCAGAGTTTTCAAACTAAAATGGAGTCTGCAGTATTTTTGAAAATCTCCATTTTTGAGAGTCAAAAATGCCAGAGTAGTGTAAACAACAGGCGTAACCACAGCAAAAGTTATGTGTTTTAAAATGAAAATGCACTAATGTAAACATAGCCTAAATTGCCTTTTAAGGTTAAAAGAATAATTTCTTTCGATAACATTTTGATTGTGTGAGAATTGGGCCCTGTTTACACTAGTGAGTTTTCATTTTAAAATGAAAACAATCCTCTTCTACATTGACGTTTTCACTGCATTTCAGAAATTATCTCCATCCACTCTACACAACCGAACACGCATGTCACATAACCATTCAGAATGAGCATGATGTTATTGCTCAACATTTGTCAAGAATACGCAGAGTGAATGTGGGCAGCCATGCCATCGTTTTCAAAAGTCTTAGGTTTGGTGCGTTTACACTGAAACACAACCATGGAGTTTTCAAACTAAAACAGCGTCTGCAGCGTTGTTGAAAGTCTCCGTTTTCAAGGGTCAAAAATGCTGGAGTATAGCGTAAATGACAGGCGTAACTGTAGCAAAAGTTATGAGTTTTAAAACGAAAACGCACTAGTGTAAACCTAGCCTAAACTGCTTTTTGAGGTTAAAAGAACAATTTCTTTGAATGACATTGGAATTGTATGACAGTTAGGCCCTGTTTACACTAGTGCATTTTCGTTTTAAAATACTGTTTTAAAATGAAAATGTTCCTTGTCTACACTGGCATTTTTTAAGTGTTTCAGAAACAATCTCCATCCACACTACACAACGAAAATCCATGTCACATGACCATTTACAATAAGCATGATGTTATTGTTTACACGGTTGTCAAGGATACGTAGAGCGAATGTGGACAGCCACACCATCATTTTCAAAAGTCTCTGTTTTGGTCCGTTTACACTGAAATGCATCCCCAGAGTTTTCAAACTAAAATGGAGTCTGCAGTATTTTTGAAAATCTCCATTTTTGAGAGTCAAAAATGCCAGAGTAGTGTAAACAACAGGCGTAACCACAGCAAAAGTTATGTGTTTTAAAATGAAAATGCACTAATGTAAACATAGCCTAAATTGCCTTTTAAGGTTAAAAGAATAATTTCTTTCGATAACATTTTGATTGTGTGAGAATTGGGCCCTGTTTACACTAGTGAGTTTTCATTTTAAAATGAAAACAATCCTCTTCTACACTGACGTTTTCACTGCATTTCAGAAATTATCTCCATCCACTCTACACAACCGAACACGCATGTCACATAACCATTCAGAATGAGCATGATGTTATTGCTCAACATTTGTCAAGAATACGCAGAGTGAATGTGGGCAGCCATGCCATCGTTTTCAAAAGTCTTAGGTTTGGTGCGTTTACACTGAAACACAACCATGGAGTTTTCAAACTAAAACAGCGTCTGCAGCGTTGTTGAAAGTCTCCGTTTTCAAGGGTCAAAAATGCTGGAGTATAGCGTAAATGACAGGCGTAACTGTAGCAAAAGTTATGAGTTTTAAAACGAAAACGCACTAGTGTAAACCTAGCCTAAACTGCTTTTTGAGGTTAAAAGAACAATTTCTTTGAATGACATTGGAATTGTATGACAGTTAGGCCCTGTTTACACTAGTGCATTTTCGTTTTAAAATACTGTTTTAAAATGAAAATGTTCCTTGTCTACACTGGCATTTTTTAAGTGTTTCAGAAACAATCTCCATCCACACTACACAACGAAAATCCATGTCACATGACCATTTACAATAAGCATGATGTTATTGTTTACACGGTTGTCAAGGATACGTAGAGCGAATGTGGACAGCCACACCATCATTTTCAAAAGTCTCTGTTTTGGTCCGTTTACACTGAAACGCATCCCCAGAGTTTTCAAACTAAAATGGAGTCTGCAGTATTTTTGAAAATCTCCATTTTTGAGAGTCAAAAATGCCAGAGTAGTGTAAACAACAGGCGTAACCACAGCAAAAGTTATGTGTTTTAAAATGAAAATGCACTAATGTAAACATAGCCTAAATTGCCTTTTAAGGTTAAAAGAATAATTTCTTTCGATAACATTTTGATTGTGTGAGAATTGGGCCCTGTTTACACTAGTGAGTTTTCATTTTAAAATGAAAACAATCCTCTTCTACATTGACGTTTTCACTGCATTTCAGAAATTATCTCCATCCACTCTACACAACCGAACACGCATGTCACATAACCATTCAGAATGAGCATGATGTCATTGTTTACGCAGTTGTCAAGAATACGCAGAGTGAATGTGGGCAGCCACGCCATCGTTTTCAAAAGTCTTCGTTTTGGTGCATTTACACTGAAACACAACCACGGAGTTTTCAAACTAAAACAGGGTCTGCAGCGTTGTTGAAAGTCTCCGTTTTCAAAGGTCAAAAATGCTGGAGTATATCGTAAACAACAGGCGTAACCATAGCAAAAGTTAAGAGTTTTAAAACAAGAATGCACTAGTGTAAACCTAGCCTAAATTACTTTTTGAAGTTAAAAGAACAATTTCTTTCAATGACATTCGAATTGTATGACAATTAGGCCCTGTTTACACTAGTGCATTTTCGTTTTAAAATACCATTTTAAAATGAAAACGTTCCTTGTCTACACTGGTGTTTTTTTAAGTGTTTCAGAAATGATCTCCAGCCACACTACACAACCGAAAATGCATGTCACATGACCATTCATAATGAGCATGATGTTATTGTTTACACGGCTGTCAAGAATACGTGGAGCGTATGTGGGCAGCCACACCATCGTTTTCAAAAGTCTCAGTTTTCGAGGGTCAAAAATGCCGGATTAGTGTAAACGACAGGCGTAACTGCAGCGAAAGTTTTTTAAAGGGGTCATCGGATGCAAACTTCACTTTTACATGTTGTTTGAACATTAATGTGTGTTGGCAGTGTATGTACAAATCTACCCCAGAATGATAAAAATCCATACAGTGGTTTTTAATTAATCTGTAAAAATAATATCCCCTTTTTCAAATCGAGCCATTCTCAGATGTGGCGTCACACCGACAGATGCCGCTCCCACGATAGTTGATTGAGCTAATGTAAGTTAGACAAGAATATCTCAGATGGAGCGATTGAGGTGTTGTGTTGCTGGATGTAATAATAAACATAGTGGTTGTCATTTACTCCCGACATCTGAGCCGCTGAAGATGCAGTGGATTACATTTGTTTGTGAAGGGAATGCGCCTCCCAATCTACATAAATGCATCTATGTTCGCGCAAATCATTTGTGATCCAGCTACACTAGCGTTTTCATTGCACTACACAACCGAAAATGCATGTCATGTGAAAATTCATAATAAGCATGATTTTGTTACTGTTTACATGGGCGTCAAGGATACACAGAGGGAATGTGGGTAGCCGTGCCACCGTTTTCAAAAGTCTCCGTTTCGGTCCGTTTACACTGAAACCCCGGAGTTTTCAAACTAAAACGGGGTCTGCAGCATTTTCGAGGGTCGAAAACGGTGGAGTAGCGTAGTGTAACTTCTTTTTTTCAGTTGGTCAGAAAAAAACTGACAGACATGTTACTTGTTCAGATGACATTTTCAGGTGAAACTTACTATTTTGGGCATACTTCCAAGACGTAGTATCTGTAATTCTGAAGTACAATGAATATTCACAATAGTGCATTGAGTGACAGCCCACATATACTCCTAAACATTAAAACATTATCTAAAACATTAAATTCACCCGCACTGGAAAGCCATACCAATCCACAACCCATGTAAAGAAGATAATTTTGCAAATAAATGCAATTGCAGGGTTCAAACAGAGATGGCGCCAAAGAGGCTAAACTTATGGTTTGCAGATTTAAGAACTTGGTGTAAACTACAGGACTAGAAAGGGCTAGAAAAGCCTGTTTATGATGAAAACATTTTACAGTGCCATGGTTTTCATACTATAAGACTACCCTTCAGCTAACCTTACCTTCACATAAACTGACTGACCAGTAGATTTGAAGCAAAACGTTGATAAACTTGTGTAAACCTTTGAGTATAAAATTACACATAACTGTACACAAATGTGTAACAGATTTAAAAAAAAATAAATGAATGAATACATAAATAAATAAAAACCCAGTGTCACTGGTGTCCAGGGCCTTTAGTGTAATCATTCTTTTTTCTCTCTTTTCTTCTTTGGTTCTTTAGCAGGCATACACAGATGGCCCTATTGACCGCTCACATACTTGAAATTCCAGCCTGTATTCCAGTGTCTGCCTTCCTTGGGCCTGCAGCCAGCGCTCTTTTCCCCACTCCTTTTTTTTCTGTCTCAAGTTGTTATGTTCAGCACTCTCAGAAAAGCGTCTTTTGGTACTAAGCACAGCCTGGTAGACTGCAATCACAGCACTCTCTGTACGGCCGTCTGTTACACACACACACAGACAGAAAGAGAAACCACCCACATTTTCCTTTCCTGTACATACAGCTGAAGCACTATAACAGAATTTGGCAAAGTCACCGGTCATGTCTTTCCATTACAAACCATATGTCAGCTGGAGTGTTTGCATGACTGTAGAAACAGGTTTATATATGTTTGCACTACAGACCCCGTGAGTACCCATCATGGCAACCATCCATTAAAGCAGTTGTTATTTTTGTCCTGAAGAACTGTAATCTGCATTCTGTTAGCATTAACCGAGAGATGAGGAAAACCAGTGAATGATTACTAGCGCTGGGTAAGTCATCTGACAACCTGATCTCATGATGAAAATGTACCCCTGAGGGAACTTTTTCGCAAGACACGAAATACGTAGCGCCATGTACGTTTCGTAACATATTCAATGTGATATGTCCACTCAGATGAACGTACATATAGTATGCTACAGTATACTACACCTACTATGCTATAGTATGCTACACCTAAACCTACACGAGAGTATGAACAAAAGCAAATATGACGTAAAACACAATCACAAGCATGCCGTTTTAGCTTGTTTTTCGCACTTTCAGCTCTTTCATCACAAATCATGTTTTTCACAGGATTCGTACCCTAGGATTCCGCATCCTAAATCCAATTCTGTGCCGGCTGAGCTACCGAGCAAGCTTGTTACACCTGGAAAGTGAAACATATGGAGCTGTAATCATAACTGTGTATGAAAATGATTACAAGTGCTCGCTGTTTTACCGCCGCTAGTGTTCATTTCGGTTGGAAACTACAGTGATATGTACTTATTGGTATGTATTTCGTTTCTTGTGAAAAAAGTTCACACAGATATGTTTTCATCATGAGATCAGGTAGCCATTTGAACAAACCAATAAGCCGAAGTACCACTGCCTGGACTTACATACACTTATTTTTTGCTAATTTTGGGACACTGAATTAAAAATGCCAGAGAGTAACACCAAAATGCAAACAGAGCTGGATTGTAACTGATTACATGTAATGAAATTAATGTACATGAAATCAGAATCAGACTACAGTTACTTTTTTTATTGATTACATGATTACATATTATTCACATAATAGCAAGCGGTAAACAAATAAAATATTTCATTTTTTTAGTGTTTTATTTTGATTGATGTTATTGTAAAATGCCTTATTTTAATTTTACATTTATATTATATTGATTGAATTAATTATTAGCTTTTTAAACCCCTTGCAGTTCCTTCATGAACCCCAGCTGGGAAACACTGATAATGCTACACAAAATTCTGGATTATTTTTTATATTTATATTATTTTATATTAGAAATGACGATGGAAATGCAGTATCAGAATAATAAAATAAAATATGCATAGGGTCATTCCACGAAATCGGTGCCTTTTGCATCCCTAAGAAATAATTAAATATAGATTTAATAAAACGACAAATAAAATATGCAATTTAAAAACATAACAATACTATGTATGCTTTCGTCAGTATCACATAAAAAAGTCAATTAAATATTATTTTAAATAATTTAAATAGAATATATGCTGGTAAGGGTAAGGTTTTTTGCCTGTCCACTATAATTTTTCTTTTTCAGCAGGACGTTTAATTTGCAAAATGAAGGCAACATTATACAAAAATCACATTTGAATATTGTCCCAAATATATTCTCATTGTTCAGCAATGTTTTTGGCATAAGTATGCATTTTTTTTTTCTATAAAATATAAATCATTTTATTGGTGTCCCCTGATTTCATGTCACCCCTGTTATCGTCATCAAAAAAAACCCTTGTAAAATAATGTATATTCAAGTGACATCACTTCTAGGAGGCTACATCATCTCTCAAACAGGATTCCAACACTTACAACAAAAAATGTTTCTCTCACTCCTCTATAATGTTCTATTTTTGATGATTTATGGGGCTTGATTGGGGGGGGGCATCTTGCAATGTCAATCCTGTTACCATTTTTAAAATTGTACAAATATGTGTACAATATGTACAAAAGTGTGAAATATGTGCTTTTGTGAACTTGACTATTAGCTAGCAGTTAGCAAATTTGTTTGAAATCATCAAACCTGTTACTGTCAACCTGTTACTTTTTAGAGTAACAGGTTTGACATGTGGGTAACAGGGATGACATTGATTAGGTTTGACCCTGTTTTTAAAGATTGTCTGTGTAAAATTCAAACATTTTAAAGGTCACCCTCAGTATATTATTGAGCTAATGTCTATATCATTCAGGGGCATATGAGTTCTAATTAAACTATAGTATATAGTAACACTTGTGTTGGTAATAGGGTTGACAAAAATACCAAAACGTGAGCACAATATAATTTCTTGTCATTTTAAGGTAAAAAAAATATATATTTATTGATTAAACTTTCTGATTAAATTTATTAAAATTATTTTATTTTTCAATTATTTTTATTTTTCAATTTTTTCAAGTGGGAAAGGCACAGATTTCGTGGAATGACCCATTTTTTTGAGGAAATTTGTCTTGGTCAAAAGTCAAAAGAAGATAAAGAAAAAGTTCACTAAAGACATTAGTGAACAAGACTGAATATTGCTAGCAAATGTCTGTCTGTGCACTTCATAAAAAGTGGCTGCAATTCCCATTTCCAAATTCTGAATGTTTCAGAAGTGACAATTTTGGGATGGAATGGCAATGCTTTGTATATAATTTATTGTATAAATTAAATTTGCAGTTTGGATGGAAACATAGATAATGATGTACATAAATGATACCTAAATTCATGCGGCTTGATGACGAGATGTGTGTTTTTAATTTTATAAGCAATCAAATTTGCCAAAATATAATCCATATCTAGGCATGAGAATGTCACAAAGACCTGGAAGTTGTTTAGCTTCGCTAAAGCAACCACCCATAACACTTCAGCAGCCACCTTGTAACACTCTAACAACCTAGAATATCCACAACAACCTAGCATCAAGCACCACAGACTTTTTCTTTTCATTTCTTACCCTCGTGCCACATGAGAGTACAGTTGTTTGATATTTCCACAGGCTATTTTTGAGTTCACAGTCAAGGAGAAAAGAGGTTTGAGTCATTTTGTCTTCCAAGCAGGAACTTGGCACAAAACACGAAGGAGAGAAGATAGACAGCCTTTAGATCGGAAAATCCCATATTCATCAAAGAGCGCCTATTAAAATGCTCTCCTGCACCCTATAACTCTGCAGGGATCAGGAGATATCAGGGAGTACAGAAGGGAAAAATAAGGACACGGCGTTAACATTTGGGAAACGGCTGATCTGCGGCATTTAAAAATGCAGCAGGCAGGGAAGTAAATCTTCCGAGATTATCAAGCTACGATCCACTGAACGTATCATAAATATTTATGCGGTTACAGACATATTATCTCGCTGCATCAAAACAAGAGGGCATCATTCACGGATCTCATACATAAACCCTGCACATTCTCCCCTTGCTGAATAACATAACTCGTCCCGTGCGATTTTTTCACACCGCTCTGTCAGTTTGCTCACCATGAATAAGGTGGAGATCCACAATGGGGAAAGATAAAGATGCAAGTTCAAGGATGGAGGAGAAAAGATAGGAGAGCTTGCCAGGATTCTGTGGGAGGATGAAAGAGAGAGCAGGAGAGAGAGGGCTGATGGGGTGGAAGGAGAGAGAGGGTCATCTGGGGGGCTGGAAAGCCATAAATAAGGCTAATGAAATGACCGTGCTTTAGATGGCTGAGGCCCAGGCCTTTAGCCTGATTTATTCTGATTGTGTCCCAGCACACAGCAGACCCATCTATCCAGCTCTCTCTCAGTCTCTCTTCCTATCACCCACCCCCACCCCAGACACTCACATCCTATTCCAGGGTACTAATATCATGTTGCTCGCAGATATCTAGCACCCACAACCATGAGAAGAGGCCATAAGAGCCAGGGGTGTAAATTACTTCAGTAATTGTGCTTCATTACTATAATTATGTTTTATTTTGGGCAATATGTACTTTACTTGAGCGCCATTGAAACTTAATGCTTGCACTTTTACTTAAATTACTTCTCTAAGGTAAAAATGACACTTTTTACAACTTACAAAAAACCTTTTCACATTTACAGCGTTGGAACATTCAAGTAAACGATAAAGGAGAATAAACAGTTATATAAGGCACATGTGAGACAATAGTAAATGTAAACCTACTTTGCATTGGATTTCCAAAAGACATTGCTGAAATTGTTGAAATCACAAAATAAATCATGATTAATTAAATTTTATGTATCATCACTCAGTTTTGATGTGAAAACTGAAGATATCTCGGTCAAAATATGGGACTTCAATAAAAAAGGTTGAGAATCATAAATTAATTCACTTCCAGAATAAACATTTCCTGCTAAATTACTCACCCCCATGTCGTCCGAGATGTTCATGTCTTTCTTTCTTCAAATGAAAAGAAATTAAGCTTTTGAGGAAAACATTCCAGGATTTTTCTCCATATAGTGGACTTTAATGGGAATCAAGGGGTTGAAGGTCCAAATTGCAGTTTTAGTGCAGCTTCAAAGGGCTCTACAGCCGAGGAATAAGGGTCTTATCTAGTGAAACGATCAGTCATTAATTTTTTTTAATACTTTTTAACCACAAATGCTCATCTCCTCTGCGATGCACATTACATAATCATGCTGAAAAGGTCATGTGTGGTTAGTTCTTCATCTGTGTACTTCTGTTCAAAAAGATAGGGTAGGGTGAAAAACTCTCATTTTCTCCTCCAACTTCAAAACTGTCCGATCATTGTTTTATCTTTTTTTGTAAAGGGCGTTTAACTTTTTTGCTTTTTGAGTCGGTACTTCCACCTATGTCACACGTGACCTTTTCAACATGACTACAGCTCCGTTCACATAGTCAGTTTTTGGGACAACCACATTTACTTACAGGTGTGAGTCTCGAAATGTCCCGTTCACGTAGCAGCTTACAGAAGCGTCTCTCTTTAAATAGGGAAACATCAAATTCTCCGAAACTGTTCACCAAGCTTACGATTAAATGTCATATTTGAAATCATCAATGAAATTTGACAACAACTGCCACATAAATATTGTTCCTTATGCTCCAGTAGCGTTAAAAAAAAGTTTATTTTTCATGTTAGATCAGCCAGTGCGCATGCGCAATATTGAGTGCACGTCTCAGAACGCTGTTTCTATAGTAGGGATGGGCGATACCTCTTATTTTATTTTCGATCCGATACCGATATTTTCAAGCCCAGTATCGTCGATATCAATACCGATACCGATACCTCTAAACTAAACTGATCTTTTAAATTATTAAAAGAATAAAACAAGTAATTATACTCACTTAACATTATATTTGAAAGTCTATAAATGAAATGTACCAAAATTGTATTTTAGCTCTTTACTGGGGCAGTAACCTCAAAGGTGCACCTTCTCTACCCCTAAAAGCCAGGAAGCACACTAATACCATACAAGTACACACACATTAAGGGTAGATAAGGTAGAAAGGTGTACAAATAGTACAAAAACAACCATAGTGTTACAGAAGTACTAAAATTACTTAAAATAAAAATTAATGAAATTCTTATTATCATTATTAATTATTATTACAATGGTTTTTGCTACAAATTTTAAGGCGAAATAATGTTCCTGTAGTGTTAACCATGGTAAAAGGAAGCAAGCTGAAAGAGAGAGAGAGAAAGTGTTAACCATGGTAAATTTGTTGTTACTGCATTTTTACTACAAATATGTGGAAAATGTGGTTACTGTAGTAAAACCATGGTTATTTTTTTGTAAAAGGCTGCCAGGCTGTTGTACCCCTAAAGGTGAAACTTTAGCACAAATAGTTAACTAATTAAATAAATACTTCATGTACACTATACTGTTCAAAAGTTTGAGGTCAGTACGATTTTGTAATGTGTCTTTAACCATGCTAACCAAGGCTGCACTTATTGTAACAAAAATACAGCAAAAACGGCAATATTGGGAAATATAACTATTATAATAACTATGTTCTATTTTAATATTTTGAAAATTGTAATTTAAAAAGCAGCTGTGGTAAAAGCTGAATTTTCAGCATCATTACTCCAGTCTTCAGTGTCACATGATCCTTCAGAAATCATTCTAAATATCATTTGTTCCTCAAGAAACATAATTTCTGATTATTATCGATGTTGAAAATAGTTGTGCTGCTTCTATTGCCCTATTTGAACAAGCACTGTAAGCGAAGCGTCAGCAGCGAACGCTATCTGTGATTGATTAGTTCTGTCTTTCAGCATTTGCGTGTGTTCCGATGAGCAGGAGTATTCTATCCTACACAATAATTCGCTAATAGTATATTGCTCCTCTTATAGGCTTATTTTATGCACCTAATTTCTTGCTAAATAAATTAAATTAATGGTTAAAAATGCACTTTAGAATCGATATTTTTATGTGAGGATCGATCCTTTCGATACAACGTCAGTATCGAAAGTATCGATACTTCAGGATCGATCCGCCCATCCCTATTCTATAGCAACCGGGACTTCTAACGGCAGCTGCAGGGACGCGCTAACTTTAAAAATTAAAGTCTTACCACTTTCTGACACGACAAGAGTCCAGTCGAGCCCAATAGGGTCTCATTAACCGACAGCAGTTTTTATATTTGGGTGAAGAGAGGACCAATTGTGTCGTTCGCAGAACACGAAACTGACGGGAGCAGCTCCGGTGAAGACTGGATGTAAAACTTTCAGATGACAGCTCATTTCTCGGTCACTGTAAGTTGACAAAACACATAAAAGCACACAACACACGGGAGACGCGCGTTTGTGCGGCAGAGCGGCTCTCTCGAACTGTATGACTTCATGGACAGTTGTCCGGTCATGTTCCGTTCACACAGCGCATCTGTTCCAAGAATGCGGTTGTGAGTCCTGAAAATTTACCGGTGTGCGTTCGGTTATCCACCTTATTTTTCAATGCGGAAGTAAGCTGTTTTCTGGTAATGTGTTAGACGTCCGGTTCATAATCCACTATAGGGAAATAAAGAGAAGAATATCGAAGTGCAGTAAACGGTAACACAGTTTGCACTACAAACCAGTGTGTTCATAATTAAGATAATACATTAAAATAATATGGTAAGACACACCAGTTTGCAATATCAAGCAGCAAAACAAGCTTTTTGTGCAGCTAAAAATAGCTGGAAGTGGATGAGACCAGAAGCCAGACACAAAAAAATTACAAATGGCTGCCACCCACTCTTATGGGAAAAATAAGGTGGATAGGATGTGGTTGTCATAGAATGCGGCTTTTAGAAAATGACCGATCGTTTCGTTGGATAAGACCCTTAATTATTCCTCGGTTGGGATTTTGTAGAGCCCTTTGAAGCTTCTTTGAAACTGCATTTTGGACCTTCAACCTGTGGGCCACCACTGAAATCCACTATATGAAGAAAAATTCTTAAATGTTTTCCTCAAAAACAATAATTTCTTTTCGACTGAATAAAGAAATTGAACATCTTGGATGACAATATATTATAACCATCACAAACTTTACAGAGTGTGATCAGTCAGTCATCAAGTCTATAAATTACTATATTGAAATATAAAACAATTATAATATCATCTGTGGGTGAATGTTTAACGATTTCAGGTTATCAGGTTTCACACACCTGGTGTGCAATTTAAATGCGGAAGCGTTTTTACTTTTATGTCAGTTAGTTTTTTTGGCTAGACACTTTGACTCTACATATTATTCCTGAGTTCCTGGTAAGAGCTTTCCCAGACCAGAACACTGAGGGTTAACAGCTTTCTGTGTCTCCTGTTCATGGTCTTTCATCTTCTCTGTCTAATGTGTACCAGTCTAAAATCTCAGTCGGACTGCAGAAACCCAGGAGGATTTCTCTAAAGTGACGGCACACACTAGATTGGTGTGTAATATTGGCACATTTGGAGCTCTTTGGAATGAATGTGTGTAGGTAGGTGTGTGTGTGTGTGTGAGCTCCAAACCTACACGTCGCAGCAGCGACATTATTCATCAAAGCCCAGAGCAGTACTCCTTTGGGCTTGTGTTTCATCCATTTGTTAGAATCTTTCTGCTTCTCTCTCGTTTTCTCATAAACACACACACATCCAGAGCAAAGACGGATTTCTTAACATCACATTGTGATATAGAGCTTCTGTTTCAGTTGTTACGTCTTTATCGGCTCTGCTTCTCTCCGCTGTATGTATGAGTGTGTTGTCAGGAGATATTAATAACAGGCCCACAGGCTGCTCGACAAAGACTCACATCAGTTATAATTACCACGCTTATGGAGGGATGTAATGGGAGAATCATTTCAAACTCACACCAGTTGTTCCTCTCCATACACTTTTATTAAACCATTACGAAGTTCTCTGCTTAATAGTGGGCTGACAATTCTTCATAAGATCTCTGATCAATAATTTATTTCATTTTAGGTTAATTGTGGGGATTTGGGATCACGTATGCTGTTAACACAAGTAAGTAACAGGAGGGGAAGTGATTCCAATGGAGTTAACCATGAGCACATGCTAGGCTAAATAGGTTGTGACCTATTTCTAAGTAATTTAGCCTTTTAACTGTCACTCGTCCCTTCATCGTGATGCCTACGTTTACTTCACCGTATTACAAATAAATCTTAATCTAATCATGACAAACTATATATCGTTGGAAAGGTCCTAAATAGATATTTACCACTCTTTTGTGTTACAAATGTAGGAAAAGTTATAGATTAATTTATGACAAGAGTGCAGCTCAAAAATCTACATCCTAACAGGAGTTCTGACCTTTGTCACCAAAGACTTTCTTTGTTGCCTTTTTCCCTATCACGCTTTAGAAATCATAAGAAACTATATATCAGCTGAAAACTAAAATCTTAAAATTCATCCTTTGAAAACCATCAGACATTGCATTACCATGGAAAATGTACATAAAAATCATATTACAAAATGTTTTCGTTCATGAATTATAAAAATGTAAGTTTATAGAAATGTTGTTTTAAACCCGTAAGACCTTTGTTCATCTTCAAAACACAAATTAAGATATTTTTGATGAAATCCGAGTGCTTCCTGACCCTGCATGAACAGCAATGCAACTGACATGTTCAAGGTCTAGAAAGGACATCATTATAATTCTCTTCTGAAAGAAATGTTCTTCCGCAAAGAAAACATTAGTGGAAAGATCCAAGAAAAAATACTTGATCATACATTAAAACCCCTCTGATATGTTTTCTTCAGTCACCTTTAAAGTGATTATCACATACGACCATATTTCGAGAACTTCTGCTAATTGCTTTCCTTGGCCTCTTAGTTAGGTACTTGACAAGCTCTTTACCTAAATTAGTCTTCAACATTTCCAATAATGGTCAGCGTTGCTTGAAGCCAGCTCCATTTGACTTTGCTCACGCTGTGGGTAATTATACGGCAGAGAATGAAGTGTATGAAGTGGCGTTCAGGTTATACAAAGAGCTGTGAGCTGGCAGAGGGATGAAAGAGGTAGAGGGCGAGAAGAGGAGAAAAATAGAACACCTCAAACTGCTTTCAAAGGATCTCTATCTGTAATAGAAGCGAACGGTGGGGACTCGTGCGTGGGAGGTCTGGAGAGAAGCGTGGGACGGAGAGAGAAAGAGAGCGGAAAAATGAAGAGATATCTTTTGGATGGTTTACTGTTCATTTTTATGCCTTTCTTCTTCTCCTTCTTCTTCTTCACAGAGCGTCATCCTTCTTTCTCTGAGGGTGGGCTGTTTTTCTCTCAATGTGAGTGTTGTATGAGTCAGTGCAGCGGGCCCACGCATTACCCCTGTGCAGGACAAAGGACAGGAAGAGAAAGGAGAGAAGGCTCAAGCTGTTTATACGATCTGCTGTTGCTAGACAGATATACCTCGAACAAACTCTGAACCAGTGCCAGTGACATTTAATCTCTCTACACCCTCATGTGCACCGTGACACCATGTCTGTGCCGCAAGCATGTGACATGACCACCCCTACTGATGCAGTACCATGGTACATGAGCTTATCAGATTGGTACCAGGGGTGTAGGAACATCTGAAAAGTGGAGGACTGATTATAAACCTTATCAGCTTAGATGGTTCATATAAAGGGATAGTTCACCCAAAAAATTAAATTCTGTCATTGTTTACTCACCCTCTTGTCATTCCAAACCTGCAAGACCTTCGTTCATCTTCGGAACACAAATCAAGATATTTTTGATGAAATCTGAGAGCTTTCTGACCCTGCATAGACAGCAATGCAACTGACACGTTCAAGGCCCAGAAAGGTAGTAAGGACATCGTTAAAATAGTCCATGTGACATCAGTGGTTCAACTGTAGTATTATGAAGCTACCAAAATACTTTTTGTGCGCAAAGAAAATAAAAATAATGACTTTGCTGTTACTGTCTATGCTAGTCAGAAAGCGCTTGGATTTCATCAGAAATCTCTGAAGATGAAAAAATGTTCTGAAGATGAATAAAGGTCTTACGGATTTAGAACAACATGAGGGTAACATGAGTAATTAATGACAAAATCTTAATTTTTTTCTTTAATAAAGACTTATTTTCATATGGCTCCTTGCACAATACATTGTTATGACCTCAAAACTTTTTATTTACAGTGCATTTTTGTAAACTAATACATTTTTATGTTTGTATCACGCTCCATATGTTTTGGTCTTTCTGACATAGTAAACTTGCTCGGTAGCCCACCTGTTACAGCACTGCATTTGCGATATGGCACTTTGGTATGAGTCCTGTGAAACACAAGTCATGATTAAAGAGACTTGTAAAAGCAAGCTAGAATGACATGGTTGCTTCAGCAAATGTTTTTTTTTTTTTCAATCTCACATTTGCTTTTGTTAACACTATCATTTAGGTTTATGGTAGAATATAGTGTAGGTGGTACATTATTTTCAAACATAATAAAGCATTACCTTTCAGTACCACTCAACAGACATTTCATTTCCAAACTGCTGCAATATGTACAAAAGCCAATTTAATAAATCACTGCCAGATTCATGTCCATGTTCTGTTTCAAAGAAAACTGAATGTGCCACTCGGTGGACACTTCATTGAAAACATGCAAGGAGAATACTACTACTTCTTTAAAGGGATAGTTCACCAAAAATGAAAATTCTGTCATTACTTACTCACCCGCACATTGTTCCAAACCTTTGTTCGTGTTTGGAATACAAATTAAGATATTTAATACATAGACAAGGGTCCTACCAAGGGTACCAGAAAGGTACCAAGAACATTGAAAAAATAGTCCATGTGACATCATTGGTTCAACCGTAATTTTATGCAGCTACGAGAATACTTTTTGTTGCACAAGAAGACTAAAATAACAACTTTATTCAACAATTCTTCTCATTCGCATCACCCTAGCACCATTTCGGAAAGTACTACAACGCATACCCGTGGTACTCCGCAAAATGGCGCTAGGGTGATGCAGAGGAGAAGAATTGTTGAGTATTTTACTAAGTATTAGTAAGTATTTTACTAAATAATTTAGTTTTTTTTTGCACACTTGGTACCTTTCTGGACCTTGAATGTGGTAGGACCCTTGCTATCTATGAAGGTTCAAAAAGCTCTTGGATTTCATCAAAAATATCTTAATTTGTGTTCTGAAGGCGAACTAAGGTTTTATGGGTTTGGAACGACATCAGGGTGAGTAATTAATGACAGAATTTTCTTTTGTTTGGGTGAACTATCCCTTTAAAGCCCAAAGTATACTTCGTTTTTGATGCAAACACTTCTGAAATCTGCATCTGAAATCGCATACTTCCCTACTATATAGCAGGTTAAAAAGAGTATGGAACAAAAGTCAGAATTCACACAGTGATTCATGTCTGAATTCACAGTACTCATAAAAGTATTCAAACTAATGCTGGTAGATCACGTGACAATGACAACACGGCATCCCATTCTCGCATAATTTGCACAATATGATGATATTTCCTCTAGAAGCATATGGATGAAACACTAGAAGTTATGTTCTCTCTCTTTCCCCTAATATTGCAAGGGGAATAAACTAGCAAACCTGTGTCAAGAGTGGATTAATTGACTGTCAAGTATTTTTGCTGCAAATTTTAACAAGACAATTTACCCAAAACTTATGTTTTGTTTATGAAAATATATTTCCATATATAGATACCATATGCTCAGTAGTTTTAAGCTTCCATGTTGAGTATAGGCCCAAAACACTAAAAATGTCAACTAAGTTACCTGTCAGCTGTGTTACCCAGTAAAGATAACATGGTGGACAGTAGCAAATATAGATGACATTTTATGCACATTCATGCACAGATCCCCGTTATTTATATAGCACTTTATACAATATTGTTTCAAAGCAGCTATGTTAGGTCATGTTTGGGTTTTTGGGGAAAAAGGAAAACTTTTTTCTTCACATTGTCAAATTCTAAATGTACCCCTAATTATAGAATGACCCATATACAGTGCTAATGGCAAAATTTACGTCACTTACACCGTGGCTACGTTCACACTGTCATTTTTGGGATTGACAACCGCATTTACTTACAGGTGTGAGTCTTGAAATGCCCCGTTCACACAGCAGCTTACAGCTGAGTCTCGAATATTGTCTGGATGAATGTGCAAAGGGAGTCAAGCCCGTATTCTTTACCAGTAACCATAGCAACAAAGTAATATCAAAGATGGCGACGTCCGTAAAACTGAAAGTCTTTCTTTTCATCATTTTCTGACAGGACAAGAGTCCAATCGAGCCACGAATTCATTCATAAAACCTTCACAGCACATTTCTCTGTCACTGTATGTTACCGAAACCTGCAACATACGGTAAAGGCGCATTTGTGTGGAAGAGCAGCTGTCTAGCATGGTATGGCGTGGCGGACAACTAGTTGTCCAGTCCTGTTCCGTTCACCCAGTGCGTCTTTTCCAAGAATGCGGTTGTGAGTCCTGAAATTTTACGGGTGTGACTTGGTTACTGAATGCGGTTGTTACACCCGTACATAACCGTACTGTGTGTGAACGTAACCATATTAAGGTCTCAAATACAGGACTAACAACCGTGTTCTGCTGCTGTGTGAACGTGGCCTGTATGTATACACTAGCAGATGTTTAAAATCCAAGCATTCTTTAGACTTTAGGGTGCATTTTGAGAGCACTGCCCTTGTAACAAGCTAAATGCCCAATTTTGCATAATTTTGGCTGAAAATTTAGCTAAAATGAGGTATCTTAGAAAGTATCATAATTTTTCAAGTCAGCCTTTGAATCGAGAGCATCAATTGTCTAGGTGGGCAGCTCAAGGTTTCGGAACAGAGCAATTATGGTAAAATGTCTTTCATTAGTGCTTATTTTACAGCCATTTTTCCTTCCGCTGAGTGTGTGAAGGCATCCACTCTAGTCTAGATATAGAGTCTCAAGGTTATCTGCTGTTAACTGTGTATTTTTCTTTCTGTCAGTGCTCTCTGCACACTGGTATCTGTGGTGATAGATGATACAGCCGATAGAGCGGCTGGTGTGTCTCAGCAAAAATCATCCCCTCCCCCTCAACAGGCTCGGCGTTAACGGCGGAATAAGCAGAGCTGCTCTGAAAAGTGCTGAAATACCAAGATAAAGTCGCCTTCACTGAGCCCCAAGTGCAAAGAAAAAAAATACAGAGAGAGAGAGAGAGAGAGAAACGGAGACCAAGAGAGGCTCAATTAGCTCGTAGACCTATGCGATAATGTGTGACAGTGTGAGTGATCCATAAATATGGATGAGCGTGAGTGTGCGTGTACATATGTGTGGGGGAGGCCGCGTGTATGCCGAGCCAAGTCTTCTCAGAGTGTGAAACCTAATGACTGCATGTGCTGTAATCTCTGACACATGATTAAAAAAAAAAATAAAAACTTTCAATGCCACCACAGTGAGGGAAGATCAGTAATGGAGAGTGTAGAACTGATAGGTCACTGTTAGAAGGCTGTAATGCGATCGCAGGCATTCCTGCGCTCACGGCAGAGCCAAGTATTGTACAGTCTCAGTCTGATAGAATACACTTTTGTCCTCTACAGATATACTGAGTCATCTTGATCTCACTAGAGACGAGGGAGAGAGAGAGAAGGAAATTGAGAAAGACATATTTGTCTTTGATGAATGTATATTGAATACTTCACCACCATAAATCTTGGCAGATTCCCTCATCCGCCCCAACTAAATACTTTGCCGCAGGGGATTTCATGCCATTGCGGTCAGTATGGAGGCCACACCTGTTTACCTTTTGCCTATATTCCATATGCACTACGTAAACCCGTGTACTTATGCCCACCAAAACAGCATTTATTGATCCAAAAATACAAAAAAATCAGCAATATTGTGAAATTTAACATTAAAAATCACGTCATTCCAAACCCGAAAGACCGTTGTTCAACTTCAGAGCACAAATTAAGATATTTGGATGAAATCTGAGAGCTTTTTGACCCTGCATAGACAGCAACGCAGCTACCACCTTCAAGGCCCAAACTAGTAAGGACATCGATAAAATTGTCTATGTGACATCAGTAGTTAGGGGCCAAGCACCAAAGGTGCGTATTCGTTCGTATTATTCTTCCGTTTTGGCAGCCCATAGAACTGTTTGCAGGAAAGTTGTGAAATTTGGCATACAGATAGAGGACAGGCTCAACATTAACCATAGCAAGTTTGGAGTCTCTAACTTAAACTTTCTAGTACCACCACTTGTCCAAAATGTCAATAATTTTATGCTAATAACTCTTGAACCATAAATTCTTTGATTCCTTGGCTCATGCCGAGTCGAATGGACACCAAAATGTAAAAATTGTTTATTTTTTTCGCTATTTTTAATAGTTCATAAAACCTTTTTTTTTTTAACTTGTCCTAGACAGTTTGTCTGATTTTCACCAAAATTGCCTCAGATCATCTTCAGACCATGCTGGCAAAAAGTTATGCAATTCAAGTTGATTAGTCGAACTGTTCTCGAATAACATGCAAGCAAATTCTACGAAAAGCGTGCAAAAATGGATGTGAGGCTATATCTCGGCAACGGTTTGACGTATTGAGACCAAGCTTGGTGTGTGTTATAACAAGCATAACCTGAGGCTACCTGCAGTGTTTTGGTGCAGTGCCACCTAGTGGTCAGGAGATATGAAAAAAGTTTATTTTTGCTTATATCTTCTGCATGGTTTGACCAAAAATCACAAAACTGGTCTCAGATTCAGTGCATCATGCTGAGTTGAACCATATCCAGTATTCCCATGTCAGCTATTTTTTGAATTTTGTCCAAAAAACGCTATATTTTACAAAGCAAAGGCATATCGTTACGAAACTCAGCATGTGTCTTTGGCACCATGCCCTGACAGTACTCAAAATGTTTGGGGGCAAACTTATAAAGAAATTTAAAAAAATTATTTTTTAAAAAAGATTACTTGGGTCATTCTGAGAACATTGATACCCATTATGCCAAAATTGGCCAAACTTCCTGTCCGCCATTTTGATTAATGTTGATAACCTACTTTTTCGAACTACTCCTAGACCATTGGTCAGATTTTCACCAAATTTTACACAGATCATCTTCAGACCATGCTGACAAAAAGTTATGGATTTCGTATCAAAATACAAAACGGTTTTCGTTTAACGCATCAACAAATTTGCTGGAAAGATGCCAAACTGCATCTGAGGCTGTATCTCCGCAAAGCTTTGACATATTTGCACCAAACTTTGTACGTGCCATTGTCACCTCACACTGACCATGCCACATCAATTTGGTAACAGCGCCACCTACTGGTCAAGAGTAATAAACCATTCATTAACCATTAATTATAAAAACTCCAAAAATGCTAATAACTTTTGACTACATTCGCTTGTTGTAATGAAACTGGTCTCAAAATATTTCTTGGGTCATGCCGACAACATAGATACAAATTATGCCATAGTTGGCCAAACTTCCTGTCCGCCATTTTGATTTATGATGAAAGACAACAAAAACAACAACTTTAATAAACAATTTCTTCTCTTCCGTGTCAGTCTTTGACGCAACTGAGTTACGCAACACGTTCTGCACAGGCAAGCATAATCTAGTTTGGGAATATGCTTGTGCAGACGGTAAGTGTGTCTGTTTATCCCCGTCTTTCTGTGTGGTGCTGGATAACTGCAGTGAGCTCTGAGAGACATTTATAAGACTGTGAAGTTCTTCAGTAAAGGTTTCCAGCCCTGAGAGACATCAGCGCATGAATAAAGGACAGAGAAATACGAAGCGACTCTTCTCATTCCCGTCCTCGTCTGCTCTTCCCGCATAATGTGCACCAAATGTACGCACACACACACTTTGTGTTTCTCTCTTTCATTCATTCTATCTCTCTCCCTTTAATGATTGCTGGCCAGTCTAGTGTGCATAAGATGGCTATTCTCCTGTGTTTCCTCAGAGGGGTTAGAGGCCAGCGGCAAAACACACAGACACACACACGCAGAGACACACACCATCACACACACAGGGGGGTAGAGGTCAGCGGTGATTAACACAGTGAAAGGGACCTTTCCCCTAGAAAAAGCTCTCTCAGTATCAATCATAGTCAGACCCTATTCAACCCTAATAATGGCAGAGTAGATTAATGAGTGTCTTTCAGACAGCACACACATCCTCATGCACACAATCAGAGGAGACCGGGTTTAGGTTTGACGTATGACCATGTGTTTTTTTGCTTAAGTCTGAAGAATTGTGTAGAGCTGACCAACATATGCAGCACAGTTGTAGGGATAGTTCATCCAAAAATGGAAATTCTGTCATTTATTCACCCTCATGTTATTCCAAATTAGTTCCTGTGTGATTTTCCTCCTTCAGTGAAATAGAAAAGATGAATTTTTAAAGAATATCCTGACTAATCTTATACATATAATTAAAGAGAATGAGGACTGGGGCTGTGAGGCTCCAAAATGACACCATTAAAGTATCATAAAAGTGGTTTGTAAATGAATTGTGGACTACTTTCCAAGTCTTCCAAATATGGGATATGGAAGCTTTGTGAGAGAAACAAACTGAAATTGAATTCAATCTTCCACTTCAGTGGACTGTTAACCACTGTAACTGGATCACTGAGTCAGTGAAAACCGGATATCTGTGGAGTGATGAGCCTGTTTACTTTAGCTGCGTTTAACCGCTAAAATTGCTAACTAGCACGTTATTAGGAAAGGCGATCGCAAAGATTCATTAAAAAAACCCTTATATTCACTTTTGCTGTAAGTGAAGCTGGAGCACGAATGATTCTTGTGAACATAGACGGATATATGTAGATCGGGAGGCGCATTGCCTCACAAACAAATGTAATCCACTGCATCTTCAGTGGCTCAGATGTCAGGAGTAAATGACAACCACTATGTTCATTATTACATCCAGCAACACAACACCTCAGTCGCTCAATCGGAGATATTCTTGTCTAATTTACATCCCTGCTCCGGCATCAAAACAATTGAGGTCGGACTGTTACAGCTGATTTAAGGCGGGTCTGAAGGTAAGACACTCATGTCATTCAACTATCGTGAGAGCGGCCTCTGTCGGTGTGACGATATTATTTTTACAGATTAATTAAAAACCACTGCATGGATTTTTATCATTATAGGGTAGATGTGTACATACACTGCCAACACACATTAATGTTCAAACAACATGTAGAAGTGAACTTTGCATCCGATGACCCCTTTAAAACTAGTTTAAACAAATAATTTAAAGGGAACCCCGGGTATGAAGACTTGTATGGCTTAATATAACGTAAATTATGTATCTTACTGAAATATGTAGTAGAAAACCCATGAAAGACTTGCATTATTTTAAAAATCCACATCGTTTATACATATTTTGAACTATGGGGGGCGCCATTATTTTGATGATGTGAAATGGCTGCACTCTGTGAGCTACTGGCGCTACCTGTTGACATTTTCCCTCAACCTGGTCTCATGACAAAAATGTACCTGTGGGAACTTTTTTACGAGACGCAAAATACATACCAATAAGTATATATCACTGCAGTTTCCAACAGAAATGTCCACTGAGTAGCGCTAGTGTTTGTTTTTTTTTTCTCCGGAACGGATGAACGTACATATGGAACATTTTATGGTAAAGGCTAGATCTTTTTGCTAGATGTAAATGTTTTTGCATTATTGTAATGGGTAGGTTTAGAGTTCGGGTAGGTGTACACGTTAATAAAACACAATCTAATAGGTAGAAAATTTCTAAATAATGTAACATCTGCACCTAAACCTACCCAATAGTGATTGTGATGGCAGTTCCAAACAAAAATGAACACTAGAGGCAGTAAAAGCAGTGTGCACTTTTAATCATTTTTGATGTACACAGTTATAATTACAGCTCCATATGTCTACATACAAGCTAAACCATCATTCTTGCGATTGTGTGTTTACATCGCAATCGCAAGAATGCCGGTTTAGCTTGTTTTTTGATCTCTCATCTTTCAGCTCTTTCATCACGATTTATGTTTTTCACGGGAAAAACCGTGCCGCCTGAACTACTGAGCAAGCTTGTTACATCCGGTGTTGTGTCCATTTGTGTTACCCTGTCGTATATACCTACCCCAACCCTAAACCTCCCCTTACTGTATTAAAAATACAGTGTTGGTAGCATAATCTGATAGACATATGGAGCTGTAATCATAACTGTGTACATCAAAAATTATTAAAAATGCTCGCTGTTTAACTGCCTCTAGTGTTCATTTCTGTTGGAAACTGCCGTGATATTGTCGCCTTGGAATTATAAGGTTTTATCTGACGTTTTTTTCAAAATTGAGCTATTCACATATTCTTATTCTGTGACAATTTATTTACATTATGTGATATTTCTTTTGTACGCTGTATATTTTGGACATTTATTTTAGAAAACAAAGGGTTCATTTATTTGCCGCTCTGATTGCACTCGCAACGCACGAATACACTGCAGGCTCACTCCTGCTTGAATTCCAGGGAAAATCAGCAACACTATTATCTCTTACATGTGTTTACATTTTAATCGTCTAAAACGTATGCGCAGGTTACTTTACTTCCTGAACAAGTGCACATTCATCTCTGTGTTGCTTTCATATTCATGTGAATCGTGCCACCTCCTTCAGGTAGTCTCAGCTTCGGTACCCCTTTACCCCTTACAGCTTTCACACGAACTCCGATGTCAAACGAACCAGGGTGCGCACCAAACATGCTAGTGTGAAAGTGCCCTTTAAATGCCCCGGATATGAAGTGAAATCCGCACTGAGAAACTCCTTTCAGTGTCTGCGGCATCATGACAAGTGTTTCGACATGTTTACATCCTGCCAGGATGGCATCTAGCGTTTCTTGTCTCTGCTGTTTGTAAGCTCTTTCCAGTAGCTGTGGTCTACTAAGAGCCTCAAAGGCATCAAGGCTAAAGTGGAAATAACAAAGACGCGGGTCTTTAGGAAGGTTTATTCATCCACAGGCATCTTTCCATTATTTTCACATCTTCTTATCACTAGGAGTGAAGACATTGCCTCTCTTGCTGCCCTTCGACTGAAAATTAAAACCAAAAGCCACACTATGTGGCATCGTATCATTATATATTTAGAGTTGTGTTGCGGTAAAAATACCAACAGGTAGTGCGCCAGAGTGCAACCATTTCACATCATTCAAAATAATGGTGCCCCCATAAAACAAAATATGTATAATCAATGTGGATTTTTTAAATAACATAAATCCCAGTTTTTTTTTACTGCATATTTCAGTAAGAGTCATAATTTACATTATATTAAGCCATACAAGTCTTAACAACCCAGGGTTCTGATTTGCTTTCATTAAATTGCAAATAGTTTCCAAAATATTGCAAAACAAATGTGTTTGGAATGACACAAGGGTAAGTAAAGTAACTACACCCAAATCAAAATTTGCTTATATACATGATAATATTTGCCCACCATATGAATCACATGCAACTTAAATCACACTCTTAACATTGTGTTATGCTGTAGTAGATTGTTAAAATGAAGACTGTTGAAGATCAATGCGTACAATCATGATTGAAGACCTCAGCTATCCACTCTCCTCCCCCATCTCTACTCACTCTCTATAAGAGTCATCAGATGCTGTCAGGAGCGGCCATTAGTCAAGCTGTTTATCACCCATATGTCTGCTTGCACACTCTCTCTCTCTCTCTCAGACACACACACACACACACACATCTACGAAACTCACACAAGCTCACACAGATTGCTGTGTCCCCCACCCTATGTGTTCATACACACACACACACACACAGTTTAAAATGGGCTTTCCAGAACAGTAAAACATAGCGATGAGGATGACAGGAGATTGGATCAAAGCATCCGGATCAGATGAATGAAAGGGACAGATGAATGCCAGCAATCTCTAGTGGGCATGTACCTTCCTCAAAAACACCTTATTCAAAAATATGAATCAGTACAACATGATTCCTGAAGCATCATGTAATGGCTAGAAAATGTCCAAAAATATTTGACCCTAAGGTTTGAATGATAGTGAACATGCAAAAATAGGGAAAATGAACACACACAATTTTCATGAGAGCTCTGCGTCACACTCCTGCAACAAACAGAATAAGTCCAACCAGGAAACCTTAAAAGCCTCATGACTGTATATTTAATGATTTTTAGCTCTCTGTATGTCATAATAGGTCAAAACAAACAAATGTATTGTGAGCAAATGCACTGTTGTTGTGATTGCTGTGAGCAGTCGATAGGTAAAAGCTTTGTCTAACGTCAGAACAGAGATCCTTTTAGACTAACAGCAGAAGAGAATGAATATCTGCTCAATAACAAAATCCCCCAAAAGCCTCTTACTTTGCAGATGTTTTACTTCATAATGAGATACACTGACATATCCATCAAAATGAAAAGCCTTGATGTCCCTAGCAACATATTGTTTCCTTGACAACTGTTATCCTATAGTAACCCCTGTAGGTCTTTCAACCAGTCACAAATTACAGATGTAAAAACTCAATAACCTACAATCGAACAGCAGGGAACATTCGACAACTGTGAGATGTTTCAGCTCAAGAATGTTTGTGCTGATGGAAGATTAGATCAAGTTCATTTGGGTTCAATGGCCTCTGTCTCTTTACATAACCCTGTTTAAAGGCCAGGGGCCTGCTTGAGCGTTGAGGGGACTGGCCCTGAAATATCTCTGCTCAGAGATAGTAAACACTGACCTGTCTGGGGATTTGTGGGGTTATTGGCTTCATATTTGTGAGTGCGTATGAATGTGTACATTGAGTGTTTGTGGGACTGATAGCTCTACAGGGGCTCCATGGTTAATTAGTTACTGGTTTATTTTTTAGATTAATCTTGCTGCAAAACACACAAACACAGACCAAACTAGAAAAACAAGATAAAGCCACAATTCCCTCTTGTTTGTTAAAGACAACGTGAAATGGCATTTGCAACGCATTTAAGTTTTGGAACTGAGAACCAGAACCTACAATACTTTTTTTAACAGCACCGTAACATCGCTGCTGAATTTACAGTGCAAAACATACCAGTGCAGTTTGTTTTCAGAACTAATGGCTCTTAAAGGGATAGTTAATCCAAAATGAAAATTCTGTCATTAATTACTCATGTACTTAGTAATTAGTCATGTAACCCAAACCCGTAAGACTATAATTCATCTTTAGAACACAAATTACGATATTTTTGATAAAATCCAAGAGCTTTCTGACCCTGCATAGACAGCAACACAGCTGAATAATCCGATTCCTGGACGAATTACTCTGATTCACTAAAGAACCAACTCATAAAACACATACAACAAGACTAGTGTAGACCGATTCTTGGACAAATGACTCTTATGAATTGGTTCTTTAGTGAATCAGTCACATACAGTGCGACCAGCGTAGTCTGATGCCTGAACAAATGACTCTTGAGTTAGTTCTTTATTGAATCAAACACATACAACACTATCAGTGTAGTCCGATTCCTGGACAAATGACTCTTGTGAGTTGGTTCTTTAGTGAATCAGTCATATACAGTGCGACCAGTTCTAGTCTGTTTACTGGACAAATGACTCTTGTGAATTGGTTCTTTCGTGAATCAATCACATACAGTGCGACCAGTTCTAGTCTGATTCCTGGACAAATTAATCTGTTGAGTCAGCTATTTAGTGAATCAGTCACATACAGTTCAACCAGTTCTAGCCCGATTCCTGGACAAATGACTCTTATGAGTTGGTTCTTTAGTGAATCAGTCATATACAGTGCGACCAGTTCTAGTCTGTTTACTGGACAAATGACTCTTGTGAATTGGTTCTTTCGTGAATCAATCACATACAGTGCGACCAGTTCTAGTCTGATTCCTGGACAAATTAATCTGTTGAGTCAGCTATTTAGTGAATCAGTCACATACAGTTCAACCAGTTCTAGCCCGATTCCTGGACAAATGACTCTTTTGAGTTGGTTCTTTAGTGAATCAGTCACATACATTTCGACCCGTTCAAGTCCAATTCCTGGACAAATGACTCTTATGAGTTAAATCTTTCATGAATCAATCACATACAGTGCGACCTGTTCTAGCCTAATTCCTGATGAATCTGTTGAGTCAGTTCTTTAGTGAATCAGTCACATACAGTGCGACCAGTTCAAGTCCGATTCCTGGACAAATGACTCTTATGAGCTGAATCTTTCGTGAATCAATCACATACAGTGCGGCCTGTTCTAGCCCGATTCCTGATGAATCTGTTGAGTCAGTTCTTTAGTGAATCAGTCACATACAGTTCGACCAGTTCTAGTCCGATTCCTGGACAAATGACTCTTATGAGTTGATTCTTTAGTGAATCAGTCATATACAGTGCGACCAGTTCTAGTCTGATTCCTGGACAAATTAATCTGTTGAGTCAGCTATTTAGTGAATCAGTCACATACAGTTCAACCAGTTCTAGCCCGATTCCTGGACAAATGACTCTTTTGAGTTAGTTCTTTAGTGAATCAGTCACATACATTTCGACCCGTTCAAGTCCAATTCCTGGACAAATGACTCTTATGAGCTGAATCTTTCGTGAATCAATCACATACAGTGCGGCCTGTTCTAGCCCGATTCCTGATGAATCTGTTGAGTCAGTTCTTTAGTGAATCAGTCACATACAGTTCGACCAGTTCTAGTCCGATTCCTGGACAAATGACTCTTATGAGCAGAATCTTTCGTGAATCAATCTCATACAGTGCGACCTGTTCTAGCCCGATTCCTGATGAATCTGTTGAGTCAGTTCTTTAGTGAATCAGTCACATACAGTTCGACCAGTTCTAGTCCGATTCCTGGACAAATGACTCTTATGAGTTGGTTCTTTACTGAATCAAATACATACAACGCAACCAGTGTAGTCCAATATAATAATGTAGAAAATACCTTTTATAAGTCTGTTATTTTTAGAGAATCAAATAAATACAGCACAATCAGTGTAGTCTTATTCCCGAGCAGTGACTCATTGACTCAGCTATTTCTTTTTAATGAATCTTTCAGCTAAATGTGACTCTTTATTATTTAAAATATCTCAGAATTGCCACTGCCAAACACTTTTATTAGTTTATGATAACATATGATGAAAAGAACACAATAACACCAGGAATGTGCATTTAAAAAAAGCAAATAAGGTGAATTTTTATGTAATATCCTCAGAGATTCTGAGCTTACAGCACTAGCAGAACCAATTCAGACCTACAGCAGAATTAATTTGCTCTACTGTACACGACCATAAAGAGAGAAAATTAATTTCAGTACATAGCGGGAAATGAATTCAGCACGCACTCACACACAAAGATTAGGATGTGCTGTTAATGAATTCCTCTGCTCATATAGAGGGAGCAGTAATCAAGGTTTCTCTGTGGATGGACATGTGAGTCTCATGTAGCTCCAGGCTGTTCTCAAATTAATGCGAACATCTGACAAGGCTGTGTGTGTTTTGTGATAAGAGAACAGAGCTTTCTTTCTCCACAAACATAAGCACATGTATGTAGACACATTCAACTAGTAAAAAATACAATTCTGTGAGCAGAGAAGAAGGAAAGAAAAGAATAAGGCAGGGCTACCTATATATTTCTCAAGTTTGTAATGGAGGACTAGGCAGACTCATGACATTTCCCATATATTACTGATATAAAGCTGATGTGACCTTTTCCCCGATTACACAATGTGTTGAGACACACAGCTTTGAGGAATGTTATTGCAAAAGATCTGTGAATTACAACCACGATTTTTACATTAACATCTTTGTGTCTGTGTTCAAATGAATGCAAGTGTGCTTGCCCATTCAGTTATTAGGCATAAGCTATTAGAAATTAATTATACGGCTGTGTTCCCACCTCACAACAGTAATACACACAGTAATAGGGTCAGGGTGGCCAGGTTTTCACAACCAAACCCACCCAATTGCTACTTAAAACTTATTATTAGGGGCGCATCAACCTGCGGACATGAGAAACAACCCGTGGCAGCAGTGTTAAAGTAGAGGACCTGGCAACACTGAATAGGGTTTTGTATGAGTGTCAGTATTTTTGAACAAATCAGTTGAGTGAATGATTCAAATGACTCACTAATGAAAGACTAGCTCTATTGCGTTTGAGGGTGCCCTCATTAAAAATCACATTCTGGGGGGTAAAATACATGTTTTTGGTGGGGTAAAATGAAAAACAACCTTTGGCAACAGTATTACAGTAGAGGACCTGGCAACACTGAATAGGGTTTTGTACCTGAATGAATCATTTTCTGAACAAATCAGTTGAGTGAATGATTCAAATGACTCACTAATAAAATAACAGCCCAATCACATTTTTAGGGGGGTCCCATGCAGGGGCATCATTAGGGCTAATCATTTGGGGCTCGAGCCCCGAAAGATTTTTCTCTAGCCCCGAATGTTTTTGTATCGCCCTATGATTTCCGAGGAATTTACGGAATTTGTCAAAGTTTAAAGTAATTAATCGAAAGCCGGTCATTACACTTCAATCAAATCGCAATATGGACTAGTATCTGTAAATATTACGCCACAAAATACCATTTAAATATGAATCCTGCATGTTTTGCGTCTGTCTTTATGAATGAATGGTGCAGATGTAGGCACTGTTTCTTTTACTACACACAAGCACGCGACGCTCACGGTAATTTCAGCGTCTGCAATAAAATGCATGAACACCATCTCCAGAACTGCTCTGAGAGTACTTCGTGGGCAGTTCACTGTTTTATTTGAGTACATTTTAACAGTACATCCCCTTTATTTGCCAAAAATAAAATTTGATTTTCATTAATTAAAAGATAAATTAATATTTTATGCCTTAATTTCATAACCAGAAAAAACACAGAATTTCACAAGGCTGTTGCAGAAATAAATAAAAGTTGTTTATGCATTTAAATAAATAGACATGCTAAAACAAATTTGGTAACAATAAAATATAGGGTGAGAAAAAATAAAACATTTCATAGGGCCCTAAACATAACTTTTGATTAATTGACATTAAAGTTTCATTGTTTTAATTAATTAGACATGTTTTTATTAATAATAAAATTAAATTGAACCATTAAAAAGGAGTCCAAAAATAAAATAAAATTGAATTTGGTAAAAAAAAAAAAAAAAAAAGCTGTGTGTGTGTTTTTTTTTGGGGGGGATTAGGGGGACCCTATTTTTTAAAATATTTCTTTTTAAATGTATTATTTCATTTGTGTAATATTTTTTTGTAAAGTTATAATTTTGTGATAATAGTTTGATATTTTGCTATTTGCAGTGATTAGTATTTCCTATTTTTTCATAGTGTAACAACATTGTTTTGTGCCACTGCTCTGTCAAATGAACTAAAGTCAAAAGCATAATATGACTGTGCTCACACGATGAGTTCATGATCCGATGTTTTCAGAGTATCAGAAGAGGGGTGAGTCAGGTCATTGACATTTTTTCTTTGTTCAGTTTGCACACTGAACATGGGTTAACTTGAAGCTCTTATTTTTGAACTCTCAAAGTGCACCAGATTAATGAATTTAACTTTAAAATATACCAAATTTTCTCCTGGGGGGCATGCCCCTGGACCTCCCTAGAAGGATCCAGGTTCACCCACCTGTGCCTAACAAAATCTTGCATAAGTATAACGTTAGCTCCCATCCACCACTACTAGCCCCAGATGTTTTGCCATCAGCCCCAGATGTTTTCAAATCCTAGAAACACCCCTGGTCCCACGTTAAAAATTGTGTTCTGGCAGGTAAAATAAAATTTTTTTGGTGAGGTAAAATTCGCATTCCAAAGGCTAAATATGTTATTTGGGTCTCTTCAATTCGCAGACATGAAAAGCAACCTGCAGCGACAGTGTTAAATCCGAGGACCTGACGACACTGAATAGGGTTTTGTACTTGAATGAGTGTCTGAGACTAGCCCGACTGCATTTCAAGCATGTCCCCTATTAAAAATCACATTCTGGGGGGTAAAATACATGTTTTTGGTGGGGTAAAATTCGCATCCCAAAGGCTAAACATCACGTTTTTGGGGTCGCTTCAACCCGCGTACATGAAAAACAACCTTTGGCAACAGTATTATAGTAGAGGACCTGGCAACACTGAATAGGGTTTTGTACCTGAATGAATCAGTATTTCTAAACAAATCAGTTGAGTAAATGATTCAAATGACTCACTAATAAAATAATAGCCCAGTCACATTTTAAGGGGGGGTCCCACGTTAAAAATCGTGTTCTGGCGGGTAAAATAATTTTTTTTTTGCAGAGGTCAAATTCGCATTCCAAAGGCTAAATATCATGTTACTGAGGTCGCTTCAGTTCACGGACATGAAAAACAACCTGCAGCAACAGTGTTGAAGCAGAGGACCTGGCGACAATGAAAAGGGTTTTGTACCTGAATGAGTGTCTGAAACTAGCCCAACTGCATTTCGAGGGTGTCCCCCATTAAAAATCACGTTCTGGGGGGTAAAATACACGTTTTTTGTTGGCAGGGTAAAATTTGCATTCTAAAGGCTAAATACAGTATCATGTTTTTGGGGACACTTCAATCTGTGGACATGAAAAACAACCTGCGGCAACAGTGTTAAAGCAGAGGACCTGGCAACACTGAATAGGGTTTTGTATCTGAATGAATCAGTGTTTCTGAACAAATCAGTTGAGTGAATGATTCAAATGAGTCACTAATAAAAGACTTGTTTCTAAATGAAGAGATCTTTAACATTAATCCTTTGTAAAAATGAACAAAAAAATCAAGTTAAAATGGTTACACGATTAAATGAAAGTTTAAAAGGCAAAACTATTTCTTGAGATTTTTTTTTACAGCAATTACTTTGTACAAAAATGCTGCAAGTGTAAAACTATCTGTAAGGTTAGCTAGTCATTTAATCACATTTTATCAGTCTCTTATGCTCACCAATGTGGCATTTATGTGATCTTAAATACAGTAAAAATTGTGAAATATTATTACAATTTAAAATAACTGTATTCTATTTTAATATATTTGAAAATGTAATTTATTCCTGTGATGGCACAGCTGAATTTTCAGCAGCCATTACTGCAGGCTTCAGTGTCACATGATCCTTCAGAAATCAATTTGATTATTTGCTACTCAATAAACATTTCTATTAATGTTGAAAACAGTAGTTTTGTGAAAATTATGATGCATTTCCCAGGATTCTTTGATAATTGTGACCCTGGACCACAAAACCATACGTAGCACAGGTATATTTGTAGCAATAGACAACAATACATTGTACAGGTCAAAATCATAAATTTTTCTTTTACGCCAAAAATCATTAGATTATTAAGTAAAGGTCATGTTTCATGAAAATATATTGTAAATTTCCTACCATAAAAATGTCAAATTTTTGATTACTAATATGCATTGCTAAAAACGTGATTTGGACAACTTTAAAGCTGATTTTCTTAATATTTAGAGTTTTTTGCACCTTTAGATTCCAGGTTTTCCATATTGTATCTCAGCCAAATTTTGTCCTATCCTAACAAACCATACATCAATGGAAAGCATATTTATTCAGTTTAATTTCCAAAAATTGACCCTTATGACTTTTTTTTGTGCTCCAGAGTCACAAATAGACAGAACAACATTTATTTGAAAGAATTAACATAATTTTTTACCGTACTAAACTGTAGTCTATAAATATTGTCACTATGTTTCCGAAATAGTGTGTATTTTAAAGGTTCATCCAAGTGTAAAGTCTAGCACCATAGACTTCCATTGAGCACTTGAGTGTAAACTCAGTTTTTGCCTAAGGGCAGTTTAAAATTATTTTCTGTGGTAATTGACAGCATGTCAGAGACGTGCTTAGCTTGTACTGAACCCAGAACATTCTTTAAATATATCTAATGTAGTAGTACAGCACGAAAAAAAAGACTGTTTAACACCGCATCCAATCAAATACACCACCAGGAATTGCTCTCTACATCGCTGGCTCTTTAAAAACAACTCTGACAACACATTTTTTTCCCAACAACGGTCTGTCAAATCATGCTGAATAAGTGTGCTTGCCCCAGGCCTCTCTGGTAATGAAATTGTGAAATGGCCTGGCAAAATGAGACTCGCCTCTTCAAACACACACACATAACATACATGCACGGACACTGAGACACTACGGAACTAAATAAGATCAATGAGAGTAACTGAGAGTGCAAGCAGGCTCCATGAGATTTGAAGCATGACCAATAAATAACATCCTACCGTGACACACACACACATGGCTTGAAAAGAGCCCACTATTATGACACACAGAGAGCGGGGAGGGCCTCCTAACCTTTCACCTCCATTTGGCAAATGTCTGTGTTTGTGCATGTGTGTATGTGTGTGTGTGTCACGGGGGTTTTGTGGACAGAGGGGGTGCTGCTTAATGATGTCTACTTCCAGATAGTACTAAAACCAGATACCACATCACACACACTATTATGTGGGGATGTTCCTCCCACAGATCTTGCTGTTAAACATTAGCCATTTTTATCTGTCTGGCAGAAGACTTTTCTTCTTTTATTTCGATGTCCCATAACACCACTCCTCTCTTCCCTTGAACATCTGTTTAAAACCCAGCAGCATTTCAGAGGAAAACCCCTGACAAACATGATCAGCTACTGTCAGCTTCATTTAATGTGTTTTAAGGAAGGAAGCCATTGCATGGAGTAATTCGGGTCAAGTGACTCTGGCTCTCTGCCGTTCCCTGGGTAAATAAATAATAAGAACTCTAAAAATAACCTGAGCTCAAACGCTACGATTTAGCCAACACGAGCACACAGTGACAGCTTTATATGTGAGCTGAGGGATTATGGGAGAACTGAAGCTCTGATGAGGCAGATACTTGTGCGGCACAAACTCATGATGCTCAAAGACATGTTTATCTCCTTCACTCAAATGTAAAATACATCAATTCCATATTATTTAATCATAGTTGTGTGAAACGCAGGACCTGCTCTGCAAATCCAATGCTCTTTTTACATTATACCTCTCTTTTACAAATGTAAAATACCTAAAATATGGCCTTATATCATAAAATACATTTATTTCTATATTATTTAATCATAGTTTTGAAATCATAGTTATATACAGTTGAGGTCTCAAGTTTACAAGAGCATTTTTGTGTATTTGAACCCTTCCAACAATGACTGTATTATTTTGAGATCCATCTTTTTACACTGAGGACAACTGAGGGACTCAAATGCAACTATTACAGAAGATTCAAACGCTCACTGATGCGGATCTTAATGCATTGTGTTTTCTTCTGGGGCATCAGTGAGTGTTTGAACCTTCTGTAATAGTTGCATATGAGTCCCTCAGTTGTCCTCAATGTAAAAAGATGGATCTCAAAATAATAGTCATTGTTAGAAGGGTTCAAATACACAAAAATGCTCTTGTAAACTTGAGAACTCAACTGTATAGAACTCAAAATCACACAGTCATTGTTGGAAAGGGTTCAAATACCAAAAAATGCTAAAAAAAACAAAAAACAAAGAATTTGTAAAACCTGAAGGATTTTTCTGAAGAACAGCGGGGAGTTTAACGGTTCAGGACATAAAACTCATGAAAAACTTTCACTAAAACAACAATAACTGTGAGTCATTCAGGTATTAAGAATCAAGTGTATGTAAACTTTTGAACAGATTATTTTGTGGTTTATGGTTATAATAGTTGATTTTTATAAATTCTTATTTTCTCCTGTGGATTATATGTAAACACTTATATGTGAAATATATTATTCAGGTCAGTACTAAATAAAAAAAATAAAAAAAATAAAAAAACTATTTTGCATGATCCCTCTGATTTTGGTAAAATAATTAACATTTTCTGCAAGGTGTATGTAATCTTTTGACCTCAGCTGTAAATGAATATTAATATAATTTAACAACAGTAAATGTATAAATGTATAGCACTAACCTTGATTAATAAATGCTGTAAAAAATACTTGCTTATTATGTTGACCAGAGAATCACATTCATTTGCCTGCTAAATGAATACATGTAAATGTTTGCACATGCTACTAGTTAGACTGAGTAAACGTAAAACCTAAAAAAAAAAAAAAAAAAAAAATATCACAAAACAGATGAATCCCATTACTGTACTGAGTTAAAAAAAAATCTTTCATCGGAATCAGGAAGTAATAGATTAGGGGAAATGTGAGTGTAATGACGCACGTATATGAAGGCCAAGCTGTTTTCCCTATTTTGAACAAGTTGTCGTCGTCTATTACTTAATAAATATTTCTTAATGAATGTTTCATTCGCTTTTCCGCAAGCCTGCAGACTGCGAAGCAGCTGTGTGGAGGAGGATTCCTGAGAGAATCGTTTTTCTTCCCATATCTTCATATATTAAATCAACACTTTTAGACTACAAATTTCCACTGCGGCTGTGTCATGACTTAATAGTATGTCTGATAGACCGTCTGAAATGCATTCCCATGACACTTGGTGCACAACTGACCACATTATTCACTATTGTCTATGTTATTATACACACATAAACATACACAGGCATATATATTCACATCAGTGCTATACAAATCATCATCATCCCACACATGCAGCCTAATGTATAGCCAGCCTGAGGTTGTCATGACAACTCACTGTTGAAGCTTTAGATCCTGTTCATCTCAATGAGGTTTTCTCTGATATTGTCCTCCAGGAATAAGCATCTATCATGTCCTGTGGGAATAATAAGCTGTGAAACTTAAAAAGACCAATGTAATTTCAGCAGTTTTTTCATAAGTACTTTTTGTTCTGTTGCACCTGGTTAAAGACTGGTTTCACTAACCTTTATTGTAGGACTTTTTTTTTTTTTTTTTTTTGTAAAACATACAACCTGTACACACACACACACACACACACACACACACACACAAAGCAGTTTCAAAATTTATGTTTGGATCATGACTGCATCATTTTAAGCCTTCTTTACCTTACCTTGTACCACTAAAGCACGGAAACACGTTAATTATATGTTTGCTCAAATCTGAATAGAATTTCACAAGAAAGAGGAAATGCACTGACCATTCACAAAATAAAACAGGAAAACACACACCTACACTTACACACAAACGCAACCTCTGCCCACATTAGCAGCACCGCTGGCTGTAAACCTTCCCCTCATAAACAGCACTGGCTTTCTTTCAGCAGCCTTACATGGCGCGAAATACAGAGGAAAACACTTCTGTTCATGCTCACATTTGACACACTTCTGTAGGTTTGCTCGCTCTCTCTTTCTCTGAACTGCAGTGTTCAAAGGCTCGTGTCAGCCGGAGAGATACAGCATCTGACAAATCACTGGAACAGCCCCTGCCCTGCGTTACCAACATTCCACCCGCACCAGGGAAAATATGTCAGTGCCAGTAAACACATCTAGAGCATACGGTTACACAAGAAGAGACTATAGAACAAAGCTGCCAAGGTTGTTCCCACGTTGCACCGTTTAAAACGTCATCAAAGGTGCTCTGCGGGTGGTCTGGGTTAGTATGCAGTGCCAGTGTACCTGTCAAATCTCTCAAAGCGCTCTTGGAATACTTCATCCTGATTGGTCAACCGCGACATTCAAAAGTCATATATTATATTTATAGTCGCCCATCGCAACACGGTAACATTGCCCTCATCTGGGGCAGACTGGCGCCATCTTGAGTCTCAGGTAAATGACCTTGCAGGATTTAACTTTTAAAGAGATAGTTCACTCATTTTTTGGCCTTTATTTACTCACCCTCATATCGTTCCAAACCTGCCTGTCTTTCTCTTAGAGTCACATTTACTGTTGCACAATAAAAATTTTGCAGTCTAAATTGTATTAATTTCTACAGGAATCTGATCTGGAATTCTGTGTAAAAGTGCGCTCAAATTAATGAAAAAAAAAAAAAGGTAACTTTATTTTTCGGAAATGATTTCACACAGCCCTAATTCTGACATTTTTTCCCCCCAGAATTGTTGCGAGAACAATTGCGAGTTATAAAGTCAGTTTTGCGTGATATAAACTCGCAACTGTGAGAATTTTTTTTCTCAGAATTGCGAGTTCATATATTACAATCGAGACTTCTTTCTCAGAATTGAGAGTTTATATCATGCAATTCTGACTTTACATAAACAATTTGGAGTTTTTAAGTCGGAATTGTGAGATACAAACTCGGAATTCTGAAAACATAGTGTTTTTTTTCCTCTCGCAATTGCGAGTTTATCTCAGAACTGAAATTCTGAATATCGAGACAACTTGTAATTGTGAGAAAAACGTCAAAATTGCCATACAAACTTACAGCTGTGAGAAAAAAGTCAAAATTGAAAGATACAAACTCGCATTTGCGAGTAAAAAGTCAGAATTGTGACAAACTCGCAATTGCGAGAAAAAAAAAATCAGAATTGCGAAATACAAACTTGCATTTGAGAGATTTAAACTTGTAATTGCGAGAGTCTGAATTGTGAGATATAAACTCGCAATTGTGAGAAAAAAAGAATAGCAAGATATAAACCCATAATTGCAAGAAGTCAGAATTGCAAGATATTAACGTGGAATTGCGAGAAAAGTCAGAATTGCAAGATACAAACTTGCATTTGCGAGAAAAAGTCAAAATTTCAAGATATAAACTTGCAATTGTGAGAAAAAAGTCAGAATTGCTAGATACAAACTCATTTGCAAGCAAAAAGTCAGAATTGTGACAAACTCGGATTCTGAGAAAATAAGTCAGTTGCAAGATACAAACTCACAATTGCAACAAAAAAGTAAAAATTGCTAGAATCAAACTCGCATTTGCGAGAAAAAAAAGTCAGAATTGCGAGACACAAACTCGCAATTGCAAGAAAATGTCAGAATTGTGAGATACAATTCTGCAATTGCAATAAACTCGAAATTGCGAAATACAAACTTGCACATGCAAGAAAGTCAGAATTGCTATTTTCAGAATCTCACAATTCTGAAAACAAAACAAAAAAAAGTTTACATTTCTGGCTTGAGAACCTTTCCTGATCCAACCCCCTACCCCATCATAATAAAGACAAAAACAAACAAACAAAAAAAAAAACACAAAAAAAAAAAATAAATCAAAAAAATAATTGAGATGTAAACTTACAATTGCAAGAAAAAGCCAGAATTGTGAGATGAAATGCAAATTTTTTTTTTTTTTTTTTTAATTCAGTGGTGGAAACAGGCTTCCATAATTGCCAGTAGTGTAGCAATGTGTAAGGCACCACTCACACAGCCAATGTGGAAAATTCAACTTGTAAGTTGAAACAACTGCGAAATCTGCAAGGGGAAATCTTTTGCTTTCACATGGATTGCTATTAAAATTAATGGATTTTGCCAGTAAATAATAATATGTAAAAAAAATAATAATAATAATAATAGCATAACAACTGTAAATTTGATCACACCTTGTGGGTGAAAGATTTCCTCATGCAAGTTTATCATTTGTTATTCAAGTTTTTCCAAATAAATTTACCACATTGACCAACAGAAAGCCAACTGGTTTAAAGTGACTTAATTGCAAGAGGTGACGTGTGCATCACAATTGACAATAGGCTTTTTTTTTTTTTTTTTGCTAACTTGACCACACATGCAGACACAGATGATATTTTAATGAAGAGTTAGTTTGGAAGAGCAAGATTTTTGGGTGAAAAAGTACTATAAATATTCTAAGCAAATAAATAATATTATAATAGTATTGCAAGGGTGATTGTTTTGTACACTAACAGACTACTTTTTTTTGTTTTAAAATAATATACAGCTAAAATTATAAAATCATTTCAACAGTAAAGTAATTCACACTATAAGTTCATGTTTTCAGAAGAACTGCACATTGTGCTCTCCATTGCAAAAGCTGCTTTTACGATTCAACTGGATTCCCAGCGTGCTAGAGGAGTTAAATTAAAGTCTTGTTCAAATCCCTACCCTATAAGCAAAACTAATAATGATGTTCAGTTTGCAAACACCAGTTTGTTCCAATCTGCAGTAAAGCAGCTATGCTCACAAAAACTGAAAATGAAAGAGCGCCCCCCTATGGATTACCCAAGATATGAACACTAGTCAAATCAAGACTTGTGCAAACTTCACCTTACAGTACTAAATATTCCTTCATTAGGTCACTAGTGAGTTTCTTAAACAGGAAAAATAATCATCGATTGTGGCTGCAATCAGCAGGTTTTTTGCACTGCAGGTTTTGCATTGAGCAAGCAAGATTCAATGCGTTATCTTGCTGAAATCCCTATTGGCCAGTGTGCTGACACATACACCGCACTCAGCAAGTCCACACACAGGCGTACAAGAATGCATATCCATAGACTCCAGGCAGAACCGCTGACTTAATGTAATCCGAAACCTAAGACAGCTTATTGAATAAAATACAAATACCCATCCAGACAAATAACAAAGACACGGCGCAATCCAGACATGTGTAAAAACATAACACTTTATACAAGTAGGCTGAAAAAAAATTCAATGAATACACAACTACTTTACAAATACAAAGGCCGTCATCCCCCCTCCCGAGTTATTTACATGTGTTCCTGACCCAACATCAATACAAAAAGACGTATTTATGACCGAAAGCCTCGACGTTATATGATTTAGATACACAGAGGGAAAGTCTTGATTTAAGTCCATTCTTTACTGATAGCAGGCCAACATAAACACACTGGCGGCCAAGCTGAGGTCTGACAAATGGTGACATTGTTCATAACTACGTATTAAAAAAAACGGAAATATTTCACAGATGTGTTTTCGGCGATAACATTTCTTCCAAATCGAAGTTGGGAGGCTGATACTTCCCACAGCTGCCGCTACCACGAAATGGCTACAGCGCAGGATAATTTTTCTATCAATTTGTTGTCTGAATTGTACCACTTAACACAAACATTTTACACACAAGCACACGTCACTATACAATTTTCAGATGGTATCCATCCATGCAGCTGAACTTGTGCATATGGTGACAAGAATTCGTTTTAGGCGGGGGTTTCATGATACAAGCTATTCAATTCTTCCATATTTGAACGGGTCACATATCAAACTAATGGTAGTTTGCCATTTCTACATCCTGAAAGGATGATTTTGGTTTGCCGAGGCTTGCTAATCTTGATTATCATCATTAAATGCTTAAATAAAGGGATATTTACTGACACAAACAGCAAAGGGACAACAACAACACGCCTACTAAAAAAAAACATTGGGAGGGGACACATATAATTTGACTGATTTACCACTATGAATAATGTTGAAACGATCTGCCAAAAGAGTTTCTGGCACGTCCAAATGAAGCGTTGAAGTGATGAAGTTATGAAGCGATGGCTGTGATCCAAACGCACTTGATCCATAACCTTAAGGATGTGATGACATGTTAAACACTGTATAAACAGAGCACGTAGCATGGTAGAAAAAAAACAGCGAGCATTTAGTGGCTCGGTAAAGAGTTCAAAATGAAAACGAGCCATCATGCTTGAGTCCTGAGGAAGAAGCCTCAGTTAATAAGCTGTAAAAAAAAAACAAACAAAAAAAAAAACTCCGAAACGGATTGGCCACACAGGCCGTGGGGGCCATTGGCAGAGTGATGTTTGATTAGCATGAGACGTGGTTAGCTTATGAGCATTACTTCAAATTGTAAAAAGCTCAATCCAGACAGTCAACGATGAGTATTACAAAGGGTCAGTCTTTCCAAAACAAATGAAGAAAATCCCCCAAAACACACCCCTATGTTGTGCCCAAGTACTTTTTCTATGTTTCTTTAGCTGCCTCCGCTGGGTTTGGCGGGGGTTTTGGAGCGCATAGCAGCTCCGGTGCGGGTGTTTCCTTTGCCCTGTTGGGGCTGTGGGGTGGCGATGGCCTGCTGCGCTGGAGACTCAGAGGCGGCAGTGGCAGCGGCGCTCTGCTGCTGGGCGGGGCTGTGTGGTGGTGGGGTCTGGATTTGAGGGGAGGCGGCTGCTGCAGCAGCTTGCTGCTGGATGAGCTTTTGTTGCACCGCCTGTGCGGCGGCTGCGGGAATGACCTGTACTTGGGTCTGTGCCGAACCTGCTGCGGATGCTGCCTGCGTTAGGGCCACGGTCTGAGGCTGAGCCTGGATCTACACACACAAAATTAATTCAGCTGTCAGAATCAGGAGTTAGAATATCTTGGAGGTATCAGAGAACAAGGATCACATGAAAATAATAACTAAAAAAAACAACCAAAAAAACTCTGACACAAGTGGGATAACATTTTAAATTTAATATTGAATTTTCTTTTACGCAAAAAATAATTTGAATATTAAGTAAGGATCATGTCCCATAAAGATGTTTTGTAAATTTCCTACCGTAAATATCTTAAAACTTAATTTTTGATTAGTAATATGCATAGCTAAGAACTTAATTTGGACAACTTTAAATGCGATTTTCTCAATATCTTTTTTTTTTTTGCACCCTCAGATTCCAGATATTCAAATAGTTGTATTTCAGCCAAATATTGTCCTTTCCTAATAAACCATACATCAATGGGAAGCTTATCAGCTTTCAGATGATGTATTAATCAATTAAAAAAAAAAACTGACATATATATATATTATATATACACATATATAGTTTTTTTTCTAGTCTTTTATGCTTATCAAAGTTCTATTTATACAGAAAAAAAAATAGTAATACTGTGAAATATTATTGCAATTTAAAATAACAGTTTCCTATTTTAATATACTTTGAAATATAATTTATTTTGATGATGCATAGCTGAATTTTCATCAGCCATAACTCCAGTCTTCAGTGTCACATGATCCTTCACAAATCATTAAAATATGCTGATTTATAATCAATGTCGGAAACAGTTGTGCTGCGTAATATTTTTTTGAAACCTGTGACACTCTTTTCAGGATTTTTGGATGAACAAAAAGGTTAAAACAACAGCATTTATTCAAAATATTTTTTTTTTTATAATGTAATTCTTTACGATCACTTTTTATCAATTTAATACATCCTTGCTAAGTATTAATTCATTTCTTTCAAAAAAAAAAATAAAAAAATTAAAATAGAAATACTGCCCTAACTTTGAATGGTAGTGTATATTGTTACAAAAGATTTCTATTTTAAATAAATGTTTTTTTTTTAATGTTTTATTCATCAAAGAATCCTGGTTCAAAAAAATCAAATCAAACTAAATAAATATAATATAATATAATATAATATAATATAATATAATATAATATAATATAATAATAAAAACATTAAGCAGCACAACTGTTTCCAACACTGATGATAAGCCTTGATGAGCAGAAAAATAAAATTATATATATATACACTTTTGTTTTTGGAAAAAAGTCCTATGCTCACCAAGGCTATATTTATTATACTGTACAAAAATACAGTAAAAACAGTAATGCTGTGAAATATTACATTATTCAAACTATACAAATATTATTAATATTATTTAAAATAACTGTTTTCTATTTGAATACATTTCAAAATGTCATTTATTATTGAATTTTCAGCATCACATGATCCTTCTGAAATCATTCTAACATGCTGATTTGCTGCTCAAGACACATTTCTTCTTATTATTACTGTGTAAAACAGTTGTGCTGCTTGCCAAATAAAAGCGTAAATGTCTCAATGACCCCAAACATTTGAACAGCAGTACACGTTAATATTGTACAATAAAAAAACAACAACAAACAAACAAAAAACCACAACCAGCAAAAAAGGCATTTCAGGGGTGGAACGAAATCAGGAACAAACAAAGAAAGGAAACAAGGTCACTTTTGACTTAATGTTCACTTAAAAAAAAAAAAAAAAAAAAGGCACCAAAGCAATATAAGCAATCAAACACAAATTAAACCAAACACTAAAACACCTACCTGTTGAGGTGAGGATACTATTTGTTGCTGAACTATTTGAGGGATCTTAGTGACCTACAAGCAGAAGGGAAAAATCACTAAAAAGCCAAGCTGGGCACTAATACCACACACATAAAGCACTACATGGCACTGTACATCAAAATACTCACACCACAGGCTTTGCACTTGTGCAGGTGCTAGAGAGGTGCTGTCTGTGAAAGCCTAACTTCTTACCTGTATCTGCTGTGTAGCAGGTTTCTGTGGTTGTGCAATGGAGGTGGTGAAGAACTGGGTCTTAATGGCGGGCAGTTGAGCGGTGGCGGCGGTAGTGGCATATGCCACTTTCTGCTGCTGTTGGACCGTGGCCTGGGCAGCCTGCGGTGTGCCCAGCTAAACAAAGAGACAGGAGAGAGGAATTGAAAGCACATCTACACAAATAAAGCTTCATAAAAAAAAATAAATCACATTGGCTGATTGGTACCTTTTGCTGCACAGCAGCCTGTGTTTGCTGTGGCTGTGTTGCCTTCTGGACCGCAGCTGCTGGCGGCTTCGGTCTGTGCAGCAGCTGCTGAACCTGCTGAACCTGCTGCACCTGGAACTGGTGGGGCATCACTTGACCACCTGCACAAACACACACGCTTTAGTGTACAGGAGCCCCTAAAAGGTTGTTACTGACACTGAGATGATGTGGGCAACTGCTAGATTCATGCTCATAAATGGTGCACAAAGTTTTGCACCAGTCATTACGGTTTCTGTCAGTCTATGTCTGATAACTGATTAGGTTTGTGTTGCTTCACAAGAAGTTAATGAAATATCTAATCTCTTAGAAATGAATAGGCCAAATGCCCACTGTTTTTGACCAATTAAACGCGCATAACAAACTCACAGTTGCGAGTTAAAAAGTCAGAGTTGCGAGGGTAAACTCACAATTGCAAGAAATAAAGCCAGAATTGCGAGATACAAACTTTTCTCGCAATTGCAAATTTGTGTCTTGCAATTGTCTTTTTTTCTCAGAATTGAGATACAAACCCACAATTGTGAATTATAGTCAGAACTGTGAGATACAGTAACAATTCTGACTTTTTTCCCCTCGCAATTATGAATTTTTCTCTCTGACTTTTTTTCTTGCATTTCCAAGTTTATATCAGGGTTCCTACACATTTTCCATTTTAAAATTCCATACTTTTCCAGACTCACATCTCTCAGTGGATTTTTATATTTGGTATATAGTCATATTTTTATTTTCTCAGTTTTTTTCATTGATTTTCTCAAAGTGACAACATACAGAAAAAAAACACTTTTACATGCACACAAGAAACTTCTTTATGTCCTCGAGAAATTACATGCACATGGGAATTTGCTGCATGCTTGCACATTACAATTTGTAGTTTTACATAACCTATTTCCTTTGTGCATGACTGCCATCTTACTATGAATAAAACGAGAGCATGGATGGACATGAATTAAAAGAGCTCTACAATGTTCAATTTAACACATCCTCTGTGGCGGCATAGAAACCATGACATGAAATGGGCTGATGGCATAAAATTTGCCAAGTTCAAGGGTCTATAAAAAAAAACTGATACTGTAAAAAAGTGTTTTAAATTTGGCTTTCATCAGGGCAATATGGCATTTTTCAAGGCCTTATGTCTCTTTAACGCATAGTCTGTGGCGGCCATGTGAAATGGGCTGATGGCACAATAGGTGGATCAGTGTGCATTGTCCTATATACCAAGTTTAATGGTTTCTTGTGCACACATAAAAGTCTGTATATTTTTTATTTTTGCAAAGGTCCTTAAGGGTATGTAATACGGTGCTAAGAATATAGTGAGAAGAAACCCAAAATGCTTATAACCTGCTTTTTGCATAATGAAAAAGTGCACCTTGAATTCATTCAGTCGTATTTGACAATCACTAAAGAATTACTAAACAGCTGCCATGAAACCTCACTTCTTGCACAATAAATTTATTCTCATTAAATTCTTAATTTTCTATCATTAAAAAAAAACAAAAAAAAAAAACAACAACAACTAAATAGGGGCAAAAGTCTGGAAACACAAATATTTTTTGTACTTTTCCAGAACTGGAAAATACTTAAAATCAAATTCCATACTTTTCCAGACCCTGTAGGAACCCTGTTACATCTCGCAATTCTGACTTTTTCTCAGAATTGTGAGATAAACTCACAATTGTGAAAAATAAAGTCAGCATTGCAAGATATAAACTCACAATTCTGACATTTTTTCTCGCAATGGCAAATTTGTATATCGCAATTGTCTTTTTCTCAGAATTGAGAAACAAACTCACAACTGTGAGTTATAAAGTCAGAATTGCGAGATATAAAGTCACAATTCTGAATTTTTTCTAGCAATTGTGAATTTGTATCTTGCAATTCTGACTTTTTTTCTTGCAATTGCGAATTTGCATTCTGAGAAAAAGAATTGAGAGATACAAATGTAAAGTCAATAATTGATAAATGATAAAGTCAAATTTTAAGGGGGAAAAAGACTGATATGTGAATTGCAATAAAAAGTCAGAATTGTGAGATGTAAACTTGCAATTGTGAGAAAAGTCTTAATTGCCTTTTTTAAATTCAGCTGTTTTAATACTATTTTTTGATTATGTTTTGATCATTTCTATTTAGATTTAAGGGCATTTTTGCAAATTAATGCTTGCACTGACCAACAATGCAAATTTTTATTACAGAAAAGATGTGTAATAGTTTCAGTTAACAATAACGACACTGCTACGGTCGAATAACTGACCAGTACTATATCATTCTCCTCTTGTTTCAGAGAAAGTCTGTACCTGCTTTCTGCGCTTGTCCGATGGCGACGCTAATGCCGGCCACAGTGACGGGAAGGGTTGTGACTCCGGCGGAGGAGACCACGGCAGGAACTGAGACGACAGGAGGTGGTTTGGTCAGAGTCACCTGAGCTTGACCCGGCGGAGTCTGAATGGCTCCTGTGCCTGAGACACGTGCCTGAATGAAAAGACATATATATTAATGTGTATTCAAGAGCATGTGAAAGGGTTAGTCTGGGTGTGTATGTATGTGCTTACCAGTCGTAAGTTGGTGACGGTAGTTCCAGGAAGCACAGCTCCTGCTCTGGGCACAGTGACGGCCGCTATCTGAGCGTTGGACGTAGCTGCTGGTGTGGCATGAACCTGCTGCTGCTGAGTAGATGCAGCCTGCTGACTTTGAGCTACTGCTGCCGCAACCTGCTGCTGGGTCATCAGCTTCTGCTTCTTTAACAACTCCTGGAGAGAACCAGTGCAGAACAGAGAGATTAGCAGGTATTTACAATTGACTATTAATCACTATATCTTCAAACTCCCTGAGAGCTACACCAACTTTCTGCACTGAAGCAGTGAGTTTATTAAGATTATGGTGGTTTAACTGGATGTTTTCTGTAGGTGTGACTGACTCGTAGGTCATTGTTCATTAAACATACGACCAAGCAATTCTGACTACAACAACACCACCTCAGACAGAGCTTTCATCCATCCTCTTGTCTAAGGATTTTTGTCAAGCACTCATGCATGAAATAGCCTCTGTCTCTCTAAAGAACAACAGAATAAAGGCTTCATTGAGAAAGCTCTTTTTTGTTGAAAGTGAAATGAAAGTGTTTTTTATTAAAAATAATTTAATCATGATTTTCACACTTCATTAGGTAACATAACCAAAGTCACTTTTGCTAATAATCGGTCTCTAGTACTAAAATATGATGACGTGACGGCATTCTCGCAATCCACAGAAGTAAAGGCTGCTAAAAATGTGACTTTACCATCAGAAGTAAATTACAGTGCACTTATTTTAATATAATATTGATATTAACATTAATACTGTTTTTCACAGTTTTTGGCCAATCAAAGTAGTATTCATTTTAGTGTTGTGCAATTACTAATCATGATTAATCGCATCCAAAATAAACAGTAAATAAAAAAGTCAATATTTTCAAAATATATACTGCTTGTGTGTATATATACACATAATAAATATACACAGCACACATATTATGTAAATGACAACTTATTTTGGATGTGATTAATCGCGATTAACTTTTGCACAGCACTAATTAATTTGTGTCAAAATACATTAACTGTTAACTACTGGTAGACAAAAAAAAAAAAAATAAATAAAAATATGATGGTTGATACCAATATACAGAGAATAGGGTGGCTGATGGCACATACAAAGCCGATAACATGGTATTACACTATAATACATGCTTTAATTTTATAATTCTGTCTATATGTCTATCCAAAAAAAATGATCACAATGTTTTTTTTACATATCAGTCCATATTAGGGATGCTCATTTTAACCAGTTAATTGTTAACCAACAGAAAGAATTTTGAACGAATAATACCATCAGTTGAATGGTTTAAAAGATTATTTATTATTATTATTTTTTTTTTTCAGTAATTTATCAAAATATTTTAAAACGTTTGCTGGATGGTTACAATAAAATGAAACTGCATTTTTGAGAGAGAAAAAAAAAAAAGATAAATCGCATAGGCCTATAACATAAGTCGCATTTTATTATTACATTCAGAAATAGACCTGATGCCGACACGAAATGTTTACAAACACTATAAACATAGGCTAGGCTATTTTAGTTCCCCTACCTCCACAAAAAATCCTTCCAATTTAACAGTATTCAGAAAAGAACAAGAATGAAAAAAAATATAAGAAGCTAGGCTATATAAAGGACAAGCCAAAACGAATTCATTTAGGCTAAAGCGAAACTAAAACTAACATTGGGTCTCTCTATGACACAAATCCAAATGTTTCCGTATTCAAAATATTATTTATTATGTAAACCTGGTTTTGTACTTCACTCGCATTCCAGTATCCACATAAAACAAATTGTTTGGCATAATATCACAGCAGTACGGTGATAATGATTGAGCAGTGTGATTTTTCCAAATGTTTGGCTGACTGTGTTTTATTATGATAATGGAAAGCCTAATGATAATGAAAAAAGAATTCAATTCTAATTTAAAATAATCTTATCAGTTAACAAGTGTCAGCTAGGAAAAATAACCAAAATGAACATCCCTAGTCTACATTGATAATTATCCTGATAAATATCAAATTATTTCTTTATTATTTTTACTCCAAACGAAAGTTGTTAAAACCAGACAGTTAATATTAAAACCTCATAGGCCAGCAAAAGCAAAACAAATATGACATCTCCATACTATGAGTGTGTGTACCTGCTGTGGTTTTACTGCTTTGATCTGTGGAGATGCAGCTTGTGGTTGTTGTTGCTGTTGCTGTTGCTGCTGCTGCTGCTGCTGTTGTTGCTGCTGCTGCTGTATATGTTGCTGTCTGAGTTGAAATTGGATTTGAGCCGGCGTGAGTGTTTTACCCTGAGACAACTGCATACCGGAAGCTAGAGAAGCAAAAAAAAAAAAACAGGCTTCAGAATACAACGGTGGCACACAGTCAAGGTATATATGATTAAATGAAAAATAATGCGGAAGTATGACTCTCTGAATCGATTTCGCCACCAGAGAACCCAAAACACGAATGGCTTCTCTAAGGATGGCATTTGGTCTACCTGTAGCCACCAGCGTGCGTGTTTGGGACTGACCCGAAGTCAGATTAGTGGACACCACAGCTGATGCGGTCACTGGGGTAACGGCTCTCACGCTCTGACCCGTCGCTATCGCAACGACCTCTGTTGGGGCCGCTGTTGCAGGCACTGCTCTCTGCTGAGTGTGAACCACCTGAGCTGTGGCAGTTCCTGGCGCCTGTTTGAATAAACAAATATTTAACACACATGAACGAGACAGAATGGGTCAAAATCAGTTGAAACAAGTAATCTGTGACCCTGGACCACAAAACCAGTCATAAGTATGTATGTAGTCATAAGGACAGGTATATTTGTAGCAATAGCCAACAATACATTGCATGGGTGAAAACGATCGATTTTCTTCTATGCCAAAAATCATTAGGATATTAAGAAAAGATCATGTTCTATGAAGATATTTTGTAAATTTCCTATTGTAAATGTACTTATAGTAATATGCATTGCCAAGAACTTCATTAGGACAACTTTAAAGGCGTTTTTTTCACCTTCAGATTCCAGATTTTCAAATAGTTGTATCTCGACCAAATATTGTCCTATCCTAACAAACCGTACATCAATGAAAAAGCTTATTCATTGAGCTTTTAAATGATGTATAAATCTCAGTTTCCAAAAATTGACACTTATGACTGGTTTTGTGGTCCAGGGTCATATTTCACAACAAAATAACACTTTCAAAGTGGACTTTTGAACTCCACACAGTATGTCACACTGCAGGCACTGCTGTGGAAAATCAATTCAGCTGCTAATCTACATATCTGTGTAAAAGGCAGGAGAGTTTTAGTTATGTGTGCTGTATGAGGTTGGTCAGAACTTACAGATATGACAGGAGATGCCAGACGCTTGTTCACCTGGAACTGACCAGCAGGAACTCCAGCTACAGTGTTTACAATCATATTTCCACTCACTGTAGCTGTCGCTGAATTTAAACAGAAATATTTATTAGATGAGCACTTATAAAAACAGTACTCACAGCTGGATCAACAAGCACAGGTAAAAGTTGTGTAATGTGATAATACCTGGTTGTATGCTTGTGCCCACTGCAGCAGTCTTGATAGCTCCAGTCTTGAGAATTAACAAAACACAAACAAGATTGACATATTATACCCTTGTACCTTGTTTTATAAAACACCACAGTTTAAAAATGGGTCAGTGAGATTTTGTACTGAAATTAATAGTTCATTAATACATTAGTTATTCATTAAAAACACATTAAACTGATCAAAAGTGACAGTTAAAGGGGTCGTATGATGCAATTTCATGTTTTCCTTTGTCTTTGGAGTGTTACAAGCTGTTCGTGCACAAATAAGATCTGTAAAGTTCCAAAGATTGAAGTATTAAACCCAAAGAGATATTCTTTATAAAATTTAAGACTCGACCACACCATCCTAAAACGGCTCATTCAAACACGCCCTCACATGTCTACGTCACGGTGTGGGAAGATTTGCATAACACCGCCCACATGTATACGCAAAGAAAGAAGGTACAACTTTAATTCTCGCTGTAGTATCAGTAGAAATCAGTGGTTAAGTTATATTTACAACACTGTTCCAAAACAGTACAACGCAAATATTCGAGTGTGTGCAGCGCATTTTACAGAAAACCGTTTCCTAAACCTGGGAGAGTAGCCTACATTGCTGGCTGTGCACACTATAAAGTGGGGCAATTCCAACTTTGCAAGGAAAGTCTGGCGCTTCTGACTCACAGCCTGTAAGTACATTTTCATATTTAAATAATTTGCTACTAGCTAATCAACACTTTATTTAAACACGAGTTTTGAGCAGTGTAGAGTAGTGCTTGTTATTTGTCGTTTCTGTAATCACAAATGCAGACATTTGCAGACGTTTACGCGGCGCGACGCAATGCAATGTGAAAAGACAGTACAAGTCATTATAATCAGTAACTATGTCCTCAGTGGATCCAACAAATGGCTCACTTATAATGGGTTTTATTGTTTTTGTCTCGTTGCACGGGGACATGGCATCACAACACAGTAAGGGGCGTAACATTTCCGTCATAATGAATGATGAATGAATGAATGAATGACCGCATTTATATAGCGCTTTCATTGTGTATTGCTATACACCCAAAGCGTTTTACAATCATATGGGGGGATCTCTCCTCAACCACCACCAGTGTGCAGCATCCACTTGGATGATGCGACGGCAGCCACAGGACAATGGCGCCAGTGCACTCACCACACACCAGCTACAGGTGGAGAGGAGAGAGAGTGATAGAGCCAATTCAGTGAATGGGGATTACACTTGAGTTATTCGGCCAATCACAACGCACTGGATAGCAGGGTAATCAGAGCACACCGCACTTTTCAGAACGATGAGCTTTGTGAAAATCAAGCGGGGCAGAGAGAAGCAACAATAATGTACAGTATGTGGAAAATGTGTTTTTTGAATATAATTGCATTATACCAAATACACAAAATAATGTTCTTGTCTAATTTTACAAAAGGTTTGTTGAATATATTAGTTTTTGTTCTGTTCTCCTTCTATTCTTTGAAGAAGCCTAAAATAAACTTATCAAGGTTTTCATAAAAATAATAAGTGAAAATTTTATTTATTACTCACCCTCATGTTGTTCCAAACCCTGATGAAAGACCTTCATTTGTCTTCAGAACACAAATTAAGATATTTTTGATGAAATCCGAGATCTCACTGACCCTGCATAGACAGCAACGCAACTGACCCGTTCAAGGCCCAGAAAGGGAGTAAGGACATCGATAATATAGTCCATGTGACATCTGTGGTTCAACCTTAATGTTATGAAGCTATTAGAATACCTTTTGTGCACAAAGAAAACAAAAATAACGAATTTATTCAATAACATCTTCTCTTCCGTGTCAGTCTTTGATGCACATTCACAAGTGTAACACAACAAAATTGTTGAATAAATTTATTTTGTTTTCTTTGCAAACATAAAGTATTCTTGTAGCTTCATAAAATTACAGCTGAAACACTGATGTCACATAGACTGTTTTATAAATATCCTTACTGCCTTTCTGGGCCCTGAGCGTGTCAGTTGTGTTGCTGTTTATGCAGCTCTCGGATTTCATAAAAAATATTAATGTGTGTTGTGAAGATGGCCAGTCTTACAGGTTTGAAACGACATGAGGGTGAGTAATAAATGATAGAATTTTCATTTTTGGGTGAACTGTCCATTTAACATGTAGTGCTAAAGAAGACTAACCAGTACGGCGGTGTTGGGGACTGCTGCTGTTCCAGGTTGGTTGGACTGGGGTACTCCCGCTGCCTGTGTGGCCGTTGCAGTGGCCTGTGGCTGTGCTTGAGGCTGGGCAGCAGCTCCCTGAGGCTGGGCGGCTCCTGTAGTCTGCTGCTGTTGTTGCTGAGCTAACTGCTGAGCCCTCTGCTGTTCGGCTAGTGCCTGCTGACGATGGAGGAAAAGAGAGAAGGGTTTAAACTAAAATGACCAAAAAAACCCTACTTTTTTTTAACATGAATCTATATATGCAAAAACATCTTTAAGCGGTTCATGAACTAAATCTCACCTTCTTCTCTTTAGCGATTCTCTCAGCTCTCTGAGAGGCAACCTGGATAGGAGGCAGAGGCTTATCGTAGCTTATCCCGCTATAAATGACAAAAAGAAAGAATGAATGAGATGTTGTATAACCTCAAATAAATATCAAATGTGACTAAAAATGTACAATATATTGTTTTTTTTGTGTTTTTTTTAGAACGATGAATTTCAATCCAAACTATATTGGAAGCAGACTACTTCAGTGCTTCAGTCAATACCTCTCAGCCAGCACAGAGGCATGCTTGGGATTCTTCTGGAATGGATTCATGCCCAGTCTAAACATGAACAAAAACATGAACAAAAGCAGATTTTAAAGCATTCTGACATCTAAATGCAATGTTCGAGTTGCTTTTAATGAGGTTTGTCTGTTGGGCACTGCCTGCACTTACAGTGGTTTTATTGGTGGGCTCCTCTTGCTGGCAATGATTTTCATCAGCTCAAAGCGGTTGTTGTATAGCTGGATCTGGGTGGCGTTGTCGTCCTGTGTGTAGATTTGACACGTGCGCAGAGGACGACTATTCTTGGACTGTGCAAAAAACTAAGTGTTAGCAAGGAAACAGCTGATGATATGTACTGAAAATGTTTTTTTTTTTATATACCTTATAAATGCTCTTGGTCTTGTTCTTCTTAGGGTTAGCTTCATATATTAGCTGTAGGACAGTTTGTACAATTATGTCATGAGGAAAATGTTAAAGGAAATTCACAACCACATGATACTAGTGCAGTCTCTCACCTTGCCCTCCTCTCTGGGAATGATGACATTCTCATAGCGGTTACGGCATTGTTTTGGCGAGCGGTAAATTCTGCTACAGGAGTTGACCACGTCGCTCACCAGGTCCCAGTTAGGAGTGTGCGCTGGAGACACGATGGTCAGGTTCAGAGGAAGTTCCAGTAACTGTTTCACAGCCTGTGACAAGGAAAAAGACAGAATTACAACCTTAGAATTACAAGCTTATTCATTTAAGACAAATTAGGCAGTGATAATGCAATGGCATGTGATCAACTACCTGTAGCAGTGCCCAGTCCTCACTGATGAGCCACTCAGGGTTGTCCTGCCCGGCCTCCATGGCTGGTTTGAGCAGTGAGGGCAGCGGTTTGGCAAAGGGAGCCTGCTGCTTCAGAGAGAAGTTCTTCTTTTGGTCTTTACCCTCCCGCCTCACTTTGAGCAGACTGGCTTTATCAAAGAGGGAGCGTGGAGGAATCACTGACTCTCCATGGCCCTTCTTTTTCTTACGTCCCAAAGCTGACAAGCGGGAGGAGAGAGAGAGAAAGAGAAAATTTAGCATGCTTTGAGCACAGCAAGCTCAGACGCTGACAGGGTTTTTTGAGCAGTCTAACCTGACGCGTCCATGTGTCTCTTGCGCTCTTTGCGGACGTAGACCGGAGGAAGTTTGGATTCAGGCATAGGAGCAGTGTCATACATGAGGCAGATTACAGAGTCAATGTAGATATCATTATCATCCTGCGGAGGAGTTGGGGGAGTCCACAGCTACAGAAAAGAGCAATAGTAAGAGTTAGAAATTATATTCAGCCTTTTTTTTTTTTTATAATAAATATTTTTTAAATAAATATTAGGTATAATAAATTAAATATTAGGTAAATAAATTAAAATATTGAGTAAAAACAAATATGGAGTAAATAAAATTAAATCATTAAGAATTTTACCTCAAAATCAAAAATAAACAAATAAAGTAATTTAGGTAAAAAAAAAAGGAAAAAAAAAAGAAGAAAGAAAACAGGCCTTTTAGCACCCTTCAGACTGATGCCACTGGAACAGATTAAAAAAAAAAATGTGCAAGTTGTAAATAAAAAATATATATATTTAAGTTGTAGAACCCTGAAAAAATTGGCTGTCACTAACGATTATTTTGGTCAGAGCAATCGGCCTATTAATCGGCCGAGTAAATTGGGTTATATATATATATATTTTTTGTGGTAATAAAAATAGCTCTAAGTGAATATTAACCTTTAAAATGACATTTTTAAATAAATATTGGGTAAATAAATTCAATATTGAGGAAAAAAAAATAAAAAAATTGAGTAAATAAAATTAAATCATTAGGAATTTTACCCCAAAATCAAAAATAAACAAAGTAAAGTAATTTAGGTTTAAAAAAACCAAACAAACAAACAAACAAAAAACAGGCCTTTTAGCACCCTTTAGACTGTTGCCATTGGAAGTTGTAAATAAAAAAATAGATTTAACTTGTAAATTCTTTATACATCAAGGTATTAATTGTTTTCTATTAAAAATGCAATAACATAAAAAATAAATAAAATAAAATAAACTTTAAATAAATAAATACATTTTGATTTGGGAGTAAAATATGATACGGACATGCTTTAGTGAGATTCCTTCAAAATTCAGTCATGAACTTACCGGCATTATTTCTGTTTGTCCATCCTCGTTCTCGAACACATACTCCTGTAAAGACGAGTATGTTTAGTATCAAATCTAAACAACATGACATCACTTCCTAGTGAAAAGCACATATAAATATTAGAATACATCTGTACCATGTTGTATGCATCCTCTCTGGTGTAGGTGAACAGATCCTCCTCATCCTCTAGGATCATTTGTTCCTCTTTCTCCAGCTTTAGCTTCTGTTGCTGCTGCAGCTCCCAGCCTCTCTTAGCAGCGTCTACACGCTCCTGCAACTCACACAAACATGACAATTAAGCAGTCTGTATTATTTACAGAGCAGGCAAAACATGTACTGTAATATGCAAAAATGTTTCATACCTTTATAACCTGTTCATCCTCGCTGATGTGCAGGTACTCCAGATAGTGCAGTGCGTATCTCTCAATAGGAGTCAGCTAGACAAAACACCACAAACTCTGGTCAGAACAATGCTCTCCCCCCCCCGAAGAATTTTTTATTTTTATTTTTATGTTATGTTCAAAAGCGACACTAAAAACATTTAGAATGTTACAAAAGATTTTTATTCCATATAACTGCTGTTCTTTTGAACTTTCCATTCATCAAAGAATCCTGAAAAAAATTGTCTGTCACTAACAATTATATTGGTAATCAAGTAATTGTCTATTATTTTGACGATTAATCGAGTAAATTGGGTAGTTTTTACACACACACATACATACATACATACACACACATATACATATATATATATATATATATATATATATAGATAGATAGATAGATAGAGAGATAGAGAGAGAGAGTTTTTGTGGTAATAAAAATAGCTCCAAGTGAATATTAGCCTTTAAAATGACTTAAAATACATATATAATAGCAATGAGGCAACAATAATTAGTTCAAATAAAGTATCAAAAGCAAGTAATCATATAGTTTTATTGAACAAAACTGTTAAAATAAATAATGTATTATAAACAACAGAGCTAATGTACATGACATTATAACAAATCACTGCAGAGGGAGCCAAGGGCCTGATGACTGTTTTTACACTTTACTGCGCAATCTAATCCTTGTTTAATATTGACTAAACAACGTTTAATTCAAATGTCCACTTAATCTTTAATATTTAGCCATTTCTTTACAACTGAAATGCTTTAGCCACTATCATTTCTTGAATATGTAGACATCAAGACGTGTAAACTCATAGTGAGGGTTTGAGCTTTTATTTTGAAATCGTGATGAACAGTTAACATATTATATTATAGATGATGCATTCTCCTATGTTTGTGTAGGTTTATAAATGATTTACCTTACAAATCTGATGAAACAGCGTATGTTGTGTTCCCAGATGAATATAATAATCAACACAAACTCACAACAATATGCAGAGATGGAGTTTGAGATGCTCCACACATGTAAATGATAACAGTTTGTGTGGAGCAGCATTTACTGTGAACGGAGCCGCTCTGACACACACATACGTAACCTACTCGCATGTAAATAACTGAAGCACATATATTAAACCCGCATAACAAATATTTAATTTAATTGTAGCATTTGTGAATTTACAATAGCGTGATGATTTATAATGTTTTTTAAATGAATGTAATATATCATGCAGCCTTGGAAACGGTCTAATAATGCATTTCATGGATTCTCGAGCAAAACAAGAACAATGAAATTTTCAAGTAACACTTCCTATAAATTGCAATAAACTCACCTGCTCCATGACTGCCGCTAACTCCTCTAACTGTGACGCCTCCTCTTTCGCTCCTTCCTCCACATCCATCTCTTCTTGTCCTCCCACTTTCTCACTTTTCGTGTCCACCTCCGTCTCCTCCTCCTCTTCTTTGTACCGGGTTTCCAGTCGGATGGTGTTCAGGGCCTGAATGTAGGGTCTGGCCACGTGAGGAGGGATGGATTCAGATGGGGATGGCTCCTGGTGAAGAACCACAAACTCCTCCACCTTCTCTCCAGAACCAGCCTCCACCTCAAACAGATCCTGAATGGTGCGCTGCAAATATCCAGCACATATTTATAATGTGAACATGGGGCTCTGTTCCAAGTCCTAGTGAGCTGCCTCGCTGTCTACTGAAATGCAACTGAGGTTTTGAAACATTCCCTCAGTGTCAAAGGTAACAGTGATTGCATGACTCTAAAAGTGTTTACCTGTGTTAAAAAGGCTAGAGTGTAGTCCATGCCCTGTGCAGCCACCTCTCGTATAAGGTCTTTAGTGCCATTCTTTAAGAGTTTCTCCTCAATCGAGTTCCCGCTCTCCAACCTGACAGAGCACAGTGTCGGTTAAAAAGCTGACCAATATAAACCTGACAAGCAAAAATGTGACCCTGGACCACAAAACCAGTAATAAGTAGCACAGGTATATTTGTAGAAATAGCCAACAATACACTGTATGGGTCAAAATTAACAATTTTTCTTTTATGCCAAAAATCATTAGGATATTAACTAAAGATCACGTTTCATGAATATATTTAGTAAATTTACTACCATAAATATATCAAAACTTAATTTCTGATTGGTAATATGCATCGCCAAGAACTTCATTTGGACAACTTTAAAGGCAATTATCTCAATGTTTTGATTTTTTTGCACCCTCAGATTTCATATTTTCAAATAGTTTTATCTTGGCCAAATATTGTTCAATCCTAACAAACCAAACATCAAACGGAAAGCTTATTTATTCAGCAATTTCAAAATTGACCCTTATTACTGGTTTTGTGGTCCAGGGTCACAAATGTGTCCATCAGTCTGACCTGTAGATGTGGATGTCTTTGGAGCGTCCAATCTTGTCACACCACTCCTGTGTGCGCATGTCCATGCTGGGATTTAGGTCTGTGTCGTAAAACACGATGGTGTCTGCGTCAAACACGTGGCCCATGGCTGAGCAGCAGCGATTGGTCAGGATGGTGCAGAAGATCTGTCTGTTGCGGTTAAACCTCTTGACATGCTCCTGAAAGTGGTCGGGACATGAGGAACAAGATAACTATTGCGTTTTCAATACAAGCCGACCAAGCTCAGATATTTATGTATTTATGTAAGCGTCATTTGAGGCCCTGTTTGGAACCGAATCCAACAGGGAGGGAAAAGCGCTCACTAATCTGCCCTTTCAAATACAGCCCAAAAACCCACACAGCAGCGGGACATGGACCTGGCCAGGGCAACAGAGAGCAACAGGGGAATGTGTTACTCCACGTCTTTTACCTGTCTCTCCTCCATTGACAGACTTTCATCTAGCCGTACATAGGTGAGGTGACGGTGGTCTAAGAAGGCCTCCAGTATATCGAGCATGCTGGTCATCTGGGTGAAGATCAGCACACGTCTGTTCTCAGCGCTTAGCTTCTGCAGCAGGATGGACAGCGCCTCCAGTTTTCCTGCAAACAGATACAGGAACATTAGATCACATCAAAATGTACACCAAATGTACAGCCAGTTGCACACCCTGATTGCCATGTTATTATTGTTTTTTTTTTTAACAATGGCATTTTATTATTGTGATATTATCCACTTCAGACAGGCAGTGGAATGTAAGTGGGAAATCTTTATACTGATATTTATGAATTATAAAGACGACAAATATAACAAAAGTTTACATACACAATGCAGAATCTGCTAAATGTTAATTAGTTTACTAAAATAGGAGGGAGCATACATGTTGTGTGTTTTTTTTAATTTAGTACTGACCTGAATAAGATATTTCACATAAAAGACATTTACATATAGCCCACAAGAAAAAAATAATATAATAATAAAAATAAAAAAAATAAATATATATATAAAAAAAATATATATATATAAATAAATAAATAAATAAATAAAGACTGCTCTGTCTAAGAGTTTACAAACACTTGATTCTTAATACTGTGTTGTTAACTGAATGATCCACAGCTGTGTTTTTTTTTTTTTTTTTTTGGTTTAGTGATATTTGTTCATGAGTCCCTCATTTGTTCTGAACAGTTAAACTACCTGGTGTTCTTCAGAGAAATCCTTCAGGTTGCACAATTTCTTTGTTTTTTCTGAATTTTTGTGCATATGAACCCTTTCTAACAATGACCGCATGGTTTTGAGATCCATCTTTTTACACTAAGGACAACTGAGGGACTCAAATGCAACTATTACATTAGGCTTAAATGCTCCAGAAGGAAACAAAATGCATTAAGAGCCGGGGGTGAAAACATTTGAACAGAATGAAGATGTGTACATTTTTCTTATTTTGCCTAAATATTTATATATATATATATATATAATATTTATTTCAGAAGCTACAGAAAATACACTTTTCCCAGAAGACAAAATAAGTTAAATTTACCCTGATCTTCAAATTCAAAAAATTGTCACCCCCCGGCTCTTAAGGCATTGCGTCTCATTCTGACACATCAGGGAGCATTTGAACCTTCTGTAATAGCTGCATATGAGTTCCTCAGATGTCATTGTTGGAAAGGGTTCAAATACACAAAAATGCTAAAAACAAAAAACAAAAACAAGAATTTGTGGGACCTGAAGGATTTTTCAGAAAAACAGCGGGCAGTTTAACTGTGCAGGACAAACAAGGGACTCATGAACAACTATTACTTTAAAAAAAATAAACCAGCTGTGGTTCATTCAGGTAACAACACAGTATTAAGAATCAAGTGTATGTAAACTTTATTTTATGTGAAATATCTTATTCAGGTCAGTACTAAATAAAAAATAACGTATTTTGTACGATCCCTCTTATTTTTGTAAAATAATTAACATTTTGCAGATTCTTCAAGGTGTATGTAAACTTTTGACCTCAACTGTACACTTCTGTTCAAACGTTTTGGGTCCGTAATATTGTTTTTAAAAGAAATCAGTGTTCACTAAGCCTGCATTTATTTGAATAAAAATGCAGTAAAATGAGTAACATTGTGATATTGTATTACAGTTTAAATTATTGGGAAACATACAAAAATGCGTTCAACTGTATATCAGTAATATATGTGAAATTTAAATCTAAAGGTAACAGAGCTGAGGTGTTGTTGTGGTGCTCACCTGAATCCATCTCCAACATGTGTACATCAGGGAAGCTGACAACCGGAGGACAGGCTAAGTTACGGATCTCTGCGTTATGTGGAGCGGCCACTTCCTGTAGCTGTCGCCTGAATGATTTTTGTGCTAGGCTGTAAGATGGTGGCGGATTGGACGCATACAGCTGAAGGGGAGGGGCCACAGCATTTGGAAGTACGCAGGAGAACCTTTAATAAAATAGGAAGCAGCATTAGATCATGAAAAGCTCACAAAAATGCTTCATGGCAAGGAGTTTGTTGTCAAATCCAGACCTCTTCAACAAGGTGCCTGCTGCTGCCTCCTGCTGCATGTTAGAGAGAATCGCTGAGCGGAGTGGTGCCACTGTGGACACACATGTCTGCTGAGCCCTAATACAGCTGTCTCTGCCAACCCAGGACCAGCGTGAGTGCTGGGGTGCGGGGAAGGCCGGTGGAGGGCGTCCCTCATAAACGGAGCAGGTCTTGATCAGGTCAGAACCGTACATCACAGAGCGTGAGGACCGCCGCTCGTTGGCATGAAATAAACTGGCAAGACGCTCTTTCAGCTGCCTGTTTCTTTCCTCACTTGACTCCTAAATAGACACAAAGACAGCGTTTAGAGTTCACAACTGTCTAATGGACTTCATCTATTCCTTCAACAACTTTCAAAATCACCTACCTGTGTTGTGGCGTTTGTTGAATGTTTAGCATTTGTCTCCATGTCTGTGGTAGCTGGAGTGACTGCAGTGTTAGCCATGGTGGTTCCTTTAATGGAAACAGGAAGAAACAGAAACTTAAGTTTAAAGAGACAGTTCACCCAAAAATCAAAATTACCCCATGATTTAATAACCTTCAAGCCATTCTAGGTGTATATGACTTTCTTCTTTCAGACGAAGACAGTTGGAGTTATATTAAAAAATGTCCTGTCTCTTCCAAGCTTTGTAATGGCAGTGAATGGTGGTCGAGATTTTGAAACAAAATAAAATACATCCATCCAGTGCTCCACACGGCACCAGGGGGTTAATAAAGGCCTTCTGAAGTGAACCGATGCATTTGTGCAAGAAAAATATCCATATTTATAACTTTATAAACTGTAATCTCTAGCTTGACATAGGAAATAGGTGTAGCGTAAGCTCCACTGGAAAGTGATGAACGTGGAAGTGCAGAGGAGAAAACAAAACAGAACACCGGTCATGAATTAGAAGTACAAAATGAGGATTTGTAAAGAAAAATGTTGATAAAAGCCAAGAGGAGACTGGTTTTTCTTTGCTGTAAACAAAACATCACATGAGACTAGCAAATTCTCACCAGAGCTTATTGTACGCCTCCATCTTACGTCATCTGTCATTCTCTCGTGAACGCGTGTATGACACTTAGTGGAAGCTAGAGATTACAGTTTATAAGTTATAAATATGGATATTTTTCTTACACAAACGCAACGATTCAATGCCTTTATTAACCCGTGAAGCCAATTGCGAATCACAATTTTTTTTTTTTTTTTTTACTCAAATTTAGATCATGATTGTCCTACGATTCTAAACTAAACAGAATTATGTGACAAAATATTGCTGCAGTCTATTTAAAAGTGTTTAATGAATATGAATGAATTATTATACATTTTAATATATGATATATAATATAATATACATTTAGTAAACCAATTTTTTTATGATAAAATGAAAAAAATGGTTTGAATGAATGATCTAATGACTCACTCATAAATACTTCACTTGTTTCATTACTGGATGAATCAGCATTTTTGAACAGAACTTTTGAATGAATTATTCAATGACATCCATAGACATCAATGTTTATATCTGAACTATAAACTTTGATCCCAGTATTTCTGTGATAATATGAATGACACACATGATATGAATGACACATATGAATATGAACACAGAAATAATACTGTGTAGTTGAAAATTCTGTTTGTGAAGCTGTTTCTTACCAAAACATGCTAACTGTCTGCTCTCTGTGTCAACGGGAGGGCGAAAGCAGATTTGAATGTTCCGGTATGATTTTTTTTTTTTTTCAAAGGTTTAATAGACATGGGTGAATCGTTGCCATTTAGAAAGGAGATAGCGGGTTTGAATTGACATCGCGATCTTTTAACAATTAATCGTGCAGCTCTACCGCGTGGAACATTTTTAATGATGGATTGATGCACTATATTGGACTTCAAAATCTTAACACCCATTCACTGCCATTATAAAACTTGGAAGAGCCAGGCCATTTTTTTTATATAATGGCGACTGCATTCGTCTGAAAGAAAAAAAGTCATAAACACCTAGGATAGCTTGAGAGTGAGTAAATCATGGGGTAAATGTTTATTTTTGGATGAACTAACCCTTTAAGTTAACCAGGACAGCAGTAGAACATCACATACTTAGGTTACTGATTCTTAACCAATGGGCCGAGAACCACTAGGGGGACTAATTATGCCTCATAACTTTAATTTAGCCAAAGTGGACAAAATACAAGTTGACTGACATAATATTTCTTGTTTTACTGTGTTCCCTCGAAAACTATCATTTTGATTTAAGAAATAGTTTCCATGGTCTTGGAAAACATTCCATTGTTGAATCTTTTGAAATTTAATTATTATTCATATATTTAATTATTTTAATATATTGCAACTCCTAGGTTCTATAATAATAATAATAATAATAATAATAATAATAATAATAATAATAATAAAAAAAAAAAAAAAAAAAAGATAAAAAACAAGCAGATACTGGTAAAGCAAGTACATTGCCTTGCGAAAGTATTCATACCCCTTCATTTTTTCCCCCACATTTTGTCATGTTGCTGCCTTATGTTAAACTGTTTTAAAATTACTTTTTCCCCACATCAATCTACACTCCATGCACCATAATGACAAAGCAAAAACAGAACTGTCACAACTTAACTGTCACACAACTAAGTTTATTTAAAATAAAAAAACTGAAATAAGTACATTGCATAAGTATTCATACCCTTAAGTCAGTACTTAGCTGAAGCACCTTTACAGCTTCAAGCCTTTTTGCAACAGGTTAATGTCAGTGTAGTAACATCAACTGTCCCAGACGAGGGTATGAATACTTATGCAATGGAATCAAGTTTTTTTATTTTTAATAAATTTGCGAAGATACTAAAAACCTGTTTTTTTTGCTTTGCCATTATAATGTATGGAGTGTAAAATTATGTGGGAAAAAAGTAATTTAAAGCAGTTTAACATAAGGCAGCAACGTGAAAAAATGAAGGAGTATGAAAACTTTCGCAAGGCACTGTAGCAGAAATACCTTCGCCTACATGGAGTCTTTTGAAAATTAAGGTTGAGAGCCACTTATTTAACAATCAGCTTCAGGACAGAGCAGTGCTTTACCTTGCGGCAGTGTGGAGGTGGCAGGAGGTGGCGTGCCTGAGGAGTTCTGAACAGGCACGGCCTGGGGTACGGTAGGCATCACCAAGGGTGGACCCTGTGGCCTGAGAAGAGGCTGTCCAGGGGCAGACACAATCTGCAAGATGTTTCCTAAAGCAGACACATAAACGTATGAGCATCACATTAAGCCATGTAATGAGGATTTACTGAACACACATAAAAACAGCTGACAAGTGACTGGATATGGAAGTGAAATGAGACAGAGAGAGGATGAATATGAGTCGGACATTACCGAGTGTACCTTGGAGCTGCAGGGGCTGGCCGGTGGTGAGCTGCCGCAGCTGACTCGGAGACAAGGTGAACTTGTTGCCCTGGAATTGGAGGGTCACAGGGGTCTCTGGCTGAGCGATACGACCCTGCCCAACCAACTGAGCCACCTTCACTACATCTCCACCTTCAGTAAAAAGAAAAAAAAAAACAAATGTTAAATGACAGCACAAAGTGCCTGACAATTTATCTCTAAGAAAGAAAAAAAAAACATTATAGTTAGTTTCGGGGTGAGCACGGAAAGGAACATGCACAACCACAGTGTGTTAAACGGGAAGAATGACGCTTTTTCCTTAAAAAAAAAAAAAAAACAAAAACCCTGAAACAAACTGAAACCAAACTGATTCGTTTAGCAGAGCAAAACAAAGTGGGAGAAAATCTTGTTTAAAAGGTTTTCCATGTAACAGCAGTTACATGTGACATGGGGAGCAGCGCCCACAAGCTTGACGCTCTTTACACCCACAGAAAGACAACAAAATAAACGGCTCTGAAGAAAAGCTGCACTGAAAAGATAGGGAGGCAAAACCATATTAGAAAGCTTCTGGATCATCCTTCAGCTGTACTGCACGAAAAACAAAGAGATTAGTCATCAAAATGCAGAAGGGAAAAAAGAAAAGAAAGGGAATAAATGTGTCAACAAAAACAGAAGACGTGAATAAACTGGAGGCAGCGGGTGCAGTCCGGAGAGAGATCTGGAGGGCTCATGCTTGTTTATGAAGGGTGAGGAGAGAAACCACCATAGGTCATCTGCTGAAGATTTTCTGCACTTCGAATCATTCTGGAAATACGCCAGCTTTATTTGGCTGAATTTGAGTTGAATATCACCATTAGTTTCTTTGGTGCAACTCTGTATGCATGTTAGCCCACTTCAGCAGAGCCGTACCGTAGTCTCTGATCTTCACTGAGGTCATTTACTGCTGTGCTTGGGGGCTTGATAAGAAAGAAACAGGTGCACAAGGGAGAGGGCGCAAAGGAGAGGGCCGATCTGCAGTGGGTTATGATGAGGCCACTTACTAGGCAAGCGTGCCTGGGCCTGGGAGCTGAGCACCAGCCTCTGGGGTACCAAACTGGGCTGGAGGGGGTGGGCGGTAGGGGCATGGGGGGCCACAGCAGGCATAGTGGTGACCCCTGTCACACCCACAGCCAGAGGGGTAGAAGGGGGGTTATGGGTGGCTCCTGTTAAAAGTGATCCTGATGAGCTGCTGATTGCGGAGGCTAAAGAGGAAGAGGAGTTAACAGTCTGAATGGATCAATCAGGGTGAGTGTTATGACTTTGGAGGATTAATTTTTTTTTTTTAATCCTCTAAATCAGTGGCTCTCAATTCCAGTCTTTGTGTATCACCTCACGTACATTTTGTATGTTTCTATCATCACTTCAGACATCTGATTTATTCAAATGTAAGTACCTTGTGAAGTGGATATCACAAGATATTCTGCCATGATTCCAGTTCGAAGGGAATGTATATGCTCCATTCAAAGGGCATTAAAGTGTGCAAGACGTGAATTTAAATTGTATTTAATGCACAGAGGTATATTATGTCACACTTCACACTTCTCTAATAAGTTTCGTCTGTGTGTGAAGACGCAATGGAAATTCTGAGCCGAAACCGAAAATTCTGGATGTACTTAGGTGAAAACCGAAACGGAAAATATTTTTTAACAACATAATTATTTACTTTATAATGAAACAATATTAAATCATTTTGTAAGACTTTTTAATTGAACTCAATTTTCATGATACTTAAATTTTAAAAATACAAGCCAATAAAATAACCAAACATTTATAAAAGGTAAAGCAATATATTAATCGATATATTATTTTCATTCAGTATTATGCAACAGAATCAGACTTCCAAATAATGTATAGTCCTACAAAGCAACGGATAGAGTGAGAGTGAAACTTGTACGCGGAACACTGCTGGGCAGTGCACCAAGCAATACATTTTCGGTTCGGTTTTGTCTTTCTGCCAAAAAACCAAAAATGTCATTTTTGGCCGATAATTTAGATCCAAAACACTTAAAGGAACACTCAACTTTTTTTGAAATTTTGAGATTTTCCAACTCCCCTAGAGTTATACAGATGTGTTCTACCGTTTTTGAATCCATTCAGCCGATCGCCGGGTCTCGCAGTAGCAATTTTAGCATAGCTTAGCATAAATCATTGAATCCGATTAGACCATTAGCATCTCACTATAAAATGACTAAAGAGTTTCGATATTTTTCCTATTTAAAACTTGACTCTTCTGTAGTTGCATCGTGTACTAAGACTGGCGGAAAATGAAAAGTTGCGATTTTATAGGCCGATATGGCTAGGAACTATACTCTCATTCCGGCGTGATAATCAAGGAATTTTCCGCAATGATATTACGCAGCCGCCAACTCTGGCTGCAACTCTGCATCTACACAAACTTAGTGCCGGTCACTTTCAGGTGCTGTGTAATATCATTGCACCTGCTGCGATCGGCTGAATGTATTCAAAAACGGTAAAACACATCTGTATAACTCTAGGGAAGTTAGAAAACGAACCTATTTTCAAAAAAAGTGTAGTGTTCCTTCAAGAAGAGATGATGTCAACCCCTCAGAAGACTTCAGATGATGCCAACCCTGAAACAACATACAGCACTACCGAATTTTGCTACTAATTTATGGTGCTTTTTGTCTGTTTGATTACGTCATTAATTGATCTTTACCATACATCTCTGCCATATGTACATCAACTTGACAGTCACCACTAGTAAGCTACTACTAAATATATTGTAAAAACTTTAATTTGGTGTAAAGTTGCTTTGCAACGATATGTATCGTGAAAAGCGCTGAAAATTTTGGTGCATCCCTAAGAGAGACATGCAAAATATGCAGTGCAGTGGTACGCTAAGAATGGAATTGAGAACCAATGCTCTAAATAAAAGATTATTTAGGACATAAAAAAAATTACAATGCGTTACAAAATATTGATTATTGTTGGGTGGTGAGTGGTGCTTGCCCATGCAAAACTCACAGCTACAGTGCCAGGGCATTGCTATGTTTTGTTTAAAGTAACCACGAAATTAAAACCGATAATTCTTAATATTTAATTTAATTAATTAATTGCTGTTTATTGAAGCAACTCAATAATCACAGCAATTTCCACTTAAATATCAGCTAAAATCCAAAAGTGAAAATTCTGGGGTTAGGGATTTTCAGTGAACCCTCAGAAAGCATAAAAAAAAAAAAAAATTATTATAATAATATTTACTTGCTAAGGTGCAATGTGCAAACAGATGTATAAAAGGACTTATGAAACGTATTATTTGAAATGAAAGTTTTGTATTAGTTACAATAATTTTGACATCTGGTTTAAAACCCAAACATTAAATATTTTTTTGTAAAATCACAGCCAATGTTTTACTCCATTCTCTGTATCTGCAATTCCTAGCAAGAATTTTGGCTTTCACTTTTGTAACTAAATTTCTTGTCCAATGTAATGCGTCAACCACTGTCCCGCACTGGGAAAACACCCTTGGCTCAGCCTGTTACACTAGCTATGACCCAAACTCTTGTAAATGTAAATGTAACTGTAGCTGGAAAGTGACTGACGGATCTGAGCCGACCACTCTAAATGTTTGGATGGTGCTTTGGAGACTGAATGTTTACACTTTGGGGGAGATAAACCCATGAATAGCATACATATAGTAGTTAATGTACAATAAACTGACTTTAGATAATGTATTTTGACATCTTACAGAAATCTTACAAAAGTCACTTTTTAATAACTAGTGCAAATGGCCAAAAAAATAAAAATACACACACACAAAGAACTGCTGTGAGCACGTTTTTAGAAGAAGTACAACGTTTACATCAAAAAGCCACTACGAAAATATCACACCACTTACAAAAACTTGCAGATTGTGAAACAGTGTGGGAACACAATTGTGTAAGAAGTTACACAAGAAGGGGTTTTACCCTGTGCAGAAGTGGTTGTGGTGAGAGGAGATTTGCCTCTGGGCTGTGTGCTTGGAGCTGCAGTAGCAGGGTTAGTAGTGGTGGTGGGGGCAGTTGTCACAGCAGTGGCACGAGGGGCTTGAGTGGTGCTACTAGTCATGGGGACGAGACGCCCCTCTGGTTTAGTCCCATACTGCACCGGCAGGAACAACCTGAAATTACAAATATGCCACAGTCAGAATCAATTCATATGAGCCTATTCTACTGTACATATCATAATAAAACATAAAATAAAAATAAATAAATAAAATTGATAATACTAATTAACAAAAATTCTAATAATTGTATTAAAAAATTGCATTTGTATTTCATTACAAAAAACACCTGTAACATGTTTATTTATTCAACAAGAATGTAATTCAATGCTCTATTCTGAAGGAAGTGACAAAAAATTTGGTGTAAAAACATCAGCATTTTCAGTGTATTGTCTCATTTAAAAACTTGTGCCCTGTTAATAAAACTACAGAAATCAGTATGATATGACTATGATAGGTAAGCATTCAGTACAAATGGACACCTCATAGGTTTGATCTTGCACGGTCTGGGTCTGGCTGGTGGGTCGCGTGCATTGTAGATCTCTTCGATCAGCTGTTTGGTCATTCTGAGTTTCGGCAGAGCCTCCTCGGCTTCATAACGGGTCAATTTGCCCTCGTTTCCGATCAGGTCAAACAGTGACATATCTACAGTCTGTAAAAGAAAATGGCTCGTCAGTCCACAAATATTTTTCTTTTACATTTCATAATCTAAGCGTATATTTTTTTTCCTTACCTTCCACTGGTCCCGCTGCAGGGCTGTGAGCAGTAAAGATGGGGTGTTGTACTGCAGTGGCTGACATATATAAGAGTTGTGTGTGTCTCTAGGTTGAATCAGGTCTGGATGGTTGCAGATCTTCTGCAGCTGCATAAGAACTTCCAGGACTCTGACGAAATGTCCCGTCTTCAGTGCTTCCTGTGCACTAGAGGGCGGTAGAAAAGCAGAGCATAACTCAAAACAGATGAACTGGAAAAGAGCTGGTGAAGATTGTGTTTGGCTGAGTGTGTTCTGTGCTGACCTGGGCTGGATGAGGATGTCCTCATACATGCTCTTTTGCCTCTTGGACAGACGGCACTTGAGAATGTGCTCATACTTCTTAGGCATTTGCTTCTCCACGTCTCTCTTGGAACGGCGCAGGATGAAGGGCTGAATCATCTACAGCAGACAGGAAGAAAACAAAACTATGATTGTGGTTCTCAAGCAAGGTAGTTAACATAAAGTCTAACATTCTGTGGTGAAAGTCACCAGAAACAACTTCCAGCAAGACTTACCCTGTGAAGTCTGATGACCAGTTTGTGGCAGTAGTCCTGGTTCTGATCCGTGCCGGGTTTGATGGGGAAGTTAAGGTATGGGTGAGTGATTCCAGGCAGGAGGAAGTGAATCATGGTCCATAACTCTTTTAGAGTGTTCTGCAGAGGTGTGTTGATTAAGAGGATCCTCTGCTGACTGTTGAGAGGACAGAGAAAAAAAAAACCATGCATATTTAATACATAATGTATGTTGGAAACTTGCATACAGTATAAACCAAACTAAAACTATTAAAATCATGTTTGTTAATTGAAATAAATAAAATATACATATTAAGATAAAAAAAGAAGTTAGAAATGTTGCATTTCCGACTAACTGATAAAATGTTTAATTACTAAAATGACTAAATCTGAAATAAAAAAAAAGGCTAAACATACATTCTAAAAAAAATAATTAAAACTACATTTTAAAATAAAATTAACACTTAAGCTAAAATGAACCGATATAAAAACTGATAAAAAATATAAAAAGCTAATTCAAAACATTCATATCTAATATAACAGTATACAAATAATACTAAAATAACCCTGATAAACCTCTAATAAAGTAGTAGGGATGCACTGATATCAAACACATGTCAACCAATAAATGGTTGATATTAAATTTCTACTGTCTAAATTTAAATATAAAACGCAAAAAATCAAAAATAAGTAATTTTAAATGCTATAACTGAAGATTAACTTCAATGGTATTAATATTTTGTGATTCCAAAACATGATTCCAACAGATACTATACAGACAGGGTCCTATGAAATCAGTTTTATTTTTTCCCAAATTCCCTTGTATTTATGTTTCCAAATTCCGTTTTCTCCATTTTAATTTTTCAGTTTTCCGTATTTTACATTTTTTCTAGACTCTGTTTTAAAGAAAAAATGTGAATCAAAAAGCATGTCTAATTAATTGAAATCATGAAACTTACACAATTTAACAGCATTTTGTTTAAAATTGAACAAAAATTACATTTTTAAAGCCCTATGAAATACGTTTTTTTCCCCTCAAATTCAGTTTTATTTTGACCGAATTCTGTGTTTTCCATTAATTGTCTGGATTCCATTTTAATGGTTTTATTAAATTTTAATAATTAAAAGCATGTTTAATTAATTTATATCATAATAATTTATTCAATTATTTTATTAGGGCCCTATGATTTCTACGATATGGAATCCAGTCATAAAAACAGAATTTACTGAATAACACGGAATTTGTCAAATCAGTTCCTAACCTCTTTATGTTGAAGATGGTTTCCCAGTGTTTCTCCGTCATATTTTTGATGAGCTGCACCTCGTCTAGCACCAGGTGCCTCCAGCGCCTCCTCAGGAAGTGAGACTGATCTTTCAGCAGGAGCTTGTATGAAGTCACACACACGTGGAAGCTGTTGGGCTCACTCCACCGCTGCACATATCAGACAACAATGGGAAAATGTGAATGGTCAAACAACATGGACAAAAGCTACCCAACTGACTAAATTAACAAGAATTTCAATGACCTACAAACTGATTTGACAAGTACTTGAATTATCCAATGCAAAAACTAATGCACTGGGTACAGCAACAGGAATGGATAGAACATGTGGCAGTATGTAAGAGTACACATCAGGCTTGCTAGCTTTCTCTGGTTCATACCGATCTCTTGTATCTGCGCTGCCTTCTGCTGCCGAGATACAGGAGTATCTTCAATCCAGGACACCAGCGTTTGAACTCCATCTCCCAGTTGAGCAGCTTACAGGTCCGCACCACCACTAAATGTGGCCCCCAGATACCTGCAGCAATCACACGACAGCAGAATGTGTTGCATTTTATTCTTAAAACACAACAAATGAATGCTTTCAGATGAAAAACAAATTTTATCGTCTCTATAAAGTGGTAAGTGTGGCAGGTGATTGTACCCTGGTTGCAGGCCAAGTGAGCAAAGTAAGCCACAGTCTGTACGGTTTTGCCAAGGCCGGTTTCATCTGCCAAGATGCCGTTAAGGTTTTTACGGTGGAGGCTTGCCAGCCACTCCACCCCGACCTGCTGGTACTCTCTCAGAGAGCCGTGCAGCAGAGCAGGAGGGGAGGAACGAGTCTGAGAGGTAAAGGTTCATGAGTCATAATACAATCAGACACTGTGAAACCAATTTGAATTAAACAGCTGCTCAATTGAATCTTTAAGAAAGACCATAAATGACTCACTGTTAGAGTGGTCCTGGCGCTGCCTTTGGGCAGAATCAGGTCTGTTGCTGCAGCGACCTCAGCGATATCCTTTGTGGGCTTCCCATCAGGACCAGAAGCCGTCCGTTCAGCCCCACGGTATTGATCCATACTCAGCAAAGAGTCTATCAGCACCGCATCATGTGGACTGTCCAACGGAGAAACCATGTCTGAACAGAAAAGAACAGAGTGACTGTGACATCAAATCAACAAGTACTGATTTATTCAAATTCTTTTGCATTTCGGGGATTTTATGGTGCTCTAAGTTCATTCTCAAGCAGCAGATGTACACAAACCCTCAACTTCCTCTCTGTCTTCATCTTCACTCTGGCTGGAAGGCTGCGGCCATTCAAAGCCCTCTGCGTAAGCACCAGCGTATTGCTTCACCAGATCATCCAATGGCACTTCAGCTACACGACACAGACACACAGTTTATAGCAGTAGCTGTGCCATTTTGAAAAGGCATGATCAATAACCTTAAAAATGCCCAAAATCAGTATTGTCTAAACATGCAAGACTCTATATTTAAGGAGTCTAATATTAAGGAGGCGAGCAAAAAATGTACTACTGTTTAAAAGCCATACGTTTAAGGTGTAAAACTTACCTTCTTTTGTTAATTCGGCCAGCTCTGCTTTCTGATCAGCGGCCACCTCCGTAGCCTCTTGCTCTTCTATTGTACTTTCTTCATCTTCAACTGCAAGACAACAGAGCAATCAGCAGCATGCACAGAGAACGGAAATCATCTATGTATAAATGCAATATGTACCCTCGACATCCGACAGTGAGGTGCTTGACTTTCTCTTGCGGGATGAGCCAGTCTCCTGTTGAAATAGAAAAAAGGTAGGAAAATTTGTCAATGAGAGGATGAGTGGAGCAGCAATGAGGAAGGATCTTGGAGGTCATGGAGAAGGTCTTACCCCTTTATTGTCTTTATCTGACTTCTCTCCAGATGACTGGGTCACTTTAACACACTGGCCTGTCGCAATACAAAATCTCTTCTGAATTAATAAAGTCTGAACATTCAGTTAAAGACAGGTCAGATACCATTACTTAATCTCACCTTTATTCACAGCCTTCTGCAAGGTAAGAACTTTTTGGCGTTTGTCGTAGATCTCAAAACGCAGCTTGATTTCCACAACCTGTGGTAAGACAGAGGAACTGTATGAGGGACTAATACAAACCTCCACATACAGTGGAGTAGCATTTATCACAGTGAGATTTTCTGTCTAAATGTGAATGCTAATTTATAATAAAAATTACACATTATTGTGTATCTGACCCACACCGAGTGACAATAAAACCCAAACACAGGTGAGACAATGAACAACCCAATGAACCCAAACACAGGTGAATCCCTCTGAGGTTCCTGCACATCTTCAGATTCTCACAAAATAATTCCTTAATTTTATTTTTTAACTTTTATTTTCCAATTTTGCTCCAGTACTAAATTATAAGTTAGTATGATGATTGTTAAATTAAAAACTAAAGTTTAAATATAGTTTTTGTTAACCGAAATAAAATGTAAAACATAAAATTAAAACAAAACCTTACAAATTATCCACCTTATTTTTCCTATAAGAGTGTGTGCAGCCATTTGTTAGTTTTATGGGTCTGGCTTCCGGTCTCATCCGTGTCCAGCTATTTTTAGCTGTACAAAACAGCTTGTTCTTGCCGCTCGATATTTCAAATTGGTGATATTTCAAACCAGTGTGTACCATATGTACACACTGGTTTGTAGTGCAAACAGTTTTACCCTTTACTGCACGTTGTTATTCTTTTTGGTATTTGCCTGTAGCGGATAATGAACCAGAAGTCTCGCTCATAGGCTTACTTCCACGTTGAAAAATAAGGTGGATTGAAAAATGTGAAAATGTGAAATGTTGCCTTGGCAAGTTACTGAAATAAAAAAAATGAGTTTAAGTTGAAGTACTATAGTGACTAAAACTAAATTAAAGTACATAACACCACTGAAATAACACTGGTGTAAATGGTTTGTAAATTTACCTGTTCAATATTGGACCAGAAGTAGTCAACCCCACGAGCGATGGTGCTGGCAATATGCCGCAACCTCATCTCCTCCTCCCTCTTCTCACGCTCCTCCATCTTCTTCTGTTCAACATGGTAACGTGCACACGTGCGCACAAGCTACAGAGAGAGAGAGAGAGAGAGAGAGAGAGAGAGAGAGAGATATATTATATACGCCTGCTCCATAATGAGTTCACCGGCACTAGAAGATGTGGCTGAATACAATGAGGTTACATCAGAGTCGAAAGTTTACATACATCTTGCAGAATTTGCAAAATCTTAATTATTTTACCAAAATAACAGGGATCATACAAAATGCATGATATTTTTTATTTAGAACCAACCCGAACAAGATATTTCACATAAAAGTTGTTTACATATAGTCCACAAGAGAAAATAATAATTTATATTTCTGATTTATAAAAATGACCCTGATCAAAAGTTTACATACACTTGATTCTTAATACTGTGTCTTACCTGAATGACCCACAGCTGTGTTTTTTGTTTAGTGATAGCTGTTCATGAGCCGCTTCTTGTTCTGAACAGTTAAACTGCCCACTGTTCCTCAGAAAAATCCTTCTGGTCCCACAAATTCTTTCTTTTTTCAGCATTTTTGTGTATTTAAACCTTTCCAACAATGACTGTGTGATTTTGAGATCCATTTTTTCACAGTGAGAACAGCTGAGGGACTCATATGCAACTATTACAGAAGGTTCAAACGCTCACTGATGCTCCAAAAGGAAAAGCGATGCATTAAGAGTCAGGGGTGTCTCCCAAAAAACAAAATAAGTGAAATTTACCCTGCTCTTCAAATTAAAAAAAAAAAAAATCATCCCCTGGCTCCTTCAGGTGCATCAATGAACGTTTGAACCTTCTGTAATAGTTGCATATGATTCCCTCAGTTGTCCTCAGTGCGACAAAATGGATCTTATAATCATACAGTCATTATTGAAAAGGGTTTAAATACACAAAAATGCTGAAATCCACAGAATTTGTGGGACCTGAAGAATTATTTTCTCTTGTGGACTATATGTAAATGTCTTTTATGTGAAATATCTTATTCAGGTCAGTACTAAATAAAAAAAAAAAAGAAATACCATGCATTTTGTATGATTCCTCTTATTTTGGTAAAATAATTAACATTTTGCAGATTCTGCAAGATGTATGTAAAGTTTTGACTTCAGCTGTAATTTGCTCAGTTTATGGACCATCATAGACCAAGTGCGAGTCTTCTCACCTTCTTAGCAGCAGCCATCTTCCAGCGCCTTTCCTGGGCGAAGTCAGCAGCCATCCACTGCATCTCCTCCAGCAGGTAGTCCCAGTGGGATTTGGGCCTGCAGGACTCCTGCAGCTTGGGTAAGCGGCTAGCTGACCACTGGCCCTCTTTACGGAGCTCTGCGATGCGCTGGTGCACATGACTCTCCTACAATAAAACGTTACAATCTTGTGTGAGATATATGCAGCGTATACTACAAAATGTACTACTTTCATTCATAGTTAAAGATCTGACAGTTCTCACCAGCTTGGCTTGTTCTGCTTGCTTGTCCTGAGAGCATTCTTGTGAGTTCTGCCCAACTGGACTCTGACCCAGACTGGACATTTTCAGTCCGGTGGTGCCATTTGTGACAGCGAGTTTGGACTGGGCAGCGGGAGAGAGGCTCGGGCCAGTACTGGGGGTGCGGACCGGGGCAGAAGGGTGTGGGGAGGAAAGAGAGGATGGGGACGTGAGAGGAGCAGGAGACATGGAAGTGTTGGAGAGAGAGTTGGACATCAAACGCTGGGCAGGTTGGGAGGAATCTGTTCCAGGACGCACAAGTGCCACAGTCTGGAAAAGAAAGGATGAACAGTAAAAAAAAAAATCTCCTGTTGCGAGTAGGATTGTGCAATATATTACTTGCATACTCACTGCCTGTCCAGGCTGCATGACTGGCTGCTGCTGCATCTGTAGGTGGAGTCCTGGCTGAATCTGCTGAAGCTGTGCCTGCAGCTGCACATGTGGGTTGACCGGAGCCAGCACGGCCCCGGCACCCTGCACACCTTGAACCTTAACCTGGAGCTGACCACCAGCCACTGGAGCCTGCTGGTCCACCACCATGGCCTGGCCCTGAGACAGTGACAGAGGCAGGCCAGCCATAGGGAGCCCGCCCTGGGGCAGGCGTCCTGGAAGCTGTGGGGGTGGCGTGTGGAGGCTGGCGGCGTTCTGGACCGGGGGACCTTTGGACGGGTCGTACTGCTGCTGGTTCTGTTTCTGCCCACCAATTTGGACCGTTTGTGGGGTCGGGGGCATGCCTCCTGTTATGGGGGTGCAAGATGAAGGAAACAGAGCAGAGAGAGGAAAGAGAGAGGAGAAAGAGTGGGATATGGAGGGCAAGGAAGAGTTCCATAGAAGGAGAAAATGAAGAATTGGAAACACAATATGTTGTCTTAGCTCATGTCTGTTTACAGAGACCACCTGACTGCATTTATTAGCAACCAGCCTTGTCTAATTTTTTTTTTTTTTTTTTTTTTTTTATAAATCGTAAATATTTCTTTATAAGCACCCTACGGGCCCATACTGAAAGGTAAAAATGTATTTGACACTTTATATAACACTTGATATCTGACGTCATTTTCCTTGTTTTTAGATCAAACGAAAAGAACATGTCTGAGTCATAGTTCACCCGCAAATCAGAAGAAAAATACAAAGATTAGTATTAGAATTTTACCTGAAACATTATTTGTATGACAGTTAAAGGTATAGTTCACCCAAAAATGAAAATGCTGTCATTAATTACTCACCCTCATGTCGTTCCAAACCTGTAAGACCTTCATTCAGCTTTGGAACATAAATTAAGATATTTTTGATGAAATCCAAGAGCTTTCTGACCCTGCATAGACAGCAACACAACTACCCCATTCAAGGCCCAGAAATATAGTGATGATTTAATTAAAATAGTCCATGTGACATCAGTGGTTTAATCATAATTTTATGGAACTACAAGAAGACTTTTTGCACACAAGGAAAACAAAAATAACAACTACATTAGAAAATTTCTTCTCTTCCGTAAATGTGCATCGAAGGCTGACATGGAAGAGAAGAAATTGTTGAATTAAGTCATTATTTTTACTTTTTGTGCACAAAAAGTATTCTCGTAGATTCATAAAATTACAGCTGAACCACTGATGTCACATGGACATCAGTGGTTTTAATGATATCCTTACTATATTTCTGGGCTTTAAACATGTCAGTTCTGTTCCTGTCAGAAAACTCTTGGATTTCTTAAAAAAATATCTTAATGTGTTCCAAAGATGAATGAAGGTCTTACCATTTTGGAATGACATGAGGGTGAGTAACTGATGACAGAATGTTTATTTTTTGGGTGAACTATTCCTTTAAAGGAGAAGTCCACTTCCAGAACAAAAATGTACGATAATGTACTCACCCCCTTGTCATCCAAGATGTTCATGTCTTTCTTTCTTCAGCCGTAAGGAATTATGTTTTTTGAGGGAAACTTTTCAGAATTTTTCTTCATATAATGGACTCAACTTCAAAAAATCATTTAAAAATCATCCTACATCACTGCAGAAGTACCGACCCAGTCTTTGCAAAGTGAACATGCAAAGAAGATCAAACACCCTCAACAAAAAAGGTCAAACAGCCATACAGGACGATTTTGAAGTTAGGGGAGAACATGAGATGGAAATTTTTCAACATACCCTAACTGTCATGAACCGAAAATAAAAAAAATAAAAACAGTTCAGGCAGAGTGAGACAAGACGAGCGTTTGACATTAAAAAGTATATAAATTGTATTATTTTTATGAAAATAACTAATCTTTTTGCTAGATAAGACCCTTCTTCCTCGGCCGGGATTGTTTACAACCACATTTGGGATCGTTTGAAGCCACATTTAAACTACATTTTGGAAGTTCAAACTTGGGGCACCATATAAGTCCACTATATGGAAAAAATCCTGAAATGTTTTCCTCAAAAAAAATAAAAATAAAAATTTCTTTATGACTGAAGAAAGAAAGACATTTCTTCTCCTTTAATAACACTCATTACCTTGATGGTAGATAATACTCATTTCATAATATGTTTATGCAATAACATACATACAATTTATTATATTGTATAATAATTTGATATATATATATATAAATATATAATTTTTTTTACATATTTTATACAATTTTAAATAAATCACTGTAATACAGTATAATTAAAATGTTTCAGTGTCATGAAAACACTATTGAATTCTTTATGGTTCTAAAAATCTATTTTGATTGTGGGGTTCAACAGAACTCAGACATGATTTTTCCCATTTGTATTTTGCAGCTAAACTTCTGTTGATCTTATGGGTATGATGTTATGAATTGCCAGCAATGTGTTACACAATGCTGGAGAAAAGGGAACATTAATGAAAAATACTGTTCATGTCACAATGACTACATAACAAAAATCAAGGAAAATTTACATGCTCTAATGAATGAAAATTAGAACTCGTAAATGTGAAAATCAAAATACTTCGTTCAATGCTTAAGAATACTACTATGAAGAACGAAACTAATCATGCATTACCATTGAACTATTCATAAGTGGAAAAGTCTAGATAAACAAAGAAACAAATCAAGGTAACAAAATGAAACAAAAACAGGAGAAGAACTCAAAAGGAAAAAAAAAAAAAAAAAAAAGGCACATAAAGGTAATGGACACGACTGAAGCGCTGACACACTTCATGAACATGCATGAAGCAGGTAATGTCTGGAACATTTGCGTTAATACTTGAGCTACACAAAGGGAAAGCAGAGGGTATAGCAGAGGAATGACAAGGGAAGTTCAGCACAGAAAAAGGTAAAGCCCAGCTGTAAACACTAAGTATCTCCCTCTTTTAGCATTTCATCATGTTAAATCACCAACTATGTAAATTTGTCAACTCTCAAGATTTCTGAGGTTAAGCTGCTTGAGCGCCACTTTCAGCTCTTCACCATCAGGTCATGAAGCAATGCTATGGAAACCGAAGATGAGGGTGGGAACTGAAAATATGGTGACGATAAAACGAGGAGAAACGAAAATAACTCGCTACATGAAGGGAACCAAGACTGAAAATGCATTTAGATTCCAAGTTGACAATGCAGTTAATTTAGGGAAGTGAAGGAGGAGCTTTGTAGGATCAGGAGAGGAGATGTCAACTATACAACCGCAGAACTAAACGCAAAACAAACACTATGTGAAACAGGACATCCCAGTGGAGAGTTTGTGGCTCATCATCTGATGAGCCCGGAATGGAATCAGAGATGCCGTTGTGGCAAAGAAGAACGCAAACGGATGAGGTGAATGGCTCAAGGAACTAATGAGCAAATCATAAATGGAAAAAAATGTGATGTCTTCCAAATTGATCTTCAGCTGTATCTTCTGCCCAGCTGTCCCTCTGATGGTTAGAGAAAGCTTTTAAATGAGGGCTAAGTCTGAACGGAGTCCCAACAAGTGGATCACAACTGGTAGATGATGCTTGGATAAAAAGGTGGGATCAACTTTGGGAACTCTGGAATGAACCCTGACCTCCAGCAGCATTGAATAACCGTCACAAGAGCGGATCTGTCCCGAGATGCAACGGCGCTCCTACCTTGCGCTGTTGGCATGAGCTGCTGGAGGGGAACGCCAGGAGATCCTAAAGGAGTTACAGCGGGGTGCTGGAATATCATCCCATGCCGACCCACTTCCATCCGGGACCTCTTAGCCTGATCTGGGATGCAAAACACACAATACCCTCAAAACGCAAAAAAAAAAACCTCCCTCCCAAAAAATGAGATAAAGAACAGGAAAAACCAAAAGAAGGAGAAAAAACACTTGGTACACGGCAATGATGTTTGCACACCAGCAGGTAGCTGCTGGGAAGCTCCGCTCCCCGTTATCTGGATTACAGGCTTCAAACACAGAGCTGGGAAAAGATGCTGGAATACTGAGTAAGCAGAAGCGAATTGGAAGGGGAGAACGGAAAGCAAACGGAAAAAGTAGAAAACAAAAAGGGGGAATAAAGAAACAAACAAAAGCAAAACAGGCTTCCACCTTTGCCCTGCGTCAACGTCGCCCTACCTGCTTGTGCCATGGCCTGCTGCCGTTTGAAAGCCTCCATGTCCACTGGGTTAGAGATGCTGCCACCTGCCACCCCGGCATGGGTCTGTGAGACGGAAAACAAACCAAAGTGAGAATCTCTTTCGCTCAGAATAAAAACTGTACTGTTGACCTTAACTAAAATCTTGCCTGATTATGTCTAGTGTCACAATTCTGTCAAACTGCATAATGAAAGCACTATCATACTGAAGGTTAAAATCTTTGAAATGGTCTGAATGAATCCTCTTTCACATTTCTAGTAAGGAAGCCTCCATCACCTGGAACTGCTGCTGAGCAGAGAACGCTGCAGACACGTTGGGTGGGAGTTGTGTAGCTATAGCAACAGGAGTCACCGTCTGTCCATCCTTTCCAGTCACTACTTTCACCTGAGAGGTTGTCATAGAAACAGATGAAAGATACAAAGCCACAGAAAATACATCTTGATATCTCCAAATGAAAAGGAGACTAAGAGTTCCCTACAAAGGAAAGTTTCTTCATGGGTCATAAAAACATGATCATGTTTATTATTATCCGTTTAAATACACTCATTTCTGAAATGATATTAATTTTGAATGGGGGTGTGCTGAGGAACAAAATAAGGAACATGCTGAACAAAAAAAGGAAATGATATTTAGTTTAAAAGTTTGGGGACAGTAAAGAATTTGAAAGAAATGAATCATTTTATTCAACAAGGATGCAACAGATTGACAGAAGGGGACAGTAATAAAAAGATTATATAAATTCAATTCCTTTGAACTTCTATTCAATAAAGAATCCTCAAAATATTGAGTTTTTACAAATATATTAATCACCGCAAGTGTTTTCAACACTGATAATAATTAAGAACATTTCTTAAGAAGTAAATCAGCATATTAAAATGATTTCTGAAGGATCATGTGACAAATTCAGCTTTGCCATCACAGAAATAAATTTCATTGTAAATATTTGAAAAACAATCAAAAATTGTGCCAAGCCCAAGCTTTTAAATGCTAATGTGTTTTTATTATTTAAAAATATGGTCACACTTCATTTTAATATCCAAATCTAGGTATTGGATAAAATTACAGGATGTAGAATATAGTCATGCAGAATATGTGCTTTATAAGTACTAATAAACAGCAAATATGCTAGCAATATGCATGCTAGGGCCCTATGAAATCTGTTTAATTTTTTCCCCGAAATCTATTTGATTTTTTTTCCCAAATTCCTCCCACCCCCCCCCATTTTATTTTTTTAAAGACTCTGTTTTAATGGTTACATTAAATTTTATTATTAATCAAACAGTCTAATTAATTAAAATCATGAAACTTACACAATTTAACAGCAATTTATTAAAAGTTTAGTAAAAATTAAATTTTAAGGCCCTATGAAATACATTTTGTTTATTTTTTTTGACCAAATTCAGTGTTTTTCATTAATTTTCTGATTTCCATTTTAATAGTTTCATTAAATTTTAATAACCAAAAGCATCTGTAAATAATTGATATCATATATTTCTATTTCTTTTCAGAAATACTGTATTGTGTATTTACATTTTTCTGATAAATAAATTCTGGCAAATAATTTTTCTGGTAAATATTACTTGAAAATAATGTTCTGATAATAATTTTATTAGTAGTTGATATTTAAATTGTATTTTTGCGGCTTAATATTCACAGATACTAGTCCATATCAAGTTTTGATTTAAGTGTACTGACCGATTTATTCATCTAAAATTTGCCAAATTCAGTGGCATTTCGCATTATAGAGTAAATTCCATTTTTAAGACTGGATTCCACGATTCCGACAGTGTTTTCCACACGGCTAAAATCATAGGGCCCTACATGCCAGTGTTTCCAAGTTGCCAATTGGGCTACTTTATCACTGTTGCCACAGGTTGTTTTCCATGTCCGCAGGTTGAAGTGACCCAATAATGTGATATTTAGCCCCTCAAATGCAAATTTTACCAGGGGAAGCCTGCCAAAAAAAATTTTTTACCCTCCAAAACATGATTTTTAACAGGGGACGACCCTCGAAATTCAATTGGGCTAATTTTGAGTAGCAATCGGGCAGGTTTCGTTGTAAAAAACCTGGCAACCCTGCTACATGCTAATAAGCAACTAGTTAATAATGAGAATTGGTCCCTAAATAAATAAATATAAATACAAAAGGTATGTTCTAATTTATGCATGTTTTTCTTTTCTTTATCATGGACACTTATTGATCACTGACCTTTACATAAAGAACAGTGCATTTAAACACAGACTGTAGGTAAAAGCTCAGTGCATTGTTTTACCTCATCATTGATGACTTCAGACTGCTCTTCTTCATCCTCTTCATCTTCAAGGTCAAGATCGTTTTGCCTCAGGTAGGTGAAGAGAGGCACGCAGGGCTTTTTCTTGAAAGCAAGGTAGTCCATCATGTTCCCTTGCAGATGCTGCAGGAAAAAGAGTTCGATCAGGTACTCCTTAAACACCTCCTTCAGACTCTCCATCTTCTTCGCATGATGCTCCAGACACTGCTTCCTCAACTGCGCCACTTCTGGATTTGAGGGTGCGATCTCCTCCAGCTTCTTCGGCTGCATTTTCTTCATGCTGGTGGGGGTCAGAGACTGATTGGCGAGGCCCTGAGGAGGGTTGCTCCTGGACGGGCTTGATGGAGGAATGGCAGATGGGACCCCAAAAGAGGCTCCTGCCGGGGCCGCCACAACGCCTTGCGCCGTCTTCTCAAAAATCATGGGACGTGCTAACTGGCCTTGGATGATGCTACTAATCTGAGGAGGCAGATTGGAGGTGGTGATATGCCCAGGGCTGCCCAATGTTGGGAGAGCAGCTCCTGCTGCAACAGGGCTTTGTGGCCCCAAATGGTGTATGGTGCCTCCAGTTTGAGAGTGCGGCTGGGACAAACGTCTTTCTCTGACAGCCCCTGGTGTCCCAGGTGAGGTGAGCTGAACAGCTCCTGCTGTTGTCGGAGCAAGTTGAGCCAATCCTGTTCCATCTTGGTATACAAAATGACCACTTCCGGGTGGGCTGCCTAAGTTGATTTGCCTAACCATTATACCTGCCTCCACAAACCGCGTCGGGCTCTGGACACTCCCAGGAGCGCTCTGCCTGGGCACAGCCTGTATTGGGACAGGACTGTGCTGGGTCGGACTTTGTGGCTGCATGGTCTGGGGCAAGGGTGACGTCACCACGTAAGACGAAGACCCAGGTTCGAACCTCCACTGCTGAGCCTGGTGCTGAAAGCCAGGGGATCCTGGGCTCTGGAGAGGAAGAGAAGTGAGGGTGATCTGTTGGTTCCCAGGAACCATTGGTCCCACGTTCTGTAAAGTGATGTTCATGTTCTGGCCTGTGACCGGACTCCGACTCATGATGATTTGATAATTGGGAGACTGTGGTGCAGAGGGGCTGGCGGACGGAGCAAAAGATGTCACCGGTGACTGGGGGTGATTGGCATTTGCCGGCTGCTGCTGGGCAACCGGCATGGGCTGTTGCTGTTGTTGTTGGGGCTGCTGTGGTTGTTGCTGCTGCTGTTGGTCTTCTGCCTCAGATCCAGTGAAGGACTTGGATCTCTGAAGGTTCCTCTGCACATTTGGTGGGCCTCCTCCATGGTGCATTGCGTGCCACTTCAATTTTATTAAAAGACACTCTGTGGGGAGACAACAGAGCAATGATTCTACCATGTAAATATATTTTGGTTGGACAAAGATTTAGATATTCATACTAAACCTCAGTGGAAAAAGTCATTTGTAGAAACAGACCAATATATTTGCTCAGGCCAATTAAAAGTATAGTTCACACAAAAATGAAAATTTTGTCATCATTTACACTGCCATTCAAAAGCTTGGGATCAGCAAGATTTAATGTTTTTTTTAAAGAAGCGTTTTCTGCTCATCGAGACTGCATTTATTTGATTATAATTACAGAAAAAACAGTAACATTGTGAATTATTATTGCAATTTTACATAGTGGTTTTCTGTTTTAATATACTATAAAATAGAATTTATCCACGTGATGCAAAACTGAATTTTCAGCATCATTACTCTAGTCTTCAGTGTCACGTGATACTTCAGAAAGTATACTAATATGCTGATTTATTATCCATGTTGGAAACAGTTGTGCTGCTTAATATTTATTTTGGAACCTCTGATACTATTTTTTTTTTTAATTCTTTGTGAAATAAAATGTTAAAAACATCAGCTTTATTTAAAATAGAAATCTTTTGTAACAATACACACTACTAAGTTTAGGGTCAAAATTGTTCTATCTTTCTTTGTTTGAAAGAAAATAATACTTTTATTGGATGTGCAAGGATGTGTTAAGTTGCTAAAAAGTGATAGTAAAGACTTAGATATAGATTTCTATTTTGAATGAATGTTGTTCTTTTTAACTTTTTAAACAAATTATCCTGAAAAAAAAATTGGCAGCACAATTGTTACAACATGGATATTTCTAATAATAAATCAGCATATTAGAATGATTTCTGACACTTGCGACTAAAGTAATGACTGCTGAAAATTCAGCTTTGCATCACAGGAATAAATTCTATTTTAAAGTGTCTTAAAACCATTCATGTATATTGTAATAAAATTTTGCAGTATTACAGTTTTTTTCTGTATTTTTGATCTAATAAATGCAGCCTTGATGAGCAAAAGTGACTTCGTTAAAAAACATTACAAGTCTTACTGATCCCAAACTTTTGAACAGCAGTGTACATTTATGTATAAAGCCATAAGTAAATCTGTTCATCATTATAAAGCAATTCTGTCTCTTCAGATTCATAAGAATTAATTCAACAATGTCTTTACGCATGTCTTTAATGCATGGATATTTAGGTGGAACTGTATTTTCAAAGACCACAGAAAGTCATAAAGAATTGAGCAAAGACAGAATTTAATTTTTGGTCTATTAATTTCTTTTCCTTTAATAGACCAATAATTGGTCATGCTAAGATTTTCATCCTCATTCAAAGACAATGTAATAAACTGAAGTGTTACCTCCTTCTATCAGTTATGAAATCTGCAAACAGCCTTGTCAATAGCTAAGCAATTTTTTTTATTTTATTAAATATTTTTGTTCATAAATCTATATATTGACCACCCTGACATCTAAATATCATCAGCTCTTGAAAATAATTATTTTCGTCTACTCAACCTATCACTCATCCAAGGCGATTTACACTGCACTTACTATAAGGACAAGGGTTTGAACGTAGAAACTATGTATGTATGTACGTATGTTCCACTCTAAAGCACTAAGAATACAATATTCACAAATCAATGTAAAACAAATATCTATGTATACAGCATACTGACAATACAGCAAATATCAACTTGATTGCTTATATATGTAATGTAAACTAGATTACATTCTATACTACTATTGCTAGCATAACTCTTCTAAATTTTGATATTAAAATATGTGACCTTGGACCACAAAATCAGTCATAAGTAGCACGGGTATATTTGTAGCAATAGCCAACAATACATTGTATGGGTCAAAATGATCGATTTTTCTTTTATGCCAAAAATCATTAAGGCATTAAGTAAAGATTGTGTTATTAAGGTATTAAGTAAAGATCAAGATATTTTGTAAATTTACTACCATAAATATATCAAAACTTAATTTCTGATTAGTAATATGCATTGCTAAGAACTTCATTTGCACAACTTTAAAGTTGATTTTCTCAATATTTAGATTTTTTCTGCATCCTCAGATTTCAGATTTTAAAATAGCTGTGTCTCGGCCAAATATTGTCTTATTCTAACAAGTATAGATCATTGAAAAGCTTATTTATTCAGTATTCAGATGATGTATGAATCGCAATTTCAAAAAAATGACTCTTATGACTTGTTTTGCGGTCCGCGGTCATATTTTATAAACATTAACATAATGATTTTGAACAAAGCTGCTTTAAAACAATGTGCACTGAGAAAAACAATACATAAAATTGACTTGATCTAACCATTCAGTACAATCAATACAGTATCGATATTGACTGTCATCCATTCAACCTCTCATAGAAATTCACCATGGTAACCACTGCCTCGGGTGAAAAAAAAAAAATACAATTACAGAGGCTTTCAATACATTAAATGTTCATTTTTACCATTGTCAACAAAAAAGCAACAAAACAAAATAACAGAAAAACCTCTGACAGATATGTGCTCCGTTTGAATCAGATCCCGTATTAGCTTTTTATCATTTTACACTAGCAATTATGGTATTTTGGGGGGGAACATAGTTACAGCGATACATTTTAGCAAGAAATAATGCCCACTGTGGAACTGACAACACGGTGTTTACTACTAGTAAAGCCCTCACTGCTCTAAAGGCTGAGTGACACAGTGAGCCACAGCCTGCTACTGCTAACAAACCCACCCACCCACTCTCCGCTTATCAACGCCTAACGTTAGCTCTTCTTATCCACTGAGAACACGTTTAACATACCCGTCTCTATTCTTTATGTATATGTAGCGGTGCAGTTTATGCGAACATACAGAGCAGAATATGTTTAAGTTTCCGCTCGCTGAGCATTAGCTCGCTTGCTAAACACAAACATCAACACACGCCACTTACTGTAAAATCACCGTCCCGCTATCCGACCATCCACTGTAGCTCTAACTTCAGAGTCTAAGTGACAAAACACCTGTGTTTCCACTCTGACAAACACAAAGCGCAATAAAACTGTTATAAGCGTTTGACAGATATTTCTGTGTGAAACATGGCGATAGACCGATTTTTTTTTCTTTCTTCTATGAACACCCGGAAACACTCGACTCGGAGAGTGACGTTTACTTGACTGACGGGCTCTTGCCCAATCACATCACAGAATGAAAGCGAAACGTATGTGTGGGGGCGGGACTAATGTAGGTTTTGCTTCCCTTCGTTTGCTTGCAGTGCTCCAGCACGAGTTACTGAGGATTATGAGAATTTATAATTTAGTGGAAATTCTGTGTATTTTAACTATATGAATTAGCCCTAAAACACACGTTTATATCTTAAAACCTGGCTATATAAAATCTTTAACGTTTCCACCATTAGTTATATTCTGATCCACTAGACCCACAATTTTAGTAACTGACTTTTCATATATTTCGAAATGAATCAACACACACACAGTAAATATAAAAGTGAAATTTATTCAGTTACACACACCCATACCACATGCGTTCTGCTCATATTTCTGATTTTGGCTTTGCAAATGGAAATAAAAAGACAAACATATCAGAAAACACATCATAAATACTGTAACAACATATACAAAATAGTTAATTGTCCTCAATTTAACATCACTATGATTTTAAACATTTTCATGTGCATTCATTACAATCATTCTACAACACACAATTCTGACTAAACGCCTTAAAAACACCTAGATATGAAACTACTGTCAGATAAGGTAAAAAACACCTTTAGATTTATCGCCATTGGAAAATGCAAAAATAGTGCAAGTAATGACTGAATATGATATGAAAATGCTGGAAGTATAACAGATTGTAAGTCTCAAGAGTGTCCAGTGTGAGATTAAACCAGGTTCGGTCATTTAAGGCACTATCAAATCACTACAAAAACCAAAGACTGTCATCCCAGCAAATTGTGCAAAAGTCCTTTACTTGCAATAGATTCTAAAGCAAAGAGAAAACTAAAACATCACTTTCAGACTGACAGCTAAAACAGATACATATAAAATGCTACACACAAGATACTGACTGTCTTTGCATTTGATTATCTTTGTATTGCATTTCCTGTGACGCTCAGGTGTTAATTTACCCTGAAATGAGCCATTAGGCTTGTCTCTGCAGTGGTTCTTTTTTAGGCATCCAGAAGGCAAATGGGTTTATAAAGTGCTGTTTTACACACACATGAATAACAGTATGATAGTCACTATAATACAAATCTCAAGTATTTTTTTCCACCTTCATATGACAACATATGAAACTGATAGTCTTTATCAGTAGGTCTACAAAGGTTTGCCACGATTTTGGTCAATTGCCACATTAGAGCCGTATTGATGAAACACTGAATACTACACATCCACCACCGGCTGCTTTTTCAACAACATTTTGGTGGCCACAGAGGTTTACTTGTTATTCACTATTATGATTTCCCTTCAGATAACTATCACTTCCTTAGAATCATGCAAAAACATGCAGTCCGTTAAAAACAGGATCATTCCATGTAACTTCATGAGACTAATGCTACAGGCATGTTTTAGTATGATTGAATGAAAAGCATCCAAGCTGTTACTCATTCAGACTCCAAGTCTGGCTTTACTAAGATTAAATTCATCTCTTAAGAAGTGCCATCATGCATTGGTGTAGATTCAGAGGTCAAAGACGTCTGGATTTGGTTTTACTCAATGTTCTTTCAAAGTGAACAAAATAGAAGTTGAAGTCCGCAGATGTTGCTGCTGTTTATACACATATATCAATAGAGATTTCATCTCTGTCTATTATGAAGAAGTCTTTTCTCACCTTCTTTGGCTTTGGAAGCCCAGTATCACAATTTTATAAGTGGATGAGTGTGAGTTTTCGTTTTTACAGAATTTCAAATGGCAACTGGGATGGGATGAAATGTAGCTGTTGTGGGTTTGATGCAGAGCAAAAAGAACAGGGATTCATCACACACATCCTTTGGGCTGGAGGGAGCAGAGCCGCCGCTCAATACACTGTCTACCTACAGACATAGAACAGACAAGCAATAATGTTAAATATTATTACAATTTAAAATAACTGTTTTGTATTTTAATATATTTTAAAATGTAATTTATTCTGTGATGCAAAGCTGAATTTTCAGCATCATTACTCTAGTCTTCAGTGTTATTTGGTGCCCAAGGAACATTTCTTATTATTATCATTCTGTTAAAAACAGTTGTGCTCTTTGTGGAAACAGCAATACTTTACATATTTGACATATAAATCTTTTGTCATATCATAAATACTGTCACTTTTGATCAATTTAATGTGACTTTGGTAAAGTATTAATTAAAATCTTACTGACCCCAAACATTTGAATGCTAGTGTATGCGTGTCGTACTTACATTTATTAATATTGTTTAGATCTGTAGTCTCTGTAATAATTAAGGACAGGCCCTCCATCAGCAGTAAGGCCTTGTGGTAACGCTCTACAGAGGTTTCTCCATGATGAAACATCTCGTCCAGTGCTGCCGTCTGCACCTGATCATAAAAAAAGGAATACAGAATTCATACCATCCATCCAAAATCGCCAATTTAACTTATGCACAAACTTGAAATATCGTATAAAGCATTTGCAAATAAGCATTGTTTCCATCCAACGAGTTGAAGAGAACAATATCATCACTTCCTGATAAACTGGGACTAAATATTGCTTAGAAAAGTAGGAGAAACCACTGAATATAATAACTTTCATATTTAATAAATTATGAAACACAATAAATACGGTCATTGCTTTTGGAGGTGGATGCCTGCTGTTTGGAAAAGCAGTCATGTAAGACAGTTCCGGAAAGCAGTTATACAGGAAATAATACTTGGATGGCAGACTTTGGTCTGGCATTTAAGAATGACCATAACAACATTTCAGATGAGGTGCAACAAGATCGGTCCGCTGGTTAGTCAGGTTATGCCGTCCCATTTTTTGATGCGCCAGGAGGAATATATTCAGATTTTGCATTTTCATCTCCCATTATTCACATTAACTCTTTTTCACACGTCAAAAACTTTTTTTGCAAATTAAGGGATTCTTTTTTTTTTAATTTGGCTTTTCATCATTCATTTCTGATACGATACTTTAAAATGTGTATAAAAAACAGGGTGATGGTAACATATCTACTGATATGATACCAGGATCGGAAATTAACAAGGGCTTGTGGCAAAATGTCTTTCCATCTCCCATTATTCACATTAAGTCTTTTCCATCACTCATTTTTGATGCAATACTTTAAATGTGCGTAAAAAAGAGGGCGATGGAAAAAAAGCTACTGATATGACACCAGGGTTGGAAATTAATGAGGGCTTGTGGCAAAAATGCCACCAAAATGAACAAAAATGCCCCAGAAATTCATGACAAAGAGGACGTATTACAGCTGTCGCTATTAAAATGAAATGTGAAAATGAATGAAAAGTGTCAAGTCATGGAATTACATTTAGATTCACTCACACTGCATTAGACTGTTTTTACGCACTGTTCTGTACAGCGCTGAGCCTCATAACCAATCAAATGCGTTTCTGTTGAACTTAGGAATGTGTTGGCCAATCAGAGACACATAGATTAGTCAATGCTGACAACACCGGAGTTGTTGATGAGTGCGCACACTCGCGAATTTCCTCATCATAACCAACACAGTGCAAATACAATGTAAATGAAAGATTGATATGGTAGCTTCAGTGATTATAATGGGAGTTTTTGCATAACTTGTGCTAGACTTGGCTAACGTCATGAACCGACATGTTTGTCTATGAAGCCAGAATGCAACATGCCCAAAACAAAACAAATATGTTTTATATTGTTTTCGATATTGCTATTAATAATCATTATTACAATATAAAGAGCAATAATCTACATTACTGATTTTTGGTCATAATATAACAGCCCTATGAGCATCTGTTTTTTACATGTATAATTTAGATACAATTTTAAACAGTCAACAGTCATTGTTTGAAAATACTGATTAAAGTAACTGGGTAAATTTAAGCATTTGACATTAAAGACAACATATGGTTTTTATAACAATAAGGTGATTGTAAAAATTACCCTCACAAATGTAAAAAATGCCACTGGAAATCAATTCCAGGGGGCAAATATTGCCCCATAATGGAAAAGTTAATTTTGACCCTGTATGATACTGATATGTTTCTCTTCATATCATAAGAAACACAATGCAAATATGTTCATACCATCTGAATGGTGTGTGTGTAGATGAGTCTCTCAGCAGTAATGCTGTTAATGCGGTCCATCAGTCTTTGTTTGCTGCTAAAGAAGAGCTGGAGTTTCTCAGTGAGAGAACGGCAGGAGTTCACACTCTTCTTATACATCTCATTCAGCTTACGCACTACTGCAAGTACAACACAAACACAACATGTCAAAATTACAGTATATGCAATTTTTGACACACTAAAGGCATTTATAATGGTACAAAAGATATCTATTTTATATAAAGGCTGTTCGTTTTGACTTTCTATGACTTGCCTTGTTTAACAGAACCTGATGGGTAGAGTTTGCCTTCTTTGATCCCAGCCATCGCTGTGTGAAGCGCAGAGGACAGCAGCTCAGCACACTTCATATAGAGGACCAGCTGCTCTGCAGAGCTACATACACATGTGCACATCATTTATAGCGTACACGACTTAATATCACAGACATCACACATAAAACACATGTATGTTTATGTTTGAACACATGCATGTTTATGATCTCACCTCCACTCACGGCTCAGCAGGCTGATCTGGTCGGCCACCACACTCTGCTCTAAAAATGAAGCATCAAGTGCCATAATTCTTTCAATCCCACCGTCCTTTGTTCCAGCAACCTCTGTGACGCAGTGGCAAAAGGCGAGAATGAAGCGCAGTTGGCTCAACAAGTCTGTATGCCCTTCCTGTGGTGAATAAGAGGCAGACATCACATTCTGAAAAAAGTTTTGCTAGAACACATGATACCAGGTTCCAAATAATGGCATATGCGTTTATTTAATCAGCAGTCAGGATAATGTATAGTCAGTCAGTTATTATCACAAAATAAACCCCTTCAGGATCATGCAAAACCATGTTAGTCATCTGGGTTTATTGTAATATGATAATTATGATGCCTGGCTGACTGTATCCTTCATACATAATGTATAGCCCAATTATTTTACCTCCATGAGCGTCTCCTCTGGCAGTTCAGGTGGCACAAAGGCCACACCCTCACATAGGTTTGTTGTCATTGCATCTGTGTAACCACAGCGCAGACTGTCAGGCGAGCCGTAAGCCTCGTGCAAGTGACCGTAGGTCCATCCAGGGCTTGTTGGACTGGGAGTGCCCACTTCAACAGCAAATGAAGTGAATTGAAGATGTATTGTGAGTCTAACAGATACTGTAACATGCAAATACAATACTTGTGTTTCAGTCTCATCAAGTAAAATCATGGAAGTGTCACCTGAGAAGCGTCTAGGTCGAGTGGCGTGAGGAGGTGTGTGTCCATAGTCAGGAGAGCCCAATGTGAACACGACTCCAGCAGGACTGCCTGAGCCAGGCTCTGTGCCATCGCTGCCACCAGGGGGTGCTAGGGAGATCAGGACAAAACGGCATTTTAAACAGGATATAATGAGAGCACTGAGATATAATGAGACCACATTAGCTATGACTAACTGCAGATACAAAGAAAGCACATCAATGAATTTCCACAACATTTCAATAATCATTTTAGTCATTTGTGATTACTGGAAATAATCAAGTAAAATAAAATAAAATAAAATAATTTTGCTGTGGATTTCCTTTGGTAAAGAAAACATATCAATGAATTTCCACAACATTTTAATAATCATTCTAGTCATTTGTGATTACTGGAAAAAATAAATAAATAAATAAAATAAAATAAAATAAATTTGGATGTGAATTTCCTTTTTGTAAAGAAAACATTGCATTGAATTTCCACAACATTTCAATAATCATTCTAGTCATTTTTAATTACTGGAAAAAATAAAACAAAACAAAATAAAATGAAATAAAATAAAATAAGCTGTGATTTTAATCATTATAGTTCACTGTGGGAACCTTTGGAAAAGCTCAGTGATAGGGTTGCATGATTTGTAAAAAATAAAAATCTAGTTGTAATTTTTTTTTTTTTTTTAATTGTGATGAGATTTAACACAAAATTAAAAAAAAAAATAAAAATAAATAAATAAAAAAAAAACTGGTTAATTGCTTTTTAAACTTTAAAACATCAAGTTTTCATTTTGGCAGAAAAGAGCAAAGGCTTACAACACTGTAAACATAAGCTCATACCTGTTGTGTCCATTGGTTTCTCTGAATTTAAGCTCTCACAGCTGCCCCTGTCAAACTGATGTCCAAACACAGCCTTCAGCAGCTTATCTGAGAGACGGCCGGTACTTAATGACCTACAACACAAATGACCCATAAACACAGCTCTAGAGAACAAACTCATCTAACAGCAACTATATCACTGCAGTGCTGTTCCAGTGCTGATTATAAAATACAAATTATCATCATTACTGCGTCACAAGCTTTCATCACCCTGAACTAAAGCCGAGTTGAATAATACCTTTTGACAGTGTCCCTTCTTTCCGCTGGTCTGAGAAGTGGCACACGGGGCCCTGTAGCTGGATACTGTGCCAGATCTTTCAGGTCAGACATGGTCTTGTTTCGGGTGATCAGGCCTCTCTGAACCAAAGCCATATTTGGAGTTTGACCAGAGATGGGTCGCCGATACAAATCCCACTGACATGAAAAGTAGTGACATACATAGCAAATTGGTTAATTTTGACATATTATACATAGCTCTGTGCTAAATCTAATGACTTCCTCTTCTATACATCAACACCTGTGGTTTCCCCACTATGGTAGTGGAGCTGTTATTTTGTTTATGTTATGTTATGCAACAGTTACTCACTCTGTGCATGACGGATTCTGGATTGTGCCGATGACCCCTGAGTCTATGGGTGAGGTTTTTATCCATGGCTTTGATGTCAGTGAAGGGAGAAGAGACCTGACCAGGCTGTTTACACGCATCTAAGACACAAAAAGAGACAGTTGTAAAGTTGGAACGAGAAGTATTAAAAATCAAATTGATATGCAGTGAAACAGGGTTTTTACCTGCGGTATGCAACCCCGTCCTGCTGCCAACAGGTTCAGGCTGATTGGGTGTTTCAGGAACATTTCCCACTATAAAAAGAAATAAACAACACATCAGCATCCTCTATGTGATCTACAAAAAAAAAAGTCCAAATTGCAGTTTTAATGCACCTTCAAAGGACTCCACACTGATTTCTCCACACAGAAATGTTCTGTTTTTATTAGAAAATGACCTATCATTTTGCTAGATAAGACCCTTATTCCTCGGCTGGGATCGTGTAGCCCATTTGAAGCTGCACTGAAACTGCAGTTTGGACCTTCAACCCGCCTATATGGAGAAAATATATCCTGGAAGGTTTTCCTCAAAAACCTTAATTTCATTTCGATTTCATTTTGATTCAGACAAATTTGCATAAGTTTTCTGTTAGTTTCAGCTTCCTACTAGAACTACCATTAGAGTCTCTTCCTCTATTATTAAAGTATGCAAATCAAAACAGCTCTGCAATGAGCTGTTTCTTTACCCTGTGGGGAGGGTAGATACGGTCTGGATCCTCCTGATCCTGAAGAAACTCCGATTCTCCCACATGTTGGAAGCCCAGTTGAACAGCAGTGCTGTACAGGTGCTGCTGTCCTGAAATTAGAAAAACAGAGCTCATGTGTTAATGCATAAGCACATTTATGCATTTATGTATCTAATTCATGTCCGAGAGCGATATAGAGATAAACCCAACCTTTCAGACACTTGTAGGTTCTGCTCCATCCTCTGATAGTTGTGTTTCTGTGTCGGCACTGGAACAGGCACAGACTGAGCGTAACTACTGGCACACGACTCCAGAGGCCTAGAGAGAGAGAGAGAGAGAAGTGGTGAATGATTGACTCGTCATGTGCACAAACATAGATTTAAACCATTTGTTCCCTGGTGATCTGTGAATTACTTTCATCTCTAGAATTCCTGCTTTCTCCAGTCGCATTAACTCAGGCAGCTGTCTCTCACTTCACACATGCAAACAAAGCCTATTGTTTAATGTGAGAAGCTGGCCTTCAGGGAGAGTGTTTTTACAGCCTCTACAGTATTACATGCTAATCTCCATACTAAAACACAGACAGTACCTGGAAGGGCTTGGGGAGGCTCGGACAGATGGGGAGGATGATGGCGTTCGACCCACACCCAGCAGTGAGCTGCTAGAAATAGTACACATACATGTACACAGTTATGCTTAAACCATCCAGCTCTATAATATACACTGCTGTTTAAAAGTTTGGATTTATAAGACTACTTAATGTATCTGGAAGAATCCTCTAATGCTTACTTTGCCATTACAGTAGATTAAGTATTTATAGTTTTAGCATTTTTTATGGAAGCCCATATAGCCCATAAGTAAAACATTAAAAAAGGGAACTGTGACTTATTTCACAATTCTGATATTGTGAGATATAACTTGCAGCTGCAAGTTATCAAGTCAGAATTGCAGGATATAAACTCGCAATTCTAATTTGTTTTTCTCCTGATTGTGGGATATTAATTCACAATTGTGACTTTTTTTCCTCGCGATTGCAGGATATAAACTCGCAATTCAAAACTTTTTTTCTTTCGATTGCAGGAAATAAACTCGCAATTCTGACTTTTTTTCCTCGCGATCGCAGGATATAAACTCGCAATTCTAATTTATTTTTCTCGCGATTGTGGGATATGAATTCATAATTCAGACTTTTTTTCCCTCGCAATTGCAGGATATAAACTCGCAATTCAGATTTTTTTTCTTGCGGTTGCAGGAAATAAACTCACGATTCTGCGTTTTTCTTGCGATTGCAGGATATAAACTCGCAATTCAGATTTTTTTTCTTGCGGTTGCAGGAAATAAACTCACGATTCTGCGTTTTTTCTTGCGATTGTGGGATATAAACTCGTGATTCAGACTTTTTTTCTCACGATTACGGGATATAAACTAACATTTCAGACTTTTTTTTTCCTCACGATTGCTGGATACAAAATTCACAATTCTGGATTTTTTCCACAATTGCAGGATATAAACTCGCAATTTTGACTTTTTTCTTGCTATTGCGTGAAATAAACTTGCAATTCTTACTTTTTTCCATGATTGCAGGATATAAACTTGCAATTCTGACTTTTTTTCCTCGACTGCAGGAAATAACATTGGAATTCTGACATTTTTCATCACGATTGCTGGATACAAAATTTTCTCAGAATTGAGAGTCTTTATCTCACAATTTTCTCAACTCTCAATTTTGTGTTATAGAGTCAGAATTGCGAGATATAAACAATTGTGAGATAAAAAGTCGTAAACCCCTTTTTTTATTTTTTATTAAGGGGCAGAAACAGCCTTTAATAAATTGTTTTACTTCAAGTTAAACTAAAAAATAAGTCAATAAATAAAATATAATTAAGTTTAATTTAAGTTTATTTAAAATTTATATCTGACTTCAGATTAAGTTAAATTAACTAACTTTTAAAAATATTTTATAGCAGTTTTAGTTAACAGTAACCACTAATGTTCATGATCTTTTCAGCTATTTGTAATCAATGTAAAAAGTTTGTAAAAATGAACTTGATTCAGATGAATTTGCAAAAGAATTGTTCAGACAATTTGTTCAGACATTTGTTGTTTCAAATGATATTAAAATAGAAAGAATAGAAGAATATTTATGACATGTGACATGCTAGCAAGCATGCAAACTGTTATACTGAGTGCAGAAACAAATCACTTCTGTGAATGTGTGTTGTATGAATTTGTAACTATACACGCTATGTATGTGGGCCCTGTCACGTTAACACTTAAAGTATGGGAAAAATGTAAACTCACTTACCCGCTACGCATCATACTGTCCTGCCCTCCTGCACAGACTAGTTCACCTGCAAAAGTTATCAGATTGAGATTTTGTATTTGTGCAAATAAAGCAACCGCTTGTCTGTTACATAATCCAAACTAGGTCAACGAGTGTTAGGGCTCATCTTACTGGTGAACTGAGCCGGCACCATTACAAAGTCATCCGAGTCTGAGGAAGATGAGTCTTTCAGCAGCGAACCTGGAGGTGGTGTGGGGTTCGTTTGAGGGACGGGCCTTGGCGCTTCAGTTTCAGACTGTCAAGAAAAAATACATATACATTACTGTTCAAAAGGATTTTTTGATGAATAGTGAGTTCAAAAGAACAGCATTTATTTTTACTAGAAATCTTCTGAGATTATAAATATCTTTAAAATCACTTTTGATCAACTGAATGCATCCTTGCTGAATAAAAAAATCTTACTGACCTCAAACTTTTGAATGGTAGTGTAGCTATGGTTTGTATACACTTAAAGGAGAAGTCCGCTTCTAAAACAAAGACTGACATATAATGTACTCACCCCCTTGTCATCCAAGATGTTCATGTCTTTCTTTCTTCAGTCGTAAAGAAATTATGTTTTTTTGAGGAAAACATTTCTGCATTTTTCTCCATATAATGGATTGATGTGGTGTCCCGATTTTGAACTTCCAAAATGCAGTTGAAATGCGGCTTCAAACGATCCCAAATGCGGTTGTAAACAATCCCAGCCGAGGAAGAAGGGTCTTATCTAGCAAAACGATTGGTTATTTTCAATTAAAAAAAATACAATTTAAATACTTTTTAATCCCAAAGGCTCGTCTTGCCTTTCTCTCCCATGAACTCTGTGTATTCTGGCTCAAGACAGTTAGGGTATGTTGAAAAACTCCAGTTATATTTTCTCCCTCAACTTCAAAAATCATTTCAAAATCATCCTACATCACTGCAGAAGTACCGACTCAGTCTTTGCAAAGTGAGCATGCAAAGATGATCAAACACCCTCAACAAAAAATGTAAAACAGTGATATAAGACAATTTCGAAGTTGAGGGAGAACATGAGATGGGAGTTTTTCGACATACCGTAACTGTCATGAACCGGAACAAAACAGTCCAGGCAGAGTAAGACAAGACGAGCGTTAAAAAGTATATAAATTGTATTGTTTTTATTAAAATAACTGATCGTTACGCTAGATAAGACCCTTCTTTCTCGGCTGGGATCGTTGACAACCGCATTTGGGATTGTTTGAAGCTGCATTTAAACTGCATTTTGGAAGTTCAAAATCGGGGCACCTTATCAGTCCATTATACGGAGAAAAATGCTAAAATGTTTCCTTTAAAAAACAATTTGTTTACGACTGAAGAAAGAAAGACATGAACATGTTGCATGACAAGAGGGTGAATACATTATATGTGAATCTTTGTTTTGGAAGTGGACTTCTCCTTTAAGTAGCATGAAAATCACAGTACACTTCTAAGAGAGCCTAAAAGTCATGCATCATGCGCTTACTGTAATACCTGAATAGGAGTGAGGCGAGATGTTGAGGAACCACTGCTGGAGCTCCCAGAGCCAGAGCTGGGATATGTGGGCATAGGCACTGGAGAGGCTACGAGAATAATAAACAAACTGAAATGTGCCTGTAACCAAAACTATAGCAGATTAGCATAAACAAAGTGATGTACATCACAATCTTACATTTCTTCATGGATGTACTGGCCTCCAGGAAAGGATGGTGAAAAAAATCATCTGGAATAGGCAATAATAATAGTAATGTCTCAGTTTATTATTTCTAGAAAGTGTCATTAAGTCAAGTGTGTGATTGTACATGTGTATCCACTGACCAAAGTCCATGCGCTCTCCATGATTCCTCTGCAGCAGCCCAAGTAGAAGGTGCCTGAGGTGACTGGAGGTTTCCCGTGGGATACTGGGAAAAGTAGCGGAGTTACACACTGACAGGAATCACAACCTACACAGTTACGTGTGCATGTTTATACTGTTGTGCATAGGCTTTTTGAGTTGCCACAGTTACTCTGTAATTGTCAGACCAAGTAAAAAAGTGATAGTCATGAATTGCAACAGTCTACATAAATACAACTTCACTGTAAATGATGGAAAGGAATGAAAGATGGGAGATAGAAAAACAATGAGAGAAATGAAACCGGTTTTACTGCACCATCCTGTGAGGATGCCTACTAAATAAACCTTACATTCACAACATAAATAAATATTAGCTGTGGTCGCATACACTACTATTCAAAATTCCAGGGTTGATAAGATTTGTAATCTTTTTGCATGTCTCTTATGCTCACCAAGGTAGTATTTATCTGATTAAAAAAATAGAGTAAAAATAGTAACATTCTAAAATGTTATTACAATTTAAAATGACTGTTTTCTATTCTGTGGACAGAATCACGGAATCCAGTCATAAAAATGGAATTTGTATAACGCGTAATATCACAGAATTTGCCAAATTTGGGAAGAGATTCACTTCTGCTCTGAGATTCACTTCCTGAGCATTTTACCATTTCATTTGAGTAAAACTATCGTCATAAACATCTTCATAGCAACTTATCAAAAAAAAAAGGTTTGGTTTAACTTGAAGAAACTGTGGCAGAAATATATAATGTAATGATAGTACTAAATTATAAATTATAAATATACAACATAGTATTTCTGGGGGGACAAAAATAGATAAAATAAATAAATAAAATAATAATAAATTATTTTTTTAATAAGATCAATTAAATCAATTAATAAGAGACACTTTTGATTATTGAAATTTAAATGAAACCATTAAAATGGAATCCAAAAAATTAAATGGAAACAGAATTTGATCAAAATAAAACTTAATTTGAGAAAAGAAAAATAGCATGCATTTCATAGAGCCTCAAACGTTTTTGTTAAACATTTAATAAATTGCTGTTAAATTGTGTACGTTTCATGGTTTTAATTAGTTAGACATGCTTTTTGATTAATATTTTTAATTTAATCATTAAAACAGAGTCTAGAAAAATGTAAACAGAAAAAAAGGGAATCCAGAAAAATTTAAACGGAATTTAGGAAATAATAAAACAGAATTTGGGAAAAAATAAAACAGATTTCAGATTTTAATGAAAAGCGGAATAGATTTTTATTGAAGAACAGCAATTATTTTGAAAAATGTATCTTTACTACCACTTTTGATCAATTTAATGCACCATTTCTGAACAAATGTGTTCTTAAAAAAAAAAAAAAATCTTACCAACCCTAAACTTTTAAACGATAACGTACCTCTAAAGTTGTAAAATTTACAACACCAGAGACCTTTGCGCCTGCTGTGCCCAAACTAAACTGGATCATGTTGATTGATGACTAACATACAGTACTCAGGGTCACTTACCTGGGACTCAGGCTCCGGTTTCTTTCATAGAACTGCCGCAGTTCCTGAGGAGTACTTGCCTGGAAAAAGATTTTAGATAGAAGAAGATTTTGAGAAATTGTGTTGTCATCATTATTACTACTGATCATCAAAACAATTTTTATGGATGTTAAAATGCAAAAAAGCCTGAATCAAAATATTGCTCAACTTGGGCTTGTAAGCAACCACAATGAACACCCTTGCATTCACGCAGCAATGCTTTGGCATCATGACAAAGGGTTTGCAAGATCAAATACCACTCAAATCTAGTTTGATACCTAGTTGGTTCACTCTGAACGGGGAAGCTGGCAAACATAATAGATATTTTTAGACTTAGAGCTGATAGTGACTTATAATTTGTGGTGAGTAGCTCATCACATGGCTTAACTGCATTCATTTTTGTAAACTCTGGCTGTTTGGGATGTAAACACATTTTTCCAGGTCTGACGTTAAATCTTACGCTTGAGTGTCTGTTTCTACAAGTCATAAAGGCTTTCTAATAGCTGTATGAACACTTAAAGCAATATTTCCATGAAGGAGCAGGTAAACACAATGAGACAACTTATCTGTCCTCTGAATGAACTCAATGACCCATCTTGACACATTCACAGACTGACACTGCATTACAGGCCTGTCAGGAATTCCTAATAAACTACCAACTCTTTCTTAAGGCTAAAAATATGAACCCATAAATAGTCACGGTTGTGACCGTGTGATCAGACGAGATTCACATGTTAGTCGTCTGGACTCTGGAAGCTGAGGTCAAATAGGTAAACCTTGCCCACAAATCAGCCCTGCTAACAGCAGCACCTGGCTAAAAGCTTATCTGAGAGATCCCAGTAATACTTGATGGCACTCGCGACACCTTTTCAGGATTCTGTCATGAATTATAATAGCAAACTAATGACCAGCCTGTGGCAATATTCAGAGGAAGTATTGCAGCAACAAACTCCACGAACAGGCATATTTTGCAATATGATCATCACGCAGAAAAAAAGAAAAACACCCTGTTCTGGTAGTGAAACCACAAAAATGCCACCCATGTGAATGGACATGCGTGTGTATGGGTGTGAGTGTTTGTTGGTAAATCAGAGGGTGTGTTTAGTTGCAGAGACATGTGGTTTTGTTTATCAGTGAGAGGTCACAATCATGTTTCACGGCTCTACAGGGCATAAATAACCGAGGGTGCCAGCCAGTTGTGCTTTCGCAATTACATCTTTCCAGAAGGATCAGGATTGATGCAGTAAAAACGAACACTCACTGACATTGCTTGAATTTCTCCTTGATAATAATACACCACCATTCAAAGGTTTGCATTTTTTTCAAAAGTTTGGAACCCCTCAGGTATTAAGACTTATTTGAAAAATAATACATATCCGTTATTTCGATGATGTAAAATGGCTGCACTCAGTGAGCTACTGATGCTACCTGTTGCTATTTTACCACAACGCAACTTGGAAAATGAAATACTGATACAATCCCAAATCAGTCGCAGGACGACAAAAGAAGCGAGGTAAGTCTTCACTGCTTTTCCTAGCGATAAAAAGAGGAGAAAAGAATGGGAAGATGTCTGTGGACAAATAAAACTTCCTAAAGACCAGCGTCTTTGTTCTCTCCACTTTAGCCCTGATGCCTTTGAAGCTTTTAACAGACCACAGCTACCGAAAGAGCTTACAAACGACAGAGACAAGAAACGCTAGATGCCATCCTGGCAGGATGTAAACGTGCTAATGCTTGTCATGACGCTGCAGCCACTGAAGGAGTTTCTCAGCGTGGATTTCACTCGATATCCTGAGGCGTTTAGACTCCTTGTGAGGATTGGTATGGAAATGGTACGTAATTTGGTTCAAGCGGTCAAAATAACAAAAGGTAGTCAAAATAATGGCACCCCTCATAGTCCAAAATATGTATAAAATTATGTGGATTTTTTAAAATAACGTAAATCTTTCATGGGTTTTCTACTGTATATTTCAGTAAGAGACATAATTTACATTATATTAAGTCATACAGGTCTTAAGATTTGGGGTTCCCTTTAAAAAAAGAAATGAATACTATACTTATTAATACTTATTTAGCAAAAATGTATTAAATTAAACAAAATGGACTGTTACATTTTTGCAAAAATGCTGGTTTGAAAAAAAAATATTAGGCAGTTTCCAACAATGATAATAATAATAAATACTGCATCCATCAGAAGAACAAATGACTGTACATTTTAATATACATTAAAATATATAAAATAAAACAACATATACAGTTTTAAAGCAGTTATTTTAAACTGTAATATTACACATATTACTGTGTTTTACTGTATTAGATCTAATAAATGCAACCTCTGTGACCATAAAATACTAAATGATTTAAAAAAAAAACAAAAAAAAAACTTACCAACCTCAAATGTTTGAATGGTAGTGTATTTCTTATTTTCTTATTTTTAAATCTAAAATACCTTAAATTTGGTGCATAACTCTTATATTCAACAATAACTCATACTGAATCTGTAATACTTCTTCATAGAGAGAAAGAAAAAAAAAATGAAAGAGATGAAAATGAGCCTTACGTCATCATTTACTTCCCCTCATGCCATTTTCAATCTTTAAAACTTTCTTCCATTACCGTTTTTAAGCAAATAACAATTTAACTTCTGGTCTGTTCCAAAGACATGAGGATGAGTAAATGATGAAAGGATTTTAATTTTGGCAGAACTTTCCCATTAAATCAATCCACATTTTTTTTTTAAGTTTAAGAATATATAATTTAAAACCAGAGATGTGAGTGTGAACATATCAAGTTAAAAGTCACTCTCTCTCTTAGGGTCATACATTATTTTTACTAGCGTGTCCATGTTACTGACCTGAAATGGGGCTTTGCCAGTCAAGCACTGGTAGATGATGGTTCCCACACTCCACAGGTCAGCTTTGGCATCATAATTCTGTGACATGATGACCTCAGGAGCCTGTAAAGATGAACAAGACGAGTAGCAGTCTCAGTATTTTGCTCTAGTCACTCGAAAACACTGGAATAAGTCATACAGAGCAAGTCTGAATATCTAACATTTGATTATTTTGATAAATAAAATCAGTACTTAACTATGACATATAACCTACTGCACGATTATGAAATCCATAAAGGCAGCAATTTAAATTAAATACATGCACTGTGTGTTTTAGAGTGAAGCGCAGCACTGTGTTCTTTTACACGCATGCAGCTCATGATCTGGTGCTTCCATACTTAAAATAATTCAATAAAAGAGTTTATAAACGGCTGTTGCCAACCAAAGAGAAGAGTCTCCTTGTGGTTTTCCAACAAAATAAAAGCTAGATGGTTGAATGAAAGTGACTAAATTAAGACTATAATACATAATGCATGCAATTGTACTGTAATTTTTTTTTTTTTTTTTTTTTTTTTTTTTTTTTTTTTACTTTACAGTGAAATGTTACAACACTATTTATTATTATTATTTTGTTTAATGATTTTATTTAGTAATAATAATAATATAATCTTAAAGGGACAGTCCACCCAAAAAAGAAAATTCTATCATTAATTACTCAACCTCATGTCGTTCCAAACCCATAAGACCTTCGTTCATCTTCAGAACACAATTTAAGATATTTTTGATGAAGTCCAAGAGCTTTCTAACCCTGCACAGACAGCAAGGGTCCATTTTTTTGCGCATTCTCATAGCTCGTAGCATTGCCAAGTCTTAGGCTACTTTAACACCGTAGCCGTGGGTTGTTTTTCATGTCTGCGGATTTAAACAACCCCAATAAAGTGATATTTATCCCCTGAAATTCAAATTTTACCCCTTAGAACATGATTTTTACTGGGGGACCCTGACCAAAACACAATTGGGCTAGTTTTGAGTAGCAATTGGGTGGGTTTTGTTGTGAAAACCTGGCAACCCTGGTTAAACCACTGATTTCACATGGACTATTTTAACAAAGTCCTTACTACCTTTCTGTGCCGAAGATGAACTAGGGTCTTACGGGTTTAGAGACAACACGAAGGTGAGTAATTAATGACAGAATTTTCATTTTTGGGTGAACTATCCCTTTAATAACAGTAAATTGCTTACTTTTATTACTTTTGTTTTTTAATCACATTTTAAATTGAAATTGCAATTACATTTTTCCCCCACGTCAAAGCCCTATTTTCTCAATCATTTGGATAATAAATAACAAATTCAAGCACTCACCATGTACATTGGAGAGCCACAGAGTGTAGCAGCCATCGTATTTCCTTGCAGATACCGTGCAAAGCCAAAATCAGCTGGAGAGAGAGAAAGAAAATTAATGTACGGTGCTAAGCACCAAATTTGACTGCTTGTTTTGGTAATGAAAGGTGGTGCACAAATGTTTACAGAAAGTGTCTTTTAGCTGTTTGACTTTACACAGCTGTGTAGTGACACATAGTGTCTACAAAACACTCAAGAGCAAACAGAACAACATCAGAACCGCAGTCATAACACAAGAACGAAAACACTACAACCAAGCACTGCCAAAAGTGATAACTCATAATCTCATGGCCTCATAATCAGTACATGCTGATCCATAACCAGTCTTTGCGTTTCCTTTAGTAGAGGGCTCAAATGGTGTACTTTGACCTGGAGCACTCACCCAGTTTAATGCAGATGTTGTTGGGGTTGGACCTGCGCCCTGTGCTGTATGAAAGGAGAATGTTTTGGGGCTTCAGGTCTCGATGGATGATGCCTTTACTCCTTAAAACACTCATGGCTCCCGCCAACTGCTGCAGCAACACACGAATCGTGTCCTCGCTTAGAGAGCCTTTAGCTGAGGAGAAAGAGTTAGAAACAACTGGTTTAATTTTAGTTTATTCTCATGAAAACACTTTGAAATGTGGGATATCACATCATTGAGTTGGCAAGTCATCAAAAACATAGTCCAGCTGACGTCCACCCCCAAAAACCCATGCCCCCCTTCTTTCAGGTCACGTCTATCCTTCCCTTCAAAACATGCTTGTTTCATGAAGTCTTATTTTTAGCCCCTCATGTTTTTCCACTGCAGGACAGGGCAGATAACAGACTGACAGGTGGATGAGGTCAGGCTGTGGCTTGAGTTTCAGCAGGGGATCTTGGTTTTGTGCCAGTGAGTCTGTGGCAAGAGGTGAGTGGGTGAAGGCAAACACGACCCCTGATGAGGCTGGCATGTGACCTAATAACGCTACAAAGTCTGACAGCTTAAAATAGAGTGGTCAATCCAAACATATAAATATAGCCACGCTGGAAACTTTGTGGTTGGACGAAGGTGTATTTTAACCTCAAGAAGTGTCTTTGCGGATGAGACCACTTCCAAGGAGGCTCTATTTGTGGCAGCACATGCGTAAAACAAGCTATTCTCAGAGGTCCTGAATTATCTTTCTGAGGAAAGATCAGGCAAGTTGTTTATTTGGTGAATATGTCGCTGCAGTTTCAAGAGCGAGTCCAAGACCAAAGCAAGTTCAAGGCTTCAACTTCCGAGAAACAGACTAAAACTGCTAAATTATGTCAACAAATTTTTTTTATTATACAAACTTTATCCTTTTGTGAATAACCTAGACAATGCAAGAATGTTCATTTTAATGGATTAAAAATGTTTACAAATTAGATTTTATACAATTACAAATTTTTATAAAAAAAAATAATATGAAAATAATAACTAATATGAAAATATTTTTTCATAATGTATGCCATAATGCCTAAATTTACTTGTTGCATTTAAAATGACTGATTTTAGTCTTTAATATTTATTTTTAATTTTTATATATTTAGATAAAATAACATACATTTTTAATATTAATCATACAATAGAAATAATTATTAGGAAGTATTAGCCAGTATTGTAATTCTTGATGCATCTCAGTTTGTCAGCAACTGCATACAACTACATGAATAATAGTAATAATAATAATAATAATAATAATAATAATAATTATAATGTGATTATTATTATTATTATTATTATTATTACTAATTATAAAATAAAGTACTTACAAAAAGTTCTTTAAATTAATTCCAATAAACTTTAGACAAATAAATATGATACTAATATGAATTTAAAATGAGTATTAATGAGTATTAAGTAATAACAATAACATATTACTAATTATAATAACAATATTTATTTTAAAATAAATATTATACTTAATGAAAACAACTACAAATAATTAATAATAATTAAATAATTATTAAGTTATAAAAATATATACAATTATAAAATATTTAATTATTAAATAAATAATTATAAATAATTATGAACCTATTCTTCTTCTTTATAATAATAATAATAATAATAACTATTATTATTATTATTATTATTATTATTATTATTATTATTATTAATACTACTATTTTTATAATTATTTATAATTATTTATTTAATAATTGTGTGGATGCCCTACTGTGTTTATTTAATAATAATACATATTTGGCCGCATTTCAAACCACCATCTGTATACCCAACAAGTTTAAAAAACATTTTCCGCCTCAGACTACTGAAGATATTGTACTTTTATGCTGATCAGTGCACATATTTTTATATATCTAGATATTAACCATGAAATTAAAATAATTATTTGTATTAGCCAGAATTGCATACAGGTTCAAATCTTTGTTGTGTTCCAGAGTTTCTGTGTTGCTCCTAAGTCTGTGCAAAGACTCTACTGAAAAATCTGCACTAAAATATCTCTATAGAAACAGACCAAGCAGGTATAATAACATGGAAAAATGATACAGGTCACTTGTATAATTATCCATTTCTTGATTTGTAATAACAACTGCCTAATTTGTTGTAATCAGTGACTTATATAATAGTGAAGTACAGGTGACATGCTAAAATGAGGTTAGTGTACTTACAGTGTAAATACTCGGCTAGGTCTCCTCCATTGCAGTACTGTAAGAGGAGACAGACAAGCACTGTAAGTGTACAGTCAACACAAAACAAACTCTCATCAAAATAAAGAGTAATCACAAAAACACCAGGGCTTCAAATGGCTTTGTGCTGACAATAACAGAGACATGTGAATTAAGCTTAGCATAAAGGACATCCTGCAAAGGGAGGTGAAATTTGACCTCTGATTTTTTTTTTTCTCTAGTTCACACCAAGTCTATTTTGAGGTTTACAGTGGGTATGTGAGAGGTGCAGCATGCCATCTGGACTCACCTCCATGACAAGATAGACACATCCTGATATCTCCTGCAGACAGAGACATGTGACACACTATTAAACATTTACAATTGATTATATGAAAGAAACACCCAGCAACGTGCCATATGACAGCCACGGCACGACCTCTTCATTGTCTAGATCAGGACGGACCTCGGGCTGGACTCACAACAGATGCCAGTGAGTCACACTGACTCATCATACAAAGCCTACAATTACTTAGGCTTCTATGAATAGTCTGTTATTATAGTGTGAGCTCACAAGCAATACAAATCACATTGTGCGCATGAATTTCACAACAGGTTATATTTTATACACTCTTTCGGGTGCAGAAATGTTTCAATTTGTGTTGGAGCTGTTTTAGATTTATTTATTTATTTATTTATTTTAAGCTTCTTTTTTTTTTATTTTGTAAAAGCTCAGACGGCATGAAAACTGTAATGCACAATTGTATCTGTTTTTATTTATTTATTTATTTATTTATTTGTCGAAGCTAAAATTTAAACTGCCTAACAGCTGTATTTCATATGTAAAGTACAAAAAATATAACAATAATAATAATAATAATAATAATAATAATAATAACAACAGAGATAAACATTATCATTACTAATTATAAAATTAATTACATACAAATTCTATAAATCAATAACATATCATACATATCATTCATATAAATATGGTAATAATATAATATGGTAATAAATATATTTATTTTATTGATTTATTTAAAAACAACTACAAATAATTAAATTCATTTACATAGTTATAATAATAATTCTTATAACTATTATTATTATTATTATAAATATCATTATTAATATTACTAATTATAAAATGTATTATCAATTAATTACAATAATCTTTACAAAACAAATATAATACAAATATAAATTTAAAATGAGTATTAATAACAAGAAAATATTAATTATAACATTTTTAAATTAAGAAATATTTATAATAATAATAATAATTTACATAATAATAATAATAATAATAATAATAATAATTCTTATCACTGTTATTTTTATTATTATTATAAATATAATATATTATTATTATTATTATTATTAATATAAATATTGTTATTATTACTAATTATAAAATTAATTACTTAATTACTTAAAATTCTATAAATTGCAATAACCTTAACAAAATTAAGTGACACGAATTAAAATGAGGATTAATTAATAACAATAAAAATATTACTAATTATAATAATATTATTTTTTAAATAAATATTATACATATTTAAAAATCATTACAAATAATTAATGATAATTAAATCAATTTAGATAATAATAATAATAATAATTCTTATCACTGTTATTATTAGTATAAATATGATTTTTATTATTACTAATTTTAAAATTAACTACTTATAAAAAGTTCTATTAATTACAATCACCTTTACAAAAATAAATATTATACTTATTTAAATATTACAAATACATAATAATAAATAAATTAGTTTACACAATAATAATAATAATAATAATAATAATAATAATAATAATTCTCGTTGTATATTATTATATTTTAATATTATTATTATTATTTTTAAAGAATTGTGTGGATGTCCATCCTAGTGTCATCATTTAATAATAATATATATTTGGCCACATTTCAAACCACCGTCCATATACTAATTTGAAAGCTAAAATTACACTTTATTGCTAATGCACACAGTGCAACATAATTACTGACCAAATCAACAATATTAAGAGGTTTTTAAAGTGCAGTAGTCACTAGAAGAAACCATCGCAAAAATCAACTTGACCTCTAGCCCGCATAATCACACCCAATGTGGATTCTAGGTGTGTAGTTACCCCTTCATGTCCATGAATTCTACTGTAGAAATTCTGTTCCAGAAAAGCTCAATGAAGCAGATCAATATGTCCACACACAGGCCAAGTGCCATAGTGAGCACTTTGAAAGAGGCATTTACATGGCCCACTTGTTGTGCAACAAAAATCCCATTTGGCCGATTTCCATGCAGGCCCTGTGTGTTGCCACAGTCAGGACAGAAGCAGGAGGTGTCATTACCCACAGCTGACTGACACACAGATCAGCAGCAGGCCGGCGTAACAGAGTGTACTTCATGAGCATGTGTGTTTAAATAGCATATTACACAAGTAAAAAAAAAATGTTTCATAAAAAACAACAACCCCTTTATGATTTTAAATTTGTGTAACAGCTAATTGTATAAGTGTGATAATCATTGTGGATAAAGGCTTGAAGTTAAGCTTCCCATGTTTGTGTGTGTGTGCGCGTGTGGGTGTGTGTGTGTGTGTGTGTGTGTGTGTGTGTGTGCCTTGAGAAATGAAACCAGGCCATCAGCAGTAATGCAAAGTAAACTAAGTAAGCCCTGCCCAAGGCTATAGACCACACACAGGGCAAAATACACTTCAATAATCTTCTCTAGACATATTTACCAGGCCCTGGAGACGAGCGTCAAAACATTAAGAGCCATTAGCACACAAAGGAAAGGAGTTTCGCAACAAAAAAAAGACTAAAACAACACAGCGAAACAAAGCTAAAGGTTTCCGTGAGTGCACGATGGGGGACGGGAGTTGGGTTTCACTGACTAAGCATAGCTAAGTGTTATTTCTTGTGCTATCGTTAAGCTTTCACACAGGACAGCAGCCAGCCACCTGTGCACATTGTGCCGTCAGGTGAAGCCACTGCTTGGCAGCTGTCTGCTAAGCAGCCGATTGACCCTGGTGAACAAACCTATGACAAATACTGTAGTGCCGGCCAGATGTAAATTAGACTGATATTGGAGCCAGTTAAAGAGGGTGGTCCTATAATTGCAGGCTTGTGTAGTATCAAATGCACCTGTGTTGGTTCTAACAATGCGTGAAGCATGACGGAGTGAGCATGAATTATTCGTGTGCATTCACTGTCGGGTCATTCTCTAAGGATATTGTGGTGAGAGGTTTGACTAACTATGCATATATATATATATGGATATTTTACTTATATAATAAATATATATATTTATTTATTTATATATTTACTTTTAATATTAAAGTTTATATATTCAAATTAATAAATAATTAAATAAAAATATATATTATAAATTATAAATTACAGAAAAAGAAGAATTTTATATGTGATTAAACTAATTTAGAAAAAAAAAATGTGAATTTAAAATTTGATTAGATTAATGCCCATTGTTCTTATATCTTGTCTTCTGGTATTTTAACCGTACAAACAATCTTTAGTAAACCTGTCATACTTGCTCAAGGGCACAATACTGCAGGATCGCAGGCGTAACACACTGTGTTGTGTTTCTTAATCTCTCCACACCTGAGACAACCACCTGTCATCAGATCAGCCAGACTGGCTGCAGTCCTGTCCTCTGTTCATTAAGATACATTGATAAGGGTATCCTACATCAGACAACGTCTGTTCTGTATGCAAATGTTAGAGACAGGCAGTTAAACGTGTGTGCTGGGCTGGCAGGTGCTACTTAATGCATGCACAGGTGTCAGGTGAATACTTCAACAGACTTATAGACATCTGCCATGGCTGCCATTGTTTCTTGCCTGTTTACTTTTAGTACTTTATCCACAAGAGATCTTTGAGATTATCAAATTTCTGTCCCTCTCATGGAGCTTGAAATCATGGACATGTCAGATAAGGATTCGACTGTTTCTGATGCAAGAGAATGCAATGTGAAATCATTACTCATAGTGAGTCATATATATAGACTACATCTATTCACCATGGCTAAAATTGCTGACAAATTGCCCACAGTTCGTGACGTCGGGGGCGGGGCTTAACGTTTACCCAATCAGATGAAGGGAACTGCCATAATATCAACACTGAGCCATGCCATCTTCAAGTTATAAATATCTTCAGCAACATGGAAAAAGCTCTGTTTTAATACAGTAGAAACCACTCTAAATAACACAGTTGGTCTACACAAAAAAAAATTCAGTTACAGCAAACAATTAGTAGATACATACCTGAAAATCCAGTAGACTGACAATGTTCTCATGTTTCAGCTCCTGGCGAAAACACAAACACACATTCACAATAATTGTAAGCAGAAGTCATCTATGAGGAGGTGATGATATTTGCAAACAATAGCTAAACGTTTTTGGCCCGTGTATAAGCCTTTCAATTAACTGGCGAGAAACACTCAAATGACTTCGCGAGTTTGATTTCGCAATGTTTACTATATTTTTGAGGTAAATAAATAACTAAAAAAGTACAGCAAGCAAACTTTAAAGTGTAACTAGGAAACTCACCTTTAATATCCTGATTTCTTTACCTAGGAGCGACTGTGATTTGGCGAGATTTTTCTTGTTAATGCATTTCACCGCCACTTCAAAATCATGTTTCTGTGAATAAAGAATCGATTTACGTTCTGGCATTGGTGTAGAGTAATTATTCACACGTAAAAAGCCACAACGTACAGTTTAACAGGCATCAACATTGCGAAATGTACATCTTAGCGTTACCTGTTTATGTCTTCCTTTGAACACCACAGCAAAAGCGCCGTGTCCTATCAAGTCCTTTCTGTTGAACTCGAATTTTCCAACGCTTTCCATCGCGTAAAGAGTTTAAAAGTGCTCAGTAAATCCACAGGTGTGTTCGGGGTGTGAGGAATCCGTGTGTGCGCCCAGCACAGGACAACTGGACCCGTCTTTCGCTTCCCATCCGCTGCTTTGCACCCAAATAATCTGACACTTCGGTCATGATCGGTATTCGCTACCTACTTGTTAATAAAAACGAAGTCACTGTCATCTTGATCGTACTATATTAAAACAATGTTGTTCAAAAGTATGTCACCAAGTTTACAAAAGTGTACTAAATGAGATTTGGAAACTGTCAGAAACAGACTCGGTCGGTGACGCCTCGGGTTTAGAGTCGTTGTATACTGCGCTGTTTTGGTCGTCACTTTCCAAACAAAGCTTGGCGTGTTCATTACACGCATGCGCACTTCCGCTCTGTCGACACTAGAAGCGCATGTCAAGGAGCCGGGGCAAAATGTAAACCCTCATGAACTGCTGATGTTCCCTTCTTTTTAGTATTGTATGTGGACAGTTTGAACAAATATACACTATTGGTCAATTCTTGGGAATAATTACTTTTTAAAAGTCTTATGCTCACCAAGACTACCAAGAAAGCAAAAACAGTAAAATTGTAAAATAACTGTTTTCCATTTTAATATATTTTAATAAAATGTAATTTATTCCTGTGGTTTCAAAGCTGATTTTTAGCGTCATTACTCCAGTCACATGATCCTTCAGAAATCATTCTAATATTATGATTTGCTGCTCAAAAAAATGTTGAAAACCGCTAAGCAGTGGCGGCTCGTCAGGGAAGGCACAGCTTCCCCAAAATTTTGAGGAGAAAATGAGAAGAGGACGATTTAATGTCAATACAATTCACAATTCATTTCAGTCAATGTCTCAGAATGTGTGTTTTTTTGTTATTGTGTTGGTAATTAGCCAATCAACATCGAGTGTTCACTTTCAGCGCTGAGGAGTGTGGAGAAAAGAAACCTCTTAAGGCTAGCCTCCCTTTTGGTATTTCAACCAATCATCATAGAGACGTAAATTACGTGATATTAGTTTGAACGTCTCCCGCTGCGCTAATAATATACCAATACTTATGATGAGTAGCGATATTGAATATTTGATTGACGGATTTACCAGGCTGTCATTCAAACAGCATATATATATATATATATATATATATATATATATATATATATATATATATATATATACATATATATATACAAATTAAAAATAAAGGGAGAAAACGTCTAAGTTGGATATAGGCTACAGCAGTCGGCTTAATTAAATGGCACAACAGGCAGCTCACTTTTAACACAGACTTTTAAGAAGGGATTGATGTTTGATGTTTTCAAGTGATAAACCAGGTAAGTGAAATTATATTATCCTGCTGTATGTGTGTCGTTTCCTTTACGTTTTCTGACTAAAAACAACCAAAAAGCCATTTTAAAGTGGTTAAGCAAATAATAATAATATTATAATAATAACAACAATCGGCAGGGATCCCCAGACGAATACAGTTAGTGTGCCTCCTCTATTTTAAAACCCACGAGCCGCCACTGCAGCTAAGTAGATTTTTTTTAGGTTTCAGGAAGTTCAGAAGAACAGCATTTAAAAATAGAAATCTTTTGAAACATTATAAATGTCTTTCTCATCACTTTTGATCAATTTGATCCTATTGCATCCTATTGAAGCATGCTAAATGCTTCATGTAAAAAACGTAAAATCTAGTAAAGTATGTAAAAGAGTATTAATATATATCATTTCTTCCTAGAAATTAAATAAATAAATAAATAAATAAATTAATTAATTAATTAATTATACCGACTCCAAGCTTTTGAATGGTATAGTGTATAATGTTACAAAAGTTTTATTTCAGATAAATGCTGATCTTTGCATCTTTATATTAATCAAAGAATCTCGAACAAAATGTACTCAACTGTTTTAAATATTGATAGTAATAATAATAATAAATGTTTATTGAATAGCAAATCGGCATATTAGAATGATTTCTGAAGGATCATGTGACTGGAGTAATGATGCTGAAAATTTAGCTTTGATCACATGAATAAATTACATTTTAAAATATATTCAAATAGAAAGCAGTTATTTTAAATAGTAAAAATATTTTACTGTTTTTGCTGTACTTTGGATCAAATAAATGCAGGCTTGGTCAGCAGAAGAGACAAAAAATTTTACTATTCAAAAACTTTTGACTGGTAGTGTATGTATGTACGTACATCGTAGCAAATGTTGCATAACCTGGCCATGCTTATGTTAAATTATATTGTCTGTCTGCCAATTGGAAAGTTACACATTAACATCACAGAAGATAAAGTCAGAAGATTATATGAAGCTAACCTCTTCAAGCTGTCCTCAAGTGATACCAAACAATGAAATCATATAATAACATAACTACCTGTGAAGCGCGAGTCTACACAAAACTGCAGTTGTCCTCTTTTCATGACTTAACTACAGGCCATTTAAACATGAAAATGTTGCCCTCTTGTGGTAAATAGCATTATTACACTCGTACACACTAGTCAGTAAATGAAATGTAAAAACAAAACAAAACAAAAACAAAAACAAACAAAAATTCTTTCTGTCCAGCGACCAAACTCTCTGTAAACAAGTCAGAGATTGTACATTAAGTTTTGATAGATGATCATGCACTAGCTAATGAAAAGCTGTCTGATATGTGTGATTTATCAGATGCATTATTGAGATAAAAAGATTTATGATTAAGATATCGGTGTTGCTGCCGAAGCCTATTTAAATGACATGGCAGACAATCCCTAGGTTTGTGAGATATGTAACTAGTCAGAAATGTAGTTTTTAATCATTTTCGCTCTGCCTTTTTATTATAATTGAAAGGAATTAGACTGATGGCATCTTTCTTTCCTCATCCATGTAAAAGAAAATTTAGTCCATAAGGAGTTAATTAAAAAGAGGCAGTATTCCCGAACGATCCACTTTAGGATCAGAAACCGTTTTCCATGTTGTTTTTCAGTAAATCACATTAAGGAGTCCTGGTCATTGTCTTCTCTTTTGGACGTCACATACGGTTTGCATCACCCTATTCATTGTCTTGAATGAATAAGAGCATTATGAGAGCACTCTGCCTGGGTTATTATATCATTCATAATATTAAATTGAACATTTGGCATAAAAACACCTCCACCCCAAACCTGACGAAATGATACCGGTGGATCATTACTCATAATCTGCTCCCTTTCTGCCTGTAAAACACGTGCAGATGATAAAGCAGCACTCCTCCAAATTTACATTTGAAAAAGCCGCCTGGGAGCTTCATCTGTCATTTGCAGTGAACGTAATCGATGAATCTGCATAATCTGCTTTTGTATCTCATCTGGACTCCACCCGGTCACGCTTTCATCTGCCAAATCTATGAGACATTGAGCATGTGAGGTTTTAAATGTGTATCACTAACTCTGAGCCATGATGACGCTTCCTGAAGAACAAGCGTCATTCTCTCCAGTCCTGTCTTGGCAAAAAAAAAGTAGTAAAACGTAATGAGACTAATGTTCAGTCCAGCCTGTCTGTTTGTTTTTCATTCTGCTGACAATTTTATTCAAAACAGAGCTGTACAGGGCATATTTCATATTGACTTTCATTAAAAATGTAATGGATGGCAAAGACAATGAAAATCATCAGTTGCTTTTTTACATGTGAAGACAGTCAGCATGGGTACCGTTTAGATGTGTCACTGTCCAGAAACGATCTGTCATTTTCTTTAAACAATACAAATATATATACCTTGCTTTTAACCACAATAGCACAAGTGCTCCTTTTGCACTAGCCTGACTTAAGGCAATACAAGACCTAGTGTTTACAAAGCAAACGTGCAAAGAAAGTCAAAAGGCCTTTAAAAAAAAAAGGTAAAAACCATGTCGGGCGATTTTGAAGTGAGATGGAGTTTTTTGCCATACCCTACCTTTTTGAACCGGTGTACACAGACAAGGAACTAACTGCGCTTGACCTTTCCAGTGTGATTATATAATGTGTGAAGTCTGTGGATCTTAGAGCATTTGTATGTAAAAAGTATGTACGTTTTTATTTTTTTTTGTAGAAAATGATCAATCATTTTGCTAGATAAGACCCTTATTCCTCGGCTGGGATCATGTAGAGCCCTTTGATGCTGCACTGAAACTGCAGTTTGGACCTTCAACCCTTTGGCGTCATCAATCGGCCATACTGGCAGCACTGAGCGTAAACAATGCCACTGAATCGAACAAAACTTGCATATTTTGCTGATCATTGCTGCGGAAAATGGTCAATTATTGTCATGTTTTGGGCTGTACTAATCGGTCGAACCGGAAAAAAACATTTGGAGCACTATAGACTGCCAAAAGTTATAACAAACCAAGGAGAATAGTACAAATAACTGTCTGAGAAACTAAAGGCATTTGGGGTTTGCCAAACTGAACCAGGATTTCCAGGGCAAGAATTGTTCTTATTATTTCTGGTCAGGTATGTAAAATATACCTGTAAAATATAAAGTGTAAAATGTAAAATATACCTGTAAAATATAAAATGTAAAAGGCTAATAATTAAGTATATTAGCCTAATATTTTATTATTAGGCCATTAAGGCAGTGATTTAAACAGCATAAATTAGCAGAACAATGTATTCAGTAGTAAATTTACCATGCAATCCATGCTGTTGTTTACATCCGAGTATCGCTGATATGGCCCCTCATCCGGGTAACTAACCAAATCGTGCGTAATTGCAAACCCTCTACAGTGCGAGGAGGACTTGAACGCAACAGCATCTGTTCACACAGGCCACGTACACTTTTAAATGCGGGAGTCCCGTAAATTACCGTTCCATGTGTGTGTGCAACAGCAGTCACTCCCGCATTTGTAACCATAGCAACATTTTGGGCTCTTGCCGGAGTGAATAAGAATTGAGTCGTTTGGTATCTGACATTGTTTGGCTAAAGACTCTTTTTGTCCGTCGATTTTAACTAAACTACAGCTTATAGACGTGCGGTGTTCTGTTTATGCTCGGGAGGCTGCTTCAGAGAGCGCTGTCTTGCAGTGTTGCCATGTCCTCATATTCACAAGCGCTTTTAGGCATGTTGTTTGGTCTTAGCTCATAAAGCTAGACACTTTATGGTGGTAGTAAAGTGGTCTGTTGCAGCCCTATATATAAATATATATATATATATATATATATATATATATATATATATATATATATATATATATATATATATATATTCTTTTTTTTTTTTTTTTTGTTTGGCGTTATAAAACAAAAAGCATTCGGATGTTTTAGTGTTTTTGTGCGTGTCCTTGTTAGTTGTTATTTTTCTATGAAGATCTGGCAACACTGACACTTTACCGCAGGGCTCGTGAGCGCACCTAGCCCCTTGTCAAAATGTGCTAAGGTTAAGACTTATTTCACTGTTATTTTATTGCATCTCACATACAGACGAAGACACATTTCTGATGCGCCTTTAAATACAAAACAACTAGTTGTTCAGTTAATTTGGTTGTCACTCTTGTGTTTTTATGAATTGTACAGAACGCGATTAAGGAGTAATCCGAATTTAGCTGCAGTGTGTAAAGGTGAGTTCACGCCACATCGGAATTCCCATAATTACGAGATTCCAACTTGTAAAAAGCGTTAACGTCCTTGTAGAACTCGTACTTACAACTTGTGAACTGGGAGTCTTCTGAGAGCTACGATTTGTACCACCTGACCAATGTAGGCTCTGTTTAGGCGTTGATAGTGTTGCCATAGAACAGTATAATTCCAAGTCTGAGGACGCTCCGAGTAGAACGTCACATGTTGTCATCTTGAAATTACGGTAATTACGATATGGCGTGAACGCAGCATATCGTTACGTAGCCATAGTCACATTGGAAAGGTCACGGGTGACGTAGGAGGAAGTACCGACCGTATTTACACAGCGAACATGCAAAGAAAGTCAAATGCCATTTACAAAAAAAAAGGTAAAACAACGATGTTGGGCGATTTTGGAAGTTGGAGGAGAAAAAAAGATTGGTTTTTCGACCTACTACACTACATTTTTGTACCTTTTTGTACTTGAAGTGCACAGATGAAGAACCATGCATTGACTTTTCCAACGAGATTACCTAATGTGTTAAATTGTGAACAGGCATGGCAGAGCTAGTGCAAGACAGAAAATGAAATGACAGATTGTGTCGCTAGATAAGACCCTTATTCCTCAGCTGGGATTTTGCACAGCCCTTTGAAGCTGCATTAAAACATGCAGTTTGGACCTTTAACCCGCTTATCTCCGTTTAAGTCCACTATAGACCATTTCGCTAGATGTAAACAACACTGGTCCAGAAGCACTTCCTGTTTTTTTGTTTTTTATTTTTTTTAAAATTCACATATACAAATACATCTTAAAGGTGCTAATGTAACATTTTCATCCAGTCAAATGTTATGTTGGTTGTATTTTTTTTTTTGTGTGTAAAGTAAAAAAAAAAAAAAAAAGAAACAGGAAGTGTATCGGGACCAATATGTTTACATCTAGCGAAATGGTCTATAAGGAGAAAAATCCTGCAATGTTTCTTTTCGACTGAAGAAAGAAAGAAAGACATGAACATCTTGAATGACATGGGGGTGAGTAAATCATCAGGAAACCTTTCATTCTGGAAGTGAACTAATCCTTTAATAATCAGATCTCTTATAAATGACAGATTTATGTAGGAATATATGACTTACAAATATGTACAACTCATATCACAGTACAGTTTTTAGACTTAAATAGAAGTTTTTATTCGCATAAAAGAGAACTGTGAAAAAAAAATCCATTTGCATTAGAACAGAATAAATCAAGAAAACAAAATCAATCAAATAAAAACTTCACAGAAAGATTTCTCACATTATACACTTAAGAACAACACTCTTTACTGGAATTTGGTAGAGCTAAGGCACTTCCTCTGTAAAAGTCACTTTATATTTATATACACAGCATCATCTCAAAACACTGCTATGGCCATTTGTGTGTGTGTGTGTGTTCTGAGATCATACTGCGCTATTTAATACTTCTGAAGCAAGTGTAATCTGAAAATGTGTAAATCCAATCTTACATGAAGAAAAACATCACAAATGTGTTAAAGACACAAATATAGTGAATTAAATATCAATTGGACAAGAAGTGCACTTGGCCTTTAAATGTTCATTTGGGAGAAGCTGTCTTGAACTCTTGATACTAAAACAAAGTACCTTCTTGCAATTTGTTCTTGGCGGAGAGCACGAACATTGAGACATCCACTCATAAAATACAAACAATAGCTGATTAAGCTATAATGTTGATAACAACAGTGTTATGATACTGCATAAGATCATCTTTCAAACAGTATCAAAGTCTTGTTGGAACATGACGACGACAATAATTTAAAGATATACTGTATATGGTCACACATTAATAATACACTGACCTGTTGTGGTACCAATAAATACGTCTACAGCGGCACAATTACAGACACTGCATGGCTGTGTGTGTCACACACTGGCTTTAAGGCATTTAGCGTCAGTTCTGTGCTTATGTACATCACTAAAGTGTCCACCTTTACGAATTGACGCATACTGATATCATGAGATCATGAGGAAACTATTTGGCACTGTGCACGAATAGGGTACAATTAGGTGTTCAGTTACTGTTTTAGAGACGCAAGTCCCATGTTTATTGTTCTAGGAATTCATTTCCCATTTGTACCCTATTTGGTTTAAAACAAGTGCCATTTACAATACTAGATTAAAACAGAAAACCATCACAATAATGAGGAAGAACTCCAGAGAATTTTGCCAGTATTGTACTTCTCTTCCAGGTCTAATTCAAAGCCGTAGCAGATGGGCAAATGGACAGGAATTGATAGAAGCGGCTACTTCGCTCAGGTCAAGTGAACACTTAACTAACGTTGAGACACTCCAGATTTGTACTTGATGATTCCTCTGTTTAAGGGACGGCGAAACAGCGGTCCAAATGTAGCACAGGTCTAGTGTGTTGTCCAAAAAAATCAAAGCAAGGAAACACTGATACAGTACAGGTACTGAATCTCAGAAGAGTCTCCTGTCTGTGTGAGTTAGTGTGTTTGCTCGAATTCAGATTCCTTTAGCAGACCACATTATTAGCAAACGATCAAAAAGAAGTCATACTCTCCTTTATCCCAACAATGGGCCGTGTGTCTTCATCCTATGTTTGTGTTAGAGAGATCATCAGCAGGAGGAAATGACATCAGAGAACTTTGTGTTGTGAGTTAACTATTCTACAATTGGCTGTAAGTGTTTGTAGCCATTTCATCATTTGGAAAGTCAGAAAGTCACATCTTCTACAGGAAATGCTATGCTGTTGTCCTCTTGCTCTCTTTGGACCAAAAGCCATTATACTGCTGACAAATCGATGCGGTTGGCTGAGTTGGTGCTTTTGTCCCATGTGTTCATCTTTGTGGGAGTCACACCGCCCTTGTTGCCGTTCATCTGCAAATGAAAACCAGATTAATACAGGTTTGGGTTCCAATACACTTACGAAAAACAAGTGTGTAATAGTAATTAAATAAATAATGTAATAGTGTTTAAATAAAAGCTCACTTAAGTATAGAGAGTACACATTTCTTAACATACTAAAGTACACTTTTAAAAAGTGCATTTTTTAATAATGTAAAATTGAAAGTTTTACTGTAAAGTACATTTAAAGGTTTAGTTCACCGTAAAATTAAAATTGTGTAATTAATTACCCTCATGTTGTTCCAAACCCGTAAGACCTTCGTTCATCTTCGGAACACAAATTAAGATATTTTTGATGAAATCTGAGAACATTTTGAGCCTGCGTAGACAGCAACGCAACTGACATGTTTGAGGCCCTGTTGTAAACATGTGTTGAAGACTGACATGGAAGGGAAGAAATTGTTGTCTACTGATGTCACATGGACTATTTTAACGATGTCCTTACTACCTTTCTGGGCCTTGGTAGTTGCGTTGCTGTCTATGCAGGGTCAGAAAGCTCTCGGATTTCATCAAAAATATCTTCATTTGTGTGCTGAAGATCTTAGGAGTTTGGAATGACATGCCTGTGAGTAATTAATGACAGAATTTTCATTTTACGGTAAACTATCCCTTTAAAATATATTTAACTAATCTTGTCCCACTTATTTTAATGTGTTGATTAACATACTAAAGCACATGTAAAATATGCAATAATAATTTTAACTGTAGTGTGTTATTTGATACAGTGGCATGTGAATGTTTGCAGAATTTGTGAAAATGTGAATAATTTTTACAAAATAAGCAAGATCGTACAAAATGCAAGTTATTTTTTATTTAGTACTGTCCTGAGTAAGATATTTTACATAAAAGATGTTTACATATTAGAAAAAAATAAAACAAGCAAAAAAATAACGTCCTTCAAAAGTTTTGGAACCCTTGGTTCTTAATACAGTATGTGATTACCTAGATGATATACGACAGTTTTTTTTTGTTTTGTGATGGTTGTTCATGAGTCCCTTGTTTGTTCTGAACAGTTAAACTGAGCACTGTTCTTCAGAAAAATCCTCCAGCTTGGGGGGGGGGGTATGATATTTCAACAAAATAAGAAAAATTTTCATCCTGTCCAAAAGTTTTCACGCCCCGGCTCTTAATGCAACGTGTTTCCTTCTGAAGCATCAGTGAATGTTTGAACCTTTTTTAATAGTTGTGTTTACGTCCCTCAGTTGTCCTCAGTGTGAAAAGATGGATCTCAAAATCATACAGTCACTGCTGGAAAGGGTTAAAATATACAAAAGACCTGAAGAACAGTGCTCAGTTTAACTGTTCAGGACAAACAAGGGACTCACGAACAATCATCACAAAATAAAACAAACAAACAAAAAAATAGTCGTAGATCATCTAGGTGACCACACAGTATTAAGAACCAAGGGCTCCCAAACTTTTGAAGTGGGTTATTTTAATAATTTCAGCTATTTTTTATATATATGTAAACATCTTTTATGTAATATATCTTACTCAGGACAGTACTAAATTAACAATAACATGCATTTTGTCTGATTCTGCAAGGTATTCCCAAACTTTTGCATGCCACTGTATTATAAATTAAAGTTTTTTTTTTTTTTTTTTTAATTATTATTTTTTTTAAACATGTTCTAATTTGCAATGTCATTTCAAATGTGCAACTACAAATATATTTAAATACATGACACAGAATAACACAGAATAATTACTTTTTAATTATATTTAGTTTACCATAAATGCTTGTCAGTACATTCAGCACTTTAGTATAACTATATTTCAAAGACAACAGAAGTAATCTACATATACATATAATTAAATTACATATACAAAATAACATATAAAGATGGACTCAAGTCTCACTGGACTGGGTCAAAGAAGCACTCTTAAGTTCAACTAACTGCATTTAATATACATTTAAACTGTAATACATTTTAATTGTAGATAACATGCAGTTAAGTGTCATTACATCCAATTCATTAAAAACATTAATGACATTCATTTTCAGGGTAGGGCTAAAATCACTGTTCATGAACAAAAATGAAAAGAACTGGAATTACTCACTATATCTGAGTTGAAAGGTTTGACGTTGATGTTGCGGATTGAGCTGCTGGTTAAAGTCCACACTTTGGTTTTGTGTTTGAAAGCAGCCCTCACCTGAAGAGCAGTAATAACACATCAAATCTGTTAACAAACAGCATGGCTTTAATATCAAAAGCAGACAATAATACTCAGTGTTGGGAAGGTTACTATGAAAATGTAATAGGTAACCGATTACAAGTACAAATGTAAAATGTAATAAGTAGTGTAATGATTTTAATTACTTTATTAAAGTTAAGTAACTGATTACATTTGATTACTTTTCTAAATGTGGCCACAAAACCAGTCTTAAGTAGCACAGGTATATTTGTAGCCATAGCCAGAAATACACTGTATGGGTCAAAATTATCGATTTTTCTTTTATGCCAAAATTCATTAGGGATATTAACTAAAGATATTTTGTAAGTAAAAATATGTTGTAAACTTCCTGCCGTGAATATATCAAAACCTAATTTTTTAAAGGTAATATGCTTTGCCAAGAACTTCGTTTGAACCACTTTTTCTCAATATTTTGATTTTTTGCACCCTCAGATTCCAGATTATAGTTGTATCTCAGCCAGATATTGCCCTATCCTAATCCAAACCATACATCTATGAAAAGCTTTTTATTCAGCTTTCAGATGATGTATAAATGATGATGTATGTTTTGTGGTCCAGGGCCACAAATGTACATTTCAAAATGTTTTCAACATTTTTCTAAACAGTCATTTTTAAACATTTAAAGCAGGCAGGGTTAAACCTACAGTAGTTCTCAAACTGATTACTATCAGACTTTCAAAATCTTTTATCACTTGAATTATTATTATAATTTAATTTTAAAGCTCAGCCACCACAAAATCAGAAAGATTGTTCTGAGGTTAAATACAGATTTAAAATAATAAGATACAGTTTAATAGCTATGATACTGTTTCTGAAATCAATTCTTTGCATAGCTATGACAGGAAACAAGTTAATATAAGAAATAAAGCAAATAGGAAATAAAAGAGTTATTAAATAAACATGTGTCCTATTCTGTGTCCTAAACTCCTGAAACATTGGTGTTTCATATTTTAGAGCAATCAAAACAATTTTGGAAAGAAATCAATCAAATCCGTGTGTTTGTGTGTCAAAACATTCAGATGTAACCCCCACTTTGTAATCATTAACACTTTCATAAGTAACTGTAATTTAATCACACATATTTTTTTTCAGTAACTGTAACAGATTACAGTTACATTTATTTTAATTACATTACTTAATAACGTTAAATGTAAGTAGTTGCTCCCCAACACTGGTAATAGTTTGACATTGTGTCTCTGTAAGTACATTCACAAAATGCAGTATCAACTCATTACCACTAGATGGCGATCTTTAACTCTATTATTTACACCAGTTTACTGTTGCTACGTCAGACATTTTCCCTTGACATAAAGCACAGACTTCTGACACAGCTGCGCAAACACACTCTTACCTCAGAGTTTAACAGACAGTGAAACAGGAATATGAAGAATCCCTTTGAGAAATAAAAGAAAAACAACAGATAACACTAAACGTTGCGCTCCAATTCACATCTGCTAAAGTTCTTACAAGTCAGTCCAGGTCCAAAGTCATTTCAAACATTGTTATGTCCCATATTTTTTTTAAAGCTGTCATTTTTTGGCGAATCCGCTATTGACTTTGGAGGTTGTCAAGTGAGTGGAAATCAATCAGTTTGCTGATCAAATTGTTGTGTTACACAGTAGTGATGTCTGACCTGTAGTGAGTTAAACACTGCAAACATGTACTGGAAAAGCAGGGAGTGGTCGTTCACCGCCAGAACCCCAAAGATCCACGATATGCCCAGAATGGGTAAGAGCACCGCCACCGCTTTAGTCGTAAGCCTAGAAAGACAAAAACGCATGTGGGGAAAAAAGCAAACGCATGATGGCTGATATTACAATTATGAGATAAACTCACTTTACAGAGTTGGCATCTCCGTGAACCTTATAGTTCTCAGCGCTGATCCTGGATATGATTCGTGTCACAGCTATCAAAATGCCAATGTTCACCTGGACGGCAGAGATTATAATATTACAAGTGTTTCTTTTATGGTTACCTAATGTAGTGCATTTAACACACCTCATTAACAGCTGCTTACCATTATAACAAACAGAGCAGGGGCTACAAATGCCCAAATCGCTCCATTCTTCAGAGAGAGCCAGCAACTAATACAGAGAAAGACAAAACAACACGGCAAATAATACCAGTTAAGTCATATTTTCTCTTTAAATTGGACATCTGTTTACCATGTCATGACCCATGGTGTTGTAATAGTAACTTACTTGCCAACCTCTCCATAGCTGTTTAGTGATGAGGTCATAGACACCACGCATATGACCAAAGGACATCCTGAGTAAAGACGTAAACAGTTTTAGAGGGACGTTTCACACGTAACAATTTCAAGCAGTGTAATTAATTGAAAAGTACTTCAAACAATTTTTTTTTTTTCCATACAAACTTTTAATAACTAATTTGTCACACTGTAGCAGGGGCGTTTCCTCTGAGGAGGCAAAGGAGGCAGTGTCTCCTCAAAATATTGGATGAGAAAAAAATCCGTAGTACAAAAATAAAACAACGGCTAGTTTCGACAGACAACTACACTAAGAGTGCAGTGGGTTTGGTGGGGGGTAACTGAGAACAAACGGAGAAAGTCACATGGGAGGAGGCAATGCCTCAATCGCGATATGATTGGATATTACTGCTTATAGTCGGCTGTGATTGGTTCATGCTATAAATCCCGCCTCTTGTGTTCATGTGCGCGTTCCATATGTGCGAATCAGTCCGAATGCACAATATAATGGTGTTAACGGGAAGACTAATAAAAATGCTGGGTTCAGTCTGATGGGTCATTTTATTGGGTTGTTTTTAATATTTTTACCCAGGTGCTGGGTTATTTTTTTTTAAACCCAAATGCTGGGCTCCACTTGTTGGGTCATTTTATTGGGTTATTTTTAATATTTTTCTGTAACTAAGTTGCTGGGTCATTTTTAACACTGGGTTATTTTTTCTACCTAACTGCTGGGTTAAGCCTGTCCCTGACGAAACAACCCAGGTGTTACGGTCAGTCAGACCGCGGGCTTTTTGTGTCCTCCATAGGAGAGAGTGGTTCTCAGCGCCGCCGATTTGGTGCACTTCTTTTGCAAAATGAAGGTTTGTATACAATTTATTTCATTTATAACGTCTTTACTGTGCTGTAAATTGTATTATTTTACGCAACATAAGGACGAGATGTCAGTCAGTTGCGTCAGAAACGCGAAGCCGCGGTCTAAAGTTTGCAGTTACCCCCGCGAACAGCAGCCCTTTACCGGCTCAGATTTCGGTGACACACCGGCACGAGAATTAGCGCTATTTCATTAAAAAGCAATTACACAGAATGGTTGAATGCACTAAAATTAAAACGCTACTTTTAAATGTTACTTCTTTTTTTTTTGACTAAAATGCTTGTTAAACGAGTTTAGAAGTATGTAATATTGTAAACTATTCTGTATTCACCCAAATATTTCAATTTGTCTAGTATTTTGTCCATGTGTTCTTGCTTAACAATAATTGTTCATCTTTTGATTATTGCTGTTGCCTCTAGTAATTCTGTGTTTTTTTTTATTAGTTACAGTCCATTTTAAACCAGCAACATATTTTTTAAACAATACTTGACTTAAATAAAATAACCCAGCATTTCGGAAAAAAAACATTTAACCCAACTGGCTATGTCAAAATAACTCAGCATGTGTTCTGTCCAATATTTATCCAGTGCTGGGTTGCCAAATAACCCAAGTTGGGTTTCTTTTAACCCAGCATTTTTTAGAGTGTAAGTAAACAACTTACACACTTAGATATATTAGTTAGCTATTATTATAGTTATTATAACTTAGTTATTATTTTGGAATAAATGTAAAATGCTTCATGCTTAAATGTAAAATTGATATAAATTGAAATTTATAGAATTGAAAACAGTGCAGTTTGTTTAAAATTGAAATCTTTCATAACATTGAACATTTTAATGCATCCTTGCTGAATAATAGTATTAATTGTATTGATTATTTTTTTTATTTCAAGTTGTATAAAGTAACTCCTTTTTTTAATAGTTAACTTTTGACTATTTTTCGGATCATCAGTCATAAAAGCTAGGAAAATACTGGTCACAGACATAGAGATTTACTTCAACTTTAGTGTAAGTAATAAACATTCCTTACACTATTTTTTTTTTTTTTTTTTGAAAGTATAAGTAATGTTTATTTAACCAAGAAAATGTGACCGGGACATTAATTTACATTTAATAAAAAATAAATAAATAAATAAATAAAAAAATAAACAATTTTTGAGGACCTCTTTATCATTTTAAAGATCTGCAAAATTCTTAATACGGTTCAAAAATATTGAAAAACTCAAATATACAAACTAATAACTAAATTTAAAAAAAAAATAATAATAATAATTAATGCTATTATTAAGCAAGGATGCATTAAAATATTCAAAATGGACAAGCTTTTACTTTGTTATAAGGCAAATCCAGCATTATGGATGTGACACTTTGCTTTATGGATGTGACATAAATGCTTAGAGAATGTATGTGTTACCAATAAACCAAACCATCTGTTTATATTTTAATAAACTCTTGAGTCTAAACATCAGAAAAATATCAGTCTATGCATGAGTTTTCTATGTTGAAAAAGGGAAATAATCATGCATTATGGATGTGACAAAAAAGGACACCATTTTTGACAGACTACATACTTTGTAGAATTTCTGCGAATTAAAATGCACAAACCAGACACAATAATACCCAACAAATAAAGAAGCAATGGCTCTTTACAGAACATATAATTGTTACTTTATTTTAATTTTGATGTGTCTATTTATGAGGAATATGTGTTGTTATGGATGTGACAAGCCTGAAAATAGCACTTACCAGACTATGAAAAATCATGCAGTAAAAATAAAAAAAAAATAGCTTTAAAAACTTTTAGAGAGACCTCACATGGGTATTTGAACCACCAAATGTTGACATCTGTGCTATCAGTATAGTAAAAACCTTTGGTAAAAACTGTATTTTTTCATGGTAAAGTTGACATTTGCATGGAATTATCCTATAAAAGATTTCTATTTTAAACAAAACTTCACCGTTTTCAATATTAACAATTATAAGAAATGTTTACTAAGCACCAAATCAGCATATCTGAATTATTTCTGAAGGATCATGTGACACTGAAGACTGGAGTCATGATGCTGAAAATTCAGTTTTCCCACCACAGGAACAGATTACATTTTAAAATATATTCAAATAAATAAATAAAAAAAAAAACAGCTATTTTAAACTCTAATAATTCACAGCATATACTATATATAGTATAAAGAGTTTACAGCTTCTCAGTAGTGTTGTCAAATCCCTCAGAGAAATCCCTCCCACCATATGTTTTTGTTACATAGGAATGACGTGCTAAAAGACAAATGTTTCTGGGAAAAAAACCTGGAACGTATTGAAGCTAAAAATACCTTGTTGTAAAACCCGGCGTAGAAGTTTTCATATTATGTCGTAGGAACTAAAATAAGAACTTTTGGACCGTAGCCGCTTGTTTCGTGCCACCATAAATAAAGAGCAGTCTGGCTGTGCCAAAGGCTTTTAGAAAGGGAGTAAACTTCAATCTAAAGTAATGACTAAAGTTTAACAAAGCCTGTTTTCTTCATCCACACTGAGCGTATCACCAGTGTAACTATGGATACAAATAAACATGTCTATTTATTCAACACTTTATCATATGTAATAATGGAAAACACCTTTGGTTATCACAATGCCAACTTTGCATGTAGTAATAAAAGTGTATTGATTTACTTCAAGGCCCCTTGTAGTGCTGGCAATGTCATTTTATGTGAAAAAAAAGACAAAAGGCCGATTATAAACTGTTCTCAAAAGAGCGAGAGAGCACATGTTGTCTATTATCCCATATGCACATTTGAGATCGGGTCAATTAATAACAGTGACGGCATCATTAGCGATGACCCACTGAAGACTGTCCTTTAGTCTACCGACATCTCAGCCCGACCGTAACGCACAAACGTCTTCTTTTCCTCCCTTTTTCACCGACGCTGCCACATCAGTCATGGCTGAGGGAGGAGGCTGATTTCTCTCAGCGCTAATGCTTGCCTTGGGACAACCTCATTTGACTCTCCTGGGTTTGTACATTACGCAGAATCGGGTCATTTAAGGCAAATGAAACTGATCCGATGTTTTCCTTTTCAGCATGTGTGATTCTGTTAGTCAGTTCGACCATGTCTTTGTGATGAAGAAGTTTAAATGAATACGTGTGTATCTGTGGTATTTCTGTGGTGTACATACCCCATCCGATGGCATAGTAATAAAAGTGTTTGCTGCCCTCTGAGCCAAACACCTTGATCACCATGCTGTAGAGGTGTAGCCCTTCCACCAGCATCCAGGCGAATGCACACAGGAAGAAGAAATGCAGCAATATGGCCATGATCTTACATGGGAGCTGGGAAAGAGAGAGGACATTTTCATTCGCTGTGGCCTTTTGAATCAGGACAAGCGTCTAGACAAAATGCACTGCAGCGAAAACTGATCTATTTTGTGAATCTCATCTAACACAACACATGTTGTTAAAAAAAACATATGGTCGACAGCGTGGTTGAGTTCGATGATCTCAACAACGACATTACCATAGCAAGATTTCAGCCAAGTCCTCAGACAGAGGAAGCACAATCAAATGAATCTGTCCGTAATGCCGGAGGCATGTTAGGAGATTAGTGGAGTCATCGGCTCTTTCCAGCTTATTAGATTTCTTTATGTAATGACAGCATGCTGTTTCTGATACTGATGATGATACGATAATCACCATAGACAACAAACAAAATTAAACGCAATCACGCATTGTAAATGAGTTGCTGATGTAATTCGGACATTTCATAAGCAAGCATCTTCCGACAGTATTTGTGTGGACACTGTCAATTTTATTTTAGTTAATACGTTTTTTTTTTTTTGTTTTTTTTCCCACTGCTGTTTTTAGTGCAGAACTGCGCAATACAACAAAGATGACTTAATCAGGATTATTATCATTAACTGAAACTAGAACTAAAACTTTTTTGTTCATTAAAATAAAGCCGAAATAAAATGTAAAATAAATATTAAGATTTCAGCTAGTTGCCAAAGCAACATTTCTAGTTTTCATTTAGTGTAAAGCCTGGAATACACTACACGATTTTTGCCCCGATTTTCCGCTGATTTACAGTCTGGAGAAGTTGATGCTAGCTGTCCAAAGTCAGAGCTAGTCTGCAGATTTGAGATTTTCACTGTGCAGAAAACATATTGTTTTCATTTGTCATGCGTCTCCTAGCAATAAGGCGTACATTTCTGCGCGAGTTTGCTGTGATCGGAGCAACTTCAGAGTCTGATAGTGTGTGATCCTCAGTCGTGTAGTGTATGATGGCCAGTTTTCCTCTTTCACTATTTGCAAAGTCGGTAAGTGCATGATGCCTAGTGTTTTAAAAATCTATTCAGATTTTAAAAGTTGTTTAGTGTATTCCAGCCTTAAGTTGAGGCACTAAAATTACGACTGGCAAATAGAATGAATAAAAACTAAAATTAAACTAAATTAAATCTAATCCATGGAAGCCTGTTTCCACCACTGAATTAAGGAAAAAAAAAATATCTCGGAAATCTGACTTTTTTTTTTTTTTTCTCAGAATTGTGAGATATAAACTCGCAATTGCAAGTTATAAAGTCAGAACTGAGAGATAAACTCATAAATGTGTTATAAAGTCAGAATTGCGAGATATAAACTCAAAATTGTGAGTTATAGTCAGAACTGCGAGATACAAACTCGCAATTGTGAGTTATAAAGTGAGAATTTTGAGATATAAACTACAAATATGAGTTATCAAGTCAGAATTGTGTGATTTAAACTCCCAAATGTAACTTATAAAGTTAGAATTGTGAGATGTAAACTCACAAATCTGAGTTATAAAGTCAGAATTGTGAGATAAAAACTACAAATGTGATTTACAGTCAAAATTGTATGATTTAAACTCTCAAATGTGAGTTATAAAGTCAGAATTGTGAGATGTAAACTCAAAATTGTGAGTTATAGTCAGAACTGGGAGATACGAACTCACAACTGTGAGTTATAAAGTGAGAATTTTGAGATATAAACTACAAATGTGAGTTATAAAGTCAGAATTGTGAGATATACACTCACAATTGTAAGTTATAAAGTCAGAATTTCAAGATATAAACTAGACAAATGTGAGTTTTAAAATCAGAATTGTGAGATATAAACTCACAAATGCAAGTTACAACATCAGAATTGTGAAATATAAACTCACAAATTTGAGTTATAAAGTCAAAATTGTGAGATACAAACTCACAATTGTGACTTATAGTCAGAGTAGTGAGATACAAACTTGCAATTGTGAGTTTCGAGACATAAACTCAAAATTCAGATTTTTTTTTCTTATAACTGCACATTTTTATCACTGAATTCTAAGAAAAAAGTCAGAATTGTAAGATAAAATGCTGCAATAACCTTTTTTTTATTCAGTGGTAGAAACAGGCTTCCATACTAATCAGCAATATTACAAGAAAAGGGGGGAAAAACAATAAAAGGACAAAAGCACATAACAAAACTGACTAAAAATGTAACTAAAATTAACATGAAAACATGAGTATAAAGATAAAAACATATATAATAGTATAAATAATAAGTGAATAAATTATTATGAATATATATATATATATATATATATATTTATATATATATATATATATATATATATATATATATATATAAAAATAAACAGAAATCTAAATTCTTTTTATTATTATTTATTTATATTAGCCTATATATCTATTATTTGTAACTGAAGAACTTATTTTTAGTTATTATTATTATGCTATCTTTTATTGTGTTCAACAACGGAGGGCCTTTGAGTCAAAACGGCTAAGAACCACTGATTTAAGATTAACCTGTGACAGTGTTAGATGGACTTACCGTGCCGGGATTGAAACGGAAACTGATGAGCAGAAGGATCTGTGCGACTAAGATTGCAAATGCCAAGTTTGCATGAATATGGTAACGCTGGTTACGGATGGTGCTAACGGACCTGTATGCACAAAAAACAGAAATTGTGCATAAACATTAAAAGCTTTTAGTGTTGTTATATTTCATAAATCAAAAAGGAACTGAGAAGTTTAGCCATGTGAATAAAACATTTTTGATCATATTTAAATTAGATTTTAAAGTAAATTAAAATCACGCATGTTCGCAGAGCATTGTGGGATACTTACGACAGCACAGCAAAGGTGACCAGTGTAATTGCCAGGCAGAAAATAGAGATAGAGCAGCCGATGTAGCTAATGGTGGATAGCGCCACCTGGTGTGCCTTTGAGAGCTGAGTTGGAGACAAACATGACAGCACAGGCAATGAGATGATGAAAACGTCTGAAGTTGGCCTAGTGTTCAACACTGAAGGGGGTTAAATGAATTGAAAACCCCAGATGTAACCACAAATCAGAAACACTGAATACCACAGCAACAATGCACTGATTGTGAAGTCAAAGGTTACCGATGACCAGCTGTACTGGGATTGATGTTCGCATAATATTAAATGACTTGACAATTTCAAGATCATTTCATCAGAACAGACCTGCATGAACCTGACAATCAATCAAATAAATTCTTGGAACAAGTCGCTTTTCATAGAGCGCACTAACTATTCACAGACATGGTAGACCAACGGTTGAGAAAAGATGAACCGTGACAGCCACAGTCTTGCTTTATGCATACAAATATCACTATATTCAGTCTCTAAAGGACATGAAAGGAATAGTTCACCCATATTTTTGATTAAATCCAAGAGCTTTCAGACGCTGCATACACAGCAATACAACTGACACATTCAAGGGCCAGAAAAGTAGTCGTTAAACTAAAGACATCGTTAAACTGGCCCATGTGACATTAGTGGTTCAACCTTAATGTTGTAAAGCTAGAAGAATACTTTGGGTGCAAAGAAAACAAAAATAACTTTATTCAACAATTTCTTCTCTTTTGAGTCAGTCTTCGATCCGCATTCACAAGCGTATCCTGATTGCGGTTTATGTAGGGTCAGAAAGCTCTCAGATTTCATCAAAAATATCTTCATTTGTGTTCTGAAGATGAACGAAGGTCTTACGGGTTTGGAACGATATGAGGGTGAATAATTCATGACAGAATTTTCATTTTTGGATGAACTTACCCTCTCATTTCTAGAACCTTTTATACACTACTGTTTAAATGATTTGGGTTATTTTGGGTAATAAAATTTAAAGAAAATAATACTTTTATTCAGAAATAATGCATTAAATTGATTTTTAATGACATTTTTAATTGACATTTTAAATGCTATAAAAGTTTTCTGTTTTAAATGCTGTCAATTTTGAACGTTCAATTTAACAAAGAATCCTAAAAAATGTATTGCAGTTTTCATAAGAATATTGATCAGCACAACTATTTTTAGCAGTGATAATAATAAGAAATGTTTCTGAGCAGCAAATCAGCATATTAGAATGATTTCTGAAGGATTATGTGACACTGAAGACTGGAGTAATGATGCTGAAAATTCATCACAAGAATAAATTTCATATTACAAAAATGTATTATAGAAAGTTATTTTAAACTGTGGCATTTCACAATATTATTGTTTTTTACTGTATTTTGATCAAATAAATGCAGCCTTGGTGAACAATCAAACAAAAAATTTTACTACTAAAACATTTGCTGAAATCACAACTGGTTCAAAACAAATAATTTATAAATGTTTCAAAACTACAAAACAACTTGATTTTGCTTATCACCAATTAAATAAGAAATTGTAAAATGGTCATAAAAAAACTAAATTGGGTTGTTGACGTGACATGGCATTTTCACTGTCCAACAAGATAAAAATGAATATGATTAATATTATTGTTATTTTAAATGCTGTAAATCATTAAACATTTCTTCCTACATGGAACTGTTGTTATAAAAGCTGCACTGTTTTTCGATTTTTTTTTTTTTTTTTTTTTTTTTTTTAGCCAAATGTCCAAATTGCCCTATGGTGTCTCAAGCATAGTTCAATAAATTACAACTTGTATCAATTAAAAAGAAAAGCATAAAAATGTTAATAAATACCTCCAGCTTAATTGTACAAGTGTCCTTGTCACAACTGGTAAAGAGGCAGACAACGGTAGGTTCAGTTGGAGCTTCTTTATTTGAAACACAACAGAGGATAACTTCCCAAACTTCAAAAGACAACTTAGGCATTAATACTGAAGCTTAAATGCTTGAAGGGTAAACAGTCTTTTCTTGTTTCCACAGGGAATCCAGAATGACGAAAAGGAAAATCCAACACGTTGGTAAGTTCAAGGCAGGTAGGTCAGAGCAGAGAAATCTGTGTGCAACCTCGAGACCAGCCAACGATGGAATGAGGTGAGTGAGTATATATGCGTGCAGGTAAGTGGATGCAGGTGTATGCAATCAATAATATGGTGACTGTGAGCGTGTGTAGGAGGCTGGCATGGTTGGTGAGGTGGGTGTGACTGGTGACTCTGTGACAGTACCACCTCCCCCACGGGCGTCTTCTGACGAGGTACTGGAGCCGGCAGCCTCGTCGCCGGGAGTCTAGGACTCTGTAGATGGTCTCGTTGGTGTCGACTTCGGGAGGAGGAGGTGTCTCGTGCTCTGTGGACGGAGAAAGAAGAGGATTAACGAAAGGCTTGAGAAGGGATACATGAAAGGTAGGTGCGATACGGTAGTGCTCTGGTAAGGTGAGTTCTTGTGTGACATCGTTAATTTGTTTGCTGGGGGGGGACTCAGCGTCGGCATAGTCCTTGTGTCTCCGAACTGCCCGCTGGAGGTGGACGTGAGCTGAGTCCCATGACCTCCCGCTCTCACGGAACCAGCAGTCGACCACGGGGACCTCTGTGAGTTCTCCTGTCCAAGGGAATAATGGTGGTTGGTATCTGAGGATACATTGGAATGGAGTCAGACCTGTGGTTTCTTGACTGAGGGAATTTTGGGCGTATTCTGCCCAGGGTAGAAACTGGCTCCAGCTGTCTTGGTGTTTATGACAGTAGGCCCAGAGATACCGCCCATTCTCCTGGACCTTTCGTTTGGGCTGGTAATTTGTCTGCGGGTGGTATCCTGAGGATAAACTTAAGGACACTCCCAGCAGGTGGAAGAAACCTCGCCAGACCCTGTAAATGAACTGGGGCCCCCGATCAGAAATGATATCTTCTGGGATACCAAAATGACGAAAGACATGATGGAACAGGGCTTCTGCAGTTTTTAATGCGGTAGGTAATCCTTTCAGGGGAATGAGCTTGCAGGCTTTGGAGAAGCAATCCGTGACAACTAGGATTGTGGCCAATCCTTGAGAGGGAGGAAGGTCAGTGGCGAAATCCATTGCCAGATGGGACTAGGGTCGGCGAGGTAGGGGTAGTGGAACTACTTTACCCTCAGGCATGGTGTAGATGTAATGGCGCAGACCAAACAACCCTTGACGTAGCGGGCGACATCCCATGCTGGGCCACCAGTAATGGTTTCAGAGAAGTGAGAGGGTTTGTTTGGCTGCCTGGGTGCCCAGACCCTGGAGAGGTGTGGAATGAGTCCAGAAGGGTGAGGCGAATAGTGGTTGGTACGTAACACTTCCCTTCTGGACCTCCCGGCGGAGCGGGTTCAGAGATAGTGGCGGCACGGATCTGGTCGTCCAAGTCCCATTGTATGGGGCACATGAAGACGGCTGGTGGGAGAATGGGTTCTGGTTCTTCTGGAGCAGGGTCTGGTTGGTGGAGACGGGAGAGAGCATCTGCTTTGAGGTTTTTGTGGCCTGGACGGTATGTGACGGTGAAACAGAAACGAGTGAAGAAGAGAGCCCATCGTGCCTGTCTGGGGTTTAGGCATTTGGCATCACGGAGGTACTGGAGGTTTTTGTGATTGGTGACTACTTCGAAGAGGTGCTGTGATCCTTCCAGCCAGTGCCGCCACTCCTCCAGAGTGAGTTTGATGGCGAGTAACTCTCGAATTTCCGACGTCATAGTTTTGCTCCGCTGGGGACAGTTTCTTGGAGAAGTAAGCACATGGATGGAGTACTGGGGGTTCACCCTTCTATTGGGACAAGTCCGCGCCCACTCCTAGGGTCAATGCATCTACCTCAACCACGAAGCGGAGATTTGGATCGGTATGAATGAGTGTGGGAGCAGAACAAAAAGATGATTTCAAATGATGGAACGCTTATAGGCTTCGGGGGTCCAGGTAAGGGTCTTGGTTTCTGTCTGAGAAGCGAGGTGAGTGGAGTAGACAATTGGCTGAAATGAGCGATGAAGCGGCAGTAAAAGTTGGCGAATCCTAAGAATCGTTGCATCTCTTTAACTGTTGTGGGTTGGGGCCAGTCCCTGACCGCTTTCACCTTCCTCTGGTCCATCTGTACCCCTTCGGGGGTGATAACATAGCCCAGGAAGTGTAACGTGGTTTTAGGAAACTCACATTTCTCTCCTTTCAGATACAGGTGGTGTTGTCGTAGGCGTTGGGAGTACGTGTGACATGGTGATGGTGTTCCTCGAGACTGGGTGAGTATATGAGAATATCGTCGATGTAGATGATTACAAACCGGTTAAGCATGTCTCTGAATATTTCGTTGGTGAGTTGGACAGGCCATAGGGCATCACCCGGTACTTGTAGTGCCCGGAGGGTGTCACGAAGGCCGTCTTCCATTCATCTCCTTTACGGATGTGAAACAAGTTATAAGCACTACGCAGGTTGAGTTTGGTGAATACCTTAGCTCCTCGCAGTTCTTCTAGGGTGGCTGGTACCAGAGGAAGGGGATAGGTGAATTTGATGGTCTGTGAATTGAGTGAGCGGTAATCGATACAGGGACGTAGGCCCCCATCTTTCTTCGCCAGGAAGAAGAAGCTCGACGCTGCGGGTGAGGCAGACGGTTGGATGAACCCCTGCTGTAATGCCTTTATGTACTCCTCCATGGCTGCCTGCTCTGGGATCGAAAGAGGGCGATCGCACAGTCCATGGCCTATGAGGTCCTGGAACACCGGTAATCCTCAGGGATCTGGAAATGATCTTGAAAAGCTGGGCTCTCGACGGTGGTGGAACAGACGGATAGGGTCAAGCAGGTGGGTGTGGGAGCTGGAAGATCCACTAGGCACTGATCGTGGCATTTCTTACTCCATCGGAGAACTTCTCCAGAGGTCCAATGGAGGTCTGGATGATGTTGTGCCAGCCAGGGGCGTCCCAGGATGATATCCACTGTTGCGTCCTCTAGCACCAAGAGAGAAAGGCATTCGTTGTGAAAGCTTCTGATGCGGAGGAAGAGTTCCGGAGTGCGGTGACATACCAGCCCCTTGCCCAGCGGTTTTCCTTGTATCGTGGAAATTTGGAGGATGGAGGATTTTGTTGACGTGGTATTTTGGTCCATGAGAGACATAATGAGGAGATGAAATTCCCAGAGGCGCCAGAATCCACGAGAACTTTGACTGGAAAAGATTGATTCAGGTAGAGTAGGGCAGCATCAATGAGAGGTACATGAGAAACACCAGGATTGAGTTGGACAGTACTCACCGCTGGGGGCGTGGAGGATGAACGGGGCAGGTGCGCATCAGATGGTCCTTCCCTCCGCAATAAAAACACAGGCCTTGGGTGATTCGTTGTGAACGCTCAGCGGCTGACAGATGATAGCAGTCCATCTGCATCGGCTCTGGTGCTGGAGGAGGTTAGATTGGTGAGGCGGTAGCAGCGTGTACAGGTTCCATGTGGCAAGCATTGAGGTGTTGGGAGATATGTAGGACCTTTTGAAGGAAACTTTCCAATCCCACGGTGTCATCGTATATGGACATTTGTTGTTGTAAAGCAGGATTTAAACCTCGGCGGATTGCAGATAGAAGGGCAGTTTTGTTCCATCCGCTACAAGCAGCCAAAGTGCGGAAATGGATGGTGTAGTCGTGAATTGACATATCCGCTTGCCGTAGGCGGAAGAGTTGATTGTGCACTGAGAGAGCAGAAGTTGATTTGCCGAACACATCTCTAAAATGGTCCACAAACACGTCTAGTGAACGAACTAAGGGGCTCTGTGAATTCCAGAGAGATTCCACCCACTGCAGTGTTCTCCCGGACAACAGGGAAATGATGAACGCCACTTTGGCTCGGTCACTGGTGAACTGTTGAGGTTGTAGTTCAAAATAGAGTGAGCACTGGAGGAGGAACCCACTGCATGTGGGTTCCTGAATAGGTCGTGGGTTTGGCCATGGGAAATGTGGATGAGGTTGGCGTGACGGAGGGTGGCTGAAGTGACTCGCAGATAGTGCGGACCAGGTCCGAGAAGTGCTCAGGTGAGATAGTGCTCCGAGCGTCTATCCAGCAAGTGCTCCGTGCAGCTTAATGTTGTTTGGGCTGGTCTTCTGTCACAACTGGTAAAGAGGCAGACAACGGTAGGTTCAATTGGAGCTTCTTTATTTGAAATGCTACCGAGGATAACTTCACAGCCAAGAGACCAGCCAATGATGGAATGAGGTGAGTGAGTATATATGCAATCAATAATGTGGTGACTGTGAGCGTGTAGGAGGCTGGCGTGGTTGGTGAGGTGGGTGTGGCTGGTGACTCTGTGACAGTCCTATGGTGTGACACCATATCCTGATTTTAAATCGGCCAATTCCAGAAAAAAACTTTTATTAGTTGAAGGACCCCATTCATGGTTGTGTTACTGAAGCCCTTTGTGAAGCCCATGACGTGCACATAGTCAATTTTTCCTCTCAGAATTGTTCAAATATTTAACTTTTTTGGAACCACTACAAAAGTGTTACATTTTGCTGTCTGTGCCACACATGCATCAGGTGGGCTAGAAGAGTTTCAGTAATATACTGATTGACTGCGAGACTGAGAATTATTTTGTTTTGTTTAAAAAAAAAAACATGTTGATATTGTTTATATCAAAATTCAACTTTCTGTCTCATCTGACATGTTCAAAATTAAATAGAAATACTTTAATAACTACCATTTCTGTCCTTGAGTGTGATGTAATGTCCCACGGTGTGACACGCATAAAAGAACCACCGATTTGTTTTTATTTCAAAATCTCTTAAAGGGGTCATCGGATGCAAAGTTCACTTTTACATGTTGTTTGCACATTAATGTGTGTTGGCAGTGTATGTACAAATCTACTCTATAATGATAAAAATCCAAGCAGTGGTTTTTAATTAATCTGTAAAAATAATATCCCCATTTTCAAATCGAGCCATTCTCAGATGCCTGTAGATGTGGCTTCACACCAACAGAGGCCGCTCCCACAATAGTTGATTGACATGAGCGTCTTACCTCAGATCAGCTGTAATAGTCAGACCTCCATTGTTTCGATGCCGGAAGTTAGACAAGAATATCTCCGATTGAGCGATTGAGGTGTTGTGTTGCTGGATGTAATAATGAACATAGTGGTCGCCATTTACTCCTGACATCTGAGCCGCTGAAGATGCAGTGGATTACATTTGTTTGTGAAGGGAATGCGCCTCCCAATCTACATAAATGTGTCTATGTTCGCGCAAATCATTTATGATCCAGCTTCACCTACAGCAGAAGTGAGTATAAGGTTTTTTTGTTTTTTTTTAATGAATCTCTGCAATCACCTTTCCTAATAACGTGCTAGTTGGGAAGTTTCACTAACTAAAGTAAACAATCTCTCAGAGCAGCAGAGAGAAGAGAGGGGCGGGGCGAGCAGAGCTCATTTGCATTTAAAGGAACAATCCCTCAGAATGGGATGATTTTTGCAGAGCTCATTTTGACAAGGTAAAAGGGGTGTTGTTTTACACAACCATTGAGAATTTTTAACCAAAGTATATTATAGACTTTTCATTAAGACCCTGAAGAATCATATCAACTTGTGGAAAATGGGCATCCGATGACCCCTTTAAAAAACAGTTGCATATTGCAATAGGGGAGATAGAAATGTCTTTCATCTTAAAATGGTTTAATTTTCCGCAGTTTTGAACTGATGACAGCAAAGTTTGTCTTGAAATTGTTAATAATAATGTTAATTATACTTTCATATTAAAAAATAAATAACACTATATGACAATAAGTGTCTAACAATAAAGATAAATCTATCTCATGCTATTTAGATATTATTAAGAGTTTTTTTTTTTTTTTTTTTTTTCTTAATTTTTGCTGTTACACCATAGGACAAAATTATGGAACAGTTCAGTAAAAATGTTGGAAAAAAAACAAAAAAAAAAAAAACAATGAAAGAATTGACGAAGTTAGCATTTCTTCTTCAAAAATGGTCTTTTACAATAAAAGTTATTACTATTTTTGGCACAAAAAAGCTTAACTAACCAACTCAGGCTCATTGGCATACGTGCCTCTATATACGTTTCTGCAACTGCGTACCTTACTGCACGTTTCGCAGCAGTTTCAATGTGAAATGTCCAGAGAGTGGTTCTAAAACACAATTTCAATACAGGACCGTGGCACGTTTTTATTCCATTGGTACAGGCACATATTACTGCGTTTTTATTACGCTGCTTGAGGTACCTATTGCGGCTGTTCAGAATTCAAATATCCGGGTAGTGTTGCTAAAGTTTAATGCTCTATTGTGTTGGAAATATCCCCTACACCAAACCCAACCCTAAACATAACCGATAATGTTAACAAATGCAAAAAACGATATAAAAACGCAGCCATGCTATTTTAACCCTTGTGCGTCAATAAAAAAAAAAAGTTACACATAGATCCTGAGTGGACAAAAAAATGCTTTATGGAAAATATTTTATGAAATATGTTGAACTCTAAACCTGCTAGAAAATCAAAGCCATAAATCTAAACAACTTGTGTTCCAAATTTGAGGTTGATATCTCAAAAAATTAGCTTTCAGGAAGATTTTGTTTGGGCGCAGTACCAAATTTTTCCTATTAGATACCAGCAAAACTCCGCTGGTGCACACAGTGGTTGGATTTGTGATTTGAAGTAGAGTTTTTCCTCTTTCAAATATTACAAGCGCACACACAATTATAGTTGTATTATTTATCCAGTTGGCTCTATAATACGCAGAAGCAGAAAACAGGAATAAAGTGAGTATTTGCTTTATTAGCCAAATCTGAAAAAATGGCACCAAATGGTAAAAAACAGTAAAAAGTTAATTTTGAAGCCCCGCCAACAGAATTAAAGTCTATTAACAAAAGCTGCATCATTTTACAGTTAAATGGCACTGTAATTAAAAATAGAAGTTTTAATGGGTTTAAATGGGGACATGTTTGTCCTTAAGGTCCTGAGAGGAACTATTTTTTGCAGCTTTTTTTTTGCAAATTTATGCAGCTGGCAATAACACAAGCAAAATGTTAAAAAAAAACTGAAATGGACAAAAATGTCCGAAAGGTCGCACAAGGGTTAACTTCATTATACAGGTTTGAGCTGTTTTGTCGGACCGTAGTTTTATGGGGGTTCGTACCGGAGCTCTTTATCACTAAAGTGCAACGCTGTATCGTGAGCTACCGAGCAAACCTACTGAATTAGAAAACTCATGCATATGAAGCTGTATATGTGAAGATAGCATTCAGAAGTATCAGTTTTCAAATCACACAGGATGTTGAAATTGTTTTGAAGCCATAATAGAATATTCAGCAAGCACTTGTGTGAAAATTAGGCTTTATTAATCAAAACTGTGTGTAAATCATACTTTGTATGAAAAGGAATAAAAGTTGTCTAACTGGAAACTGCAGTGATTCGTACATATAGGTACGTTTTTTCAGTTTTGCAGAAATGTATATAGAGGCATGTATTTTCATTGAGCCTGTGTTGCAACTAACACTACAGGTGGAAAGATTTCCATGCTACGACACCTTACGAGCATCTGTTGGTAAAGAGTGAACAGATTTATTCCCGAACATCCGTAAGGATATAGAGCTGTATTGTTACGGTTCCTCTGACCCAGTGCCAGTAATTGGTACTCAGTGTTGCGTCTGCACGTCGGACCCATCGGCAGTTGTTTTCCCCCATAATTCTATTTCCGTGCGTGGGTTCGATTGTACATTAACTCCGCTTCCTGCCTTGTGATTATCGTGGGCCCAGAATATCGAGGATCTGCGGAGCGGTGGAGAAAGCACGATTTCCTCCAGGCTTGAAGTATTGAGGTGAGCCGCTAATTGAGGCCCCGGCAGAGGCGGGCATCAGCATCAAAGCTCCAGAGGAGATGATTACATGACTGAGCGAGGACAGATTTTCTCAACAAACACATGCAGATGATAGACGCAGAAGAGCCAAGCTGCACCTGGTTGCCTCGGTTTTGGCTCACGCATCTCGAAATCTCGAAACGGCAATCTGCCTTCGCGCGAAGCAATATGTCTCTCGTCTTCGCAAACGTGTCCCTACTTAGCGAGTAGTTGCTGCTGACAGGGTCTTTAGCCCGAGTTAAATTCGCTCTTCAGCTCTCTTTAAATAAATCAACAGGACAAGGGTTACCAAAATATCAAGCTGTGCCTGTCGCTCAGTATTTCAAAGGCAGATGTTATTTACAAGCTTTCTCTGACAAATGACAATCCATCTGTCCGCCCAAACCCAGCCCACACTCTTCGACCCGCACAGCCTGTGACTAGCGGCATCCCTCGAGACGCTTTCACACACAACGACGGGTTTCGAATGAACTGGAAACAAAATCCAGCACGTCACCCTTGGAGAAGTGTCTTAACTACGTCCAAATTGTCTTTTCTCTTAAAGCTCTGCTGCTGATTTACTGAGAGTCCCGGCCAATCAAAACCTCAAGCCCTGCATGCTGTTGGCTCGCTGAAGACCAGAAACACAGTTAGCATCGCATTCATCGCAGTGCCTTGGTGTTTTCAGAGAACCCTGCTGGGAAATGACCTACATGCTCAATCAAGGAATCTTGAGAAATTCCACTAACATTAGAGTTTGCAGCCAGTTTTGTATTATTACATGCATGTTTCTGGATGTCTACAGCTTAGATAAGCTTAGCTAGTCAGACTGAGTCAAAGAGCGGTTTACTGATTAGAATAATGTTGCAATATGGGAGCTATGTATATATAAAAAAAAACAGGCAACATGTTACATTTTTAAAATATATTTTTTAAGTATAATATTTGTAGTTTAGACCTTACATAGGGCCCTATGATTTCGTGGACGAATACGTGAAAACCAGTCATAAATATGGAATTTACTGTATAACAAGGATTTCATAGAAATGGCCAAATTTTAGATGAATAAATCAAAAGTTGGTCAATATACTTAAATCAAAACGCGATATGCACTAGTGTCTGTGAATAATAAGCCACAAAAATATCATTTAAATATGAATCCTGCATGTTCTGCATGTCTCTTTGTGGCACAGATGCACATTTTTGTTTACTACATATACTAAAGCATATAGCATATGTTTACTACATATACTAATGTGACACTTTTTTTTTTTTGGTTTTCAGCCTCTGTTGCCTCAATATATGAGTACATAAACACATGAATATAATTTCTAGAACTGCTCTGAGAGTCACTTCATGAGCATTTTACTGTTTCTTTTATATCATTATATCATTATATCATATACAAACAGAACCTTCAAGGTCTTCACAGCAACCCGTTAAAATAAAAGTTCAGTTTAACTTGGAGAAACTGTGACTATATATACTTATATATATACTTAATTTAACGATAGTACTACTATTAATATTACAATTATTAAATAACATTATTTTTTAAGGAATATTTACCAGAAAAATGTAAATACACAATACAGTATTTCAGGCTTTTTTTTTAATTAATTTATTTTTTATAAAATCAATTAATCTGTGTTCCTTTTGATTAATAAAATTTAATGAAATTGGAAGACGGAAAAGTTGATGGCAACAGAATTTGGTAAAAATTAAAAATTGTTAAATTGTGTATGTTTTATGATTTCAGTTAATTAGACGTGCTTTTGATTAATATTTTTTAATTTAACCATTAAAATAGAGTCTAGAAAAATTAAAACGGAAAAAAACAGAATCCAGGAAAATTAAAAATGGAAAAAAAAAAAGGGATTTAGAAGAAAATAAAACTGAATTTGGGAAAAAAATTGTTTTAACAGAAAAAGTATGTAAAAATGCTATCATAAAACTGTTAATTGGATTAGACTTTTATATTAAAGTACAGTTAAAAAAAATGCATAGATTTTTTGTTTGTTTACTATTAGTTAAAGGGGTCATCGGATGCCACGTTCACTTTTTCATGTTGTTTGAACATTAATGTGTGTTGGCAGTGTATGTACACATCTACCCTATAATGATAAAAATCCATGCAGTGGTTTTTAATTAATCTGTAAAAATAATATCCCCTTTTTCAAATCGAGCCATTCTCAGATGCCTGTAGGTGTGCCGTCACACTGACAGATGCCGCTCCCACAATAGTTGATTGACATGAGCTCTTACCTTAGACCAGCTGTCACAGTCCAGTAACTTTCCATGTTTTGATGCCAGAGCAGGGATGTCAGTTAGACAAGAATATCTCCGATTGAGCGATTGAGGTGTTGTGTTGCTGGATGTAATAATGAACATAGTGGTCGTCATTTACTCCTGACATCTGAGCCGCTGAAGATGCAGTGGATTACATTTGTTTGTGAAGGGAATGCGCCTCCCAATCTACATAAATGTGTCTATGTTCGCGCAAATCATTTATGATCCAGCTTCACTTACAGCAGAAGTGAGTATAAGCGTTTTTTATGAATCTTTGCGATCGCCTTTCCTTATAACGTGGTAGTTAAAAAGTTTAGCGGCTAAACGCGGCTAAATGCGGCTAATGTAAACAACACCGTCTTTCCACAGAGAGAAGAGAGGGGCGGGGTGAGCAGAGCTCATTTGCATTTAAAGGAACAACCCCTTAGAATGAGATGATTTTTGCAGAGCTGATTTTGGCAAGGTAAAAAGGGTGTTATTTTACAAAACCACTGAGAATTTTTAATCAAAGTATATTAGAGACTTTTCATTAAGACCCTAAAGAATCATATCAACTTGTGGAAAATGGGCATCCGATGACCCCTTTAAAGAATAAATAAAGTGAATTTTTTTTTACATTTTTAGTTTTTTTTTTTTTTTTTTTTTTAAATAAAATCAATTAATCAGCGTTCCCTTTGATTAATACATTTTAATGAAACAATTAATTTGGAATACAGAAAACTGATAGCAACAGAATTTAGTAAAAATGAAAATAAATTTGAGAGAAAAAATTGCTGTTAAATCGTGTATGTTTCACAGTTTCAGTTAATTAGATGTGCTTTTTGATTAATATTTTTTAATATAACCATTAAAATAGAGTCTAGAACAATTTAAACGGAGAAACAAAAAAAAACAGATTCCAAGAAAATTAAAATGGAAAAAAGAGGATTTAGAAAAAATAAAACTGAATTTGGGAAAAAATAAAACAGATTTCATAGGTGGGGTCAATATTTTTTTTTTTTCTTTTTAAAAAAAGTATTTATATAATTTTATTCAACAAGGATGCATTAAATTGATGAAAACTTTGTTACAAAAGATTTCTAGTTGATGTTGATGTTGTTTGCCAGTAAAGGTAAGTATATGCATAGATGCCAACATCTGCTTTTGCATATCTGTGTATTCTGTATTCAGTCCTCTTATTTACATCAAAATTACAAATAATAGCAGAAGAAATTGCATGCTTTCATTTAAAAGGGGCCATTCAGACAGAATGCATTCTTGCATTTATAACTGATAGATAAAGCCTGACGGAATGGAGAAAATCACAGCGGTCTCAAAATGTGTTTTTTGATGCTGAATGCTTGTTTTACTTGAAACAGAATCTTAAAATGTGGCTCTCATGTTGAAACTTAGCAGAATCGATAATAATGAAAGCAACTAAATAGTACAGCAAAGCAGTAAATGTGTTATTCCTACAAATGTAATTTGCAAAACCGTGAAAAAAAAGAAGAAAACAAAAACAAAAAAATATGAACATGAAAAATTCTAAAAGTATACACAACTGTTGAAAAGTTTGGGGTCGATAAGATTTTTCTCAGGATTCTATTAGAAAGTCTAAACGGACAGTATTTATTTGAAATAGAAACATAAATGTCTTTACTGTAACACTAATCATTTTAATGTTCCACAGAGCATGTAGACAGAATTGTGTAAAACCTAAACACACCCAGATGCACAATGAGCTGTAAAGTTCTTGAATTATTTAAATTAATACTTAATAACGTGCCAAAGCAAGCAAGACGGATGGTAATTCATCTATAGCACCAAATAAAACTGCCACCAGACAGAGTAACACTGAGAGTGCCTCACCTCCATAGGAACCACTTGCATGAGGATGGCGAAGTTTGTCAGATGATTGCACAAGCAGATAGAGAAGGACAGGTTTCCATCAGCTCTCACACAGCCCTCATTGGACCACACACCCTCCTTGGAGCTGAAACACACATACATACAGGTTTAATTGAGCATTGCAGTCGCTGGAGTTATTCATTGTTTATATTGAAACCATACACATTCACACCCTCGCGCAGCGTTAATGCAATTACCAGCGAGTTATTAATCAAATCAGATCTAAACGAAATCAGAACTAACGCAAGACCCCATTAATCTCGGCGAAAGCCAATATTCCAGCTTCATCATTCCATTATAGATGCAGTCATTTATTAAATGTCCACATGGGAGAATGAGCGAACGAGCATAAGAAAGAATGGGAGAGAGCGAGAAAGAGAAGATGAGAGAAAAAGCTCTCAATCCAAATCAAACATGCTCCATTTCAAATTATTCACATTTTTCACATGATCCTAAAAATTGGCCGCGTTTATTGGCTTTAAGTGATTTTTCGGGCATAGCTATTATGGTATAAAATTGCTTTTTATTAATAACAGACTTTCACAATTTCTAAATGACATGTTTGAATGATGACTTGGAAGAAAGACAAAGATTTAGGCTGCGAGCAAAAATACAAGACTGCAAATTTTGTTCTTTAAATAGCCAACATAAAAATGGCTGGATAACACAATGTAGATGTGTTAAATGTCCTAAATGTACCCTATTTCTGGCGCTTACTGTACGTAAGTAATGGGATAACAGTGGGGACATAAATATAAGACACACACATTGATATAATAAAGCACTATCTGACAAGCTTCAACGGGAAATGTGAAATGAGACACTAAAAATGACAGATTGAGAGAGATAGATGGGAGAGAGAGAGAATATACAGGAAGGACTGCATAAATATCTCTGAACAGTGAAAGTTGGGACACACTCAAAGAGAAACATAAAAGACCATAAATAAAGTGAAAGACGTCTTAAAACTATTTAAAAATGTAAACATGAGTCCCACACTGCAATCTTAATAGTTTTAACAGAAAAAGTATGTTAAAAAGCTACCATAAAACTGTTCACTGGATTAGACATTTATATTAAAGTACTGTTAAAACAATGCATGTAAGTTTATTGTAAGTCAAAAATATATATATAAAAATATAATTTTCAGTAAAAATTATATAAAATAAATTACATGAAATTATATATTGTTATTTTGTTACCACTGTGGTTATTAGTATATATTTTTAAAGTACACCACAGATTTTAATAGTTTAAGAAAGACTTTAACATTATTTTGAGTAAGACATAAGAATTTAACATAAGAATTGAGCAAGAAAAAACATACTAGCATCATCAAGGTTTAAGATTTTTAATGTTATTTTTAAAGATGTTTCTTATGCTCATTTATTTGATAATAAAAGAATGAAATATTATTTCAATGCAAAATAATTGTTTTCAATGTAAATATATTTGTAAAATGTAATTTATTCTTGTAATGCAAAGCTGAATTCATTGAAGAATTTGAATTTGAAAAATCAATCACAGGTTCCAAAAAAACATTAAGCAGCACAAATGGTTCCAACACTGATAATAAAAATAATAAATCAGCATATTAGAATGATTTCTGAAGAATCATGTGACACTAAAGACTGGGGTAATGGTGCTGAAAATTCAGCTTTGCATCACAGGAATAAATTATATTTTAAAATCTATTTAAATAGAACACTATTGTTTTAAACTGTAATAATATTTCAAAATATAACTATTTTTTTCTGTATTTTTAATCAAATAAATGCAGCCTTGATGAGCATAAACGTCTTTAAAAAACATACTGACACCATTTGAGCGGCAGTGGATTTTTTCTTTTAGTAAATGAAAGCCAGTATTAAATTTTTAGCTATATTCTTGTGAGTTACGAACAAATAATTGTTGCACATAATATTAAATCAACATCTGTGTGCATAAATACATATTTGATGCTGTGAGACCCACCTGTAGTCCAGGAAGGCGCAGTACAGGAACACTTTATTGCTTTGGTTTAAGGCCTGGAGCTGCTGTTCTTTACTCTGAAAGACAGAGAACAACACAGTTAAGAATGAAACATCACAGCTGATATGTTGTAGCACAGTAAAGTCCTTCTCGGACTCGTTCAGTCTAAAAAGTTCACTCCATCACACCAGAGTTTAGAAATAGGTATTGCAGTATCAGCGGTGCAATGTTGCTAAATATATCAAAAGGTGACATTTTAAAATATATACACACACAGTCCTTTCAAATAAATATATCCACTCCGAAACAAGAACACTTTTCATCTCTTTCCAATAGTCAGATTCTCAGAGCATCCATGACCGCATGAATGGCGTGACTATATTGGGATGGAGTAAAGAACAGAGCCATATTCCAGACATGAATGGAAACGAGCTGGTGGAGTGGATGAAGGATGTTCGGAAACAGCTCGGAAACTACCTCCAGGATATTATCCAGCTGAACTGGTGATAATTTTAAGAGAGGAAAGAATCGAGAGAATCGGAAGAGCATACCAACCCTGAACGTTCAAAATGTGAACCAGTTGACAGAAACGACAAGTTAAATGATAACGTGACACTTTCAGTTCCTGATGGCAGTCTTATTTTGGTATTATTATTAAAATACTATTTAATTTTTGTTAATATTTTGAATTGGTTTTTAATTTTTATATTATGTGGTTTTATTTTAATTTTAGTTAAAAGTTTTGGTAATTTTGTTTTGTGTTTTCTAATTTTTTATTAGTTATTGTGTTTTTTTTAAATAAGTGTATATAGTTTTTAATTTTTTAGAAAATAAGAAATGTTATGTTGGCAACTATATTGCTGAAGTATGTTTTTTTTTTTTTTTAATATTTTAATATTTTATATAACAAAGTGTGCCTGACAGGAACAGAACAAAATATAATTATATTCATTTCTAAAATAAAAGAATGGTGTGACTAAGTGATTGAAGGGGTGCTGGGAGATACAAATCCCTGGCTTAAATAAATAGCATAATAAATAGGCTTAAATAAATAGCATAAAGGATGTCTAAGAGTTTCAGAACGGGAAATTTGTGTGACTAAAATTTAACTAAGTTCGCACACACTTTTTTAGTATTTTTGTTTGTTGTTTAGTATTTCTATGCTTTTTTTTTGTTTTTTCTTTTTTTGTAAGGGAGAGAAACAGAAACACAGACCATAAATAAAAATTATGATTTTTTGAGATCTAATACATAAAAGATTACATACTGTAATCTTAATAATTTGAACTGAAAAATTATGAAAAATGCTATGACAAAAAAATGTTATTGGTGAATTGTAAGTTATAAAGATAAGATTTAAATTTAAATATTATTAACATATGTATACTGTAAGTAAAAATACAAGCTTAACATACATTATAATCTACAGTAAAAAAAAAAAAAAAAAAAAAAAATTAAATAAAATAAATTAATGAATGTTCCAAGAAGTTCCTGCATGATACAATCACATTTGATTTTAGATTTTATTTGAATAGTTAGTTTATATTATTTATAACATGCACAAATAATTTAACATAAAGATATATAGTTAATAACCATACCACTAACACTACTATTCAAAAGTTTATGTTCACCGAGATTGCATTTATGTTAAAAAAAAATACAGTAATATTGTAAAATATTATTAAGTGGCTTTTTTTTTTTCATTTTAATATACTTTAAAATGTAATTTATTCCTGTTATGTTCATCAATGCTGCATTTATTTGTTCAAAAAATACAGTAAAACAGTAATACTGTAAAATATTATTTTAAATGGCTCTTTTCTATTTTAACATATTTTAAAATGTAATTTATTCCTAAAAGCTAAATTTTCAGCAACTTTTCAGATATCGTAATCATTTCTGCTCAAGGAACATTTATTAATATAAATGTGGAAAATAGAACAACAAAATGTTGTTGCTTATTATTTTTGTGAATATACAGTTTTTCTGGATTCTTTGATGAATAGAAAGTTCAGCAAGATCAGCATTTATTTCAAATTATTTTGTCACTTGTAATTAATTGATGTATCAATGCTAAATAAAAGTACTAATTTCTTTTTTAAAAATCTTACTGGTCCCAAACTTTTGACGGGTGATGTATAAGTAATACTATTATCAGAAATATTCTAATAGTAATAATATTATATATATATATATAATAGTATATAATATGATATTTTAATACTTTAAAAAATGATTGAAACAACAGCACACTGAAGATTTTTTTAATAAACATATATATATTCAACCGTTCTATAGTTGTTGTTATTATGGTGGTTATCAGTATATTTTAAAGGATATCACAGATTTTAATAGTTCAAGTAGGTTATAAGTAGGCTATATTAACATCACATCATATTTTTTAAACACATTTTCCACTATTTTTGTAGGGTTTTCTGCATAGCCGCAAGTGAAAATCAGGGGAAAAAAATAAATAAAATACATTTAAAAAATAATAATATTTAGGCAAAATGTATATATATATTTTTAAAACCAATTAATTAGCGGTTAAAAAAAATGTTGTCAGTTTTGGGTCAGAAAACAATATTCCGCACGTCAAAAGTCTGTCTGAGCGTGAGTAGATGGAAAGTTTGAGCCATCCTGACAGGGACAAGACAGGCTGTGTGATGAGCAGAGAGGAGCAGCTATGGGTGCGGTTCTCCTCTGCGGTCCCCAAAGTTTCTCACTTTCACTCGCTTAAGCTTCTCTTTCAGAGTCTATTGCTGTCCCACTCTCTCTTTCCAGGCCAAAATCTCATTACTAAAAAAAGCAGGTAATTTTTACAGCTCCATCAGCAAGTCTCTTTCTTTCTCTCTCCAGTCGAATGAACACAGATGGGGTTGGCTTGGTGTTTGCGGCTCCCCCCTGCCCCGCAGCACTCTGCACTTGCCAGAGAAGCGTGAAAGCACTCCAACACTTTATTAACAACAAAGGGCTTGCAAAAGAGCACGCAGTATTGGAGGAGCTCCCTTTCGAACCTACCTAAAGACACAGAGAGAACAAAATTGCACCTAAAATACCAGCAAAATCACAGGTAGGTGATTAAGCACAGGCTTTTATGAGAAGCTTGTACAGGTTTGGAAGGAGTCCTCGAGTTATAACTTTTATAGCCGCTGAGAACTGTAATGGTACGACTCATCGTAGGGGTTAAACGTTGGCTGGATGTTACGTAACCTTTGATTTTTGGGGGGTGCTTGGGGTATTTGGCAGCTGCTATGACATCATTCTCACCAGCCTATCAGATGGCAGCAGGTTGTGTAATCACACATCAGGTCTATTCAGAGAGCCTGACTGACATGTGTTCATAATTAAGCAGAAAAAACACTCATCCCTGTCATGCTGATGTAATGGTTTGCACAGTCAACTGGCGCTTTAAATTCTTTTCTGATTGGACGACGTGTTTAATTCCAAGCGTATGCGAGCCTCTGTATTGTCGCTTAGAGGAATGTGGAGAATGACAATAATGTGAACACGGATCAAACATTCTGGATGAAGCTGACGGTTTTGGACAACAGTTGAGGACCATAAGGCATGTAAGCTGGGTTGAGCCCTGCGGATTTGGTTTAACATGGTTAAAATTTTTCTAAATCACCATAAGTCACAACAATTGAGTAAAATAGTTTCTCTTTTAGCCCTCCTCTCATCTCTTTTGTCAAAATATGAGACTTCTTCCACCAGAATGTGCCAGAAGTTAATAGAAAACAACCTCACAGCTTTGCTCTATTTGGGTCTTTTTCAAAGTTCCCCTCAAAGCTTCACGTGGGTGCCAAACTTCCTCACACTTCACACCCGCCTGAGTGATCTCTCCATCCGAGTCACTGCTTGTTGGGGACTGTTTGGGAGTGGGAGGTACACAGATGTGCTGGCTGTAATATCACAACATGGCAAAGGCTTGTGAATATTAGTTAAAACATGCATAATTTAACAGAAAGATTAAATCTATGTATTATCTAAGTAAATATAAAAGTTGGACATACCTTATTATCTACAGTAAATAAAATAAAATAAAATAAAATAAAATAAAATAATGAATGTTCCCAGAAGGTCCTGCATGATACAATCACATCTGATTTTAAATTTAATTAAAATAGTTATTTTATATTATTTATAACATGCACATATAATTTAGCATAAAGGTATTTAATGAATAACACTACCATTAACACTACCATTCAAAAGTTTAGGGTTCGTAACATTTTTAAGTTTTTTATGCTCACAAATGCTGCATTTATTTGATAAATAAAATAAAATAAAATAAAATAAAATAAAAAACATTCCCAGAAGGCCCTGCATGACACAATCACATCTGATTTTAAATGTTATCCAAGTAGCTATTTTAAATTATTTATAACATGCACATATAATTTAGCATAAACTTACTTAATGAATAATCCTACAAATAACAGTACCATTTCAAAGTTTACGGTTGGTATTATTATTATTATTATTATTTATTTTTTTAATGCTCACCAAGGCTGCATTTATTTGATCAATAAAATAAAATAAAATAAAACAGTACTACTATTAAATTATTTTTAACTACTCTTTTCCATTTTAATATTTTTTAAATGTCATTTATTCCTGTGGTAAAAAGCTGCATTTCAGCTACTGATCAAATATTAGAATGATTTCTGCTCAAGAAACATTTGTTATTATAAATGTGGAAAACAGAACAACAAAACGTTGCTGCTTAATATTTTTGTCAATATCCATTTTTTTTTCAGGATTCTTTGATGAATAGAAAGTTGTAAAGATCAGCATTTAAAATTAAAAATTAATTTATTAATGTTAATTCAAATAAAAAATATTTTGAAACATTATAAATGTCTTTCCTATCAATTTTAATTAATTTGAAGAATTGTTGCTGAATAAAAGTTTAAAAGTAAAAAAAAAAAAAATACTGGTCCCAAACTTTTGACAGAAGTTTGAAGCTTGGGATCAGTAAGACTTATGTTTTTTTTTTTTTTTTTTTTAATGCTCTTCACGGCTGCATTAATTTGATCAAAAATACAGGAAAAAACAGTAATATTGCAAAATGTTATTACAATATAAAATATTGGTTTCTATTTTAATATACTTAAAGGTATAATTTATTCCTTTGATGCAAGCTGAATTTTCATCAGCCATTACTCCAGTCTTAAATGTCACATGATCTTTCAGAAATCATTCTAATATGCTGACTTATTATTAGAATGATCAATGTTGGCAACAGCTGTGCTGCCAAATATTTTTTTGGAACCTTGCTGAATAAAAGTATTAATTTCTTTCAAAAAAAGAAAGAATAAAAATGTACTGACCCCAAAATATGTATATTGTAAGATTTATATCATCGAATCCTGAAAAAAATATCACAGGTTCTAAAAAAAATTAAGCAGCACAACTGCACAACACTGATGATAAATCAGTATATTAGAATGATTTCTGAAGGATCAAGTGACACTAAATACTGGAGTAATGATGCTAAAAATTCAGCTTTGCATCACAAGAAATAAATTAATTTTAATTTATATTAAAATAGAAAAACATTATTTTACATCATAATACTATTTCACAGTATTACCTTTTTCTGTATTTTGATCAAAAATCTTACTGATCACAAAAATAATTTAGGCCAACATATCATCACAATTTACATCTTTACACTCAAAAAAATTGTATGCTTTGTTTAAAGTATTTTTGTTGTGTATCTGTCTTGCAATCACTGCTCTTTATGTTTGCTTGCCAATACTCTCCATTTTTTATGTTGTTATGTTGCTGCTTTGTTGTGTGTCTTTGCTGTATCATAATATGAAACTGCATTCATTTTGTTTTCTTTTTGTTTCTGGACTGGGCAAATGTCTACTGTTCAACTTAATTGACTGTCTGAGTTGACTGTCCATTATGTTACTAATTTTGTAAAGCGTCCTTGAGCCTGGGAAAGGCGCTATATAGATTAAACATATTATTATTGTTATTATTAAAAGGCAATAGGTTGCAGTGTGTATCTGAAGGGCCAACACTATGATAGAGAAGTGGGAGTATTCTGTCTATACTTTTGGGACAGTACCCTTGATGCCTGACTTTTATGACTAACCCACTGACTAACTGAAGGAAACTCTGAGCACTAGTAATACAATAAAGTCTATATTTCATTTATGCAACACAAGTACAAGCCTACAGTATTTTACAAGTGTTAAAAGAGCAGTAAAACAGTGGTCTGTTTTTTTCAAAAAAGCAGCCGAAAAGTTATTATTATAATTCTTCTGGATCAGTGAGATTTATATTAGGTAAGTAAAGTAAATTAGTAAATACTCAGGTTTGGCGTGCCTTTAAATACTTCTATTTCACAATGTCTCTCTTTCTCTCTCACACACATACGTAAGAGCACATGTCGGGAATGGCCTGCTAAACATCTCCTCACACATTCTCTGTGATTGAGACCAAACCCTGTTACACACCGTATGAAACATGCTGCCGTTGGTTTCTGTGAGGTATGCTGGTTAATGGCACTGCGCTCGGGTATATTTAAAGCACTGCTCAATCTAAATAAAGCCTGGCTGGGCTAAATTTAAAAACACGGAGCAGAGGGGTGCAGTCCAAGCTTAACGCAGAAGATAAATGGTGAAAAGTAAATGTAGGTTTTCGGTCTCTCCCGTTTTATTCACAGGCTCTGTAATTACAAAGTCTATGGACAGGCTGGGCTGTAATTTAGAGCAGCTGCTTCTGCAGACAAAGAATAATGTACGTGCAAAGACAAACCCGTTGCATCAAAAACCTGGAAATGAGACAGGAGTAGGAAATATCGCAAGCATGATTTGAACTAGTGTTACTGAAATAAGCATGGATCACTGTGTAGGAGTGCTAACCACAAACTTTAATCTGTTTCCTACAAAATCACAATCAGGCCCAAGCCACAGAGCTAAATTTAGCTTCAGTATATGCCTTTGTGATTGCTTTATACACTGCTGTTCTTGATCACAGCCAATGATAAACCATGAGAAAAGTTCCTGCCCACAAACAGAGACATTGCGCATAAACAGTTGCATTAATAGTGTTATTTTGAGCAATCTATACCACTTTTCATTTTGTTTTGCCATAAAATGTCAGGGCCCCAACACCCTCACACCCCGGAGGGTTAAAGGAGAAGTCCACTTCCAAAACATAGATTCACATATAATGTACTCACCCTCTTGTCATCCAAGATGTTCATGTCTTTCTTTCTTCAGTCGTAAAGAAATTATGTTTTTTTGAGGAAAACATTTCAGCATTTTTCTCCATATAATGGACTGATATGGTGCCCCGATTTTGAACTTCCAAAATGCAGTTTAAATGTGGCTTCAAACGATCCCAAATACGGTTGTAAACGATCCCAGCCGAGGAAGAAGGGTCTTATCTAGCGAAATGACCGGTTGTTGTCATTAAAAAAATACAATTTAAATACTTTTTTAATATCAAACGCTCGTCTTGCCTTGCTCTGCCTGAACTCTGTGTATTCTGCCTCAGGACAGTTAGGGTATGTCGAAAAACTCAGATCGTATTTTCTCCCTCAACTTCAAAAATCATTTTAAAATCATCCTGCATCGCTGCAGAAGTACCGACCCAGTCTTTGCAAAGTGAACATGCAACGAAGATCAAACACCCTCAACAAAAAAGGTAAAACAGCGATATAGGATGACTTTGAAGTTGAGGGAGAACATGAGATGGGAGTTTTTCGACATACCCTAACTGTCATGAACTGGAACAAAAACAGTCCAGGCAGAGTAAGAAAAGATGAGTGTTTAACATTAAAAAGTATATAAACTGTAATATTTTTATTAAAATAATGTTCGCTAGATAAGACCCTTCTTTCTCGGCTGGAATCGTTTACAACCACATTTGGGATCGTTTGAAGCTGCATTTAAACTGTATTTTGGAAATTCAAAATCGGGGCACCATACCAGTCTATTATATGGAGAAAAATGCTGAAATGTTTTCTTTAAAAAACATAATTTCTTTTACGACTGAAGAAAGAAAGACACGAACATCTTGGATGACAAGGGGGTGAGTACATGATATGTGAATCTTTGTTTTGGAAGTGGATTTCTCCTTTAATCCTCATTGATTTGGGTCATTTAAAAAAATATAATCTGGAGATTTCAAGTTGCGGGTCTTGTTTTCCCTTACGAAAAACACTAGCGAAGAAGAAACTGAACCATCAGATGCTTCCACACGTTTTTAACAAGATCATTAGTCATAAAACAGCATCAAAACTGTGTAATGTTATGGAATAAAATGTCACCCATGCAGAGGCAATAATGACTGTCAAGCTCTGGGGTGTTGATCATGTCTATTTACGTTTTGATTATCACTCAGTGTTTTTTCATCTTTTTGTTCAAAATGTTGTCTACATATTTCTTTTCTATTATTATTTATGAAACTTACCCACATTCAAGTGTTTATAAAAAATAATGCATAAAGCTAGAAAAAAATGTTTTTGTTTACAGGCCGATACACCCTGTTCTATCTTTTGATATTTTGTATGTTCAGATATATATATATGTATATTCATATAACAAAATTAATACCTAAATAGGGCCATAATAGTATACATAAAGATAACTTACGAGTATACTTGCGGTATAAAACTACTAAACTAGTAGTTTACTGAGAGTATACTTCAATGTGTCCTAAAATGCTACAAGTATTTATTTAGTAAACTATCAGTATACCTATAAGTTCACTTCTAGCATAGTTGCAGTACAAACTAAAACGTAGATAAAGCTAGTTGTGTACTCAAAGTTTACTACTGTTATACCTAAAGTATACTTAAATGTATACTTTTATATACTACAAAGCGGGCCAATTTAGTCCCAAGGAGTATTGAAATAGTACACTTACAAGTATACTACTAGTACACTGACATTTGTATACTTACTACATAAAGTATACTTAATAATATACTTGAACATTACTTAAGTATACTTAATGAAATAAACTTGAAGTGTACTTCTTTTTGGTAAGGTTTTTTCGCCAGCTATGTACGAGAAACAGGATACCGTGGAAGCCCATTTCCGCCACTAAATTAAAAAAAAAACAGAAAAAAAAAAAAACAGGTAATTGCGACCTTTTATCTTGCACTTCTGAAACAACACAAACTCAGTGCTGACTTTTTTTCCCCAGAATTGCGTGATACAAGCTCACAATTTGTACTTTTTTTCTCAGAATTGCATGATATAAACTAACATTTTTTTCACTTTTTTTCAGAATTACGTGATACAAATTAACAACTTTGACTTTTTTTTCTCAGAATTGACCTATCGGTAAGCCCCATCCCCTACTGGTACTGTTGCTGTTTACTGTCTAAGAAACAAACAGAGTTGCTCACTGTCTTACAATGACAGCTGTCTGTGTTAAAACCTTGTCCCCATGATGTTTTTGCACAATTTTGGACACAGAGGGGCCACCATTCAAGTGGGAATTAAATATTACATTGAGGGATATATAAAATATTTTGAAATAAATAAGCGGGAGAAGTCTCATATTGCGGTCGGTCGTCATGGGTACAATTAAATTAATGTACATTTAACCATTTTAATATGGGGAGACACTAAAATGTAGACCTTCGTTTATGTGTTTTTGACCTACACTGTGCATGATGTAAGAACAGTTCACTATTTAGGTTTGTACATGAGCATGGACTCACTAACTTTACTGTTAGCTAGGTTTAGCCAGAGATACCTTGCTGAAGCACAAGATGACATTAACGTTCTGCTTGAGCAGATAAAAATTGTAACTTAATGAGTATATGACAACCAGAAAATGAACGTTTTTGTCTTCATTGGGATTGGGGTTGAATGCTTAGGGACATTTTTCTCCGTTTTGTTTGGGTTTAGGAAATGTAATAAAATAATTCCATTGCCTATCATCTCAAGATACCTGGAATCAGTGTTACAAGTACCACAGGCACATTGTTTTTCCATTTTCGTAGCATAAACACAATCAAACTGATGCGAGCTTCGGATCTTCCAATGTTTCTCTATGCCGCTGAAACCTAAAGATGTCCAAGTTCAGCTCCCCGTGCAACTGATACTTGACTACCATTGGCTCATCTGCTTTCGAGGGGAGGGGCTTACCGATAGGTCAACTGCGTGATACAAACTAACAATTTAATTTTTTTTTCCTCAGAATTACATGATACAAACTAACATTATTTACTTTTTTCTCAGATATGAGTGATACAAACTCACAATTTTTACTTTTTTTCTCAGAATTGTGTGATACAAACTCACAATTTTGACTTTTTCCTCAGAACTGAATGACAAATTCACAATTCTGACTTTTTTCTTAGAATAACGTGATACAAACTCACAATTGTGACTTTTTTCTCAAGATTGCATGATACACTCACAATTTTGACGTTTGTCCCAGAATTGAGTGATACAAACTTGCAATTCAGACCTTTTTTTCAGAATTGTCATACGAACTCATAATTTTGACTTTTCTCTCAGAATTGCGTGATCCAAACTCACAATTTTGACTTTTTCTTAGAATTGTGTGATACAAACTCACATTTTGATGTTTTTCTCAGAATTACGTGATACAAACTCACAATTTTGACTTTTTTTCTCAGAACTGTGTGACACAAACTCACAATTCTGCCTTTTTTCTTTAGATTTGTATGATACAAACTCACAGTTCTGACTTTTTTTCTCAGAATTTCATGATTTAAACACAATTCTGTGGAAAAATGTGCAATTCTGTCTTTTTCTTAGAAGTTATTAAGTCAAATGTGAGGATATAGAAAATAGTCTTTTTTCTCTCTCAGAATTGGACATGTCTCGCAATTGTGAGTTTACACCTCATAATTCTGAGAAAAAAGTCAGAATTGCAAGCTGTAAACTCGCAATTGCGAGAAAAAAGTCAGAATTACCTTTTCTTCTTCTTCTTTTTTTTTTTTTTTGTGGCAGAAATGGGCTTCCATAGGCTACAGATTTTTAGCACACAATATTTTATTTCCTATGACTGTGATTCTAGTATAAAAACATATATGTCACATTAACTTTTTTTGTTTTTTGTATGTATATGCCTCCAATGTGACACATTTTGTAGTCAAATTGCATGGGCTCATAACAAGTAATTCCCCTTAATACAAACTGCAGACGTATAAGGGTTTCAAAACATAGGTCCTGAAAAAATATAAATGCACTGCAGGCAAAACATTCCATTAGCATGAGAAACACTTTGAAAGAGAGAGCTCATTTTAAAAGTTAAAGTGCATGTCTTTATAAATACATATAAAAAACATCTGAATAGGAGCTGTGCGTAGTCAGAGGAGAAATGCAGAGAGGTGCTCAAGGGGTCAGGCGGTTGTCGGACGTCCTCCGGATCTCTGGAAAAAGCTAGGAAATGGTTGAAACCTCTGTGGAACACTAAAACCTGGATCCAGTCAAGGCTAAATATGCAGCGGAACGTGCTCAGGTAATCATGTGGGGACATTTTAAGAGCTTACTGGTATTTCTATCAAATCAGAAGAAAACACAAGCTTGCTGGAGGATTTGTTCACTGTAAATCATAATAGGAGAGACGGCTAAAGATATAACTATTAGAGTAACAAGGCAAGGCAGAACTAACAGTTTTTAAAATTTGCATTTTAGAGTACAAGAGCGGCAGAGGGAAAGAAAGCGAGAGATACGGAGAAAAGGAGGAGGCCACACAATCCGCAGCCGTTGGCTACAACAGGATCGCTTGAGCCAGACCATCTGCTATAGATTATAACAATTCATCTGAGAAAGCATGAGAGAGGGAGGGGAAATAAAGACAGAGGGGGACGTCAGACCAACTCAAAGACACATTTAAAGACTGGAGAAGAATGAGTGAGTGAGTGAGCCAGTGAATGGGTAACTGAGAGCGAATCAGTGATGAGTGTTTGAATAAATGAGTGCGTGAGGAATCAGTGATTGATTAAGTAGGTGAATGACGGTGAGGCTAAATTCATGAATCGGCGAGTGAATGAATGAATCAATGAGTGAGCAAAAGAGTGATTGCTACAAAAAGCAGCACAGCCGTTTTAAACATTAATAATTATAATATAAAGTTTCTTGAGTACCAAAATAGGAAATTAGAATGATTTCTGTAGGATCAAGTGACACTGAAGACTGGAGTAGTGGCTGCTGAAAATTCAGCTTTCCATCACAGGAAAAATAAAATTGTAAAATATATTAAAATAGAAAACTGTTCTTTTAAATTGTAATAAAATGCCACAATAATACTGTCTTTACTGTATTTTTGATCAAATTAAATTCAGCCTTAGTAAGTATTCCAAACTTTTGACAGAATAAATTTACTCATATTGTGAAATAAGATTTTGGCCACCTTTTGATTACCCATCCCTAGACTAAATAGTTTTTTTTTTTTTTTTTTTTTTTTTTTTCATAGAAATATTTTTAAATAGGGAAATTTGTTTGGCTGTACTGCTCAGAATCTTGCAAAACAGTCTTTAAAACCAACATGGAAAAATAATCATGGTAAGATTGTAGATTGTGATCCTGCATGAAAAAAAAAGTGCTATGATATTTTTTAGAGATGCACCGACTGACCAGCCAGGTGACCCGAGCTGGTCCGTTTTGATGTCACACTTACACTCACATCCACATGTAAACACGTTTTTGCCGTGGAAGTTCACTGTGAGTAAAGAAAACACAAAGTTTGCAATTTGTAATACGTGTAGGACCAAAGAAAACCATGGGGAAACTCCACAGGGCTCGATTAATGCTTGTCTGGGACAAGTAAAGGGGAAGGTGAGAGAGAATTTCTTGTCCAACTAGACAAGAAGCCTGATTAAAATGGCAAATGAGTCCACGTTTTTGAATGAATCGCGTAAGTCAATGATTCAGTGGCCCATTCATAAAGACAATCACTTGCCTTGTTTATGAATGAATCAGTCATTTTAATCAGTTAAATGAATGACTTAATGACTCATTCATTAAAACAGGCATTTGCTGCCTACTGGTAGTTTGGTTTCATATTTTGGTTTCAAGTATCATTGCAGTTTTCCCAACATTTCTTATCGGTAGTATGTTCAAAAAATATTTAAAACATAAATCTTATAAACTTGTTTATGCATTTGAAATTTTGCTATTTAAATGAATATATGGCACCTCAGCTTCATCAAACAATCTGTGTAAATACATCTGATGTCACTTCAGATGCACTTCTGTGTTTCCTGCAGTCCAAAGATGGAGTTTATTGATACTGATTTAATTTGAATGGTAACAACTCCACAGTTTCTTATTAATCTGAATTAATTGAAACAATGTAAGAATTCGATGAGAAAGATGACACATTTAATAAGGTTATGGGGGAAAAACTAATTTTCATTTTATTTTTACCTCTTTCCAGTCACAGAGCACTTTATTTTGAGAGCTATTTAAGTAAGAGAACATCTGTAACTTAGTCCAGATTGGGGGAATTGTAATGTTTAATAATTCCTTTCATTATGTAAATATTTTTTTGCATTTTTTTTTTTTTAATATGCTGTCAATTATGGTTCTTAGAAAGATAATAGGTATCGGCAGGTCACACATACAAAAAAAATCTGAAATCTGAATTGGCCATAAAATATTTTTGTCACTGAATAAAATCAGTCAGTTGTATGCGTTTATATGAAGCATTGTATTCCGATAACAGTCGCTTCAAAAATCCATACAAACACAATGCCCAAACCGATTGAAATTTCAGTTAGGTTCAGATAAACCGGTTACACTTTATTTTGATAGTCCATTTAGACATTCTACTAACTATAAGTAACTTTGCAACTACAAGTCTACTAATTCTCATTACTTTGCAACTGCATGTCTACTAAGTCTCAGAGCAGACTGTTGGGTTAGTAGAATAAGTTGACATATACTTGGAAAGTTTAGAAGAGTGTTAAAAGATATTAAGCAGACAATCTACTAATACTCTAATGACTAGCTGACATGCAGTTACTCACTGTTAGCAGAATGTCTAAATTGGACTATCAAAATATAGTGTTACCGATAAACCTTTTCTAATCCATTTGATAGGACATGTAAACACTTGATTGGATTGAAAACCGAAACTAGAAATTTTTGGTCATGTGCAATGACAAAGAAATGGCGATAAGACGCATGACGTACAGAATGAGCCGATGTTGTTGTTGTTGTTCAATATAATAAATTACTATCGTGTCGATCTAAAATTCTCTTTCCACTCATCTCTTTGAAGTGGTGCAGGATAACAATGTGCCACAAGTGCTTGCTTCGGACTGCAGAGCTCTTGTGTTGGCCATGGGAATGGCCAATTTTACTGCTTAATTAATATAAGCACTATTGCACAACACGTAATGTGCTTGCGGTCTCCTAATTAGGACCCGAAAAAGATAAATAGCAAGTCTGTTTTTTAAAACAAAGAAAAAGAGGATGGTTAGTATGCAAAAGCAGCAGGAAAATCTGTACGTTTGTGCAGTGTGTGCATGTCAAAACATTAAGTTTGATTTGAAGCTTATAAACATGACATATAAATGTGCGCATTAACTCTTTATTCACTTTTTTCAGTGTTCATAAACACAATGTTAGTCGGAATGATTTCATTCTGATTGAAACAAAAAGTGTGAGTGCGTGAGTTAGTGAATGAGTGACTGAATGAATGTGCAAGTAAGTGGACGAGTGAACGAGTGAATTAGGTGCATGAGTGGCTGCCATTATGAATATTGTGTGAACGAATGACCTAGTTAGTGACTGGTGAGCGAGGGAGTGTGTGAACAGGCGCTTGAGTGAGTGAGTTCAGACAGGAACTGGGTGTGCGAGTTATAAAAAGCGTCTGGCGGTGAGCACTACTCATTATCGTACCTTTAAAAACACCAACTGTTCTATGTAGACAACAAAAGTCCTCAGTCATCCATCAAAATGTGTGTCAGGTTTGCTGAGATTTTTTATAAGTTGTAATGCCATTAGTGCTGTGTGAATCTGTGATTATATTTGAACCACAGCGGAAATACTTTTTGGTTCAGTAATTCACTCATAAACATACTGGACACGAAACCACATTCACATGAACACAGCACAATGGATGATTACATTAATCCAGTCCAGACTGCTTCACATACACATCGGATTTGGAGGTTCATTGTATTAAAATGAGTACAATAATAGCCTCTAGTAATGTCGTTGGTTAGCGTAAACATAAGAGTGCAAGTACACGCTCACACACGGCGCGACAGACGTGCGCTCACGCTCAGTATGCGTGGCGTCTCTGTTTCATGTCGGCTCCGCTAAAGCTTTATTAGGTTGTAAAGGCAGTGAGAGCTTGTCAGAAATCTTTTTTTTTAATCCCCTTGATTTCGACACTGAGCATCGCCAGCATTCCTCATGAAATCACTCTTTCCATTTGTTCACCTCATACCATGTGATCCAGCAGTGAGAGATCAGACAGGTGAGGAGTGGAGAGGGAAGAAAAGGAAAGATGAGGTGAGGTAATGAGGTGATTGCTGCTTATAGCTGCTCGACTGTTGTTTAGGTTGCTGTCTGTGTAGTTTAGAATTGGGTCTTATCCTCCATATTCTTCAGCATGGAAGAAAGCCTGTGGGAACGTGCAGTAAACAGTAAAACTGCTTGCGCTACAAACCAGTGTGTTCATAATTAAGATAATACATTAAAATAATATGGTAAGACACAGCAATTTGCAATATCAAGCAGTAAAAGGAGCTGTTTTGTACAGCTAAAAATAGCTGGATGCGGATGAGACCGGAAGCGAGACCCATAAAACTAAGTGGCATTTAGTGGCAAGCGTAAAATACATTGAGACACTATTTTGTTTAAATTTACGAATTGACAAATTAGTTGTTAAACAATTCACAGAGCAAGCGGGTCCACTGCTAGACAACAAGCTATAGCCATTAAAGCACCTGTTTTATAACAAATCCACTGTCTTGAACAATATATTACAGTTAAAACTGTATTTACATCAATGGCTGTATTTAGTGTTCATATTTTCTATTAACATTTTGATCACTTTTGATTAAATAAATGCAGCCTTAGTAAGCATAGGAAATATTTTTAATTTACATTACAGACCCCAAACTGCATGGTAGTGTTTATTGCGAAGAAATGCACCTGTTGAACATGATCCTAAATAAACTTTTTATTATAAAGGCTTTCTTAAAGGGATAGTTCACCCATGAATGAAAATTACCCCATGATTTACTCACCGTCAAGCCGTCCTAGGTGTATATGACTTTCTTCTTTCAGACACATACAATCGGAGTTAAATTAAAAAAATATCCTGGCTCTTCCAAACTTTATAATGGAAGCGAATGGGTGTTGAGATTTTGAAGTCCAATAAAGTGCATCCATCCATCATAAAAAGTGCTTTACATGGCTCCAGAATAATCAATGCGTTTGTGTAAGAAAAATATCCATATTTAAAAGTTTTATAAACCGTAATCTCTAGCTTCCGCTAACTGTTGTACAGGCGTTCACGGAAGAGTTGCGTTCCAGCGGATGACGTAGGATGTAGAAATAATGTAGGCATAGTTTTCCACTGGAGTGCCACTCTCTCGTGAAGCTAGAGATTACGGTTTATAAACTTTTAAATATGGATATTTTTATAACACAAACCCATTGATTCACTTCAGAAGGCATTTATTAATGCTCCGGAGCTGTGTGGAGCACTTTTTATGATGGATGGATGCACTTTATTGGACTTCAAAATCTTAACACCCATTCACTGCCATTATAAAGCTTGGAAGAGCCAGGTCATTTTTTAATATAACTCCGATTGTAGTTGTCTGAAAGAACTAATAAACCTAGGATGGCTTGAGGGTGAGTAAATCATGAGGTAATTTTCATTTTTAGTTGAATAATCCTACCTGGACTCATGGCAAAAATGTACCTGGGGGTACTTTTTCACGATACGTGAAATACGTACCAATAAGTACATATCACGGCAGTTTCCAACAGAAATGTTCACTGAGTGGCGCTAAAAGAGTGCTTGTTTTTTTTCCCCGGAACAGATGAATGTACATATGGTGTGTTTTATGGTAAAGGCTAGATGTACTGTACAATAATTACTGTTTTTAAATTATTATAAGGGGTAGATTTAGGATTAGGGTAGGCGTACACGTTAATTTTACTATTACGTAACGTAACGTTAATGTAATTTATTTGACGTTTCAAAAATACGTACCATCCGCACTGCACCTAAACCTATGCGATAGTATATGAACATAGGCAAACAAAAACGTATATGAACAAAAGCAAAAAAAAAAAAAAAAAAAACAGACGTGAAACCAAAATCGCAAGCATGCCATTTCAGCTTGAGTTGTGTTTTTCACGGGATTGGGTTTTACCCAATGTTTCCGCATCCTAAGTCAAACTTTGTGCCGCCTGATCTACCGAGCAAGCTTGTTACGTCTGTTGTTGTGTCTGTCTGTGCTACCCTGTCGTATACACCTACCCCAACCCTAAACCTACCCTTACTGTATTAAAAATACAGTGTTGGTAGCATAATCTGATAGGTAGCATTATTTGTCAGAACACCGGAAGCGAAACATATAGAGCTGTAATCATAACTGTGTACATCAAAAATGATTAAAAGTGCTCACTGTTTTACTGCCTCTAGTGTTCATTTCTTTTGCAATCTGCAGTGATTTTTTACATCATCCGAAAGCTGAATAAATAAGCTTTTCATTAATAGGACAATACTTGGGCGAGATACAACTATTTGAAAATTTGGAATCTGAGGGTGCAAAAAAAACTAATTAAAAAATTTTGTAAATATACAAAATATCTTCATGGAGCATAATCTTTACTTAATATCGTAATGATTTTTTGCATTAAAGAAAAGTCAATAATTTTGACCCATACAATGTATTTTTGGCTTTTGCTACAAATATACCCATGCTACATATGACTGGTTTTGTGGTCCAGGGTCACATATGTACATTTTGGAACATATTTTGCCCATCATGAAAAAGTGTCCCCGGGTATGTTTTTCTCATGAGACCAGGTTGGAATAATCCCTTCAAGACCAACTCCTTAAACAGTTGATTTTGAAAATACGTAGATTTGCAAATCTCCAGTGTAGTTCAAACGCAATAAACCAACACAAGTCTTGCATCTGATCACAGAGAAAATTTACCGTGGGAAGCAGTGATATCCTCCAAAAAAACAGACAATTTATAATTCATTCTCTAATGTTTAACCACTGTTGAATCATTCTACCTAACAAGACTTTGGCTAAATCACAACACAGAAACCATTATCTTCAACAATCTTATCACAGTACTCTATCACAGATGCAGCGACAGATTATTGATCTAGTGATTCAGCTCACATACATTACTCATGAAACACTGGCTTGACACAAATGCTTCTGTTCTGGACAGTCCCACGCACAGGAAGCTAGTGTCCCAGGATTAATTAGATAATCACTCAAACTATGACCAAAGGAAATGTCTAAATAATGTGTAGTGTAGGGACATGTAAAACAAATTGGTTACCAACGTTCTTCAAAATATCTTCTTTTGCGTTCAGCAGAAAAAAGAAACTCGGAAACAAGGTTTGGAACAAGCGGAGGGTGAGTAAATGATGACAGAATTTTCATTTTGGGGTAAACGATCCCTTTTAGAATGTTTCTGGATGTACTCTTTTAGCAGGTTCCTTTCATTTAGCCTAATGGTCTTTGAACAAAGACACATTTCCATCAACAAACATCACCGAAATAAACATCTCTCAGAAAACCATAAAAAGCCAGCAAAACAAACCTTAGTCTCTATAGTTACATGCATGCCAGCATGGTTTTGATTTGGAAGGCTTTAAAAATGCTTTAAAAAGAACAAAGAAAAAAGAAACGACTGCTCATTTAAATAATTTGTTTTTTTTGAGGGAATTACGCTGTATGTGAGTTCCTTGTTTATTTAATGAAAGTCTTTGTTTAGGAGGATTATGACAAGCTGCAAAGGTTAGCAGATCTTATGTAATGGTCAAAAGTATGGTGAGCTGTCAAATTTGGGTTAGCTGATGAATAACGTGTGTAACGTGCTGTGTGAAATCCAATGCTAAGGTGAACTCCTTGCTATTTTTTATTTTTTTTTTTTTTACAGCAAATACTCTCCAAAAACATGCTGTATTGGTTAACTTGTCTACATGCCATCTGTATCCATTTTTGATCGTTTTCCCATGGAAATTTGGCAGACAGATGCATCCTCGACTGAGTCGTAGCATCTGCGCACACACGCCAAATAAGCTCCTTGTTAAACCAAATCATCTTTCCCTTCTCAAAAGACCTCAAGGCTTATGGTTCCAGCATTCAGAACCACTTTTCTTTTGGCGCAAAGCTCTCAATGTTTCAGAGCTGAAAAGGGATGTAAGGGATGATGCAAACCAAAATGGATTTCCATGGTTAGTCCTGGCAGTTCTGAACTCTGGGGTTCTTGTGTAACACGGCTCACCGAAAGACAAAACCGCAAACACAGCAGCAAAAAAAAAAAAGTGGTGTTTGAAAGTTTTCCTCCAACATATTAAGAAACATTTCTGTTCCATTTATAAAATATAAAGGGATGATTCTGGTCAGAAAAAAATGTTTGGGAAGAAATTTACGTATCAATCAAACCTCATTGTTCAGAATAAACACCTGAAATATGTGGGGATACATTAGAAATCTCATCAGTCTCTCTTCGCATGCATAACACTGTTTTAAATTCCCACTTGCAATGGAAACACAGCATACAAATTGAAAGCTTAAAAATGATATTTCCAAAACCATTAGACGCTCTAGCATGTATATTATAAATTAGGCCTAAAATATTAACGAGACGGGTTCGACAATAATTTTTTGGCCAAAAACAACTCTTTTCTTAGGAAATTTACTTTCTGCCACCAGCTTGGTGCTGAATCTGCCAGGTCAGATTGGGTCATAAATATTAATTTATGATGTTAATTACATTCAGTCTAGCCGATTTGTCAAAAGCCAGATGTTGGCTGATGAGTGTGAATTTTCTGCTCGATCCTAAAGTCGCTGTTGTACTCTTTTTTTTTTTTTTTTTTTCTTGGCACCTTAGTCAAGCAGAATAAAATTCTTCAAATATGCTAATCTTCCAGACATATTAAATAACTTCTATTCACACAAACGCACACAAGCACCCACACTCCCGACTGAACGTCAAAATGAACAAAATGAGGTGAGGATTCATGTTTTCCTACCAGCTGATGCGTCAGAACGATCCGGATGAGCGGCTCAGTGGACAGATTGAGTGACAGGGCAGGAGAGGGTTCCACCTTCAGAGAAATAAGATTACTGGCCATCTGGATCTTATGATCTTTAAAATCCACTGCCTCATTTATCCTGCAGAAACGGACAGTAAGTTATTGTCCACACCTCAACTACTGTACATAAAGAGCTAATAAATAATGCTAATGACAGCTATCTGCAAAGAACTAATATCATACCAATAACAACATGTAATTGAAGTATTAAGAAAAAAATAAACATATCTAAAGAGAAAAACAGCAAGACTGTGATTTTGTTTTTATAGATCAGTTCATTAAATTGTCTGTTTTTGCTCTTCCAATCCACCTTATGGGCAAGACTTCTGGTTCATTAGCCTCTATAAAGGCTAAACCGTAAACCTGTTTGCACTACAAACCAGTGTGTTTATATTTAAGATAATATGTTAAAACACACTAATTTGTGATATTAAGCAGCAAAGCAAGCTGTTTTGTACAGCTAAAAATAGCTAGATGCGGATGAGACTGGAAGCCAGACTCATAAAATGTACAAATGGCCGCGCCTGCTCTTACGGGAAGAAAAAGGTGGATAGTTCCAAATTAAGTCACAGCAGAATCAACTGTTCTGCATTTCAGAGCAAAAGCAGTTGCGTTTGTTTTGTTCCTGTGTTAATCAATGTTTCTAAATGTATCTGTTGAACTAATGACTCGGTGACTCACTTACTTGTTTCCTTAATGAATGAATCAGTGTTTTTAAGTCAAATCACCCTTAGTTTTTTATAGTGTTTTATACAACAGAGATTGTTTCAAAGCAGCTTCACAATATTCGAATTCGAATGAATCATTTGAATAAGTGATTTAATGACTTGCAGGCTGCAATTGCATTCTCTTAGTAGGTACTTCGTTTGCATAAGTACTTCACAACCACAAAAAAATTATGTTTCATGTAGTATAAATTAAAAAAGTAATACTCTTTCCACATACTGTTTTTAACCTATTATATTTTAGGGAATTACACAATTTTGGATGCATTCACTTACTTGTTTTCTTGTTAAAGGGATCATGAACTGGATTTTTTGTTACTTTATAATGTTCAAAAAACATCATAACTAAGAAGTAATACACTATTCCTCTGCAGAATTGCAATAAGAGATGGACGCTGTTTTGACAAACTCTGCAAATAACGGCTTATTTGGGTTAAAAATGTATAAATACTCATCAAATGATCTGGAACAGACAATGCAATAGTTGCTCAAACTTATGTGTTGCGACATTACTGTTGGATCCATTCTACTGTAGTCAGACTCAGCACTACATCATCTTTTACTTTCAGTCTCTCTAAACAGCCTGCATTATACTGTCTTGTTTAAAAATGAATCGGTAGTAAAGTAAAGCAAACAAAAACAGGGTTTCACTGACGCAATCAGGACGCAATCCTAATTTTACAGTGTTTACACTGGACACGAACGGCGTGACTATATACAACAGAACCCATTTTCATTGACGATTCTGTCTACACTTGGATGCAACACGGACTGACACAAATTCCCGACAGTAAACTGATGTCCCGTTTTATTTCTGACATAACCCCTTTAAATGAATCAGTGTTTTTGAACAAATTGGTTGAATGAATGATTCAATGACTCACTTGTTTTCTTGCTAAGGCTGGCCACACACTTTTTAAAGATTTTAAGCCTGATTTACATTTGGTGGGGGGTGGGTGTGGCCCAATTCTAGACTTGTCCCGAACGAAATGCAAAAGCGCATGTTTAGCAATGGATTTGGTGATTTTGGAAGTTCTTTTAAACAAATTTCTTATTTATTTGCTTCCACAGTGTTCGCTGATTTTTTCTTTATTTAAACTTTTATTATTTTATTATTGTATTATTATTAGGGCTGTCAGTCAATTAATTTTTTTTATTCTAATTAATTACATGATGTTTCGATTAGTTAATCTAATTAATTGCTAATTAATCGCACATCAAATTTGAAAATATTCCTAAAAGATCATTTAAAGTCATTGTTGTGTCCAACATCAAACAGACATTACAAAAAGTAGCTTCAGCAAGAAATAATTTGTTTAATAAAATTTATTTTATTTGATTCAAAATAGAATTTATTACACATAAACATTTAGGCTGCAATGGCCTAACGTAAACTATGGAAAAGAAGATAATTTGAGACACATCTCAGTATTTTTTGTTCATACACTCTTAAAAATAAAGGTGCTTTAAAAGGTTCTTCGTAGCGATGCCACAGAAGAACCATTTTTGGTTCCAGAAAGAACCATTCAGTCAAAGGTTCTTTAAGGAACCATCTCTTTCTTACCTTTTTATAATCTGAAAAACCTTCTTTCGCCACAAAGAACCTTTAGTGAAACAGAAAGGTTCTTCAGATGTAAAGGTTCTTTTGAGAACCATTTAGACAAAAAAGGTTCTTCTATGGCATCGTAAAGAAACTATTTTTAAGAGTGTGCGATGTAAGTCATGGTAACCAAAATAGCTTTGTTTACCTTAATTTATGTTCCCCAAAAGAAAGGTTTGAAATGACATGAGGGTGAGCAAATGATGACAGAATTAAAAAAATTTTGGTGAGCTATCTATTTAATGTTATTATTTTTATTCTTCTTCTTATTTTTTTATGTTTTATTATTATTATTATTTTATTTTATTTTTGAATTAAATAATACTCTAAATAAGAAACTAAATCTGCCATCAGGTGGCGGTAAATGTCTTTGATTTGTTCAAACGGCTGATTCATTCAGGAATTAAATAAATGGCTCTCTAAATCAATGGTTCACACGGTTTGTTCAAAACGCGGATTCATTCAGAAACTAAACACCGCTGTGTTGCTCAGAGACACGCAACAATTCTGCTATGGCTTCAAAGGTAATGTTCTCTGCAAAATTGAGCAACACATAATATTGTGTTTAAAATATAAGATAATATCAACTTATTTTTTTAATAAACTGTTGTATAAAATCACATTTAAGCTTGTGATAGATCGGGTCAAAATCAGCAATGGTGTCATAATGCTCTTGCTGATTGTGTGATCATGTGATGCCTGATAACTGTTAAAATATTTTAATCGTGTTTTCTTTTCATAACTAATTAATTAAAGTTAACGTGTTAAACTGACAGCCCTAATTATTATTGTATTTTATTTTACATCAATGTGTATGCCATGCCTCCAAGCTTTCTTATTAGTTTTGCTAATAAACATTCTGTTTCTTTTTTTTTTTTGTTCTATGTTTTCGTCCAAAGTGTTTGCAGATTTTAAGTTTTGTATACCTATTTAAACTTTGTGTAGCCTAAGTAATGTTATTTTATAGCCTATTAGGCATATAGTATGGTGTATTTTTATTCATTTGTTAATAAAAGATCTATGTAAAACACACGATTCAACTTGTCAGCTCATTAGTAGAGTCTTTAAAGGAGAAGTCCACTTCCAGTACAAAAATTTACAGATAATGTACCCACCCCCTTGTCATCCAAGACATTCATGTCTTTCTTTCTTCAGTCGATAAGAAATTATGTTTCTTGAGGAAAACATTTCAGGAATTATCTCCATATAATGGATTTCAATGGCGCCCCCAAGTTCGAACTTCCAAAATGCAGTTAAAATGCTATTTAAATGCAGCTTCAAATGGCTCTAAACGATCCCAGCTGATGAAGAAGGGTCTTATCTAGCAAAACAAGTGGTCATTTTCAAAACAAATTGAAAATTTATATACTTTTTAACCTCAAACGCTTGTCTTGTCTAAGTCTGCTTGAACTGTTTTTTATCAGCCAATACAGTTAGCGCATGTCAAAAAACTCCTATCTTATTTTCTTCCCCAACTTCAAAATCATCCTAAATCACTGCAAAAGTACCAACCCAGTGTTTACAAAGTGAACATGCAAAGTAGATCAAACGCCCTTTACAAAAAAAAGGTAAAACAGCGATGTGGGGCAATTTTGGCGTTGACAAAGAAAACGAGACAGGAGTTTTTCAACATACCCTAACTGCATTGATCGCATTGAACCAGAAAAAAACAGAGTTCACACAGACTTAGACAAGATGAGCATTTAGGGTTAAAAAGTATATAAATTGTCAATTTGTTTTGAAAATGACTGATCGTTTTGTTAGATAAGACCCTTCTTCATTGGCTGGGATCGTCTAGAGCCATTTGAAGCTGCATTTAAACTACATTTTAACTGCATTTTGGAAGTTCAAACTTGGGGGCACCATTGAAATCCATTATATGGAGATAATTCCTGTTTTCCTCAAGAAACATAATTTCTTATCGACTGAAGAAAGAAAGACGTGAACATCTTGGATGACAAGGCGAGTAAATTATCTGTACATTTTTGTTAATAATTGTGCAATTAATTAAATAATTCTTTTTTTTAATTGATTGACAGCACTAGTAAGGATGTAACACACCACAAAACATTTGTATTGACTTTATTTTGGGTTCTCATGTTGACAAGAATTTATCCTGCAGCAGCTCTCAGCTCTGTTGGCCAGTGCAGCTACATAAAAGGCCAGCAAAGTTCCAGAGCCATGCTAAAAAAAAAATTAATTGAGATAAGTAGTGATCATGGCTGTGTTAAGATGGAAAGAGAGTGTTATCAACCGCCTTAATGGCTGGGAGTATCAGACGCAGGGTCCCAGATGATAGAAAACCACAGTGATAAAGACATGCTCGCAAGAACATGATGTACAACAGGAAACACGCACACACTTTACCTCGTTTGTAGAGGGCTGATTTTTTTGTAGTAGTTGTGCATTTTATGGTAGAAAAGTCCCACGATCGTAGTCTGAGCTGAATGGGGAAACAAAAATACACAAGTATTAACATTTAAATACAGATTTTTGAAGAATGTGTTGGGCTGCTGTTGAAATGCACGGAGAGGACAGACTCATTATCACAGACACTGCATGCACTCCTCACACTGCAGCTCTAATGGGAAAGATGTGTGTTCACAAACAGACGTGAGATGAGTGCGCTAGGGGACCACCATGTGTGTGAGGGGGAAATATGTTACACTCTACTTCAAAAATGTTTCAGCCATTAAATGATAAGCACACAGGGCCATTTCCTTTTGAGGTCAACTCCAGTAATAGCATGAAAACACAATCATTATTATTACAATTAGACAGAGGAAATTGGGTAAATAACCTTGTAAAATATGTATTGCAGACCTTCAGATATGGCAGTATAACTTCATCATAGAGGAGGATGAGGGACATTTATTTGTTGTCTGTTTGTTTGTTGTTTATGGCTGAAAAGGACAATGCGATCAACTCTGATGACTTCCTGCTGCTCGCTGACGAAAACTGTCAATCAACTTCATATATATATATATATATATATATATATATATATATATAATTTTCTACTAGTGGGTGCAGGATATTATAGTTCATTTATGTAAGTGTGGATAGCAAAATTATACCCAAAAATTCTTCATACAGTGGACTACCAGTACAATTGATCAAATTACTTTGACTTGAAGTGTTTTTTCTTTAACTGCTAATGCAACCTTTTTAGACCACAGAGTGAACAAAATCAAGCATTTCTTGGTAATTGGTCAACAAAGTATTAATAGTTATCTGAATTTTTGGTTGATTGTAATAGATTACATATCTTTCGATCAAAGTCATCTGACATTATCAAGATTAATTTGTTCCGACACAGTTTAACTCTGAGTTGTTGTCATTTTTTATTACCATTTTCTAAACTATATTGAATAAACTGTGATAATGTGAGAAATGTTGAAGGTGTCTCAATAAATTTTGGTTTGACTGTACAGTATTACATTTATTTATATTCCCATTTAAAACATGCTTTTTGCAGAATTTGAGCACAGAAATTCTTAACAACAACCAGTTAAAAGCAACTCGATCCACAGATGCATTTCAATTAACTTTTTTTTTTTTGTATGCGATTAAACGCGATTAATCGATTGACAGCCCTCTTTCATAACTTTTTTTTTTTTTCAGTTTTCTAATATTTATAATTTATTTCAGCTGTATTTCAACTACCAAAATCAATTTTTAATATTTTTAGTCAACCATAACAGTATCAAAAGAAAAAAAACGATTGATTTTTGGTTCATTTTAATTACAACCTGCTTGTGAAAAAAAGCACCATAGTGATGATTGTTTGCAGTTTTGGTTACTGTGAAACATGCTGAGAACTGTTGCAACTTATTAGTGTTTTTACAGGTGTTAATGGACCGAATATGCAACATCACCGCATCCCAAGTAACTCCTCTGAGTTGGGCTTCAGATGAGCTGTGGGCCAATAACCTCACAAACCAAGGGGCAAAATCTCTCTACAAAAGAAACTTGGCCCAGCGGAAATCCAGAGCCATTCAATGCGCTCCTTCTCTCGCGGTCTTTAATTGGCGTATAAAAGCTCTGCTAGGTTCTGTTAATGAAGTGTACCATATGTCCGGCTGCACAGCAGAAGCGGTTCAGTGGCACGTTAATGCCAGCGCTAGCGTTTATGTGCCATTTCTGATAATAGAGCTTTAATAGATTATTAAAACTGTTTATAATGAACAGAGCGGGGCTCAGGTTCAGCACGATGCCAGAGGAGCTGAGGGGAGCTGACCCCAAAATGGTGTCAAACAAACAAAACGTTTAATGCCCTCATAATTACCGCCGCCACATGGGAAACATTGCAACACTCGCTCTTTAACTATTGCTCACATTTACACGTAAAAGACGGGCAAGAGCACACACTTTCTCTGTTTTTAATGAAACTCTCCTTGAGGGGTTTGAGTGATTGACAGTTTTCGTCAGCGAGCAGCAGGAAGTCATCAGAGTTGATTGCATTGTCCTTTTCAGCCATAAACAACAAACAAACAGACAACAAATTAATGTCCCTCATCCTCCTTTTATGAAAACAACGTGTTCTTTCAACCCAGCCTGAAGTGTCCGAAAGCAAAGAGAAGTGTGTGCGCACATTTACTCATAATCAGGGTTTAAATGGGGTAGGAATGATTCAGAACAACAACCTTCTATTCAAAAAAGAAAATATGATTGGCAGTTTGTTTAGCAATCCATTCCATTTCATATGTGTATGCTCCAGTTCAGGTTTTGTTTGTTCCATTATGCACATTATGGCTAAATTGTGGTCAAGCGAGTGGAAAAGCATTAAAGTTTGCTACTTTAAGCATGATTTATCCCATTAGTCAGTGCCGGATGGCAATAGGCGACAGAGACAGGCACTGTTCTCCAGGGTGGCACAGGATAACCTGCAATCCGGTCTGGTCATTAACATAAATCTGCAGGATCGAGACATGGATCGACACCAGAATTTAGGGTTTTGTGCTTTGAGACATACTTACACTGCATCGTGAGGGCCTCTCCTGGAACTGAGATGTAACTCTTTCCTTGTGTAGGGAACCGGTAGCTTTGCAGGTTGTAGTTCTGAGGGATCTTCATCAGAGAGTAATCTAGACACATTTGAAAACAAACAAAAAAAGATGTATGTATACTGTTGCTTTGTTACTGCATCACTTCCTAGAAAGTCAAAAGGACTAGCATTTTGGTGCCAAGTCAGTGGTACTGAGTACAGACTGTATTTGGAAACTGCACAACATCTGTTACAAAATCTCACATTACTCAAGCAGCTACACGTGTGCACATTTTGGTGCAATTCTTTGTAAGGTATTAAGGTAAACACTTTCAATACTGTTTACTTCAGTTGTATATAAGCTCTGTTGTTTGTAATTTGTAACTTATTTTTATTACTTTTTTATACTTGAAAGCTACATTGCATTGTTTTATGTCAAAAATGACAAAGACATTTATATTATGAATGATTTACAGTATATTTTAAATAAACGCATTAAATCATCAAATAATCCTGAAAAAACATTTCATGGTTTCCACATATTATATTGGCATATTATAATGATTTCTAAAGGATCACATGACACCGAAGAAAATTCAGCTTTGCTATTACAGAAATAAATTACATTTTAAAATACATACAAACTGAAAGGGAACCCCGGGTATTAAGACTTGTATGGCTCAATATAATATAAATGATGTTTTTTTACTGAAATATGTAGTAGAAAACCCATGAAAGATTCAGGTTATTTAAAAAATCCACATCATTTTATACATATTTTGGACTATGGGGGGCGCCATTATTTCGTTGATGTTAAATGGTTGCACTTGGTGAGCTACTGTTGCTATTTTTACCGCAACACAACTCAGAAAATAAGTCAACACTTGTCATGACGCCGCAGCCACTAAAGCAGTTTCTCAGTACTGATTTCACTCGATATCCAGGGCGTTTAGACTCTCTGAAAATCGATGGTACAGCATTTGCTTTAAGTCTACACTTTCATCCATTGCCACCTGTAAGCTCTGTCAGTCGATGTGGTCATCATATCGTTATTTTATTTTCCAAGTTGTGCTGTGGGAAAAATAGCAACAGGTAGTACCAGTTGCTTACTGAGTGCAACCATTGTACATCATCGAAATGATAGTGCCCTGATAGCCTAAAATATGTATAAAACATCAAATTTGTTAAATAACGTAATTTCATGGGACATTGTTTATGTTTCATTAAGCCACACAAGTCTTAATACCTGGGGATCCATTGAAAATAGTTTTCACAATATATTTTTTACTGTATTTAAAAAAAAAACCCAACATAACAGTACAGTGTAACTTAAAAGAGAAATTCACTTCCAGAACAAAATGTTGGTTTTGTCTAGCTCTGCGTGAACTCTGTGTATTCCAGTTCAATACAGTCAGGGTATGTCGAAAAACTGCCATCTTATTTTCTCCTCAAACTTCAAAATTGTCCTACACTCTTAAAAATAAAGGTGCTTCATGATACCATAGAAGAACCTTTTTTGTTTAAATGGTTCCATAAAGAACCTTTAACATCTGAAAAACCTTTCTGTTTCGCAAAAGGTTCATTGTGGCAAGAGAAGGTTCTTCAGATTATAAAAAGGTAAGAAAAAGATGGTTCTTTAAAGAGATTTTGACTGAATGGTTCTTTGTGGAACCAAAAATGGTTCCTCTATGGTATCGCTTGAAGAACCTTTTGAAGCACCTTTATTTTTAAGAGTGTACATTGCTGCAGAAGTACCGACCCAGTGTTTACAATGTGCAAAAAAGATCAAACGTCCTTTACAAAAAAAGTTAAAACAGCGATGTAGGACGATTTTGAAGCTGGAGAAGAAACTGAGAAGGTTTTTTGACCTACCCTAACTGTCTTAAACCGGAATACACAGAGTACATGCAGAGCTACACAAGATGAGCATTTGAGGTTAAAAAGTATATAAACTGTAATTTTTAAAATTAAAATAACCAATCGTTTTGCTAGATAAGACCCTTCTTCCTCAACTGAGATTTAGAGTCCTTTGAAGCTGCATTTAAACTGCTTTTTGGAAGTTCAAACTCAAGGGCACCATAGAAGTCCACTTTATTGAGAACATTGCTAAAATGTTTGCCTCAGAAAACATAATTTCTTTACGACCTGAGGAAAGACATGAATATCTTGGATGACAAGGGGGTGAGTAAATTATCTGTAAATTTTTGTTCTGGAAGTGAACTACTCCTTTAAAATAAAGGATCAACAGCATAGTCAATTTTCTGGTCATATTAAAACTGGCACAGAGAATTTTGAAATTAACTGATACAGTACATGCTATTAAAAGTTATTGCAGGGTGCCATTTGAATAATATAATGGAAAGTCTTTTCTCAACATCTCATTCTTGGGTAATTCATCGTTCTCTCTACTTTTTTTTTTTTTTTTTTTAATCTGCGATCTTGTGTTTATTTAAGCTTCATTCACTGACTGAAACAGTGAAGTTCAATAATAGCTCACGCAACCCAAAACATTTTCTCAAGTGACCTTTGCTTCTCTCACACAGTCTTATCATAGCAAAGGGAGGATCAGAGACACAGTTCACCCTAAAGCGAAAAATCTCAGAGGGCCTGATTCAGAATTGAAACTTCAATGAGACTTATCATGTTAAATCTGCACAGAGCAGATAAAGGGATGTTACAGCCCATATCTAATTCATTTCATGTTCCATTTTATTTCTTTTTTTTTTTTCAAAAGACATGATAGACATGCACATTTGTGTGTGATTTGTTAATTAGGGGCACTTATGACTACTTAAGTTCAATTAAAATGAAACTCGTTCTAACTGTTTCTCATATATTAGAAAACACGTATCACATCTTGGAATAAATTTCACTAAATTAACTTTTGGGGGAAAAAAGATGATTTTTGAACTGTTAGGAAATTATTCAAAATTAATTAATTAATTAAAATTAACTTCATTACAAACATGTAACATTTCAACACTCCTAAAAATAGGATAAAGTTACTGAAGAAACATAATAGGAAGCAGCTGTTAAATATGTCTATTTAGCTTTTGCAAGTCATGTTTCTTGTCTCAAACCTCAAATTCCTTCAGTCAGGCCTAATTGTACATAGTGACGCACACCCTGTTCCAATGAGAACATCCTATGAGCACACTTGGACATACTCCACATACTTCAACCCAGTCATGTATGTAGAGGAAGGGGAGGAAGTATGGATTTCTAGGAACAGATATTCTAGAAATTAAAGTTTGACAAAGTGTTTTGGAGCGTGTACTGACCTGCTACAGAGCTCTTGCCCCCTATACCAAGAGGAGCCTCTGCATCTGGGCCAGACCGAAGCTTGGATGCCATATGCACCATTACTTTATCCACCGTCTCCACCAGCCCACTGACCACTGGACTCCACTGTTTACCATGACAAAAGACAAGTCCAAAATATATTACGGCTCACTGAGGTTACACAAATAAGAACCTGATGATTCTTTCTGCGACAAGTAGTACCTTCAGCTCCATTTAACATATTTTAGCATGTTTGAATTCTTTCAGTTCTAAATATTTTCCCTCAAAGGAACCGCTGAAATGCGGAAAAAGTCTACAGAATCATCTGAACCTACTTATGAATGAGTGGGCTGATAGAATCTTTCTATCTTTCCAATCATCAATCCATCCATTTAACATACCTCATCATTTTCTCTCCAGTCGCTGGCGGTTATGACCTCATCCACGCTCTTCAGTAGAGACTAAAACACGCAGAGCAGAATAAGGCATAGTTAAAAATGTGTGCGTGCTTGTGTTAAGTCCAAAAGAAACAATGAAAATGCTTCCTTTTTTCCCCACTATAATTTGCACTACTGTTCAAAAGTTTGGAATCAGTAAGATTTAAAAAAAAATAAAATAGTTTGTAATAACTCACCAAGGCTGCATTCACTGCATTTGAATTAAAATGGGAAAATATAGTAAAAATAGTAATATTGCAAAATATTATTACAATTTAAAATAACAGTTTATTACTTTTCTGTTGTAATAAATATTAAAATATTTTTTATTTAATTTATTAATTTTATTTAATTTTAATAAATTTATTTCTGTGATGCAAATCTGAGTTTTCAGCATCATTACTCCAGCCTTCAGTGTCACATGATTCTTCAGAAATAATTCTAATTGTTGATTTTGTGCTCAAGAAACCTTTTTTATCATCAGTGTCGAAAACACTGGTGTTAAAATGCCGAAATAAATTTTTGTGATTTTTTTTTTATATTAATATAAAGTTAAAAAAGAATAGCATTTATTTAAAATCACATTATAAATGTTTACTGTCACTATTGATACTATTGATGAATTTAATTTGTCTTTGATAAAAAAAGTATTATTTCTTTCATTAAAAACAAAACAAAATTGTATTTACTGTAAAAATTGAATGATATTGTATCCTCAATTTTGAACAGAAGTGTATTTTTATAAGTTCATACAATATTTTCATTACACACGATAGTATCAGCATGATGATTTGAGTGAAATGTACATTAAAAAGTTAACATTAAGTTTGATTTGAAAATGTTCCAAAGAGAATTTTGTGCTTTGATAGAAGCATGACATCTGTAAAAATAATCACACAATCATGTTTCCATCATCCTGCACATTTTGAAGTATTGCATAAGACATGAGCGATGGAAACACCAAATTGTAAAAGGAAACCCCTTAATTTGGAAAAAACTTTTTGATGCTCCCTTGAGGTGGTTTTTGACTTATGCGAAAAAGAGTTAATGTAAAAAATGAGAGATGGAAATGCATTTTCCGAATAAATTCCTCCACGCGCATCAAAAGAAGTCATGTGACTTTGCGCTATGGAACGGCATAACCTGATTAACGAGCGGACCGATCCCGTTGCAGAGCATCTCAAATGTTATGGTCATTCTGAAATGCTGATATGTCGTCAAAGTATTTCCGTATAATTTCCTCCCAGAATTCTTACATGACTGCGCTCCCAAAACAGCAGGCATTCACCTCCAAAAGCAATGACCGCATTTATTGTGTTTCGTAATTTATTATATATGAAAATGATTATATTCAGTGGCTTCTCCTACTTTTCTTACTGATATTTAGACCCAGTTTATCAGGAAGCGACGATTTAGTTCTCTTTGACTCGTTGGATGGAAACAGTGCTTATTCGCAAATGTTTTATGTGATATTTCAGTTTTGCACATAAGATAAATTCTCAGCTTTGGATGGAAACCCAGCTAATGTCACAAATGTACTTCTTTGATTAGTGACCTAAAAACAGTGCAGAATCGGAAATACTTCATTTCTTTTACCTCAAAACTTCCTATGTTTACCTGTGTAAGATTGTTGGCTGTTTCCTGAGGTATAGTCTTGTTTGGAAGGTTTAATGATAGAGACTGAAGGAGGTCCAGTGTTTGTAACTGCATGGGGTCCTGTAGCCTCTGAACTTTCTCTGTCAGGTTTGTGGAGGTGGGTTGGGGCATCTCCGTGGTTCTCTGTAACACACACACACACACACACACACACACACACAAAAAGCGGATATGTGTCAACAGCACTCCATAAAATTACCCACAATCACATGTAATGGCTCTGTGTGGCTTGGACTTGACATTCAAAATATAAAGGCGTTTTTGTGGTTTCCTATAATTTAATAGAATCATTTTAACAACAAGCATCAGAATAGCTGGTGCTTACAGTAAAGCTGAAATTATTCAATTAAATCTCATTCTCATGGGATTTGTGAATGTCAATTTTGACAGCAAAGCCGAATGCCAGTTTGACTTGAACTTTCCAAAGAAATCTGAAGAAAGAACCTCCAAACTAGTTGTTTAAAGTCTTATTTTTTCATCCATACCCTATGAGAAGCCAATACGGAAAATCTTCTCTTCTACTTGACCTCCTTACTCAATAACAGCCAGTGTTGTCATTTGCGCGAATGCTCAATCTCTGATTTCTTTCCATTTCCTCAGAGTCTGGGGGGAAACAATAGTTCCAAAAGAGCTGAATTTGTTTGTGTTTACAGCTTCGGCCTCCACCTCATTTCCTGCCGTGCTCTTGTACGCCTGCCAAGGGTGTGTGCGTCTATACGCACATGGACGGTCCCAGAGCGACATCTGCATCGGCTTCATAACACCTAATCATCCAAGGGTGTATGAGGTGTAGTCTGGGAGGCCCTGTTGTGTGTGTGTGTGTGTGTGTGTGCGTTCTTTCACTCCATTTAATTACTGCACAGGGAAGAAGTCCGAGCAGACAGATTAAGGGCCTGTAAAAGAAGGTGTGTCAAACACCGCTGAGAGCCTTTGGAGAATATGTCAGTGTCTTGAATGGCCAACTTAATTTACTAGCATTCAAATGAAGTCAACAGTCTGAGTGTACTGCTCTCGGTGACTGCTGTTCTCCATATGCTCACATTTACAAAGGTGTGCAATTATTTCAAGAAATGTCAATCGATTAAATATTTTCCCGTATCCCAGCCTAATATGCAGAAACAACTGTAAGGGGTTGTTCACACAGAACACGTTTTTACACTCGTTTTTCTATGTAAACATGCATTAGACGGACGTCTTTAACCATTGCATCTTTTCCGATCGTCTCACACGACACACTGTTCAACTTTGTTTAACTTGAAAAACATAGACCTAGATTTTTTTTTTTAAATCCACTGCTCTGCGTTACAAATAGTAAAAGTAGCTTGATTGCCTTGAAAAGTGTTTCTTTGAGCAACTCGTATAAAAACATCGGCTCAACCAATGACGTGAGTTTGAGGCGGGACTAACTTTCTTTGGTTGACCAATGGCAGACTGGATGATGGTTTGGGACAGGATTATTATCATAACTGAAATAAAATACAATATAAACAAATGAAACTTATTTCCGCTAGCTGCCAAGTCAACCTTTCTAATTGTTGTTTAGCTTAAATTAAAGTAAACGGTAACACTTAGGTTCCATTAGTAAATGTATGAACAATACATTACAGTATTTATTAATCTATGTTAATGTTAGTTAATGAAAATACAGTTGTTCACTGTTAGTTCATGTTACTTCACAGTGCATAAACCAATTTTAACAAGCACAATTTTTGATTTTAATAATGCATTAGTAAAGGCTGAAATTAACATGAACTAAGATTAATAAATACTCTGGAAGTATGGTTCATTAGTTCATGTTAACTAAAGTAGTTAACTAATGTTCACTAATGAACCTTATTGTAAAGTGTTACCAGTAAAGCTAACTAAAACTAAAAAGATAAACTTAATACAGGCTAAAAAGTAAAACTTACCATAAAGAGTGATACAAATGATAAAAACACAACAAAATTACTTAAACTTTAAAGTTAAAATGAAAAAGAAATAATAAAAATAAAACTATAGTAGCATATCAACGCTACTTAAATAACACTGACGAAATCCAACTGGTAGAAAAGAATGATTCTTTTGCAATTAGCTGACAGTGGTGACATATAAATAAATTGCATACGTAACCTTCAAGGTTTACAAAGTGTATTTTGGGGGATTTTTAGTTGTTATTTTGCTTAAACAAACTCATGAATCTTCAACTCCAAAAACAGATTTCATTGCAGTTAATCTAGCCAGGCCGGGACGGTTTTGATTAAGGCTGATGAGTGAGAAATTCCGCCTTGTACTTGTGGTCGTTTCAGTGAACTCAATTAATCAAACTAACAGAAACCAAAGACAAACATGTTTCGTAATTAGATACTAGTGAATTCACCGCACTTCTTACTTTTGCTGAGAGAGAAGCAAAACGGGTCAGTGCTTACACTCACTACAGATGTGTTTGCAATGCATTTACATACATTAGTCAAACAAAATGACTGCCCTCAAAGTTTCAGTGTTTTTTTGGGGAACATTCTAACAAATGCTCCTGCCCTGCATGTGAAATCTCTTAGATAACTCTGGAATTTAGAGTAATCTGTGACCCTGGACCACAAAACCAGTCATAAGGGTCAATTTTTTTAAACTGAGATTTAAAACTGATGAATAAATAAGCTTTCCATTGATGTATGGTTTGTTAGGATAGGACAATATTTGGCCGAGATACAACAATTTGAAAATCTGGAATCTGAGGGTGCAAAAAAAATCTAAGTATTGAGAAAATCGCATTTAAAGTTGTCCAAATGAAGTTCTTAGCAATGCATATTACTAATTAAAAATTAATTTTTGATATAATTACAGTAGGAAAAATTGACTCTTATGACTGGTTTTGTGGTCCAGGGTCACAAATATCGTTCATGATCTTTACTTAATATCCTAATGATTTTTGGCATAAAAGAAAAATGCATTTTGATCCATGCCATGTATTTTTGGCTACTGCTACAAATATACCCGTGCTACTTATGACTGGTTTTGCGGTCCAGGGTCACAAATGGAAGTCAAAAGGAAACAAAACTGTTTAAAAATGACACTGATTAATTTGGTTAATGTAGGAATATTCTTGTGCATATAAATACAATTACAGTTATAAACAGAGGTATCCAAAAGTCAGCATGCCAAATAAACAGGATGACTAAATTAGCACCATTCAGCAGAGATTGAGCCTGGACCACAAAACCAGTCTTAAGTAGCACGGGTATATTTGTAGCAATTGCCAAAAATACACTGTATGGGTCAAAATGATCAATTTTTCTTTTATGCCAAAAATCATTAGGATATTAGGTAAAGATCATGTTCCATGAAGATATTTTGTAAATTTCCTATAGTAAATATATCAAAACTTAATTTCTGATTAGTAATATGCATTGCTAAGAACTTCATTTGGACAACTTTAAAGGCTATTTTCTCAGTATTTTGATTTTTTTTGCACCCTCAGATTCCAGATTTTCAAATAGTTGTATCTCGGTCAAATATCGTCCTGTCTTTACTTAATATCCTAATGATTTTTGCCATAAAAGAAAAATCGATAGTTTTGACCCATACAAATATACCCGTGCTACTTAAGACTGGTTTTGTGGCCCAGGGTCACATATATAATGAAGTTGTATTTCTGTTGTTATCTTTCTACACTCTTCTGGTTAGGGAGACAACAGTCCTGACTCAAGTGCAACGGATGACCTCAGGTCATAAGAATTTACCTGTAACTGAGTATCTGTTGCAGCAGTGACAATGGATGCTTCGGTCGGGAAGGTGGACATCACATTCTCACCTGTGGTGACAAAAATAAATGAAATGCCGTGCAAATGTATTAAAATAAAAATACAATAACTGACAATAATTAAATAGGAGCAGAATCATTAAAAAAATACTAGAATAAATTAAAAATTGGATGCTGTAATGATAATTATTTATATGACATCAAGGCTATGCACAGAAGCCAATATCTAAAGAGCTCTGAACAACTTCTCTTCCTCTCATGGAACAAATAGTTCACACCTGCTGGAAAGGCACATGTGATACCTTTTCCCCGAACGCACATGTCGGTTGCAGCGAGGCTGGTTTATAGGGCCCCTGGCAAAGCAGTTCTCTAATGACTCTGTACTATGCCCCTCATTAGAGCTTATTACAGCTGGACGTGAGCAAAACAACAGTAGATTTTCTCTTCTTCAACAACAACATGTTTTTTTATCATTAACAAAAGGTCTTTATCCTTAACAGTGGCTTACAGTCAGTGCTCTGAGAGGATATATTTCACAGTTTCTAAAGTGGTGGCCAATACCACCTCCACAGTGCCAAAATCGACCTACATAATCACTATCATCCCTCTTTAAAAGAGCCATGGATCCATTCTTGTTAAAATGCCAGTATGGAAGCTTTACGGAACTACTAAACTGTAAAGTAGCAACCATAAAAGTTTAAATAAGTTACCTGAGAAACAAAATGGTTGAGATATGAATTTAGATTGAAACTAAGATATTGGAGACAGGGCTTTTAATTATCATTTTATTTTTGGATATTACTGTTTGAGAAACACTTAATGCTTAAAAGATGATGAAAAAAAAAAAATAACTATTCGCCAATTTTACTTCTCCAGTTAATGTAACTTACTTTACAGGATTAATTCACTTTCAGAATAAACATTTACTGATGCTGTGCTCACCCCTATGTCATCCAAGATGTTCATGTCTTTCTTTCTTTAGTCAAAAAGAAATTAAGGTTTTTGAGGAAAACATTCCAGATTTGTTCTCCATATAGAGGACTTCAATGGGGTTCAACAGGTTGAAGGACCAAATTGCAGTTATAATGTAGCTTCAAAGCGCTCTACACGATCCCAGCTGAGGAATAAGGGTCTTATTTACCAAAACGGTTAGTCATTTTCTAAAAAAAAAAATTAAAATGTATATACTTTTTAAACACAAATGCTCGTCTTGCACTAGCTCTGCGATGCACATGTACGTTCTCACGCATTGTGCAATCACATTGGAAAAGGTTGGAAAAGTAGTTCTTCGTCTGTGTACTTTGGATCAAAAATGTAGGGTAGATAGAAAAACTCAATCTCATTTTGTCCTCCAACTTCAAAATTGTCTGACATCGTTGTTTTACTTTTTTTTTAAAGGGCATTTGACTTTCTTTGTACGTTCACTTTGTAAACACTGCATTTGTGGCTAAAAGTATAAAAATGTTATTTTTCTTTTAGAAAATGACCAATCGTTTCTCTTGATAAGACTCTTATTCCTCGGCTGGGATCATGTAGAGCCCTTTGAAGCTGCATTAAAACTGCAATTTGGACCTTCAACCCGTTGGCTCCCACTGAAGTCCACTATATGGAGAAATATCCTGGAATATTTCCTCAAAAACCTTAATTTCTTTTCGACTGCAGAAAGAAATACATAAACATGACATCCAGTTTTTATTCTGGAAGTAAACTAATCCTTTAAGGATTTTTAAATCACCTTTCAGATGACCAGTCGGATACTCTTCTTCTTCATATGGTAATGGAAAGGCATGCCTTTAAGCTTTTTGTGTCGTTTGGTCTGTCTAAAAGGTCAAGATTTGTCTAATTAGCATCGCCATGTTAGCCCATGCTGGCAGATTCTGGTGGGAATTTGCCAACTGGCATTGAGATAATTGGGAATGCTAACATATAGCATTCTCCAGGTGTTAAAGACCACAATTGGTCTGCTCTCTGATAGATGGAAACCATTTGTAGCCTTATTGGAGCTTAAATTTGTCTTTGCCACACTGAAGACATCTTGCCTGCAAGAAACTTCAACCAGATGCCTAAACGAGGTTCCAAACACTTGCGGTTTAAAAGAAAACAAAACCCTGATATAAAACCTGTCCCGCCGCCACATACATATAAGGTAAAGATATGCGCAGTTACAAGCAAAGCCAACGAAACTGCCTTCGAGGACACATACACAAGAACAAACATATAATGGTATTTCAACAGTGCATTTCAAAGTGGTTCGTTTGAGGACTGGTGGAATGTAGACCAGTGTCTCTGAAGGAAATTGCCTGCAAATGTTGCTTCCTCTCTATAATAACCTGCATGCAGGGTAATAATTCCAGAAGTAATGGCAAAAAAGCAAAGCGGCAGCATCACACATGTTTCTTATCCATTCAGTCAAAAAGAACATTCCAAAATCCAACTTTTAGCCAAAATCTCCACCAACGGCACTTTCAAAGTGCTTTTTTTAATTTTAGTTAATTGACCATTTATTTATTTATTTATTTTGGTTAGTTTTTTGTTAAGTGTTTTTGAAAAAAGTATTTTATGCTCAACAAGACTTTACTTGCAGATGGATTTTTTTTAAGCTCAAAAATACAGTAAAACAGTAATATTGGAGAATATTATTACAATTTAAAATAAATATTTGATATTTCAAAAAAATTTAAAATGCAATTTATTCCTGTAATGACAATGCATTACTCAAGAAATCATTCTAATATGCTGATTTCTTACTTTAAGAAACATTTCTTATTTTTATCAGTATTGAAAACAGTTGTCCTCATTTTTTATTTATTTTTTTTTTATTTTTTTTTTCTGAAAAACATGATGTGAACAGTTTTTTTTTTTTTTTTTTTATCTCTTGTAACATAATAAGTACTGTATGTTCACCGTCACTTTTGATTTTTCTAATGCATCCTTGCTGAATATGAAATCTTACTGACCCCCAAATTTTCAAGAGTAATGTAAAATTTAAAAAGTTTTACAAATTATTTGTGCCCCCCAAAACCACACTTGAAATTGTTTAGATGTCATTAGATCACAAAATATCAACTCAAGTCATTTTTTTTAAGATTTTTATTTTAGAAATCAGTTTTGTGTGCGATGCTACTTTAATAAAGTTTAACATTTTAGTAACACTTTACCATAAGGTTCATTAGTTAACTACATAAGTTAACATTAACTAAGAATGAACAACACTTCTACAGCATTTATTAATCTTAGTCAATGTTAATTTCAGCATTTACTAATATATTATTAAAATCACGTTGTTTTTGTTAACATTAATGCACTAAGAACAAACATGAACAAACAGTGAATGACTGTATTTTTATTAACTAAAATTAACAAATATTAATGAATAGTGTAATAAATATATTGCTCATTGTTCGTTCATGTTAGTTAATATATCAACTAATGTTCATAAGTGACACCTTGTTGTAAAACGCCACTACATTCAATGCAGTAATAAACAAGATCATACATTTAAGCATTGCTTAATTATTTAATTGTTTAGTAACGTAATTGCTATTGTACATAAAATAAATAAAGACAGATGGAAGTAACTAGGAATATTCAATATATTAAAAAGCATAGGGCGCTACCATCTGCTAAAAGGCAAGTTGGGACAAGCCAGAGACACCAAAGACCATGTGCAGCTAATTTGGGAAACCCTGAGGACAACGGCAATGGCTGACAACTGCAGGGAACCACATTGTTGGGACAAGTGAACGCTGCCACAGAGAAAATAAACTAATAGATAAATGAAATGACAGCAGATTTGAGTTACAATGAGCTCTATAATAACTTACCAATGGCTGCTTTGTAGTACATCCAGATGTCCTGAGGGGACAAGGCCCTCTCCCAAATCACAAACTCATCGAAGGCCCCTGTGGCATAGTGGTTGTAATTCCCTGTGTTTCCCGTGCCAATGACCAGGTCGGCATAGGGATCGCCGTAGTTATGAGAAACATTTCCTATAGGGGCTCCAACACTGAATGTCCCATTAATGTAGACCTTCAAGCCCTCCGTCTGGGTCCATGTGAAGAGCACGTGTGTCCAGTAGGGGCCTAGATAAAAGCAGAGCAAATGAAATTTCAAACAAGCATACACAGATTTCATGTTCTGACTCTTTGGAAATAAAGATAATAGCAATATTATTTCCAGATCTACTCATAGTGTCTAGGTCCATAAAACACAAGTTTAAAATGACCAGAAACTAAGAGCTGGAGGCAGCATGTGGAATGGATTTCATCAGCCTATAATGAAGCCAATAAGACATGGTATACAGAAACTCTGAGCTGAACTGTCAATGGCTCATTTCATCTGTCCAGGGATAAAATAGCACACGGAGAAAGTCTCATGGCATCATCCCACTTAGTACGTAATGTTTTAAAGTCTCTCTTTTCGAGGAATTGGTTTGTGCTTTGTTAAAACACGTTTTAGTCCTAGAGACAATACTTGAGTATCCTGTTCATTTTCTGACTTTTGACTATTTTAATATATTTTAAAATGCATTCCTGTGATGCAAAGCTGAATTTTCAGCAGCCATTACTACCGGTGTCAGCGTCAGATGATCCTTCAGAAATCATTTAAACGCTAGTGTACAAACACTACACCACATAACACTTCCAGATACTGAAGATGTATTCTGGAACTGACACAAATTTTTTGATGAAAGAAATGATTATTTTTTCGAGCAGCTAAACGATTTGACTTGAGCTACTTTTTCACTCGCAATTCCATTTCTTTTCACAGTGCGATAATCACTCTGTCAAGTCCAACAGAGAAAGTTTATTCTGAATCCTATCGACTCAAGTACTTATGGACATCTGGATGTAATCAATACAATTATGCACAAAACTACATATTCAAAATATTTACAGTTAGACTGCAAAAGTAATTCCAAACCAGAATTTATTTCAAAATGAGTCCATGTGTGCAAAAATTCGAGAGCATGGGAAATACTTTTTTGGCTTTAAAGATAAGGCAAAATACTATGGTTCCCCAAACCCTTTAAGCACTTTCCACATCCTGAACTAAAATTCCCCACACACACTCAAATCATACCTACCTGGAAGTTTAATGTGTGCTTTCCATGTCTTGGAGTCTCCTCTCGTGTAGAACTCCACATATCCGCCGTGAGGGTTGGAGTAGACAGAAAAACCGCTTGAGATGACTTTACCTCCGGATGCAATGGCAAAACGAGACTCTACATCATTATTTTTCCAGAAGAAGGAAAAAGTTATCCCTGTCCAGGAGTAAGAATTAAATAAAGCTTTAGTGATGAGCATAAAGTATTGTGACACAATAACACAAAGAAACTTTAAGGGAAATAATACTACATAACACAGCACACAGTACTTTATGAGTATGTGAACACATAAATATAATTTCTAGAACTGCTGATCAGTCCTGCACAACAGCTTGTAGGAATTTTAGCCCATTCTTCAGTATAGAAACACTTGAACCCTGTGATATTGGTGGCTTTCCTCCTAAGAACTGCTTGCTTCAGGTCTTTCCACAACATTTTAATTGGATTAAGGTCCGGATTTTGACTCAGGCATTTCAAATCATTAACCTTGCTCTTCTTTAAACATTTTTTGGTATAATGACTTTGTTTGCTTGTGGTCGTTGTCTTGCTGCATGCCCCACTTTCTTCTAAGATTCAGTTCTCGGACAGATGTCCTGACATTTTCCTTTTGAAATTTGCTGGAATAATTCAGAATTCATTTTTCCATCAATGATGGCAAGCCATTCTGGACAAGATGCAGTAAAGCAGTCCCAAACCATGATACTACCACCACCATGTTACTGGAACGAAGTGTTTTTCTTTTCTTCTCATCTAAACCCAAAAAGTTTAATTTTGGTCTCATCCGTCCACAAAACATTTCTCCAATAGTCCTCTGACTTGTCCACAAGATCTTTAGCAAACTGCAGACCGACAGCAATGTTTTATTTATTTATTTTTTTTTTTTGGAGAGTTGTGGCTTTCTCCTTGATACTCTGCCATTCATACCATGGTTGTTCAGTGTTCTCCTGATGATGGACTCATGAACATAATATTAACCAATGTGAGAAAGGCCTTTTTGTGCATAAAAGTTATCCTGAGGTCCGTTGCAACCTTGCTCAAGTCTTGCTTTGGAGTGATCTTTGTTGGTCGACCACTTCTAGGGAGGGTAATAGTGGTCTTGAATTTCCTCCATTTGTAAACAATCGGTCTGACTGTGGATATTTATGGGGTCAAAACTCTTTGGAGATGGTTTTATAACCTTTTCTAGCCGGATGAGCAACAAGCAACTCTTTTTCTGAGGTTCTCATAGATCTAATTTGTTCATGCCATGATTCACTTTCACAAACATGATCATACTTTGATAGATTCCTGTTCTTTAATTAAAGTTAATTGACCATTTAGGGCATGCATTGGCACCTGACAGTCATCCTATTGATTGATAACACATCTACACTAATGGACTCTAATTTCACATTAAAATTAACTGCTAATCCTAGAGATTCACATACTTTTGCAGCCCACAAATATTTAACACTGGACAATTTTTCTCAATAAATAAATGACAAACTATATATTTTCATCTTATTTGTTTGATTGGGTTCTCTTTGTCAACTTTCAGGACTTGTGTGAAAATCTGATGATCTTTTTGATCATATTTATGCAGAAATATGGAAAATTCTAACAAACTTTTGGGCAACACTGTATGCAAACCGAAACTTAAAGGTATTCACAGCGAAAAAAAAGTTCAGTTTAACTTAAAGAAACTGTGACAGAAATATTATAATTACTTAATGCAACAATAGTACTACTAATAATACAATTATTATTAAGACATTATTTTTTTTTAAGGAATGTTAACCAGAAAAATTATTTACTAAAATGTATCTACCAGAAAAATGTAAATACAGAACACAGTATTTCTAATAAATAAATAAATAAATAAATAAACTCATTCTTTCTAAAAAATCAATTAATTAGACATGCTTTTGATTATTAAAATTTAATGAAACCATTAAAATAGAATCCAGAAAATGAATGGAATACACAGAATTTGGTATAAATAAAACTTACAACGGATTTCACAGGGCCTTAAAAATGTAATTTTTTGGTAAACTTTTAATAAATTGCTGTTAAATTGTGTAAGTTTCATGATTTCAATTAATTAGACATGCTTTTTGATTAAAATGTTTTAATTTAACCATTAAAACAGAGTCGAAAAACATTAAAACGGAAAAAATGGAATAAAGAAAAATGTAAACAGAATTTGGGAAAAATTTGATGCTCAAATAATTGCATTTATTAATTAAAAATGATATTTTCCTTTATTATAACGTTTTCATAATAATATTTAACGCATTATATTACAAACATATTATAATTTGATGTAAATTTTAATTTTAATTTAAAATAATAATAAATAAATGAATAACAAAGAGTGATGATTTAAGTCTGATTTTCATAATCCTCTGGCTACGATCAAAAACCAAGCTCTTTTTCCAATACGTACTGATATCTAACTTTAAACAAAAGCTTCTTTATTAAATCCAGGCCACTTCATCACAAACAATATTGCAAGTCTTACTTTAGTCAAGCCCTGGAAAATAAATATAAATACAATATATTCTCTGTTTTTGAGAGCAAAGGAATGTGCGCTGATGTGAGCAGATGAATAACAGATGATATCAGCTTTCATGCACAAAATGCTTGATGTAAGCTGATATATTTGCTCTTGAGCAATATAAACTTAATTTCGAACCATTAGCCTTTATTACATCATGTATAACCTGAGCAACACATTACTCAACTGTCATACATCTGACCGTGTGACCATATAAAGATGTTCATGCACTTCTATAACAACAGAAAAGAGTGCAGAAGGACAATAAAAACTCACCGTCAGGTCCGCACAGAGTAGGATCACTTATGCAGGAGTCTTTATAGTTGCCAAAGTGAAGGAAAGTGGCCCCATTATCACCGTTCAGATAGATGCCCTTATTCACCATTCCTTCTACAATGTCTACATGATGAGAGAGCAACCAAAAAGATTATAACACTTGAAATGAATGTCAGAAAGTTCACAATCATCTCACGCAAAAGCCTAATTTGTCATCCTTTTCTTTTCTATCGAACGCAAATGGAAATCTGGGTGAAAAAACATTGATAGACTAACCGGAGAGACAGCTGTTTTACGCTCAACAAAGTCATTTGTTCATGTGATGTACTGACTAGAGACTTTATGAGGAAATCCTAACCTTTCACCCATATAGTAAAAATTTGAGCATTTTACTCCATTCTCTAAAACAAGAGCAGATCTTCTGACTTATGATGATCTGGGGAATTAAAAAGCCCCCATTTGAACAACTGAACTGCGGATGATTCACGACAGTCTGCTTTTTTGTCAATGGTAAGTTGTTCTTCTGTCAATGCAGTGACTTTGTTTAATAAATCCTACGTTTTAGACCTAAAAAGCCAGGATCTGTGGATCACTGTGGGAGCCGCAGCACCATCGCACCTCATGAATGGATGAGTTGAGAGAAGAGATGATCATGGAAAAGAGTGCTCAGTGAGGACACAGTGGATGGCAGAAGACAGAGAGGAGACAGAATGAAGTATGGAGCGAGTGAACAACAGTTGTACTGTGGGGGCAGAGAGATAAAAGGGTACAGAGAATCGAACATCCATCTATGCAGTGAGATCCAGCGTATCGGCATGCCTTTGTAAAGCATATGTGCGGAAGTACCTTAAATGTGGCTTTTTAGAGTGAGATTTAGATAAAGGCAATTGAACTGAACTGAATCAACAAAAGGTTTTCTACAGTAAAAATAATGTACGCAAAAGAGATCTGATTTACAAAATCACATGCTGTAAACAAGCCGTGCTGATATTAATGCCGTCTTTGTCTGCTAGCAGAATTATCATAAATACTGTACAAGTTGCACTGGAAGTTTTCACTTGGATAAAGAAATGCTATTTTTATTATTAGTAGTTTTTTATATTTTAAATGAACAACTTGCTAGCTATTGCAATTTCAGACATAATACACTTTTATTCAAAAATTTGGGGTCGGTAGGATTTCTTTTTTTGAAAGAAAATTCAAAAGTTCATGCTTTTATTCTTCAAGGATGCATTAAATTGATCAAAAGTCACAGTAAAGATATGTTATAAACATTTATTTTGAATTTTCTATTCAGTATCACGATTTCCACAAAAATATTAAGCAGCACTATTTTTAACATAATAATAAGAAGTATGTTTTTGAGCAAAATCAGCATATTAAAATTATGAGACACTCATGTGACACTGAAGACTGGCGTAATGATGCTGAAAATTCAGCTTTGCCATCACTGGAATAAATTACATTTTAAAATATATTCAAATAGAAAGCAGTTATTTTAACTGTAAAAATATTTCACAATATTACTGTTTTAACTGTATTTTTGATCAGATAAATGCAGACACATTAAAAAAATCTTATTGACCACTTACACTGCCGTTCAAAAGTTTAGGATCAGTATGATTTTTAATGTTTTTTTTTTTTTTTTCAGATAAGTTTCTTATGCTCATCAAGGCTGTTTATTTGATAAAAAATATACAGAAAAACAGTAATATTGTGAAATATTTTTACGATGTAAAATAGCCGTTTTCTATTTTAATATACATTGAAATCTAATTTATTCCTGTGACCAAAGCTAAATTTTCAGTATCATTACTCCAGTCTTCAGTGTCAAACGATCCTTCAGAAATCATTCTAATATCCTGATGTTGGAAAGAGTCGTGCTGCTTAATTTTTTTTTTTCTTTGATGAATAAAAAGTTAAAAAGAACAGCATTTATTTAAAATATAATTATTTTTGAACATTATACACTACTGTTCAAAAGTTTGGGATCAGTAAATTTTTCTTTTTTCTTTTTTTGAAAGAGATTTATATTTTTATTCACCAAGAATGATAAAAAGTGATAGCAAAGACTTATATTGTTAGAAATTATTTATATTTTGAATAAATGCTGTTCTTTTTAACTTTTTCACCAAAGAATCCTGAAAAAAATATCACAGGTTCCAAAAAAATATTTGGCAGCACAACTGCTGCCAACATTGATCATTCTAATAATAAATCAGCATATTAGAATGATTTCTGAAGCATTATGTAACACTTAAAACTGGAGTAACGGCTGATGAAAATTCAGCTTTGCATCACAGGAATAAATTACATTTTAAAGTATATTAAAATAGAAACCATTATATTATATTGTAATAATATTTCACAATATTACCATTTTCTTTCTGTATTTTTGATCAAATAAATGCAGCTTTGATTAGCATAAGAGATTTCTTTAAAAACAATACGAGTCTTACTGATCCTAAACTTTTAAACGACAGTGTACATAAATTATAACAAATATACACTTAAATTAAGTAATTTACGCTCATATTACCGACTATATAAACTCCTAGTTTGGACTATTTCTTTATCTTCGCCAATAAAATTAGAAATCATGTAGCAAACAAAGACAAGCAGAAGGATTCGAACAGTGGAACAAACAATGCAGGACTGTTATACTAAATATCAGCACTCTTCAATCAGTTAGATTCAAACGGATGTCCAGTTTTGGCTAGGACATTTGTTTTAAAAGACCTGACATAACAAATCACACCACATACAGCCGATTTCCAAAATGGGACAAGGTTTTCAAACGCAGTTTCACAAACACACTGGATCCAATAAAATCAGTCGTAAAGCTTACGAAACGTTTGATTTTCAGTAAAGAATGCCAGATTAAACAGCACTAAACAAAGCATGCTTCAATTACTCTAATGTAAATGGTCATATATCAGAGTTTGTAGTTTACTTTCTCCTAATGATGTCTTGTTGATATACAAGGTCTACATGAATGTATAGGCCCTAACGCTAATCCCCAAGACCAAGTGAACATGTGTAAGAGCCTCACCTACAGTGGCGGAAATGTTAGTGTAGGCAGAGTCATTGGTATACACAGAGGAAGAATTATGGGTAGTCAGGACAGTGTGGTTGTGGATTCTGACAGCTGTGATGGAGACAATGTGGAAACAACAAAGACAGTGAGACAGGGAGAAAACAAAAAACAGGTGATTCAGCAAACAGGCACATGTACAAATAAGCAAAGAGACATGAACCAGAAAAAAGGGACATTGTGAGACACTCAAGCAGACACGGTGGACAAGATGACAAGAATTCAGATTTGATTTCTTTTAGGTCTCCGTATGTGTCGACACAAGACTGAGAGGCCCAGAGAATTCCTCTCAGCCCTCCATTTGTTCTGAATTAGCCGGCACAGAACAACTGCCATACTGTACTTATACTGGGAACATACTCCAGCTATTTAACGACATCTGAGTTTTTTCTCTTACATGCACCAATTTTCAATAGATCTGCTGAGGGCATATCAGAGTTATCTGACTAGTGATGTATATTGACAAATTTGGACAGCGAAAAATCCAAGCGGACTAGTAAATCACTGAGAGAAGCTGTGTGTACTTTTGACACCCTTAAATGTCATACTCATTTGTCTTCATCACAACTGAGGTAATCATGTAAGTCCTAAACATTTCGAATCAAATGAGGAAATCATTTCGTTTTAAGAACTGAAGACAGCTGCAAAGCCACAGAGATTTCTGCAACTAAGACGTGACCGTAGAAGAATGTTAAACAGCTGTGGTGACAGAAAGAAAGAACGATAGAAAGAAAGAAAGAAAGAGAGACTGACAGAAAGAAAGAAAGAGCAACAAAGCAGGTGTGAGATGTTAACATACTTATATTAGTCCCATTAACATGACCTGTTCTGTTCCCAATCTGGTCTGAAAGGCCGTGGATCCCTTCTACTGAATCCAAAGGCCAGTAGTGTGAAGCCGTGGCCAACACCTGCAGGCCTGAGCACAGCACACACATCCATATACACACATGCAAAACATTATAATGAGAGTTTGTAGTCAATCCAGCATCATATTTCAAACATTTCAGAGCTTGATTGTTTTCTGTTTATTCTTATTAAGGTTGACAGAGGGGTTCATGGAAATTATCTTGAAATTATTGGTTGTCACTGGTTCACTCCAGTTCAGACTTGTCCCTGCTGGTCAGTTTGGATTAAATATTTAATTTTAGTCATAATATTCTTTGAGCAGAGTAACAAACGTAAGTGCGTAACCTGGACTGTAAGGGAAGACCTCTTAAGGTCCTTTTAATCACTGCCTTTTGAGAATCTTTCAAATCTGGAATCTTCTATCCGTGTTCAACAACAGCTATTTTAGTTATTATTAATCTACATATTCTTAAAATATAATTACAATTCCATTAACTTCCAAGTTTTATCTTCATGCTCTGCAACTCAATTATTCGCAGAATACACTTTATCTCTCTCACTTTCTCTATGTGTTTCGTTTGTTTCTTTATTCATTTCCTATCATTATGTATTACCTATAAATATGTCCTCATTTTCTGAGTTTCATAACAAATGTCATAACGTCTCACAACAGCCAAAAGATGATCTCAGCGCTGAATCAATTTTCCTCAGTCAAACGTATAATTTTATGAAACTAGATAAGATTTGGGACAAATGTGGAGCATAAACTGTTATTGTGGATGAGAATGTTAGTCTATATTTATAGATTTTCAGAAATGTTTGTGCCAAATGTCGATCCGTCGTCTATATTCAGAGTTTCACTACAAATAAGGGAACTTTGAAACAAATAGGCGACATTAAAATTCAGTTTTATTCGTCTCTGCAAATCCCCAGTACAAACGATTATTTGTGTTTATTATACTCTAATAAAGTAAATAATGAAAAGGTTTTGACGAATTAAATGAAACTTTTGAATGAGAAAAAGTCATTCGCAGTTTAATTTAAGGTTAATTTCTCACGGTTTTATTAGTATATCCTTTCATTATATGAATAAGATAACAAATTTCGTCGAAATGATTTATGTTTTTGACACATCTCTGAAAGTAATATATATATATATATATATATATATATATATATATATATATATATATATGTACATACATATTTTTGAATTTTAACTGACCTTTTAACTTACCTGGATGTTTTGACGGTGACACTGTGTCACTACGAACCTGAAAGAAATAAAACATTTAACTCATCAAGTCTCTTTGCATTAAAACAACAGCAAAACCATTCTAAAAACATGTTTCTTCTGTCCACAAAAACAATTATCTTACCTGAAGGCTCAGGAGAGTCATAAGTAGAACTTTACAGTATATCAAGTCCATTGTTTTCAAAGGCGTTTTATCAATAAAAAAGTTGCAAATGGAAAATCTATATTGCGCCGTTAATGATAAACGAACAAAATCATTGCGTTTATATCAACGTAAATATTTTATGGTATATTTTTTAAGAAAAAAAAAATATATGATTAAGAAAATAAGAAAAAATAATATGAGGGCGTCAGAATATGACGTTCAAAATGGCCAGCAGGTAAAAAGATGACTTGTAATTAACTAAATTCAGAGTTTGTAATCCATCGTCTTAGAGTCCGTGAGTATCACGCGTTGCGCTCGAGCTCTGCTGAAGATGAAGAACAAGCGCTGCTCTCACGCTCTCATCAGTGGGTTGAGCCCTTTGGGCGGTAAATGTTACTACAGTTTTCTGTGGGACACGAACTTCTTTTCCTGCAGGGGGCGTTTGGAAGCTTAAGAAAGCCGAGTCCCTCAGTTGGTTCGCATATTTGTCTTAGTGGACATATTATTACATTAGAGTTATGATTTAAATCTGTTCATTACAAAACATTTACCTGACATCTGAAAGGAATTCCGTTCCGTCAGTATCTACCTTACGTAGTAATCCCAAGCAATGGTGATTGGCCCATCCAGAGCAGCGTTGAGAATAGCAACAGGTACCACGTGACAATGTCGCCTTTATGGTCCGTCTCCAACCGTCTGGATTTAATTTTTTTTTTAATGTGAATAATGACACCGAGAATCGCTACAGTGTAATGAAATTCAAATACACAGCAAACAAGTAAAAAAAAATATCTTAAACTAGGCCCATTTTGAGATCCAAGAAATCCCTAGTGGCATTCCAACCACTTTTTCTGCTCCAGTGATTGAGATCCGGACGTGGGAATTCTGTAATGATGTAATGATGTAATTTTTTAGATTAGGAAAAAAAAAAAAAAAAAAAAAAACCTAAGGTGGGGCTGCAGAGCTAAAAACAATTGGATGAAAATGTGGTTAGTTATTCTCCCAAAACGTTTGTGCAGGACGGGACGAAAAAAAAAAAACGGGTAAGAACAATTTATTTTATGTTTTAATATGTTTGAAATAGAGAGAGTGAAATTGATTTTACACTTTACAATGTAGTAACAAAGAGGAAAAAACATATATTTTTACATGCTTTTTTAAAATCGCTTCTTCGCCAGGCAATTATGGACTTTGGGCGCCATCTTTTGGAAGCGTATGATTATATTTTATCAAGCCTCACCAAAATAACTCATTCACTCACCTGTAAAATTGCGGAAACTTACATAAATAAATGAACGCATACAACAGTGTGTATAAAATATCAAATTTATTTTGATATAAAACTGCACATGCACACTCACACAATATTTGATAACCATCAATATAGGCTTATAATTCTTTTTCATAAAGCTAGCACACAATTGCAGACTTTAAAACAGTATGGTTTGAAGACACCATGAGGAAAGCTTGCACTGTCAGATTATAAAGTTTAATGTACAAAAAAGGCAGTCTGAAAAGCAAGTATAAACATTTAAAAAGAATGTACAAATGGACAAAAAGTACAAAAAGAGCAGCAGTCACTCAAACATATGTAGAAGCGATGCTCTGTAACATATTTTATGATTAAATGATTCGGCAAAAATAAATAAATAAAAATACGACAGTTGTTCTGATGAATTAAAACGCCTGGAATTTTGGCTGTAAATTGTACAAGATATACAGAATGTTTCTCATACATTCCTGTTTTTTTTTTGTTTTTTGTTTTTTTTTGGCAGTCTCGGTCCATACTCGGTGCAACCTACTTTTAGCATATTCGTTCAGGACAAAATGAAGGGGTGAAATGACAAACAAATGTATGGAGAAGAAATACAGTACAGTTTGGATGAAACGGATCACGTATTGGAGACGGAGGAACTGTTTCCGGGAAGGTTTTTCCTTGGCCATACATTCACAATTGCTCATTTCCTTCATCCTTATCAAGTACGGAAAATGTGCATCATTTTATTCAAAAGATTTGAATGCTGGGAGAGGCATCAGTGAGTCAATAACTAAGCTGGCTTATGTAAAACTATGACTACGTTGTGCTAAATAAGTGGAAATTAAGGGCCTCAACCTCTGTGTAAATCGTAAATAAAAACATTCTTATGCAAATTGTTGCTTTCGGCTGCACAATTTGCACGCGAATGGATTTATGAACCATTTAAACACATTTCCAAAGTGTTTAAACAAAGTTAGAATCCCTCCTTCCCTATTTTTGACACCCATTGCAAAGAACAACACAACACTTGGTCACACAGATTCGAAATACACTGCTTTTTTCATGAGAAGGAAAGCATCGACATGACAGCACACGACACAGACAAATCTCACCCAACTGACTGGACACAACACAAACCATTGTGCATTGAATAAGGCAAATATGAGGAGGCTCACTTCCACTAGGAGTTTCATGACCTGTCAGTGCTTTAAAAACAAAAAAACAGTCAAAAGTGGCAAAACACACTGTTTTCCCTCATGGAATTGATAGAGATATAAGCTGTGTCTAGTCATATTTGTGCTAACTCCTAAAACTTTTGTGCTAGGTTATTAGGTTATTCTCTGAGAAGAGCAGGTCTAGGTGAAAAATGTGCCAAAAAAATAATGTAATTATTATTTGATTAAATATTAAACCACTTTATTAAATAATAAAAATAAACTGAATATCCATTTAAATTAATATAATTAATTTCTAATTAACAACATTTTTCAATTTAATTAAATACATATTTTTTATTTTATTATCCAAGGGCATCCCTTGTATTGTATATTTCTAACAAGACATCTTAGTATCTCACATTAGTGAGCATTTCTGTGCTTTTAAGATTCAAACATGGGCAAACAGAACTTACAGTATTTAAGGTTACAGTTTTAAAGGCATAAAGCTTAAGTTGTGGTCATGAAAGCCCTAGTTTCCACCATTTCCCTTTCTCTTTTCCATGGCCAATCCGTGTGAAACAGAAGATGGGAGAAATGTTCTTTTTCCCCACCTTCTAAGGTAATTTCCCCGCAACTCCAACCTCCTTAACCCGGCCGCTGTGAAGAGAGTTACGTGAAAACTATTTGACAGCACCAAGCCTTTTCAATAGATTCTTTCCTTTGGAGAGCAGTCCTGTTTTCTTAGAGTCAGCTCGGGGGCGCCGGATGGGACTGCCGGGCCCCTGGGCTGCGGGGCCGGACCCCGGGATGTGTGGGCGCACTGTGGGGGTGGCACTTCTTCTGGGAGGGCCCGCTTTTTCCACGGGTACCTAACGGAAGACCCGCAAGGGACAGTTCAGGGCTGGATGTTTAAAAAGAAAAGAAGGTGTTTCTTTGCCTTTTAAAGCATCTCTATGTCATTACTGTACAACAGACACTCCATCTCCTCTCACAGTCCTTTCTGTCCCAGCAGGGCCACCATACAGTCAATAATCAATCAGTAGTACATTTTGCATCATAATACACCCAGACAGTAGGGGGCGGCGCTCTAAAGAGTAATCTATGAATGGTATTTAGTGAAACCTGCAAAACTGAGTGCGCTTCACTTCAGATTCTAGCTAAACTCTCATTAAAACATTAATAAACCTGATCAGGCTGCAAGTGCAACATAAGAAATATACTATTTATACACAGTGACATGACAGTAATCTCATTTTTTTAGTGAATAGTTCAACCAGAGATAAACATTTGCTGAAAATTTACTCACCTCAGCCCAAGATGTAAATGAGTTTTAGAGAAATTTAGCATTACATCACTTGCTCACCAATGGATCCTCAGGAGTGAATGGGTGCCGTCAGAATGAGAGTCCAAACAGCTGATAAAAACATCACAATCAGACAAATGTGTGGATTACTGAGACGTTTGTATTAGCTGTTCGGACTCTCATTCTGACGGCACCCATTCACTGCCTGAGTAAATTCTCAGCAAATTTCCATTTTTGGATGAACTATTTCTTTAACAGCAAAACACATCTTGTACATGCCCTTGATATCAGTTGTATAGTTGCATAACACAACATTTAAATTAATACTTATGCTAACAGCAACAATCTATAATGGTAATGAAAAGAGAAGATAAGTATTTAATTTACCAGTCTTTTGAAGTAATCTATCACCTTTCAGCATGGTAACTTCACCAAGGGTGTTGGAGCCAAATCAAACCTGCTTTAAAAAAGCTTCATTTACAAAAGTGGCTGCAAAAAACTTAAAAATCAATTCAATCAAGTTTAGGAAACAGATCATTCTACTCTTTAGATAGATAAAGGTGATGATACTTATGCTTGCTGGAGATTATTGATCATTCCTATAGAGGTAATGGAAATAGTGCACCCTAATCACACACACACACACGTTTATGATCTGGCCAATGTCCAATATTCATTTCAAAAGTGTTTAGTGTGAACTGGTGCTCAGTGTGGTATGATAGGGTGCGCAACTACAGGAGAGAGGAGAGGGTTTGTCCCAGGGCTTACACTAGGAATCTACTAAACTGCACACATTAGAGAAGAGAAGGGGTGGGGGTAAGGGGGTCAGGGGTCCAATTCTGACCGTGCAACAATGGCCTTATAGCTTCTTATGACTTACAGGAGTCAATGAAAGACGAACATTATAATGGACAACACCCAGAGAAACAACTGAAGATACCAGCTGTGCCTGTCTAATGCACTGACAGCAATGGACCAATCACTGCTCTCTGAGCAGCCGTACTTGTGGTACTGTGAACTGATGCACAAAATATGACAATTCCAGCTCATGTATCTGTATGGAATTTGTGTGCCTACTAAGACTGTCAAGTTTAACACTTTATTTACAGGATTAGTTTACTCCTGAATTAAAATTTCCTAATAGTTTACTCACCCCCATGTCATCCAAGATGTTCATTTGTTTCTTTCTTCAGTCGAAAAGAAGCTAAGGTTTTTGAGGAAAACTTTCCAGGATTTTTCTCCATATAGTGGACTTCAATCGGGATCAACGAGTTGAAGATCCAAACTGCAGTTTCAATGCAGCTTCAAAGGGCTCTACATGATCCCAGACGAGGAACAAGGGTCTTATCTAGCAAAACGATACTTTGTAACCACAAATGCTCATCTTGCACCAGCTCTGCGATGCACGTCTATGACTTCACTCATTATGTAATCATGTTGGAAAGGTCACGCGTGGTTAGTTCATCTGTACACTTCGGTTCAAAAAGGTACGGCAGGGCGAAAAACTCCATCTCGTTTTCTCCTCCAACTTCAAAATCATCCGATGTTTACCTTAATTTGTAAAGGGCGTTTGACTTTCTTTGCATGTTCCCTTTGTAAACACTGGGTCGGTACTTCCACCTACCTGACTGCATAAAGTCGAGCTATTGCAAGACCACAAGCATTTGTGGTTAGAACGTAGGGTTGGGCGATTTTTCTGTCGTTCATTATTATCAAAGATTATTTTTTTATAACAATATTATGGTAGTCCGGCAATTCCATCTGGTAAAGACGTAAATACTCGGAGACAAGCAATAATAACTTATCCATTGTTGTTCAGTCGTAGTACAAGCAGGGTGTGACGGTTGGTCGGTATTAGGGGCCGTTTAAACGTTTTCAGCCAAAAACGGGAAACTTTTTATGCATTTTGCCTGTTCGTTTACACCAAAACAGCGCTTTGGGGACTGAAAACGCATAATTTGAAAACAAGTTTCAAAGTGCAAGTGTTTGAAAACCACCAGTTATCGTTTCTGTGTAAACACCTATTACGGGAATCTTTGAAAACGTGACGTCATGGACGTGCGTAGTACGTGTTAGGTATGTAGACATGCATAGTACGTGTCAATTTTACTTCCCTACAGGTACTGTTTTCTAACAAGGTGACAGTGCCAACTACTGGCCTGGCATACATATTACAGCATTTTTGGCAGTTTCAGCAGATATGTATAAACGTGAATCGTTTTGAAAACATTGTCGTGTGTATGTGAAACTTTTTAAAAACGCAAGGGAAAAACTTTTCCATTTTTGACTACATCGTTGTCGTGTAAACACAGCCTTAGTCCCGCCCCTCCTCTATTTTGATTGGTTAGCTGACTACAAAGTTACAGTGATGAATGCTGCGTTTTACCCAAAGTTAAACATTTTTCAACTTTCAGTGTTGAGGAAAAAACGCCCTGGTGTTTTAAAAAATGAGGCGCTCCCATTGAGAACAACTGAAAAAATATGCTAGCATTAGGGAAAAACGACATGTCATACTGCTACATGCCATTCACAAAGAATGAGCTTTTGTGTTAAGAAAGATACAGTGTGGGCAGTGGAATAGGAAAAACATGGAAGAAGATGGGAGTGAGCTTCTTTTAACTTGAGTGCTGCGTTTTTAGAATGTCGTTTCATACATGAAGAACTACTACTATATGTCTGATATTTTATGTTTGCATTATGGTGACAGGCTGAAAGCTGCTGTTTATTGTTTTTACACAACAGTTTTAGCAATAGTCTTCTGGTGTTATACCTTCAGTCATTTTGAATGTGAATTTTTTTAAAAGCATTTTTCTCGTTATTATTTCTTAACATATAATATGTATAAGACAAGTTTGTACAAGATGTAGTTGTAATTCATGCATCTTTTCTGCAAAGATATTTAACAAATTATTTGTTTAACATTTACATCATGCATGCACACTTTATGTGTGGTGCACTTGGAATAGAATTTTCTTTTCAACTTTTTAAGTTGACTAGTTAAAAAAAAAAAAATAAAATCTGTCAAATGTTCTGAAAAAAAAAAAGTTTTTTTTTTTTTTTTTTTAGAAAATTACCAATTGTTTTGCTAGGTAAGACCCTTATTCCTCAGCTGGGATCATGCACTGAAACTGAAATTTGGACCTTCAATCCGTTGATCCCCATTGATGTCCACTATATGGAGAAAAATCCTAGAAATTTTTCCTCAAAAACCCTTAATTTCTTTTCAACTAGAAAAAAAGACATGAACATCTTGAATGACATGGGGGTGAGTAAATTATCAGGACATTTTAATTCTGGAGTGGACTAATCCTTTAACTGTATTTACTGCAAATATAATTTTAATGAATAAAAACATTTTGTTTTTTAATAATAATAAAAATATTGTCTTTAATAAAATATTTTAATCAATTTAGATCTTTAAAAATATTTCAGATAAAATTAAAATATTGAAATTACAAACATTAAAAATTACATATTAATAAAATTATTTAATTATAAATATAAAATGTAAACGAAAATATTATTAAATATAAATATCAATATTTATTAAAATAAAATTTCAATTAATCATGTGTTTTAGTTAATATGTAAATTCATAAGCATCTAATTATTTTTTCTGTGAGTCTGCAACGAATTTTAACAGATCTTCTTTGTAAATGGTTGGTGTGAATGTGCCATATATGTGTGTTTTGTGCATACCAGGAGCAATAGTAATAAGGACCCGCGTCGTGTGCATTAGACGAGGACAGCGTTATTCGTGGTATCCTCTGTTGCTCACTTACGTGACAGATACTGAGCCGTTACGGAGTGAAATGAACACTCTTCTTCTGTTTTGCCAAGCAAGTGAGGAAAAAAAACAATGCCATGATGTAATGCATCTCAATTGTCTGCACAATGAATATGAGAAAAAAATCACAAAACTTTCAGTACAGAAAAACCTTGATGGGTCCTGATGATTGAGCAGAACATCCATCAGCAATTATATTTTCTTTTTTCACTTTTCTTTTTTTTTTTTTTTTTATACAGACCATTGTACAATATCTACATCTACAGATAAAATCATTCTTGATATCTCTCTCTACTTGCAACAATTGTTTTGTGTCTTTCTTTAAGTTGATAGTCTTATATATCAGCAATATACAAAAAAACAATTCTTTTGGAAACATATACAAAAGGGTTTAAGGTTGTTGATGTTTTTTTTTTTTTTTTTAAACTGGTCTCAATCCGTTAAAGCACCTAAAAAAAATTCACGGTGATGTCGAAGCATTCTGAGAGAAAAAGCATGCAGTTCTACAGTTCTACATGGATTCAGTTCTCTGTACATCAAAACTATCTCCTCTATTATAAATTGATTTCACTTTTAAACACAGTTACATTCATAAAGCATTTATTACAATGCCTCAACTTGTGAATTAGGTAAAAAATAAAGAGTCTTTTAGTGCTTCTTTTTCCAGAAATGATAACAATAAACAACTAATAATCTGGCACGTCTCTTTGTGTGAATTCTTCTTTTCCAAACAATGCTTTATGAATATGCAATTTCATTAACAGTTCACATTTCTCCTCCGCAGAACATCTGACATAAAAATAAAGGTTCCTCAGTCTTGTATTTTACGGTACGTCTCTGTGTTTAGTAAGCTGTCTCTCTTTTCTGTTTTCCTTCAATGATCCATCAAAAAAGCAACCGGCTGTCACACAACACAAACACAGACGGAGAAGAGGAAAAAAACAGCGGAGCAGGAAGGAGATTAAAAAAAGAGCGAATGGATGACAGAGGGCTAGTGTGAAACAGGATGTACCCTTTTGTTCTTTGTCCGGGACGGGTGGTCCTGGGGGTGACGGCTCGGGGTGTTGGTGAGGTAAACCTCCACATCATCAGGCACTTCTTCAAGAAAGTTGGAGGGGACCAGACCCTTGTGTCCATTGAGCTCCCCCTAAATGGAAAACAGAGGACATCATGCATCTAAGGCTAAATCCCAGCATGACAGCTCTCCTGTCCTCAGAGCTGAAAGCAGGAATAACCTCAAACACGAAAGATCAGCATGAGGTGTTTTGCAGTACACACTTGCAGGACAGTATAGTCTCTGAGATGGTGCGAACAATGTACTTACGTAATAAAAGCCATCCTCATCGATCTCTCCAAACACTGTGATTACATCACCGGCACAAAATGTCAGCTCAGCCTGAAGGACAGAAAAAGTAAACCGTGTTAGATTTCAGTCATCATTTATAACTGTCACAAAGATAATTTAATAAGTAACAGTTACAACCACAATGTAGATGTATTAATCACTTTAAAGGATCAATCAATCATAAATCAGCCTGTTTCTATTTTTAGATCAGTCTATTCATCTATACATTTGTCTATACGTCTATTGTATCCGTCTGTCCATATGTCCATCTTCTTCTGTCTGTCTGTCTATCCGTCTATGTCAGCCTGCCTGTCTGTCTGAGTGTCTAACTGTCTATATGTCTGCCTGTCTGTCCATTCGTCCGTCTATATGTCCATGTTCTTCTGTCTATCTGTCCATCTGTCGTCCATCTATGTCCACCTGTCTGTCTGTCTATCTGTCCATGTCTCCGTCCATCTATATGTCCACCTGTCTGTCTATCCATCTATGGCCATCTATACATCCATCTGTCTGTCTGTCTGTCTCTCTGTCCATCTATACATCCGCATGTCTATATATCTATCTGTCCATCTATAAGTCCGCCTGTCTGTCTATCTATCCATGAATTTTCCATGAATATAATTCCATCTGTCTGTCTGTCTGCCTATCTATCCATGTCTCCATCCATCTATATGTCCGCCTGTCTGTCTATCTGTCCATGTCACCGTCCATCTATATGTCCACCTCTCTGTCTATCTGTCTATGTCCATCTATACATCCGTCTGTCTGTCTGTCTATCTCTCTGTCCATCTATACATTTGCCTGTCTATATATCTATCTGTCCATCTATAAGTCCACCTGTCTGTCTATCTATCCATGAATTTGGCATGAATATACTTCCATCTGTCTGTCTGTCTGTCTGTCTATCTATCCATCTATCCATTAAAATGTCCATGAATATACTATTGTCTGTCTGTCTGTCTGTTTGTCCATGAATTGTCCATGAATATACTTCCATCTGTCTTTCTATCTATCTGTCCATGCCTCCATCCATCTTTACGTCCACCTGTCTGTCTATCTATCTATCTATCTATCTATCTATCTATCTATCTATCTATCTATCTATCTATCTATCTATCTATCTGTCTGTCTGTCCATGAACTGTCCATGTATATACTTCAATCTATTTGTCTATCTATCTATCTATCTATCTATAGGGGAACTTTCTTCACTTTTGGACACTTACTATTTAGCTATCTGTAAGTCCGCCTGTCTGTCTGTCTGTCTATCTGTCCATGTCTCCATCTATCTTCACATCCGCCTGTCTGTCTGTCTATCTATCTATCTATCTGTTTGTCTGTCTATCTGTCCATGTCTCCGTTCATCTATATGTCCACCTGTCTGTCTATCCGTCTATGTCCATCTATATGTCTGTCTGTCTCTCTATCTGTCCATGAACTGTCCATGTATATACTTCAATATGTCTGTCTGTCCATCTTTACGTCCGTCCGCCTGTCTGTCTGTCTATCTATCTGACTGTCTGTCCATGTATATACTTCAATCTGTCTGTCTATCTATCTATCTATCTATCTATCTATCTATAGGAGAACTTTCTTCACTTCTGGACACTTACTATTTAGCTATCTATAAGTCCATCTATCCCTACTCATAAAACCTATACTCGTAAAAACAAGCCTAAGTAATGTCAGATATTTAAGAGAATCTCTACGCACCTTATTAGAATGAAAATAAAAGAATAATTTCTAGCAGAATTCTCTAGTTCAAAGGTCCAAAACAACATCCACCAAACTTGTGAAATACAAACACAGATCAACCAACACTGGGCAAGGCAGGTCCTCACTGTCAGACTGGGAGCTGTGTTCACAAACCATAGTGATTGTGTAACCCTTTACCTCCAGTCTTACAACAGCAAAAACCACACACAGAGATCTCACTGTCACAAATAACCATTCCCTATTCCTTTCATAGGAACTCACTCACTTACAGCAGAGCAGATTTCTAAACAGCCCATCACAAAGCCTTCATAAATGCATTATAATGATTCATAATATCCAATAAATGCATGCATACACATTGGAATTCATTTAAATGCATATCTGGTTCACTAAAGCATGACACTACCACTACCATCATGGAATATAAAGCGTCCTGTTACGCTTATTTCCTTGGAGAATCATTCATCAAGCAAATTATGAAGGCTTTAAAACACATTCAGTATGAAATGCAAATGTCTTGCACATGCATTATGATGTTTGGGTCCCGTAAGTGAGATGTCCACACACAGTACAGGTGCTGATGCAGTGCAGTGAGCTCCCTCAGCAGGAAATAGAGTGTCATTTGGCACAGGCCCAGTGAGTGTAGACTCACTACTTCCTTCCACACTCACCTCCTCACTCTGCAAGCTGCCCCCATAGCGGGCCTGTGTGCCAGCGGCAATGCAAAGGTGACAGTAAGTGACAATGGGGTGTAAAAGACTTGGAAATGCTAATTATAATATAGAATTATTAGCTGATCTAACCTTGTTTGTTCTGTGATTTTTTTTTATTCAGTAGATTTAGAATTGAACTAGCCATTGAATTTAACAAACCACTAAAGACACATTTCAATCTATTACGTGCTTTTAAATGTATTGTTTTTAGCATTGCTATTTCTTTTATGTTGAGGTTTTAAGATCACAATCTAGTATAAAGTACAATTACACTTACACACACAATTAAATATGTAAAAAAGCACAGCATGATTTATGAATGACAGCAGGCCTGGTTGTCAGGATGGTAAAATTAATAATTTAGTTTGATGTTATTATATTTTGTATGGAAGCCCGTTTCCACCATTGAATAAAAAAAAATAAAAAAAAGGTTGTTTTGACTTTTTATCTCCCAATTCTGACTTTTGTTCTCAGAATTGCGTGATATAAATTCGCAATTGCGAATTATAAAGTCAGAATAAAATGAAATCTTGCAATTCTGATTTTTTTTCTTGCAAATGCGAGTTTGTATCTCACAATTCTGACTTTTTTTTTTCCTCAAAATTGTGTTTACAGTATATCTCACAACTTTTTTTTTTTTTTTTTTTTTAAATGTAATTCTGACTTTTCTTAGAATTGTGAGATATAAAATTGCAATTGTGAGTTATAAAGTCCAATTTTAAGGGAAAAAAAGACTAATATGTTCTCAGAATTGCGAGTTTATATATCACAATTCTGACTTTATAACTCGCAATTCTGACTTTTTACTCAGAAATATGAGATAAACTTGTTATAAAGTAGAAAATTTTTTATCTCGCAATTCTGACGTTATTGCGACTTTATGTCTCAAAATTCTAAGAAAAAAGTCAGAATTGCGAGTTTATATCACACAATTCTGAGAAAAAAAGTCAGAATTGCAAGATGTAAACTCGCAATTGGGAAAAAAAAATCAGAATAGTGAAATAAAAAGTCACAATTACCTTTTTTTTTTTTTTATTCAGTGGCGGAAACTGGCTTCCATAATTTTGTTGCCCTCTGATGGATACATTCAGAAGTGCTTATTACCAACTTTAAAGGTGAAGTTTGTGGGACGGGGCTATTTACAAGACCAGTGTTGTTATCTAGAACTAAAATTATTAAAACAGTTTTCAGTAAATGAAATAATTCTGAAATAAATATTAAACAAAAAATTTTAACTTTAAAAATATAAACTAAAATTAGAAATGTTGCAACTAACTAAAATAAATACGTCAATATCAGTACTAAAATGACTAAACATTAAAAAAAGAAAAGGGGAAAAAAAAAGACAGAAACACAAGACAAAATTACTAAAACCTAAATTACAATTAAAATGAATTAAAAAAAAGATAAATATAATAAAATCTAAAAAGATTATTTAAAATATGAATAAATAATATAATAACATATAACATTAAAATAACTCTGGCAGAAGGGGTGAGTTTTTGGGAAAACAGTGATTATATTTTTAAATTCTATTTGGCACAGAAATTACACACTTCAACTTTAAAATAAGGTCAAAGAAGAAAGTCATAAAGGACTGGAATGACATGAGTAAATAATGACAGAACCTTTGTAACCAGAACTTAACCTTTAGAGCTGCCATGTGCCATCTGAATGAACAGTAACATGAAAAATACAAACCACATTGTAGCTGCAAAAGCAAGGAAAATAAGCTGAAAATGCATTTGGTGGCTATTACGGAGGCAGACATCCAGGCAAGCCAGCGTAAAATCAAAAGCTTATGGGATGAGACTGTAAGTGCAAGAAAAAGCCCAGACAAAATGGAGTTCATTAGTACCTCCACATCCACATTAGGAGAGCTCTCTCTAGGGTCATAGTCATACAGGGCAACCATCCTCCGTGTTGACACCGGGTGCTGCCTTCCACTCCTTTTGTTCCTCTCTGGAAAAAAAGAGGTTAAGCATAAATGAGCAAAACACATAAATAAAACAAAATAGTCTTTGATAATTAAAACATTGATAATTGAAATTAAACACATATAAACATGTAAACAAGAGCATGATTTATGTATGACGACAGGCCTTGCTGTAATAACGACATTGAGATAAACTCCATTTGATGTTATTCATAATTTTTTTCGCCCTCTATTGGATGAATTTAGAATTGCATAATATCAAGTGTTTCATTTATCACTGTTAAAATACTTTATATACTAAGCCAAAACAGCAACACTGACACAACCAACAGCATTTTAACTATTTTCATAATTTTTAAAGACAAATTCTGCAAAATATGTTCTTCGCTGACACATGCATAGCTTTCTTCTTGAATAGATTCATGAGATGAAAAAACAGAAGGCACATTTTAGTGGAAGTTATTAATATTGAATCCAAATGTCCAATATTCAAAGCTGTGGGATCCGAAAGTTTGAGTCTACAGCATATTAAACATTTCACATTAAAAAATGGGAAGAAATAAGGTTTGAATAAAATTTTAAAACTGTTTAACAATGTTATGATATCAGGTTCTGCAGTATGCCTAAGGTCACAAATCAAAGCAAATGTGTGACGTTGACCGTGTGAGCGGTCAGATGTTCATACTTCATACTTCATAGTTCAAGATGCACCAAAATACAAAACGGAAACATTTTCAGGAGCAGTACAGACTTTTGGACCCCACTTTTCAATCTGGATTATTGCCTGTATGAGTTGTCAGTGGGAACAGAAAGAATAAGTCATGCTTGTGTGACATTCAAGTGTTGGAGGGAAACTTGGAGGGTGAGCTGTGAAAAGGCACTTAAGTGAAAAAGAAAAGAAAGAATGAGAAAACTGGTGAAGAAAATTGTGTGGGCACAAACCTCTCTTGGATTTCCGGGACCTGCGATTAACTGAACGGCCATCTTTGAACCTATTACAGTTTACTTGAAAAGAGGAAAGCAAGAAAGAAATGGAAGAGAGAGAGAGAGAGAGGAAAGAATGAAGGCAAGGAAGGCACAGGATTCAAGGAATAATCCGTCTTTGACATTCTGCTTTGATTCCGTTTGTTTTCCACAGATGAAAGAAATTCATACAGGTTTGAAACGAGTGAGAAAACTATTCCTTCAAGAGTTATAGCATAGAGGAATAGTGTGGAAAAGGTAGAGGACTGGCAGACTAGCACCATGTTAATCTAAAATAAATCAGAAAGAAATAGTCAGAAAATGAAGCACAGAGTGGTGAGATGAACAGGGTTCAGTACAAGCTACCTGTTAGTTCATACCTATTTTCTCAATGGGTGTGTTGAGAGGAAGAAACCCTTGTTTGAGCAGCTGGTCCATCATTTCATCATCATCTGTCTGGATCTCTGAAACCATGTTACAGGGGATGAGCCCCCTGCGGCCACAGATCTCTGCCCTATAGAATCCATCTGTGTCCTTCTCTCCAAACACCTGGACAACACAGCAGGGCCATAATTGGACTCATTTAATTACATTTTTAATTACACTCTCTCTCAATGTCCTGCATTACTGCTTTACTCAAGTTTGTATGGTACCACTACTTCTAATGTTTTCTATCACTTATGCTTGTATTATTTTCATTTGTAAGTCATGTTGCTCAAAATTTATGGGAGGAGAGTATTCAAAAGAACTATTTTGCGCTTGAAATGGCTGCAATTTGTGTTGCTAGGAGGAAGCACCGAAGATAACAGAGAAGGGAATGCCAGAAGAAGACATTATTTGAACATATCGTTTACCAAGCCATGTTATTTTTAATTTGCTTCAGGAAATAAAAGACGACTTGGAGCCCTCAACTAGGAGTCACACAACACCAGCTCTATCAAAACTTCTAGCAAACCTTCATTTTTTGGCCTTCGGTTCTTCTCAACGTACTGTGGCTTCTTCATTTCTTTATTCGCGACTACGCTAATTTGCACTGCGCTTGGTATATTGCAGTGGTCAATATGTGAATGACATGTTGTGTCTGTGTTCTTTAATTTGCGCATTGTTAGAAAATCACCCGCAGAGATTTCCCCTCCCATCTGCGCTGTTTTTGAATTGCGCTCTCACACTAATTCGCCCTGTTTAGTAACACAGGCCCATAATTAGAAATGCACAAAGTATTATTTAAATAAAAAATAAAGGTAAGATTTTACCATAAGGTTTCATTTGTTAACATTAAAGGAGAAGTCCACTTCCAGAACAACAATTTACAAATAATTTACTCACCCCCTTGTCATCCAAGATGTTCATGTCTTTCTGTCTTCAGTCGTAAAGAAATTATTGTTTTTGAGGAAAAAATTTTAGGATTTTTCTCCATATAATGGACTTCATTGGTGCCCCGATTTTGAACTTCCAAAATGTAGTTTAAATGCAGCTTCAAAGGGCTCTAAACGATCCCTATCTCTAAACGAATAAGGGTCTTATCTAGCGAAACGATCTGTCATTTTTTTCAAAAAATAAAAATTTGTTTATTTTTTAAGCACAAAAGCTAGTGTAGCACAGGCTCTGGGAAGCGTGTCCACGATGCTACGAATTAGTGATGGGTCGTTCTTGAACAATTCGTTAATTTTGAACGAATCTTTAATGTGACATGGGAAGAACAAGTCGTCTCGGGGAATGATTCGTTCAGTCGCGCATGTGCAACATGTTTTCATGGTTCATGGAGCTGTCACGTGATGAACGAACGACTCGAACCTGAAGACTCGAGAGAAAACCAAAATAATTATTTTTCCGGCTCACACTGCATTGGTTCATCTTATGGGTCTGTCACGTGATGAACTAACGACTCAAACCCGAAAACTTGTCAGATAAGAGGTGAGGTGAGCTAATCATAGACTAAAGACCCAGATAAACAATTAATTAATCTTTTCTGTTTCTTATAGCATTATAGTTTTGTTTTGTTTGTAGTGTGATCAACGTTTATGTAAGCAGTCAATGTGTTAGGGAGGTAACACGTAACATTTTAACTATATTTTGCTAAAATGAACGAAATGACTTGAAAAAAGATTTGTTCATTTTGCTGAACGAGACTCAAAGGTCCGAGTCGGTAAAATGATCCGAACTTCCCATCACTCCTACGAATCACGTCTAAGTTCATCGTCTGTGTACTCCAGCTCAAAAAGGTAGAGAATGGCGAAAAACTCCATCTTATTTTCTCCTACAACTTCAGAATCATCTGAGTTTACATCATCTTTGTAAACTCTGGGTCTGTTTTTCCGCGTGACCTTTTGACGTGATTCAATAGTACGTAGCGTCGTGAATGCGCATCCCAGAGCCTGTGCTACACACGCCTTTGTGCTTAAAAAGTATGCAAATTTTTAATTTCCGAAAAAAACGACCCATCGTTTTGCTAAATAAGACCCTTCTTCCTCAGCTGGGATCATTTAGAGCCCTTTGATAAAAAAAAAAAAAGCCCTGCATTTAAACTACATTTTGGAAGTTCAAAATCAGGGCACCAATGAAGTCCATTATATGGAGAAAAATCCTGAAATGTTTTCCTCAAAAACCATAATTTCTTCACGACTGAAGACAGAAAGACATGAACATCTTGGATGATAAGGGGGTGAGTAAATTATTTGTGAATTGTTGCTCTGGAAGTAGAGTTGTCCTTTAACAATTAACAATAATGATATAGCATTTTTTAGCTATACATAATGCTACTTAATATTCAGTTCAAAACTTACTAACATATTATTATAATTGTAAGAAGTTGTATCCGTTAACATTAGTTAATGACTGTTTTCTATTCAAATATTATTTAAAATATAATTTATTCCTGTGATTTTAAAGCTGAATTTTTAGCATCCACTCCACTTACTCCACTCACATGATCCTTCAGAAATCATTCTAATATTCTGATTTGCTGCTCAAAACAATTATTATTTTCATTTTAAAAACAGCTGAGTAGAATTTTTTCAGGTTTCTTTGATGAATAGAAAGTTCAGAAGAACAGCATTTATCTGAAATAGAAATCCTTTGTAACATTCTAAATGTCTTTATCATCACTTTTGATCAATTTAAAGCTTCCTTGCTAAATAAAAGTATTAACTTCTATAATTAAAAAAATACTGACTCCAAGCTTTTGAATGGTATAGTGTACAATGTTACAAAAGCTTCTAATTTCAGATAAATGCTGATTGTTGGATCTTTCTATTCATCTGTTTTAAATATTATTAATAATAATAATAATAATAAAGATAAATGTTTCTTGAACAGCAGATCAGCATATTAGAATGATTTCTGAAGAATCATGTGACACTGAAGACTGAAGTAATGATCTTAAAAATTTAGCTTTGATCACAGAAATAAATTACATAAAAAAAAAAAAAAAAAATCAAATAGAAAGCAGTTATTTTAAATGGTAAAAACAGTTCAGAATTTTACTGTTTTGCTGTACTTTGGATCAAATAAATGCAGGCTTAGTGACCAGAAGAGACTTTACTGTTCAAAAACTTTTGACTGGAAGTGCATAATTTAAGTACTTTTACTATTAAATAGCCAATTAAATTTGTACATTAGATCATTTTCAATTATCTATATTGATGCATCCCTAAACAGAGTAGAAGTAAAGAGTCTTAAAAAGTGGAAAGAAATGTCAGTCAGTTCAGATCAAACCTTTATTATCTGGCCCTCCTTGAAGGGAAGTTCCTCTACAGCAGCATCAGGGTTAGGAGACATTGACAGGGGGTCGTAGTCAAACATGGCCACAAAGATTCGGGACAGGTCCTCTGTCTCTGACTCATAGTAGTCTGGAGACCGCCGGTCCCGTCCTCCATAACCATCTGAAACACAGGAAAGGGCAAGCTTCTGCTACACACAGAAACCAAAGGACAACTAATGCCTAAAAGAGACCTATATCTATATCCTCAGAGGCATCAGTCTGTGACAGCTAAACAACGCTGAGAGAATTACATACAGTATGCTGCTATATGACTCTATGATATACGATTCCTTCTTAAAGTGAAGCTACATATTACAGCTACATATTAACATACTAAACTGATAAAAATGCTAACCACACTTGATACAACTGCATGTTCACTATACAGTAAATTATCACACAGCACACCAGTGGGATAATACACAAGCAAGAAAACAGAAAAAATGCAGTAAGAACATGTTTGAAACGGCCATGCATATTAAAAGAACAAGGAAAGGATAAAAACATTGCTGTTTTACTGTAAAAACCTACAGAACGTTTTTCGACAGACATGCAGCAACTCACTAGCAATACTTTACTGGAATGATCCACTACTAATCTCAAACTCTTTTTTGTCATCTTACACCAAAGGAGTAAATAGTAGACCATGCCAGTTAATTAAAAGTGTATATGGAGCGGATAGAGGTGAATCATGCACCCAGTTACTAATAATAATATGCAGAACATTCACAAGCAGCATTTAAAAATCACAGTTATTATCATAGTTCTCCATGAAAGCTGGCACAGGAGTAAAAACATCTCTGCTCTTACGGTGTGCAGTTTTATAACATCCAACAATAGAAAGACATTCATGCAAATTAAACAATCGAGAATCTCACAGGAAGCTCAGTAAAAGATGGATGATGGGGAAAAAGGCAACAAGGGGAGCAAGAGGAGGAGAAGAGGGGTTCACAAACACTGTCTGGTTTTTTTAGACCACACAATGAGCACAAAGAAAGGAGCAATCATCCTTAAACAGACCGAAACCCTAACCTAATCCTAATTATCTGTAACTAAAATGAAGACAAAAGATACAAATAAAATAAAGGTAAAATAATAGTATGTAAATCGAAAAAATGCCTCTTGATTAAAAACAAAATCTAAAATGAAAACTAATAGAAAAAATTGCTCAATAAATATGCCTCACCCATATTTGTCTTTCAAAGGCTCCTGCATATCTATCCTTCTAAGGTAAAAGCAACTTCTGTTCTTTTCAAGGTTAGCAATACAAGTAAAGCTCTAGCAAATGTATCTGAGATATTCTTCCGATCTGTAAGTTATACTAAATTTATAATGTAAATCTATAGGGTAAGACATTCCAGGTTTAAAGAAATGTGACACTTGTGCTTTGTGCTGTTTGAGCTATACAACTGTCCCAAATACCTGTTTGTACCTGTTTGCTTCCCTATCTTTAACCTATTTGTGAAAGTTTAAGGTTTAAGGGTATAGCATGGACATAACAGGAACTGAAAGATCGGATATGACTTTATTTAGACAAGGTTAGTAAAGTGACACCATCACACTAATTTCATGTATTTTGTTTAAGTCTTGTGGCTAATTTAATTTATTCTGGTGGAACTGCTGTGAGACTTTTTTTTAGAAACTGAAAAATACAAATTTGCATCTGTGTTAAACAGCATGTCACAGAAGCAGTCAGTAGAGCTTAACTTGCATTAAGGTAAAAAAAATAATAATAATTCAAAGACCCCATGAAATCACCTGCACTCTGCATTCCTGAATTGATGTTTTTTTTTCTACTGAAAAGGGAAGTTCCCCTTCAAGAGAACTCACACTGTGTCCTCTAGTGGACACTATGGGGAATGCCACTAGAGGACACAGTTACATGTGTAATCCGAGGCGCTCCCCGACAAAGGGAACTCGCACTGTGTCTTCTAGTGGACACTATGGAGACTGCCACTAGAGGACGCAGTTACATGTGTAACCTGAGACGTTCCTCTTCAAGGGAATTTGCACTGTGTCTTCTAGTGGACACTACGGAGAATGCCAATAGAGCATGCAGTAACATGCGTAACCCGAGACGTTCCTCTTCCCTCTAGTAGACACTATGGGGAATGCTAGAGCAGTGGTTCTCAAACCTGTCCTGGAGGCACCCCAGTCCTGCACATTTTGTATTTTTCCCTCATCTATCACACCTGATTCAACTCATCAGCTCATTAGTGGAGACTGCAAGACCTGAAGTGTCTGATATAGGGAGACATACAAAATGTGCAGTGGTGGGGTGCCTCCCAGGACAGGTTTGAAAACCACTGTACTAGAGGACACAGTTACATGCGTAACCCGAGACTTTTCAATTCAAGGGAACTTGCACTGTGTCCTCTAGTGGACACTATGGGAAATGCCACTAGAGGAAGCAGTACATGCATAACCTGAGACGTTCCTGTTCAAGGGAACTTGCACTCTCCCCTCTAGTGGACACTATGAGGAATGCCACTAGTGGACACAGTTACATGCGTAACCTTGGACGTTCCCCTTCAAGTGAATTCTCACTGCGTCCTCTAGTGCAGTGGTTCTCAATTTCAGTCCTGGGGGACCCGAGATGTTTCCCTTTAAGGGAACACGAAATGTGTCCTCTAGTGGAGACTATGGGGAATGCCACTCAAGGATGCAGTTACATGCCTAACATGAAATGTTCCTCTTCAAGGGAACTCACACTGTCTCCTCTAGTGGACACTGTAGGGAATGCCACTTGAGGACGCAGTTACACGCATAACCTGAGATATTCCCCTTAGAGGACGCAGTTACATCTGTAACCCGAGACGTTACCCTTTTAGGGAACTCAAACTGCATCCTCTAGTGGACACTCTAGGAAATGTCACTACAGGATGCAGTTACGTGCGTAACCCGAGACCAGGGGTGCCCAAACTCAGTCCTGGAGGGCCGATGTCCTGCAGAGTTTAGCTCCAACCCCAATAAGACACACCTGAACCAGCTAATCAAGCTCTTACTAGGCATACTAGAAACTTCCCAGCAGGTGTGTTGAGGCAAGCTGGATCTAAACTCTGCAGGACAATGGCCCTTCAGGACCAAGTTTGGGCACCTCTGCCCGAGAAGTTCCTCTTAAAGAGAACTAGCACTGCGTTCTCTAGTGGACACTATGGGGACACAATTACATGTGTAACCTGAGACTTTTCAATTTTATGGAACTCGCACTGTGTCCTCTAGTGGATACTATGGGAAATGCCACTAGAGGACACAGTTACATGTGTAACCCGAGACTTTTTAATTCAAGGGAACTCGCACTGTGTCCTCTAGTGGACACTATGGGAAATGCCACTAGAGGACACAGTTACATGCGTAACCCGAGACGTTCCCTTTCAAGTGGCATTCCCCATTGTGTCCACTAGAGAGGATTATATAAAATAAACATAATTAGCAGAAAAAGACAGGCAAATTTTGTTTCTAAATTGCTTACCGATATTACCAATATTTCCAGATAAAACCAATCAAACCGCTTAAAACCAAATTCTTCAACCTGAGTTTGATCAAACTAAACTCAAACTTACCTGGGTAACCACTGAAACTGTCTTTGTAAGCTTTTTGTAGGCCATTCAAAGCTAACAGACATGCACTAAAAGCCACAAAATTCTTACTTTGATTTCATTAGGGTCTTTAAACAAAATACTCTTGCAATAATCTGATATATGAGTTTAAATTTGTTCTGGTAATTTTTGTTAGGTTTTTGTTTCTCATGAAGGAGCCACGCCACATACCATATCGGTGCTCTGTTCGCTGTGGGGGCCATTTCCTGCGGTGGGCTACACTGGCATAGTAAACATCGTCCTTGATAGGTGAGAGGTTCCCCTCACTCCCCTCACTGTTATTCTCCACGGTGATCTCTACGGAAACACCAATCAGAGTATTACAGCCATAGCCCCTCTACTCAGCCCGTGAGTTGTGGATTATGACATTTTCAAGGCTCTCAAGGTGTGTTTTAGGACCGGAAATGCCATTCTATAGCACTGAAGCATCAAAAATGGCATTCTGATCTTAAAACAGTATTGAAAGCCATCTGACATGAGTTGCTCCAGAGTAAAACAGCAATGTTCAACATGATAATGGTTTTCTAAGCAGCAATGTGTGGCCTGTTAAGCATACCATTTGTATAATAGAATAAAGAATAAAGTTAAATAAAACTCTCCCTCCTTAAATTATTAGTGAATCTGAAAGAGAATGAATGGCAAAGGTCAAACCAAAAATGACTCCCAGGGTTTACAGAACACCAGAACTGTCATGACATACTGTATAAGGAAAACAGAGGAACACACAATAGGCATCTAAAGGAAGGGAGGGAGAGTCCAAACATCATGTGACCACACTAACCAATGGAAGGGACTGTCATTGGTCTTCTCTGAGTGGGTTGACAGCCGTGATTTGTCCTACGGCCGGAATGGTCCAGTCGATCCGAGCGTCCCGTTGAGGGAGAGCTCCCTAAAATCTTAAACAGCAAACATTAAAATGTTAATCAAATCTTGCGGTGCCTTAAAATAGATATCCTATTTAAAAAGATTCCCATCAACCCCAAAATGGACAAAAAATAAATAAACTGATTTCTTTAGAGAACAAGATTCTAGTCCCAAGTGAAATCAAAACAAGGAGGATGAACCCGCCAAAACATTTAACATAAACAATTGAAACAAACTCTGACAACAACATGAGCAGGGTTTTGGCAGAAATCAGATGCTTAGCTAAAGACCATTTTGGTTTTTGTTCTGCTCCTCTTCAGTTCATATGCGAAAGTTGTAAATGTTGAAAATGTAGTTTGTGATATGAGCTTTTTGAATCATATTGTGGTTTGCCTACACTTTTAATGTAATGTGCTGAGTATATAAAACTGTCAAAACAACTATTTAGTATGCTGAAGATTGGTATATGATAGTAGTCAGGACCTTAACCATCACAGACATCCTTGGAGATTTCTCAGGAATTTTCAGAATAAATGGACAATTTTCCAATCTCAGATTCTTGAAATTTTCATTTGGTCCCCCTGAATATTTAGCACTATTAGGTCAGTAGTGCAAAAACCTTGATGTATGAGCATGTATTAGAAGAAAACAACTATGGGAAGCAAAACACACCAAAAAAGGGATGTATCTGTGCTGCTCAATCCAGGTAAGCAGGGATGAGTTTAAACCCAAACTCGACGCCCCAAACAAACCAGCTTTGACCATTCCAATCAGTGGCACCATGTTGTTCATTGGCTTGAGTAACTTGCAGATTTATCATTCTTTTGGTGTTTCCGGCTTCCCATAAACAACTCTAAACCAGTGTCTCCCAACCCTGTTCCTTGAGGTACCCAAACAGTACACATTTTCAAACTCTTCCCAATCAAACACATCTAAATCAACTCATCAGTTCATTAACAGAGACTCCAAGACCTAAAAAAAAGATGGGTCTGATAAGGGAGACATCCAAAATGTGTATTTACGGGTTCCTCCAGAAACAGGGTTTGGAAACACCGGTCTAAACCAGAGGCCTTCAGCCTTGTTCTTGAAGACCCACTATCAGGTTTATTTCCAGCCTGCTTCAACACACCTGCCCGTGAGTTTTTAACTGGTCTTGAGGACCTGGATTAAATCATTCAGGTGATTAGGGTTGGAGTTAAACTCTGAAGGATAGTGTGTCTCCAGGAGCAGGGTTAAATACTTCTTCTAGAAACTACTAAGTTGGACTCTAAAGTAAAGTTGGAGGACTGCGGAAACATTGTAGTTCGTGACTCTTCTTACAACAGAAACAAGAAACACTCAGAAATGGCCTTTAGGTAATCAAAACAAATCTACACATCCAATAAATTTCACTTGACACTCTAGGAATCAAACAAAGTCACATGAGATCTAAACCAAATCAAGAAAGTCAAGAAAGATCATACAAGCTAAAATCCCCCCAAAACAAGAGTAATATCAAAAGGTGAAATCAAACAAAGTTAAGCAACGTCTAGCAAAATAGACCAAACAAAAGAGCAAAACAAGAAGAACAAAACCAAATTAACCAATGACAGACTGGGTGGATCACCATAAACAGAAGAATGGTTTAATCGCTTGTCGATGAGAACACAAAGCAGTTGGTAGATGAGGAGAGGGCGGAAGGGTGAGAGGAGGGTTAGGAGACACACACCAGGGGTTCATCCATTGCCCTGTTGAGTCTGGCCACAGAGTAGGCCCTAATGTCCCTGTGATAGGTCCTGCCAACCTCGCTCAGCCTGCCCTCGCTCCGGAACCTGCGTTGGGGATGATGATGGTGTGGATGATAATGGTAATGGTGGTACGACTCCCGCATGCTCCTTGTCTCCGGAATAGCATCCAGGAAGTCCTCCTCCACGCTGCACTGCCGAGTCAGTGTCCTTTTCCTGCCGGCAGCCAGAGCACGCCTCTCCACAGGCCCCTCGCTGTGGATCACCCGCATGTTGGGGCCAGAACCCACCCGCAGCGGGCTGCCCCCCGTGTACGAGTGGTAGCTTCCACGGTAGCCAAGCGAGCTCTCCTCCTCGCTCCCGCAGTCTAGTCCGCTGTCCGGGCTCTTAGTGGTCTGCCTGCTACTGCTGCTGCTCCAGCAAGGAGGCCGCTCCTCTACAGAGCTGTAGCGTGGAGAGGAGCGCTGCCTCTGCAGTCTGCGGACGCTCTTGTTCGGGGACAGGTGGTTCGGCTGCCGTGACTCCTGGTGGTAGGGCCGCGGGCTCCTGCAAGGAGTGCCCGGACGAGCCTCCTCGAAACGCAGCCGCTGACCCATGACCTCCACCCCGGTGTCCGGTTCCTCCTCTGCAACTTCCGGGATGCTGTGGAGCCGCTTGTGGGAGCGCAAGGAGCGCTGTCGTACCACCTCCCGCTGCAGGTCCCAACTGTCCCGGTCCACCGCTAGGTCCTGACGCCTGTAATATGCCTTTTAGAAGCCGGAGAGTGTGATGGACGAAGGAGGAGCCAAAGTTTCAGTTAGATTCAGACGTTTTTCAATTAGTTAAAATCGGGATTGTTTTTGGCGGGTTTTGTTTGATGGTGTTAGAACAGGCAGAGAAGATAAAACAGTGTGCAAATAGAGAACAAAATGGGAAAAGAAAGACAAAATAAAGACAGAATTAGTTATCGGAGGTCATGGTCGAATGTAGGGCATGCAGTCTCATTCCATGACGGACATGGCATGCGACGGAAGGGAATCTGTAGAAGGAAAACGTCAGGAAATGCAAACCGTACAGAAAATGAGAACTGGAGAGTATCACATATGCAGGGCTCATTGAGACAATCCACTAACAAAGCACAGTCCAACAACAACAACAACAACAAAAATAAACTACAGATGAGATTTCAGAACACAGAACATTAAGAAATGAATAACAGGCAATCAAAGGATCAAGACTAACAAATCTAAGGACAATACATGTAAAAAAAAAAAATTAATTAAAAAAACAAAACAAAATGGAGATTCATCTGCCAAGCAACAAGTGAATTGTGTTCAAAAGTAGACCAGTAACCTGGAATGGAAATTTAAAAAATATTATTAAAAAGACAAGTCTTTTCTAATGTGTCAAAATCGTGATTGGCGGTTTAAAATTTCTACATCCTGATACATGTAGCAGATATTTTTGGATTAGCAGCATAATTACTGTTGTCTTTTACTATTTAAGTTTGACACTACTGCAAATATAGTTTTCTGTACCATACTAAACTGTAGCACTGAAGCAAATCATATCTACAAAAAAACAGTTGTAACATACTGTAACCTATATAATGTGTTAGTTTTCATACCACAATCCCAATGGCTGCTCAGGTCTCCAAAAAAATAACTCAAAACAAAAATGACAAAAACTGAAATATAATATACCATTTATTGCTTCATATATTCAATACATCATGTATTTTTGTAACCCTTTCTGTATAATACTTATATTTTAAAAGAAATCTTAACAGTATTAAACATTTTTCATGAAGAGACATATATTCACAAAATTGTAAAATTACACTGAGAAAAGTAAAACTTAACAGAAGTGTAACCATGAGACAAACATAATCAAAAGTGAATAACTGTTTCATTTAAGCAGACTTTACTTAAATGAGATTCCCAAAATGCCCTTGGAATGATATGCGCATTTTCACCTGATCACGTAGAAGCTAATTTGACACTTTAAACAGGTTCCATTTATGTAATACTTTTACACAGAGAACACAAACAAACCCTGTCTTTATTTAATAATAAATCACAAACACATAAAACCATGGCGTTATATTTCATAAGGTAAACACTTCAGGCATAGCAAACAAATACACACTGTATATATCTGCACATATGTGATTGTCATATGCAATAAACCTAAATAATCCTGTCAATTCCAAGTAACAAGAGCCACTTCTACTATATAGAGTAATCCAGATCGATTTCTACTAGGTACAAATGCATAGTGATGCAATACTTAAAACTGAACAATAGAGTTTGCAACATCTGGACAGCGTAAAGCATATTCAGATCGTTTTCTCATGCATTGCGTGTGCAGCCTCAAGTTAAGCCATTCAGATGTATCGAGCTTTGTATGACTGGACAGGCTTATACAAAGCTGGCTAAATGACTGGATGACGTCGAATTTCGGTAGTGCAAAGCAACACGCTTTTAAGACCCAGGAGAGACTGAGGATGGGGTGACCTGTTAAGATCCTGCCGCTTAAGCTTTGTGTACAACATCAGAGGTCTAACACCCCCTGTTTTAAATTCACCATCACAAAAACACAAAAAACCCAGCGCTAGCCATATTCAGGACAAATCGTTATAACAAAAATACTCTTACCTATAAAAACCACCTTAACTGAGCAGTTGGCTTTTCAAGCCTATTCTATAAGGTTGAAGTGCCAACCATCTAGTACCACCCCTTGGGAGGAGCCCTATAGAACAAGGCATACTCCATCCCCCTTCGTCTGTCCCAGCCTCTAGCCTGCGGCCCTGTGGCCCACGCCCAAGACAGACGGCGGCCGGAAGGGTGTCTGTTCCATACCTTTAATGTGTTGTGTGAGTTGATGCTGCGCCGGCGACCTTCTTCCAGCTGCATCTCCGAGTACAGCTCCTCCTCGTCCTCCTCCATGATGTCAGACAGATCAGAACCACGACTGCTCTCGGTGTAGTACTCCTCACTGTGGCTATAGTGATGATGCTGGAGATGCAGACACAGAGATCTTCATGATTTGACACTCCAAGTACAAATTTTCTGAAATCTCACTTAGTTACACTCTGGATTTCTCATTTTTTATAAACTATCTGACTTACATTTTAGACACACCAATTCTTGTTTTTGCTGTATTTCGTCAAGTTTCAAACAAAGTCAAAGCAGAACTGTTTTGAGTCTCTGAGCAACACACAACAGTGATTCCTTGCGGAATCAATCAGACGAATTGTATGAATGAATGACTCAATGACTTAAAGGGGTCATCGGATGCCCATTTTCCACAAGTTGATATGATTCTTTAGGGTCTTAATGAAAAGTCTCTAATATCCTTTGATTAAAAATTCTCAATGGTTTTGTAAAACAACACCCTTTTTACCTTGTCAAAAAAATCATCTCATTCTAAGTTTACACACTGCCCCTGAAACTTTCGTCCGTCATATAAAAGTTTGGATCAGGTTCGATTTTCTGCATTTTCGCATCCATAGCAAGCATTTTGATAGGAAAAGATGACGAAATTCGGACACAGTGTGCAATGACCTTTACTCATGCGGTGATTTGCCTCCACCTACTGGCAATTTTAGGTTTATATTTAAAGTATATTTTCCATTTTTCCCTGAAATTATTTCAAATATCAGAATTCAATGTTTTATTAAACATCAAAACTTTTATGGATTTGTAACTGCAGGTTAACTGCATTGATTTTCTGCATTAAGCAGAAATGCGTAAATGCATCTAAATGCCACTTCAGATGCAGATTCTGTGCCACCTCTGCGCTTCAAACAGTTTTTGTTGATACTGATTTAATTTAGTTGGTAATAGCCCTAAGTGTCGTACTATTTATAGATTCAATTTATAGATTAAATGTAAGAATTTGAGACAAAAGATGCATACATTTAATTAGGTTAGAAAACCTAATTATGGCCCAAAAGCACAGACAAAATAGACAAGTTTATAATGTAATTTATTAATATTAAACCTTTTTAACATTATTAAAACTACATACTGAGAGACTGATACCGTCTTTGTCATGGAAAATACTTGTTGGTTCGCATTGATTTCGCAGCTTTAACGTATTTTTTGTGTTAACTTATTAGTAAATGATCTATTATTGATTTCACTGTGGGTCACACATTGTGATATTCACACTTACATTAGACACTTTTACTTTTACTGACACTATACTGAATAAAGCACATAATCAGTACCTTAGATTATAATTGTCATAATTTGTATGTTGCTGTTCCAGCCGCGACGTCGCAGAAATAGAAACCATTTCTAAAATCGTGTGTCGCGGCATCGTATTGAGTGTAGTTAAGACATGGTGTTATGAAGGTAAAAATGCTCATAAAGGGTAAAAATAAATGTAAACTTACTGGAAAATTTCTGTTACTTCAGCAAACTAACACATTGAAGTGCACATTTTGTAATGATTTGTAAAGCATAAATAAACAGAAATGTCCATTTCTTGTGTTGGAAAAGTTACACAACAGATGACTCTCCAAAAAAGTTTTCATGTGCAGCACAAAAAGATCCTTAGACTCACGTGTCTGCCCAGCTCAGAACCTCTGAGAAACTCATCCACAGAGGCTCCTCTTCGTCTGGCATGAGGAGAATCGTACCCATCCTCCTCCTCGTCTGAGTTTAATGAATGTAGAGCGTTACCCCTCTCGCTGAAGATGTTCCTCCTCTCCACCTGAAACAGAGCATGCACATGATACATTTCCATGCTGCTTCAAAGCAGGCAAGCAAACCTGTATACTGACATCTTGATTATCATCTTCCTTATTTAAAGGATTATTTCACTTCCATAACAAAAAATTCCTGATACTGTAATTCAATCACCTCATGTCATCCATGAAGTTCATGTCTTTTGAGCTTGTGCAAGATGAGCATTTGTGGTTAAAAAGTATATATAAAAATTCTTTTTTGCTTTGTTTTGCTACATAAGACCCTTATTCCTTGTCTGGGATCATGTAAAGCCTTTGAAGCTGCATTGAAACTGCAATTTGGATCTTCAACCCACTGGTCCCCACTGAAGTCCACTATATGGAGAAAAATCCTGGAATGTTTTCCTCAAAAACCTTAATTTGTTTTCGACCAAAGAAAGAAAGACATAGTAAGTAAATTATAAGGAAATTTTTATTCTGGAACCAATGGACTCACCCTGTTGTTTGGGGCGCTCCTCTGCGCTGCCTGGCGGGCCATAGCACGAGCCACTGTGTTGGGAATGGGCACTCCCTGAGGTTGAGGCAAGATCCTCTGAGGGGAGGGTGAGCGCCGGCCCTCAACGTGAGGGGGCTCCAGCGTGTGTGAAGGGGGCGGTAGGGGTGACGGGGCCCGAGGATGCGGCTCCCAGGGCTGCCCCATTCGCCTGCCCATCTCTGGCTCTTTGGCATGGGGGTCTCTGGCACTTGGTAGGAGTTTGGGTTTAGACATGTGGTACGGTGAGGGCGAGGGGTGGACGTGAGGGTGCGAGGGTGGTGGATGAGGGTGGGGTGGCGGGACGGAGTGGGGCTGGACGTGCGGTTGTGGATGGGTCGGGGGGTAGGCTTGTGGGTAGGGAGGCGGGTGAGTCTGAGGGTGAGGGGGGTGTCCATGGGGGTGAGGCACAAGGAGGTTGTGCGGAATGGTGGCCACGGGAGAGTCCTGCGACTCTCCTTGTGCTGATATTGTCCTCACGACGACCTCCCGCGCTTCCAGACACTGGATACGGTTCAGTTCCACCGTAACGAAATCTGCTGTGGGGTACAGTATCTCTGCTATCTGAAAACAAACAAACAAAAGAAATCGGGATAAACAAATGTGCCTTTGCAAGGATGAATAAACAATGAGTGTTTTCTGCTGATAGAGTCAGGCATTTATTCAGATTTGTACTTGACCTGTTATTTTTATTTTATTTGATATTTTCACTGGTCCCATCATAAAAATGATCAACTTTAGGGCTGTCAAACAATTAATCGCATACAAAATAAAAGTTTGAGTTTGCCTAATATATGTGTGTGTACTGTGTGTAATTATTATGTATATATAAATACACACAGATGAATGTATATATTAAGGAAATTTATTTGTATTTATATATAATATAATATATAAATAAATATAATTTAATATAATATAATTTATATATAATATAAATTCTATAATTCTATAAATTATAATAAATACATATACTTGTATATACTTGTAAATATATATATATATATATATATATATTATATATATATATATATATATATATATGTTTGTATTTATATATAAATAATAATTAGACACAGTACACACACATATATTAGCCAAACTCAAACTTTTATTTTGTATGTGATTAATCGTGATTAATCGTTTGACAGCCCTATTAGCAATTTAATAGCATTTAATATATTTTTAATTAAAATAAAAGCATAAAACACTTTCAAATAATTTTAAATGTGTAAGAAATAAATACATTCGATATTTTTAATTTTAAAAATAATTATAAATCAAAATATAATACATGTATAAATATAAAAATCTAATGAAATATTTTCAATACATATTTTATTTTGTTTGTATAAAAATGTATATTATTTGAAAATGTATTACAAGTACATGCATGCAATAATTCAGATAATTTTATTTATTTATTTATTTTTTTTTTGCAAAAGTAGGTGGAAATTAGTTTAATTCTGTGACAGAAATTAATTCTGTTAGGAAACAGCAGCATATGGTGATTTGTTTATCATTTTCAGCCTATTACGGATGGTATTTGTAAGAGCACAACAAGTAATTCTCACACTTTTAATAAATGTTAGACAGCTAGATGATTAATGCATCACGCAAAACAAATGTTTAAGCTTGCCAGACACAAAAACCCATTAAAATTTATGAATGCAAAACAAGGTGACAAAATTGCATAATGACACTTCTGTCAAAACTTCACTGGTCTTGGACCATCTAGACATCCTTATTGTTAAGATGTGCATCTTTTAAACCTACTGAAAACCAAAAAAATTATACATAAATAATTACTGTTTTTTGTTTGTTTATGTCTCATAAAAATAGGTCAACATTATTTCAAAATATGTTTTTGTCAGATTATCCAAAATGACTTACATAAACCCCTGCATTATATAACACTGGGAAAACATTGGTCATGCAATGACACAAGTGATCACCTGATGGCACCAGTGAGCGGAATGAAACCTGCATTTCAAAAATGTGAACTGGCATAAATGCTTAACCTCCAAACTGATGTTAGACCTTCTATTGGCAGGACCCACTGCTTATTGCAAATCAGTAGTTCTTGTGCATGCAAGGCATGATGATAGTAAAAGAAAAAAAAGAATGAAACAACATTATTTCACCTTTTGACCTTTAGTGCAGACCATGTAGCCGATTACATTGGCTCCATTGGAAGTGCCGGTAGGAGTGAGGGGAGGAGGTTTCCAACGGATCTGCAAAACTCCAGGTGTCTGTCCCATCTGAACTTGCACATCCTGAGGAGGTAAAGGAGGACCTGCAACAAAAAAAGAGCAGGGACACTGTATCATGACTCAAGCAAATCCGTGTAGGTCTGCTGTTGTGTTTGTGGGTGGGCTCTGACATGCATTCTGCTTTCAGAAACACGTGCATGCTTGTGCATGAAAATATGATGCATGTGTAATGGGCATGTAAATGTGCGTATGCGTGTGCGTGCGTGCGTGCGTTTTACAGCCGTAAGGGACGCCAGCTGGGCATAGACTATCACAGTGTATTTGCTTATGTCAGCACTCTGAATTTATGTGGGTTGATTCGTCTTAATCATACTGAGTGTTATTTTTTTGTCGCTGCCAGCAATGGACCGCACCATCTCAGAACCTAAAACAAACAATGCACTTTTATCATTTCAGCTGTTTTGCATAACAGTACTGAGCATTTGCCTCATCTCTCACTTGTTTTCAGTTCAAAACATTCATGAAAACAAAACATGTGTTTGTAACCAGTGGTGGACAGTAACTAAGTATTTTACAAGTACAAGAACAATTTTCAAATATCTGTACTTTTCCTGGAGTATTTTGATTTTGGGAAACTTTTACTCCACTACATTCTAAATCATAATATTGTACATTTTACTCTACTACATTTGTGACCCTGGACCACAAAACCAGTCTTAAGTAGCATGGGTATATTTGTAGCAATAGCCAACAATAGCCTACCTTGTATAGGACAAAATTATTATTTTTTCTTTTATGCCAAAAAACATCAGGTTATTAAGTAAAGATCATGTTCCATAAAGATATTTTGTAAATTTCCTACCGTAAATATATCAAAACTTAATTTTTAATTAGTAATATGCATTGCTAAGAACGTCTTTTGGACAACTTCAAAGGAGATTTTCAATATTTAGATTTTTTTTGCTCCCTTACAGATATTCAAATAGTTGATTTGTGAACGAGCTGATTCTTTTCAAAGAGACTGCTAAACCGGTTCGCAAAATCCCACTAAACGATTCATTCATGAGTTGGATTTGAACTCCAGCTGTTCTCGAGTCAACTCACTGATTCAAATGATTCTGTCAGCAAGTCTCCAGTCAACAATTCACTGAATTCACAAGTCTGACTCAAAATGAGCCAAGAACTGGAGATCCATGGAGCTTGAATGTGTGTGTTTGATGGTTTTCAAAGTAAGTTACTAATGCCAAATTTTAGCATTTATTACTGTAAATAAAAATCATATTTAGGTCATGAGTGTCCATCTCTGGTCATGACCAGTTACCGGATAATGTTTGTTAGTGCTGGATATTGATACAGATTTCCTGATTTGAATCGATTTTGATTCACAAACTCTCAATTTGATTTGATTTGATTCTAATTTGGATTCAACTGCAATTCATCTGTGGAGATTTCAGTTAATGTCCATTTTGTTTATTTCCATATTAAAAAAAAAAAAAAAAAAAAAATTATCTTTGCCGATGCTATAAATTAAACAGCAGTGTTTCAGACTAATTCAAACCAGTAACTCTGCAAGCCAAAATGACTCATAAGAGTCACTCATTTTGGGAATCAGACTACACTCATCACACTGCGTGCTTTTGATTCACTACAAAGAATCAGTTCATCAGAGTCATTTGCTCATCTATTCTGGCCATACTGAATGAATGTGATTTGCTAAAATGAAAAAGCTTATAAGAATCACTTACCTGTGAACAGTGTTGTGGGTAACGCATTACAAGTAACGCGAGTTACGTAATAATATTACTTTTTTGAAGTAACTAGTAAAGTAACGCATTACTTTTGAATTTCTAAGAAAATATCTGAGTTACTTTTCAAATAAGTAACGGCAGTTACTTTTTTTCACATTTATTGATTGACAAGTCTCCTGTCGGGAAATTGGGAGTAAACATGATGTTACTGTATTCTAGACTAAATGTGAACATGCATTAATTCATCTCACTCACAAAAAACAGATTCAGTATTAGTAACGTAATGCATTACTTTCCATAAAAAGTAACTAAGTAACGTAATTAGTTACTTTTTCAGGGAGTAACGCAAATTTGTAATGCATTACTTTTAAAAGTAACTTTCCCCAACACTGCCTGTGAATCTGGCTACTGCTTTCAAGCTTTACTGCATCATTTTGATTCATTCAAAAAGAATCGGCTCATTAGAGTCATTTGCTTGTGAATCTGGTTACTCTGGTCCTGCTGTATGATTATTATTTGCTAAAAAGATCTGGCTTACAAAATTAATTTGCTTGTGAATCTAAATACTCGGGTCATGCTGTATGTTTTTGCTAGAAAAAAGTACTCATAAGAGTCATTTGCTTATGAATCTGACTACTCTGGTCGTATTGTAAGATTTCAATTTACTAAAATCTATTGGATCATAAGAGGCATTTACTTCAGCTACAGCTAATAACGGCACCACCGTTGAATGCGGACAAGTGTGAAAGAGTTTTGAAAAGCTAGGACTGAAAATTTTGGACAAGTACTCAAATTTCAGTATTTTTTTCTCACACACAAAGCTATTATTATATATACATGGGGCATTCTACAGAATTGGTCTAAATTCAGAGATAGAAATGTCTTGAAAAAAGGTGTATGTATGCAAATTGTATAATATCCAAGGTACACATTTTTTTAGTAATTGTGCAGTTAATTCTCATATTGTATTCAGAATTTTTTGGAATATTTGTCCTCTCTCCAAATTTGTCACTACCAAAACACAGTAATACTAATTTCATTAAAAGGGTTATACTGACCTATTAAGATTTTGCTTACATCTACATTATAAATATATATTATTACTATTTTATATATATATTTTTTGCTATTTTATTAAGAAAAATTGTCAGAGGTGAATCAATAACAATTACATTTTCAAGTATAATTTATGATCTGTTGTGTTTTGAATCCAATTTTTCTTTGTAAAAGGCAAAAAGTTGATTTCAAAATTAAGGATTCATTAGTTTGAATATACACTGAACTAAATCATAACATCCCATGTTTCGGTAGTGACCGCACATTTCGGTAGTGACAGTAATGCTTTTGTAGCAACCACATCACATTACAGAATTGTATACACTGTACTAACATTTTAACATTCTAACATTATTTTTGGGATAACACCCAAAAAAAAAAAACAACAATAACAACCCCCCCCCCAAAGATATCACTACCGAAAGTCTACTAAATGCTTCAGTAGTGACAATTTTAAATACTTTTGAACCTAGCTCAAAGATGCTAATCAGCACATGGTTAGCTAGCACAGTTCTGAACAGTTGTACACGTATAAAAACTAAATGTTATGGAATAACTCCCAAAAAAGTGTGCTTAATTTCATGAGTTGAAATTTAGGGGTTAGGGTTTGGGACAGCCACCTCCCAATTGAAAGTATCCAATAAATGATGATTTTACATATATATTAAGCTTACTGATATTTAAATGTTATTGTGGGTTTCAATAGCTAATAGAAGGATCTTAGTCATGTGACGTCAGAGAGTAGGTAGTCCTGTCACAGGTTTGAACTCTTCGATGAATCACACTAATCCGCACTGATCACTTCTCTGCCCACCATATGACAGATCATCGGTGGGAGCGCTTAATCAATGGCACACCCCTCGCTGATCAGAGCCCACGGGCCGCTCGGGGCGCTGATCGGTCCAGAGACGTCAGGGGCATGACTGAGTGCCTGTGGAAAGACAGTGGAGCTAAAAGTGGATCATGTAATTTGTGAAGTTGATCCAGAGGAACTGGATCAATGCTCTGTAATTGAAAACAGCTCAAAGGCTGTCTTTATCTGATCAGGCCTTCATTTGAGGCCGCCGCTGCACGGCTAAATGCCTGCAGATGGGTGTCACGTAATAAAAGCCTGCACCGTTAGTCCGCAGGGAACCCCGCATGATGGGTTAACGTTGCTCTATATGTATTACACAGACTGTAGGTGGGGAACGCAACGTGAGCTAGACTAGACTGAGGGTTCATTTATCTCAAGATGTCAAGATGTCCTGAGGCATGCACTCTACTGTGTTGGATATTCAATAATCTGCGAGTTGGACCGTTCCATCATGAGTGGCTTTGCCTTAATTAACGCTCTATATCAATTAAAAGTATCAATTAAAAAAAGAGACAGGCATTGTGGGAGAAAAGAATGTTGTTTTTAACACTAAGCATGACTTACATTTCCTTCATCTTCTTTAAAACAGAAAAAGTAGCACAAAGTTGGGTGCACAAAGTCACGGGCTACTCTGGTTACACTGTACTGTATGTTTTGATTCGCAAAAATTACTCATAAGAATCTTTGGTAACACTTTAGAATAGGGAACACTTATTCACTATTAACTACCACTTTTTCCTCAATAAATTCCTAATTTGCTGCTTATTAATAGTTAGTACAGTAGTTGTTAAGTTTAGGTATTGGGTAGGATTAGGGATGTAGAATAAGGTCATGTAGAAAAAGGCATTAATATGTGCTTAATTAGTAGTAATAAATGGCTAATATTCTAGTAATATGCATGCTAATAAGCAACTAGTTAAGAAACCATAAAATAAAGTGTTACCAAATCTTTTTTTTTTTTTTTTTTGCAATTCTGGCTGATTTGGTTGTGCTGTATGTTTTTAATTTGCTAAAAAGCCTGCATGATGGGTTTATAATTCTCGTTTATAATCGATACTATGGCTTCTTATTATCAATTATCTTATTATCACATGGAGCCAGACAGAAAACGGAGAGTGGATTTCAGCCTACTTCTGCCAGTGCAGAGAGTCACTGCTTTATCTAATATTAAAACTGAATTGTTTAATACTCAGCCTCTCACAAACAAACCTTGTTTAATACACGATCACATTCGGGGCAAAAGTTTGGACATAATGTGTCTTACAGAAACCTGGCATCTACCAGAGGTCTTTTCGGTTTTAAATGAGACCTGTCCTCCTGGCTACTGTTATATTCAAAAAGCTCTTAGCAATGGCCGTGGTGGTGGCCTGGCTGTCATCTACCACAGTCACCTGGATTTGTCCCCTTTGGTCCTCCCTGAGCTGTCCTCTTTTGAATGTTTGGCATTTAATCGTAAGCCCCCTTTTACAATGACAGTACTATTAATCTACCGGCCACCTAAACCAAATACGTGCTTCATTTTGGGAGCTGTACAATTTTCTTTTAACTTTTTGTGCAACTTCTTCCAATATAATAATACTTGGAGATTTTAATATTCATGTCAACAACCCCTCTTGCAATTTTGCTACTGAATTTTTGCAGTTGTTGGATTGTTTAAATCTCAGACAACATGTTGATGTTCCCACACACATCAAGGGGAACATTCTCGATTTGGTTATTACTGAGTCTGCCTCTTTAACTGCACCATTTGTGTATGATCTGGGTGTGTCTCTATGGAACTGCCTTTTCTGTCTTGCTATGTTAAGCCCAAACGTGAAATACGTTTCAGGAATTTGAAAAACATTAACACAGAGGACCTGACATTAAGCCTTCAAGATCTTGATTTTGTAAATGTCTTATCAGTCACTGAATCTGTGGAATTTTATAATAAGACTCTGAGCAGCATTTTGGATTTCCATGCACCCATCAAAGTTAGGACAATTACGTTTTCTCGCTCAGCTCCCTGGTTCACAAGTGACCTGCGGAAAATGAAGGCATCTGGACGTGGCCTTGAGCAACGGTATAATGCCTCTGGACTTACTGTTCACAAGCTGGCCTATCGGGACCATCAAAAAGCTTATTCAAAATCCATTAAAGAAGCACGGTCACAGTACTACTCGAATGTAATTCAGAATTGTTTTGGCAAATCTAAACAGTTGTTTTCCACCATAAATCATCTTCTTAAACCTCAAACTGCTCCGTTCACACAGAAACTACAGAAGAACAACGCAATAATTTTATGACCTTTTTTAAAACCAAACTTGCCAAAATTCGTTCTTCTCTCTCTGTTTCTTCTTCGTCTGCCTCAACTGCTGACCCGCAGTCTGGTACTTCGAGACTGCTTGGATGCTTCCCAGAAGTCACTCAGCAGGAGGTTGAGAATATCGCTAGGGGTATGAAATCTTCAACCTGTGCTCTCGACCCCTTTCCTACATCTCTGGTGAAAGCAAAATTTTTTTGTAATCAGTCCCCTAATCACCATGATAATAAATCAATCCCTTCAGGATGGCCATGTACCGTCTGTCCTAAAAACAGCCATAATTAGACCACTACTTAAGAAACCCACCCTGGATCCTCAACTTCCTGCTAACTACAGGCCTATGTCCAACCTGCCATTTCTCTCTAAGGTTCTGGAGAAAGTAGTTGCCAGTCATCTTCAGGACCACCTCAAACATAATGACATTTTTGAAAAGTTTCAGTCTGGTTTCCGTTGCGCTCACAGTACAGAAACAGCCTTTGTGAGAGTCACAAATGACCTGCTGATTACAGCTGATGCTGGTTCACCATCACTTCTTGTTGTTTTGGATCTTTCTGCAGCATTCGACACTGTTGATCATGGTATACTTCTCAACTGGTCACATCACTCCATCGGACTTAATAATACCGTCCTTCGATGGTTTGAGTCATACCTCACAGATAGATCAGAATTTGTGGCCATGGGAAGCTTAAGGTCCTATTTACATGCTGTTGGATGCGGGGTTCCACAGGGATCAGTTCTCGGACCTATTTTATTCATTCTCTACATGCTTCCACTTGGTGAAGTCATCAGGCGCTTTGGTATTTCCTTCCATTGTTACGCCAATGATACACAGCTATATATGAAAATTGATACTCACTCATCATCATCGTCACCATCATCATTATCACCAACAACTTCTGGAGGAGATAGGGACATGGATGAATGATAATTTCCTTCAGCTGAACAGTTCAAAACAGAAGCTATCCTCATTGGTTCCCCTCATCAGAACATCTACTATAACCTGTATTACGTTTTCTGGCCAGGACATTTCTTTATAAACATTAGTCACCAATCTTGATGTTAAGTTTGACCCTCATTTGACCTTTGAGGCCCATATTAAACATCTTTGCAAAACATCATTTCATCACCTCAGGAATATAGCCACTACACTTACCCTACATGATGCTGAGAAACCTATGCACGCCTTTGTCTCCTCATGGCTGGACTATTGTAACGCTCTTCTCATCGGGATCCCTAGCAAGAGCATTGCGAAACTCCAGCATATTCAGAATAGTGCTGCTAGGATCCTGATGAGAGTGCGTAAATATGAACATATCACACCAATACTTCAATCACTGCATTGGCTCCCCATTTCTGCCCGGATCGAATACAAAGTATCCTTACTTACACATGAATGCATTCATGGCAATGCCCCAATTTATCTTAAAGAACTTCTCAATCTGCAGATTTCAGCATGTTCCCTTTGCTCCACAAACACTCATCGTCTCATTCCCCGAATGACTAAGACACGTACTATTGGGGATCGAGCCTTTTGTGCTGCTGCCCCTCGTCTGTGGAATGCCCTCCCTGAGTATTTGAGGGCTCCTCAAACAACTGATGTTTTTAAAAGGGGTTTAAAAAGTTTTTATTGTTTAATTGTTGTGTTTAATTTTATATTTTGTTGTTTACTGCATTTTCTGTTACACTTTGAGATTTTCTTTAAAATGTAAAGTGCTTTATAAATAAAATGTATTATTATTATTATTATTATTATTATTATTATCAAGATCTTAGTCTACATGCTGTGTTCTGTTAATGCATGAATTTCATAATAGACTATTTGTAGCGCACTTGCCGTCCAGTAATCACAATAAGCTTTGTGCTTTGTTACTTTTTAATAAACAAAATATCAGCTTTAAAACTATGGAAAATTCATAATGAAATCAAACAATAAACACGGTTTTGGCACTCCTTAATGTGGCAGACGCGATCGCTTTAGCGCCTCTGTTCAAGCAGCAAGTGAACCCATTATATCTTTCTCTTTACTACTATAGTACAAAATGAACATGAATTAACATCAAAGGATAGGCTATTTTATAAGAGAACATACAGTACAGCTTACTGAAATGTCTCATGTGATGTTTATGGTCCATGATATTGGTACAGATTCTGTGTAATAAACAATGCTTTGTGACTGCATTTTTCAAAAGATGTTTAGTTCCCACTTTTTATGAACCTTATTTCCCAGGTCATCTACAAGATGGATTAAAATGCTGATAAAATCAAGAAAAAATGAGATATAAACACATGAAATTATTATTGAAATGTTAAAATGTAAAAAAAAATAAAATAAAATCGGCGCCGGTACTCCATGTTTTTGAGTCACTGAAAAGAAACGACTCATCAGAGTCATTTGTTGTGAATCTGGTTGCTCTGGTCCTGCTGTATGATTTTGATTTGCTAAAAAGATCTGGCTCACAAAATTCATTTGCTTGTGAATCTGAATACTCAGGTCATGCTGTATGTTTTTGATTAGCTAAAAAAAGTACTTAGAGTCATTTGCTCATGAATCGGACTACTCTGGTCGCACTGTACTGTACGTTTTGATTCTCAAAAATGAAATGACTCATAAGAATCTTTTTTTTTTTTTTTTTTTTTTTTTTTACCAAATCTGTCTCGTTCAGTTGTGCTGTATGTTTCTGATTTGCTAAAAAGAACTGAATCATAATAATAATTTACTTATGAATTTACCTGTGAATCTGGCTACTGCCTTCACTCTGTACTGTATGTATTTGATTCACTAAAAAGAATCAGCTCATCAGAGTCATTTGCTTGTGAATCTGGTTGCTCTAGTCATGCTGTATGATTCTGATTTGCTAAAAAGATCTGACTCACAAAATTCATTTGCTTGTCAATCTGCATACTCGGGCTATGCTGTATGTTTTTGATTCACTAAAAAAAGTAATCATAAGAGTCATTTGCTCACGAATCTGACTACTCTGGTCACACTGTATTGTAGGTCTTTGATTTGCAAAAATGAGCTCCTTTGGTTGTGCTAGATGTTTTTGATTTGCTTACATTCACAGAATTAATTTGCTTGTGAATCTGAATCCTCGGGTCACACTGTATGTTTTTGATTAAAAAAAAAAAGTAAGAGTTATTTGCTAATGAATCTGACTACTCTGGGTCACACTGTATTGTCGGTCTTTGATTCGCAAAAATGAAATGACTCGTAAGAATCTTTTTCTTTTTTGGCAAATCTGACGTTTTTGATTTGCTAAAAAGAACTGTCTCACAAGATTCACTTGCTTATGAATCATCTACTGTAGTAGCACTCTCACGTTTTGATTAAACTATGTAATTATACAATTTATTAACTTTACAAGGTAAATGCGGTACTTTTGCACACCAGCCACTACATAAATGCTTAAAAACACAGGTGAAGACTGTGCTTTGGCCATAAGAAAGCATTTAATGTTTGCCAATAATTCACAGCTTAAACTAATATTGGCAAATAGATTCATTGCTGTCATGCTTATTTAATGAAGATACACTGCCATTCAAAATTTGGGGTTAGTATGTTATTAGTAATTAATTAACATTTTTATTCAGCAGGGATGCATTTAACTGATCAAAAGTGACAGACATTTATAAACTTTTAAAGGATGAATATTTTATGAAGTATCAAACTAATGATGTATGAAGTGTGATTTTGGAGATATTAAAAGCATCTTCGGGTCTCTCAACGCCAAAGAGAATATTAGGGTTAATTAGCATTCTACAGCAATAAAAAACGCAACTCTTAATGATCACAGGCTCTGCTGAGAGCCACGGCACGGCAGGAGACAGCAGTACTAATGCTGACGGCCTTTCATTTCCTCCCTGGACAATGGCTGTCACGCTCAGGATGGGAGGGAAGAATGAGCTGGCACTGAAAGCATCCTCATACGCACGTCTGCTCTGCTTCTTGGCATTGCAATGAGAGTGTATACGTCTACGAGTGTGTGTGCCGGCGTGAAGTAATGTGGGAGACATTAAAAAAACGAGCAAGCGAGGACTCCCTCAGAAGCAGAATACCGGGCATCCCCCTCCGCCCTCCCCGTTCTCTCTCTGATTTTTCCTCTTTTCATCTTCAGTCACTCCACTTCCCTACTGCGGCAAACGCTCGTCCCATTTCCATTCATCACGCATTCATTCATTTCCTCCGCTCGCATTCGTTTGTACTCCAAAGCGAGGCATCTTCAGGGTCCGCTGGGAACGGCGTTGAGAGATGAAGAAATGCAAAACGCAAAGTTGATCAACATCTCAGGTAGACGTCTGCGTAATAGGTGTTATGCCAAAACCAGAGCCGACAGCTTTTCGTTTATATGCTAACGTGCCATAGGGTTCTTTTAATGAAGGCAGCTTGTGCTTGTCTACAGTCTCTCTAGGGTAGGAAGCTCATTATGGAGCACTAAACTCTCAGTCTCCTCCTTTAGCAGGGCGAATTGATGAATAGGAACAGCATAGCAAACATCAAGGTTACATGCCTAATGTTAACTGTTGTCTAACACAAGGAACTCCCACAAAAGCCTGACAACATGTATGATATACAATAGCAAGGACGTTTTATCTGAGGAAGCAGCGTCTTCAAAATATTTGGATGAGAATTATAATTGGACATGGATTATGATCGCTGGTCTCATAGGAGCTGGTAGATACAAAGACAAACTTGTTCCCTTCAAGTCAAAATTTTTCAGTCTCCCCTCTGGGTGCAGATATTTTCCTAATTGGCCCTTAAAAGTTAGCAAAAAGTGAAAAATTTCTAGACGTGGGTGGTATTGGTTGTTTAATTACTTGCATAAAAGGACCTAGAACATGTGTTTTAATCTTAAAGCATAAGCCTTGATTAGGCTTTCTGTCAGTTTTAGTCTCTGTCATGATCAAAATGTGAGATTATCATTTTAGCTGGATATGGTACAATATTTTGCTCATTTTGAGGTACCAGTAATTATAATTCTTGAGATATCATGCCTTAGAAACATGGCATCGCTGACATTTTTTGGCTTTGAAATAATTAATACTTCAAGAGGCTAAAATAATATTTAAAGTCTGCAAGGGACTAGGCCATGGATTAATTACAGCGCAACCAAACCAAACACTCTACAAAACTCCTAGCAAAAACTTTGCAACCATTCAGAACACCCTAACAACCACATTGCTTTATGCTAACAATCATTTAGAATCAGAACCTTTTTGCAACCACATTGCAGTGGCCTAGTAACAACACCAGTGTTTCCCCTGCCATTATATTAGGGGGACACCCGCCCCCCTTTAAGGTATTTTCTATGTAGCGCCAGATCACAACAAACGTCATTTAAGGTTACCTTTCCTATAGAATTACCTTGTTCCTTTATTAAACAAACGAAATAACCTTATGTTATTTATCTTATTTACACAACGGCATGTCAACGTTACGTGGTCACGCGTCTACAATTTCTCCTCCGCTAAAACGCGGACGGGATTGCGGAGTCCATTCATAAAAAAAAAAAAAGTAAATCAAAAGTAGGTAGGTACACTTAAATCCAAATGCAATATAGATTAGTGTCTGTGAATATTAAAACGGAAAAAAACTTAAATGCGAACCTGTGTGTTCTGTGTGTCTCTGTGTGAATTAATGGTGCAGATGCCCGGTTTCATTTACTACACACATACTGAAGCGCATGTGACGCTGGCAGTGTTTTTAGCCTCTGACGCCCAATATATGAGTACGTGAACATTAACACAATCTCTAGAACTGCTCTGAGAGTCACTTCATGAGAATTTTACCGTTTCTTTTATCATAGTATCATACAAAAAACTGAAGCTTAAAGGTCTTCAAAGCAATGCGTTAAAATAAAAGTTTGGTTTAACTTGAAGAAATTGTAACAGAAATATATTATTTAATGAAATTATACTTTTTAAGGAGTATTTACCAGAAATATTATATAAAAGGTAAATACACAATAGTATTTCTGGAAAAAAAAAAAATAAATAAATAAATTAATTAATTAATTAATTAATAAATTAATTATTTTTAAAGTCAATTAATTAGACACGTTTTTGATTATTTAAATTTAATGAAACTATTCAAATGGAATCCAGAAAATTAATGGAAAACACAGAATTCGGTAAAAATAAAACTGAATTTGAGGGGAAAAAAAGGCGTAGTTCCATGATTTACATTAATTAGACATGCTTTTTGATTAATATATATATATATATATATATATATATATATATATATATATATATATATATAAAACCATTAAAACAGAGTCTAAAAAAATTAAAATGGGAAAAAAAAAAATGGAATACAGAAAAATGAAAAAGGAAAAAATCAGAATTTGGAAAAAATAAAATGGATTTCATAGGGCCCTTAATTATTCAAATATGCTTTTTTATAGATCAAGGAACATTTTTTTATTATAATCAATATTAAAAACAATTGCGCTGTTTCATACTTTTGAAATTGAAATGTTTTTTTTTTTTTTTTTCAGGATTCTTTTTGAATAGAAAGTTAAAAAAAACAACCCTGCATTTATGATTTGTAACATTTTTCAATGTCTTTATTTCCACTTTCGATTAATTTAAATTTCTTGATTATTAATATTATCAGTATATTTATTAATAATTACTATATAGGCTAGAATTATATTAATTGCAGTTTTAACTGTTTCAATTATATATGTGTGACCCGTGCTGGCAAAAAGAGTCGGAATGAGCAAATTTCCAAAAATTTGCTCTTTTTATTTTCACATTCTCCATTAAAATACCTTCAAAATGATATACGACTTGCTGGAAAAATCAGGTTTTCTGAAGATTCCAAAGCAAAAATCACCAAGCAATGTTGCATATTTTCCTCCAATTGTTTTCTTAATAATAATAATAATAACTATATTATTAACCACAATATAGCTATTTTTATTTGATCTTTGTTATTAAAAATAAGAACTAAGATGCAAATAAACAGTAGTTTAATCAAGAGCAGTGAGTGATTGCGTCTTTTCTTTTAATGTTTGATTGCGTCAGATCTATGTTAAGGCCTACTGTAACATGGATCTAATGTAATGTTACACATCAGATTTTTCTGACCAGTCATTACCTAAACGTTCATGTAAGACATAACAGATTACGTTTGTGTGACTCTCAGCTAGACATATTTCACAACAACGTACTTTATAGAGAGACTGCGCGCTCTCGGATAGGGGCGGCTTATGCACACGCTTTGCAAATGTCAGTCAGCGTGATTGTTTTGTTTTCATCAGCGTGGGTTAAAAAAAACATATTTCACTGGTTTGGACTCATGTCTCATGTCATGAGAATTTGATATGAATATTCACAAAGCTGCGCTTTGCAACAATGGACCTACAACTTGTGGTGAGAAGCAGCAGCAGTTGTCCAGAAGTGAGCAGAGAAAAAGATACTACTCTCAGAAAATGTACAAATAAAGATCATTTTAGATGTTTAATTACTATTTGGAGCATTACGATCACAAGAAGACGGCTTAATGACCGTAACTGAAAAAGTAAAAAAATGTATAAATATATATTTAGTCATTATCATTACTCATAAGCCCTGATTTGTAAATTCTGTAATAAGAAATATGCCTACCATTGGAGCAATTCAGTCTTGAAGTACCATCTTGTTTTAGCAAGAACGCATGTCGAGCTATTACACAACAAAATATTATGCAATTAATCACTGAATTTTGAATCGACTGACAGCCCTACAGATAACCAGATCTCAAAACACTTAGCAATAAGTAATGAACATATAAAGTTGAGTATGCGTTCAGTGTTAGCTGACCCACCGGCTGGCTGTGTGCAGAACTCCACAGAGACCTCCTTCTTCTCCCTCTGCTCAAGGGGCAGCTGCCATGGCATCTGATGGGGCCGGGCCACGACCCGTATCTTATACACCGTCATGGGCTTCAGATTGTAGAAGTGGTATTTGTACCCTCCAGGCTTCACCACGTCATACTCCACCTCGTTCAGGAAGATCATGTGGCTGTAGTTGCTGTTGCTCGGCATCCAGGTGAGCTCAGCCGATACTTGCGTGATGTTCTCCACACGAAGGTAATAGGGTGCCACCACCACATCTTTCCCCACCAGCAGTGTGCAGCGCAGCGGATCGGAGAGCCCTCGCTCCGTCACGCTCTGGATGGAGATGCGGTGCGTACAGGAGGCCAGATTCAGCTTCTCGATCAAAGACTTGGTGCGACCGCCGAAGGGCACGCTCATGCGTACCTCCTGATCCACCAGCACGTTGTAGCCGCTGATGGGCGTCCACCCGGGCAGCACCACCGGAGGGTCCCAGCTTATGATAACGCTCTTGGCCAGCTGCTTGATCAAGGTAATGCGGCGGGGGTAAGGCACGATGTCTTCTCCGATCTCGTCGATGTTCACGTCCAGCGTGCCTGTGCCATTGCTGCAGGGTCCCAGGAAGTCCATTCCCAGCCCCATGCTCATGCCCAAGCTGCTCACCCCACTGCTGCTGCTGGTGCCCGTCCCAGTGCCCGAGCCCAGGGCGTCCAGCTTCTCTGAGAGCAAAGTGCTGAGAGTGCTCACGGCACTGCTGGGCATGGAGGCGGGGCTGTGGTTGAGGTAGGACGGTTCCTTGATGCGGTCCAAGAGAGGAACCGACGGGAGCTCCTCGTCCTGGACAAAGTCAACAAAGTTGGAGGGGACGAGACCCTGCTGTCCATCCAACAACTCACCTGGAAAACAGAAAAGGGTGCAGAGTGATGAATAGGAGAATGAACAATGGCAGCTGAAAATTCAGCTTTGCCATTAAAAGAATAGATAACATTGAAATTTGTAAAAACATTTCACAATACTACTGTTTTACTGTATTTTTAAAATGAATGCAGCATTGTTGAGCATAAAGGACTACTTTCAAAAATTCACTTTTTTTAAAGGGGACATCGGACAAAAATTCACTTTTTTTTGCATTTAAATGTGTCTTAAAGGAGAAGTTCATTTTCAGAACAATTTTTTTTTCTCCATATAGTGGACTTCTATGGTGCCCGCAAGTTTGAACTTGCAGTTTAAATGCAGATTCAAAAGGCTCTAAACAATCCCAGCCGAGGAAGAAGGGTCTTAACTAGTGAAATGATCTGTTATTTTCTAAAAAAAAAATGTACAATTTATATACTTTTTAACCTCAAATGCTCGTCTTGTCTATTCTCTGCGATGTGCATGCGAACTCGGTGTAATCCGGGTCAATATGGTTAGGGTATGTCGAAAAACTCCCATCTCATTTTCTCCAACTTCAAATTTGTAAGTAAGTACCGACCCAGTGTTTACAAAGTGAACAACCAAAGAAGATCAGATCCCTTTTAAAAAAAAAAGCGATGTAAGATGATTTTAAAGTTGGAGAAGAAAATGAGGTGGGAGATTTTCGACCTACCCTAACTGTATTGACCCAGATTGCACAAAGTTTGCATGCGCGTTGCAGAGAATAGACAAGATGAGCATTTGAGGTTAAAAGGTATATTTTTGGAAAATAACCATTCATTTCGCTAGATAAGACCCTTCTTCCTCGGCTGGGATCATTTACAGCCATTTGAAGCTGCGCTGAAACTGTATTTTGGAAGTTTAAACTCACAGGCACCATAGAAATCCACTATTTCTTTACGACTGAAGAAAGAAAGACATGATTATCTTGGGGGGTGAAGAAAGGGGGTGAGTAAATTATCTGTAAATTTTTGTTCTGGAAGTGAACTTCTCCTTTAAGCAGTGTGTGAACACAACCACCCTAAAATGATTTTTTATCCCCAAAACTTAAAAAAACAGTCTCAATTATCAAGTCAGTTTGATTTTCTTAGCAATATGATGTCATATTGCTCAAGCCCCACCCACAGCCACTGACAGACTGTCCCATATTAGCATATTTTTGCCCTCAGCCAGTTATAGGCTGTCCACCATTTTCTCAAAACGCTCAAGCAGCTGTAGCGACAACAATGTCTAGTCAGAAATGCAGGTGTTTTGTAGTTGGATGTGAAAGTGAACATAAGAGTAGTGATCGACCGATATTGATTTTTTATAACCGATACCAATTATTTGCATAATCATGTGCCCGATAACCGATATGCAGAACCGATATTTATTTACTGTTATAAAGTAAACCAGTGACTGAGTGACTTTGGTTTTTCCTCCTTTCAGTCATCTTAAAAAGTGTTGAAAATTAGCAGTCTTTCATGTTAAATTTAATCTTCATATTACAACAATAAAAACATTTTATTCATAAAACGCAACAGCTGCAGCACTAATAAGCAAAATAAATGCAGAATGTTTTCAAATGGAGAAAATAAATAAAGTCATATCAACTTTGTTTTAAACTACAGTTTACAAGCTGTTTAATAGGCTGAAGAATGAAGAATTCACTGGATAATGTTAATTCACTGAATAATATTCTCTGGAATATTGGAATATAACAAACAAAACATTGTATTTTATTGTATTTCTCATCTGGTATGTTATATCAGAATTACTAATATTGTTTTCGTCATTGCATTTACATATAAGTATACTCAAACTGTGATCGCCGGCGAAGATAATAGTTCCATAGTTGTATGTATTTAGAAGTGGTTATATAGTAAATGTTAATATAATTGAGGGTGTTTTAAACAAGTGAATCTTGTTAAAAGTTACATGCGGTGGCCATCAGAGCATCAACCCGGTAAGCGAACGGCAAAATGAAAGTGACTTCACAAGACGAATGATGAGCATAGACAACAGAGAGAGAGTTAAATTCAGTGCTTTCATTTTCAACATGTGCTCATTCATGGCTGTATTATTTAATTCACGCAAATTTACGCTTACTGGGACAGGACTTGATGGATTATCTTACGTGACTGAGTTTGTCTCTATTTCTTATGACAGTTTAAGCCTATACGTGACTCCGACTTCACGAGGCTAATGATGAGCATATAGACAAAAGAGAACTAAATTCAGCGCTTTCATTTCCAACATGTGCTCATTCATGGCTGTACATTATTTAACTCAGGCAAAGTTATGTTTATTGGGACAGTACTTGACAAATCATTTTACGTGACTGTAAATTCATCTCTATTTCTTAGAGCCAAGCTGCATAAACTAGCTACATATCAGGCATTTATGTATCACATGTAATATGAACATTAATGGCTGTTATATTAAATAAAGTTTACTAATTACAGCAAAGCAAGAAAGTAGCCTATGCTTTACCTTTGCATGCCGTTGTTTTCGGGTCTCCCCTCAGGAGTGCTGCATGCACGCAATTCTTAAAACACCCACAAGATGGCGGCGTTTATCAGTGAACCCGATATTACAAAACCGATAACCGATTATGATAAAATGCTTAAATATCGGGAAAAATATCGGTAAATCGATATATCGGTCAATCTCTACATAAGAGTCTACATTTTCTCCTGACAAAAGAGCCACTGAGGACGCAGAGGATTAGTTTTTGTTTTTTGATGGTAATGTGCCACTGAATACACCTAAATTCATTTATGTCTGCAATCAAGGCAGGTTTTGCTAAAAAGTTAAGACTCAAGAATGAATCAGTACCCACTGTTTGCGATCCAGCTGAACGATTATTTGCAAATCGCCTTTCCTCTTCCACGGAAGAGAAGGGTGCAGTTAGCAAAGTTCATTAGCATTTAAAGAGATATGCACCAAAATAGGTCACTGTGAACAGAGCTGTTTTTTAAGGGTAAAACGGGTGTTGTTTTACACGACCACTGAGGAATTTTAACCGAAGTATGTTGCAGACATTTCACGAAGACCCTAAAGAGTCATACCGACTTGTGGAAAATGGGCATCCAATGTCCCCTTTAAAAAATTAGACTGACACCAAACTTTTGAATGGTAGTGTATAACCGCTTTGAAGTCGTTCTGTTATGTGACGAACCCTCATAGAAGCCGTCCTCATCCATGGTCCCATAAACATACAGGTACTTCCCAGCCACCAGGGGGAGCTCTGCTTCAGGATGCTCATTTGGGCCATCGTAAGGGTTATAACTGCAGAGAGGACATGCTGAATTCAGTTCATGAACTTCATTATTACTGTTTTTATTAGATACTACATTAAAAGGTATATTCTGGATTAAATCAAAAACCTAAAGGAGAAGTCTACATTTTTAAAATGTCAAGATAGTATTAGCACAAAATGCTGATATTTTTGGAAACCCAAATCCGTCACTAAATAAAAAATCTTTGAAAAAAAGGTAATTGCAACTTTTTTATCTCACAATTTTTTTATTATTATTTTTTTTTTCAGAATTGTGTGATATAAACTCGCTTTTGCAAGTTATAAAGTCAGAACTGCAAGATATAAACTTGTAATTCTGAGAACATATCAGTCCTTTTTTCCCCCTCAAAACTGTACTTTATAACTAGCAATTGTGAGTTTATATCACAATTCTGAGAAAAAAAGTGAGAAAAGGGAGTTTATACTTTGCAATTCTGACTTTATAACTCACAATTATGAGTTAATATGACAATCCTGAGAAAAAAGTAAAAAAAATGTGAGTTTATATCTCGCAATTCTGACTTTATAACTAACAATAACACTTTTATATCACACAGTCCTGAGAAAAAAAAGTCAGAAAAGGGAGTTTATACCTCACAATTCTGACTCTATAACTCACAATTGCAAGTTTATATCATAATTCTGAGAAAAAAAAGTCAGAAAAGGGAGTTTATACCTCACAATTCTGACTCTATAACTCACAATTGCAAGTTTATATCATAATTCTGAGAAAAAAAAGTCAGAAAAGGGAGTTTATACCTCACAATTCTGACTCTATAACTCACAATTGCAAGTTTATATCATAATTCTGAGAAAAAAAAGTCAGAAAAGGGAGTTTATACCTCTCAATTCTGACTTTATAACTCACAATTGCAAGTTTATATCACAATTCTGAGAAAAAAAGTCAGAAATGTGAGTATATATTTCGCAATTCTGACTTTATAACTCACAATTGCAAGTTTATATCACAATTCTGAGAAAAAAAGTCAGAAAAGGGAGTTTAAACCTCTCAATTCTGACTTTATAACTCACAATTGCAAGTATATATCACAATTCTGAGAAAAAAAAGTCAGAATTGTGAGATTGTATCACACAACTCTGAGAAAAAAAAGTCTGAATTGTGAGATAAAAAGTTGCAATAATCTTTTTTTTTTTTTCATCAGTGGTAGAAACAAGCTTCCATAGATATTACTGGCCATTTGTAGGTTGATTTCCCCCCCCCCCCCCCCCGAAAAGTTAAAGACTGTAACTCTGTGGCAGTTAAAAAAAACAACATTGCTTGCTTTGCTGAAGCAGCCTGGCCAGCCTGATATAGTTTGGTGAAACCATTCAGAAATTGTTCATTATTTTTGGGATACAATCTGGTCTTGCTCGTGGAGCAATGGAAGCCTATGGGTCAAGATGACCAGAGGATTTAAAAGCAGAGAAAAACTAATATTTTTAGTAAAACCTTTACAGGAATGCTTCAGTAACAAAGTTTGATACTCAAGCTGTAAAATATTTTTAATTTGTTTAAATGGATATTGCTCAAGTTACCTGGTTTACCAAGTTGACATGATTTTATCATAAATTGAATAGATATCATTTGGTGATTGCATTACAAACCAGTCTCATGTTAACACACAGGGTATGATGTTATCATAAGTACTATGATTATTCTATCAAAACAGTGTGAAGCATATTTTAAATGTTTATCTGCTGTGCATGAGTCAAAATTCTCATCTGTGGTAATTGACAGTGTGCACAGATGTTGTTGATATACTTAACTTGTACTTAACCCAGAGTATTTCTTCAAGGCAGACCTGATACAATGACTAATGCTATTCTACACCTAATCATTACAGCTAATGGCATGATATAACAAATCATTACAGCTAATGACATGCTATAACCTATTATTACAGCAAACGTCTTATTGTAACGTATTGTAACATGTTACAGCAGCTGTAGTGGATCCACTCACTTGTAGCGGGCAACACACAGCCGTACTTTGCCTGTGTATCTGGACTTAGACCTGGGGGACGAGCCGAGCTCTTTGTCCATCTAAAGGAGAAGAAAAGCGGATAGAAGAGTTAATGGTCAGCTTTACTAGCTTATAGTATTGTTGCTGCGAAGGAGCATGCTAAGCCTCACCAGCCCAGGGAGTTTAATGCTTTGTTCAGACAGATTTTTTTGGCAAAGCTAACTCAAATCTGTTTAGTTTTTTGTAGTCTGAACAACAACAAACCATGAAATCCAATGTTTACAAACCTGATCCAAACCACATTCATATGTGGTTTGAAATCCGATTACATTCGATTTTCCAGTCTAATTGGTCAGATCGGATTTCAAAATAGCTGCTTTTCATAATTCAGGATGTGTCTCTTTCACATTGTGCTGATGTCTAGATATACCAGATATTGGTGAAACTTTCTGAAGCGGATCATATTTAATCAAATTGCAAAATGACACTGTGCACACTCAGACCTAAAATCAGATTTGTGCGCTATGAACAACTCCTAAGAAAGTCAATGACAAATCAGTGGATTATAAAACTGAATGAAAGTTGTTCAAGTTTTGGTTTTTGATCATTTTTTGGGCAAAAATGAAGTCTGTAATAATTTAAAGCAAAGTCCAGCGTGCAATCTGATAATGTGGGCGATTAAGCCAATAACACCAGCAGAGCACAGTCTGAGCAGACAGATTGGACTATTCACACCCACACAAACTCTCTCTCTCACACACACAGCCTGTCAATGTATACTGTAATTATTCTCATAATGGCCAAATCACTGTGGTACATCGCACACCACTAGAATCTACTTTGCTCTCTTAGAATATATTGGTTTAATAGAATCAATTTAATTTTATTCTCTATATATGATATATTAGATTTACAATATATGGGCCATTCTATAGAATTGGTCCAAAGTCAGAATTGCATACATCTTTAAAAAAAATAACTAAAACAAAACAAAAAAAATGTATGTATGCAAATTGTACAATATCCAAGGTAAACATTTCTAGTAACTCTGCCGTTAATTCTCATATTGTATTTTCAGAAAGTTTTGGAATATTTGTCCTCTCCCCATATTTGTCACTACCGAAACACATTAATAATAATTTAGTTTAGTTTACAATTTAGAAGGGTTATATTGACCTATTAAGATTTTGCTTACATCTATATTGTACTAAATAAATCTTGCTATTTCATTACGTTTTTACAAGGTAAATCAATAACAATTACATTTTTAACAATATTTCAAGTGTAATTTATGAGATTTGTTGTATTTCGAATCAGATTTTTTTAAAAGGCAAAAAGTTGATCATATTGATTTTAAAGTTAAGGATTCATTAGTTTAAATATACATTGAATCAAAAACTATCGTAACATCTTAGTTGATAATTCATTTCACTGTATCTTTGACAAAACCACATGTTTCGGTAGTGCCTGCACTTTTTTTGTAGTGTACACATCACATTACAGAATTTTAACTTGCGTACTAAAACACTACTAAAACATATTTAAATATGAAGAAATTTGCATAACTGTACTAAAATTTTGTTAATTTTTCCCAAATAAAGGATTATGTGTTCCCTTTTGTCACTACTGAAACAGTGATGACGTTTTGGTCATGACTATTACGCAGTGTTGGGGAGTAACTAATTAAAAGTAACGGAATTACATAATTGAATCACAAAATAAATGTAACTGTAATTAGTTACAGTTACTGAGAAAAAATGTGTAATTAAATTACAGTTACTTTTGAAAATGTTAATGATTACAAAAGGGGTTACATCGGAATTACGGAATTACACCCACATACAGATTTAATTGACTTCTTTTATAAATTGCATTGACTCCTCTAAAGTGAGACACCAGTGTTTCAGGAGTTTAGGACACAGAACAGGACACATGCTTATTCTTAACTGTTTTATTTCCTATTTGGGTTTAGGCATTGTTAGATGCCAGTGTTTCCTGTCATAACTATCTAAATATTTGATTTCAAAACTATTAAACTATTTATTATGATTTTAAATCTGTATTTAACCTCAGAATGATGAAAGTAAATAAGAGGTGTTAAGTCTGAATTTGTGGTGGCTGTACTTTAATTTACTTTTAATTTAACTATTACATGGCTCTGCGGAATGCTTGATTCTGATTGGTCAGTCATGACATTCCAAAGTATGTTATTCCCTGATAACAACTGGTAAAAGCTAATAACACAGACTCATTTGGGCAACTTAAGTCAGTGCTATACGCTTGATAGTTTTTCAATTCTCAATTTAATATTACGTGTACAATTTCTTAATTCTGTCATCCTGGTATCGTGGACTCGCTCTATTGTTTCAGACAAACGCAGCTGCTGTTTGATGCTGTTTTGTATACGGTAATGGATTTTAATATAACTAACAAAATAGCTGTGTAAGTAATAGTACGTAATTATTTACGTGGTGAAATGTTGTATTATAAACTGCACTGTATGACTGCACTGTATCCCTTAAATGTCTGTCTAGTTTGAACTTGCCGCCACATTTTATAAATGCTTTTAAAATGTGTTTTTTGGTTGTGGGACAGCAGTTTGCAGCAATTCTGTAAAATTGGCCCATATTATATATATATTTGCTTATTTACAAACTTTCTAGTTTGATAGTTCACTCTTACCTTTTTTTTTTAATAAACTTTATACATTTTTGATAAACTGATTTGTGTCACTTTATGGGTTGATTCTTGCATTTCATCTACACACAGAACCAAAATCTAAAGCCCATTAACACATTAATTTTGTAAACACTGGCATTTCTTTCAGAAAATGCAAATGTACTCTATTTTATTCTGTAGAACCTCGGTTATTTTTATACATTTAATTTTCGGATCAAAACAGTAAACCTCGACAAAAAAAAATCTAACTGTAAGGTAAAATGAACAAACACTGACCGACTGGTTTGTTTGTGATACTCACAGCAGTGGCGATGACGGGCCGCACCTCTGAGAGGAAGGCCCGCCGCGGGCTGGAGGGTGTGCTGCGTGACAGGAAGGTGGGTTTGACAGACAGGAGCTCTACCTTCTCCCCCTCAGTCATCTGCAGAGGCCGAATGAGCTCTGAGATCTTACTCATCGAATCCTCATTACCTTCACACACACACACATACAAAGGTGACTGATTACTTCATTACTGTGTACAGTCCCATCCTCCTCCCTCCATCTCAGCACATCATCACTGCTGTTGATCTTATCAGTCTTCAGATTTTTCAGAATTAGACATTGTTTCATTTTGCCTCATGGGAAGGGTAAAGGATGAAGGATGGTAAACTAAAGGTGAGCGAATATGAACAATAACCAATCAATACAGTACCTTACAAAGGGATTTAGACAGAAAATATACACAAAAGTTTGGGGTTGTAAGATTTTTTTGTTTTTGAAAGAAGTGTGCATATATTTGATCAAACATACAGAACAGTAATATTGTGAAATATGAGTACGATTTAAAATAACAGTTTTCTATTTGAATATATTTTAAAATGTAATGTATTCCTGTGATGACACAGCTCAATTTTCAGCATCATTACTCCAGTCTTCAGAGTCATATGATTCTTCAGAAATCATTCTAATATGCTGATTTGTTGCTCAAAAAGTATTCCTATAATTATCAGTTTTTAGTGGAAACTGATTTTTTTCAACAGAATTTATTTTAAATCTATTTTTTATGTACTTTACTGAACAATTTAATGCATCCTTGCTAAATAAAAAAAAGTATTAATTTCTTAAAAAAAAAAGGTTTAAACTAATGCATTTACTTGCATTAACAAAATAATAAAACATAAAAACCAAATGGCATTTCTTTTAAACAAATAAAGCACAAACCTGTTTAAGCAGAACATTTTAGCTTCAAAATTATTTAAATAAAATACATCAATATAACAATAACAATGTCATCAGTAAGATTTTAATTTTTTTTCAAAGAAGTGTCTTCTGCTCATCAAGGCTGCATTTATTTGATCAAAAATACAGAAAAAATGCACATTTTCACTATGTAAAACAACATTTTTCTTTTTTAATATACATTAAAATCTAATTTGTTCCTGTGATCAAAGTTGAATTTTCAGCATCATTACTTTAGTCTTCAGTGTCACTTGATCCTTCAGAAATGATTTTAAAATGCTGATTTATTATCAGTGCTGGAAACTGTTGTGCTGCTTCTTTGATGAATAAAAAGTTAAAAAGAACAGCGTTTATTTAAAATATACATTATCATTCAAAAGTTTGGGGTCAGTGAATTTTTATTTGTTCTTTTTTTTTTTTTTTTTTTTAATAAATCAATACTTTTATTCAGTTAGAAAAACATATATATTTTAAATAAATGCTGTTCTTTTTAACTTTTTAATAATCCAAAAAATCTGAAAAAAAGTATCACGTATTTGGCAGCACAACTGTTGCCAGCTTAGATAATTCTAATAATAAATCAGCATATTAGAATGATTTCTGAAAGATCACATGACACTTAAGTAGTAATGGCTTATGAAAATTCTGCCTTGCATCACAGGAATAAATTATATATTAAAGTATATTAAAATAGAAACCCTTTTTTTAAACTGTAATAATATTTCACAATATTACTGTTTTTTCTGTACTTTTGATCAAATAAATGCAGCTTTGATGAGCATAAGAGACTTTACAACATTAAACATTACAAGTCTTGCTGATCCCAAACTTTTGAACGACAGTGTTTATATATTAATATAATGTACAAAAATATTAAAGTATTTAGGCACCATCAAACATTAAAATTACTCAGAAAGTTAGTTCTGAGAACATAATTGGAATTTCTAAAGCAATGATAAAGATTCCCAAATGATTTTTGCATATTATATATCTAATATTTAGTAAATGAATTAGAATGAATAAAACAGTAAAATCTCAAATATGGATTTTCACCACCACATACTGAAAAGAACCATACCGTGTTGCGGTGTAACTCTGTTAAATATTTAAGAAAGTGTCACACATGACCTTCTTCAGGATGCGTACTGTACCTTTCCCTGAGGGGGCAGTGAGGCCGTTGAGGAGCTGGGAGAGGGTGAGGGGTTTGGTGGGTGAGCCGGGCGAGTCGCCCCCTGTCAGCTGACTGCTGCTCAGGATGTCTAACTTCCCAGCCTGCAACCTGAACTTCTCCAGCTCTTTTGACAGCAGGTTAAACTGCTCACTCTGCGTCCGGCATTTTTCCTCCAGTTCTCTCACTTTAGCCTAAAAAGAAAAAGAAAAGAGAAAGACTCACATTAAAAACATACACAAACCATTCAGGCTGATCTGTGATAAAAGCATTGACATTTAAAACTGGTAACAGCTTTATTAACATCTACACTTCACATTAACTAACTGATGAATGCTAATGAATGGAGCCTACAAACTCTACCAACTGTGAATGTGGTAAGCAACCTACAACACTACAAAAAAATGGCCTACATCTAAAAGGAGGTTTTTCCTACCAAAAATCGCATTGTGTTCTTAGTTCGAAGGAAACTTCTCAGCTTCAGACACCAACAGAATCAAACAAAGACAGGAGTCAATCTATGTTCAGCTGTTATTGTACATCAAATCTCTTATTTGATCATGATGTTAGCGATGGGAAGTACTACTGAATGGAGAAGGGTACCACACATGCCAAAATAACAGTAAAAGCTGTTTATGCCTGATGATTTGACGAAACTCACATGTATACTTGTACATACTATAAACACCACTGGAGGATCATGTGAGTTTGCATTTTAACAATTCAACATAAAACTGTAACTGGACCTGTTATACTCACAGTCTTGTGCAACATGTTTATATGCACAGTTCATTAATGCATAAATCACTAAACATGGCTTTTTGGGCAAGGAAATTAAAGGTGGGTGGTGGAGGGGGGACATGTCGCATTCTGCAATCCATCAGTCATGTTTGTTGTTGCTGATCTGATCTGCAAACGCACATATCCATGAGGCGCTAACAGGATTCAGCACAAGCCAGCACCCATGCATCGCAACACAGGAGGAGCAGAAAGGATCAGGCAGTGAATGAGAAATATTTACCAATGAGCAAACTGACTTCTGTAGCACTTTCATTTCTACTTTTTATAAACATACAGAGGCTGCGCTCATCTTCATTTATCTCCTGTGGTTAGCTTCTGTACTATTAAAAAAATGTGCCTCCCAAGAGGAATGAAGGAACAACAGATCACTTTTTAAACCATTTTGATTAAAATAAATAAATAAATAAAATCTAAACCCACAGGCAAAGTCATTTGTACTCTTTGTTTACAGAAGCTAGAGGTGATTCATGGAGAACTTTTGTCTTCATCATACTTTTTCAATTATATATATATATATATATATAACTCAAAAAGTTAAAAATGCAATTAATAATTATAGCTTATATATAATAATTCTGAATAAATATATTGATAATATTAATAATAATATAAAGACATTTATTCAATTAAATGCATTAAATTGATTAAAAGTGACAAAGACACTGAACATTTTGAGAAAAAATATAATACAGCTGAAAAAAATATTACAATTCATCCTAATATTTAAATAACAATATTTTTTAATATTTAATAGTTTTTTATTTGAAATGCATTATTTTTATGCATTTTTATATTTTTAATATGATATGCCTTTCTTATGCATTGTTAAATTTATTAAAATTAAAAAAAATAATAAAATAAATATATATAAATATATAATATATATATATATATATATATATATATATATATATATATAAATAAATAATCACTGAAATTTTTTTCATCACATAAAATCTACATATTGTTATTATTAATTAAATTAAAACAGAATGACATATATATATATATTTTTTTTTTTCTTATATATATATATATAAGAAAAAGTTAAAAATGCAATTAATATAATTATAGCTTGTAATAATTATTAATAAATATATTGGTAATATTAATAATAATAAGAAGAAGAAGAATAAAGACATTTATTCAATTAAATGCATTAAAAGTACCAATAAAGACAATGAAAAAATTTCCAAAATATTTTTTTAAACAAATGCTGTTCTTTTGAACTTTCTATGAAAAATAATCCAGATTTTTTTTTTTTTTTTTTTTATAGACACTAGGGTTGTTAAACGATTAATCTTGATTAATCACATCTAAGATAAATGTTTGTGTTTACATAATATTTTTGTGTGTACTTTGAATATTTATTATGTATATACAAAGACACACTCATGTATGTATATATTTATGATTACAACTGTCATATTTATATTAAAAAAAAGAAAAGCTTTGTTTACATAATACATGTGTGTACTGTGTATATTTATTATGTTTATATAAATTCACACACATTGTTTTAAATATATTGTATATGTGTATGTATATATATATATATATATATATATATATACACATAATAAATATACACAGTACACACACATATATTACGTAAACAAAAACTTGTTTTGGCTGCGATTAATCATGATTATTAATTAATAAAATTATATAATATAAATATAAATTTATACATATACATGAATGTGTGTGTTTATATAAAACTACACAAATATACACAGCACACACATACATTATGTAAACACAAACCTTTATTTTGAATACGCTGTATTTAAAAAGCAATAAATAGCATTGTTAGGCTTTAGAGACAAGCAAAACGTGACATGTTTTACTATATACATTTATAAAACACATAAACAACTTTTGTCAGGTATGTATAATGACTATGAAGACTGATGGTTTGTACTAAAAAGGTTCAATAATTTGATCTATGGCGATATAGATCAAAGATATTGATCAAATGTTTACAGATCAGTCATGGATGAGCAGTACAGTAATTGACAGGACAGCTAAACGAGGTGACAGGAACTACCCCCAATGAGTCACACGGGGAAGAGAGGGAGAATTTTGAGGAGAAGTAACTCGAAAATACCTGCATGCTGTCCAAGTGATTCTGTATATGCAAAAAACAAAAGACCAGTAACATAGTGACAAGAGATGTAAGGAACCAAACAAAATCACAGTTGCACACACGAGCATTTCTTCAGTTTCAGAAGTCACAGAGACCCAACATGAGCACAGTTTCCCCTTCCCATAATTGCCCATTAATGGCAGCAATGAATGAAAAGAAGTAGAAAATGATAAACAAATAATAAAATATGTGTTAGAGAGATTAGTTTAAAACAAATCAATAAAAAAGGATATTTACACAAGAGCTTTATTTTTTTATTTATTTAATAAATTAGTCTGACAAGCTCAAAATGTCAAATGGTGTAAGCTAAGACGTGACTCATATGTTAGCCAGATTTTTGGCTAATATGAGAAAATATACAATGACGCATGTAGAATGTGCTGTACTTTAACGGTCAGCCAAGATATGATTGAAAATGCATGCTTATATGCACACACACATACACATGCACTAAAATTCATGAATAGATATCGTTACTCACCTCTAACAGATGGACGGCACCTTCATGTTCCTTCTTAGCCTCAACCTGAGCCTATAAACAACACAAAAATAAAATATAATGGCACGTTCCTAGTGTACAAACATTCTATTCCCAAGTTTGGTTGAATAAGCTTTAGCCAACAAGGACTTCAGTGCATTCTAGGGTCATTCATTGTAACTCCTAGCAGCTGTGAAAAACAGCGTTCAGCTCCACATGAATAGAGGAACATCTGTTGGAGCGTCAGCCTCTGCAGCATCACAACATGAGGGGACATTTCAGAAACATGTATGCAGATTCACCTTCAGAACAACAAAACTTGTTTCTTAATGTCTTGACTTTTTCTGATGCGAGTGTGTGTCATTTTTTCTGTTTATTCTCCTCTGTAATCACAGTGCTCCATTCAATAAAGACAGACAATAACTCAAACGTTTCAGCGAGTGACAATGTTCACACGTTCTGGAGAAAATGTCAGATTTGATCACCTGCTCTGCCGTTTCATTAGAGACTAATTTACTCTGAGTGGCGAGACAGCGGCACTTTTCTCTTCATTCAAACGAGAAATGAGAGGAATATTTCAGTGAGTTACCTAAAATTGCTGAAACGCTTTTTCATTAAACATCTCTCTTCATTAGGAGCACTCTGACAGCTGGATTTTATTATTGGGTGTTTCTTCAATTTCAGGCAATTTTTTGTCACAGAGGGTGATTTTTCTTCTCTTTTTTTTTTTTTACTTTTTTAAGTACTACCACGTTCAAGGCATGCGTCGTGGTACTCTCATGAATGTGCGTCGAAAACTGACAGTAGGGTTGCCGGGATAACCGCAATATCGCAATACCGTGATACTGACAAGCATAACCGCAGAGGAATGCAACAACCGCGATATTCGTGTTTTCTTTTTTCGTAAGGTTATGTCCTTCTCGTTTTACACTTCATGCATGTGTACTGAATATTAAATAAGTTAATAATGATAACATAATGTGTAGCTGATTTGTACAGCGGCTCAGTAGATTTGCACTTGTCACACCCCTGTGGACTGTTTTGTTGGTTTTTCCCTCATGTTTCCTTATTCGGTCTTTCCTATTCCGTTTCTTCTTATGACGTCATTGTTTAATCACTTACACCTCTCCTGTTCTCATTAGCCTGGTTATATAAGTTTGTTTCAGTTCTTTGTTTCTTGTCGGGTCTTAAAGTTATTTTATGTTGTTTTCGTTGTGGTTGCGTGTGGTTTCCCTGCTGTTCCTGTTCCCTTGTATGGATTATATTAATAAAGTGCGTGTTCCTGACTTCCTCGTCCCTACTCCTCCTTCCCGCACACCACCCCTGACAGCACTAGGGATGGGCTTATCAATCCTGAAGTATCAATATATCGATACTGATGTGAGTATCGAAAGTATTGATACTCAAATAAAAAATATCGATACTAAGGTGTTTTATTTACCAGTGATTTTGTTTATTTAACAAAAAATAATACATACATACAATATGCATTGAATTAGCGTTAACTGTTAGCGAATAACTGTGCAGGACAGAACTATTTTCCTGCTCATCTGAACGCACGCAAATGTTGCAAGACAGAACCAATCAATCACAGAGAGCATTAATGCTTTAGGGAACGGCAGCCCAGAACAATGCTTATCGGAGGACAAACAAACAAACAAACAAAAAAAAAAAAAAAACATGCTTGAGTTATTTCACAATAAACAAATTGAAATTGTAGCCTACATAATTTGTGCAATTATATTTATTTAAATTAACGTTTAAAGTTCATTGATCATGTTCTATTTTGTAGTAATGTTAATATAAATCATACAATGTCAGAATAAAAATGCTTTTTATGCATTAAAAATGCAGAAAAAATGCATTTTATGTGTGCAACCGCCTGTCACTGGCAGCCCCTTATGAAACTAATTATTTTCAACTATGTTTACTGTTACCACTACAGTAAACATATTTTAACCATGTGTAAAAAGAAATATTATCTAATACGTTGCAATTAAGGAATATTAAATGTTAAAATGCATATCAAATATAAAGTTAAGGGGGTATAATTACATATTTTACGCTTAGTTATTTAATAACTTTAATAATTTAAAAGTTAAGTTTAGAAGTATCGTATCGGTATCGATATCGATGATACTGGACTTAACAGTATCGGTATCGTATCGAAAACAAAATAAGTGGTATCGCCCATCCCTAATTTGCACTTAACAAACCTAAATAGACAGCAAATGAGACAGAGATCGACTGATCGCGTGCGATTACTTGCCTCTGTCCTTCAGGCCAAGTCATGTGCTGCATATTTGTGAAAATAGGTTGTCATGTCCAAGGAAAGTGAAATCTCAGTCTTAAAATCGACGCTCTGCTGGTCAACTAAGCCTTTAAAAGTGGCGCTCAAAGCTAAAATGATTTCAATCTCTCCCTGAATGAATCAGCGTTTTTGAACGTGCAGTTGAATTAACGCTTTAAACACTCAATGCAGTCTCTTGCCGCCATCTTGTGGCGTAACGATGAAACCGCACTGACTGACAGCTCGTTTAGAACGTGCAGGTGAAATATCAACAGAAAAAGTCTCCTCAAGTGAGATTCGAGGAGCAATAACTGTATAAGGTAACAACAGACTAACGATTTTATTGTCAGGTTAATGTTCTGTTATGTAGACCGTTATTTTGTCATTCGCTTCTCTAGTGTTTTAACCATAGACTGTAAAAAAACATGGACGTAATGTCCGTGCCGTCACCCGTAGGTTTCTGAAGAGCATTTTTGAAGCTCTTAGTGGGCGGGAGTCGGCCGTCGCCATCTTGGAATCGCGTCACTGCACGTCACTCCCGGATAATCGAAAATGGGCAAAGAGGCGGGACGCGGGTGGAGCTGGTTGCTGAAACCACGCCCACCTACCGCGACGGTGGTGACAGCAGCGGCAACCCACCTGTCACTCAAGTGGCCACGCCCTAAATTATGCAGAACTTTAAGGCCTAATATAAATTAAACGGATTAGTTATAAATAAATTCACCCCCCTCATAGTTGACATGAAGGGCAAAATTAGCTATATAGACCAAAAACACTTTTTGTACCAGGCTGTAAACATATTTTAGGAATTTAGAATAGGAATTGACTCCCTTTTGCAGCCAGTCTCTAGCGGCCAGTCGATGAATTGCAGTTTTAGTCACTTCAAGGGGGAGACCAGGAGATTGCCGCTTGGTTTCAACCCTATTTAGTTCCGTTCCGTTGATTTCTGAATATGACCTCCTTACATTGTAACACATACACACAGATTATATATATATGGCGGATTGAGCCACTCAAAATTACCGCAAGGTAAATTCCTTCACGGCGACAGCCCTAACTGACAGAAGATAAGAAATTGTTGAAAAAAGTCGTTATTTTCGTTTTGTTTTGTTTTGTTTTTTCCGCACAAAATAGCTTCATAAAAATACAGTCACATGAACTATTTTATCAATGTCCTTACCACCTTTACAGACCTTGAACACTGTAGTTGCATTGCTGTCTATGCACAGTCAGAAAGCTCTTGGTTTTCATCAAAAATATCTTAATTTGTGTTCTGAAGATGAATGAAGGTCTTACAGGTTTGGAACGACATGAGGGTGAGCAATTAATGACACAACTGTAATTTTTAGGTGCATGATGCAAGGTCTTCTACACTCTGGCCTGTGCTTGAGCTCCATCCTAAGGATTGGTGTGGCTGGAAACCTTGATCTCTCACCTTCTGCAGAAGGTCAATCTCCTGCTGCTTGGCACTGAGGACAGCCAAGGCTTGTTCATGCTCTAATTCTAGCTGCTGCCTCCTCTCTGCAGCCTCTCGCATATGCTGGGAAAGAAAGAAGAGAGAGCAGGAGGTGAGAGAAAACTCGGCAAAGGATGAACACAGACAGAATGAGAGCAACCATCAATCAATATTTAAGGGATAGTTCATCCAAAATAGAAAACTCAGTTGTCATTTACTCATCCTCATGATGACTTACTTTCCTGAGAGGAGCACAAAAGGAGATATTAAGGAGGATGTTCAAGCTGCTTTTATTTTTTCATGCAATTAAAGCAAATGAGAATCAGGGACAGCTGCGCTTACCACTGACCTTCATAGTAAAACAGCAGCTTGGACATGATGTTAGATAACTACTTCTGTGTTGCACGCAAGAATGTTGCAGTATTGGGTGAGTAAAAGATAGCAAAGTGTTCATTTTTAGGTGAAATCATTACTTTAAAATCTTTTTAGGTCACAGTCAAACACTGCTGTTAAAACCCAACAAGGAGTCTCTGCACTGATCTATAGACCTTCTATTTATATCAGCTTATAAAAGATCATCAGTCTCCAGAAGCAGAGACAAAAATCCCTTCTAATCCTAGAGTATCTGATGTAAACACTAAGATTTCTTTCTTACCTGAGCACATCAACTTAGAATTCGGGGCCCTTCACACTGAACAATTCCACTGCACTGATTTTCCATTGTTTTTGTATCTCTTCGTCTACCTGATCTCATGACTAAAACGTACCTGTGGGAACATTTCGCAAGACGTGAAATACGTACCAATAAGTACATATCACTGCAATTTCCAACAGAAATGAACACTAGAGGTGGTAAAACAGCACACACTTGTAATCATTTTCATACACCGTTATAATTACAGCTCCATATGTTTTGCATTCCGGTGTTGACCCCCGCCAGATAACTACCCCTCTAGTATTGGTAGGTTTAGGCTTAGGTATGGGGTTATTTCAATGAGAGGGGGTAATAGTTTGGCAGGGGGTCGAAAATGGACACAACAATGGATGTAACAAGCTTGCTCGGTAGCTCAGCCGGCATGGCAATGGACTTAAGATGTGGAATCCTTGGGTACGAATCTTGTGAAAATCATGACTCACGATGAAAGAGCTGAGATGAAAGATCGAAAAACAAGCTAAAACGCCAAGCTTGCGATTGCGTTTTTACATCACAGTCACTTTTGTTCATACTATCGGGTAGGTTTAGGTGCAGTGCAGGTGATATGTTATTTAAAAAACGTCACAGAGCATTAGTGTTATAGCACCATTCATCAGACATTTCAAGTCAGAACTGCGGTGACACGTACAAAAACAATGTCAAATAAAGTGTACCATATGTACATTTATCCGTTCCGGGGAAAAAAATTAACAGTTTTTTTAGTGCCACTTAGTGGACATTTCACATCGAATATGTCACAAAACGAACATGGCCCTACGTATTTCACGTCTTGCAAAAAAGCTCTCACAGGTACGTTTTCATCATGAGATCAGGCTGCTTTGACACAGCCCTTGCAAGGTGCTCAAGTTAAAAGAAGTTAAACTGTTTTCTCTAGATGTTGTGCTTTTTTATTTAATTGCCCAGCATCTCATTTTTAGAAGTAAAACCACATTTGGTGTGAACAGCCCCTTACTGTGTGAATACCTTCAGAATATGAACAATTATTAGTTGTCTTCTACTGCGTTTAGATGTTTTTTAAGGAAAAGTACATCCAAAAACGATTCTATAAAGTCATCTGAAACCCATATGCTGATTCTTTAAAGGATTTTCAGCTAATTGAACTGGTAGCACCATATTTAAATTTTAAAATGAATCAAACTGAAGCTGTCAGGGATAGTTCAATGAATTGTTGTTTAACACAATACAGAAAAGTGAAAATTAGGTGATCTAAGACCTTTATACAGTATTTATACAGCCATTGTAAAGACTGTAAGCCCCTCACGGCCTTGTGTTAAAGGGTTAATTCACCCAAAAATGAAAATTCTGTCATTAATTACTCACCATCATGTCGTTCCAAACCTGTAAGACATTCGTTCATCTTCAGAACACAAATTAAGATGTTTTTGATGAAATCCGAGAGCTTTCTGACCCTGCATAGACAGCAATGCAACTGACACATTCAAGGCCCAGAAAGATAGCAAAGACATCGTTAAAATACTCCATGTGACATCAGTGATTCAACCTTAGTGTTATGACAACACGTCTCTGGTGTCAACAAAACCACACACATGCGTTGTGGTACTAAGATAAATGTGCGGCGAAGACAGACATGGAAGAGAATAAATTGCTGAATAAGGTCATTATTTTTGTTTTCTCTGTGCACAAAAAGTATTCTTGTAGCTTCATAAAATTAAGGTTGAACCACTGATGTCTCTTGGACCTTTTTAATGATGTCCTTACTACCTTTCTGGGCCTTAAACGTGTTAGTTGCGTTGCTGTCTATGCAGGGTCAGAAAGCTCTCGAATTTCATCCAAAATATCTGAATTTGAGTTCCAAAGAAGAACGAAGGTCTTATGGATTTGGAATGACATGAGGGTGAATAATTAATGACAGAATTTTAATTTTTGGTGAAATACCCCTTTAAATTTAATATGGCATCTAACCTGACAATGCTCTATAACAACTAGATTTCAGTCTGCTCATCAAACAAAGTTATTTTACGACTTTAGGAGACTTGGAATATAGACATAGTCACTACAAACTGTTGTTGTATGGTTTTGAGCTGCACTTCAGAAATTTTCCACTGGAAAATGTAACAGCATATGGTTTTGAAATGACCTAAGGTGAGTAAACAATGACAGAATCTTCATTTTTGGGTGAACTATCCCTTTAACCACTGAAAACAACAGCAAAATGTTGTCGTAAATCTGTTTTGTGTCATTTGCTTCACCCCTTCAGGTAAAGCAAAAACAGAAGTGAAGCATCATGTCAATCAGCCAGACTAAGCACAGCCACGGAGCTTCGCATGATCAATAAAGGGCTTAAGGGTCACGGCTCTGTACATGAAAGGGTGTGTGCAAACAACACAGCATGTTCAATCAGCGCTGATTACTGCCCAACAACATCCCCAGAAGCTCTTCTGACCTGTTAAAAGTACACAGTGACAAAACCTAGCAATTTTCTTTCCATTTGTGACAGGTGAGGTTACAAGGGATAAAGGGTAAAGGAGGGATTTTCCATGCTGCTATGAAAGAGGAGTGCAGGGAAGAGGAAGGTTAGAAAAATCTAACCTTCTTAGGACAAATAAACTGTACTGTGTGTGAATTACGTTATGGTTATCTGACCATCAAGTGTAAGTAAATATCTCTACGCCTACTAACAATATCTAATAATAATCTATAATAACAATCATTCATGACTATTACTGCAGTTTTTATTTATTTACTGAACATCTGTTACAAAACATTTTCTTTTCTTTATTTAATGAAGATGCCTCAATATTTTGTTTTAATTAAATATTTAATGGACAATGTTTAGTTGTCCAGTCACAATTGCAAACCAACCTCTTCAAGTTTATGTAATGAGCATGGTGTTGCAGGTAATTTTGTGATAATGAGGCATCTGCATAAAAACTAGACAATATGACCACAGAATAAAAATGAATCATCTAAACCATTAAAATATTGTGATGCTACTAGATTACTTACTTACTTAATTTATTTATTTATTTTTAAATTAAGACTGATAGTTTCAACATATTTCACACTTTGTACATTCAGCAAAACTGTCACCTCTTTAACTGAAAAAATAAATACATACATAAATAAAAAAAATCAGCATATTTTCAGAATATTAACAGCATGTATATCTCTCATTCGAAAGAAGAGCTGAGTTAGTTTAGTTTGTGAGGGGAGGGTGTAATTGTGCATAACTGTTGTGTCATGCACAAACGCATTCCGCAGTGCCTCAGCCGGCCGACCATTCAGATCACATACAGCATCCAGATCAGCTGTTAGTACTCAGTCAAAAGGTCCACATTCAGTTAGTGCTGGCTTCTGTAAAGTCTTTAGAGATACCTGATGAATGAAAAATATGGAGGGAGGCAAGGAGAGGGGAAGGGCAGGAGAGGGTTAGACGTTAGGGGAGGGGTGGGACGCTCCACGACTCCTAGTCGATCACAGATCCACACTTTGAGGGCGTACGACAGCTCTAAAACCATAAAAGAGTACAAGGGGAGTAAAAGAGGTGAAAACACAGATGAAAGTGGAGGTCATGAACTAAATCAACCTTAAACATGGTCAGCCGGGTTTCCTGAAATATGTGTCGTGAGCTTGAACACTGATAAAAGACTATAACATTTTCACTTTGCCACCAAACAGTTTTACTCAGTCAACATACAGTGACATGCGAAAGTTTGGGAACCCCTCACAAAATCTGTGAAAATTTGAATGATTTTAACAAAATAAGAGGGATCATACAAAATGCATGTTATTTTTTATTTAGTACTGTCCTGAGTTAGATATTTTACATAAAAGATGTTTACATATAGTCCACAGGACAAAAAATAGCTGAAATTATTAAAATATCCCAATACAAAAGTTTGGGAACCCTTGGTTCTTAATACTGTGTGTGGTTACCTGAATGATCTACGACTGTTTTTTTGTTTTGTGATGGTTGTTCACGAGTCCCTTGTTTGTTCTGAACAGTTAAACTGGGCACTGCTCTTCAGAAAAATCCTCCACGTCCTGCAGATTCTGGGATTCAAACACAACTATTAAAAAAGGTTCAAACATTCACTGATGCTCCAGAAGGAAACACGATGCATTAAGAGCCAGGGGGTGAAAACTTTTGAACAGGATGAAGATATCCAAATTTTTCTTATTTTGTTAAAATGTCTTTTTTTTCCCCATTTAGTACTGCCCTTCAGAAGCAAGAGAAGATACTAGCAATTTACCTTGATCTTCAAATTCAAAAAGTTTTCACCCCCCCAGCTCTTAATGCATTGTTTCCTTCTGGAGCATTAATAAATGTTTCTGCCTTTTTTAGTAGTTGTGTTTGAGTCCCTCAATTGTCCTGTGTGAAAAGATGGATCTCAAAATCATACAGTCACTGCTGGAAAGGGTTCAAATATGCAAAAGATGCTGGAAAACTGAAGAATCTGCAGGACCTGGAGGATTTTTCTGAAGAACAGTGCTCAGTTTAACTGTTCAGAACAAGGGACTCATGAACAACCATCACAAAACAAAACAAAAAAAAAAACAGTCGTAGATGATCTAGGTAATCACATACAGTATTAAGAACCAAGGGTTCCCAAACTTTTGCAGGGGGTTATTTTAATAATTTTAGCAACTTTTTGTTGTCTTGTGGACTATATGTGAACATCTTTTGTGTAAAAGATGATTTTGTTAAAATCATTCACATTTTCACAGATTCGGCAAGAGATTCCCAAACTTTCACATGCCACTGTATATGAAGGCTAATCAGGTAACCAGTCAAGAAAATGTCCAGATCATAATTTTAACTTTATGTCTTTCCAAATTGGTCCAAAAATAACATTTTGATTTTAGGTTGGAATGCCTCGATATGATGAATCTCATGAAATATAACAGATTACCCAAAAATATAAAGAAATGCATAATGAAAATGAAGCCTATTTTATGGCCATTAACGGGATAGTTCCTTACTACCTTTCTGGGCCTTAAACATGTAAACTGCTGCATTGCTGTCTATGGAGGGTCAGAAAGCTTTCAGATTTCATCAAAAATATCTTAATTTATGTTCCGAAGATGAACGAGGATCATACGGGTTTGAAACGACACGAGGGTGAGTAATTAATGACAGAAATTTCATTTTTGGGTAAACAGTGCATGTATTCACAACGCTTCACTTTTTCCACAAATTGTTATGTTACAGCCTTATTCCAAAATGGATTAAATTCATTATTTTCCTCCGAATTCTACAAACAATATCCCATAATGACAATGTGAAAGAAGTTTGTTTGAAATCTTTGCAAATTTTTCTAAAATAAAAAATGAAAAAATAAAAAATAAAAATATCACATGTACAAAAGATTTCACAGCCTTTGCGCAATACTTTGTTGAAGCACCTTTGGCACCAATTACAGCCTCAAGTCGTTTTGAGTATAATGCTACAAGCTTGGCTCACCTATTTTTGGGCAGTTTCTCCTATTATTCTTTGCAGTACCACTCAAGCTCCATCAGATTGAATGGGGAGTGTCGGTGCACAGCCATTTTCAGATCTCTCCAGAGATGTTCAGTCGGGTTCAAGTCTGGGCTCTGGCTGGGCCACTCAAGGAGGTTCACAGAGTTGTCCCGTAGCCACTCCTTTGTTATCTTGGCTGTGTGCTTAGAGTTGTTGTCCTGTTGGAAAATGAACCATTGCCCCAGTCTGAGGTCCAGAGTGCTCTGGAGCAGGTTTTCATCAAGGATGTGTCTGTACATTGCTGCGTTCATCTTTCCCTCGATCCTGACTAGTCTCTAAGTTCCTGCCACTGAAAAACATCCCCACAGCATGATGCTGCCACTACCTTGCTTCAACTGTAGGAATGGTACTGGCCAGGTGATGACTGGTGCCTGGTTTCATCCAAACATGATGCTTGCCATCCAGGCCAAAGAGTTCAATCTTTGTTTCATCAGGCCAGAGAATTTTGTCAGCACTTACGAGTTGACAAGTCGTCATTTCGACGTCAGGTGCGTTCAAGTCATTTTGGTCGGAACAAGATGGCGATTTACCTTTTCTACATAAAATTCAACAATCTTTTTTTAACTCTGCATCTACAAAATGATGAATGAAGAATGTGCATCATTGTGTTTTTGCTTTTTTCTGTTTTTATTCAATTTATGAAGGTCATGTAAACTGCATCATTATATATTTTATGGTAATTATTCAATAATATAATATTTTGTATATATAACATATAGTTTTATTGCACATTGCAAAAATATTCATTTTTATTAATTTCAGCAAATTTTCCATCAATACAGACGCTGCATATCTATAGTCTTTGGCTGCTTCCTTTGCATCCGACACGTTATTTCACTGACATGCCCTCAACTTGAAAACTCAGGGCTTAAAGAAAATTTTGAGTTTCCCACTCGTATTAACGACTTTGTGGCTGAGTTCATATGCTTTCAACTCATAAATATGATGTATCCGACATGACTTGAACGCACCATAAGACAATCTATGGAAACATCTCAAGGATGATCAGTGGAAACAGGATACACCTGAGCTCAATTATGAGTGTCATGGCAAAGGCTGTGAATACTTATGTACATGTGATTTTTATTCATTTTGTATTTTATTTATTTTTTAATTTGCAAAAATTTCAAACAAACCTCTTTCATGTTGTCATTATGGGGTATTATTTGTAGAATTTGGAGGAAAATAAAGAATTTAATCCATTTTGGAATAAAGCTGTAACATAATGTATCCCTTTAAAGGGGTCATCGGATGCTAAGTTCACTTTTTCATGTTGTTTGAACATTAATGTGTGTTGGCAGTGCATGTACAAATCTACCCTATAATGATAAAAATCCATGCAGTGGTTTTTAATTAATCTGTAAAAATAATATCTCCTTTTTCAAATCGAGCCGTTCTCAGATGCCTGTCGGTGTGGCATCACACCGACAGAGGCCACTCCCACAATAGTTGATTGACATGAGCTCTTACCTTAGACCAGCTGTCACAGTCCAGTAACTTTCCATGTTTTGATGCCAGAGCAGGGATGTAAGTTAGACAAGAATATCTCAGATGGAGCGATTGAGGTGTTGTGTTGCTGGATGTAATAATGAACGTAGTGGTCGTCATTTACTCCCGACATCTGAGCCACTGAAGATGCAGTGGATTACGTTTGTTTGTGAAGGTAATGCGCCTCCCGATCTACATATATATATGTTCGCGTGAATCATTCGTGATCCAGCTTCACTTACAGCAGAAGTGAGTATAAGCGTTTTTTTATGAATCTTTGCGATCAAATTTCCTTATAATGTGGTAGTTAGGAAGTTTAGTGGCTAAACAAGATGTAAACAAGATCGTCTTTCCACAGAGAGAAGAGAGGGGCAGGGTGAGCAGAGCTCATTTGCATTTAACAGCCCCTTAGAATGAGATGATTTTTGCAGAGCTGATTTTGGCAAGGTAAAAAGGGTGTTGTTTTACAAAACCATTGAGAATTATATTAGTATATTAGAAGTATAAGAAGTATATTAGAGACTTTTCATTAAGACCCTAAAGAATCATATCAACTTGTGGAAAATGGGCATCCAATGACCTCTTTAAGATTTTTACATTGTGCAATCATTTTTAAGACAATTATGCACAGGCAAAATTCTTATTACAATAATGTGAAAAAGGCCATTTTTTTAAAATTGTAATTATTTCGTTGTATTATTTATAGATCACTATATAAAAGCATGTGTTGTAAAGCTGTAATTTATGCTCATAGACTATAGAAAAAAAGACCAAACATAGGCTTCATTTTCTTTTTTCATAACTTAGCATTTTTTCTTTTGATTTTGTGATTTACACTGACGCGTCTCACGGGTTCTCACCTTCAGCACCTGCTCTAGGTTCTCCAGTTTGCCTTGGAGCTCAGTCCTCTCCAACAGAGCGCAATCTCTCTCCACTGTCACAGTGTACAGAGCCTCCTGCAGCTGTTCATACTCACTTTTCACCTGATAAAGAAAGAGAGAGACAGAAAATAATCAAAAATGTCTTCAGGCTTACACTGTTTGCCCTCTGACCTCTGTTAGAAAGGTGAAAGGTCATTCTATCCAGCCAACAAAAAACTGTTTTAGATTTTTAGATTACAAAAACACAACAAGGCCATGTCTTAATGGTTTCAAGGTCCCATTTCCCAATCACTCCCTGTTCTCTGTCTCTTTACGCCACATTTCATTAATGTCCTTTCTACCTTTCTCGGCCTTGAATGTGTCAGTCACATTGCTGTGTATAAGTCAGAAAGCTTTTGGATTTCATCAAAAATATCTTTATTTGTGTTCCGAAGATGAACGAAGGTCTTATGGGTTTGGAACGACATGAAGGTGAGTAATTAATGACAGAATTTTCATTTTTGGGTGAACTATCCCTTTAAGATGAGAGTTCAAACCAGTAGTTATGAGTGTCAAACTGTCTTTGTAGTTGTCTTTGGATCTGCAGTGGAGTTAAGGAAAATCATATGTGAATGAGACCATCTGGACTTCATGTGGCCTCGAGGATAACAGGTTAAACTGTTGGACACAGTTCACAACATCCAGCATGCTTTCATAAACAGCAGGGCCTGAGAGGGCAGCTCTAGATGCTCATGTCCCAACCAGGAAACCTCCAGGCACATCTGCTCCACTGTTACCTCAGAATATAAGAGGTTTCTCCAAAGGATTCAATTATGCTATTAAATACTCTGATCTATTGAAAATGACATATTCTGTTCATCTGATATGCGATATATGGAGTATGTGTGGTCAGCACTGAGCTCTGGGGTGAGAGATGTGTTTTTAGAGAGCGAGAGCAGAGGGGTTGACGTCCTGTATTGATCGCAGCCTCAGTCACGATAAAAAGCTGAGCTGTCAGAGACAGAGGCAGTACTCACACTCCACGCCTGTCCAATCTGACACTCATCTCTTATCTGCAACCCGACCTGAACACCCACTGCAACAGCAATTACAGCTGAATACGCTTGTTCTAGAGGAAATATGTTTGACCTATTACACTTGTACTGTTGATTCTTATGACATTCAACCAGCATGTTGTTGGATAGTGATGGTGGTGTTGACCTTCATGTACAAATTAAAGTAAACATGATCTCATTTATTTATGAGTCATATTATGATGGAATAAAAAAATGTTCTTATAACTCTATATGAAAATTCAATAACTTTCTCCACCTTTGAAACAACTTCTGGCATAACCAAGGCCATGTTGGCAGGTAAAAAAATTATATTAACCAATAATGTGAACATTTGTCATTGAAAGTGAAAATAAAAGCGCTGCTTTATTATTTTCAGCTTTACATAACGTGCTGTGAATGCTGCTTCGTGTGTTTAAGGCACTGTGCACCCTGTTTATAAGGCAGTCTAATTCACATTGCCAAAATTTGCATACTTTAAAGGGAACATTCATTCTAAAACGCAAGGGAAAACTACAGAGACACAGATTAAGCCCATTCCTAAATGAAAAAGGATTTTTTAATGGAGAAAACCAATTTACTCAGTAATTCTTTCAATGGCAAGGCCTTTCGTGCACTTAGGAACAGTGTTATTTTAGTATTACTGAGATACTATTATAGTTTTTATTAATATTTTCAAGACGTTTTTATTTTTATATTTTCAGGTTTCTTTTTAATTTTAATAAATAGTTTTAATAATTGTGTTTTGTCAATATTATTAGTATTTTTTAAATTTGTCTATATAGTTTTTTATTATTATTATTAGTATTAGTATTAGTATTAAATGCATTTTAAATGTAATGTCTTAAAACAGTGGCCTTTATCAGGGTATATTAATTTTGAAAATAAATAAAATAAAATAAAATAAAATAAAATAAAATAAAATAAAATAAAATAAAATAAAATAAAATAAAATAAAATAAAATAAAATAAAATAAAATAAAATAAAATACATTTTAACCTCAGTGTCTAAAATCAGTGGTCTTTAACTGAGCTTTGTTGTGTAAGCTTCAGACCAAAATGGGTTAATTAATACAAGTAAACATACTATTATAGTTTTTATTAATATTTTCAAGATGTTTTTATTTTTATTTTATATTTTCAGGTTTATTTTTAATTTTAATAAATAGTTTTAATGATTGTTCGTGTTTTGTCAATATTATTAGTATTTTTTAAATTTATTAAAAAAAAAAATATATATATATATATAAAATAAAATAAAATAAAATACATTTTAACCTCAGTGTTTTAAATCAGTGGTCTTTAACTGAGCTTTGCTGTGTAAGCTTCAGACCAAAATGTGTTATTAATTAATACAAGTAAACATATTATTATAGGCCAGGATTTTTCTCCATTTTTAATGGAGAAAACCAATTTACTCAGTAATTCATTCAACGGCCTTATATGCACTTACAAACAGTGTTATTTTAGTATCACTGAGATACTATTATAGTTTATATTAATATTTTCAAGTAGTTTTTTTATTTTTATATTTTCTGTTTCCTTTTAATTTTTAAGATTTTAATGAATATTTTTATTAATTGTGTTTTGTCAGTGTTATTAGTTTTTTCATTTGTCTGTATAGTTTTCATTATTATTATTATTTTTTTTTTTTTTATCTTAAATCAGTGGCCTTTATCAGGGTATTATATTAATTTTTAAAACAAAATAAAATAAAAAATAAAATAAAATACATTTTAACCTCAGTGTCTTAAATCAGTGGAATTGAGCTTTGCTGGGTAAGCTTCATACCAAAATGTCTTATTAATTAATACAAGTACACATATTATTACAGGCCAGGACTGAAATCCAATGGTTAATTCTCTAGAAAACTCACTGCCTGCCAAAAGGGTCTTTTCTCTAAAAAAACATTGAAGATACTCATCTTTGATGGTCCTAGCCAGTAATGCTGAGCCACAAACAGACTGGATAGACACAAGTTGTGTAGATGGAGCAGCTGCCATCTTGATGACTGCCATTCTCAGTGCTGGGACAGAGCTGTAGATTCAATGATGTCTCACTCTGAAACAGCTATTTGAGATGGTGGGGGGAGTGGGGGTAAACTCATAAAATAAGTCATGCATGAAGGACCATTCTTTTCAAGCAAGAGCAGGCTCACATGGCTCAGAGACGTCACACCATCACTGCTCTCAGTTCAGCATCGTAACATAAGGAGCTGTTTGTGCTATAGTCCCAACGTAGGCAAATTATATAAAGCCTGATTAAAACTCTGCAGGCTGCAGGTTTTGACACAAATTTCACAATTTGATTTGATTTCAATTAAGGAAAGGAAGGAAAAATAAACAACTCAATGCTGTAAAATAAGTCAGTTGGTACTACTTTACTATAATATTGAAGGTTAAAATTAACTGATTTGCATACAGTTATAATGTTATAAATAAATATATTAAGTGAATAAAATTATAATGAATATATCATGTTGCATACATTTAGCAAAATGCTCCTCTCTAGAGTTTATTTTTCCAGTTGACGAGTTTATGGTCACCGAACATTTTTCTGAGATAAATCTGACGTTATGTGACATATTGTTTACAAGCTGTTATACTGATGTCTTTGCGTGGTTTAAACACTGATTAAGCGATTCCATGAGACAAAAATGGATTTCAATAGGCTGTACTCTTTCTTTTAACATACCTTTGGATGTTAATTCATGTTGATTTTGCACTGAAACTAGTATGAAAGCAGAGGAGATGATCAGTTCAGTGCGACATTTATTGTTTGAATATTGTAACTTTAATGGACAGAATTAGAAATTTTAGACTTAGCACAAAGCTTATTGCGATTTATTGGATGTGAGGTGCACTACAATATATATATATATATTTCGGTTTATTAACAGAAGACAGTCTAGACTAATCGACTCTTGGGATGTAAGAATCAATATCGTTTTGTAAAAATGAAATTTGATTAAAATCGAGAAATCAATATTTTTAGGGCTGGGCAATAAGTCAATAACGATAATTATCACGCAATATAAATTTCCTTGATAAAGGATAACAAGATTTCGATGAATGTTCAATATAATGTTTATGCGGAACAAAGGAGCGCTAATCTTTTAAAGCGGGCCACTCGGACCGTTTATCCGCTCGGATCAAAGATCAAACGTGGCGCGGTGTGAGTTTACTAGAACAGATGCATTTAGTCGTGGATTCACACATCCAGTGTGAAATGCTTGAATTCAGTGAAGAACACAAATGACTCTGTTTATAGCCAGATGAAACAGCGCTGACAAACAAGAGAAACACTGTGCGCAACAATACAAGCACTAACCGCATTTTTACAAGTGGTATTGTGTCAGAAATGTGGGTATATGTGACCCTGGACCACAAAACCAGTCATAAGTGTAAATTTCTCAAAATTGATGTTGATGTTTGGTTTGTTAGGATAGGACAATATTTGGCCGAGATACAACTATTTAAAATCTGGAATCTGATGGTGTCAAAAAAAAAAATATATATATATATATATATTGAGAAAATCGCCTTTAAAGTTGTCCAAATTAAGTTCATAGCAATGCATATTACTAATCAAAAATTAAGTTTTGATATATTTAAAGTAGGAAATGTACAAAATATCTTCATGGAACATGATCTTTACTTAATATCCTAATGATTTTTGGCATAAAAGAAAAATCGATAAATTTGACCCATACAATGTATTTTTGGCTACTGCTACAAATATACCCGTGCAATATAAGACTGGTTTTGTCGTCCAGGGTCACATATTTGTGTCAAATTTTATTATATTATTACTGTAGACGTGTATTAAATGTATTAAAGGAGGAGTAATGGAATATAATTACAGTATTTTTTTGTGATGAAGCTATAGCGTTTATGCATTTATACTAAATGTATTTAGACTACTGTTTTTCATACAAATACTGGTAATGCTTTATTTTGATAGTCCACATTAGACATTCTACTACCAGTAAGTAACTTTGCAACTGCATGTCAACTAGTCATTAGAGTATTAGTAGACTGTCTGCTTAATATGTTCTAACACTCTTTTAAACTTTGCAAGTATATGTGACCCTGGGCCACAAAACTAGTCATAAGGGTCAATTTTTTGAAACTGACATTTATATATAATCTGAAAGTTAAATAAATAAGCTTTCCATTGATGCATGGTTTGTTAGGATAGGACAATACTTGGCCAAGATACAACTATTTGAAAATCTGAGGGTGCAAAAAAAAAAAAAAAAAAAAAAAAAAAAAATATATATATATATATATATATATATATATATATATATATATATATATATATTATTTCTTAGTTCTTAACAATGCATATTACTAATCAAAAAGTAAGTTTTGATATATTTACAGTAGAAAATTTACAAAATATCTTAATGGAACATGATCTTTACTTAATCTTTTGATAATGAACATAAATCTACATCTGCATCCAAACTCAAGCTACTATAGAATGTGTATTTCTAAGAGACAAAAAATGTTATATTATTATTAATATTATCAGGCAACACACAACTGTTTCTTGATTCGAAACAATATTACTCATTAAAACATGCAGAACTAAGAATTTCTTTTTCTATAAAGATATTTATTTTGTTGATGACTGAAAATGACTGGAAAAAGTGTAAAGAATTCAAAAAACATGAAGCATTTGCATTGTTCGGACCATAAAGAATAGTTTAAAGCCACAATTAACTGTCTGGTTTCACAACTTTCACACTGTAGCAAAAATCTGCCTTTAAACTTTAAAGTAAAAAAAAAAAGACATTTATCATGATAATTATCGATATCGACTGATATGAAAATAATTACCATGATTATTTTTTTTGGCCATATCGCCCAGCCATACCTAACATACAATACACTAAATATTTAAATATAAAATATTTTGAAAATCTACATTAAAATAAGTTCTTACAATTGTAATCTTGTTGGTGGTGTCATTTGATTGTGAACATTATGCAAATATCATTAATCTTTTTTATATTTCACAACCTGAACTAAATAGAAAGATAATACACATAGATATATTTATGTAATATATACTTTTTCATGTCTCTACCTTGTTTTATAATGTAGTAAACCTGGCATTGTATATTACAAATATTACTGATTTGGATAAGAGATATTATATGCCATGCCACTTTTTTATTTTATTTTCAGAACAGTATCACTCTGGCATTTTTCATTTTATACCTCCTAAACAATATCAAAACAAGGTTTAATCCAGAAATGAAACTCGATTAGAAGATGTATATTAAAGTCACCGTGTGTATGAACTGCATTTTTAATGCATTTTAAATTAATAGATAGGAAAGGAAAAGTTTGCCTTCCTGCTTCCACTCTTCTGGGAAGGTTTTCCGCTAGATGTTGAAACGCAGCTGCAGGGATTTACTCTCATTTCCTCCCAAGTCCTCCTATAAAAAATTGCACTCCTGTATGAGTTTCTTTCTTCTGTTGAACACAATAAGAAGATACGTTGACGAATGTTGGTAACCATTAAACAGCAGCCATTGACCTCCATAGTATTTTTTCCACTCTACATACGTCAATGGCTACCATCAACTGTTTGCTTACCAACATTCTTCAAAATATCTTCTTTTGTGCTCAAAAAAGTTCTGAGATTTCATAAAAAAATTCTTAATTTGTGTTTCGAAGATGATCGAAGGTCTTACAGGTTTGGAAAGTCATGAGCGTGAGTAATTAACGACTGAATTTTTATTTTTGAGTGAACAATCACTTTAAGCAAGACAAATGCCTGGATTATGCTACTAGAACTCATAAACTATGGAAAGTGTCATACTGTACTCCTTATAAATATCTCACTTGCAGACTTTCTGACGATCTTGAATTACTGGGGTTCCTTTATTTATGCCGTCTTTTCTTTCTCTCCCCTTTCCCTTCCTCTGTATTGTTATCGGCCCTGCATTCATAAATGACTAATGAGGGAGTAGGGATCCTGTTTTGCAACAGCATTTGACAACACACCTACTCGGACGTTTCGACACGGCCTACCTTCAAACAGCTCAGCAGGAGGACACTGCTCTGCCAGGATGGGATGCCAAGATGTGCCTCCAACTAAACACTGACACAGACATGACTAAAAGATTAACTATAAGCAGGCTGCAGGGGTGCTGATGCTAGCAGGCATAAATCTCAGATAACAGATCACACTTGCAGGTGTGAGACAGAACTAGGGGAGATCAGAAATGTGCGCAACGAAAGAAGACCAAAGCAGACGATTATAGTTCACAGGTGCAGGAGAAGAAGGCATAAGCAATGGAGCCCAATGCATACATGTGGCTGTATTATATGATTATAGCAGACCATTTAAATAAATAAATATATTCAGAGCTCTACACTTACTTTTCTTTTAAAACATTTAGGAGCACAGTCAAAATTTCAGGAGCACCTTCTGATCAATAATCAAAAAATCTGATCAAAAATTAGCTTTCCCATTACGAGGTGATATCTGACTCCTTAAAGTGGATTACAGGGAAATTTAGTTTGTACCTTTGTAATGGCACTTTTCTAACTTAAAAGTATGTCATCTTTTATGTCAAATTAAAAAATATATATTATATTTCTAATTAAAACAACAGAATGACAAAAGGTAGAATAAGAATAAGTTACCCATTAAATGAAATCAGTATTAACCATATTAATTTGTACTAAAAAGGTGGCATAGAACAACACAAAAGTGGCTTGTAGGTGTATTTTCAGATGTTTAATGAGGCTCAGAGGTGGCATGAGTGCAATTAAATTCATAAATTCATGTTTTAAGTATAAAATTTTGAATACAGAAATATTAAATGATTTAAATAAACGAAAAGATACTTTAAAAATGAAAATAAATCTGCCAGTAGGTGGCAGCATGTCACTGATTTAACTACTGAATCATATCGTTCATTTGATTCTTTCGAACGGCTGATTCATTCAGGAATAAAGCAAATGAGTCATTAGATTCATAAAGACTCATTAGATTTGTTTAAAGTTCAAATTCACTTCAAAAACAAAGATTCACATACAATGTACTCACCCCCTTGCCATCCAAGATGATCATGTCTTTCTTTCTTTCTTCAGTTGTGAAGAAATTGTTTTTTGAGGAAAACATTTCAGCATTTTTCTCCATATAATGGACTGATTTGGTGCCCCGATTTTGAACTTCCAAAATGCAGGTTAAATGCGGCTTCAAACGATTCCAAATGCGTTTGTAAACAATCCTAGCCGAGAAAGAAGGGTCCTATCTAGCGTAACTTTTTTACCTTTTTTGTTAAGGGTGTTTGATCTTCTTTGCATGTTTACTTTGCAAAGACTGGGTCGGAACTTCCGCAGCGATGTAGGATGATTTTGAAATGATTTTTGAAGTTGAGGGAGAAAATACGATCAGAGTTTTTCGACATACCCTAACTGTCTTGAGCCAGAATACACAGAGTTCAGGGAGAGCAAGGCAAGACGAGCGTTTGAGATTAAAAAGTATTTAAATTGTACTGAATGAAAATAACCGATCGTTTCGCTAGATAAGACCCTTCTTCCTTGGCTGGGATCATTTACAACCAAAATTGCGATCGTTTGAAGCCGCATTTAAACTGTATTTTGGAAGTTCAAAATCAGGGCACCATAGCAGTCCATTATATGGAGAAAAATGCTGAAATATTTTCCTCAAAAAACATAATTTATTTACGACTGAAGAAAGAAAGACATGAACATCTTGGATGACAAGGGGGTGAGTACATTATATGTAAATCTTTGTTTTGGAAGGGGACTTCTCCTTTAAAAACGTATGTTTATTCATAAACGAAACCCCGCTGTGTGCAGCGTCTCAGCTGTGACTTGTTTCAAACTATTTTTGACGACGAAATAAAGCAAAATCAGGCAATAGTGTTATAGTCAGACAGTGTAAGTCACTTAATATTAACTTCTTGTTTATTTAACTGTTGTATTAAATCAATATCTCATTTACAAACTCCCTTAAAAATCATTAAAAGACGCCACTCATCTTATTTAATCGCGATCTCACAAAGTTATATTATAATTATAATTAACGAAGCTCTCTACACTGCACAATAAATCTCTTATTTACACTCTCTCAACACTTTGTTTATGAAAGGATTCATGAGATATGTCTGTGATATATTACTCAACGTTGCAAAAACACTTAGAAACCTTTGAAGCTCCCCTTAGCGCAAACACAAATGTGACCCTGGACAACAAAACCAGTCTTATGTTGCACGGGTATATTTGTAGCAATAGCCAAAAATACATTGGATGGGTCAAATTTATTGATTTTTCTTTTATGCCAAAAATCATTAGGTTATTAAGTAAAGATCATGTTCCATGAAGATATTTTGTAAATTTCCTACTGTAAATATATCAAAACTTAATTTTTGATTAGTAATATGCATTGCTATGAACTTCATTTGGACAACTTTAAAGGCGATTTTCTCAATATTTTGATTTTTTGGCACTATCAGATTCCAGATTTTGTCATATATTTGGCCTAACAAACCATACATCAATGGAAAGCTTATTTATTTAGCTTTCAGATGATGTATAAATCTCTATTTCGAGAAATTTACACTTATGACTGGTTTTGTGGTCCAGGCTCACAAATATGCTGATTGGATCGGTCGCACTGGCGCTCCTAAATATTTTTCCATAGTCGCACGCAGTAGTTTTCAATCGCAAATGCGACTGTGCGGTCACAATGGGGAGCCCTAAATTTAAAAAGCTTAATTTTTGGTACTTTTGTGTTTTCAGAAACTGCAGTGTTTGATAACAAGAACGTATTGTGCTGTTTATGTGAGTAACATATGTCTGTTTGATAGTAGCTCTGGTCCATCAGTGCCATGACAAACCAGCACTTGTAAACACGCTGCTGCTCAAGCATGAATCCAATCATGTTTTTATAAAACTCAGCTATTACAAGAATGTAATATCTGCCAATTTCTGAGAGCAGCACTTCTTCCTATCCACTCTTCAGATACGACAGACCCTCGAAGGAAAGTCTTCAATAGATATGCTGCGTTACACACAAACATACATGCCACAATCTGGCTTACAATGTCTTGTTCAACAATGTTTCTTGACGCTGTCATAAACCGGGTCCTTCAGGAAATTGCTTTTCCATGACTACACACAAAAAGCCCTCATCTCAAGATCAACATCGCAAGCAATATCAACTTCACTATACAGGAAATTACATTTTTACCCTTTGTGGACCAACACACAGACACATAGACAGTGTAGACACATAAAAATGGTGGATTAGAAAAACCCAAAATATAGTAATAACAAGAGATAAAAGGAAGTAGAAATGTGCCATCTGACTCAGGAAAGAACTAAAACTACAGTAGTACATCAATGAAACTAAAATAACACTTGGAAATCTACACCTAATATTATTTAATAAAATGCTGCTACATTATCTCAATACAAGGTACAATATGGCTGCCTATACTACTACAAATTCATTTTAAACACACGGAAAGAGACATTTATCAAAGGATTACCTTTTCTGCATGCAGACTACAGGATTCAATAAGAACACTGCTCATCTCAGCTCAGTCACTATTCATGGTATTTGCTGTCATTACTTGAGACGTTAAATCATTTAGCGCTTTAGCACAGACTCTTTGACTGGTAAAAGTCACATATTGAAGTACTAACTGCACAACCTTCTTACTGCTGACAGGTACTCACAATATACAATGAGCGTATTGCCTCTGGAGAGCGAATTCACAATTTACTGGCTACAAGTTATTGTTGCTGGTCAAGAAAGTGTATTTTGCAGAAGGTCTGGGAACCATGGCTGCTTTAAATGGCCAAGGACCGCCCAAGAAGCCATATGATTGACAGTTAAAGCAACTAATCACTTTTCATTTTGTACAACATCATGTTTAGGAGTGTGGAAATGTCCTCACAATAACAAACTGGTGTGTAAAACTGTTGGAAATAAAGAGTCTATGGCACGAACTTTACATATTTCACATATTTTGAAAACTAAGCAAGTACAGTAACTGATTCTGATAAGCACTCATTGAGACTTTTTTCTGATAAGCACTCATTGAGATTTTTTAAAGTATATTATGCTTACCAAGGCTGCATTTATTAAATTAAAAATACAGTAAAAACTGTAAAATTGTGAAATATTATTAGAATTTAAAAGTATTTTAAAATATAATTTATTCCTGTGATGTCAAAGCTGAATTTTCAGCAGCCATTTCTTCATTCTTCAGTGTCACGTGATCCTTTGGAAATCATTCTTATATGCTGATCTGCTGAAGAAACATTTACTATTATAACCAGTTACACAGTTGTGCTGCTTAATATTTTTGTGTAAATCATGATACTTTTTTCAGGATTCTTTGATGAAAAGCACGTTCAAAAGAACAGCATTATTTAAAACAATATTTTTGTAATATTATTAATGTCTTTACTGTCACCTTTAAGGAACACAATGCATTCATGATGTAGCATTTTTAATTAATTATTAATTTTGAAAAATATTCATTTCTTTCAGAACAACAAAAAAAAATATTTTGTTGGTAGAGTAAATAAATAACTAAAACTAAGTTTTAGTTATTAACTAAGTTTTTTTCCCCCCAATTTTTTTGCCATTATAATTTTTATAGAGTCCGTCTGACATTAAAAAGTATATAAATTATATTATTTTTATGAAAATAACCGATCGTTTAGCTAGATAAGACCCTTCTTCCTCGGCTGGGATCATTTACAACCACATTTGGGATCATTTGAAGCCGCATTTAATTCCATTAATTTTAAAGATTTCCAATGAATTTAAATTTAAATAATCAAAAGTCAAAAATAATAAAAAATAATAAAATAAAACAAATAATAAAATAATTTAAAAAAAATAATCTGTAATGAACTGATTTAAAAAAATATATATTTATTAATAATTTATTCATTTTTCCCCCAGAAGTACTGTGTTGTGTATTTACTAGGGCTGTCAAACTATTAATCGTGATTAATCGCATCCAAAATAAAAGTTTGTTTATATAATAAATGTGTGAGAACTGTGTATATTTACAATGTATATATAAAAAAATGCATACACATACATGCATATATTTTTAAAATATGTCTATATATATATATATATATATACATACACAGTACTCACACATATATTACGTAAACACAATTATTATTAATTATTATTATTATATATTATTAATTATTATTTATTAATTAATTATTTATTAATTATTATATATCATTAATTATTATTTTTCTAGTAAAAATTCTTTAAAGAATAATGTTTTATAAATAATTGTATTATTATTATTTATATAGTACTATCATTACATTAAGTGATATATTTCTGTCACAGTTTCTTCAAGTTAAACCCAACTTTTATTTGACATGTTGCTGTGAATACCTTTACGTTTCTGTTTGTACTATACGACACAACAATAGTTTTTCTCAAAAGAAACTGTAAAATGCTCAATCAGAATGCACCATTAATTCACACAGAGACACACTGAACATGCAGGACTCATATTTAAATAGTAATTTTGCAATTTAATATTTACAGACACTAGTCCACATCGCATTTTGATTTAAGTGTACTGACCCACTTTTGATTTATTCACCCTAAATTTGGCCAATTCTGTGACATTCCGCGTTATACAGTAAATTCCATTTTTATGACTTCATTCCGCAATTCTGTCCACGTTTTCCATATCACGGAAATCATAGGGCGCTACATATTTGGAGTGGGAGTTTGCCACTAAAGTCACTAGCCAAATGGTGATCAAAACCACCTTATCTCTTCCTAATGCCATCTTCGATGAAACATTACTCAACTTTACAGATATATGTGTAACTGTGATTTATTTACACTCAAGTCAAACCTTATTCTTCCAGTGTTTCTCCTTTGGCATAAACCAAAATCAGCATGACATTTATACCTTGGCACAAATCCTCCATACTCATACAGTGTGCGCGTTGATACAGCCATTCAGAGATGAACTCATCAATCTCACGAGTGAGTGGGTGGTCACCGCCGTGCTCCAGCGGGGCAGAGGGACTCAACGGATTGAGTTAGAGGATGCTGAAATGTGTGTAGGGCGGCCCAAGGCCTCCAGCTTTATGAGGAACAATCCTCCACTTCCACTCAAGTGGCAAAAACACCATTAGTGCTCTCCACCAGGGAACAAATGATAGCGCGAGCGGATTACAATGCCATTGTGCGTGTGTGAGAGAGTAGACGGCGAGGGTTTACTATCTAGCCGTAAGCCACAATGAGACAGACTGCTTACCTGCTCATACTTTGCTGCCTTCTGGGTATCGTTGAACAAGCGGAGATTCAGACGTGCTTTCTCCTGCAGAACATGCTGAAGCTCACTCTCCTGTGAACACACACACACCAACACAAAACACACACACAGTAAGGTTAGATTCTCAGTTACGTGGTACCAATTTTTAAACGCGCTTGTGTCTAGCAGAAATACTCACAGGCGCACACTGATAAACACACGTTTAGACGGCAGGGTGTATTCCTGGTAAGAACAGAGAGTTTCCAACACATCTAGTGTTAGTCAATGCATTATTCATTTTGAGGAGAGCGAGACAGGGAGAGAGTGAGCGAGTGAAGACAGTAAGAGAGAGAGACGCTGCGGCCCATCTGTCTTAGAAAGACTGACAATGAGGGTTTGAACTACACAGATCAGTAGTCAACTGAAATCATGCCGTCTCCACACAACACGTCTAGAATAGTTTACACAGACAAAGAGAAAAAGAAAGAGAGAGAGTCCCTCACTGAACCTGCATAAGTGACATCAATCGAAAAGAAAAGTTGTTTCAGAGGACGAGGAGATTATTTATAATGTTAGTTTACAAAATATAACATTAAAAAGTATATAATCACTCATTTTTCTAAAGAAACATTGTCCAACAGCGACATCAGCAGGTAAAGTTACAGTGGGAGTCTGCGTCTTTCTCGCCTCCCCTGAGCCCATTAAGTTTTAACAGATTTCCTATTTGACAGATTGGTGGGGGGTAATTGAGAACTGGTTATGATCGGCTGTGATTGGTTCATGCAATAAATCCCACCTCTTGTGTTTGTGCGTGCTGTGAATCAGTCTGAATGAACAATATAATGGTGTTAATGAGAAGACTCATTTAAAAAAGTAAGTAAACAAGTCACACACTTACATATAACCACTTTGTTACATCAAAATAAGACTTGAAATGACATGAAAACATGAACTGTAATAGTTTTTAGAGAGTAGTCAGCTTGGTGTAATTTGAGATAAATCTCTGTCTGTGACCAATATTTACTGAGCTTTAATGACTGTTGATCCGGAAAATTTAAAAAATAGTTCAAAGTTAACTATGAAAAACAATAGCTGAACATACAGTGAATTCACAAACAAAATATATTGTTTAAATTTTTACTGTTTTGAGTTATTATTTTGGAGTTTTGGAGCTTGAAGAGATTCATACTTGGCTTTAATAAACAGAATACTGATTACATTGTTAATGTAAAAATATAAAATAGTTTTTTTTTTTTTTTTTTCTTTTTCAGATAGTGTATTATTTAACCAAGATAAATAATAAATAATAGTATAAATGATAGTGGTTATTTAACCAAGAAAATGTGGACATGAATTTGCAATATGATTTTAAAAATTCTTTCTGGTCCTCAAATCTGATTGGCTGATAAGAGTGTGATATTCAAGCAGTATCGGAACTCCAACCATTTCACCGTTTGTATCATGGTATTTTTCACAGTGAGTGTCATAGTGGATGTCCAAACCCACTATAATTTTATAAGTAATACTCTCAGAATGTAGTTTTAGGAGTTTTGTAGGTGAGAATGTACTTGTTTATACTGCAAATATGCAGTTTGTTAATAAAAATAACATCCATTTTAAAATTTGCTTCGATGTTTTTGAAGATGTGAGCTCCAGGGCATCAGCGGCCGTTCAGCGCTCATGAACCCACAGAGAGCAGCCTTACCTCGACAAGATCTTCTGGAATTTGCAGCTGCCTCAGATGTCTCCATAGAGGATTTTTTTTTTTTAACTATTATTTATGACAGCGTTAAAGTGCCACATTAAAATAAAAAATGTAAAAAATCTAAATTACAAGATTAAAGTCGTAATATTTCGAGAATAAAGTAGAAATTACGAGAATAAAGTCAAAATATTTTGAGAATAAAGTCAGCGTGTTTCGAGTATAAATTTGAAATTACGAGAATAAATTTGGAATATTACGAGAATAAAGTTGAAATACTACGAGAATAAAGTCTAAATATTTCGAGAATAAAGTAAAAATTTAGAAAGTAAAGTCAAAATGTTTTGAGAATAAACTCAAAACGAAGAAAATAAAGTAAAAATGTTTTGAGAATAAATTCAACAAGTTTAGAGAATAAAGTCAAAATTACGAGAATAAAGTTGAAATGTTTCGAGAATTTAAATCGTATAAATTAAAGTTATAATATTTTGAGAGCATAGCATATATTATGCATGCAAATGGCCTGGATTGAAAGCATCGGGAGAAGTTGACAGGCCACCGGAATTTATTTGAATATTGTTGCGTCCAAGCGGCTGCATCATCTTCCTTATCTGGGATGAGGAAGAGTCAATTTTAAGGACTCATAGAAAAAGCTTAATATCAAAAATATGATATTTATTAACAGACTGAAGAGTAACAACTTTTTATCTTAACATCAGCTCACACACCCAATCCACATTCCGTTGGGGGTGCCGTAGCTCTCTTATTTAACCTTTTTTAATACACTGCAAATATATGTGGGATCATTAGCAGAAATCATACCATGTATCAGACTCACGGACATTATGCTTGGATTTAATATTATAATGTTATATGTAGTGCGCCAGCCCCCCAATAGCAATAAGCTTTGTGCTTTTGGTACTTCTAATATAAAATAAAGTCTCGGCTTTTAAAATCAGTTTTACAGCGAAATACAAACTGTGTCTTACAATAATGTGTTTTTCAATCTCTTTAATGTGGCATGACAGATCACTGTATTCATATGAATCAGTTCATTAAATTATACTGTTTTCTTTGTGAAAATTCCACCACCTACTCCGCAAACAAAAGTTATATTGTTGTCTTTTCTGAGGTATATAACATTAAGTAACTATTCACAAGTTGTTTTTTCACAGTTTAATACAGTAAATGATTGGACATAATATTTAACGTCTTCCATTCATCAGTTTTATTTCGAAATTATTTGTGGCACACCAGGCACCCAGTAATCGCAATAATTTTGTTCTTTGATGCTTCTAATATAACACAGCTCAGCTTTCAAATTCTGTCCATTTTATCACGAAATACAAATTATAAATGTGTTTCCTCTTTCTTTCAAGTTCATAGCAAGATATTAAAGTGAAGGAACATCAGGAGGCATAAAAAAAATCAGTATAGCCTAATTTAATGAAACAAATATCTCATTATTATAATCGGAAAGATGATTGATGTACCGCTTAAACTGAAGCGAATGCAGCAATCTGTCACGTCACATTAAAGAGCGAGAAAAACCCGTTATTGTAAGACACATTGTTTCTATTTCAAAATAAAATTGACAGATTTGAAAGCTGAGACTTTGGTATTTCTAACAGTGCTCCCAATCCGGGCCATTTGCATGCGCAAAATGTTAGAATATGCCCTCAAAATATTATAACTTTAATCTCATAACTACTACAAATTAATTATCGTAATTTTGACTTTATTCTCAAAATATTTTGACTTTATTCTCAAAATAATTTGACTTTATTCTCGTAATTTCGACTTTATTCTCATAATATTTTGACTTTATTCTTGTAACATTTTGACTTTATTCTTGTAATTTCGATTTTATTCTTGAAATATTTCGACTTTATTCTCAAAATATTTCAACTTTATTCTTGTAATTTCGATTTTATTGACAAAATATTTTGACTTTATTCTCGAAATATTTTGACTTTATTCTCGAAATATTTTGACTTTATTCTTGGAATTTCGATTTTATTCTCGAAATATTTCGACTTTATTCTCGAAATATTTTGACTTTATTCTCGAAATATTTCGACTTTATTCTCGAAATATTTCGACTTTATTCTCGAAATATTTCGACTTTATTCTTGTAACATTTTGACTTTATTCTTGTAATTTCGATTTTATTCTTGAAATATTTAGATTTTATTCTCGAAATATTTAGATTTTATTCTTGAAATATTTAGATTTTATTCTTGAAATATTTCAGCTTTATTCTCATAAAGTTTCAACTTTATTCTCATAATATTTTGATTCTCTAACTATTTCTGCATTATTCTTGTAGTATTTTAACTTTATTCTTGTAGTATTTTGACTTTATTCTCGTAATTTTGATTTTATTCTCAAAATATTACTTTAATCTCATAATCTTAGATTTTTTTTAACAAGGCACTAAAACGCCATCATAATTATTTCACGTATTTTGCATTGTACATGCAATAAAAAAGAACAGTTCTTGTCATGCCAGTGAAGCACACTAAACTGAAATCAAAACATAATTGAGACAGACAGGCAGAGAGAGGAAGGCAGATTGAGAAGTACAAGAAAGTAATGCTGATGAGGCACTACCCAAGAGAGGAGAGAAGCACAGAGCGCATTAGACAGCATGCTGGTTTTATGATTGAATCATCTGTACACCTTTAAATAGCCCTGTATAATTAGGTTAACTTCTCAAATGATTGGTTAATTTTGAATGCTGCAGGAAATTTGCATACGCCCCCTAACCAAACCCCCAGCCCACACAGCTTAAGATTCTCCCCTCACTGCAAGAGAAAAACTTAATTACACTCCACCAACATCCACATGGTTATCTTCAGGCAAGAGCCACAAATGTGAGTATTCATGTGTTCACGTATGCATCTTCATGTGTGTGTGGCCTCAGATATGTCAGAGCATGAAAATATTGACATACTGGTTTGTTCTCTAAAGAAGAAATACGTCTTGCTTGTTGAATCTATATAACAGAACAAAATTTATCTTTTTACTCCTATAAAGCTTAATAACAACGTAATTAAGAGAGCAAAAATCATAAATAGAATAAAATAAATTGGCTAAAATCTTAGTGACTTTTCTTCCTACAAGCACTTACACACACAGACACACACATACACTCTTGCCTTATAACAGAGGTAAGATCACCTCCATTTCTCTCCATTCACTCTCATCGAAAGGCCACTGTCATTTCAACTAGCGTCAATTCGCTGCAGTCACTTCCAATCTCTCCTGAGCTGCACATGATTGCATTGGCAGCCCACTCTCTGAACATCGATCCAAAAAACTCTGAACGGATGATAGACTAAGCCTCGAGTGACCCAGTGTAGAGAGAGAGAGAGAGAGAGAGAGAGAGAGAGAGCTAATGATTACAGATTAGACACATATAAACTTGATTCACATCGAATGTGCAACACTAACAAATTGCATGAAGCAGCCCAAGAGACTGAGCGCTGTTTCTGCAGCTCCATCATTTGCATGAGCTGCAAAAAAATAAAAAAAAACACACAAATGAAAAAAGGGAGGGATGCCACAAGGGAGGTCATTACAAAAACATTCTATTCATTCTGCTGGAAGAGCCTGCTAATAATGTATTAGAAGTGAAGCACAGACTAATTAAACACGCTGGAACCCTCTGTTGTCTGCATCAGAACATGTTTTTACCATGTTCAGAACAACATACTGCTAGTAATATAATGTAATATTTACATTTGTGCTTACCTGTATTGAACCTTGTATTGCATACACTCTTAAAATAAAGGTGCTTCACGGTGCCATAGAAGAACCTTTTTTGTTTAAATGGTTCCATAAAGAACCTTTAACATCTGAAGAACCTTTCTGTTTTACAAAAGGTTCTTTGTGGCGAAAGAAGGTTCTTAAGATTACAAAAAGATAAGAAAGAGATGGTTCTTTAAAGAACCTTTGACTGAATGGTTCTTTGTGGAACCAAAAATGGTTTTTCTATGGCATCACTTAAAGAACCTTTTGAACAGAATAACCTGATACTATTAGAATTTATCATACTGTAAGTTTAAAAGTATATTATGACAGTTTAAGAGTATATTATGAGACATAAAAATGGGTACAGAATTAGGAAAGTTTATAAAATAAGTATAAAATATAAAATATATTTTACAGTCTATAAAATATATATACAGTAAAAATCAAGATATTATATTATACATGTATAGGCACAGTATACAATATAGTTACAAATGTCTAGTTACATACAGTGTATATAGATTTCTTGTACTTCTCACAGACATACACACACATCTGTACCCAGATGTTATTTTATTTTAAATATCTCATACTATTAAACTACATATGTGACCCTGGACCACAAAACCCTCAAGTAGCACGGGTTTATTTGTAGCAATAGCCAAAAATACATTTTCTTAATATTCAAATTTTTTTTATTTAGATATTTTAGTTGTATCTATCCTAACAAACCATACATCAATGGAAAACTTATTTATTCTGCTTTACAGATGTTGAATAAATCTTAATTTAAAAAAATTGACCCTTATGACTGGTTTTGTGGTCCAGGGTCACATAGATTGACACAAATGTCACGATTCGATTTTATTTGTATTTACAAGCTTGCGATTCAATTCGATTTGATTCTGATGCAATTTAATTCGATGTCAATTATTTTGGTTATATATCAAGTACAGTACATTTTCTCAAGGAAAAAAATCTCACAATAAATGCTAAAAAATATACATGAAAGTCAGCTGGTAATACTGGGGGTTAAAATGAAGGGAATTGTATACAAATACTAACTTTACAATTACATAATTTACTTTTTAAAAAAAAAAACTTCTGGTGAAGAACAGTGAAAATTATAATGAATGTGTTATATGGTGCATATATTTAACAAAATGCTCCTCTCTAGAGTTAATTTTTCTGGCTGACTAATGAGTTTATAGTCACAGAATATGTTCTTTTTTTCCCCTGAGGTAAATACGACGTTATGTGGCACTGTAAGCTGTTACATTGACTTCTTTGCACAGTTAAAACACTAGCTGAGTGAGACACAATATGGATTTCGGTAAGTTGTACTCTTTCTTTTGGCATCATTTCTGCATTTATTGTTTGAATACTGTAATAAAATGGACAGAATTTGAAATCTGAGATTGTTTATATCAAAAGTAACAAAGCACAAAGCTTATTGCGATTAACTGAATAGGAGATGCGTTACCATGTTCTGAGCTGCGTTTCCCAAAAATATCGTAAGCTTAAGTTGATCGTAGCTCCATTGGTTTCAATGGATCTGCAATGTACTTAAGCTTACGATGCTTTTTGGAAACGCAGCCCTGTTCATTAATTAAAACCGGCTAGACTAATCGATTCTTGGGATTTGAGAATCAATATCGTTGTGTAAAAATTAAAATCAATTAAAAATTGATCAAGAATAAATTAAAATTGAGAAATCAATATTTTTTTTACCCAGCCCTAATAGATAGATAGATAGATAGATAGATAATAGATACAGTTTCATGCAAAAGTTTGGGAACCTCTTGCAGAGTCTGTGAAAATGTGAATAACTTTAAAAAAATAAGAGAGATCATAAAAAACACGTTATTTTTATTTAGTACTGTCCTGAGTAAGACATTTTACATAAAAGATGTTTACATAGAATCCACAAGACAAAAAAATTGCTGAAATTATTCAAATAAACACCTGCAAAAGTTTGGGAACCCTTGGTTTTTAATACTGTGTGTGGTTACCTGGATGATCTATGACTGTTGTTCATGAGTCCCTTGTTTGTTCTGAACAGTTAAACTGAGCACTGTTCTTCAGAAAAATCCTCAAGGTCCTGCAAATTCTTCAGTTTTCCAGCATCTTTTGCATATTTTAACCCTTTCCAGCAGTGATTGTATTCATTTTTTCACACTGAGGACAGCTGAGGACATTAAGAGCCGGGGGTGAAAACTTTTGAACAGAATTAAGATGTCCAAATTTTTCTTATTTTGCTGAAACATCTTTTTTTCCCATTTAGTACTGCCCTTCAGAAGCAACAGAAGATACTTGCATGTTTCCCAGAAGACAAATTAAGTACAAGTTTCTTGATCTTCAAATTCCAAAAGTTTTCACCCCCCGGCTTAATGCATCGTGTTTCCTTCTGGAGCATCAGTGAGCGTTTGAACCTTTTTTAATAGTTGTGTGCGAGTCCCTCAATTGTCCTCATTGTGAAAAGATGGATCGCAAAATCATAGAGTCACTGCTGGAAAGGGTTTAAATATGCAAAAGATGCTGGAAAACTGAAGAATCTGCAGGACCTGGAGGATTTTTTCTAAAGAAAAGTGCTCAGTTTAACTGTTCAGAACAAACAAGGGACTCGTGAACAACCATCTCAAAACAAACTAACAAACAACAAATAAAAACAGTTGTAGATCATCCAGGTAACCACACACAGTATTATAAACCAAGGGCTCCCAAACTTTTGCATCTTTTATGTTAAATATCTTACTCATGACAGTACTAAATAAAAAATAACATGCATTTTGTATGATCTCTCTTATTTTGTTAAAATGATTCACATTTTCACAGATTCTGCAAGGGGTTCCCAAACTTTTGCATAAAACTGTAGATAGATAGATAGATAGATAGATAATACACACAATCCTCGTTGTATATACACACAGACAAACAGTGTATATGCACTAATCAAGCTCTAGTATTCAGTACTGTCTAAAGCTTTTATTTTAATTTTGGATGGTGTCGTAGCCAGACATCCTGCTTTGTGGAAGATGTCCAGTCGAAGAGAGGGTAATGGATGTCGGGCCCTTCCAGGAAATAAGCGGCACTGACCTTTGAGACGACACAATCTGTTCTGCTTGCTCGCCAAACACCCCTCTCTCTTCGCAAGCGCTCTGCCGTTCAAGAGATAGCTAGCATATTCGCATTGACACCAGGATTCATGCTACAGTGAGCCTGAAATATGGTAATACTGAGATTATGAGTTTATGACTAAGGTCTTAAAGGAGTTTTTAATTTTATGAAGAAAATGTGCATGGTGCTTTTCAATGCAAAAATCATCTCATGTCATAAAAGTGGTTGCTATGTGACTGCTAATTTGTTTTAAGTGTTTTTTAGTATGCTGCTAAATCTACAGTTTGAGTCACAGTCCCTTCTGCTCTGTGACGACCACTCAACAGAAGCATGACCTTAAAATCGAACAAGCAAGAATAGGTCCCGTTGGCAAAGTCACGCCAGCCACTTCAGTAACGCACATCTACATACTAAAAGTTACGCCAGAGGCACTGCCCGGTCGGGGTGTTTACACAAAAACAGAATTGTGACATGAATTAACAATGGTATAGCCACAGCTTTAATCATCTGTGACCCAGTTAAGAGGCAAATACTAAACACATACAATTTGCATATGCTTTATTGAATATTTGCCAAAAGCAAATCAGCATGTTTGATTCTCACATGAATAATCTCTGATCTAATTCTGTAGATGATGGTTCTACTCCAAATTAACCACTGGCATTTCTGGCTTCAAGAAAGCATGTGCTTTGCACTCACACGCAATGTGAAAATTAGGGACAAGCTAGAAATACTACATACAGTATACAGTGGAGATCAAAATTAGACAACAACCTATAATGTCCTAAATTTCAAGGTCACTGCTTAGTCGTATTTGTTACTTATCCTAATAGGAGTAGAAGGGCTTTTTTTAAGCATGTTTTCAGTGAGAAGTCAGTGAAAGGTGGAGGAGGAAGTGAAGGATGTTTTCTAGAGCAGGAGTTGGGCCTCTTATGGCATCTTTACACAGCAAAGGCGGCACAGAAACCGAATCAGAAGCGGCATAAAACCACGAAAATGTGCATTTACACAGACCGTTTGATACTGTTCTGAAGCGGCATAAATGCATTTACACAGGAATTAAAATAGTGGGAAACATACATCTTAAAATAACTACAATTTTATATAAAACACGAAATAAATAAAAAAAACGACATTTTAAAATGTAACAGCAATAAATTTAAATTTCCTGTGCGTGCTACAGTGTATCTGCGTTGGATGGTTTGTCACAAGACGACAGACAAGACGATGGTGGAAATTTGGCAATATTTTTTATTTTAAAAAGCCTGTTGACTTTTGCCGTTATCTATGGTTATTTCGAAGTTTTTTTTTTTTTTTTTTTTTTTAACATTTGTTTCTTATTTATTTGGTTCTACAGTGTTTGCTGATTTTTATTTTGTGTAATTTATTTCTTTTTCATTTTGCTAATAAACGTACTACGATTCTTATATTTATTTTGTTTCTTTTATGTAGGCCTAGCCTAAGTTATTTGTTATTTTAAATTAGGCATATTGCATGGTGTAAGCTATTTGTATTTGTTTTGTTAATAAAAGTTTCATGATTAATTTATAGGCTAAGTGAGTTTAACGTTGTATTTTGTTGTTGCTTGAATTGGATTCAAGCAATTGATGCGGAATGCCGCTAATTTAAAAGTGAAAGTAAAATGTGCACTGCGCATTAGCTATATAAATGCGAAGGAAAGCGAGTGAAAAGTGGGAAATTGAAGATATGTGCCACTGAAGTTCGGAGGCAGTTTCCTACTTTCCTCATGACTGAGAAACTTGTTTCTGATGTAACCAAACAGTTAGCTTGCAAAGGCAGGAAAATAACAAAAAGACAGTCCTCTCTATCAAGACAAGCTGAGAATCATGAGTCATGAGGATTAATTTACCCAAAACGTACTTATTCTACCCACTAAAATAATAATATAAATAAAATGAAAAAATGAACTGAAAATTAAATCATGATGGCTCTCATCATGACGGTTTCACGTTTCACTGAATCAAAACAGCATTGCGTCGCCTTTGATACTAGGGACTGAGGCGGGTCAGACCCGGCATATTTTAGGTCTGCTTTAATGCGTCTTTACACTGAATTCTGAGCCAACACAGACCCGCTTTAGAGCAGCCTTAAATCAGCTGTGTAAAGATGCCTTTATACAGATACATGGCAGGGTGAACCTTCTTCAGCAACATGCAGTTCCTTCCCTGCAAGCATCTCCCAATCAACCTGCAATTTTCAACCAAGACAATGCCCCCATCAGACTGTAAACTAGTAGGGAACAATGGGGCTAAAGGCGCCCCAGCCTAAAAGGCGCTTTTGATATTATTTTCCTCTAAACCACTAGACGGCACAAAAACGTGGCGTAGCACTTTCTAAAACATTCGCTTTTTCCAAATTTGTCTGACCCTTGATGCGATCGTGGGCTGCAGCGCAAAATTGATTCTTTGCTTACTTGATCTAATATTTGATGTTTTTTAAAATTTTGTAGATTTAAGTAGCAAATAAGAATTGCTCAAATGGATGCATATATATTGAGACAAATGTCTTCTTAATGATTTTTAGTTTTGTTTAAGGTAATTAAATCAACAGTTTTTATTAAAAGAATATGTAAAAGTTTGGTATTTGGGGTAAAAAACACCCCAGCTGTTGGGGCTAAAAGGCACAATAATTAACATGATAATTAATAGATGGCTGTCCATCTTAGAGATAATCACAATGTTTAGAAATAAACCATCATATTTAAAAACATTATTTTAATCATATCATATAATGAAATATAATTTGTTGTTACTACTGTACAGCTATATTAAATTATTACGGGATCTCCTTCAAAACTTTTAGAATCTTAACATTTTAAAATGATTTTGTTTCTGTATTTATTTATATATATATATATATATATAAAATATATTAACATTTTAATGACAACATATTTATTGAACAAAAATTAATTCTTTTATTTTTCAAAATAGGCAGAAAATAGTACAAACTTTGCTAAATTGATTGTTTCGTACAAGTATTAACTTTATTATTAAACACATTATTAAAAAAAACAAACCAAAAAAAAAAAACATTATTTTAGCTAAAGTATTTATATCAATACTTTATGTCTTTTGCCCCATGCTGGTGAGCCTTTTACCCTGTGTGTGGGGTAAAAGCCCCCCTTTGCCACCTCATACATTTACAATATTTTAAATCAAAATAAATGACTTTTATGAAATATTGTCACACAAAATCTGTCGCTCCATAAATGTTCAATACAAACGTATATATTTTTTCTGCAATTATACATTTTAGGTGCAGTGAACAGCACATTTTTTCTTAAGGTGTGCCATTAGCCCCGTTGTACCCTACAGCAGTTCCTCGAGTGACACAACATAACGTCTGAAGGATGAACAGTGCACATAAACGAATCAAACTCCAACGCCGAATCAAACTCAACTCTGACGCTGACTTTTATAAATCAAAGGCACTAATAAAACATCACTTCTAAAGCTGTCAAAGTTCTGAATCACAAGACAAGGATTGCAAAAGTAGTATGACAAGGTCTTTAAGAAACCTAATGGCCCACTAAAAAGTGCATTAAAATGTCAGTATTCGAAATATTACCATCCTGATCTCATGACGAAAACGTATCTGTAGGAACTTTTTCGCAAGATGCGAAATACGTAGCGGCATGTACGTTTTGTGACATATTCAATGTGAAATATCCACTGAGTGTCGCTAAAAAGAGTGTTCGTTATTTTCCCCGGAATATATGAACGTACATATGGTATATTTTATGTGACGTAGGTTTTTTACGTGTTACCGCAGTTCTGACCTGAAATTCCCGTTGAGTGGCACTATAACTCTAACGCTCCATGACGTTTTAAAATAACGTACCATCTGCACTACACCTAAACTTACTCGATAGTATAAACAATAGTGAATGTGACGTAAAAACGCAATCGCAAGCATGCCGTTTTAGCTTGTTTTTTGATCTCTCATCTTTCAGCTTTCATCGTGATTCATATTTAATGAATCCAAATCCGTGTCGGCTGAGCTACCAAGCAAGCTTGATACGTTAAGTGTTGTGCCCAAACTGCAGTGATATGTACCTATTGGTACATATTTTGTGTCTAGTGGAAAAGTTCCCACAGGTACGTTTTCGCCATGAGATCCGGTAGAATATTACCTGAAAAGTGTCACAGAAACGTCCAGTTTGGAAATCATTCTTGGATGTGCATGAAATCACACGTGCATGAAGCTGCATATGTGTGCATGTTATATTCCACATGGCTGGCCGGAACTATCATATGTAAATGTGATGAGTGATTAAGAAGAGAGGCAGATGGCCCCCTCTCAGAGACCGTCCCAACATCCCACCTTCCAAGACCCAATACAACACCACCAGTCACAGCTTTACGTTACAGGCTGCTGTTCCAATACAAAACAATAGCAGTTTGCATAACAGGAGCGTAAAATGGTGGTCGAGGAAAATGGCCAAAGCGTGAAATTGAGTTCTGAAGTGTTTTTTCGCGTCAAGTAAGGACACCATCTCTCTTTTTGTATTTTTACCCATAAATTCCTATTAGCCTTTCAACAGGGCACAAAATAAGCACAAAAGCAACCACTGGAGCCAAGGGGACAAACGGCTCGCTCTGCCACTAATGGACACACAGAAACATGCAAGTATATGTATACAGCACACACACTACACAAACAACCCAGGGCACCTTATAGATGGTCCAAAGGCTGGCAGACACAGCTTTTAGGTAATTGAGTTTGGCCCTTGCAGCTCTGCACTCCATCTTTCAACACAGTGTGCTAGTGAAGTTGTACACTGGGAACATTACGAGACTGATTGCATTTACGCAAAGAGGTCACGGGAGATAAAAATATGCACTCGGATAGCGTTTTAGAGACTTTCACTTGTAAAAACTTTATTTAAACGTCCTGTAATAGCATCCTTTCAGCGTAATGCACTGTGGAAACCTTTAGCCTGCTTTCAGACGGTTCCTCTCATGGAGACTGATGGAATTTTCCACCTAGTCAGTCCTCGATATTGGCTTAAAAATGTTCTTGTGATATCAGGTTTACTCTGTTATTAAAACAACACCATTACTGTGTTTATACAAATAATTGGATTTACAACTGTAAAATACTGTAAAAAATGCTATTGTAAGTTGTTCCAGTAAGTAAGTTCCCTTACTCTATGCACTGAAAAACTGTAATATATCTAATAGGACACTTCATGTAATTTAACAGTAAAATACTGTTAACTTTACAGTTTTTGGAAGTGAAAAATAACAAGTCATTTTATAATTTACAGTGAAGAACCATATCTTGACATTTTCAGAATACTAATTTTTAATTGAAATTACTATGATTTTTCTTTCTACGTTTTTTCCTCATTATAAAACCCTTAAAGTTTTACATTACAGCTGCTGTTTTTTTTATGTGAATTTAATGCTTTACTTATTTTTTTCCTGTGTTATATTTACAACACAGTGGTGTCATACAAAAAGCTGACTGCATTACATTTCACTGTCATGCTAGAGTTGCTGCTATGCTCAGAGAAAGATGAAAACACTAAAGTGTTTGTGTTCCATAGCATCTCAGGATCTTCCATCTGGAACGGAGTGAGAAACGCTGATGTTTCAGGTGTAGTTCACTCATTAGGGATGGTGGGCTGGCAGATATAGGGGTTTGAATGGATGCTCTGCCAATTCACAACATACAATGTTTAATAAAGCAGGAAAAAGACTTCTATCGGGCTTTGCCAATGTTTGTGTGTATAGACACTATCAGGAGAATAAGCTCAGTGTATTTTTACGTCGTTACTGTGAAAATGGAGCCTCCTGTGGTATAGAGAGAGCCCCTGTGGAGAGAAACATTTATACTGTTGATTCTCACACACTGAGAGACGCGTGTCCTACTGAGACATACGTGCATATTTACCTAGCTATTTAAATGAGGATATATTGACTTATTTTGTTTTCAAAAAGTAAATTAAAATCATTATAAACCACCCCAAAAAGTTCCAAATTAATACGTCTATTCAGCCAGGATACAGTAAATTGATCGAAAGTGACAGTAAAGACTTTCATATTTAGGGCCCTATGATTTCTGTGATGTGAAAAACGCGGACAGAATCACAGAATCTGGTCATAAAAATGGAATTTATCATATAATTTGCCAAATTATGAAAGAATAAACCAAATGTTAATCAACTTACATCAAAACGCGATATGGACTAGTGTCTGTGATTAGTAGGCTGCAAATAACTATTTAAATATGAATCCTGTATGTTCTGTGTGTCTCTGTGTGAATGAATGGCGCAGACGTGAGGTTTTGTTTACAACACACATGCTAAAGCGCGCGTGACGGTCGCTGTGTTTTCAGCCTCTGCCGCTTCAATATATGAGTACATGAACATAAACAATCTCTGGAACTACTCTGAGAGGCACCTTGTGAGCATTTTACCATTTCTGTTGAGAAAAATGATATATCATATGCAAACAGAAACCTAAAGGTATTCACAGCAACCCGTCAAAATAAAAGTTCAATTTGATTTAAAAAACTGTAACAGAAATATATTTCTTAGTAATGTATTGATCTAATAATACCTAATAATAAAATGATTAAAATACACAACACAGTATTTCTGAAAATAAATAAATATATATATTTTTTTATAAAATCAATTAATTAGACATGCTTTCCATTATTAAAATTTAGAGAAACCATTAAAATGGAATTCAAAAAATTTATGGAAAACACAGAATTTGGGGGGAAAAAAATCAAACTGAATTTCAGAAAATTATAAAACTACTCTAATCTAATCTAATAATCTAATTAATTAGATATGCTTTTTGATGAATATATATATATATATATATATATATATATATATATATATATATATATATAGTCGTAAAGAATTTGTGTTTTTTTAGGAAAACATTTCACATTTCACAACATCACACATTTTTTCAACACTGATGATAATATTAAGAAATGATTTTTGAGCGTAAAATCTGTATATTAGAATGATTTCTGAAGGATCAGGTGACACTGAAGTATTGACTGCTGAAAAAACAACTTTGCATCACAGGAATAAATTACTTTTTAAAATATATTCGAAAAGAAAACATTTATTTTAAATAATTTTTTAAATCATACTTCACAATATTAATGTTTTTCTACATTTTGGATCAATTACATAAAGCCTTGGAGAGACTCTTCTTTTTTTAAAAAATCTCAAAAACATTAAAAATCTAACTGACTCCATGTATTTTGTTCTATTGTGATAGTTAGAGTTTTTTTTTTTATTTTGGTAATGAGAATTAAATAGAATAGAAGTAAACCAAAGTGCAGAGTTTTTTGTCACACCTCAAAGCTTATAATACACATTCATGCTAAATAACGGCAAATAAATAAAATATATTATTACACGGCTCTCTGGAATACATTTATATTTTATGCAAGGGATAATGTGGCCCTTCAGCGAGAACAACTGCCTGGATATACATTAAATATAAGCATACATGTATTATTTAAAATACAAATATAATAAAAAGTATTACATAAAACAGTTAGGATCAATATTTTTATCTGAGTATCTATACAGCATCAGTTTCGGCAGTATTAATACTTAAACAGCTTGTAACGTTGAGTTCACAGCATATGATACAAGAACTCATATTCAATTAATTCCATAAAAGACCAAAAACCAGGAATCAAATGTGAAACTCGGGGCATGACCCACTTAAAAGGTCTTCCTCAGCTCTAAAAAGCCACGGCAAAGCCTCTCTCATGTGTAATGGATGAAAAGTCTTTCCCGAACGCTGAGGTGAGAGGAATACAGAAGAAGAGAGAGGCTCTTTAAAAGAGCTTCCCTGGCAGTCAGGGCCGATTAGTCTCTGTACATACACCCGCACTCTTTATCTCTCTCGCTCGCCATCATCTTCCTCACTCTCCCTTTTCCCCCTCTCTTGCGGTTGCTTTTTTGTCCTTCTGCTCGCTTTGTTTCCACTGACAGTGGACCTTGGAGTCAGCTCTCCACGTCTGCTATGTGGGAACAGCAAGAAAGACCGAGAGAGAGAGGGAAAGAGAGCAAACGCCCTTGAGAGTGATGAGTATGTATGTGTGTGAAACCAAAGCTTTTCCAACATTCATGTGCTTCAAACAGGCAAATACCTTGATCAGCAACTGTTTTGTCCCCAACACTGTCGCCCTGGATCAAAATGTACCGTGCCAATCAAAATCCAGTCTAATTATGATACTAAAGCACACAGTTCTCATGGGCGGGCTGGCAGAAGTGGGCCACTTCCCACAAGGTTGATGGTTTGATCCCTTGTACAATCCTACGCTACCTACAGTACCAAATGTTGTGAATTTTAGCAATGCGTCATAGCATTACATGTGCTGTGGTTACAGTTAATGGAGCTATTTCATAAATAAATAAATAAATAACTATAGTGACAAGAAAGAATCTTCCTAAATCAACTGCCAATTGAAAGAACAGCATCTCCAAAAATAAATAAATAATCTATTTGGTCTGGTTATTATATTCATATATTCTATTAAATATTAACTAATTAAAAATTTTTCTAACACAAAATCTTGCATAAATAAATAAATAAATAAATAAATTCTGGTTAGTCTTTTATTTATTATATTTATATATAACATTAAATATTTACCATTTAAATATTTAAGTAACACAACTTGGTAATAAGTAAGCAAGTAAAAAAGTAACTAAATAAATAAATAAATACATCTATCTATCTATCTATCTATCTATCTGGCTTGGTTTTTTATTTGTCTGTTACATTTATATATTACGTATTTACTACTTAAATATTTTTGTAACAATTTGGTGTTAAGTAATTAAATAAATAAATAAATAAAGATACATAAATCTATTTGTTCTGGTTAGTCTTCTATTTATAATAAATAAATAAATTCAATAATTCAATCATTAGGATTGGTTAGTCTTTTATTTATTCTATTTATATATGACATTGAATATTTATTGGTAATAAGGAAGGAAGGAAGGAAGGAAGGAAGGAAATAAATAAACAAATGTATTTGGCCTGGTTATTCTTTTATTTGTCTGTTTTTTATATAATATTTTATTATATTTGTTATTTTTTTAGTGGTATATTTATCACTTACCACAATATTTTTTTTGTAACAATTTGGTGTTAAGTAATCAAATAAATAAATAAAAATGCATAAATCTATTTGGTCTGATTGGTCAAAGTAAATAAATAAATAAATAAATGAATAAATATTTTATTACTTATGTTTATATTCAACATTAAATATTTACCATATTTAAATATTTTAGTAACAAAAATTGGTAGCAAGTAAGGAAATAAATCTATTTGGTTGGGTTATTCTTTTATTTGTTATATTTATATATTACATTACATATTTGCCACTTAAATATTTTTGTAACAATTTAGTGTTAAGTAAGTAAATTAATAACTAACTAGCTAACTAACTAACTAACTAACTCAATCTGTTTGGTCAGGTTGGTCTTTTATAATAAATAAATAAAAAAATAAATAAAATAAAATAAAGAAATAAAGAAATAAGGTCTGGTTAGTCTTTTATATATTATATTTATATATAACATTAAATATTTACCATTTAGTAACACAAATTGGTAGTAAGTAAATAAGTAAGTAAATAAATTAAATAAATACATAAATAAATCTATTTGGTCTGGTTATTCTTTTATTTGTTATATTTATATATTATATTACATATTTACCACTTAAATATTTCTGTAACAATTTGGTGTTAAGTGAGCAAGTAAATAAATAAATAAATAAATAATCTAATAATCTGGTTATTATTATATTTATATATTATATTAAATATTTATTTTTAATAAATATTTTGTACCATACTTTGGTGTTAAATAAATAATAATAATAATAATAATAATAATAATAATAAACAAGTAAATAAATAAATAAATAAATAAATATTTAAATAAATAAATAGTGAGCTAGAAATGACAGAACTTCACATTAAAAATTATGTTTAAGTGTGATTATGAGGTACAGTAAAACATTTTCCTTTCTTTAATGGAATAAAAGAGCACATGCAGTCTAGCTCTCATATTATTAATATAATTTCTCTGTTTTACCTTACATACACAAATGTGCTTATGTGGCCACAGTACATCAAATGCATGGTTTTAATTATTAATGTAGGTACCTGTTCCTAAAATCATTTGACCCTATTAGCTATGGCCTTGTAGGAATCATGACTACAAAAGCGTTGTATGGTAGAAGACTAATGGTAAACATCTCAGAAGAGTCTTGATATGACACCTAGCATGTGAGACCCTCTCGTAAGATGTGAACTTGTAAAGGCTCTCACCAGAGTTTGACATGACTGGCTTTTTTTCTTCACCTCCTCCTCAAGGACTTCACACTCCTTTCTCTTCCTGCTGATCTCAGTCTCCTGAGGGACAAAAGAAAATAAATACTGTTAGATGGATTCAATTTGCTCTTAGAGTAGTTGTGGCCTAATGCAACCGCCTCTCTTCAGGGAGGCTGTATGCGGCACAACGCACAATCTGTGTTATGTATGCATGTGTACGTGAGCTCGTGCCCGTGTAGGAAATAGTAGCACATTTTCAGAGCCAGTGGGCACCCGTATACATCATCTACCTATAAATAGCAACGTTCTCTATAGCACATTCTTGCAATGCCACCAGCGAGATGCACAAGTCTAAAAGTCACTATAAATACAAATCCACTAAAAGAGAAACAAACGCACACACAGTTCTAATGGACACACAGTACTTATATAGAGTCAGGAAATATGCACACATTCACTGCAAAAATCATGCTCATATCTGTATATAACATTTAGATGAAAACAAAACAAGAAATGAAGGAAAAAAAGCACTGACAATAAGTCAAACAGCCAACAGAAGCACATTATCTCCTATGACTCATTACCAGACTAACCTGTGTACATGACTGAATGAATGAATAAGTGGGTAAGTGAATAAATGAATAAGTGAGAGAGTGAGTGAGTGAGTGAATGAATGAATAAGACAGTGAGTGAGTGAGTGAGTGAGTGAGTGAATGAATGAATAAGACAGTGAGTGAGTGAGTAAGTGAGTGAGTGAGTGAGTGAGTGAATGAATACGTGAGTGAATGAATAAATGAGTAAGTGAATAAGTTAGTGAGTGAGTGAGTAAGTGAGTGAGTGAATGAATAACTGAGTGAGTGGGTGAATAAATGAATGAATAAATAAGAGTGAGTGAGTGAATAAATTAATAAATATGTGAGTGAGTGAGTGAGTGAATGAATAAATGAAAAAATGAGTGAGTGAGTGAATAACTGAGTGGGTAGGTGAATAAATAAGAGTGTTAATGAATAAATAAATGAGTGAGTGAGTGAGTGAGTGAGTGAGTGAGTGAGTGAGTGAGTGAAAGAATAACCGAGTAAGTGAATAAGTTAGTGAGTGAGAGAGTGAATGAATAAATGAATATGTGAGTGAATGAATAAATGAGTAAGTGAATAAGTTAGTGAATAAGTTAGTGAGTGAGTGAATGAATAACTGAGTGAGTGGGTGAATAAATGAATGAATAAATAAGAGAGTGAGTGAGCGAATAAATGAATAAATATGTGAGTGAGTGAATGAATGAAAAAGTGAGTGAGTGAGTGAGTGAATAACAGAGTGGGTAGGTGAATAAATAAGTGTTAATGAATAAATAAATGAGTGAGTGAGTGAATGAATAACTGAGTGAGCGAGAGTGAATAACTGAGTGAGTGGGTGAATAAATAAGAGTGTTAATGAATAAATAAATGAGTGAGTGAGTGAGTGAGTGAGTGAATAACTGAGTGGGTGGATAAATGGATGAATAAATAGAAAAGTGAGTGAGTGAATTAATTGGAAAAAGGAGTGAGTGAGTGAATGAATGAGTGAGTGGGTGAATAAATAAGAGTGTCAATGAATAAATAAATGAGTGAGTGAGTGAGTGAGTGAATGAATAAGTGAGTGAGTGAGTGAGTGAGTGAGTGAGTGAGTGAGTGAATGAAAAAATGAGTGAGTGAGTGAGTGAGTGAGTGGGTGAATAAAGAGTGTGGATGAATGAATAAATGAGTGAGTGAATAACTGAGTAGGTGAATAAATGGATGAATAATCACTTATATTACATTTTACCATTTAAATAATTTTGTAACATTTGGTGATAAATAAATTATATAATTTGGTCTGGTTATTCTTTATGTATTATTTCGTATTTGCATTTAAATCATTTTAAACTATTTGGTGTTAAATAAATGTGATTTGATCTAGTTACCATTTTATAAATTAAAGGAAAATATTAAATATTCAGCATTTCAGTATTTTGTAACTCAGTTCTTCGTTGTTACATCCATACAAAAACACATATGATTTGGTCTCAATACTCTTTCATCATATATTTATCCTATATATTAAATATTTACCATTTAATTATGTTTAGTAACAATCTGGTGTAAATAGTACACTACTGGATCAAAAATGACACTACTTCACCTTTAAATAGTAGGTTTAAGTATGATGATGAAGTACGGTAAAACAGCATTTCTCTCTAACTTCACTGCACTTGCCAATGAAGTGACCTGTGTTTTGCTGGCATGTCAGCAGTGTTGTTCAGACCAGCGGTGGTGTTCAGTGTCACATTATGTACAAAAGACTGATGAGTTTCCACTGCCAATGTAATTCCCTAATTAACCCCCACTGTGATGCACACATACACAAACACACACTGTGGGATCAAAGTATAGGTAAATTTCCAGTATTTTGTCTGACAGCACTGTATCTGCCAATGACTAAATGACTTTATTGGTCTGTAGGGAAGCAGTTGTGTTGTGGGCCAGGCCGTATGTGGGATTGTGTAGGTATATACGTGTGTGGGCTACAGATGGTCATCTCATCCTCATAATGGGTATATCAGCCATAAGAGAGGCTGACATAAGCTGTATGTGAGTGAGTGTCTGTGTGCACACAGGTATTAGTGAACGGCAACATCCATCCTGCTGAGTGACACCTGGGATGTGGAGATAGAAGACCTGATTTTAATAATAAACGAACATCCATGAGGATAAATGGATGGATGGATGCATGGATTAATAGATGGAAAAACTAGTGTTAGAGAAATATTAAACCTTTTAACGGTTCAACACACATGTAGATGCAAAAAAATGGGTAACGTGACACGGAAGAGAAGGAATTGTTGAATAAATTTATTTTTGTTGAACCACTGATGTCACATTGACTATTTTAATGATGTCCTTACTACCTTTCTGGGCCTTGAACGTGTCAGATGCGTTGCTGTCTATGCAGGGTCAGAAAGCTCTTGGATCTAATCAAAATATCTTAATTTGTGTTCTGAAGATGAACGAAGGTCTTGTGGGTTTGGAACTACATGAGGGTGAGTAATGAATAACAGAATTTTCATTTTTAGGTGAACTATTCCTTTAAGAAGCCGTGTTCACAAGTTTATTACTACCCCATTATATCAAAATGCAGAGAAGCATTATTCTAAATCCTCATTCACTGCAGAAACTGCGAACAGACGTAGGCTGAAAACATCCATCTCTCTAAACATAATCGCTTCTGTTAGAAACGGACTGAAAATGATTCATGGGACGTGTACATCATTATTTTCTGTTGGCCGGAGGTTCAGGTCATCTCCTTACATACAGATTACACATCTCTGCAGCCCTAGCAAAAAGCAATTTGCAGATGCCCTCCATAACTCATAACTTCCAGCTTTTGGAAAGTTGTGGTCATTTCTTGTGGCTACAGTTGGAAATTTTTCATCAGTGTCACATGATCCATCAGAAATCGCTCTAAAATGCTCTTTTGGTGCTCAAGAAACATTTCTTATTAGTGTTTTTTTTTCCAGGATTCTTTAATGAATTGAAAGTTGAAACAAACTGTAACATGACCATAGTTTGCAACACATCTAAAATGAACATTCCCATCACAGATTTCATAGTCTGTGCTTCTGGTGCATGTCGTATTGTCAGTGTGTTTAGTGTGTGTTTGTGCAGTTACATAACATGACTTGGCACTGTGGGTCTGTGATATGCCAGAGAGTAATGGTTGTATCATTCTGCAGTTTGCTACTGCATGCTCTTGTTTAGCGGAGCACAGACTTACATAATATAGATTGGCACCATAGATCTGGGCCGTGCCGGCGTTTAATGGCTGTTGTAGAGCAGTGGGTAACTTGTCTCCGACATGGCGGTAAGTGTTAGCATGAATATTTAACATTTCATCAGCAGTCATTTGTCTTAAAGCACAGCACCGATGTTCATTTAAAACCCTCCAGCCCCGCGTTCGGCCCGGCTCGGCCGACACGGTACATCGATACAGCGCACGCTGAGATTAAATGGATGTAGGGAGAAACCCATGCAGCACAACGATCTATCAGGCCTAATCAGTCTTTTATATAATGCCTTTACTCTGATGCTTTATCCGTATCATCTCCTCACGCTGTGTAACACTGTTCAAAGCTGTGCAACCATCTGGAAACTAGCGTTAATTGGTACCCCAGGTACGACTCAGATTTGACCCCTTATGAAAACGCACGTCAGACACTAGAGCAGATCTACATGGTGGAATTTCCACTGATGGACAAACAGTTAATAAAATGCATTGTTAATAAAAGCTTGTTACTGTTATCATATTTAAACTACTTCGTCTTCTGAGACCAAATTTTAAAGTGTATCTCCTCGTAGACTTTTAAAGCTACAACCACCAAACTCAGCCCATACCTTTAGACTGGTCTGACTTGGGTTGTTATATATTTTCGAACTGATCCGGCTTACAGTTTTCGTAAACCAGACTATCAAAACCACCAAAAATCCCTTAGATGTTCATTGAGGGGGGTGAAAACTGGAAGACCTGCTAAAAGACCAACCAAGCTTAAACCAGCTAAGATTAGACAACCAGCCTAGGCTGGTTTTAGCTGGTTTTTACTGAATCAACTGGTTTTAGCTGCTTTATACGTGCTAATAATGCTAGCAACACGCTAGTAACATGTTAATCATGCTAGCAGCATGCTAATCATGTTAAAAACAGGCTAGCAACATGCCAGTAATTTGCTAATCATGCTAGCAACATGCTAGTAACTTGTTAATCAAGACAGAAACATGTTAGTAACATGCTATTAACTTGCTTATCATGTTAGAAACAGGCTAGTAACATGCTAATCAAGCTAACAACATGCTAGTAAATTGCTAATCATGTTAGCAACATGTTAGTAACTTGTTAATCATGTTAAAAACATGCTAGTAACTTGTTAATCATACTAACAACATGCTAGTTCCTTGCTAATAATGATAACAACATGCTAGTTAGTTGTTAATCATGTTACCAACATGCTAGTAACTTGCTAATCATGCTAAAAACATGCTAACAACTTGTTAATCATGCTAGCAACATGCTAGTTATTTGCTAATCATGCTAACAACATGCTAGTAACTTGGCCAATCATGCTAGTAACATGATAGTAACTGGCTAATCATGCTAACAACATCCTAGTAACTCGTTAATCATGCTAGCAACATGCTAGTTACTTGCTAATCATGCTAACAAAATGCTAGTAACTTGGCCAATCATGCTAGTAACCTGATAGCAACTGGCTAATCATGCTAACAACATGCTAATAACTTGCTAAACATGATAGTAACATGCTAATCATGCTAGTAACTTGCTATTCATGCTAGAAACATGCTAGCAACTTGTTAATTATGCTAACAACATGCTAGTAACTTGCTAATCATGCTAACAAAATGTTAGTAACTTGCTAATCATGCTAGTAACATGATATTAACTGGCTAATATTAACATGCTAGTAACTTGCTACTCATTCTAGCAACATGCTAGTAACTTGCTAATCATGCTAACAACATGCTAGTAGCAACCAGCCTGAGTATCCTAGCAACCATATAGCAACACCCAAGCAACTCACCCAAGACCTTAGCAATCACCCCGGGTACCTTAGCAACTGCATAGCAACACCATAGCAACCACCTGGGTTACCCTAGTAACTGCATAGCAACATTTTAGCAACATCCCAGAGTACCCTAGTAACTGCATAGCAGCAGTCTAACAACCACCCTAAATACCCTTCCAATAAATGGTATTGTCTTCAAAACTTTAAACTTTACTGTAAACTTCAAACTAGTTAAAACTGAAAACTTTCAAACTTCAAGCTTTTAAAACTACTTCAAACTTTCTGACTTTTTCAAGCCAACTTAAAGTGTGTCTATGATCTTTACCATCTAGTTGCATGCTGTTCTTTTCCAAACATAACCTCATAAACATGTAAATAAGAATATTAACCCAGGTTTGCAAATACTCAGCATGAAATCCTAAAATCCTATGATGGAAATAATAATAATAATAATAATAATAATAATAATATACTTTTAAAATCTATACTTATGTGAACTGAATGTAATGTTTTCGGGACACACAATTTAATGTAAATTGCATTTAAATAAAAATGTATTACAGTTTAAATATATGTTAATAAATGTATATTAAATATATATTAACGGAATTAGCTGAACATTATTAGCTGAACAACGTATTCTCGTAGCTTCATAAAATTAAGGTTGAACCACTGATGTCACATGGACTATTTTATCGATGTCCTTACTACCTTTCTCTGCCTTAAACGTGTCAGTTGCGTTGCTGTCTATGCAGGGTCAGTAAGCTCTTGGATTTCATCAAAAATATCTTAATTTGTGTTCCGAAGATGAACGAAGGTCTTACGGGTTTGGATCAACATGAGGGTGAGTAATTAATGACAAAATTTTCATTTCTGGGTGAACTATCCCTTTAAGCATACTTTTTCTCTAGAGTGACTACCCATATTTATGTACTAAACCTGGATAAGGTATAACTGTGTGAAACATACAACTAATAGTCCACAGTTAACAATTACACTTGGTTAAACAATCTCAGATGTGAAAAGCTCAGAAAAGTAGACTCACTCACTTAAATGATTATAAAATATGGATCCCAACAGTTCTGCCAAAATAACACAAGTACAACAAGTGTTACTATAGAAAGTTCTAATCTTATAGCGTTGCATTGATTTTTTTCCCTCAGTAATCAATAACATTTAATTCTCTGTCTCGTTATTAGATATTAGTTGTTTAAACATCTTCATCTTGTTGCAAACCGACAGGACAGCCAGTACACTTCACTCCAGAGACAACACAGCTGCAGTTGTATTGCTTGATTTGTCCATTTAGATTGAAGCAAACTGACTCACAGCTAAAGGACAGGTCACTGACACTATATTACCACCTCACACATGGCAACAACAAGGTCACTGGCTAAATTCCCATGACAGGCTTAACACACACATCCAAGTGCACCCAAAAGCAAGATTGACCAGTTTGATCCAAATCAAAAGAGTCCAATTTGTCATACGGTTGTGCACCTTCATACTGAACCAAGAAAATATATTGATAATTACGTTGAGCTTTACTTTTTTAAATCCCATTTAAGATGTTTTAAGATGGGTTTAGACATTTTTATTTTTATTATAAATTTACAGATAAATTACTTACCTCCTTGTCATCCAAGATGTTTATGTCTTTCTTTATTCAGTCGTAAAAAAATTATTTGAGGAAAACATTTCAGGATTTCTCTCAATATAGTGTACTTCTATAGTGCCTACAAGTCTGAACTTCCAAAATGCAGTTTAAATGCAACTTCAAAAGGCTCTAAATGATCCCAGCTGAGGAAAAAGGGTCTTATCTAGCGAAACAATTTGTTATTTTCTAAAAAATTGACAATTTATATATATTTTAACCTTAAATGCTCGTCTTGTCTAGCTCTGTGTGAACTCTGTGTATTCTGGTCCAAGACAGTTAGGGTAGGTCGAAAAACTCTCATATCATTTTCTCCTCCAGCTTCAAAATCGCCCTACATTGCTGCAGAAGTAGCAACCCAGTGTATACAAAGTGAACATGCAAAGAAGATCAAACGCTCTTTACAAAAAAAAGGTAAAACAGCAATGTAGGATGATTTTGTAGTTGGAGAAAAAAAAATGAGATGGGAGTTTTTGAGACATACCCTAACTGTCTTGGACCGGAACACAAAGAGTCCATGCAGAGCTAAACAAAAGGAGCAGTTGAAGTTGAAAAAAGTATATAAATTGTAAATTTTTTTTTTTTTTTTTTAGAAAATGACAGATCGTTTCGATAGATAAGACGCTTCTTCCTCGGCTGGGATCATTTAGAGCCCTTTGAAGCCGCATTTAAACTGCATTTTGTAAGTTCAAAATCACAGGCACCACTGAAGTCCATTATATGGACAGAAATGTTCCTGAAATGTTTTCCTCAAAAAACAATTTCTTTACAACTGAAGACAGAAAGACATGAACATCTTGGACGACAAAATGGGTGGGTAAATTATCTGTCATTTTTGTTCTGGAAATTAACTTCTCCTTTAAGATTTTTTTCCTCATTCCACAAGCTAAATAACTTTAACTGACAATCACTGACATACTACACTCAATTCCGCTCATTTCCATACTCATTGTAATACAAACCACCCCCAAACCTACTTTTTTGTGCTCACATAAGTGAGATCACACATGCACTCATAAGCATGTTTGGCATGTCTGCCGGCTGCTGTCCAGACACACTCTAATCCTCCTCTCAGCTGCTACCGATCACAGATCATTGGAAAAGGCCGACTGAATTACATAACGTCAGTGTGTGTGAGAGCTTAATGCTCAAGGATTGCTTAACTCAACACTAGACACAGTCTGACTCATTATAGAGCATGTATGTCTTATAGATTCATAATCACAAGGACCATTTATAAGATCACACAAAAGAAGAGTGTATGCAGCATACAAAATTGTCCCCAAAAGAGATCTGAAGAAATCTGCCAAAACCTCCCTATTTCGGGACAATCAGAGATGTCCTCAATTAGAAAATCAATTCATAAATAAGGCAAATACAGTTTTTTTCTGAAAAACAAAAGCTTACTTTTTAGGGCAGAATGAGCATTAATCATAACAGTGGTTCAAACGCCCCATGATTTTTTCAGAACTAGAAATTATTCAAGGGTTAGTTCACCCAAAAATGACAATTCTGTCATTAATTACTCTGTCTCATGTTGTTCCAACTCGTAAGACCTTTGTTCGTCTTCAGAACACAAATTAGGATATTTCTGAGGAAATCCGAGAGCTTTCTAACCCTGAATAGACAGCAACGCAACTGGCACATTCAAGGCCCAGAAATGTACCAAGTACATCAATAAAATAGTCCATGTGACATCAGTGGTTCAACCGTAATTTTATGAAGCTACGAGAATACTTTTTGTGTGCAAAAGAAAACAAAACAAAAATAATGACTTTATTTGACTTTATTATGGTTGAACAACAGATGTCACATGGACTGTTTTGTCAAAGTTCTTGGTACCTTTCTGGGCCTTGAACATGGATGGACAATTGCTGTCTATGGGGGCCAGAAAGCTTTTGGATTTCATCAAAAGTATCTTAATTTGTGTTCTGAAGATGAATGAAGGTCTTTTGGGTTTGGAATGGTTGACCCAAAAAGTGAAAATTTGCTGAAACTGACCTACCCTCAGGCCATCCAAGATGAAGATGAGTTTGTTTTCTTCATCTTAACAGATTTGGAGAAATTCAGCATTACATCGCTTGTTCAGCAATGGATCCTCTGCAGTGAATGGGTGCCGTCAGCAAGAGGGTTCAAACAGCTGATAAAAACATCAACAATCCACATGATTTCAGTCATTCTGACGGCACCCATTCACTGCAGAGGATCCACTGGTGAGCAAGTGATGTAATGCTAAATTTCTCTGAATGTGTTCCGATTTTTTTGTTTTTAAGCAGTTTTACATTTTTGGGTGAACTATTGCTGTAAAGATGAAGATTTTTTACTCTCAATTTCTACATGATAAAGTATTTTAGAGTTTGGGATTACTAGAAAAATGTATATTCGTTATAAAATGATCATGGAGCCAAATTGTTTTCATTTACATTACAAATTCTAAAAATAACACTTCTAAAATTAGACTATATATCCAGGTTTTTTAAGACAGCAGGAACCATGAAGCAGTGATTATAATTAGCTTTATATAAAAACAATAGAAAATATAGCATGTCCTCATTTAGACCAGCTGTTCTTTATAAAGAAATGATGTCACATATACACACACAGAGCAAAGACAGCATGACTCATCTGCAATTAAGGTTGTTTTTCTTCATTACAGCCATTATGCTATTAAAAAAAATAATAAATAAGCCTTTTTAAAATCTGCTTTCTGGCCCAAGAAATATAATGATACAAGCCCTCCCTGTATCTTGTCAAAAAGGGGCCTTTTTTTACAGAAAAGCCTTACATTATCTAATTTGATGATGATGGGTTTAAAAATACCAATATAATCTTTCCAGATTTAAAGGAGAAGTCCACTTTCAAAACAACAATTTAGAGATTATGTATTTACCCCCCTGTCATCCAAAATTTTCAGTTCTTTCTTTCTTCAGTCGTAAAGAAATTGTGTTTAAGGAAAACATTTTAGGATTTTTCTCCACATAATGGACTGATATGGTGCCCTGATTTTGAACTTCCAAAATGTAGTTTAAATGCGGCTTCAAACGATCCCAAAAGCAGTTGTAAACAATCCCAGCCGAGGAAGAAGGATCTTATGTCGCAAAACGATTGGTTATTTTCATAAAAATAATACAATTTATATACTTGTCAAACGCTTGTCTTGTCTTGCTCTTCCCGACCTCTGTTTTTTCCGGTTCATGACAGTTAGGGTATGTAAAAAAACTCCCATCTCATGTTCTTTCTTAACTTCAAAATCATCCTATATTGCTGTTTTACCTTTTTTGTTAAGGGTGTTTGATCTTCTTTGGATGTTCACTTTGCAAAGACTGAGTCGGAACTCCTGCAGCAATGTAGGATGATTCTGAAATGATTTTTGAAGTTGAGGGAGAAAATACGATCGAAAATCGTATTTACCCTAACTGTTTTGAGCCAGAATACACAGTTCAGGCAGAGCAAGACAAGACAAGCATTTGAGATTAAAAAGTATTTAAATTGTATTTTTTTGTAATGAAAATAACCAATCGTTTCACTAGATAAGACCTTTCTTCCTCGGCTGGGATCGTTTACAACCGCATTTGGGATCGTTTGAAGCTGCATTTAAACTGCATTTTGGAAGTTCAAACTCGGGGCACCATATCAGTTCATTATATGGAGAAAAATCCTGAAATGTTTCCTCAAGAAACACAATATCTTTATGACTGAAGAAAGAAAGACATTAACATCCTGGTTGACAAGGCAGTGAGGACATTATCCATAAATTATTGTTCAGAATGTGGACTTCTCCTTTAATGCACTTATCAAAAAAACAAGACCAAATGTCAAACACCCTTTTAAAACATTGTAAAGACACAAAAAATCATTTAATCATTTAACTTAGAATCTGCAACGGTGTGGAAAAAGCGTTAATATCCAATGTTCACATTACATCTTGCATATTAAAGGAGAACAACGATTCACAAGTAATTTACTCACCCCCTTATCATCCAAGATGTTCATGTCTTTCTGTCTAGAGTCGTAAAGAAATTATGGTTTTTGAGGAACCCATTTCAGGATTTTTCTTCATATAATGGACTTCATTGGTGCCCCGATTTTGAACTTCCAAAATTTAGTTTAAATGCAGCTTTAAAGGGCTCTAAACGATCCCAGCCGAGGAAGAAGGGTCTTATCTAGCGAAACGATCAGCCATTTTTTTTTTTTTCAGAAAATTTGTATACTTTTTAAGCACAAAAGCTTGTGTAGCACAGGCTCTGGGATGCGCATTCACAAAGCTGCGTACTACTGACTCACGTCGAAAGGTCACACGGAACTACAGACCCAGTGTTTACAAAGTGAACGCGCAAAGACTAAGAAGGTGCAAGTAAGTCAAACGCTGTTTACAAACAAAAAGGTACAACAATGTCGGACGATTCTGAAGTTGTAGGAGAAAATAAGATGGGAGTTTTTTGACATAATCTACCTTTTTGAGCCGGAGTACACAAACGATGAACTTAGACGTGATTCGTAGTAGTGATGGGAAGTTCGGATCATTTTACAGACTCTGACCTTTGAGTCTCATTCAGCAAAATGAACAAATCTTTGTCTGAGTCATTTCGTTCATTTTAGCAAAATCAGCATCACGTGACGACTCGAAAAACACGAAAACTCGAAACAGGTGAACTACTTCCAGTACAGAACCTAATAGGATGCTGCGCATGTGCGACTGAACGAATCACTCCTCGAGACGACTCAAAATGAACGAATCATTCAAGAACGTCCCATCACTAATTCATAGCATTGTGGACGCGCATCTCAGAGCCTGTGCTACACATGCTTTTGTGCTTAAAAAGTATACAAATTTTTATTTTTCAAAAAAGAATGATTTAAACATTTAAACTGCATTTTGGAAGTTCAAAATTGGGGCACCAATGAAGTCCATTATATGTGTTACATGTCTCCTTGAGTTTCTGTTTATTGGACTGTTCTATTCTTGGTTTCTCCCATTGTCTCCCCCCATTGATCTGTCTACTTTGGTTTAGTCCTTGTTAACGTTATCTGGTTCACCTGTCTGTCATTATTAGTTACCCTTTATAAGTCTGTCCTTGAGTTCATTACCCTGTCGGTCTTTATTGTTGATGTTTAATGTTTCTATGTGTGTGGATATTCCTGCCTGTTCCTGCTTGTCCTACCTGAAGATTATATTAAATATTGTTGCCTGTTATCTCGTCTCTCGTCTCGTTCCGTCCAGCACGCAGCTACTACGTAACAGAAAGACCGACCTACAACAGTTTAACCGGCGTTATTCCCCTGCGTTTATTTTTTCGTCTTGTTTCTCAGTGTTTTCTTTTTTTGATTTATTATCATGGATCCTACCGTTCTCCTCATCCTCCTGAAGCAGGGGGAACGCTCTCTTGAGGACCACACCCGTGATTACATCTTCCTCGCAGAACACTCCCACTTTCCGGATAGCAGCCTTTGCACTTTCTATCGTGCAGGACTGAACACCACCACTAAGGGGCTGCTATCCGGGGAGGGTCCTCGAGAGAGCCTGCCGGACTACATCGAGTGGGTGCTGGCGTCCTGTGGATCGTCATGGACTATTGACTTCGTCAAGGAGGACGTCAGCCCCACTCAAGACCCAGAGCCCAGCCAACCTTCACCCCGACACGCGGAGTATGAGCCCGAGCCCACCGCAGATAAAGAGCCAGAGCCAAGAGCGACAGAGCCAGAGCCTGACACGTCTGACCAGGTGCGAGAGCCGGCCACTACATTCATGACGGTGGAGTGCTGCGTGGAGCAAGAGAGGGCTATGGAGAGCCCTGCCCACTGCACCACCGCTGGGGGTGAGCTGGAAGAAAACTCTGGGGACTTAATTGATTTTTCTATGGAAGTCCTAGAAAATGACTCTGGGGATTTAATAGACTTCTTTACTGAATTATCTACCTGTTATGATCATCCTGTCTGCCTGGAATTCCCACCCACCCACCCTCCCTCTTCTGTCTACATCCATGTCTGTCTGGCCACCACTGTCCCCTGACAGCCCCTCTGCTCACCCTCAGCCCACCACCTGTGAAGTGGGCTCGCCGCGGGTCTGCCAGCTTCCATCGGCGTCATGGCTGGAGGATCCCTCAGCTCCGCCTCCAGCCTCAGAGTCCAGAACTCCGCCTCGGCCCTCCGACCCTGCGGCTCCACCACGGCTCTCAGCTCCCTCGTCTCCACCGTCGCCCGTCGGCCCACCAGCTCCACCGGGCTCCCTCGTCCCTCCGGCTCCGCCTTGGTCGGTCGTCGTCCCGCCATCGCCTTGGGACTCCACTCCTCCGGCTTTGCCTCGTCGCTCCATCCCACCGGCTCCGTTGGGCTCCTCCCTCCCTCCGGCTCCCCCTCAGTCCTCTGTCGCTCCGGCTCCGCCACGGACCTCCGGAGCTCCGCCTCCACCTCAGTCGCCAGAGCCTTGGGCTCCGCCTTGGCCCTCCGGATCCTCGGTGTCGCCCTGGATCTTTGGCTCTCCGTCTCCGCCTCGGGCTCCACCTCCACCTGCTCCGCTGCCATCGGTCGGCCCCCTGGAGTCGTCAGCCCTTCCTCTACCATGGCTCCTCCCTCCGTCGGCTCCACCGTGGGCTTACATCATGGCTGCGGTCTGGGTCTCTACTGGCTCCTCCTGCTCCGGGTCCCTCCTGTTTCCTCCCTGGCTCCTCCCACCTTCGTCGCCCCCTTGGACTCTGTTGACTCTGGTTTTTGTCCCCCTTCCGGGGTCCTGTCCTCCACCGAAGCCTCCGTTGGTTCCGCCCAGCCTTCCTAAGCCTCCGCTGATACCGCCCACCTACCCTTTTTTTTTTTTTTTTTTTTGGATGTTATACGGCGCGAGACGCGCCTATTCGGAGGGGGGTGTAATGTTACATGTCTCCTTGAGTTTCTGTTTATTGGACTGTTCTATTCTTGGTTTCTCCCATTGTCTCCCCCCATTGATCTGTCTACTTTGGTTTAGTCCTTGTTAACGTTATCTGGTTCACCTGTCTGTCATTATTAGTTACCCTTTATAAGTCTGTCCTTGAGTTCATTACCCTGTCGGTCTTTATTGTTGATGTTTAATGTTTCTACGTGTGTGGATATTCCTGCCTGTTCCTGCTTGTCCTACCTGAAGATTATATTAAATATTGTTGCCTGTTATCTCGTCTCTCGTCTCGTTCCGTCCAGCACGCAGCTACTACGTAACAATATGGAGAAAAATCCTGAAATGTTTTCCTCAAAAAACATAAATTTCTTTACGACTCTAGACATAAAGACATGAACATCTTGGATGACAAGGGGGTGAGTAAATTATTTGTAAATTGTTGTTCTGGAAGCGGACTTCTCCTTTAAGATTCATCCACCTGGTCATTTTTTTTTTTTTTTTTTTTAATTTTGCCACAAAATTAGACTTTGAAGCAAAAAAAGATGTGACTTGATAGCACCTTGATAGCACCTAGCAACTTGAATGAATTATTCTATTTCTACAAAGAAATAAGCACTGGAGTTATTAAATATTCTCTAAAGCTTTACTTTAATTTGATATTTTGTCATTTTAGGAGCCAATCGTAGGATGTACCTCACTTCCCACAGCTGACAGACTAGGCAATGAGGCAGCATGCTAGCAGCCTTTGGTTTCAGACACAACCTTTCTAATCTCAAGTCCTGCTCCTAAATGAAGACAGGTGCTTCTCCCAGGGAGCTAAAAAGCTCTTGATCTCATCTGAACGGGCCTAACATATTCACACACACACAGTTAATGATCTCTCTAGCATCCACTTGATCTTATTCATCCAAAAGCCAAGCAAAATATTAGTTTTCCGTTCAGTACTGGCCTTAATGAGTTAAAATAACAAGCTGGCCAATTGATAAACTAATGCCACCTTGGAAATTCTTTTCTGATTTTGACTTATTTGAACAATTTCACCCTAGGACTAAACTAAATCCCTATTTATTGTAAGAGCTAATCTTTGCAGCATTAGCAGATACCTTCACAAAGCACTGCTCCCCAAACAGCACATTAACAGCAAAAATGAGTGACGTCTATGGGACAATTTGACACTCAATTTTGTATCTCTAATGAACACAACCAGCTTTACCTCTGGGATTATATAGATGAGGAGAGTGTGGGCTGAGATTTGAGCATGTTTTGTGACTCAGAGGGGCTTGAGCTTTGCTTTGAGTTTAACTGAGGAACACAAAGACAGACCCGGCCAATTAAGGTAATGTAGTGGAACATACACACCGCACATCACAACTGAAATTACAAACAGTCGCTCTCTCTCTCTCTAACGCACACAGTGAGTAAGAAAAGTGCTGAGGAGGCGCCCCTGCAGAGACTCGGTGGATAACAAATTGCTTTATTTTCTGGTCTGCACACAGATTGGACTGCAGGCGCTGAACAGTTCAAAACAGGCTCTCCTTCACTCCACACACACAGACACACACGTCCTCCTTCATCACTGCTAATATTTGGTACACATATATTTGGTATACATCAGTACCACTTTTATACAAATTAAATAATAAGATAAAATGCCACATATTCCTCCTCTTTGTCAGTGAACAGTATAAGCTCAAAAATAATGCATGGACCCAAATTATAGTTTCCACCAGAAACAGTATATGACCTTTGACATGATACTTTCAGATCTGGGACAAACTAAACCTAATTGCACATACGCTACAGATCGTATGGAAATTAGGATGCAGCAACTAGCTGTGAAGTCACTGTCACATGCAGTATGAAAAAAGAACTTCCAAAGTGACATGCTCAGGTTCAATCTGATTGGCTAGGAAACTAGTGTCTTCATCAGTGATTCCACTCGAGGAATCAGGTTTCTGCCTTGCTTTCATTCAGTGCTGTCAGTCACTGCACAGCAATCAAGACCTTCTGAGCAGGTTGTTTCTTACTGTCCCGAGGCTCTGTAGTGGCATGTCATTTCAAACTAGCTGAGAGCAGCATGAGATAAAGTGCTGGACAGTTTCTCTGTGGCAGGGTGAGCCTAGACAGACACAGGGGATCTGGCATCAAGCCTCAAAGAGGTATTTATTGGAAATTTATATGAAAATGAATATGAACATGAGAAGAGATAATGGCAACCCCTCCGATACTCAGATACACTGTAAAAAACGACAGTGAATTTAAAGGTAAAAAACTGTAAAAATGCTACAGTAAAAACCTGTTAAATGGTTAACAGTAAATTCCCCTACTACAGTGGTTCCCAAACTTTTTCTGCCGAGCCCCCCTTTTGCAGAATGTGCAGTGGGGTCTTGTATCACCCTGAAAACTCTTCTTCTTTTTACATAATAATCCAGGCATGTATCGAAATGGAAATTCTTAGCCGAAACTGAAACTGCTTTGTAATATTTGTTTATTATTTCATTAAATAATATAGTAATTTTGTAAGACTTTTTAATTTAACTCAATAATTGTAATGATACTGAATTAAAAAAAAAATTTAATAAAATCACAAGCCAATAAAATAAACCATGTTTATTGAAAGTAACAATAAATTTGGACAGAAAATATATGAATATTAAATCTCAATATTATTTTTATTCAGTTCTATGAAACAGAATCAGATAACCTTTTTTGACTAATTATCAAAATAATGTACAGTCCTACAAAACTATTATTATCAGAGCATGTGAGCAGAGCATACGTCACGAGAGCGTCATTTTACCAGCGTTGTCCTGTACAGCAGTACTACAGCATGTTACAGCACAGTGTGCGACGCTATTGCAAACAGGCGGCGGCGAGTTATTTGAGCGGACTTTGCTTTTCCGTTGAGCATAAGCGGTACACGAGTGGAGCATTCATATGGGCCGAGAGCAACTCAACGGAACGCACATTCATAGAGCGGAATATTGAGCGGAGCGTCGCACATTGAGCGGTGCGCCCTGAATACTGCCGGGCGGCGCGGCACATATTTTCGGCTGTTTTTCTTTTCCGAATCTCTATAAAAATCGGCTGACTATACACTAGCCTTGCCACGTCCCCCTTATAATAACTCTGCGCCCCCCAGTTTGGGAACCACTGCCCTACTATATACGGTGAAAAACTGTATTGGACATTGCATGTAATTTTACGGTAGTATACCGTTTTCAGAAGTGGGAAAAGAACATAAAATTTACAGTAAATAACTGTAAATTGACATTTCCAGAATTCCCTGCGTTACATTTTTTTAAAATTTTGATGTTTTTTCATTGAAATAACTGTTTCTTCTTAGTTCTCTTATCAGTTTTGTACATTAGGGCTGTATGTTACATCTAATGTTGTTAAATTAATGTTTATTGATGTGTTTAGTGTTTGTGTGAGTGACTGTTTTTGGTGGTTATCAGTGTATTACAAAGGTACAAAACAGACTTCAGTAGGTTGGTACATTAACATTATATCAGTTAATAAAATTATGTTTTTTAAATGTAAATTTAGTCCACTTCCAAAACAAAGATTCACATATAATGTACTCAACCCCCTTGTCATCCAAGATGTTCATGTCTTTCTTTCTTCAGTCGTAAAGAAAAGGAAAACATTTCAGCATTTTTCTCCATATAACGGACTGATTTGGTGCCCCGATTTTGAACCAAAATACAGTTTAAATGCGGCTCCAAACGATCCCATCTCATGTTCTCCCTCAACTTTGAAAGTGTCTTATATTGCTGTTTTACCTTTTTTGTTAAGGGTATTTGATCTTCTTTGCATGTTCACTTTGCAAAGACTGGGTCGGAACTTCTGCAGCAATGTAGGATGATTTTGAAATGATTTTTGACGTTGAGGGAGAAAAAATAAGATTGGATTTTTTCGACATACCCTAACTGTCTTTAGTCAGAATACACAGAGTTCAGGGAGAGCAAGACAAGACAAGCATTTGAGATTAAAAACTATATAAATTGTATTATTTTTATGAAAATAACCGATCGTTTCGCTAGATAAGACCCTTCTTCCTCGGTTGGGATCATTTACAACCACATTTTGGATCGTTTGAAGCCGCATTTAAACTGCATTTTGGAAGTTCAAAATCAGGGCACCATACCAGTTCATTACATGGACAAAAATGCAGAAATGTTTTCCTCAAAAAACTATTTCTTTACGACTGAAGAAAGAAAGACATGAACATATATATATCAGTTCAAAACTTAAAATCTCAAAATTCATCCTTTGAAAGGCATTTTAAAATCAGACATTGCATTACCACAGAAAATGTACACCAAAATCATATTACAAAATATTTTCATTCATGAATTATAAAAATTTAACTCTGGATAGTGCATTTTTATGTTTGTTTTCAGAAATGGGAGTGACAGTTAAAGGGTTAATAATATTAATTATATTTCACAATATTAATTTTTCTACTATTTTTCTTCGAACAAATGCAGCCTTGGTGAGCGTAAAAAAAAAAAGATAATAAAAAAATAAAAAAACTTACTGGCCCCAAACTTTGGAGCAAGAGTACACCAAACCTGTGTGACTTTTTTTTCCCCCTAGAACGCAAAAGTAGCTATTTTTAAGAATATTTCAACTGATCTTTCTTGCACCCAATATCCGACCCTGCTAGATTTTCACTGAGTGAAAACACACATTTCTGAATGAACAACCCCTTTAAAATTGTATGCCGCTTACTTCCATGTTCTGAAAAGTTTTAAATGAATGATGGATGGAAATCTATTTCAATTCACAGAGATCTTTTCTAAAAAAGTAACTCTTTGGTATAAACAGTCTCAGACACAATTTTTGGAGAAACAAACTACAAAGCCCTGTCTGCATCAGCTGAAAACACACACACACATAAGCAAATACATGGGCTCTTGGCTTGGTTACTGTTGACATGCTCACTGGTCCTTATCTGAGGATGAGGCAGGAATGTCAGAGCATTCGTTGTCTGCTCCAGAGAATTCATAAACAAGAAAACAACAAACAAAGTAAACACATCAGATGACCCATCACAGATCTGACATCTCACTCTAGACCTCAGCTTGATCTGACTTTGAAATCGAGCATTCAAACTGTTTCTCTTCTAAAAGAATGAAATAAATAAAGAGGGCGCAAAGGACAGAGGAAAAAAAAAAAGACGTAGGTTGGGGGAAGAAAAGAATGATGACAGACAAACTTGACCTTTCTCTGTTCTGCACTTGAGTCCTCAATTCCAGACACAGCACCCAGACAAATCACATTTCCACATCCTTCCTGTCTTTAAGCAATGACGAAGCCAAACAAACAGAGGGTATGTTGTTTTAGAAGATAATAACATTTTGTCTAGCGAATTATGAATTAAAATATGTCATGACAGCAAACAGAGTGCAGAAGGATGAAAGACAGTCTTGTGTGCGCTTTCTGTATCCTGGCAGCTGAACATGCCCAGCATTCGCCACCAACAACTAAATATAGCTTCGGTCTGAAATAGCAGCTATCAGCATCAGTGTGATGCTGATTGGACAGACAGTCATGATGACAGCAGAGAAATTACATCAGATGACTCACCGCTCCTCAACATTACATAGCAATCACATATGTGCTTTCTATGTGAGGTTGAACTGAAATGAAATCACAAGTGTCATACTGGATACTTTGTCTTGTCTTGTCTGGCCCTTATTGAGTGCTTTATTGGGAAAACAAATATAATCCTAGAACTGGGAAATAATGAATGCTTCAAATAGCAAAATGTATTTCAGGCTCGGCTATGTTGAACAGTTAATCCAACAGTTTGCATTGGTGGGCTGTTGCATCATGATTGCCCCAGTTAAGTTGAAATCTGAAGGAAATATCAGAGGAAATAATTAGGGCCTTGTGATTTCCACAGTGTGGAAAATGTGGACGGAATCACGGAATCCAGTCAAAAATTACTGTATAATGCGGAATGTCACGGAATTTGTCAAAATTGGAATGAATAAATCAAAAGTAGGTCAGTAAACTTGGATCACGTCGTGATATGAACTTGTGTTTGTGAATATTAAGCTGCAAAAATGCATTTAAATGTGAATCCTGCATGTTCCGCATGTCTCTGTGTGAATGAATGGTGCAGACGCGCGGTTTTGTTTATTACGCGCGTACTGAACACATAAACATAATCTCTAGAACTGCTTTAACAGTCACGTTGTGAGCATTTTACTATTTCTTTTGAGAAAAACGATCATCATATCATAAACAAACAGAAATAGGTCTTCACGGCAACTCGTCAAAATAAGAGTTCACTTTTATTTAAAGAAACTGTGACAGAAATATATTACTTAATGTAATGATAGTACTACTACTACTAACACAATTATTATTAAAACATTATTGTTAAAGGAATATTGACCTAAAAAAAATTTACCAGAATTTATTTCAGCAGAAAAATTTTAAAATACAACATAGTATTTCACATTATAGAGATGCTTTTAAATGTTAAAATGTGTTGCAAGAAAATTAATGTAAAACTGAATTTGGTAAAAAAAAAAAATAATAATAATAATATATTTATATTTATAATATTTAATTATAATTATGAGTTTCATGATTTCAATTAATTAGACATGATTTTCATTTATTTTTTTATTTTTTTATTTAACCATTAAAACAGAGTCTAGAAAAATTAAAACTGGGGAAAAAGGGAACCCAGAAAAATTTAAACGGAAAAAAACTGAATTTGGAAAAAAAAAATAAAATAATAAATAATAATAATAATAATAATAATAATAATAATAATAATAATAATAATAACAATAATACATACTTTGGGAAAATGGATTTCATAGCGCCCTAAATAATATAATCATTAATAATTATTAATGGAATATATCTATATATACTAACACAACTGCTACAGCTGTAGATTTGGAATGAAATTTTTTAAAATATAATTTGATGGAAAAAAATTACAGCATAAGGGGGAGGAAACCAGTATTGCTATTGTTAATTATTAAAACTAAAATATTTAAATTTTCAGTAATTGAAATAAAGCTAAAATGTGATAATTAGACAAAAAAGGTAAATTTGATTTTAAACTTTGGAAACTGAAATGAGAAATAAAGTTAAATAAATAAAATAATAATAAAAAGTAACAATTACATTTAAACTGAAAGTATACAAATAAAAGCTAATTCAAAATATTAATAAATACTACAATAGTATATAAATTATGTCAAAATAACAGTGAGAGATGATGGAGAAGTGGGAGTGCTGCTTAAAACAAAATGAATTAATGAATAATGAATTAAATAAATGAATTACCCATGCATTAATTTAAAAAAATTAAATGAAAATTTCCAAATGGATAAAGACAATGATTTATACACATGCAACTGAGCTGAAAATGGCATATCAAATTGTCAAATTATATATATATATATATATATATATATATATATATATATATATATATATATATATATTCATTCCTGTTATTGTTTTAGTAATTGTTTCTAACATATTCATTCATTATTTAAACATCTAGAAATAAGCAGTTTTTATTGTGTCATAACCTTATTTTGCTACCTATAGTTAGAGTTCATGAAGACTAAAAATAAGGCTGAAATTATCCACAGTCTGTATATTAAAGCAAGTGAATTTTTTATTTATTTTTTTATTGTTTTAAATATCAGTTTCAACATCATTCTGATGGTACGCTGACTTCTAACAGGGTGAATAGCTTCTGTTTCTTTACTGGTAGTGTGTACATTTGGTGAGCTAGTATGAAATACAGTTAATATAGCAGATTGCTTTACAGCAGCAACAAATGCACATGTACAGCTATACACTTTAATTATGACAGTGATATATTACAACCCTGAATTCCACTTAACTGTAGGGGGCTCAGAAGCTGCAAAAATACAACTACGGTTACTTTAAATGCTGAATAAATTGCAGAAATGTGAGTAGTAGTATGAGGGATTTCAATATAATGCTGCCTGGCAGAAAAAAAGAGCTATTAGATGAAAGCAGCACATGAACAGATTGAAAACTCTGAAAGAAAGTCGCTCTTGAGTTGTGAGCAGGGAATGAATGAATGGAAAAAAACACCACCAAAAGGAAGATAGAGAGAGAGAGATTGTTTGTCAGCAGATTTCCACAGACAGGAGCCCACACACACTGACTGACTGCACAGCCTCTTTTCTACAGATGCCTGAACTAGTAAGTCAGCAGTCAGTCAAGTAGAGAAAGCGCCCATTCGTCTCTGAGGCAAGGGTGGAGAAAGACTGAGAAAAAAGCAAGAAATATCCTCTTCTGAGCACTTTTAAGAATGATCAAACACTTTCGAAGCTCAAACAGAATGCTAAGCACGCAAGTCCTGCCACACACACAAACAAAAGTAACAAAAACACTCTTAACTTCTGCTGACAGCAACGGCCTAGTCTCTTCAGGCATTCTGAACTATCAGATCGTGATCCTATTAAGAATGCATATTCCATTTACATAAAATTTCTTACAAACGGTTAGCTGTCTGATCAATAAAATGCATGAAGTGACCAAGTGCAAATACCCGCTAAACCACAGAGACGCACAGAAAAACAAATGGCACACCAGAGCTTTTACTCAGATTGTGAATCTGATCACGTAATTTGATCCCATTATAATGTCGAGCAGATCTAGGCCATTATGAATACATTATAGAGGCGTTTTATTCAATTAAAGGGATCTGAGTGTGGCTGTGACTGACAGTGCATTTCGCAGCACAACTGCCTCTGCTGATGCTACAGGCCAACAGAAGGAATGGCATATGATTATTGTAATGACCACTCTCTATTGTCTTCTGTCTGATGTCTGATATCCATGAGCAGTCAAATTTCAATTTCAACACCCAGCATCACCTCTCTGAAACCTCCTCAGTCTCAAAAGCAAACGCACCTTGCATTTGACAGCTACTGCAAAATTCACACTCAAATTCAAAAACAACTGCCTGTTTATATTCATAAACTAACACATAACACATTTCACTAAAAAGTCAAAATTTAAATTTACTTTCCCTGCAAATGAAACAAAAACAAAACAAACAAAACTAAAAAAAAAACCATTTAATCATTTAGCAGACGCTTTTATCCAGAGCAACTTACAAATGAGCACAATAAAAGCAATCAAACCAACAAACAAAACAAATAAACAAAACAAATAAACAAAACAAAACTAAACTCAAAGCAAAGCAAAGCAAAGCAAAACAAAACATTTAATCATTTAGCAGGCGCTTTTATCCAAAGTGACTTACAAATGAGGACAACAGAAGCAATCAAAACAAAACAGAGTAAAGCAAAACAAAACATTTTATCATTTAGTAGATGCTTTTATCCAAAGTGACTTACAAATGAGGCCAATTAAACAAAACAAAACAAAAAACAAAACATTTTATCATTTAGTAGGTGTTTTTATCCAAAGTGATTCACAAATGAGGCCAATAGAAGCTATTAAAGGAACAAAATAAAGCATTTAATCATTTAGCAGACGCATTTCTTCAAAGCAACTTACAAATGAGGCCAACAGAAGCAATAAAAACAAAACAAACAAACAAACTGAAATAAAACAAAAAACAAAACAAAAAACAAGATATTTAATCATTTAGCAGACGTTTTGTTTTTCAAAGCAACTTACAAATGAGGTCAATAGAAGCAATAAAAACAAAACAAATAAACAAACGATCAAACAAATAAACAAAATGAAATAAAACAAAAAACGTTTAATCATTTAGCAGGCGCTTTTATCTAAAATAATTTACAAATTAGGCCAATAGAGGCAATCAAACCAACAAAACAAACAAACAATCAATCAATCAAACAAATAAACAAAATGAAATAAAAATTTTTTTTTTTTTTTCAAAGGAACTTACAAATGAGGCCAATACAAGACATTTAATCATTTAGCAGACCTTTTTTTTTTTTTTTTTTCAAAGGAACTTACAAATGAGGCCAATAGAAGCAATAAAAACAGAACAAACAAACAAATAATCAAACAAATAAACAAAATGAGATAAAACAAAAAAAAAGCAAAACAAAAAACAAGACATTTAATCATTCACCAGGCGCTTTTATCCAAAATAATTTACAAATTAGACCAATAGAAGCAATCAAACCAAAAAACAAAACATTTAATTATTTAGCAGATGTTTTTATTAAAAAAAACAACTAATAAATTGACAGGCACATAACAAAAACACTAAATGTTAACTAAAACAAAACAAAAACTGAATATATACCAAAAAAAAAAAATCCAAATACTAATAAATACCATAACAGCATTTAAATAATACTAAAATAACAGTGGAAGAGACTAAAATGAAAAAAAAAAAAAAAAAGAGTTATCCATGCATTAAATAAAGAATAAAATGAAAAGCAATTTGCAAATGGATAAAGAAAAGCATTTATACAAATGCAACTGAGCTGAAAATGACTGATCAAATTTACTGTCAGATTAATGAATTTACTAAACTAATAGTATTCTTACTGTTATTGTTTTTGACATGTTCATTGAATAATTAAACATCTATAAATGAGCAGCTTTAAATGCGTCATAACCTTACTTCTTATTTTGTTAGCTATAAGAGTTCATGAAGACCAAAAGAAGTCTGAAAATGTCCGGTCTGTATGTCAAAACGAAACAAAAAACAAAACATTTAATCATTTAGCAGGCACTTTCATTCAAAGTGATTTACAAATGAGGCCAATCGAAGCAATCAACAAAAAATATTTAATCATTTAGCAGGCACTGTCATCCAAACCGACTTACAAATGAAGACAACAGAAGCAATAAGAAACAATAAAAAACAAAACAAAACAATACCAAAAAATGGAATTATATTAATTTAATCATTTAGCAGACGCTTTTATCCAAAGTGACTTATAAATGAGGACAGCAGATGAAATCAAAAGAAAGTAAAGCTAAAGAAACAAACAAAAAAAAGAGCCTCCCGGCCTGGTCTGTTTTGATGTTTTTTTTTTTTAAACGGGTAAAAGCAGCTAATATTAGCACTGCTAATTTTTTTTCATTAGCAGGGCTCTAGACTGCGGCCAAATGGTCACATTTAATGACCATTTTTTCTGCCAGTGCAAATAAATTTTGTGAGCAGTCGCACTTGTGTTGTGTTGTTCAACTCAGTTCCGATTCTAGGATTTTATATAATAAATATATATATAAAATAAAAAATGATTGACTAATAGGGGTGGTTTACTAAACGTATTGCAGTATTCCACTATATTGCATAGATAGGTATAACATTTAAGTACTGAATAAGCCAAATACAAGTCTTTCTGATTTCACACAGACACATGTTTACTGTAGTACAGACAAAATTTTACCTTTTGCATTTCTAGTACAACACTCTTTCTTTAGCTCAAGTATGCAAACCTATTTGCAACATGCACTGTAATATCTGTTATATTGAAAATTAAATTTACAAATGAAAATGGCAACATGATTGTTTTATAAAGTATACATTCATATGTGTTAAGGGCTTCATTTTCGCTGGAGGAAACAGCTGTGGTGTGACGCAGTGGGTGAACGCAGTGAAAACGTTTGCTCGCCCATGATATTCTGTAAACTGTATTTATGACAAAAAGCTGCACAGATCTAGATATTATAACAATCTATTGATAAACGCACCTTGTCCTATGTTTCTCACTCTGCGCCTCCGCGGTTTGCGGATTGAAGAACACATTGAAAGACGTGGAGGAGCTGATATCTGCCGCCTTTTTCATATGAAATTTAAAGGGGACTGAGGTGATCACGAATTCGTGTACAGTTTATGGAGCTGATCACAATTTTTTAGTGGGGCTGAGCAGTCATTTAAGGGGGGCTATAGCACGCTGTTTTCACAACTTGTTTATTAAATTGTTAATAGCAGTTTGCTGTGCAATATGTGCCGACCAGGTGCAGTCAGGTCTGTGTCTTCCCAACCAGTTTCGGGTCCAATTTACGAATAACGGTCGGGTCCACATTGGGTCCGGGATGTAAATTTAAAGCATTTCTCGTGTCTACACGGGTTCGGGTTCCACTTTCAAATTAAATACGGGTCCGGGTCGGTTCCGTGCAACAAATTTTCAGGTCTCTTCAGGTTCGGGTATGAATTTTTGGACCCATGAAGACCTCTAGCGTGCTACTCAAAAATACTTCCAGCACTTTAAAGCTCTAAAACTATCCAATTTGAATGTTATTTTTAATAGGACGACCAAAATATAATATGTGGTAAACAAATACTTATGTAAAATTAAAAAAATACATCAAATCACCATTATAACTAGTAGATGGCAGCAGAGGAGCACTTACTGGCTTATTACTACTTATTCTACTTTTTGCTTTCTATTTTGAAATGATAAAATCACTATTTTAAAACATCAAACATCAATTCTGTCAGAGTTTTACACTTTTTGTGTATAAAGAAAAGTCACAAAGTGCCTTGAAAAACATACTTTTCTCCAATTCTCCCACAAAGTGATCATAATCACTGATGTTGTCAGTTAGTTCTGTATAATACTATAGAAGAATAATGGCACATTTAATAGAAGTAGAATATATACATTTTCTACATAAAAATTAGTGATATAGTAATTTTTTAGTAAAATTGGTGATATAGTACATCGGGCAGGACATCCAAATGCTCACCTATCATTCATCGACCTCAAATGTGGCTTTTCATCTGAAAGATGTATGTAGTAGCAACTTTACATGGTAGCTCAATTTAATCTTGACCTAGAAAAAACACCAAACCTGCATAAACCAGACTGGACATTTATGCTGGCCTAAGTTGGTCTTTTCAGCAAGGTAAGAGTACCAGCAAAAAATGAACATGTATAAATATATTTATGGATTTGTTGGCAAACATTTAATTACCAATAAAATACACATAAACAGGAAAGCTGGCAGCTTTTTTCATGGCAGTGCTCCTGATCAGTTTTCATTCACATCAAAGTTTCTGCTGTGCGTCATAGAGTGGGTGTCTTCAGAGAGATTTCAGACAGACTTCATTGATCACATCAGCTCTGATATCAGTCCACGAGCCGAGTCTTTCTGAGTAATTTAAGAAGTCTATAGATGCGACCCGGAGTCCCTTCATATGATGCAAGTAGGTTATGCTCTTGCTCACTGTCAGAGCTGCTGTTCATTAATCATAGAGCTGTCACCGAGGGAGCTCACGCTGGGCTTAATACGTTTAGGAGGCGCTAAAATATCATGTGGCAGCTTTGTTGGCTAATCACATGATGATGATTTATACTATATGAAAGAGATAGAAAGAAACTAAGCTCTGTTCCCAGAATGCAGTTCTGCTGCGGTGGCCACAGCGCACATCGGTCAGCCAGAGAGACCGTTCGAGCCTTCTGGGTAAAGGGAGTTATTTGAGCGATCACATCCAGCCAATGGAACAGGCTTGTTTTGACTCACCGGGCTAAGAATAGACGAATCTTAGAGAGGAAGAGATGAGGCAGGCTACTGTAAGCAGGGAGGGGCTGAAGGGTGAAAGCCCACAGGAACATTTTATTGTTCAGAGGATGCGCTTTTATAACTTAATGGAGTTCTTAGTTATGGTTTACTGAATTATTATTTTTGTTTCCTACAATTCCTAGGGAGACATAAAATTAGGCAAATAACATTTGTTGACATAGTAAGAGCAGACAGCTAGCAAATTATGTGTGTAGCATTAAAGGGTTAGTTCACCCAAAAATGAAAATTAGCCCATTATTTACTCACCCTCCAGGCATTCTAGGTGTATGTGACTTCCTTCTTTCAGATGAATCCGATCTGAGTTATATTAAAAACTATACTGGCTTTAGAATAGCATAGATGGGTGTTTCTCTTCATCAGTCCAAAACAAGTCCAATAAAGTGCGTCCATCTATCATAAAAAGTGCATCACATGGCTCCGGGGGTTTGGCGGGGGTGGTAAAAAAAGGCCTCCTGTAGCAAATCGATGCATTTGTGTAAAATATCCATATTTAAAATGTAAGAATCAATTTAGTCTAGCTTGACTGGTCAGCACAACGCATGTGCCACTTGGAAGTGACCAACGCGGATACACAGGGGAGACACCAAAACAAAACAATGGTCGCGAGTTAGAAGCATAAAACGAGGATTTGTAAAGAAGGGGATTTCAGGGGATTTCGATGAAAAACCAAGAAGAGATTGGTTTTTCTTTGCTAAAGTAAGGAAACTGCTTCCTTTGCTCCTGTAAACAAACGCCAACATCTTACATCATCCACCTGGAGCTGCTTCCATGTACAACAGTGAGCGCAAGCCAGATTAAAGTGATTCTCACGTTTTAACCCTTTAACTGTCACTGTTAGTTTACTTCACTATATTACAAATAAATCCTAATCTAATCATGACAAACTATACATCGTTGGAAAGGTCTAAGACTCCTAAATAGATATTTTACCATATTTTTGTGTTACAAATTATGTAGGAAAAGTAATAGATTAATATATGTCAAGAGTGCAACTTAAAAAATCTACATCATAACATGAGTTCTGACCTTTGTCACAAAAGCCTTTCTTCGTTTCCTTTTTCCCTTTCACGCTTTAGATATCATAAGAAATTATATATCAGTTCAAAACTTAAAATCTCAAAATTCATCCTTTGAAAGGCATTTTAAAATCAGACATTGCATTACCATGGAAAATGTACATCAAAATTATATTACAAAATGTTTTCATTCATGAATTATAAAAATGTAAGTCTGGATAGTGCATTTTTATGTCTGTGTTCAAAAATGGGAGTGACAGTTAAAGGGTTAAATATGGATATTTTTCTACAAAAATGCATTAATTCACTACAGGAGACCTTAATTCCAGCACAGCTGGTAACAACATTGTTAATAATAAGAAATATTTCGTGAGCATAAACAGCATAATAGAATGAGTTCATGTGACACTAAAGACTGCATAAATGGCTTCACCAGAATAAATTAGAAAACAGTTAATAGAAAACAGTTATTTTAAATTATGATAATATTTCACATTTGAACTGTTTTACTGTATTTGGTCAACTAAATGCAGTCTTGGTCTGACTCTATTAATGGTTCGTGCACATAAATTCTTCTGAATTCTGTATCAATGTATGTATGAATGACTCTTATCTCAATATATACACTGCCGCTTAAAAGTTTGGGATCAGTAAGACTCTTAAGAGTCTCTTATGCTCATCAAGGCTGCATTTATTCGATCAAAAATACAAAAAAAAAAAAAAAAAAAAAAAAAAAAAAAAAAAACCCAGTAATATTAGTAACAGTAATATAGTAAATAATACAGCAAACTGTTATTACAAAATAATAAAAAAAAGTTTTTATTTTAATATACTTTAAAATATAATTTATTCCTGTTATGCAAAGCTGAATTTTCATCAGCTGTTACTCCAGTCTTAAGTGTCACATGATCCTTCAGAAATCATTCTAATTTGCTGATTTATTATTAGAATTACCAATGTTGGAAACAGTTGTGCTGCCTAATATTTTTTGGAACCTGTGATTCTTTTTTTCAGGATTCTTTGATGAATATCAAAGTTATAAAGAACAGCATTTATTTAAAAAAAATAAATCTTTTCTAACAATGTAAATCTATGCTATCACTTTTTATTAATTTAACATATCCTTGGTGAATAAAAGTATTAATTTCTTTCAAAAAAAGAAAGAATAAAAATGTACTGACCCCAAACTTTTGAACAGTAGTGTATACTGTTAGAAAACCTTTCTTTGAAAACCTAGCTGTTCTTTTTAACCTTTTACTGATCAAAGAATCAGATAATAAATCTGACTGATAATAAATCAGCATATTAGAATGATTTCTGAAAGATCATTTGACACTTAAGACTGGAGTAACAGCTGATAAAAATTCAGCTTTGCATCACATGAATAAATTATATTTTAATGTATATTCAAATATTAACCACTATTTTATTTTGTAATAACATTTTGCATTATTACTATTTTTTCTGTATTTTTGATCAAATAAATGCAGCCTTTATGAGCATAAGAGTCTTCTTTAAAAACATTACAAGTCTTACTAATCCCAAACTTTTGAGCGGCAGTGTATTGTCTCTTTTGAGACAATTCTCTTTAAATTAATCAAAAACATACAGCCCAACCAGAGCAGTCTGATTCCTGAATAAATTATTCATATGTCTAATTTATTTTTAGTGAAAACCATATAGCATGATCTGTGCAGCACAACCATTTCCCAAACAAATCACCTTTATGAGTTGCCTATTTTTACTGATTCATACAGTCAAATAAATAACAGTCCAAGTGATTCTTCAATGAATGACTCTTATAAGCCATTTAAGTGGCTCAAACACAGAGATTTTGCAACAATTGTTTCAAAATGTTTCCATGATCAAAAATATGTCAGCATTTGGCAAAGAAATTGCATTTTTTTAAAAAGTTTTCTTCTGGAACAGTAGGAAAAGAATCATTAAATGAAATAAACGAAGTATTTGAAACTTTTTGACTATTCATTTAAAAAAAAGATTTTGAGATAAAAGTGTGGAGTCTAAAGCTACCTGCTCAACTTCAAATATAAGATCTGACCATACTAATTAATAGCAAACCATTATCAAAAGCAATTACAGCTTACAACGCATGGAGCAACACTAAATGCTCCAGACTCCAGGCACCCTACTGTGTCCAAACCAACCTTCGTCCTTCTCTAACGCTTGATCTTGTTTGAAATCGCACATCAATCATTCTCTCCATGCTCACATTCAGTCCGTCCGCCAGGCCCTGAAGAGCAGACGCCTGTCTGGTTTACAGTGTTTGGATGTGGCTAAGTTACGATCGAGAAGTGATTGAATGTGAAAGAGCTGTTCAAGTCGAAATATTATGAAACGTGCAAAATGCGCATTACGAAGCAGACTTGTTTTCGTGCCAAGTACGCATGCATAGAGCTCCCTACACGCGTACAAACTCTTCCACATGCATAAAATGTTAAAATGGATGGCAGAATGGTGGACTCGGAGTCACACGATTGAATGTCAAACTAAGTCACACATACATGCTTACACATATAGATAAATATAAGGGGTCACACAAATAAACACACATAAAAATGTCAGCCAGCAATTTTCTTATGTGACATAACCTAAGGCTAATCTGACTCCTGTTATCATAATGTAACTGTGTGTGTGTACGCATGCATTATCAAGTGTGTGACCAAGCATGCACTGTATTTCTCACTCCATCACTGTAATTTCTTCCTCTCTGTCTCTCTTCTACCCGGTCTCTCCTCCTTTCTATCTGCAGGGTGTGTGTGTGTGTGTGTGCGTGTGCGCGTGAATGAGTCATCACTGGTGCAGAAGATCATCTATATTCCTTAAGTTTGCCCAAATCTTCAGCTCAAACAGCCAATGCAGCAGGAGAACACTACGTGTACGTAAACTACGACAGACACACACTGATTGCAATTTTAACTGATTTAGATTTTGTTTATAATGAGAAAATGATATTTTCTATCCTCTACTTCCAAACAAAACTATCAACAAACAAAACAGACATGCAAGCATTGTCATATTTCAATTAAGACATTATTTTGTACTGTATATGCAGTTCATTTTTAGATTTACTATCCTTGGGGAGTGTGAAACAAGCCCATACCAGCAACACCAAGTCAAAAATGATTAAATAATTTTTACGACTATACTCATTTTTTGATGAGTTTTTACATCTGAGATTATGTACTAACACTCACATCAATGGACATCCTATGACAGCACTTTTCAGCAATGAGAAAATGAACATCTATTTTATAAATGCTCTTATTGTAAATAACGCATCCATGCATGTGTTTGTCAGGCTTGTGTGCAGGAAGGAGACATAGGACGACGGAATATAACAAAATGGCTTTAATAAAATCCAACAGGGGGGGTAAATTGAGAGAGGAACAGCAGTGAAACACACTAACTTAAATTTAAGATCGGACCACAACCACGGAACTGAATCAGGCTTATAAAGGGGTGCTAACGAGACAAAAACAGGTGTGGGTAATTAACCAATGAAGACTTAACAAGAAACGGAACAGGAAAGACCATATAAGGGCACAGAAGGGCGAGACCAACAAAACAGTCCACAGGGGTGTGACAGTGTTGAATCAAAATGTCCATATTCAATCTCTCTCTGGTGACATATGCCAAACTTCTCCAATCATTTTGTATTAATTTCTGAGTGCCACACCTACAGCTCTAAATTCATTCAACAGTTACGGATGAAACCATGTACATTTTTCCTTTTTTTTAATAATCCACAACACTCGGATGTAGATCTGCCACTACAAACCATTGCATCACGAATTTAACTTCCTGCATTGATTCCTGACCAAACTGTACAACTGACTATTTGCAAAGTAGTTAATGTTGCTATGTCTGACAAGTCATGCCGCTCTGAAGCCAGACATCATGTTCTTATGCAGTGAAAAATACATCACTAAGCAAAAAGGATGCTGACAACACACCAAAAGACAAAACAACGCATGTGACTTCTGGTATGAATCAAAGTCTTATCTTTCAAATTTTGTCATTTTTTAAAAGAAATTTAAACAATAAATACCATTTTGTGGCTCTTTAATGTGTTGTGACAGATCGCTGTAGCACCTCAGTTCAAGTGGTATGTTAACCAATCATCTTTTCATATTTACTTAAAGCATGAAATAAACAAGAATGAACATTAGAAGTTTTTTTTTTGTTTTTTTTATACGCAGAAATATTTTTTAAGTTTAAGTCTACCAAAGTTAATCTCTCCTGAGTTGTTTGTTGGGCAAAATAGTAGATTTGGCATAATGATTAGTCAGATCGCTTGTTAATAAAGCTCTCTGTGAAGGGTCACTTGCCCTAAATGCAATAAACTGGTTGTTTTTAACGATGTTTAAAGGTAAGTGTTTCTTTTTTTAACATTACCTTTTTACCATATATATAATTTTTTACAGCACAAAAACAAAAAAAAATGTTAGACACACACACAGCTGTCCAAAGGTTTGGAATCTGTGAGTTTAAATGTTTTTAAAGAAGTCTCTTGTGCTCATCAAAGTTCCATTTATTTGATCTTGATCAAAAGTACAGAAAAAATATTGTTGTTATGAAATATTGCAATATTTTAATTTACTTTAAAATATAATTTATTCCTGTGATGCAAAGCTTAATTTCAAAATATAAATCTTTTCTAACAATATACATTTTTGCTGTTACTTTGTATCAATTTAACACATCCTTGCCGAATAAAAGTATTAATTTCTTTCAAAAAAGGAAAGAAAAAAAAATATTGACCCCAAAATTTTTATTTCAAATAAATGCTGTTCTTTTTAATTTATTGTTCATCAAAGAATCCTAAAAAGAAGTATCACAGGTTCCAAAAATATTAACGAAGAAGCCCACTTCCAGAGCAACAATTTACAGATAATGTACTCACCCCTCTTGTCATCCAAGATGTTCATGTCTTTCTTTCTTCAGTCGTAAAGAAATTATGTTTTTTGAGGAAAACATTTCTGCATTTTTGTCCATATAATGAACTGGTATGGTGCCCAGAGTTTGAACTCCCAAAATCCAGTTTAAATGCGGCTTCAAATGATCCCAAATGCGGTTTATAAACGATCCCAGCCGAGGAAGAAGGGTCTTATCTAGCATAACAATCGGTTATTTTCATTCAGTACAATTTAAATACTTTTTAATCTCAAACGCTCGTCTTGCTTTGCTCTCCCTGAACTCTGTGCATTCTGACTCAAGACAGTTAGGGTATGTTGAAAAACTCTGATCGTATTTTCTCCCTTAACTTCAAAAATCATTTCTAAATCATCCTACATCGCTGCAGAAATTCTGACCTAGTCTTTGCAAAGTGAACATGCAAAGAAGATCAAACACCCTCAACAAAAAAGGTAAATAAGCAATACAGGATGATTTTGAAGAGATGGGAGTTTTTCGACATACCCTAACTGTCATGACCCGAAAAAAAAACAGAGGTCGGGAAGAGCAAGACAAGACAAGCGTTTGACATTTCAAAAGTATATAAATTGTATTATTTTTATGAAAATAACCGATCGTTTTGCTAGATAAGACCCTTCTTCCTCGGCTGGGATTGTTTACAACTGCATTGAGATCGTTTGAAGCCGCATTTGAAACTGCATTTTGGAAGTTCAAACTCGGGGCACCATATCAGTCCATTATATGGAGAAAAATCCTGAAAGGTTTTCCTCAAAAAACAATTTCTTTACAACTAAAGAAAGAAAGACATGAACATCTTGGATGACAAGTGGGTGAGTACATTATCTGTAAATTGTTGTTCTGGAAGTGGACTTCTCATTTAAGCAACACAACTGTTTCTAGACTGATAATAAATCAGCATATTAAAATGATTTCTGAAGGATCATGTAACACTGAATACTGGAGTAATGGCTGATGAAAAAAAATTAGCTTTGATCACAGGAATAAATTAGATTTTAATGCATATTAAAGTAAAAAAACGTTATTTTACATCGTTAATAATATTTCACAATATTACATTTTTTCTGTATATTTAACAAATAAATACAGCCTTCATGAGCATAAAAAACTTTTTTTAAAAAACACCTTACTTATCCCAAACTTCTGAACAGCAGCAGTATAGGGCTGATCCTTTAATGCTCTTTCTATCGTAAACAAACATTGAGATCCATTTAGAAGTAAGCATCACAACAGCCTACTCACTTTAAAGGCCAGAGCACTTGAAGTGAGTACTCTGAAGGATGCAGGCTAGTCTGGCCTCATATGTGTGTGTGAGTGTGTCTGGTAAACCCTACACAAAGCTGTACATCACTACCAATTTATTCTAAATTGGAATGTTACCTTGGTAACACAGCAGCAAAATTAAAATAAAAAAAATGCAGTTTAGAATGTTGTAGAAAAAAATAATTAAATGTTTCCCGTCTGTAATTAGATTTATTTGCATACTGTCTCTCCATGTGGCAAACAAACTAACATGAAAATATGTAAATCAGTATAACATTACTAAGTTCCAACCAATAAACCACAGGGCACAAACTAATGGTGTAAGCTCTTAAAATAGGCAGGGGTGAGACACAGAATCTCATCCATCCTCTGATGTCCTGAGAATTCAACTGAATTTTAGCCTTGCAGTGAAATGAGAAGACCGATTATCAGAGGAAAAGCGATAAGCGATGGGGGAAAGGAGAGGAGGAGAAAGAGAAATGGACCCTGCCAAGGGTGCGAACATCAGAGATGATCAGAGATCAGACTTTCCGTAGCCTTGAGCTGATCTTATTACACCACTGAGGTGCTAGCTGTATTACCCAATATGAGTTCAAGTAATGTGAGAGACATTCTTACACAAAGTCTTCATCAACTACTTATTAAAGCAGCATGATGAGAACACACACACAGAAATGTACTTAGCTGCCTAAATGAGAACATTCTATACTACAATTTTTTTTCTATTTGTTGAAGTGAACTTTTGAAATGTTGATAACTGTTGTATAATTTTAATTATACTACCAACTAACCTTAACCCAAACCCCAAGTCTGACTTTTTGTAATTTCGAAATTACATGTGAATTATTTACAAGTTTGGGGTCGGTGAGATTCAATGTTTTTAAATGAAGTCTCTTATGCTCTCCATAGCTACATTTATTTGATAAAAAAAAAAAAAAAAACTAAAAAAAAACAGTAAAAATAGTAATATTATAAAACATCATTACAATTTAAGTGTTTATTAATTGTTTCATTCAAAACTAAAAAAAAAGGAGAGATCACATTGAAAATATTAAAGAAATGAAAAATGCTTGTATTAAATATGAAATAAATGCAAAACTGAAAGCATCAGTAGTGATCTCAAACCTGTTGACCCCACTGTGCATATACAACATTTACGCATAGGTTATACATACATAAATTGATTCATGCATTAATAAACAAGATAAGTGCTTTGAATCCATAAATGGTCTCCTATGAAATCTAGATATAATTTAAGCACAGAAAAAGCGCAGATGTGTTTATTAGATGCTCATGCAGTCTTGACCCTTATGACAGCAATAACTACAATCACTCAGTCTTCTCTCTCTGCTTACCTTTTCCCATGCACACACCGAGCAGTACTGGAAGCTAATGTCTCTCATCGTGTTCTTTCCTAACCAACGACCAGCTCCCGTCCCTCAAGCACTCCGACTAGACTAACCGTTCCCTCTAGACAGGCACATCAGGAAGGTTCCAGAAGTGTGGACGAACGACATTAGACTTGAGCGCTGTCACCGTAACTCAATACCGCAACGGTGTGTACTGATCCCATATCTGTTGATTGAGTTACAGAGGAGGTTTAACCGACCCAAGTTCACATTAACCTTTAGCACAGACACACTGAGAGATATGACCACAAACACTTCATACCAATACAAATATAGAAAAAAAGTTGTTATTGTGTCTAATAACATATGCAAGGTCGGAAAATGGTGCAGAGTTTCAGGTCAATCATTTAACGGCATGCTAAATTATCAAAAGGCATCAGGCTAACTCGGTAAAAGTATGTTACCCAGGTAATTGTTTTACAGTTTATTAAGTTATCAGGGAAACTGATTAAAAGTATGTTTTCAGGCAGTTTAACAGTATACTAAGTGATCTGACTAAACAGTTAATGGCATGCTAAGCTATCAGTCTATGCAGTTAATGGTGTGGTAAGTTATCAGGTTAAATGGTTGACAGCATGCTTTTAGGGGTCAAACGATGTGTGTTTTCCAGGGCTGATGCCGATGCTGATTATTACAGATCGAGTATTCTTCATATTCTTAATTCTTATTCTTAATTTTGACATTCATTTTCATTTTAGACCAGACATATATATCGATTTAAAATATCGGTTATCCATCATAACCGATATTTTAAACCGATATATATGTCTGGAGTAAAAATGAAAATGAATGTCAAAATTAAGAATAATTAAAATTTTTGTCAGAGAAAAACATTCTTTAAATGCTTTATACAATTTTTTCGGAAAATCGGTTTTGAAAATGGCCGATACCGATAACCACAAAAATGCTTAATACTGGTGCAGATAATTGGTCGACCCCTATATGTTATAAGGCTTATGACATATAGGGGTGTTTAACAGTACGCCAAGTTATCAGGCTAAACAGTTAATAATATGCTAAGCTATCAGGTTATGCAGTTTACAGTATGTGAAGTTATCAGGCTAACTGCTTAAAAGTAGGTTACTAGGCTAAGTGATTAACACTGTGCCAAGTTATCAAGCAAATTGATTAAAAGTATATGTTATCCGGCTAAATGTTTAATGGCATGCTAAGTGATCCGGCTAAGCTGTTAATGGTATGCTAAGCTATCAGGCTAAACATTCAACAATACGCTAAGTTATCAGGCTAAGTTCCAAATAGGCTAAGCTTTGAGGCTAAGTAGTTATCTGTATGCTAAGCTATCAGGCTATACAGTTAATAGTATGTTAAGCTACTAGACTGAACAGTTAACAGTGTGTTAAGCTATCATGCTAATCAGTTAACACGTTAAACTATTAGGTTAAGGAGTTAACAATATGCTACGATATCAGGCTAAGTGCTTAACGGCAGGCTAAGCTATTGGACTACGTAGTTAACAGTATGCTAAAAATTAGGCTAAGTGCTTAAAGGTATGCTAAACTCAGATTAATCAGACTAAACAGTTAACAATATGCTCAGCTATCAGGTTAAACAGTTGAGTTATCAGGCTAACAGGGTAAAAGTAAGTTCTTAGGCGAAATGTTCAACAAATCATCAAGCTAACTGGTTAAAAGTATGTGTTATCAGTCTAAACGGCAATCCAGCTAAACCATTAATGGTATGCTTAGCAAGTTCCTAAAGGTGGGCTAAGAAGTTATTAGCATGCTAAGCTATCAAGCTATTTAGTTACCGGTATGTTAACCCAGTGGTTCCCAAACTGGGGGGCGCGGAGTTATTATAAGGGGGGCGCGGCAAGGCTAGTGTATAGTCAGCCGATTTTTATATAGATTCGAAAGAGATAAACGGCCGAAAATATCTGCCGCGCCGCCCGGCAGTATTTAGCGCGCACCGCTAAATGTGTGATGCTCCACTCAATATTCCGCTCTATGAATGTGCGTTCTGTTGAGCTGCTCATGGCCCATATGAATGCTCCACCCGTGTACTGCTTATGCTCAACGGAAAAGCAAAGTCCGCTCAAATAACGCGCCGACAGAAAATGTCTATGTATACTTGTTCCTGTTTGCAATAGCGTCGCATACTGTGCTGTAACATGCTGTAGTACTGCTGTACTGGACAACGCTGGTAAAATGACGCGACCCTCTCGTGACGGTATGCTCTGATCACATGCTCTGATAATAATAGCTTTTTAGGGCTATACATTATTTTGATAATAAGTCAAAAAAAGTTATATCTGATTCTGTACTAAATAAAAATAATATATAGAGGTTTAATATTCATATTAAATTTTCATATTATATTTTCTGTCCGATTTTATTGTTACTTTCAGTAAACGTGGCTTGTGATTATTTTTTATTCAGTATCATTAAAATTATTGAGTTACATTAAAAAGTCTTACAAAATGACTATATTATTTAATAAAATAATAAACAATTATTACAAAGCAGTTTCAGTTTCGACCAAGAATTTTCTAGATTCTAGACATCCCTAGATTTTTATGTAAAAAGAAACGTTTTCAGGGTTATACAAGACCCCACTGTGAAATAATCTTGCTTATTATACAGCTACTTGCCACATGTGTAAATAATTTAACACAAAATATGAATTTCATCATATTTTATTACCTTAAGACGACTCGCAGTACCCGCCGCAGCTGTCTTTTATCAGTTTTTGTGGTAAAATAACAGACCACTAGATGGTGCAATTGATATCAGAAATGAGAATTGCCGTTAGCCGAGTAAAATGATGAATTAATGATGCATAGTAGTTCTGCTCTAAGCATGGACAAGTTTTTGAAAAGACAACATGTGCCAGGTAAACGTAAAGTAGATGATGAATCTACTTAAAAGATCGCAACTACAACAAAGAGATAAAAATATAAGAAAATTGAGAAAATGTAAAAGAAAATTGTTTAAAAAACAATGAATGCTGTTACATAGTAAAAAAAAAAAAAAAAATAGTACATAGTAAAGCTGCATGCTTATGTTTCTACTCTAAAAGTGACTAGTTCCTTGTTTAGTTTTTTTCATTAAATTGTCACACACTGAATTATAATAATTGTAATAATTATTACTTTTCAAATAATTCCTTCTGAAATTGTGTTTATGTTTTTGTGTAAATGAAGGGGGTGGGGGGGCTTGAATTTTTTTTATTCTGCCAAAGAGGGGCCCGGCAGAAAAGGTTTGGGAACCACTGTGCTAAGGTATCAGGCTAAGATCTTAACGGCAGGCTAAGCTATAAGGCTAAGTATTTATCAGTGTGCTAAGCTATCAGGCTAATCAGTTAACATATGTTAAACTATTAGACGAAAAGTATGCTAACAGTATGCTAAGATATAAGTGTTTAACGGTATGCTAAGCTATCTGTTTTATAAAATTAAGCTAAACTGTGGTGTATACATTTAAAAAGACAATAACTGTCTAATAATTTAGTGATAATTTAACAATAATTTTACATACAGTTTATATTAAGTATGCAAAAGCTAGACCTCTGCCACTGCTCCGATTGGCTGTGATTTTATCATGTGATGCAGCATTGTTTTTTTCTTTTGTGTGGACAGAAAAACTATCTCTACAATCTTGTCATGTTGTGCCTCAAATGGAGTAATGGAGACAAGTGTTATTCTAATATGAATTAATAGGCTACAGCAAGAGCTACTTTATTAAATTGTATTACTTTATTAAGACGTCAGCTGTTAGAAGAAAACAGAGACTGCATCTGTAGCAAAATTATTAGAAACACAAGCAGTGGACAGATTCAGAGAGGTTCTGTTGTAGCATCTCTATACCACAAGGCACTGAGGAAAAACATAACAGTTAATAATTTATTCAAATAATTTATTCATCATGACTAGTCAGCTCTTTGATGAGACTTTAATGAAGTGTTGACAAACTGGCTCTTTGGCGCAGGACAGACGCGGTTTGAGGGAATGGAGTGCACACACTCTTGTTAGAGGAGCTGACCATGGTGCTGAATCAAGCACACAGTAGAGTGGAGCTCAACTATATACTCACTGCCTAATCAAGCCTTTTCTCTTGTTTTGCTGATGGCCTCGAGGCCCACAGAAAGCATGCTTTGCGCTGTTTGCAAACTTAAGATGCTTTTAGTCTTGCGTGGCCAGATTTTGGATGATACACGTTAAGTGTGGTCTACGTTATAGCTTCTTCTGGCCAACAACCACACACTTAGACAGGAACAGGCTATTTGACTGACATGTGGATAGTTGACTTGAAGTCTAAGATGGTCATGAACACCATGTTTTAATATTTAAATCAACGCACACGGGAAAGTACAGCGGGTAAAATAAGTATTGAACGCGTCACCATTTTTCTGAGTAAATACATTTCTAAAGGTGCTGTTAACTTCAAATTTTCACCAGATGTCGATAAGAACCCAAGTAATCCATACATACAAAGAAAACAAAACAAACGAGTTCAGAAATTAAGTTATGTGTGATAAAATGGAATGACACAGTGAAAAAGTATTGAACACAAAGTAAGGGAGGTGCAAAAAGGCATGGAAAGCCAAGACACTAGCTGAAATCTATCAGTAATTAGAAAGCAATCCTGCCCCTTGTCAGTGAAAATAAAAATTAGCTGGTTCAGTCCCAACACCTGGAGTACCAGGATGATGATGATGAAACAAGGGTGGACATTTCAGCAAGACAATAATCTCAAACACAGCCAAGGAAACTCTCACTTGGGTTCAGAAAAAGAAAATAAAGCTGCTAGAATGGCCCAGCCAATCACCTGACTTGAATCCAGTAGAAAATATCAACTAAAGATCAGAGTTCATAGAAGAGACCCACAGAACCTTCAAGATTTGAAGACTTTGGGCCAAATTCACACCTGAGCAATGCATGCGACTAGTTTCTCCATACGGGAGGCGTCTTGAAGCTGTCATTACCAGCAAAGGCTTTTGTACAAAGTATTAAATAAATTTCAGAAGTTCAATACTTTTTCCTTGTGTCATTCCATTTTATTACACATAACTTCAATTTCTGAAATTATTTGTTTTGTTTTATTTGTATGTATGGATTGCCAGGGTTGTTATTGACATGTGGTAAAAATTTCATGTCAAAAGCACTTTTAGAAATATATTTACCAGGAAAAATGGTGACGTGTTCAATACTTGTTCTACCCACTGTATGCGTTTTAGATGTTGTAATAAATAAATAAATAAAAACAAAAAATATCATTGTAATTTTATAAACAATAATCATTTAAATAAAATGAATACAAATAATAAATAACTAAAATAAAAATAGGGAATGAAATAAATAAAATAAATAAATGAAAACAAATAGATAAGTAGAAAAGTTAATAAATTAAATTCAAATAAATACATAATATATTTTTTATTTTCCTTTAAATCAGTGTATCAGGGAAAGTATGTGTTTTAGATGTTATGAATGAATGAATGAATGAATGAAAAAATAAATAAATAAATAAATAAATATAATTTTATAAATAATCAGTTAAGTAAAATTAATAAAAATAACTAATAACTAAAATAAAAAAATTTAATAAGGAACTAAATAAAGAAACAAAATAAATGAATTATTAATGAATTAATGAATTAATGAATAAATGAATGAATGAATGAATGAATAAATAAAAATAAATAAATAAAATTAAATTATTTTTTATTTCCATTTAAATCAATGTATCAGGGAAAGTATGTGACAGGAATGAATGAATGAATGACTGACTGAATGAATGAATGAATAAAAAAATAGCATCATTTTATAAATAATAACCATTTAATTAAAATTAATAAAAATAATAAACAACTAAATTAAGAAAATTCACAAGAAACTAAATAAATAAAGAAAATGAATGAATGAATGAATGAATATACATTAAAGTTAAAACAAATAAACAGGTAGAAAAGTACATAAATTAAATTAAAATAAATATAGATTTTTTTTATTTTCATTTGAATCAATGTATCAGGGAAACTATGTGTGTGTGTTTTAGACGTCATAAATAAATGAATGAATATAAAATATTACAATTTTATAAAAATAATAATTTAATCAAATTAATATAGATAATAACTAAAATAAATAAATAAATAAACATACAAAAACAAAAAATATAATTATAATAATATAAATAATAATAATTTAATTAAAATCAATAAAATAATAAATAATTATCTAAATAAATAAATATCTGAGCATTAAAATGTATAGAAATAAATAAGTAGAAAAGCAAATAAATTAAATTAAAAAAAATAAATAATATTTTTTATTTTCATTTAAATCAATGTATCAGGGAAAGTATGTTTTAGATTAAATAAATAAATAGATTAATAAATAAAATTGTAATTTTATAAATAATAAATGACTAAAAAAAACTAAATGAGTGAGTGAGTGAGTGAATGAATGAATGAATGAATGAATGAATGAATGAATGAATGAATGAATAATAGCATGTCACATCACTTTCCAACGGTATTTCATCCTAACTACCCATGAATACTGACCTACAACAATTTATTTTTTAATGAGACTTTTAGGGATGTTTAATCGAAGTGTTTTAAACTTTCAAATAAGAATATGATTTTATTTAAAATATTTAAGCCATACAATCCCAAAATTAAGGAAAATCCAAAGATGATTTCTTCCCTAAAAAAGCTCACTGTAGCACATGTACCATGCAAATGCTACTTTTTTCTAGTCACCTGACTCCTGGGAGTTGCACTAAAGCCAGCCATTTAGAAATGGGCAATCAGAATCAGAGATTTAATCCAATTTTGCACCATCTTTGTAATACAGATCGGACAACTGTTCTAACAATCTATGGACCATCTGAAGCTGAAACTAGGATGATTTATACACCCTATATGTTGACCATTTCGACACAACGTGTTGTTATTTCACCCTGAACCCTCCACAGTGTTGTTGCACTAAATTACAGTCCAAGTATTACTCTGGGAGGCCTTAAATACAATAACCAATGTACTGCAGCAGCTCCAAATGTGCCGTCTCTCATCTATACACTCTTGTTTAGCTCAGTTTTATACCTCCTTCTGCTTCTTCTCTCACACGTAAAAGTGTCAAAACTCTCTCCCACTGGTTCCGACCTGCTGAGATTTCGATAATATCAAAAGTGAGAACAGGCTAACCTCCTCTGAAAATGTTGCACTTGTACTCCTCTGCATGTGCAATACAGGAGGATCTCACACAAAACTGAACATTTGCTGAAAATGTACTTAACCTGAGGCAATTCAAGATGTAGATGAGCTTGTTTTTCCATCAGAACAGATTTGGAGAAATTTAGCATTACGTTTGCTCACCAATGGATGCTCTGGAGTGAATGGGTGCCGTCAGAATGAGAGTCCAAACTCCAAATCTGTTCCGATTCTCATTTTCAGCCAATTTTCATTTTTGGGTGAACTATTCCTTTAAAAACATGGAGAGCTTGTCTCTGTAAAAACATCTATTATCATGCTGAAAATTAAGATGCGGATTAAAGTTTTCGAACATAAATAAGGCATCATAAAACCTGCATATGAGCCGAACAACATGAAAAGACATGATGCTCCATTGATCAATTTTTCTCATGAACAGCATTCTCAAACATGCGTGCACAAATCTGACACGCACAGATCTTAATGCCTCTTGCTGCTTTTCCAGCACAAACACACACCCACACAGATGTGTGTGTGCGAACACACACATACACACACCTCCAGTGCCAGAGATCTAATTAAGGGCTGTGAGATTGAACATGTCCCTCCTTCTGATAGCGTAAAATTAGATGTTACAGATTTGGATTGCATTCTCACTGTGACGTCTGACACGTCTGCTGGAAGGATGTGTGGCGTTCTGCATGTTTGCGTAGAGAGAAAAATAGACGATGTGAATATGAGCTAACGCAAAATGTGAAAAGCAAATATATATAGAGAGAGACAGAGAAAGTAAAAGAACCGGGGATATATGCAAACACACACTCATATACACCCAGCGAATGTTCAACATCTCAACACAGAACATCAATATTTATGCACTGGCTGAGCTGAGAATGGCAGTAATTGCTGCGGAAATCAATGTAAGTCTGTTGTTCACAGTGTATTTCATCTTCTTATGAAGGTCACATTTCGTTTTCACAGACTTAAAGGAGACACACACTCGCACAGAAACACTTCTACACCCACATATTTCTTGTTGAATCAGGTACACGTTATGCTACTAAAATACTATATATAAAAATGCTTCTCGAATTATCTTTCACTTAGGACGTGTGGATTATTTGTATGAGTATCTGTACATGTACAGCACTAGTGATTAAATTCCCTCAAAATGTATTATTAATAATAAATATTTAAAGATTACGGCTCCTGTGTCAGCAGCACCACACGCGTGTGTCAAAGACTGTCATGGAGGAGAAGAAATTGTTTAATAAGTCATTATTTTTGTTTTCTTGGTTGAACCACTGATGTCACATGGACTATTTTAACAAAGTCCTTACTACCTTTCTGGGCCTTGAACATGGTAGTTCTGTTGCTGTCTCGGGGCTTTCATCTTAATTTGTTTTCTGAAGATGAACGAAGGTCTTACAGGTTTGAAATGACATGAGGGTGAATAATTAATGACAATTTTCTTATTTTGGATGAACTATCCCTTTAAAGTAACATTGGTTTCTTATATATATATATATATATATATAAGAAATACAAATGACAAGCACACAGCTACATTACTAAAGCATAAAATTGAAATGAAAACTGAAAATAAACATTAATTTCCATTTTAATTTCAAGTTTAATATTTTAATAGTGTAATAGTATAGTATAATAGCACTTTAACGGTATATACAGTTGAGGTCAAAAGTTTACTTGCACCTTGCATAATCTGCAAAATGTTAATTATTTTACCAATTTAAAGAGGGATCATACAAAATGCATGTTATTTTTTATTTAGTACTGACCTGAAGATATTTCAAATAAAAGACGTTTACATATAGTCCACAAGAGAAAATAAAAGTTGAATTTATAAAAATGACCCTGTTCGAAAGTATACATACACTTGATTCTTAATACTGTGTTGTTACCTGAATGATCCACAGCTGTTTTTCTTTTGTTTAGTGATAGTTGTTCATGAGTCCCTTGTTTGCCCTAAACAGTTAAACTGCCTGCTGTTCTTCAGAAAAATCCTTCAGGTCCCACACATTTTTTAGTTTTTCAGGATTTTTGTGTGTTTGAACCCTTTCCAACAATGACTGTATGATCTTTTTCACACAGAGAACAACTGAGGGACTCACATGCAACTATTGCAGAAGTTTTACACACTCACTGATGCTCCAGAAGGAAAACATGATGCATTAAGAGCCAGGGGTGTAAACTTTTGAACAAAATGAAGATGTGCACATTTTTCTTATTTTGCATAAATATCATATATATTTTTTTCATTTACTACTGCTCTTCAGAAGATACTGACATGTTTCCCAGAAGACAAAATAAGTTAAATTTACCCTGATCGTCAAATGCAAAAAGTTTTCACCCCCCGGCTCTTAATGCATGGTTTTTCCTTCTGGAGCATCAGTGAGCGTTTGAACTTCTGTAATAGTTGCATACGAGTCCCTCAGTTGTCCTCAATGTGAAAAGATGGATCTCAAAATAATACAGCCATTGTTGGAAAGTGTTCCAATACACAGAAACATTGAAAAACCAAAGAATTTGTGGGACCTGAAGGATTTTTCTAAAGAACAGCAGGCAGTTTAACTGTTCAGGACAAACAAGGGACTCATGAACAACTATTACTAAACAAAAAAAGAACTAAACAAAACAGCAGTGGATCATTCAGATAACTTCACTGTAGACTCAAGACTCAAGCGTATGTAAACTTTTGAACGGGGTCATTTTTATAAATTCAACTATTACTTTCTCTTGTGGACTATAACGCCTTTTATGTGAAATATCTTATTCAGGTCAGTACTAAATAAAAAAATAACATGCATTTTGTATGCTCCCTCTTATTTTGGTAAAATAATTAATTTTGCAGATTCTGCAAGGAGTATGTAAACTTTTGAGCTCAAGTGCAAATAATACAAAAATAACACTGATAAGACCTGCCACAAAATTATTACCTTGCATTTTATGCAGTGCAAATGGTATAAAATTGAGGTGCAGCCGAACACAGCTGCATGTTAGCGCCAAACCGCCAAACCTCATGTTTCATTCAGTGTAAAATCTAATTTTCCAATTTTGACTGCTCATAACATAAGATCGCTACGAGCGAAACAGCTCTGAGATTTAGAGATGATTTCTTTGGAAAAGACTGCAAATGCATCACTGTTGGTAATGCTAGCTACTAAGTAATATTACTTAACATCTTAAAGGCTACATTTTTAACAACCCTCTGATGTTTTTATCCTTCAACACAGTAAAGAAATATAAAAAGTATAATTATAGTGTTTTAGAAATAAGCGCAGTGTAAAGGACATTCACAGTCCTCTAATTTGTGGTAGAGCCAGAGAGCTGGTGCGGTTTTCTCGACAGACGGACAGGAGAGAGACCTATGGGGGCTTCTCTTACATCACTGCTTCTTTGATTTCACTCTCTGTCTCTCATCCTCCTCCTCCAGGCATCCCTCTCTCATCTCTCCAGCTCCTGCGTCACTCTTTCATCCTCTGCGGAATTCAAGTGTGTGTGTGTGCGAGCGTGTCTGGAAGAGAGACATTTGAGTTGCATTTAAGCGTGCACGTGCCCGAGTGCATGTACGTGCGAGTACGTGAGAGAAACGAGGTGTGCTTAACGTGTGCGTGTCGCCATCCCCAAGATCCCCAACCTCAGCTAACTGGCTTATGAATGTTGGATGGGGGTTTTTATGATCTTGTTAAAACTGGTTACATTATTCAAAGCTCCATTCATTCAGAGAGAGAAAAGGCAAAGAGAGAAAGATGGATTGGGAGGAAGAGAGAGAGAGAGGGAGCGAAAGAGGCTGCAGGCTGAGTGAAATTTTAATGAATTCTCTCACGGTCGGCAGAAAAAACGATTGTGAAAGTTGGCAGAGAAGGACGAGATTTCAACTCCGCTGATTTCTCCTGTGTCATCAGCTCTTTTATTTTTTGCCTCATCTAATGGGAGATGTTCGAAGAAAGACAGAAGAAAGTAAGAAAGGGAGATTTCAGGGGTATCATTTTCATCCAGATGTGTGACACTGCTGCCTCATGCTGCTTTTCTCACCTTGTTATGTCAGAAACAAAAATGTTTCAGATGCACAGAACAGGACTGTGTTCTGTCTATTATCCAATTTAAAGTACATTTCAAACACCTGCCATCAGTTAGATTTTCTTATTCTTTATTTTGGTAACTGAGTCATCGGTCGATTATTCTGACGGTTAATCGAGTAATTAATAAGTTTGGTTTTTTTTAGGTAATAAATATAGACCAAAGCAAACAATGGCCTTTAAAATGAATTAAAATACATATAGCTATAATAGCAATAATAGGCAATAAAAAGGCAATAATAATTGGTCTAATCAGTCTAATAATGAGTTTAATGGATTCTCGTCCATGGAATGCACCACTGCTGATATTTTGCTGGTTACTCGACACAGGTAAATTGAAGTCAAGGATTTTTTAAAATCGATTACTCGAATTGAATTGAAGAATCATGATTTTTTTTTCACCCAAAATAGAAAATTCTGTCATTAATTACTATTACTAACTGTCTAATTACTAACTGTCATGTTGTTCCAAACCTGTAAGACCTTCGTTCATCTTCAGAACACAAATTAAGATATTTTTGATGAAATGCGAAAGCTTTCTGACCCTGCATAGATAGCAACGCAACTGACACGTTCAAGGCCCAGAAAGGTAGTAAGGACTATGGCTGTCACTTACGAATATTTTGGTAATCAAGTAATCTGTCGATTATTCTGACAATTAATCTTGTAATCGGATAATTGTAATTAATTTAATTTTCAAGGTAATAAATATAGACTAAAGCAAAAAACGACATTTAAAATGAATTAAAATACATATATAACAACAATACGGCAATAATAACTGGTCTATTCAGTCTAATAATAAGTTTCATGGATTCTTGTTTATGGAATGTGCCACTTCTGGTATTTTGCTGGTTACTCAACACAGGTAAATTTAAGTTGAGTATTTTATAAAATCGATTACTTGAATTGAATGGAAGAATCATTCGTTCATCTTCAGAACACAAATTAAGATATTTTTGATGAAATGCGAAAGCTTTCTGACCCTGCATAGATAGCAACGCAACTGACACGTTCAAGGCCCAGAAAGGTAGTAAGGACAAGGGCTGTCACTAACGATTATTTTGGTAGTCGAGTAATCTAACGGGTATTCTGACAATTAATCGAGTAATCTGATAATTATATATATTAGGGGTGTAACGTTACATGTATTCGTTCCGAACCGTCACGGTGCCGGCATCTGGGTTTGGTGCATGAGGCCTTACAATGAATATATTCAATTCACGCTCAATCCAGAAGGGGGCGCCCACAGTAATGCAACTGTTTGATAACCGCCAACAGAAGAACAGCGAATGCCAGGAGTTGCACACTTGAAAACAAAGCCCACTAGACAGTGACCATGTGCTGATTCTGAACGCGTCTCTCTGACAAACGAGTATAACGTTACTTTAAAGGCTTGCGCACTCAACTGTCTGCAAAATGGAGCTTTGTGCTCTTGTATCCTACCTCTCTCATTCGGCACAAATCCAAATATTCCATAATATTTCCATATTTGTGATGCATCCAAATGCTAAACTATTATTTATTATGTAAGTTATAGACTTTGTACTTCAGTCGCGTCCTAACAGTGACACAGTGTGGCGCACAGGTGTTTGGTTCATTGTATTTTATTTTAATAAAGTACCAACTGCGCTGTCAAGCTGGCAATGCTAGAAGCTTGAAACTGATATGTTTTATGTTTGTGTTCGCCGGCGCGATTACTTCAACTTTCCTCATACCAGCAAAATCAACTTAAACAAAAAACAAATAGAATGTCGCTTTCTGCCTTTTGAGTTTCCTTTCTGTCACAAAACTGAACTGAAACTCAGCAAACATAGGCTACAATATATATATATATATATATATATATATATATATATATATATATATTGTAGTAATAAAAATAGACCTAAGTGAGCAATACATATATAATAGCAATAAGGCAATAATAATTGGTCTGATAGGTCTAAAAATGAGTTTCATGGATCTCGTCCATCTTCCGGTACTTCTGGTATTTTGCTGGTTACTCAACACAGGTAAATTGCAGGCAAGGATTTTTTCAAAATCAAATAACTCAAATTGAATTGAAGAATTGTGACATTGTTTTCATCCAAAAAAAATACAATTCTGTCATTAATTACTCACCCTCGTGTCGCTACAAACCTGTAAGACCTGTAATTAAGATATTTTTTCTGAAATCCGAGAGCTTTCTGACCCTGCATAGACAGCAATGCAACTGACACGTTCAAGGCCCAGAAAGGTAGTATTGACTAGGGCTGTCACTAACAATTATTTTGTTCATCGAGTAATCTGTCGATTATTCTGATGATTAATCGAGTAATCAAATAATTATAATTACTTATTTTTTTGTAGAAGTTAACAATTGCCTTTAAAATGACTTAAAATACATATTTAATAGCAATGAGGCAATAATAATTAGTTCAAATAAAGCATTTTATTGAACAAAACTGTTAAAATACATATTGTATCATAAACAGTAGAGCTAATGTACATTACGCATTATAACAAATGCCTGCAGAGGGTGCCAACAGACTGACGACAGCTTTTACTTTACTGCTCGATCTAATGCTTTTTTAATATTGACTCAACAAAAATGTAATTCAAAGGTCCACTTAATCTTTCATATTTGGCAATTTCTTTATGATAGAAATGCTACAGCCACTGTAATTTCTTGAATATGTGAACATCAAAACATGTAAACTCAGAGTAAGGGTTTAAATTTTATTTTAAAATCATGATGAACAGTTAGCATGTTGAGAAAGATATTGATGTATTCTCCTGTGTTTGTGTAGGTTTATAAATGATTTACCTTACAAATCTGATGAAATAGCACAGGTTGCATTCCCAGATCAACATTATAATAAACCCAAACTCACAACAACATACTGAGATGGAGTTTGAGATGCTCCACACATGTAAATGATAATATTTTGTGTAGCAGCATTTACTGTGAACTGTGCCACTCTGACACGCACACACATAACCTTCACACATATAAATATGTAAGTATATTAAACCTGCATTGCATATATTTATTTATTGAATCATAGTGTTTGTGGATTCTTAATAACATTATGATTTATTATGATTTTTAAATGGGTTTAACATATGGAATGTGCCACTTCTGGTATTTTGCTGATTGCTCAGCATGGGCAAAATGCAATTGAGGATTTTTGAAAATCGATTACTCAAATAGAATCGAGGAATTGTTGCAGCCTAAAGACATTATTAAAATTGTAATTTTCTTTTTTGGGTAAACTGTTCCTTTAAGATTCTTTATGAAACCTCAGATGCCAAAAAAAGAACCTTTATTTTTAAGAACGGAATGTATGATGCTAGAGAAAAACAGCATAATTTGTTGTCATGTGAACAGGAAGAGTATTTTTAATGAAAGGATGTCTGGTAAGAAATCTTACTTCACCCCTCATTTGCATTCACTGTGGACCCTGTGCATGTGCACCTGCAGGCTCCATATCACACTCCTTCACTGTTGACGATAAGAGATACTTGAGACGTGTGTGTGTGAGTGTTTCCAGGGCTGAGACAGGGATGTGAGTGTGTGAAGAGATGTGAGATCACGTGTGGAGACAATACTGGTGGACGGCCTCTCATTAGTCCCCTCACCTATTGGGACTAGCTTTAACGCTTGCAGATGAACGTCACAGCTTAGGATAGTCACTAGTGAAAGTGTGTTCTTGTGGTGTGATTAACCAATTAACATTTTTTTGAATGATGTCATTTTCCTGCAGCTTTAGATTAATTAAGTTACATGACAATTACACCTCAGAAAAAGGCTAAAAAAAGCAACTGGTGTTGAGTTGAATAGAAATGCTAACAGACAGATTTCTTCAGGTATTTATGGCCTCTTTGGTTGTGAAAGAAAAGAGGAAGTAGGACAGAAGAAGGAAGTAGTCTGGCCAGACTGGCTCCTTCTAAGCGTTAATAAGAAGGATGATGAAATTAGAGATCTATGGAAGGCTTGTAGTGTGGTCACCATGCTGTTCTAACTTCATTAGCAATTATGTAAACATGGGTAAGCGTCGTGTTTTCATGTGTGTGCCTCCTTTTTTTTGTGCTATTTCTGAAAATGACTTAAAAACACCGTCAATTCTTTTAATACTTCTAAAAGAGGTGTCAACTAATTCAGTTCGGTTTATTATATCAAAGACCCCAAATATGATAACGCCCTTGCAAGAACCCCATTGTTGAAGTATAAAGGCTGCTATATATTTTCATTTTAAAAGATCCATAAATTTGTGAAGTATTTTAAAGTCTGTATAAAAATTCTTTAAAAAATATCTTTTCAAAATCTTGATTTTATTTTGAATGATTCATTCACACATACATACATTTCCTTTTTATTTTTTTATTTTTTATTTTTTTTTTAAATTTAACTAAAAAAGGCCTAATAATTCAATCTTCCAGTAAAACGACATACTTCTTTTTGGTGACTTATGTTGGATTTCTTCAATAATTTAGTTGATGCAAACTCCACTGCTTTCCTACAACTGCAAGATTGCAGTCAGATCTGCTTCCATTTCATTAAAAACCAATGGAAAGAACTAGGACAGTCACGATTCTTTAATTCAATTCAAGTACTCAATTTTAAAAAAATCTCTGCAATTTACCCTGGTTGAGTAACCAGCAAAATATCGGATGTGGCACATTCCACGGACGAGAATCCATGAAACTCATCATTAGACCAATTATTATTGCATTATTGCTATTAGATATGTATTTTAAGTCATTTTAAAGGCTATTGTTTGGTTAGGTAAATTTTTATTATTATTTAAAAAAAAATTATTTAAAAAAAAAAAAAAAACTGTAATTATCAAATTACTCGATTAATCGTCAGAATACTGAACCGATTACGCAATTACTAAAATAATTGTTAGTGACCTCCTTAGCAAAAACACATTTTTTTTCTTTTTTTGATTCATTTCATTTAGATGTACGTTTCAATGCGACAGAAAAGATCTGCCATTACTTCTGTTACATCACAACGAAGTTTGATATTATAAATGCATGTCATTTTAAAAATTAAATATTTATCGTTGTACTAAATCCAAAATCAGGTGAGTAATGTATTAAAGTTATTAATATTATACCTTAAAACTTGGAGAAACATTTTCAATTCAACTATAAAAAAAAAAATGTTAAAACATGTTTTTATTCTGGATATTTAATTTTAAATATTGCACTACAAATATTTAATAAATATCTTATTAAATTTGTTAACATTTCCAGTTCCAAAAATAAATCTGCAAAATATTTTTCTATTTTTTTTATTCCACAACACTCTTTGTGATTTTTTAATTAGCTAATGGGGTGAACTTCTCATAATTATTATTCATGAGAAAGAAAACTTCATAATGTATCACTGTGTCCTCTCAGCTTTTACACTGTTCCTATGCACCCGCTTGAAACCAATATGAATCGTGAACGATGTGACAGTCCTCAACGAGTTTTATTAATGAGCCAAAAACATTATCCTGTCAAAGGAAACGAACTCTTTACCATATCTAGAAACCTGACACACCTTACTGCTCTCTTTGCTAACACCACTCCGTACGCACATATTTTCAAGATGTCATTCTGCACGGATGGTTTTCCATTAACACTTAATTCTTTTATCACACTTCAGTGTTCCCTCAAAGCAGCGCTGCCAAACAGGCACGGAAAAAGCTGATGACTGGCTCTCTCCACATACACACAAACATATGCACCACTCCTACATGCTTATTTTCAGTTACTGGACAATGCAAAAATGTGACACACCAAAACAGGATAAATTACATGCTAATGGACTGCTTTTATAAAAATGCGGTTTCCAAGCAACTAACAGGTGAGAGGAGCTGCAGCTCTGTGCGTCCACAATATTGACAACATGCGAGAAACAAAAAAAGAAAGTGAGACCGAGAAATAGAACCAAGCATGATCACATGAAGATGACGATGTGCAATCATGAGAACAGACATAAGTGAATGGCATAATTATATGAACACTATATTTTTGATACAACATGAGCCAATGGTAAAAAAGACATGCATTGCATAGTACAATAAATCTTAACTCAAAACACTGGGGTTTAAATTCAGCACGTCATCCAGTATTCTGTGAACGACATAGCTTTAAAAGTATTGGAAGCTACTGAAAGGGGAAGCCTAATGACTCACAAACAGCTTTTACTGGGTAACATGATGTGACAGGAATATAAGCTGGTGTGTGCATATAATCAGTGCAATTCATTTACATTCGGCCCAGCACATTCAAACTATCTCTGGTGGGATATGTGTGTGTGTGCGCAATGTTAAAATCAATTTAAGCAAACATTCAGGCAGAATAGAACACTTCATTCCATCTTTACTTTCCTAAAACAAAACCCTTAAACATTAAAGGTACACTCCACTTTTTTTGAAAATAGGCTCATTTTCCAACTCCCCTAGAGTTAAACAGTTGAGTTTTACCGTTTTCGAATCCATTCAGCCAATCTCCAGGTCTGGCGGTAGCACTTTTAGCATAGCTCAGCATAGATCACTGAATCCGATTAGACCGTTAGCATCTCGCTCAAAAATTACCAAAGAGTTTCGATATTTTTCCTATTTAAAACTTGACTCTTCTGTAGTTACATCGTGTACAAAGATGGACGAAAAATTAAAAGTTGCAATTTTCTATGTCGATATGGCTAGGAACTATACCCTATTTTGGCGTAATAATCAAGGAACTTTGCTACCGTACCATGGGTGCAGCAGACGCAATGATATTACGCAGCCGTCAACTCTGCCGGCTGCAACTCTGCATCTACACAAACTTAGTGCCGGTCACTTTCAGGCGCTTTTTGCTGCACCCATGGTACGGCAGCAAAGTTCTTTGATTATTACGCCGGAATGAGAGTATAGTTCCTAGCCATATCAGCCTAGAAAATTGCAACTTTTCATTTTCCGTCAGTATTAGTATACGATGTAACTACAGAAGTGTCAAGTTTTAAATAGGAAAAATATCGTCATTATATATATGGTCATTTTTGAGCGAGATGCTATCGGTCTAATCAGATTTAATGATCTATGCTAAGCTATGCTAAAAGTGCTAACGCCAGACCCGGAGATCGGCTGAATGGATTCGAAAACGGTAAAACTCAACTGTTTAACTCTAGGGGAATTGGACAATTTTCAATGGAGCCTATTTTCAAAAAAAGTGGAGTGTTCCTTTAAGACTTATTGTCGACATACGCTTAGAAGGAGATATGCATGCAGACTGACCAATAGTTTGTGCTGTTGTCGAAGCAGGTAGAGAGCGGCAGTCTCGGGTGACAGTTTGTGTTTCTTGTCCTCTAGCAGCCGGTATGCTTCCACATGCTGAGGCGACAACTCAGAAAAATGCAATGGAAACACCTCATTCTTCAGTTTCTGGAAAACACAGAAACAAAACATATAAATACAGGACAGATAGATAGATAGATAGATAGACAGATAGATAGATAGATAGATAGATAGGGAGAGAGATAGAAGTACTGACACAGTGTTTACAAAGCAAACTTGCAAAGAAAGTCCAACACTCTTTACAAAAAAAGGTACAACAATGATGTCGGTAGAGGTGTGAAACGTCACTAGATTAACAACTCAATTCGATTACGATTATCATGTCAGCGATTCGATTCGATATCACGATGCATCATGATTATACCAAATTTATTTTGTGCATTTTTATTAAATTATATAAGCAGGCTACTTTTTAAAATAATTACAGATTTATTATAAATCAAAACAACTGATAGGAATTAAACCAAGTAAAAATAGCTTCAAAACATAAAAGCAAATATAAAGTAATAAAGGGGGAAAAAGACAAACACAAGTGATAAACAAAAAGTACTTTCAGTATCTGAGAGTGCTTTAAGTATCCGAAGGTTTACAGATAAACATAGTTATGGGTTTTTCTTTTTTTCCTCAGCATTATTGGCGTTTGATTATTACCGATAAGTTGCATTCATAAGCCGCATTCATACTAATGCACAGATCTATTTCGACATATCATATGTTTTGTCCTGTCCTGAAAACATACCTGACTATTTATATATCAATTTCGTATCAAAAGTATACGGAGATGCAAGTGCATTTAACCGCAGCTGCGAGCTTCAGGACAAACAAACACAAAGCGCACATGAAAGTCTGTCAGTACCAGAATTTGCGATAAACTTTAAGATTGACAGGGTCATAATTAATCCGTCATAATCCATTATGACCTGTCATTTTAATTTCCATATTTTAATTATAACACATTTAATGGCTTTTTATTCGCATTTTCATTTTTAATTATAAACCTACAGGACGATATAGGCTTATGCATTTATTTCAAAGAGAACTGATGAACAGATGAGACTGCGTAACTTTTCATGTTTAATACCACACCCCGCAGTGACCGCAAATTTATTACATTCTCATTTTTATGAACCATTATCGATTCATAAATCCCAAACGATCTTTTGGTATATGCTGTTTTCAGTTGATGAATGAACAGTACTGCGACTCCCATCCAATAAATCACAATAGGCTAAACCTTATGCTACTTTTGATATGAAACAAAGTCTCAGAATTCAAATTCTGTCCATTTCATTAGGAAATTCAAGCACTCTGTATGTGGCGTGATAGATCGTTGTAGCTTCTGGGTACTCGCCTGTGTGTAATCAAACGCAAAGCAAAACATTTGTGACAGTTTCATTTTTGTTCTGGATCCAGTGCTCTGCTGCCAGACTGGAGCGCACTCGCCACCAACTGGACAGGAGTGGGAATTACAGTTACAAGCTCCAATAGATCACCCTCGGTATAATCTGTCAAAGTGACGGACAGCCTTCAGATTTTTCTGTCACTGATAAAAAAAAAAATCCATCAATGATGGACAATTTTCGGTTAACGTGACCTCTGGTCAGTACGTGAGTTTCGTGCATCTAATAAGTACTGCATTCCAAACTGCATAAATGCAAGCATATCTAAAATAAAACACTGAAATAATGGCGGGTGGAAGCTCACAGTGTCAAGCAATGCACACAGGTCTCAAAGGGGAAATTCTAAAACGCTTAACTTGAAAAGCGCTTAACGTGGCTTAATGAATGAATGAATGAATAAGCGCATTTTCATTGTGTATTGCCATACACCCAAAGCGCTTTACAATCATACGGGGGGATCTCTCCTCAACCACCACCAGTGTGCAGCATCCACTTGGATAATGCGATGGCAGTCAAAGGACAATGGCGCCAGTGCACTCACCACACACCAGCTACAGGTGGAGAGGAGAGAGAGTGATAGAGCCAATCCAATGAATTGGGATTATTACGAGGCCATGACTGACAAAGGCCAGAGGAGGGAATTTGACCAGGACACCGGGGATACATCCCTACTCGTTACGAGAAGTGCCATAAGATTTTTAATGACCACAGAGAGTCAGGACCTCAGTTTATCACCTCATCCGAAGGACGGTGCTTTTTACAGTATAGTGTCCCCGTCACTATACTGGGGCATTAGCGCCCACATAGACCACAGGGTGAGCACCTGCTGGCCTCACTAACACCTCTTCCAACAGCAACCTAGTTTTCCCAGGAGGTCTCCCATCCAGGTACTGACCAGCCTTGCTTAGCTTCAGTGGGCAACCAGTCTTGGGCTGCAGGGTGATATGGCTGTGGCATTAAAACAGTGCTTTTTTTTAAAGACTAACTCAATAAACACATTATTAATAAAGCGTACCATGTACAGACAAGCAGGTGAGTCCAGAATAAGAACGCAATGTGTTTAATTGCGCGTTAAGCGTTTTCCTCTCACAAGGAAAACGTGTAACAGCTTAATGCATTAAAACAGTGTTTTTTAAATGACCAAACTCAATAAACATTGTTAACAAATCATACTATGTAAAGACAAGCAGATATGAAACATAATACGAACGTTTAACTACGTGTTAAGCATTTTCCTCCCATGGAAAATCAACTCAAGTTTGTCTGTACATAGTATGATTTATTAATAATCTTTATTGAGTTTAGTCATTTAAAAACAATGTTTTAATGCATTAAGCCGTTGTGTTCTTATTCTGGACTCCCTTGCTTGTCTGTACATTATACGCTTTATTAATAATGTTTAATGAGTTTTATAATGTTTTTTTTCCCGGCACTAAGCTTGGTTTTTCCAAAATGTGCCCAGATCTCAGATTTAAAAATAGTGGGTGCATTTTAAATATTCACGTGACAAGTGCATATGCTAATGACATCAGTAGGCTACAATTGATTAAGGCCTGCATCGATGCAGAATCATCCACGTTTGCATCACGTTAATTTGCAACGGTTAATTTCAACACCCCTAGATCTCGGACGATTTTGAAGTTGAAGGACAAAATGTGATTTTTCACCCTACTCTACCTTTCTGAACCGAAGTACACAGATAAACAACTAGCCACGCGTGACCTTTCCAGCGTGATTACGTAATGAGTGAAGTCGTGGATACACATCTCAAAGCTAGTGACAGACGAGCATTTCTGGTTAAAAAGTATATACATATTTATTTTTAAAGAAGATGACCGATTGTTTTACTAGATTAGACCATTATTCCTCGTATAGAGCCCTTCGAAGCTGCACTGAAACTGCAATTTGGACCTTCAACCCGTTGGCTCCCATTGAAGTTCACTATATGGAGAAAAATCCTGAATCGTTTTCCTCCCAAACCTTAATTTCTTTTAGACTAATGAAAGTAAATTGAGTACATGAGTACATTATTGGATGATTTAAATTCAGGATTGAACTAATCCTATAACAGTTACATAGAAATAATATTACTATAGAAATAATTCATAATAACATGTTGTACGCACATTGCATCTTATGATCTTCAGTGATGTTATAAAAGAAAACGTCATCCGTACATTAAATATCAGACAAGCAGCATCTGCAAATATTGTTAAAGCTTTTCTCAGAACCAATTTTATTTTTATGTGCAATTTCATAAGTCAAAGTTGAAAATATAAACTTTAATATGTTTTTTACCCTTTATACAGGAAGAAAATATGAATCTTACAGCTAAACAAGCATATAATCAACCATTAAACAGTCTGGCTAGCTAGTGTGTCTGTGTTTACACTGCATGTTCTTTGTTAGCAGAGTGACTCTTTTGTGGTTCTTGTCAACAGTGCTGGTTTCCTGTAAGGCCTGACTTTAGCAGGTGGCCAATGAGTACAAAGCAACATTACACCATCATCATGTTCTTTACACATTACCAGGGGCTATTACTACTCTGGCAAGCAAACAGGAGCTTATCAGCGTGCCTGTTTGTGCATGTGTATGTGTGTCCATAAACTGGTTTGGGTTACATACAAAACATCAACACCTGCTCCATTTGATTGCCGAGAACAAACAGGCATGAAAACAGAATGTGGGTATATTAAAACTGCTGTAAATGGACAACACACACACACACACAAACACACACAATGATTTTGCTTGCTGCTGTTAGTCCTGCTAGCAGGAGGTTAAACCAGATGTTTGGCTTCAGCAAAAGCTCTCAGTGCCTGAAAAGCCAATTCAAGTGGCTATCAGCCTCCTATGATCGGATTGAAATATTATGAGTGAACAAACTGAACATTCAAGAAACAGCCACTTCACTCAGTATGAATAGAAGCACATAATCAACCGTGACATGCAAAGTCACACTCAAAGGTCTAAAAATCTGAGACCGCATTAAAAATCTGGTTGTTCTTGCTGTTTTTGTTTATTATACTTCAAATATAACACTTAAAAATTATTTTTCTTTATCTTGGACACGTTCTTCACCCACAAAGTAAATAAATATAAATAAATAAAAGCAAAATAAAAGACTTTTGGACCTCACTGTATATAATTTATATTAAAATAGAATAAAGAAAATACCTCTGACTATGCAGAGCTAATACTGAATTGACTATATCTATGATGCCATTTAAAAAAAACAGTCCAAATTACTTCATTAAAGAAACTAATGTGGTGCAAAAAGCACCAAAATCAGCCATTTAATGACCCAGCAAGCAGATTACAGTACCTACATACAGTATGAGGCATTTGAGATCTCCAGATACTCACACCTGCTTAAGCGTCCGCTCTTAAGATGAGTTAGCCTAACGGTTAGCCTAGCCCTCCAGATCACAGGAAGCAGAAGGAACAAAAAGCGCGTTTACTAATTCATGGCGGCGGTCAGGTGTAACGGGGGGCGGCCTTTGTTCTGGAGAAGATTCAGAAACGTTACACTGAGATCCTGAAGCACGGACAATATACGGGGCTAAAATTAGACTGTTGTGCGAATAGCCGTGAAGGGAAAATGGTTTGATCATTGACAAGTATGTGAAAACAAATAGCCTTGAATAGCCTGGTGACCCCCAGGCATGTTGTGTTATGCTTTCGTGCAACTGTGTCTTTTGGCTGTATGTTGACTGAGCGATTGTGAGCATCACAACTGATCTGACAAAACTGTCTGTCTGCTTGACATGGCTCATATGACATTTTCAGAACATAAACATTCAACTGGTCCAAAAAAAAACAAAACAGGCAAGTTTCATATGTAGAAATGTGTAAAGTAGAGCAAGTCTTCCATCACTTATGTTGTCTAAAGCCAAATTATTTGATGCTGGCTTGGAATAGAGTCGTACAACTAATTGAAATACAGTTTTGATTTTGATGTTGGCTTCCAACAATTATGAAAATACAAAAATAGAGATAAAGCGATTATTATAAAATGGACAGCTCCGGTCCTTGATTCTGATTGGTTGAGCCGCATTGGAAGCTGTTGTAAATTACTCTACAAACATACACCTTTGTTTACTTTTGTGTGTTGCTTGGCAACCACTTTGTTGTTGTTACCACAACTGTTTCTGAGGAACTACATTGTTCGGTGGAAGAATACTGTTTTTATTTATATCATTACTTTTTTTTTTGCTTTGTTTTATTTTGGGAAACCTTACTACGTATATGGAATAACCGTTTTATAAAAGCAATAAGCCCTGTGAAGCCTTGCTTTACAGTGAATTTACAACCGCTAAAGGGCGTTGTTAGGCATGGCGTGAAGCGGCTTCTTGGTGCTTATTGCTTCACTGTATCCCATTCTGCCACTTTCCAGCACTCTGGTTTTGCTCCTCTAGAAAAGCCCAAACTTCACGTTAGTGCTGCGCAACGATTAATCGCGATTAATCGCATCCAAAATAAAAGTTTTTGTTTACATAATATATGTGCGTGTGCTGTGTATATTTATTACGTATCTAAATACACACACAAACAGTATATATTTTGAAAATATTTACATGTACATATATATAATTAATATTATACATAAGTTTATTTAATATAGAAACAAAACATATTTTTCTTAAACATATCCATGCATGTGTGTGTGTTTATATATACATAAATATAAACAGTACATGCACATATATTATGTGAACAAAAACTTTTATTTTGGATGCGATTAATCACAATTATTCATTGCACAGCACTACTTTATGTGCAAGTCAGTAAAATCATGTAATGATACTTTCGCAAAATGGGATGTGCTTGATTTATTAATGTTTTTTAGATTTATTTGTGCTGTTAAAAGTGCAGCCCGTACCTAAATGGTCAAATACAAGCAAAAATGTGTCAAAATGTCTCAAGTGGGTGATTATTCATATAAGCCATTGTCAGTTATCTCTTAAAGGGGACCTATTACACAAAAAATCCCTTTAATAAGGTGTCTGAACACAGTTGTGTGGCCGCAGTGTGTGAAAACAACCAGCCTATAATGGTAAAAATCCATCCACTAATTCTTTTACAGTCCCAGTAAATCAAAAGTCTCTCTGTATATGCAATTTCAGTTTTTACGTGATTTCAGATGTAATCCTAGAGATGTGTGCCTAATATAAATCAAACAAATACAAAGTGAAAATTACTCACTGCTCTTGACTGAAGGACTTTTGTAGATTTAATAAGAAACAAAGCAAGTGTAATTCTTAGCGAGGCACCGATACTGATACTTGTATCGGTATCAGGCCCGATACTGAGCTCCTGTACTCATACTCGTACTCGTTAAAATGCCCCGATACCAAACGCCGATACCACATCATGTGACAAGTGCGTATGCAAAGAAACAACAGACAGCAGAACGGAGTCATTACAGATTAAGGATGTCTACGAAGTATATGTATGCAAGTAATATAATGTTAAACATTCAGTATTAAGCTTGTATAGCTGGTGCGCGTCAGCTGATAGGCAAAGCACGCAGATTGGATTGAGCGCGCGGCGGCCAAGATGTGCTGACTTGTCGAGTTAATATCCCGCCTTGAGATCACTGGAAAGTTTGTAGTTCAGTGAGATATGTCAAAAACAATTGAAGTAAAGCAATGCACAAGTTATTTAATGGTAGAGAGAGAGAGGGAGCGAGAGAGAGCGCGAGACAGTGAAAGAGAGAGAGCGTGCACTGTTGCGTTATCTTTTTATTGATGTTCGCATAATTAGCACAGGCATCTTTTGGATTAAAACAAATTCGTAAATATAAAAAAAAAATAAAAATTATAGGGGCATTCACTATAAACATCATTTATTTTTAACCTTAAGCATACACGACTGTCCGGCGAAAGTGAAACTAGCAGTCTGTGTGAAATGCAGTACTCTACTTGCGCATGTTTTGCTTGCTTTGTCGCTTTGGGTTATAGCATCTATAGCAGCATATTTCAGATGAAAAAACGCGACTTATATTTCTGAAAATATCAGAGATAGGAGATTCATAATGAGTGGTTCGCGTGATTACTGAGTCGCTGCAATGGAGCAGTTTAATGCTTATTAAATTGAAGATGATGTACCATAGAGCAAGAAGAAAAAAAAAACAGCGAAAGTAACAAAACACATTTTAATGGGCATAATTAAGTGTAAAAAAATAACTAATGGATATATAGTCAACCGAAAAATTATTCAGACAGCAGATGTACACCATCTTTTGATATATATATATATATATATATATATATATATATATATATATTTGTTTTTTTTTTTGTTTTTTTTTTTGACTAATAGGTGCAGGACACAGTTTAGGATAATGTGATCTAAATAAATTTTGGTTTGACTGTTTCTATTTGATAAATTAAGTTGACCAACTAACATTATGCATATTATTTTAGTTTCTGTACCCTATATTTTGCAAATCTACCGGCAAATTTTAAAATATCGGTACCAGAATCGGCAAGTACCAAAAATAAAAGTATCGGTATCGGGTGAGTACTGGAAAAAGTGGTATTGGTGCATCCCTAGTAATTCCTACTGTGATGGCTATGTTGTTTTATTTTATATTCAATTAGTTAATTCTTTAGTAGGCTGTTAGCTGAATACTTTAGACTTGCACAAAAAAACACTGTTTGTTTCAATTGCATCTTTTTTCTGTTGCATTTGACTTTTGCTTTTTGTTTATATTGTATTACTGACTATTTCTTTTTCAATAATTTTTGAGGGCTTTTTTTGTTTTGTTTTATTACTAATACGAGTTACCCTAGTATTCCGCTGTGGTACTGAGAATTATGAAATTTTGCTGGTATCTAAAATGTAAATGTAAAATGTAAGAGCGACCTTATTTACAGAAAATGTATATTTGATATATAGTTGATATATATCTTCAAATCAATCACTCATACAAAGTTTGGTCATATGACCGAGTCACAATTGTGTTAAATAATTGTGATTACAGTCCCTTTGCTAAAAAAAAGGTCAGCTGCTATATACATTTTCATACATGAAGACTAAAAAAGGGTGGACGATTTTAACAATGCCCTTACTACCTTTCTGGGCCTTAAACATGGTTACATTGCTGTAGGGTCAGAAAGTTCTTGGATTTCATCAAAAATGTCTCAATTTGATGAACGAAGGTCTTACGGGTTTGGAACGACATGAAAAAAAAAATTACGTTTTTATTGTCCAACTCAAGAGCCCTACACAGTAAAAATGGCTCCTTATAAGAAGATTTTAGTAGAACCTGATGTACTGCAAAGAAGTACTGAAGAATATTTATAAGAGTATATAATCACTCAATTGTCAGGTCCATCGTTTGCATGGCTGGCCATTCAATGACCTTTCAGATGCTGCGTGCTGAAAGAGTGGCTGTAGATCAGAGAAAGAGCTAGCGCTCTGCACAGCCACTGGCCTCAAGAGAGCGAGCGCCAGGGTATTTATAGCCCTACTCGTCCCCAGCTGCATGGCTCCTACACCCCGCCAACAGGCAATTGGGCAACACAAGCTCACCCCTCCAGCAACCCACCACACTAACGTCCATAACGCAAACAGACATCTGGACATCAGCAACCCTCAAAAGGGAGAGAAAAATGATCAGGCAGGAAAAAGAGAAAACGGCTGAGAGAGAGCAAGAAAAAGACCTACCGTCACACCATCTCCTATCACCAATGTGTTCACCTCTGGAATTTATAATCTAGTCCTCGCTAAATGAGTTAAAATCACAGATAAATAATATGAAACAATAATTCCACTATTTTATTCTCCATCACCGTTCTTTTACAGTGTTTGAGGTCAACTTCCACTTCACTCAAAAAAAAAAATATATATATATATAATAATAGCAATATAATAATAATAATAATAATAATAAACAACATTTGAATTTGATTTCTTTAAAAATGCTTAAAAAATGCTTTATCCTCTCAACATAAATCATAAATCACAAACTAAAATGGCACATTTTTAGTTATTACAACTGACACCGTTTTATTTGTTTTTTTTATTACTGTACTTTTTAAAAACTAAAATTGATTATACATTTACATAAATTATGTAACAATAATAATAATAATAATAATAATAATAAATTTAATTAAAGCATAATATTTAGGGAGAACTCAATGAGTTATAAGTTAATCGTATTGAAAATAAATAAATATAAATGTAACAATTTACACAGTTTTATTTGTTTTTTTTTATTACTATAAAATTCTTAATTCAAAATATTATAATTTTTATTATACATTTTTATAAATTCTGTAATAATAATAATAATAATATATTTATATTTATGGCATAATATTTAGTGAGAACGCAATGAGTTATGAGTAAATTGTATAAAATAAAATACATATATATAAATATAAATTTAATCATTTACACAGCTTTATTAGTTTTTTTTTTTAAATAAATGTGCATATCTTAATTCAAAATATTATAATTAGTTTATTATACATTTATATATTTTTTTTAATAATAATAACAATAATAATAATAATAATAATAAATAGTAAAATTAATGTATATGAATTATAATATGAATTATTTAATAATAATAATTATTACTATTATTATTATTATTATTATTATTATTATTATTATATATTTACAGCATTATGTTGAGGGAGAACTCAATGAGGTATGAGCAAATCATATAAAATAAAATAAAATAAAATAAATATATAAATAAATAAATATATAAATATATATTTTATATATATATATATTTTTTTTTTTTTTTTAATTAATGTAAATTGCTTAATTCAAAATGTTAGCATTTGTTATTATACATGCATTTTTTTTATGATTTATTCATAACTCATTGAGTTCTCCCTAAATATAATGCTGTTCGTGTATATATATATATATATATATATATATATATATATATATATATATATATATACATATGTATACACACACACACCACAGCATTATATTTAGGGAGAACTTAATGAGTTATGAATAAATCATTAAGAAAGGGAATATGTATACATATATTTAACAATGTAAATTTAACAATGTACACAGTATAAAATTATATTTATTAGGGAGAACTCAATGAGTAAATTGTATTAAATGATAAAAAAATACACACACATATAAAATATATTATATATATATATATATATATATATATATATATATATATATATATAAATAATGTAACAATTTACACAGTTTATTGTTTTTTTTTATTAATGAAAATTTCTTAATCCAAAATAATAACATTTATTTATTATACATTTATATAAATGAGTTAATAATAATAATAAATAAATATTACAATATTAATCCATTAATACTTTTTTTTTTTTTTTTTGGAGAGTTGTTTCTAATTATATAATATGATACATATATAAATAAATATAATATATATATATATATATATATATATATATATATATATATATGAAACTCATCCCGGGTCTATTCATTCAGTAATAAATAATAAATCTAAAACTATGTCCATGCAATAAGAAACAGTTAGAGCAGATTAGCAAGCCATCATCCCAGTTCAGCACCATACAACTGACCATCCCTTTAGTCCAATGTCCATCTTCAAAACAAAAAAGGGTCTGAAAAGTCCCGCATTGTGTCAGCTTAGCACAGCTGAGCTTGTCCCCATTATCAATATTAATTAGCGTGTTTGGCTGTCTGTGAATACGGTTAAGCCTTTTTTCCAACAGCCAGGGGGCCAGATTTGTATTGGGGTCAAGTCTGGAATCCTGCCAGCACAGGCAAACATTTGGCGAAAGGCTCGGCTGCATGTCCCGTGAAACTCTGCAGCCAGAGAGAGTGTCAGTCTAGAAGGCGGCCACCCCTCCTCACCGTTTTCCTAATTGGTTTTCAGTGAGGGCAAGCCAAATTAAATCTAGCCTATTACAGCTATGCTATTCAATTAGCCTTTGTTACTCCCATGCACTAAGAGGCCAAGATAGAGAATCTGCACTCATCTATTCGATGCGCGACTCAAATTAACATGGGACCACCAGAAAGAGAGAACAGCACATGAAGAAAAGGAGAAGAAATTTTTTTGACCAATTCTACCCTGTGCTGTGAAGTTGGATCTCCGGCTGCAAATATTTATTTTTGGCTTATTTTGCAGCAAAACTATTTCACAGTAAAACATTTTGTCATGTTTAGCAGATATATACACTACAGTTCAAAGTTTGGGGTTGGTAAGGTTAACGTTTTTGAAAAAAGTCTCTAATGCTCAAAAAGGCTGTTTTTTTTAAATAATGTAAAACCTATGACTGTAAAATACAGTGAAATATCATTACAATTTTTTAAATATATTTTGAAATGTAATTTATTACTATGATGGCAAAGTTGAATTTTCAGCATCATTACTCCAGTCTTCTGTGTCACATGATCTTTCGGAAATCATTCTAATACGCTTATTTGCTGCTCAAGAAACATTTTATTATGATTCTTATTATAATCAATGTTAAAAAAAACAGTTGCTGATTAATATTTTTGTGAAAACATGACAAATTCTTAGGATCATTAATAAAAGTCAGAAAAAAAGAAAAGAAACAGAATTCATTCATAACTTATATTCTTTATGTAATTTTATAGATTTATTAATTTTTATTTATTTATTTTAATTTTCCTTTTTTTCTCAAAATCTCCTTATCTTATGATTCTGAGTGGATCTTGGGCTTTATTGTAAATACTTATCTTTTAAAATGTGTCATAATAAAAAAAAAAATAAGTACCCAAATATATGTCACATATGTCATGGGTAACTAGTCACAGGTGCCAGATATAAAGTTGCAATTCTGAGAAATAAAGTCAAATTTTATTGATGTAAACTATTAAGTCAAGTTTACATCACGCGATTCTGAGGAAAAAAAGTCAGAATTGCAAGGAAAAAAGTCAAAATGTTGAGATACAAACTTGCATTTGCGAGAAAAAAGTCAGAATCTCGAGTTTTTATCTCACAATTGTTTATTTCAGACAATTTTGAGAAAAAAGTCAGAAGTTTGAGGAAAAAAAGCCAGAATTGTGAGTATTCATCTCACAACTGTGAGTTTATATCACGCAATTCTGACTTTATAACTCGCAATTGTGATTTTATTTCACACACTTCTGAGTTAATTTCTCAGAATTTAGTTTATCTCTCACATCTCTGACTAAAAATGTCAGAATTGTGAGTTTATATCACGCAATCCTGAGAAAAAAGTCAGAATTGCAAGGAAAAAAAGTCAGAATTGTGAAATACAAACCTGCATTTGCGAGAAAAAGTCAGGATTGTGAGTTTTTCTTACAATTGTGAGTTTATATCACAATTCTGAGAAAAAAGTCAGAAGTTTGAGGAAAAAAAGTCAGAATTGTGAGTATTCATCTCACAATTGTGTTTATATCACACAATTCTGACTTAATTTCTCAGAATGGAGTTTATATCTCACAACTCTGACCAAAAAATGTCAGAAGTGAGAGTTTGAAAGAAAAAAGAGAGAAAAAAGTCAGAAGTTCGAGGAAAAAAAAGTCAGAATTGTGAGTATTCATCTCACAATTGTGAGTTTATATCACGCAATTCTGACTTTATAACTCGCAACTGTGATTTTATATCACATTTTGTCACTGACTTTATTTCTCAGAATTGGGTTTATATCTCACACTTCTGACTAAAAATGTCAGAATTGTGAGTTTGTATCACAAAATTATGAGAAAAAAAAAGTCAGAATTGCAAGGAAAAAAGTCAGAATGGTGAGATACAAACTTGCATTTGCGAGAAAAAAGTCAGAATCGCAAGCTTTTATCTCACAATTGTGAGTTAATTTCATACAATTCTGAGAAAAAAGTCAGACACACTTGCGAGAAAAAATAATTCTGAGTTTTAATCTCACAATTGCAAGTTTATATGACGCAATTCTGAGAAAAAAGTCAGAATTGTGAGATACAAACTTGCATTTGCAAGAAAAAAGTCAGAATGACTGACTTTATAACTCACAATTGTGATTTTATATCACGCAATTCTCGCAATTCAAACTTAATTTCTCAGAATTGAGTTTATGCCTCACAACTCTGACTAAAAATGTCAGAATTACGAGTTTGTATCACAAAAGTCTTAGGAAAAAAGTCAGAACTGCGAGATGTAAATGAAAGTCAAGCTTTCATATAAATTACCACCATGTGCCAGTAAAAAAAAATAAATAAATAAATTAAAAGAAAATGTAAAATTCAATTTAAAAAATACAAAAATACAATTAAAACAAAAGTATGGGAATTAGTATAAACACTATATAAGACTTATATAAAATCGTAAATTTGAATTTCTTCGAAACACCCCTTACCTACAGTAGATTACAGCAAACATTTTGTCATATTCCTAACTATAAAACTAAATATCAGCCATTTTAATCATTTAAATCTCCAAGTCAAAATGTTTTTAAGCTCATAAGAAATTCTGTCAAGTGTGTTGAACGTTTGACTGGTGTTTGAGTCTAGCCTGTGTCAGCCCATGGTGCTGTTTTCTTTCTCTCGCTCTTTCTCTTTCTGCTGTCCTAAAAATAATACAAAAACAAAAATAAAAAACCGTGTGGAGGTGTAAATAAAGACCTGTTCAATAAGTGAGAAATGTTCTTTTCTTTGCAGTGCCTTCTGTCTCGTATCAGTACACACTGAGGAAAAAGGAAGGACGAAGATAGCAAAAGAAAAACAAAAACCTTTAGAAAGCTTGTAGGTGACCTTATTCCTTCAGCTGCTTTGTGGCATCACAAGCAGCCTCTTAAAACCTCATAAAATTGCTCAAAGCCATAATGTCCTTTAACACAGGCTATGAAAAAGCTGCTTTCACAAATGCTGACATTACTGTAACGCCTGAAGGAATGAACTTCATACGGAAAGAATGTAGGATTATGATTACAGCCTCGACTAAATAAAGAGGACAATAACAATAGGTCACGTACTCGTTTACACATCAACGCTCTCTGTGGAGCTCCAGCAGTGAAGATGAATCGAAAGGTGCGACGATAACGTTTGAAACGAAGACAAAAAAAGAAAAGACGAGCATTTATCTGAGGGCACACTGGGACAATATTTATGCTGACATAATGATGTGTGAAATTAAATTGATCAGAACAGCACTGAGAATCAATTAGCTCTACAGAGAAAACAAGGGTCCTTTCAGCCCTTTTCTTCCTATCGATCAGCGCTCCGGGAGAAAAACAGACAAATAAAATATTCATAATAAGAAGCAGCTAAACTTTCAAAACCAGATCCAAAAAAAAAAAAAAAATTGAATAAAAAAAATGTGCCTGAAAAAGAAAAATTCACTGAAAATATCTCCTACTTTTATTATACACCATACTTTTATTCAGCAAGTTCCATTAAATTGATCAAAAGTGACAGTAAAAATATTAATAATGTCTTACAGACCTCCATCTATTCTCATTATACAAAAAGAGCAGCAAAATATCTCCTTTTGTGTTCTACGAAGAAACAAATACATCTTTCGACCAACATGAGGCAGAGTAAATTGCCGAATTTTTCTTTTTGGGGTCAACTATCACTTTAAATGAATGACCACAATATAAAGAGAACAGAGATGTAAAATATGAACGCTGCAGGCTACGTCACACCACAGATTTACTCAGTAATAAGTTGATTAATTACAACGCATAATGAAACAGTTCTAATCTCTCGTTTCTGATCTATTTTTTTAATCACATCGTTTAGACTCAATGCCTCATAATTCCAGTTCCGTTAGCCTCCAAGCAGCTGTTTCCAATCTGTCCCAGATCACTGAAGAAATCCCTGACAACATCACATCTTGAGCCAGTGCCCAGCAAGCTCAGAAAAAAAAGACAACGCTACATTTGCCCAGAAAAGGTGGATCCAAACAAGTCTACAACAACATATGGCATAAAAAAAAAGAAAAAAAAAAGTCATCAGCTAGTCAGCTAAACAAACAAACAAAAAAGTACTATCAGCTGTTTGAGAGAATTTAGCCTAAAAAACCCTATGAGAGTATATATCAGTATTGAAAAATATATAAACACTGGCTACAGTCTTAGTAAGTTCCCAGGTATTAAATACTCACAGCTCAATTAACATTTAACTAATTAAGCATTACTATAACTATTGCGCATAATGGGATTGAACACCTATGAACACCTATTAGACTTTGAACTACTAGCAGACATGAATTATACCTCAAATTTAGTGTTAACTGTTGAGAACTACCTGATCTCATAATGAAAATGTACCTGTGGTCATTTTTTGGCAAGATGTGAAAAACGTACTAATAAGTACATATCACTGCAGTTTCCAGAAATGAACACTAGAGGTGGTAAAACAGCAAGCACTGGTAATCATTTTCGTACACAGTTATGATAACAACTCCATATGTTTCGCTTTGCGGATGTAACAAGCTCGCTTTGTAACTTAGCCAGCATGGAATTGGACTCAGGTTGCAGAATCCTGAAAGATGAAAGATCGAAAAACAAGCTAAAACGACATACTTGTGATTGCGTTTTTACATCACATTCGCTTTTGTTCATACTATCGGGTAGGTTTAGGTGTAGTGCAGATGGTACGTTAATTCACAACGCCACGAAGCATTAGCGTTATAGCACCACCCAACGGATGTTTCAAGTCAGAACGGTGACACGTACAAGACTAACATCACATAAAACGTACCATTTGTACAGAACACTCTTTTAGCGCCACCCAGTGGACATTTCACATCAAATATGCTGCCTGGTCTTATTGTTTATACATAGGTATTTATACGTAACGTTTAGAGGCACAAAACGTACATTTTTGTACGTTTTTATTAATTCTTAAACGTACAATTTAGACGTATTTCAACATTTAAAATGTACAAATCGCTACGTATTTTATCTAAAAAACGTAAAATCTCGTAAAGTATCAATGCCTTTTTATAAGCGATTTAGATTTTAGCCCCCTTAACCACAAAACCTAAACCTACTCATTTTATAGTGAATATAAAAGGATATAAAACGTAACTGACCATTATGCAAGGAAATGACCATTTTAGTAACAATATAGAATAAAAATATTTTTTACAGTCTCTAATCCCACTTTTATCTCTAAACCTAAGCATAATTCTCTCTGTACAGGTATAAAGAAAAACCATGACAGACAGATAAGTGCAATCACGATCATTTATTTATTGTAAAAATGTCAAAAGCAGTACCAATGATGATGCGTTGCAGCTGCAGTCCTCTCTGGCAGAATATGGAAGGTTTGTGTGAGGCGCAAAGCAGAATTTAAATTGTTAATCACTGAAAATATTATCCAGAATATTTTCCCAATCCACTCCGTGAAGGCACGCACATTATTCAAACACACCTCATTAGAAACATGGCATGTCGCAATCTGTGACAAATGCAGGCGAGAGCCAATGAGCATTCAATTTTCCTGCCATAAAACATGTCGTTGCTTGATTTGAATTTGTAAAATGCACTTCAGCGCGGGCTTTGATGCTTACGGTCACTGGACTTGCTGCTGTATTTTACGGTTCTATTGTTAGTCACAGCATGTTGGAGAAAACACCTTTTGTCCCGCCGAGTCAAACAAAGTTAATATTACATGAATGGTTAAACGACTGCAGAAGTGTTAGTTATTTAAGGGTTTAAAGTGTAGTCTTGTTTAACATTATGTAGGACTATTTTTGGAACAACAATAATAATGAAATCAATGCCGCAATTTCAATATTCATAAGCATTCGTTTTTAGGTGTCGTCAATATGTCAGTATTGTAAATGCTGAAAATACGTAAGCATTTGTACGTTTAGATGCTGTAAATACGTCCGTAAAATGTAAATGTACGTTTTGTGTAACCACATTTTTCGTAAAATACATACGCATTATCATGAGATCACATTGGAATATGTCACTGAACGTACATGGCAGTACATATTTCACATCTTGCGGAAAAGTTCCCACAGGTATGTTTTCATCATGAGATCAGGTTGGTTGAGAAGGGTTGTGGAAAATCTTATGATACGAGTAATTTTTCTGTACATAATATATGTGTGTGTATTGTGTACATTTACATAAATACACAGAAGCGCATATATATATTTAAGGAAAGTACTTTGTTTATATATTAAATATATATGCATTATATATAATATAAATTATATAAATATATACACATATATTTTCAAAATATATACTGTATGTGTGTGTTTTTATATATACATAATAAATATACACAGTACACACATTATATAAACAAAAACTGCGATTAATTGTGATTAAGCACAGCACGAAAAAAATAATACTAGCCTTAATTTAAAAAAAAAAAAAAAAACTCAAGCTCGCTGAAAAGTAAACAGCCAGCGATTAAAAAAAGAATAAGAAACTAATTACAAGCAATAGGTCAAAAAATACAGTACAACAAATAAATAAGAAATGCTACATACATTGTATAAGCACCTTATGCAGAAGCTCTGCAATTTCATTGTATTCTGTGTACGACAATAAAGTAGGGCTGTCAAACGATTAATCAAAATAAAAGTTTGAGTTTGCCTAATATATGTGTGTGTTCTGTGTGTAATTATTATGTATATATAAATAAAAACACATTCATGTATATATTTAAGAAATATTTACAAGTATACGTATTTATTATAATTTTTATATAATTTATATTATATATAAATTCAAATAATTTGTACAAAAATAACATATTCCTCCTAAAAATATACATTAATTTGTGTGTATTTATATATTCATAATAATTACACACAGCACACACACTTATATTAGGCAAACTCAAACTTTTATTTTGTATGCGATTAACCGTTTGACCGCCCTACAATAAAGCATTCTAAATAGCAAAACGTGTTCTCTTTCACTGACTGCATCACTTGTTTTTAAACCGCAATGCTTAAAAACGCATACAAACGATACGTTTTGTGACCACATAGAACTGCAATGTCACGTGAGTATGTAACCATGATAGAGACGACCAACATCTCTACAGGTTGACAAATCTATACCAGTTAACCATGTCTACCAGTATATCACCCACCCCTATGTTGTGCTATTGTATATTATCAGACTCTATAAAACAAAATACTTTAAAAAAAAATTCTCATTATAACACACTCAGAGCAGAACTATCACTTCAATGGACTAAAGCCAAGTGATGTTTTCTCTCATACACATATGCGTATGCAATACTTGAGTATCATAGTATGTATAAAAAAAAGTGAAGAGTCTCATAGTAAATGTTGTTTTATAAACAAACCTCTCAGGAAATCTCCAGTACACCTCAGATTTGATTCTGGCTCAGTTTCTGATAAGGCTGTAGTGATGTGCTGTTCTTTTTCCTTCTCTAATGATAGCTAAAGGCTAGTATGTATATGCTTAGACTGTCAGAATGACTTCAGCGAGCAGCAATAGAAAGAAACTTTTCCTCTAATCCACTCACATCACTGTCAATCCAGATTTATCACATCCACAACAGGCCAGCCACCATGGGTCACTTTTACTCAGCTTAAAGAAAACAAATCATCAGAAACCAAACTTTCATTGATCTTTTGGAATTAAAAAGTCAGTGTACAACACACAGACACATTTAGAACCCAGTACAACTCCAGTACAAATAGCTTTGAAACCTTGGCCTAAATGAGTAAAGAGTAAATGCTGCTGCTCATTTCATTTCATGGATTCACAGACATGATCAAAAGTGACAGTAAAGACATTTATAATGTTTTTTTTAAACTTTCTATTCAAATAATAGCCCTACCATTTTCAAAACTGATAATAATAAGACTTTTTTTTTTTTTTTTTGAGTAGCAAATCAACATATTAGAATGATTTCTGATCATGTGAGTGACACTGAAGACTAGAGTAATGACTGCTAAAAAATTCAGCTTTGCCATGACAGGAATAAATTACATTTTAAAATATATTCAAATAGAAAGCAGTTCTTTTAAATTGTAATAATATTTGACAATATTATTGATTTTACAGTATTTTTTTATCAAATAAATGCAGCCTTGCTGAGCATAACTAATGGCACACAAGGAAAAACTTAAATAATTTCAATATAAAAATAATGTATGACTACTGTAGATTGTCCTTTTACTTCTGCATGTGTAATGTCATTTAAATCTAGTTCAAACCCCTTAATAAGGTCTAATGCCATTTTCATTTTCTCTCGCGGGTGTTCTGCGTTCAATTACAGAGGTCTAATAAATAGAAATTAGCTACATGCTTTGAAGCAGCAATTACTTTTAATGAACCATTTACTTAAGCATAAAATCACATAAATGTGTAAATATCTAGCGAACATGACAATAAACAAATAAATGTTCTGGCTTACAAAGAATGTGAACACAAACAAGCCGTCTGTGTCTAAAAAGTTGCCGGATGTGACACCAGATGTCCCGCCGCTATCGCATGGGGTGGGTGTTTTTGGATGATTACAGGGCGAGCTTTGAAGCTTTGGCTGTCACTGAGAACATCACTGTCTAACAGAGATGGTTCTACTGAAAGGTGTTACTTCATATGAGTGTGAATCCCCTCATGATTGGATCAACAGGTCCTCTGCTCTCATATGCTCAGGTCATCATAAGCAATCACACAGAGAGCTAAATCCTGTCTCACATACAGCCTTAAAACTAGCTGGTGTTCGTCTAATCACAAGCAAAAAGTGATTGCAGTTGGCACTGATTCTCAGGTCTCAGTGTTAAATGAGGACCTGTCCCAATTCAAGCTTCGCAGTTCAGAGATGGAGATGGTGAACATCTTAAAGGGGTCATATAATGAAAAAAAAATGTCCCAAACTCAAAACTAAATCTACGAAGCGGCCCACATTTACATGTCAACAAAACCTAAACCAATGCCTGAAGGAAGGTATTAAAAACCTATTAAAGTCGCATTTACAATATACCGCTCATAAAACAAGCATTTCTGACAAATAGCTATTTGTTTGCGAGGTTAACTCCTTTAAATAGTTCATTAGATATCTGTGTGAACAACGGCATATTTTTCTTAGTTTTTTGAGCTTCACTAGCAGTCTATTTTTGTGTTTCAGTATACCCAGCACTAAATGTCACATAAAAACAACACAAACTGTGGTTGGATGCTTTACAGGTTGGTCAGATGGCCTCATCCTGTCTAAGTGGGTGGTTCTTGGCCAGAATAAGTGAATTCCTTCAGAAACATAAAATGGCAAATGGGACAGCTTAATAACTACAACAAGTGTACCTCAACCAATACGGAGACAGACATTGGACATTCCGGACAACAAATATCATGTCATAGTTTAATATGAAGTATTTGTAGTTATTTGATTTTATTTAAACAATCCTATTTTCATACTGTACATTTATTAAAAATCCTTAGAATCAGTATAAATCTGTTCATTTTGAAAATTAATTAAATTATACCTAAACACTTCAAACACAGGAATATGTTCAAACATATTAAAAATATTTAATTACAGACAGCTGTGGAACAAATACGATTTAATTAATTGAAATGCCTTAGATTAGTTTACATATAATAAACTGGTATTTAATACTTGATTAATGCATTTAAAATACATTCAGTTTATTAGCACTTTTACAATTAATTTTTCTTTCATTTATGTATGACTGTCAAATATACATCATATTAAGTTTATTAGTTTATTTTACAACTCTGTAATCCAAATGGATGGAAATTAAAATATATAAATCCTAAATATAACCTTAAAATATCTGGTTAGACTTTATTTTAATTTGTGCTTACTACAGTGTAATTATACATTTAAGTACTAAGTAATATTAATTACAAAACGGATAGTTCCAATCTTTGATTCTGATTGGTTGAGCTGTGCTCAAAGCTGTTGTAAATGACTCTACAAACATACACCTTTGTTTACTTCTGTGTGTTGCTTGGCAACCATTTTGTTGCAACCACAACTGTTTCCGAAAAAACTACATTGTTTGGCGGAAGAATAATGGTTTTATTAATATTGTTACACTTTATTTGCACTGTTTTAATTTGTGAAACCTTACTACATATATGGAATAACCGTTTTATAAAAGCAATAAGCCCCATGAAGCCGTGGTTTACAATGAATTTACAACAGCTAAGGGGGTTTTAGCTGTTATACATTCACTGTAAACCATGGCTTCTTGGGGCTTATTGCTTTATTAACTACATATACTTACTAGGGTTACCTGCATGTAATTATGTATAATAAATTATAATAAATTGTTATTATAATAGTAAGTACATGTAACATATGTAACAAGGACATCTTTATAGCCAAATATTTTTTTTTAGGGTCGATATGGGGGTGTACGATAATGACAAATAATGATAATGAAAAATGACATCTCAGTATTTTCTGGAATTTTGTAGATAACAATAATATATTTTGCTGAGTGCGTTATTGTGCCGGTACTTTGACATCTGACTCTCAAAGCTTTCGATATTCTTCATATTCTGTGAAGTGGAGTAACAGAAATGAACTTTTCCAATAAGATTACATTTATTTTTACCCTTTATGGACATTTTTGTCCTTTATAAGCCCATTTTTTTCTAACCTAATTAAATGTATGTGTCATCTTCTTAAATTTAATCAATAAATTCAAATAGTAAGACACTATAGGGCTGTTACCAATCAAATGAAATCAGCACCAACAAAAATTGCTGAAGTGGCATTTAGATGCATTTACAAAGACTGTTTAATGCAGGACATGAATGCATTTATTTTACAGTTACAAATGCACGTTTAATGCTTTGACTTAAAAAAAACAAACAAACATTGAATCCTGATATTTGAAATGATTTGTGGGGGGAGGTTAGGGGAAAATATACTTGAAATATACAGCTAAAATCGTAGGTGGTGGCAAGTCACTGCATGAGTGAGTCATTCATTCAACCAATTCCTTCAAACGGCTGATTGATTCAATAACGAAACACTGTTGTGTGTTGCTCATGTAAGCAAAACCGGTCTGCTGTGGCTTTTTTAGAACTATTTTGGTTGTCGAAATATAGCAAAAACCAGAACTGCTGTGTCTAAAATTTAAGTCACTTAATATTAACTTCTTGTTTACTGAGCTGTTCATCAAATCAATATCATATTTGCAAGCGTGCTGATATTTGGAGCAAAACGTCACTCTTCATGTGATATTAACTAGAGCATATAAATATAAAAGAGATATAAAAGTCATATGGGGGCATTTTTGACCCCTTATCTTGAATTTTGGGGGAATTCTAAATGCATTTTATTAGGCTAAATCAATGAAAGCGTGAACTCTAAATGCACATCAGTAAGCATGCCCAGCAGTGTTGCCAAGTCTGAGGTTGTCCTGCACAATTGGGCTACTTTAACACTATTGCCACAGGTTAAAGCGACCCCAATAACATAATATTAAGCCACTGGAATGTGAATTTTACCAGGGGAAATTTTGTTCCCCAAAGTGAAATTTTTGGGGTTAGCTTTGAGTAGCAATCGGGAGGGTTTTGTAGTGAAATTGCCCAGTAGCCGCAGCTGTATCCCATCTAGTCCTGAATATGATGTATACATGCACTCTCTGAGTGTGTTTTTGTTTGGTTTTTGCGATATTCTTGATAATGTCACATCACATATAGTTTAAACAGCAGTTACAATATTATCATAGACTATATATATTGCACACCCCTAGTTGCACAGTCTTGCATTTAAGCCTGGTCTTTAACAACATCCATATACTTTAGTATTTTACTACTTTATCTGCATAAGCAGCCACCCAATAAAGCATTTAAATACTTCGGTGCTCATATCTTACATTTTACATTTGAACTCTAGCCTCGGATTTCATTCTGTCCCAAAAATGAATAATAATACCCTATTAATAATTGAATGGTGGTGCAGACTCTTTTGTAGACCCCTGTAGAACATCATTGCCTCTGTGCTCTGTTTGTATTTAATTAAAAATCAGAAGCAAATCATGGCTCTCAGAGGAGAACCTGGATATAATTTGTCTTTTTTTTTTTTTTAATCTATCTGCTTGGATTGATGACGGTCCAGATCAGTGGCGCTGTGAAGAGTGGCTATTCCAGAGGCAGATCTGAAGCAAGCCGACTAGCTGGGCTGAATTCCCAGTACTGTGAGACAGCAGGGCTAAATAGAATGTCAAGGTTATCTCTTAGTAACGCTGGTCTGAGCTGTGTTTTATTTGTCCCAATTAAAGCCAATTAAACAGCTGGAAATTACTGCGCGATCTGTCTCCTCTACGGGAATACTGGGTCAGGGTTCGATTTATTACACTATCATGAACATCAGGTTTCACTGTGGAGTGTTACGTGATATAGGAGTTCCTTGGACACTCTGGCTTCGGGTGTTCCCTCATGTACGCAAGACGAATATGGTGCATAAACTCATTACGGAAGCTCTTGGGAAGGCAAAGCTAAATGATAGAGTTTAGAGGAAATACATCTGGGAGAAAGCAGTGTATGTCACAATATTGAAGAAAAGATCTGATGCTATCATTAATTTATTGCAGCATTATTGTAATTGCATTAAAAAAGAGCAATCAGCGCATTATTTAAAATCTCTCTTTTTGTGTTCTCTGAGAAATTAAGTCATACAGGATTGGAACAACATTGAGTTTCATTTTAGTTTTACTTCTGGGCAAACTTCCTATAAACGTTTAGTTCACCCCAAAATGAAAATTAGCCCATTATTTACTCACCCTCCAGGCATCCTAGGTGTATATGACTTCCTTCTTTCAGATTAATGCAACTGGAGTTATATTAAAACTATTCTGCCATTTCCAAGCTCTATGATGGCAATAGGTGGGTGTTTCTCTTCATTAGTCCAAAACAAGTCCAATAAAGTGCATTTATCCATAATAAAAAGTGCCTCACACAGCTCCGGGGGGTGAATAAAGGCCTCCTGTAGTGAATCAATGCATTTTTGTAAGAAAAATATCCATATCTAAAACGTAATATTCACGTAATAATCATGCACTTCATTGGACTTGTTTTGGACTGATGAAGAGAAACACCTGTCCATTGCCATGCTAGAGCTTGGAAGTGCCAGGACAATTTTTAATATAACTCTAAATTGCATTCATCTGAAAGAAGGAAGTCATATACACCTAGGATGCCTGGAGGGTGAGTAAACAGTGGACTAATTTTAATTTCATTTAAAGAAATAGTTCACCTGAAATTTGGAGAAATTTAGCATTACGTCACTTGCGCACCAATGGATCCTCTGCAGTGAATGGGTGCCGTCAGAATGACAGCTAATAAACAGCTAATAAAAACATCAGAATAATCCACAAGTAATCCACATGACTCCAATCCATCAATTAACGTCTTGTGAAAAGCTGTTTGTTTGTAATAAACAGATCCATAATTAAGACATTTTAAACAATTATTTCTGCAGGAAAATACAAGAAACTATGAGTCGTAGTGTTTCCCCTGCCATTATATTAATCCCCCCCCCCCCCCCCCCCGGTTCAATGCATAACAGAAATATATTACTATTGCATTACTTTTGTACAGTATAATGTACATCTTTTTATATTTTTATTTCTGGCCAATTCAAATAAAACAATTAAATGATAATAAATATTACAATCAGATTAACCACTTAATTGTAGAAAAAAATTATTTAATTATTATTAAAACTTTTTTAACTGAATATTCCCACAAATCTTTTTCCATGTATTAATTTTGACAGTAAACCTATGTTTGTTTACCAAAAAATAAAAGGGTTTAATTTTAATTTGATTAAAAATAAATAAATGTTTAATGCCTTCATTTGATTATCAGAAAAATTAAAACATTACTGAAAAATAAACGTACGGTTCAATGCGTAACAGAAATATATTACTATTGCATTACTTTTGTACAGTATAATGTACGTCTTTTTATATTTTTATTTCTGGCCAATTCAAATAAAACAATTAAATGATAAAAATAAATATTACAATCAGATTAACTACTTAACTGTAGAAAAATTTCAATTATTATTAAAACTTTTTTAACAGAATATTCACACAATTTTTTTTTCATGTATTAATTTTGACAGTAAACCTATGTTTGTTTGCCAAAAAATAAAAGGGTTTAATTTTAATTTGATTAAAAATAAATAAATGTTTAATGCCTTCATTTGATTATCAGAAAAATTAAAACGTTTCTGAAAAAAAAGGAAAAGAAAAAGATTGTAGAGCCCTGTTGTTAAAAATGTTGAAATTAAAAGTTTTGGACTCTTTTTTTTTTTTTTTTTTTTTTCACTGAAATAAATGTTTTTGTTATTATACAAAGAGTAAAGTACCCTGCCCCATTCGCCCCCCTCTTCCCACCCACCCCCAAAGCTGTGAACATAGGGGAAACACTGGAGTCCTCTACCCATAATATTGCTTTCTCCAGTCCAAGTCTTCTCGCCTGAATCAGGAGAGAAATATGCACAGATAAAGTACCGTGTACAAGCAAAAACAGTCCAAAACAGGAAAAAAAACATGTTAGTGGATTTCGATGTAAGAGGACAACAGGGGAAGATGCGTTATTTTTTACTGTGTTTAGAAGCGACAGTTTAAAGCTAAACATCTTAAATGATGGATTTATTTCTTACAAACATGCAGTTTTTTATTTCACGTTAATACATTAATTAATTAATGAACTGGAGTCATGTGGATTGCTGTTTTTATCAGCTGTTTGGACTCTCATTCTGATGGCACCCATTCACTGCAGAGCATCCATTGGTGAGCAAGTGATGTAATGCGAAATTTCTCCAAATATGTTTTGATGAAGAAACAAACTCATCTACATCTTGGATGGCCTGAGGATAAGTACATTTCGAGCAAATTTTCATTTTTGGATGAACTGTTCCTTTAAGTGTGAACACACAAACACTCCTACACAGTAGAACATCTGTCCACACACATAAATATACCCTCCTCTATTATCTTCCAAATTCATTTGTATGCAAACACCAGCCACTGACTGGCATCTGTCTTCTCTTGCTGTTGCCACTCTCTCTCACTCTCCTTCACTCCACCTTCTTTCTCTTCCTCTCTCGCTCTCCATCTTTCTTTCCCTGTGTGCTTTCTTCCTTATTCCGTCCTCCTCTCACATGCACACACATACTTCATAATTCACAAGCATGTCCATTTCCTCAGCAGCTGCATGCTTTTCCAGACAGGCTTAGGCTCTTGACTGCTGTCCATCACAAAAATCAAAGCTCAGCACACATACAGAGTGGACAGTAGTAAATCGAAATCTAACACTAAATCCTCCTAATATAATCTCAAAAACACAGCATTTTAAGCAGGAAGAAAGAACGACAGACTTGTAGTAACAAGCACCTGCCTGATGAGATTCATATGACGGGTGTACAGCCACAGAAAGGACATGTATGATCATAGTGCACTTTAACCCCTGTTGAACAACACTATAATGAGATCCCGAGTGAGCATTTCCCTCTACTGGACTGCACGAATGAGGGAGGGGGTGCCAGTTATGTAATCCGGACATGACTGCCGCTGTTCATATAAGTAAGGCAGGGATGGAGGGAATGAGGCAGAGAGAGAGAGAAAGACACGTGCCTTGTACTGCCAGCAGAGCACTAAGCATTACCAGAATCCAGATATTGCGGCGCGGTCTAAAAAATGAGGGTTCTTTAATGATATTATTAGTGTAATTTGAAGCTATATCTACCTAATGAAGCCTTTTATGCTGAAGTGGGTTTTTGTGTTGAGGTACAAGGATCGTGTTCTGCTATTGTTGCAATTAATCTGATGGTATTTAGAATCATTTTTCTCACACTTCATCTGTTTCACGTAACCTGAACAAGGTATGATAGATTCAGAACGTATTAATCGTACAAAAACATCTGAATGACCTATATTCAAAGCAGTCATCATACCTCCTTCATTCACTAATTACTAGTAAAATGAACAAGGAGGTCTATAATAGAGTGCAACAGTGCCTGCCCACATTTTCAACCGTTTTTTTTTTTTTTTCTTTTTTTCGGCACATTAATTTTTCCCATAGGGATTTTGAAAATGTCTTTGTTATAAATTTATAAGCAGTGGAGTCACAAGATATGCTTTGTGGCCATGATTTAACTAAATGAAAAAGAGGGAATGTGGAATTATTTACCTATAAAGAGTGAATGAATGACTAAAATGTGGCCACAAATTAGTAAATGATGGGAACAAATGAATAATTTGCGGTTTCAATATACATTTGGTTCACCTCATGTCATGTGTGGGGCTCTGTAATAAGCCATGAACCAACTTGAACTAGATTTCTCTGGAGAATCATGGGTAACGTAGTTTTTTTTTTTTTTTTTTTTTCAGGAATTATACTATTAAACATTATTATTTAAAAAAATGTAAACAATGGAAGGTAATGGCTTCAACAAAAGGCTACACCAATGATTAAGAAACTTGTAGCTAGAGCTGTAAAATTGATTAATCACAATTAATTGCTTACAAAATAAAATTTTGTGTTTACATAATATATGTGTGGGTACTGTGTATATTTATATGTATAGAATTCAAAACACAAACTTTTATTCTGGATGTGATTAATTGCGAATAATCATTTGACAGCACTAATAAACACACACACACACACACACACACACACACATACATACATGTATATATTTAAGAAATAGGCTACACTACCAGTCAAAAGTTTTATAGAAATTAATACTTTTATTTAGCAAGGATGCTTTAAATTGATCAAAAGTGATGATAAAGACATTTATAATGTTACAAAAGATTTCTTTTTCAGATAAATGCAGTTTTTCTGAACTTTCTATTCATCAAAAAAACCTGAAAAAATTCTACTCATCTGTTTTCAACATAGTAATAATCAAATTCAGAATATTAGAATGATTTCTGAAGGTCCATGGAACTGTAGTGACTAGACACTGAAAATTTAACTTTGAAATCACATGAATAAATCATTAAATAAAGTATAAATTTTAAATATTTTCAAATAGAAAAGAGTTACTGTAAATAGTAAAAATATTTCAAAATTGTACTATTTTTTGCTGTACTTTAGATCAAATAAATGCAGGCTTGGTTAGCAGAAGAGACTTCTTTAAAAAACATTTAAAATCTAACTGTTCAAAAACTTTTGACTGGTAGTGTATATGTAATGTATATTTATATACATTTATAATATGTAATATATAAAATATATTTTTATCCACACATACATTATGTAAACATAAACTTTCATTTTGGAAGCGTTTAATTGCAATTAATCGATTTTACAACCCTACTTGTAGCTCACTGTAAGCCTGTCCTAATGCCTGGAAAATATATCTATGCCTGGAAAATATATCTGTGTGCTTGCTGATTAACTGATGAGAATGTGCACAGTGGCATAAAAGGCAGCAGACAAGGAAAAATATGATGCCATTCATGCTTTTAAGGGCCCTCCAAAACTAGGCATCTGCTGTAATATAATGAAATAGTTGTGAAATATAATGTTGCTTGCAAGCAAGTGTGAAAAGGACATACACAGAGCGTAGATACAGCATCTTCCAATAGGAGTTAAAGAGTCCAAGCTAACCAGCTAAACTGTGACCCCTTCAAAAGGACAGACTCAAACTGCTGTTTAAAATATGCATCATTAGTGGCGCAAAAATGACATATTTCGCCTACAAAAACCCCAATACCACAGCCTGCATCTGCAATGCTCAAATCATATGCACTTAACTCATTTTCACTGATGACATGACTGGCACAAACAAAAAATGAGGGGGTTTGAAGAGACATAGAGAATGCTGGAGGGCTAAGACTGAAGCTGTGTGTAATGGGTGTTATATTCTTCTTAATATTCTATGAGCTCTGCGAGAACACATTTCACGTAACTGAGACTGTTTATACAGCGTAAAGTGCTTCACCACAGAATAGCAGTGCCATATTAATCTTTCTAATACAAACTAAGGCCTGTTTACACTAGTGCATTTTCGTTTTAAAACAGCGCTGAAAAATGAAAGCGATCTTTGTCTACACTGGCGTTTTTACTGCGTTTCAGAGACGATCTCAGTCCACACAACACAACCGAAAAGGCATGTCACATGACCATTCATAATGAGCATGTTTTTTTTTTTTACGCATTTATCAAGGATACGCAGAGCGAATGTGTGGGCAGCCAAAAGTCTCCGTTTTGGTCTGTTTACACTGAAACGCAACCCTGGAGTTTTCAAACTAAAACAGGGTCTGCAGCGTTTTTGAAAGTGTTCGTTTTCGAGGGCCGAAAACGCCGGAGTAGGGTAAATGACAGGCCAAGTAAACGACCATAGCAAAAGTTATACATTTTAAAACAAAAACGCACTAGTGTAAACATAGCCTGAATCATAACAACAGTAGTAGTTCAACAGCATCATTATTAGCATACACATTAGTGTTGTCTGATAATAGGCCTATTCCATTTCAGATTTACTTAAATACTAATGCTACAAATGCTCAAAAGTTTGAATGAAAGTTACAGATCCATTTCCACACAGACGAGCTCCAAGAAGCGAAAACTTTCTGAGAAAGCCATACTATATCTTCACTGCATCCCTGAGTGAGACATATAACACCATATTGCATCATTGTTCTTGGAATGTACTGTATATCAATTTGTACATGACAAAACACCTGCTTAATGGGAATAAAGTTAAAGACCACTACAAAACAATACTTTTTTTTATTAAATCATCCTTATTTTAATCTATACCTTCCACTATGATGTAACAGATGAGGTCTTGTCACATCACGCTACAAGGAGATATGTCACACTTGAGTTACACCATGTCATTACAGAATGTATTAATAATTAAAAAGCACAGTGTGTTTGTAAGCATCTGCAAGTCATGGAAAAATAACTATTACACTATTTTGCTTGAAATTAATTCAAGTTAGCAGTTAAATTTTGCATAAAATGTGCTGTGCTACTGTCACCTAAACAGATACACACTGTCAAAACAGATCGATCTGACATCGATTGATATGATGCTAACAATGAAATCCTTTTAATAAAAAAGAAAAGGTGTTATGGTCCATGACGATGGTGCTTTCGCAATTACTGAATAATTTTTTTATTTAGTCAAAATATTTGTGATGCTGAATTTTATTTAAAGGGCAAAATTACAAAAAAAGTCATTCAGATGTAAAGGTCTGGACTAAAATCCAACATTCAAATGGAAAACCCACATTTGTGTAATTGGAGTTTTGGCTCAAAATCTTATAGCTGCTAAAATACACCCCATGTGACAACTAGCCCCGGCCTCACCTATCACCTTTAGGTTGTTAAAAAATGTCAAATTAATTTAGGTTGTTCAAAAATTAAGAACACCTTAAAATGTTACCAAAGCAAATAATTACAACTGATTATGACAGTGAGATCTATAAGGAGTTTGAAGAGCTCACAAGTGATGAGAAAAAGAGGACTATCTCTTTAATAGTACAAGCTACTGTGAGAAACATTCAGCAGTGCTGCAATCTAAAATGGCTATGGACAAAACTACCCCACACAGCCATGTGTTTCCCTGGCAGAAGACAGTGAATAATGTTTTCAGCACATTTAATACGGCATAGCGGACTACTATATGCATTTCAAAGGTTATAGTGCAAAAGACCGCACTAGCCTTAATGACATTTACAGCCAAAGCAGTAACGTAAACAACTAATCGACTAAACAACCATATCGTAGCGCATTCAAAAGACATTTCTGACCAAAACATCCAACACCTTCCTTATCAACACAACATGCTCTCAGATCAGCTGAGCGCGTGCACGAAATCAAGCGATGGACAGCGACTCTACCTCTTCCGCCGCTCTTCCGTTAAAAGATGATTCCCGTAAAGACAGCCGCGTCCAACTGTGTCATATTAAGGGGCGGCTGACGGCTCCGGTCCGCTGTCTGTGCTATCCGGGCTTAAAACGGTTCATTAGCGACCGTCGGGAAGAGAAAAAGCGCTTGAGCGGGCGGTACTGAGGAGACCGCACGGGCGCGCACACACTCACTCACTCAAACACGCACACACGCTGCTGGAAGAGCGCAGCACACGAACACACTGCCTTTAGCGCTCGCTTTAAGCGCTCTTCAGCTGTATCTGTGTGCTGGATCAACGCAGAAGAAATGTGAACACAACTGGCCTATTCTCGCTCGCTCGCTCTCTCTCTTTCCCACACACACTCACAGAAGAGAAGCACGCACAAGTGCAGAGCCAGTGCAGCTTTCAGCAGGACAGTCGTGCATTGGTTCACTTTGACATCTCTGTCATGTAAATACATGGTTCGCATGCCCACTGCTGTGCATCTGCATTTTCAGCATCATCTTCCAGGTGAGCATCACCCATCTGCCCTGGAGGGCCATGACTGGAGCTGACAAGGTCAAATAAGGTGTTTTTGAATTCGTGCTCTCTCTCTCTCTCTCTCTCTCTCTCTCTCTCATTCCCTCCCCCATCACTGGCCACATTTACATGAACATCGTTTTCTGATTAAGGTCCATATTGTGGTTAAACCTCAAAACAAAAGGATGTTTACAAGCTGCACAGCTATCAAAGTATTCCTGTATACAGCAAAATATATCCAAACGCATCAATTTTCATTTATGTCCGCATGCTGGCATGAAATGAAAATTCACCCTATTTACTAAAGGCTTATTATTGATCTTATTATGAACAATTCATCTATGTATATTTATTCATTCATTCATCCATTCATTTAGACCTCGACTTTTGGATAAAAAGGAGAGAGCTCTCTCTGGTGATGTTTGATAGTTTTTTCCTCTCATTTAGTCTGCTCAAATCTCACTGCTTTCTTACAAGTGACTGCAAGCATGCATTCAGATCTGCCGGCAACCAATCAACAACTGATGGATGGAACAAAGCCTCCTCGTTACATTTTTTCCAACAATCCTTTATATTCAGATGTACATCACAGTACCGAGGGTCTGTTGCTACAGGTATGTCTGTTTTATCGTGAGTCGCGGCTTACAATAAAACATACTTCAGATTTCAAAATGTGGGTCATGACGTTTTTTTAATGTTTCTAAAAGTTAAAGAGATAGTTCACCCAAAAATGAAAATTCTATCATCTTTGCTCACCCTCATGTCGTTCCAAACCCGTAAGACCTTCATTCATCGTCAGAACACAAATTGAGGTATTTTTAATGAAATCTGACAGCTTTCTGACCCTGTGTAGACAGCAACGCAACTGACACGTTCAAGGCCCAAAAAGCTAGTAAGGACATTGTTAAAATAGTCCATATGACATCAGCTGGGTTACAACTTTAAACAACTTATTTCAACAATTTCCTTTCTTCTGTGTCAGTCTTTGACGCACATTCACGGCTGTACCACGATACATGCGTGTGGTGCTGCTGACACAGGAGCCGGCGTTCTGATGTAGAATCCAAAAGGGCTCTTGGTACTCTTGTGAATGTGCGGTGGATATTAAAAAAAAGGAGAAGAAATTGTTGAATAAAGTTTTTTTTTTTTTTTTGCACACAAAAAGTATTCTTGTTGATGATGTCGTATGGACTATTTTAACATTTTCTGGGCCTTGAAGGTGTCAGTTGGGTTGCTGCCTAAACAGGGTCAGAAAGCTCTCGGATTTCATCAAAAATATCTCAGTTTGTGTTCCGAAGATGAACGAAGGTCTTACAGGTTTGGAACGACATAAGGATGAGTAATTAATGACAGAATTTTCATTTTTGTGTAAACTATTACTTAAAGTCTCCTCCTTGCTTGTTAAATACCTCAACTCTCAATATCATCCAGAAATAAATTTGTTCAGACATACACAGATATAAATGAATGTTACGACTGAATCACAAATATGTTTTTACACAAGCAAAATTCTGCTTAATATAGGAAAATGCAAAAGGTCTCATTCAGATTTCTAGACACAGCCAAGTTAAGGCTGTTCTGTGCCTGCTCAAAGTATGATTTAAAGACGTGATGCAGCATAAAATACATTTAAAAAAAAGCCTAGTGTCAAAACATTCAGTTGTATTTGGTGTGTAAATGTTTTATGACACCTCTAAGCAGCATTAAACAGGTTAAAGACACCTAAAAGCCACTTTTGCCTTCTGTGCCACCTTCTGTGCTTTGGATTCATCTGGTTATGGAAATCAGGTTAAAGTGATGGTCCACCCACAAAATGTAAATTCTGTAATTATTTACTCACTTTGAAACATTCTTCTGCTGAACAAATGTTTTTGTCCATAAAATGTGACCCTGGACCACAAAACCAGTTGTAAGGGTCAATTTTTTGAAATTGAGAACATCTGAATAAATAAGCGTTCCATTGATACATGGTTTGTTAGGATAGGACAATATTTGACAACTATCTGAATATCTGGAATCTGATGGTGCAAAAAAATTGAGATATATTGAGAAAATCACTTTTAAAGTTGTCAAAATGAAGTTCTTAGCAATGCATATTACTATTCAAAAAATATGTTTTGATATATTTACAGTAGGAAATTTAGAAAATATCTTCAAGGAACATGATCTTTACTTAATATCCTAATGATTTTTGGCATAAAAGAAGAATAAATCATTTTGACCCATAGAATGTATTGTTGGCTATTGCTACAAATATACCCAAGCTACTTATATGACTGGTTTATGGTCCAGGGTCACAAATGGAAGTCAAAGTGAAATAAAACTATTTAAAAATGACACTGAAAATGACAATTGAAATCTGATTAATGTAGGAATATTCTTGTGCATATAAATACAAATTCAAAAGTCAGTACGCCACATAAATAGGATGTCTGAATTAACACCATTCAGCAGAGATTCTGTGTGCAACCAGTTGACACTTCTCTATCCCATGAGGCCATGGGTCAAAGAACATCCAGGTCAAAGGACAATGCCAACATGGTGGACGTATCACATCCACAAATACATTTAGACTACATAAAGAACATGCTTCATCACCGGCTAAGAATTCTGCACATTACATGCTTTAACAGATGTCTGCGATTTGACTGCAGAAGATGGGTTTGTTAACGAGGATCCCTTGTGAGAAACCCAGTAAACCCTCTCTCTCTCTCTCTTTCCTTTTATCCATGCTCGCTTACTCTTTTCGCCAGTCCGACCAATCGTTTATCTCCCACTGAGCAGTGGCAGGACCATTCCCAGCAGCGCTGGCCAATCAAAGATCAGGGATGCAGGAGCAGCAGGGTATTAAAGAGGATTATTTGGACAGTTCAGGGTTTCCCCACACTTGGCTATGAAACAATAGGACAAGACTGCCCTCTGTGCTTCCCACCGGTAATGCAGACTTAGTAAAAAAAATGCCTGGGAAAACAAATGAATGCTGTGCATAAATACAGCAGCGTCTCCAATCTCAAAACAAAGCGATTCGAGACACAAATATAATTGAAATAACTCTTAAACTAGATAGAAAACAAGCTTGACTTGTTTGGATACTCATTGGACTGCTGCCTGGCAACCGCAGCAATTATTAAGTGGGCTGTCATTCTCCTCTTTCTCTCCCTGTCTCCCTCAATCTCTCCCAAAAGAACCCTCTGCTGTCTCGTGGGATATCTAGCATTGCATAACCACAGCCAAATACGGCAACACTCTGGTATATAAACCTGCGCCGATTCCCGTCTCTAAAAGGCACATCTAGACCCTGAGTACATCGCAGGACTCATTAACATCTCTAAAACACTCCAGACAAGTAAATGTTGTTTGCCCTTAGTATAAGTGAGCAATTTCCATCCTCTTCGGATCTGAAGCAGAAAACGTGTCTGTTCATAAGCACTGTAGGTTAAAGTGAAGGATCAAGTTCTCTTTGTTAAATAAAAGGAGGGTGAAACCGAATGAATGGCTACATTGCCACAAAAAGACCAAATGGTATGTACAGTTTGATCTTTTGCAAAGCTACACCCACCTTGGTTGTTGTTGCTAACTCAGACAAGCTTTACAAAACATCTCACAGAAATTACCTGAAGATTTTTTTTAACTTTAAGTCAAATGTACACATATGTGGGTTTAGAACGAAATGTTGAATGATTACTCAAAGAAATGCCTCAGGTGCTATTATTATTATTTTTTTTTCCAAGGATATTAACTGCTGTCTCAATCCATGCAGGAAGCTCACCAAATGACTTAAAGGGACAGTTCACCCAAAAATGGAAATTTTGTCATTAAATACACTTTCATGTCATTCCAAACATGTAAGACCTTCGTTCATCTTCAGAACTCAAATTAAGATATTCCTGATGAAATCCGAGAGATTTCTCACCCTGCATAGACAGAAATGCAACTACCACGTACAAGGCCCAGAAAGGTAGTAAGGGCATCATTAAAATAGTCCATGTGACATCAGTGGTTCAACCTTAATTTAATGAAGCTATGAGAATACTTTTTGTGTGCAAAGTAAACAAAAATAACTTTATTTAACAATTTCTTCTCTTCTGTCTCAGTCTTCAATGTGCGTTCGCTAGAATAACAATTTTCATTTTTGGGTGAACTATTCCTTTAAAAAAGTGGTCCGTGATTTTTTTGTGAAAGAACAGATGGAAGGTGTGGGGTAAAGGAGGAGTGGAAAAGGGTTCAGGAAGAAGTGAGCATTTGCTCTGGATGGAGGAGTAGGCCAAGACCTCAGAAAACCAAACCATGATCAGGACACAGACTAATCCAATAATGCCTGGACCACCTGTGGCTGATCCAAACTACAACACTGCTAACAGATCAATCTTTTATTTCAAATCTAAAATCTAAACCAAGCTAACATAAAAACACAGGGTCTATATAAAATGCTATATTCTAGTCTCTACAAACAAAAACAATAAATGATCACGTTTTAGTGTTTTTTTTTTTATTAACCCAATGACTTACCTTATCTGTGGTCCTGCCTGGTCCATTGGTTCTGTTAGAGATGATTGACAGCTGTTTTTGGACCCACTGTAAATCTCTTTGGGACTGTTTAAGTACCTCCACCTCACACTGCCTTTCAACCCCCATCATCTCCTATGAGACAGAGCCACATGTCACTTAAACATGCATAGGCCGAGGAAAGCTGTAACACCATAAGTTTAACCAATTAGAAATAAGCAACGGAGTAAAACAACTATTATTCACATCACTACAATCCTCATGACGTAACAGTAGAAGTATAAGTAAGTATCGTTTTAAATATAAAGTATTTTAATGATTTTTTAAAAAAGTAAACATTTTTGAGGTAAGAAAATAAAATTTTACATCTGGTTATAATTTGATTTATGATCATGTTAATGGATGCTAAATAACAGAATAGAACAGAATCCAATATGCGCAGCCATATTGGAAATACTTGGGTGTAAACAACAGCATTGATTGCACAGTTAATGTACTACTGAATATGTTTTTCTGCTAATTTATGCTGTCTCCACCATGGAAAAAACGTGTTGAAGCTGCTAAATCATATAGAGAAGGACTTAGTAAGCTGGAAAGGGTGCGATAGTTTGACCAACTAAAGTTAATAGGTAGTAAAGATAAGTACAAGCAGTATTAATTAAGATATTCGCCTAATATGTCACCTATCTGACCAGAAATGATAAGAACGAACACGAATGTTGTCAAGATTCCTGCCCTGGAAATCCTGGTTCAGTTTAGACAACCACAAACGCCTTTTGTTTCTCAGACAGTTTGTGCCCTCTTCTCCTTGATTTATTATAATTGTCTATAATACTCCAGTCTACATTACTTAAAATGTTTTTCCCGGTCCAACCGAGTAGAGTACAGCCCAAAACATGACAATAATTGATTATTTTCAGCAGCAATAATCAGCTAAATTTGCGAGTTCCGTTCAGTTCAGTGTAAGGCTGCAACGATTCCTCGATTCTATTGGATTATTGGATTTTTAAAAGTCTTTTTGCCAGTGTCGAAATTTTGCCAGCATCGAGTTATCGGCAAAATACCGGAAGTGGCGCATTCCACATATTAAACCCATTTAAAAATCATAATAAAGCATAATGCTATTAAGAATTCACAAACCCTGCTATTCAACTAAACAGATATATGCCATGCAGTTTTAATATACGCGCTTTAATTATTTACATGTGTCGTGTGTAGGTTACATACATTAATCTCAAAGCGGCTCAGTTCAAACTGTTATCATTTTTACATGTGTGGAGCGTCTCAAACTCCATATCTGAGTTTATTAAAACGTTCATCTGGGAACGCAACGTGCGTTATTTCATCAGATTTGTAAGGTAAATCATTTATAAACTTAGCAAACACAGGAGAATAGCCCACGTCATCTTTATCAAAATGCTAACTGTTCATAGCGATTTCAAAATAAAAGTTTAAACCCTCACTTGAGTTTACACGTTTTATTTCCACATATTCAAGAAATTACAGTGGCTGTAGCTTTTCTATCATGAAGAAATGGCCAAATATTAAAGATTAAGTGGACATCTGAGTTAAATGTTGAGTCAATATTAAACAATGATTAGATCGCACAGTAAAGTGTAAAAACAATGGTCAGCCCCTTGGCGCCTTCTGCAGGCATTTGTTATAATGCGTAATGTACATTAGCTCTATTGTTTAAAATACATTATGTATTTTAAGTTTTGTTCAGTAAAACCATACAGTATGATTACTTGCTTTTGATACTTTATTCAAAGTAATTATTATTGCCTCATTGCTATTATATATGTATTTTAAGTCCTTTTCAAGACTATTGTCCACTTAGGTCTATTTTTATTACTACAAAAAAAAAAAATAATAATAATAATAATAATAATTATCCAATTACGCAATCAATCGTAAGAATAATCGACAGATTACTCGGTTACCAAAATAATTGTTAGTGACAGCCCTAGTTCAGTGGCATTGTTTACGTTCAGTAATGGCCGATTGATGACGCATCGTGAAAACACTTTGTGTCTACATCATGGCATCCATCTAAATCATGGCTAGAAGGGATACAGCTCCGACCAAAAACTAACAATAAAACATTTAACAAAATTTTTCTACCTAATAGATTGTGTTTTATAAACGTCTACACCTGCCCCAATCCTAAACCTAGCCCTTACTATAATACAAAAACAGTGTCATTGTTGTACAGTGTCACAAAAATTACATTAGATTGGTGTGCTCATGCCCAGTAGTCACAGCTATCCCTTTTAGCCTTAACCATACATGTAAAGATGCGCTCATTTTCTTTCATTTCTCATTTTCTGACTCTTCTATATCCCAGCAGTCTTTGACTTTATGCTGACACCTAGTGGCATGGATGCATAAAGATTTAAATGAACTGATGTTGCTTCACAGCAAAGATTTTCTAAATGTGTTTTACATTTTATTTGAAGCTTTTAATTATAATGTTTCCTAATGTTTACTATTTAAAAAAAAATCAAATAAATTAAATGAGGGAGGGATGGGGAACAATTATTTGACAGTTACACAGTTTAGGAAAAAAAGCAGTAGATTTCTGTACTAAGATACACTACTGTTCAAAAGTTTGGGGTTAGTATGTTTTTATTAGCATGTAGTATGTTTTTATCCGCTGTTTGAACTCTCACTCTGACGGCACCCATTCACTGCAGAGGATCTATTGGTGAGCAAATGAGGTAACGCTAAATTTCTTCAAATCTTTTCCAATGAAGAAACAAGCTCATTCACATCTTGAATAGCCTGAGGGTAAAATTTTCAATAAAAATTAAATGTTCCTTTAAATTGATCAAAAGTGACAGTAAAGACATTTATATTATTTCAAAAGATTTCTATTTAAAACAAATACAGTTTTACTGTTAGTTCTGTATTTTTAATCAAATAAATGCAAGCTTGGTGAGTATAAAACACTTCTTTAAAAAGCATTAAGAAATCTTACTTGACCCCAAACATTTTAACTCTAGTGCAGATGTTAAAACTAAATGTTGCAATGTTACATAATCGCAAGCATAACTCACACAAAGTGTGCATACAAACAATTTTTACATCATGCATACAAATCGCCCTGAGACGTCTGACATCATGGATGGTGCAGTCAAACACACACACACACACACTCTGAACCATATCACATAAGCATGAACATTAATATGACCCATGCAAGCAGAACATAAATCATAAACAAGTTGATATTTTACAGTTATGAATCCAATCATCTCTAATAATCTGAGCAAACATAATAAATGCAAATTTAAGACAATACAAATACACTTAAAAGTACTAAGATTTACTGTAATCTACACACACTAAAAAAAAATAAATAAATAAATAAATAAAATCACAGACTGTAATCTACAAATTAATTACGTCTTAATCCACACATCTGTGTTCAGAAGCGGTACATACCATGGCCCATAATCTATGAATAATCTACACACTGGCAGCCCTGCTCTCTGTGAACTCCAGCAAAGCGCTCCATGTCCTGCTCTTAAGCGTGTTTACCCACAGTGCTCTAGTCATACTCCGTTGTGGCCGACGGTGATGTCACAGAGCCAGCGTGCCACAGGCCGCGTGGGATTATTAATATCTGTACTTCGCTGGAGTTACATAAGAATGGGCGCTGGATTATATCGTTACTGTACGGAAAATGGCTGTGAAGAAAGCGGCTTGAGGAGGGACAGGAACGGGAGATGCCCTCTCAGGGGGTGAACATAATCCCCTCTCATAGCACTGCATCTTAAATGAGTCTGACTAAATGATAACAGAGAAAAAAAGCAGCTGAACAGATGTGCGGTGTAGTACTGCTGAGAGGCCACACGGCTTGCCTCGAACGGGGCAAAGGCTATGAATAGAGTCACTCGATAGCAGTCCATTGGAAACTGAGGACACTGCCTGAGGCAAAAGCTGCAGAACAATCCATCCCCTCCGAGCCAATACAGAGAAACCTGCTGGAGCTTTACAAGGGTCATTCCACTAAATATGGAGTTACTTTTGTGCCTTTTTTAATGCAATCAAACATGCCATGTTTGAGAGCAAAATTAATTAAACACTTAACAATGACAGAACACATTTCTGCATGCATGATGAAAACTGCACAAAGAAAAACAAGCATTTATTTGCACTGAAAGGTTTTTGTTATCACTTTATTTTTGTAATTAAAACTGCCTTAAAAGCCAAATGACTTTAACAATGAATTACACATAAACAGCAATCTAGTAAATTAAATTTACTTTCTTTTTTCCATCTTTCTTATCCCCTAAATGTTGTTTTATTAATGACCTAAAACAAACAAACAAAAAACACTACCAGTTAAAAGTTTTTGAACAGTAAGATTTGTAATGTTTTTTAAAGAAGTCTCTTCTGCTCACCAAACCTGCATTTATTTAATTAAAAAACAGTAAAATAACTGTTTTCTATTTGAATATATTTTAAAATGTAATTTATTCCTGTGATCAAAGCTACATTTTCAGCATCATTACTCCGGTCTTCAGTGTCACATGAGCCTTCAAAAATCATTCTAATATGCTGATTTGCTGCCCAACTATTTAAAATAGTTGAGTTTTAAATAATAAATTCTTTGATGAATAGAAAGATCCAAAGATTAGCATTTATCTGTAATAAAAAGCTTTTGTAACACTATACTATTCAAAAGATTTCTATTTCAGATAAATGATGTTCTTCTGAACTTTCTATTCAACAAAGAAACCTGAAAAAAATTCTACTCAGCTGTTTTCAACATAATAATAATAAATGTTTTTTGAGCAGCAAATCAGAATATTAGAATGATTTCTGAAGGATTGTAATGATGCTAAAAATTCTGATTTGAAATCACATGAATAAATTACATTTTAAAATATATCCAAATAGAAAACAGGTATTTTAAATAGTAAAAATATTTCAAAATTGTACTGTTTTTGCTGTATTTTGAATCCAATAAATGCAGGCTTGGTGAGCAGAAGAGATTTATTTAAATAATATTAAAAATCAAACTGTTCAAACTGGTAGTGTATTTTACTTTAATTAGTTTTTTTTTTTTTTTAAATGCTAGAATTTTAAACTTTATATTTTAACATACTGATCTTTGTAACAACCACCTGGTAATGTCCTGAACTGGAGCACAAGACTAGTAATACCAAAAGAACCATAAAACTATCAACCTGGTTATTGTTAGATGTTTTAAGTAATATACACTACCAGAAGCATTTATTTGATTAAAAATACAGTAAAAACTATTTTCTTGTGAAATATTTTTACAATTTAAATTTTTTAAAATGTAATTTATTCATGTGAAAGCTGAATTTTCTGCAGCCATTGATCCAGTTACCAGTGCAACATGATCCTTCAGAAATAATTCTAAAATGCTGATTTGCTCCTCAAGAAACGAAAAATGACTGACCCCAAACTTTTGAACGGTAGTGTACATTCATACATTTTAATGATTTATTTATTTTTTTTCAAATTAAGCTTATTACAATTAACAATTATATATATTATGACTCATACACTGACTAACAAATGAATTACACACTGAATGAATCTTTCATCTGTTCTGTTTCACAGTACCACATTATAAAGTACATTCCATTGACCGATGTTCTTTAAAACAACAACATGTTTTCTTGAGTTTTAAACTGAAACTTTCATGCTTTTCCCTGGCACACATACATCACAGAGACATCTATTTGACATCTCCAAGACGTATTTTTTAGAGTGTTTGCTCATCTGTATTATGTCTATATGTTTTTAAGATGTTTATTATTTAGAATTTATGTAAAACTGACATTTAAAAGACGTCTGTCAGATGTTTGTACACAGCAGAGGCTTTCCAAATCAAAAGATCTTTAACAAACATCTTGCAGACATACGTGTGCTATCTGGATTGTTTATGGATAAAAAAATAATCACTATTCACCATCACCCTGCCTGTTTATTCTGTACAAATTTAACTTGAACCACCTCATCATTTTTCGTTATTTCAAAGTCATTTGCTACCATAGTTGCTTTCGGGAAACGCACCCCAGATTAATAAATCAACTAGAGTTAAAGGTGTCAAGATGTGTATTCCAGAAGCAATTTTAATAGCTGTACATGAGTCTGGCCTTGTTGTGAGAGAAAGTATGGAGCCCAAACATGACATGCGTACAAAAATATATTTATCGCGGCCACGAATTAACAGTTCGTCCATACTAACTTACTCATTCGTGCCCTCGTTTTAGTAAAACCTGTCTATTATTTACTAAAACGAGGGAACCAATTGTTAGTTTATAGTTATACACGCTATATTTCCCACATGTCATGTGCTGGGCTCCGTAGTATGCAAGAAACTTAAATTAAAACTTCAATAATCTGCTAGCTTCAGCTTCAGTTTCAGTTTCAAACCAACCTCTCTAAAAGTTTAAAAAAACAAAACCTCATTCATACCTATGCGTGCACTCACGTTTTCTTGTTGGCCTTCGCTGTGGTTTCCAGTACGCTGCTGCTCAGCCAAACAATGACTCACACACAGAATGAGCGAAAAGCACTGACTGTCTCATCACTGTTACAAACAATCACTGTCCCCCCTTTCAGCTTCATCTCTTTATTCACTCACCCTAACCAGGTCAGGTGAGATTTTAATTTATTTATTTCCCACTGGCTCTCTCTCTCTCTCGTGTGTGTGTGTGTGGAGGATGTGGATGCTCTCTTACTGTCTCTGAGGCAGGAACATTTCAGTTACATAATGTCTGTGCTTCTGCCCACTTATTCACAGCTCAATAGCAGAGATAGGATGTCCTGAAAAGTGTCATGTCACGAGAGGCATGCATTCAGCTTTCAGCATACAGTGCAAGTGCATATGGACTTCACCAACAGTATCCAGACTGTAATGTGTGTGAGTGTATCTGAGGGAGATTTTCACAGCTGCTGTGTGTCCAGGGTAAAATTCCATGAGCATCAATGTACGCACCTGCTTCAGCTTTGTCACACATACTGAGGTTCTCATGGTAACAGTGATGTCATCATCAACACAGGTGGATTGTTGACTTACTGGACAGTGGTTTTTGTGGATATTATGCTTATACCACAGTGCAAAGACCATGTAAATAAATGAATGCACACAATCTTTCAAAATCATTCTAACATGCTGATTTGTTGCTCAAAAACATTTCTTATTATCAAACAGTTTTTACAACCACTTTTAATATGTGATAGACATTCACCAATAACAGAAAGACACAGTATTGAGTCTTGAGCAACTCACATTTATTTTACAATACACTTTGTGAGTATTTGACTATGTGGTTACATTCCTGTCAGACACAGTCATATATGAGACAAAAAGGAACAACATTAAGTGATTTAAACATTTTGTAACATTGTTCACAGATCTGACATCATATTGTGCGGAGCCTGTCATATCAAACACTGTCAAACCATCGTGTAAAAGCTGAAATGAACCTGTGACTCTTGAATACAAACTAATTAAAATATATCTTAAGTGCACTTTGCTGTTCACTCCACACTGTCAGTCAGACCTCCCAAGAAACAATGTTACAAATGGTATTATTACAAAACATTACTCAATTGTGCAAAATTTATTCACCCAGCATTTAATATATAAAAAGACAGAAAATTACCTCAGGTTGTTGTAGTGAAATGGCAAAGCATGCAAGTCAAAAAGAAAAGTTTTTGACTATAAATCAGCACCATCTTCTACACAATTCACTGGTAATATATTCATAAGCAGTTTTTGAATTATATGCAGCGGGACGTTTTAATCTTTAGTCAAAACAAATACATTAATTCTTCGCTCTTTTTTTTAAAGGCACAGTAATGTTAAAGCGAGGAAGGTTTTGCTCTTGGTGATTAAACGCCGTAAACTCCAGTGAGGATGATGATGAGAAGAATGCTGATGCTCACGGATCCACAAATGGCGACAAACATCAATTTCTAATCACAGACAAATAAAAAAAAAATGTGTGAAATGAATCACCAAATGTAAATTAATTTTTTTGTTAGCAAAGGCTTTTTTAAAAAGTGGTTAGAAGTAAATAAATTGGTTAAAACCTTCTTTGATACCACTAAACTTTTCCTAAAAAGTTGTCACCACATTCAAACTGGGTTTAAATAGAGGAAAAGTGATAGCAGATGAGATTAGTTAGTGATTGAGCACTGGGTGTTACCTTGGAAACCATGCTTAGACAGGATTGGCTGCATTAGAACTGGAGGAGGCGGAGTTAGTAGTGGTTTTAACAGACAGGCCCACAGATAAGCCAACAATTAGTGCGATCACAGCGAGCACCACCAAAACAATAAGAGCAAGAATGATGTATTTCTGTACAAGACGAAAAGAAAAAAAAAAAGGTGTTATAATGATTGCACTTTTTTTATATCAAGTACTTGGTGACATTTCAAAGGAGACCTATTATGCAAAAAATCCCTTTAAAGGAACACTCCATTTTTTTTAAAAATAGGCTCATTTTCCAACTCCCCTAGAGTTAAACAGTTGGGTTTTACCGTTTTTGAATCCATTCAGCCGATCTCTTAGCATAGCTTAGCATAGATCATTGAATCTGATTAGACCGATAGCATCTTGCTCAAAAATGACCAAAGAGTTTCGATATTTTTCCTATTTAAAACTTGACTCTTCTGTAGTTACATCGTGTACAAAGACAGACGAAAAATGAAAAATTGCGATTTTCTAGGTCCATATTCTATATACTCTCATTTCGGCATAATAATCAAGGAACTTTGCTGCCGTACCATGGGTGCAGCAGGCGCAGTGATATTACACAGCCGTCAACTCTGCCGGCTGCAACTCTGTATCTACACAAATTTAGTGCCGGTCACTTTCAGGCACTGCCTGAAAATCGCAACTTTTCATTTTCCATCAGTCTTAGTACACGATGTAACTACAGAAGAGTCAAGTTTTAAATAGGAAAAATATCGTCATTATATATGGTCATTTTTGAGCGAGATGCTATCGGTCTAATCAGATTTAATGATCTATGCTAAGCTATGCTAAAAGTGCTACCGCCAGACCCGGAGATCGGCTGAATGGATTCGAAAACGGAAAAACTCAACTGTTTAACTCTAGGGGAGTTGGACAATGAGCCTATTTTCAAAAAAAAGTGGAGTGTCCTTCTTTTAATGAGGTGTTGGAAAACAGTTGTGTGGCCGCAGTGTGTGAAAACAACCAGCCTATAATGGTAAAAATCCACCCCTCATTTTTACATTGACGGCACTGTAGGGAGGAAAATCTGGCCATTTGTGACGATCCCTGCCCTGTTAGCACAGACGCAGCCCTGAGTGAAAAGCAGCAGTCCGCCATTACTGGAGATATACAATGTCAGGGCCAAAGAGGCATTACAAGTGTTTAGGATGCACCAACAAACACATGGAGTCTCCATAGACTCCCCCAGCTGAGCTGCTGAGGACACTGTGGTTAAATTTCATTTTCAAAGGAAATGTCCAGGAAAAAAAACTGGTCCTATGTTTGTGCCATCCATTTTTTCGCCGGACTGCCTCCCAAATAAGGATTAGTTCAACACTGGATTTTCGCAAAGGTTGATTCTAAAAGAGGGATCCAACGCTTCGTGCGCGAATGTCAGCTCCAGACAAAGTAAGTATCACGAGTCATCAGGATTCCAAATTGCCTTGTAAAAGAACGTCTTGGCATGCTGTAAGGCTAATGTTGCTAAAGCTACCACTGTCTCGCCCGTTTTCACCAATGCTGGGTTCACGTGCTACCAGAATGATCGTAAATAGAAATGTGGTAGTTAAAAACTGCATATAAAAGCAATGTGAAGTCGTTAAAGTAGTTTAAGTTGTTAATTGTCAGAGCAGCACTAACAACATTAGCACGTATGTTAACGTGTGTGCGTCTGTAAGGGAGAGAGAGTGGGAGGAAAAGTGTAAGGACCTTTGAAATAACTGAAATCATGTGATGAAGTGATATAGACGTGTAATGCGGTCAAGAGCAGCCTGGAACTACGTTCGTTGTGCGTTTCCCTGAAAATAATGCATACCTTAAGAACGTTCGTCAGCCAATCAGATTCAAGCATTCAACGGCCCGTTGTACAAGTTATTTTTTATCGCGCTAAGCTCCCCGTCTGTGTAATTCATAAACGCACATTTATTCAGATGAATGTATAAGGCTGAACGCCGCTGCTGAGAGTTTCTGACATTTTCAGTGCACGAGATTGTCCTGTTTGTTTTTGCAGGAATGCTGGAGCATCAGCTCTTGAAGCTCCGCCCTCTTCTGAAAAGGGGGCCGGGAGCACCAGCTCATTTGCATTTAAAGGAACAAACACAAAAACGGCACGTTTTGTCTCATATCCTAAAAGTGGCAATTTTAACAAGCTATAAAAAATTATCTGTCAGGTATTTTGAGCTAAAACCTCCCATACACACTCTGGGGACTTATTTTACATCTTGTAAAAAGAGGCATAATAGGTCACCTTTAAAATTCTGTAGAATATTCTTTAGCCTGTAGCACATGCTGTGAAAGAACAAAGGTGAAAGTGTTCATCAAACATTAATATTGATTTAATTAAGGTCTGTTTTATTTCTGAAGAATCAATTGAAACATTTGATGTATAGAAAGCCCTCTATGGTTAGTGACGGGTTAGCATAAGTTAATGACAAGTCAGCCATAATCTAAAACATTTAACAGAGCACAATATTGAGACACCTTTTGTGGCTTTTATTGCAGTATTTTTCAGCTTAATTAAACATTCAAGAACAAAACCAACACTGCCTAATTACAGTCAAACCAACATTTTTCAGACACCAGATATAATTTTGATATTTTTTTACTAGGGGCTGCAGAACACTATAGTTAATTTATGTAAGTGAGGATAGCCAAATAAAGTAAATAGTGACATACCCAAAAAAATTTCATGCAGTGGACTACCAGTAAAGTTGATATAAATTTGGGACCAAAATTTTGATTTGACACTTTGACCGGACCGTGTTTTGTTACATACCTTTCTATCAAAGTTATCTGACATTATCAAGATGAATTTGTTCTGACACAGTTTAACTCTTGAGTTCTTGCCATATTTTATTACCATTTAGCGAATAAACTGTGATAATGTGAGAAATGTTGAAGGTGTCTGAATAAATTTTGGTTACACTGTACATACTCCAATTGGAAGCAATATTATATTGTGGCTTCTAAAACATCTTCTTACCCTGCGGGCCTGTGTCTGGTACCTCACAGCTTTCTTGGTCTCCACTTTAGCTTGGCCGACGTACTCAACTGCATTGTTTACGTTCTTTTCAATGTTGTCAATCATCTCACCCTGTACACAAATGAATGAGTTAAAGAATGAATGCTGAATAGGTTAACTAATAAGTTAACAAATGACAAAAATATCACTGATTACTGTACCTGGGTCTCAACAAGCATTGCCATGTCCACAAACATGTCATGAAGCTCTTTAATGCTGGACTCCAGCCGCAAGATATCTTTATGTCTAGACTCGATCTCATTAAGGGCTTGACGAGTTATCTGAGAGTCAGAGATGATCTGGAAACAGAGGAGAAACTTAAAAACGGTGATAATACAGCATAAAACAAAGGAAGAGTTTGTCATAATGTACTCATTCCCATGTTGTTAAAAACCTGAAGCACATTCTTTCTTCCAAAAAACAAACAAACAAAAAATTGTACTGTTTTAATTACAATAAACACAGACTTTAGAGAGTCTTTAGAGAGACCACATTGACCACTTCATGATACTTTTTTGGTGTACTTTTTTAAATGCCAATTTATTGTACCCTTCCATTTAAAAGTTTTGGTCTGTAAGATTTTTAAAGAATTTTTTTTTTCTTTTTTTGAAGATTTGTAATACTTTTTTAAAAATATATTTTAATACTTTTATTCAGCAAGGATCACAGTAAAGACATTTATAATTGTACTGTTAAAGTTTTCCATTTCAAATAAATGCAGTTTTTTTTTTACTTTCTATTTTTGAGCAAATAAATGCAGCCTTGGTGAGCAGAAGAGACTTCTTTTAAAAACAACCTTCAAAAACAAATCACAAAAATCTTACTGACCCCCCCAAACTGACCCCAAGTATAACTGATTGAAAAAAAGGCCAATACATTGGTCAGAATTTTTCACTGTGTACTCTACATTAGAATTATTATTTTAGGCTGAGCTGTCCTTTTAAACAGAAAATGCAGAGAAACAGCCAGCAGAGGGAGCTAATTGTTGAAAAATGTGTTGCTCTCACATCATGCCAAATAAACAGTAAGAAGCAAAAGAAAATTGGCTCTGGATGAACAATGCAGTATGTTAACCTCCAGAAAGCCTGAAGAGAGTCATTTTGAGACACAAACTCACATCTGAGATGAAAATGGAAGGGTTTCCGGTCTCCAGCATCTCCTCCAATTCCTCATTAGTTTTAATTCTTCCAGCTACAAGATTCAGAGAGTAATAGATTAGTAAAAACACTTCTCACAAACTGGCCAATCCTGTTTATGTCATGATTTGTTTGACAAAATGCTGCCTGTGTGTGAATTTGTCAAGGGTAAACATGAAATGATGACCAGCAATTACTAATAGGCTAGTCCATTTGTATAATTGTTTGGCTTTGTGTTATAGAACAGTGTATGTGCGTACCGTGTGCTTGTACATGTGTGTGTGGTCATGCTAAGTATGCCTCGGGGACTATATTGATTCAGCTGGGAAAATGAGAGGGGACATTACAATGGCTAAAAACCGTCAATGTAAAGGCTACTGGAAAAATACACACACACACACACACACACACACACACTCATACAATCTGACCCCTAAGCAATGACCAGCACACATATTCATACTGATTCAACATTGAATTATATACATATATAAAATATCATCATACATTATATATATAAAATACACTTCATTGAAAATAAATATCAAGTTTTCCACTAACAAAAACGTTCAACCTTTTAATGGAATTTTGTTTCAAATGCAAAGTTGAGGTAAGTGGGTCTTTATGCAAATCACATCAGTCACATGACTGATGACTCGTTATCTTATCACATGACGTTCTGCTCCTGGCTCACTGTGCAGAGGTACAGCAAGATCTCTGGAGCCCTGTTGCCCAGGTAACACTTGCCTTAGAGTCTCTGGTGACAAACCGCTCAGTTTCATGTGTCGTAAAGCTCAGAAAGTACCTCATTAATCCACTCACACTGGGACTAATTCACACACACAGTCTACCCAGAGGTCTGCACTGTATGTCTGACTGCAAGTTACTCAATAAATATCAATATTTTTTGTCCTTATTAAACACAATTCAGCAATGAAAAATGGATATTTATTATGAGATTACATTTAACAGTGTTAATAAGTTCTAAACTATTCAATTATAAATTTGTGTTTTTAACAATTAAAGAGTTAGTTCACCGCAAAATGAAAATTCCGTCATTAATTACTCAACCTCATGTTGTTCCAAACCTGTAAGACCTTCGTTCATCTTTAGAACGCAAATTAAGATATTTTTGATGAAATCCGAGAGTTTTCTGAGCCTGCATAGACAGCAACGCAACTGACATGTTCAAGGTCCAGAAAAGTAGTAAGGACATTGTTAAAATAGTCCATGTGACATCAGCAGTTCAACCGTAATGTTATGAAGCTAAGATAATACTTCTTGTGCACAAAGAAAACAAAAACAATGACTTCAGGAGCTGGAATTCTGATATAGAACCTGAATGCACTCTGCCTTGTTTACAAGCAGAAGACGACGCACGCTGTACATTAAAGCACAAGTCCACTTCCAGAACAAAAATTTACAAATAATGTACTCACCCCCTTGTCATCCAAGATGTTCATGTCTTTCCTTCTTCATTCATAAAGAAATGATGTTTTTTGAGGAAAACATTACAGGATTTTTCTCCATATAGCGGACTTCTATGGCGGCTTCAAACGATCCCAAATGCGGTTGTAAACGATTCCAGCAGTGGAAGAAGGGTCTTATCTAGCGAAACGATCGGTTATTTTTATAAAAATAATACAATTTATATACTTTTTAATGTCAAACGCTCATCTTGTCTTGCTCTCCCTGAACCAGTTTTTTTCGGTTCATGACAGTTAGGGTATGTCGAAAAACTCCCATCTCATGTTCTCCCTCAACTTAAAAATCATCCTATATCGCTGTTTTACCTTTTTTGTTCATGTTTTTTCATGTTCACTTTGCAAAGACTGGGTCGGTACTTCTGCAGCGATGTAGAATGATTTTTAAATGATTTTTGAAGTTGAGGAAGAAAATACGATCAGAGTTTTTCGACATACCCTAACTGTCTTGAGCCAGAATACACAGAGTTCAGGCAGAGCAAGACGAGACGAGCGTTTGAGATTAAAAAGTATTTAAATTGTATTTTTTAAATGAAAATAACAGATCGTTTCGCTAGGTAAGACCCTTCTTACTCGGCTGGGATCTTTTACAGCCGCATTTGGGATCATATGTAGCCGCATTTAAACTGCACTTTGGAAGTTCAAACTCGGAGCACCATAGCAGTCCATTGTATGGAGAAAAATCCTGAAATGTTTTCCTCAAAAAACATAATTTCTTTATAACTGAAGAAAGAAAGACATGAACATCTTGGATGAAAAGGGGGTGAGTACATTATCTGTAAATTTTCGTTCTGGAAGTGGACTTCTCCTTTAAACAGCCTTTGTAAACGTATAAAGATTTTGACAGAGATGATCTGCAATTTTTTGCCCAGCCTTACTTATCTAACCAGAATATACAGACGATGAACTAAGAGAGATGAACGTTCTACGTTCTATGTAATGCTCTTGTGAACACACGAAGTAGACTGACACAGAAAAAAGAAATAGTTAAATAAAGCCGTTATTTTTGTTTTCTTTGTGTACAAAAAGTATTCTCGTAACTTCATGACATTATGGTTGAACCACTGATGTCACATGGACTATTTTAACAATGTCCTTACTACCTTGTCAGTTGCGTTGCTGTCTATGCAGGGTCATAAAGCTCTCAGATTTCATAATAAATATCTTAATTTGTGTTACAAAGATGAATGATCTTACAGGTACCAAAAATAATTCTCAGAGAGAATAAATGGGTCTATATGTGTGTGAATGTGTGTGTGTGTGTGTGTGTGTGAAAAATGGAAATTTGTCAGCTGTTAATGGTCTAGTTTATGAGACTAGTTTAAAGGTATCACTTGTACATATGTGCTTGTGAATGTATGAAGGTACTCGTAAGTTACTGACTTACTGATCTCCAGCTGTCTCTGAATTCTGCTTTTGCTTTTCTCTCTGAAGAGCATTTGGGCTTCATTATATTGTGTCATGACCTCCACAAACTTACGTGACAAGTTAGTGTACTAAAAAAGAGACAAAGAGGGCAATAAATCAATTTGGGATTAAAGATCACTGTACTGAGGGTTGGATGAAAAAAAAAAAAAGATAAAGATTTCACACCTGTGTTTTCTGAATGCGTGCATCCACTGAGGCTTGATTCATCTGTTCATCTGGAGGTAGATTCTGTTGCATTGCTAAGGAGAAAACAGATGAAAATCCAATTCATTTCCTTGTTCAAAGGCATTGGTACTCTTACCCTATCCTCAACAGACAGAAGCAGAACATCCAACTCACATTTAAGGCTGTTCCGGACAAAATTGGCATGTTTCTTGATCTCCACTGTAAGTTGTTCCAGCTCTTCTTTTGTTCCTGAAAGCAAAAGTATTTTTTAGAATAGGAGAAATTAATAGTATTATTCAGCAAGGATGCATTAAATTGATTAAACGTGATAGTAAAGACATTCATGTTACAAAAGATTTCAAATAAGTGTTGTTCTTTTGAACTATTCATCAAAAAGTCCTGAAAAAATATGTTTCCCAAAAAATAATAAGAAGCATAAGAGTTTTCAACATTCATTTTAAAAATAAATGTTTCATGTACAGCAAACCAGCATATTAGAATGATTTCTGAAGGATCATGTGACACTGAAGACTGGAGTAATGATGCTGAAAATTCATCTTTGATCACAGGAATTAATTAATTTTAGTTTAAAAAAGGTAATGGTACTTCACAATATGACTGTTTCACTTTATTAATCAAATAAATGTAGTCTTGGTGAGCATAATATACTTCTTTCAGTAAATGTATTTATATTGCACTATACTGTATGTAAATATATCATTTATTTAAAAGATAAAGGCCCGGTTTCATAGACAGGGCTTAGCCTAAACCAGGATTAGGCCATAGTTCACTTAAGACATTTAAGTACATGCTTTAGAAAAAAAACACTACTGGTATGAATCTTGAGACAAAACAAAGGCACTGATATATTTTAAGATCAGTCACTGCATGTTTCTTTAATTTGAATCAGATCAGCCTTACATTTTAGTCTAGGACTAGGCTTAAGCCTTGTTTGTGAAACCAGGGGAAAATTACATAGATGCCCCTTCCTGATATTTCAGGGCCTGATGTTCACTTGATACACAACTCACACATGCTACACTACAAATAAACCATCAGCTATCAAAATTTGAGTATTGGTTTTTATTACAGATAACCGTTGCAGAAAAATTGTACACCTCTAAAGCACTTTTACATTACGAGGTGTCATGTTGAGGAAATATTGTGGTGTGTTATATGTGAAAATATAAAATACAGGCAGGTATATGGAAGAAAAGTGACTATAGATGGCTGTGCTGGCATTTAAAAAGCAAAATATGACATCCATTTTCACAATCCTCAAACAGATTCAATTTTATTATCAACTTAAGATTCACTGAACATACATCTCAAAGAAACAGAAGAAAAATGAGCATAGAGTTCGTTGCAGAAACACTCACACCCTCACAGATGTCTTTATCTCAATCTCACATTCCTGTCTGCATGTCCCGTACATGCCCTGCAAGTAACAGCAAAACTAACCCAACACACTAACTGAAAATTAAAAATGTGATGAAAAAACCACAATTCCTTGCATGCCTTAACTTGATGCCTTATGGTGACTTTTAAGGGGTCTCTTTTCCCCATTGATTTAAATGATTTTCTATACATAGAGTCAGTATGAGCAGACACCATCGACAATCCCCAATGAAAACAGATTGCCTAGATATTACACGTTTCCAAGGAAAGTGGTGAGTGTGTGTGCAACGCATGTGAAAAATGTTTTCTCTAAAGGAGTTTCCTGGCTGCTCCAGAGGTGTACTTGTATAGAGTAATATGATGTGATATTTCCGGCAGTGGAAGCCCATGGCCTTGTGCTGTTTTAAGGCTATTCGCTGCTGAGCAGAGAGTTATAAAACCAATCCTTTGTTCTGCTTAAACCCCGAGTATCAGTTGTTTTTTTTTGTGGATATGAATGACGGAAAGTTTGAATGTGCACTCAGTCAAAGACAACAGGAGGATGACGCAAACCCATTATCATCCATTACATAATAAAACAAAGAGGTTGAAAGCTAAAATGAAGTAAGCAATTTGGACAAATATACAACTCAAACAACAAGTAGTATAAACTAGCTGTGGTGTCATTTTAACCCACTTTTAAAATGAAGAACATATCTAAAAACTGGCCTTAAAAGGGTTAAAAAATATGTTAAATAAGACTTAAAGGATTCACACAGAAATTAAAATTCTTTCATTATTTACTCAGGGCTTTACAGTGCGACCATTTCAGTTGCATTTGCGACTAAAAAATAATGCATATGACTATGAAAAAATATTTAGGAGCACCATGTGCGACTGACCCCATCAGCATATTTGTGTTTGCGCTGAGGGGAGCTTCAAAGGTTTCTACGCATTTTGTAACATTGAGTAATATATCACAGACATATCTCACAAATCCTTTAATGAACAAAGTGCAGAGAGAGTGTAAATTGTAAAGTATAAAGAGATTCATTGTGCAGTGTGGAGAGCTTTGTTGATTATAATGGAACTTTGTGAGAACGCGCTAAACTCTGATGAGTGACAGCTTTGAATGATTTTTAAGGGAGTTTGTAAATGAGATACTGATTTAATACAACAGTTAAATAAAAAAGTTATTATTAAGTGTCTTACATTTTCTGACTACAACACTCAACACTTTTGCTATATTTCATTGTCAAAAATAGTCTGAAACAAGTCACAACTTAGCCACTGCTCATCTCCAACACAGCACATTATAACAGAGTTGTTTAGTTTATGAATGAACCTGCATTTTTAAATGAATCTAGTGAGTCAATGATTCAATTTCCCATTCATAAAGTCACTTGCTTTATTCCTGAATGAAGCAGCCATTCGAACAAATCAAATGAATGATTCAGTAATTAGATCAGTGACTTGCTGCCACCTACTGGCAGTTTTAGTTTCATTTTTAAAGCATCTTTTCAGTTATTTAAATCATTTAATATTTCTGTATTCAAAATCTGATATTTAAAATATGAATATGAATTTGATTGCACTCATGCCACCTCTAAGCCTCATTAAACATATGAAAATACACCTACAACCACTTTTGTGTTCTTCTGTCCCACCTCTGTAGTACAAATTAATTTCGTTAATACTGATTTTATTTGATTGGTAACTTATTCCAATTCTGCTTGTTCTCATTCTGCTATTTTAATCAGAAATTTTAAAAAGCTTAAAATTTTGACATAAAAGATGACATACTTTTAATAAAGTTAGAAAAATGCCATTTCAAATTTAAAAACAAATTCCCTTGTAATCCCCTGTAATTCCCCTTTTAGCTCATTTTTTTTTTATTGATTAGAAGGTGCTCCTGAAATTTTGACCATGCTCCTAAATGTTTTAAGTTAGGAGCACAAGTGCTTTTAAAAAGAAAAGTAAGCATAGAGCCCTGTTACTCACAAGTTGTTTCAACCTGTATGAATTTCTTTCTTCTGCTACACATATTTGAAGAATGTTGGTAATCAAACAGATGCTGGTAGACTTTGATTTCCATCCAGTCAATGGTTACCATCAACTGTTTGTTTACCCACATTCTTCAAAATAACCTATTTCACGTTCAACAGAAGAAAGAAACTCATACACGTTTGGAACAACCTGAGGGCGAGTAAATAATGACAAAATCTGACTGGGAAAACCTGGGGTTAAGTGCCTCGCTCAAGGGCTTAGTGATGATAGTTCATAAACCACTTCAACCTGCTAACCTGCACCACCTTGTCACTTTGCTCAGATTTCACAGTCTCTGAGTAAGGGTGAACTTACTCTCATCAGGGTTGGGGGCTGAAAGGATCATGCTATGTTTCTTCTTCACCTCATTCACTAGGGAGGAGATCTTGTCAATGACACCTCTGACCTCCTCCACCTGAAATAAAGCAAAGCAAAGTTCAGAAACTTAGTATTAGGTTTTACTGTAGTGTGCTTCTCCTTTTTAAATGTCATACTGTAGATTATAATGTTGTGATGCCTAATTTCAGTGGTGCAATTTAAAGAGGTCATTAATTATGATTTCACCTTTTTAACTTTAGTTAGTGTGTAATGTGCCTGTCTGATCATAAACAACATCTGCAAAGTTACAGTGCTCAAAGTTCAATGCAAAGGGAGAATTCGCTTTGTAAGGCCTACAACAAACGAGCTACAGGGGTTGGACAATGAAACTGAAACACCTGGTTTTAGATCACAATTAGTATGATATTGGGCCTCCTTTTGCAGCTAATACAACATCATTTCATCATGGGAGTGACAAATACAAGTCCTGCAAAGCAGCCAGAGGGATTTTGAGCCATTTTTCTCTTGCAGAACAGTGGCCAGGTCACTATGTGATGCTGATGTGGGAAAACGTTTCCTGACTCGCTCCTCCAAAACACCCCAAAGTGGCTCAATAATATTCAGATCTGGTGACTATGCAGGCCATGGGAGATGTTCAACTTAGACATTTAGCAGAGACATTTACGGACAACGTGCACTAGGCGGTTAGCAAATCACAACACACTGGGCCAGCTAACCAATCTGAGCCCACTGCAAATTTCTGAGACAGGAATCAGGAAGTCAACAGACCGTTTTTAGGAGAACAGAAAAGTGGTGTAGAATAAAGGTAAAAAATGTGAAAAATAATGTGACTTTTTAAAAAAAACAAAAACAAAGCATGAACACATTGCAGTGGACCCCATAAACACAATCAATCCTTTGAAAAAAAAAAAAGTCTTTTAAATTAAAAAATATATATTATTATTATTATTATTATTATTATTATTATTATTGCTTCATTTAAAAAGTGTAGATTTCAATGTTGTTATTGTTAACCAAAACTAAAACTGGTAAAAATAGTTTTCTTTAACTTAAATTAAGCTTGAATAAAATTAAACACAAATACTGAACGAAAAACTTGGAAAAAAAAAAAATCAGAAATACTGGCACCAAAATAAAATAAAATAAAATAAGTTGAAGTACTAAAATGTAAAATAAATAAATAAATAAATAAATAAATAAACATCAAACAATAAAAATGACAAATGCACATTACAGAATTACTAAAACTACAGGTAAAATAAAAACTGAAAATATAAAAATAAAAGTCAAATGAAAAATATACTATATAATACCATAAGTGTATGCAAATAATACTAAAGTAACACTTGCAGATTTAAAATATCAGCTAATCATTAGCAATGATCAAACATGAAACTAATTATCAAATTTTCATCATGATTATTCGTACAAAATTTTAATGCATTACTATGGGCGGTACATCACCAATATATGGCGTACAGTAGAAAAGCACCTCTCACACAGGTGAATGATTGTACCTTTCTGAAAAAGTCCTGCATGAAGCCATCTCTCTCCATGGACACAGTAACACCCCCATCTTCACTGGCACTTTGCCTGCCCTAAAACAAACCACAAAGATACACATGAGTAAGACAGACCACTAACTACACTGATTTGAGCATGGGAAGTAACGTTAGACTTAAACAACAGAGGACGTTACGACTAAATATGTGTTTATATAAACTTTATAAACAGTAAAAACACTGATATCAATATTGTATTGACCATGTTAGCAATTAGTCTGATTCGTTTATTATTAATCACTTGCCCCATTCAAATCAGCCAGTCGGTCCCTCATAACAATGTCGTTGAAATGTCGATTATCTTCTGTTGATTGTACACGTCCTTTGCGGTCCCTCCGCGATAAAGTCCATTGCAAGCCTGACCAGATCAAGACAAACTAATGCATGTCGGAGAAAGTACATCAGTTAGTCTTTGGGGTCCGTAACTTATCGATAAAAGCTTATAAATAAGGTGTTTACGTTAAAAGAGGCATCCAGTTATGAAGCGTTGTGTGTCTGTTTGGTTGCCATCCTTTTAATTCACCGTCCTGTCACCAGTTCACGGCTTTCTTCTCTGCGCGTTCGAATTACTGTGGGCGCAGCTACACTAAACAGGGCGGTAGTAACCATAGAAACAGCATGGTGTTGTCAGGTTTAATGTTTTATATTTTATATTTCTTTACTATTTATTGTGTGTTTCGATTAAATGGATATTACGATTATCAGTGTCATTTTTCAGATGTAAATTTTAGTCCTGCGACGTAGCACCTAGAAGACGTTGTCACGTGATGTCTGTTACTTTCTTCAGCGCTCTTCGGAAAGTAGCCAATCAAGTTCATTTTCGTTTACCAATTAAGTTGCCACCTACTTAACCCTTTATATAAATTGCAGGGGTATATTGCAACTTGTATGTCAAGGAACAACACTTTCCATTATTTTAAGTTGTTCAGTTATTTTAAGTAGTGAATGTCATTGTCTGCATTGAGATAAAACGGTGTTCTAAGATGAGTGAATTGAGGATCCTGCTTTCTGAGCCTTCATGCGCCACCTGCAGTTACTTTTAGTAAACAGTTATTAGTGGAATTTGCCCTAGACTTTATTTTCAGTAATTAGCGACATGAACGGACTCAGTGACAGCAAGGGAACTTGGGTTGTACACAAACTTTAATGTCAAAATAACAATCAAATTCTGCAATATGTTTTCACCTATTCATTAACTTTTATTAATATAGTCTAAATTGTGTGGCAATTAAGAACCAAGGCAATGTTAACTTGAGCTTTATTCTTCAATCAGTGCACTTTAATAAAACTCAGTCCTGATACATCCCTTTAACACATCAATACAATCCTAAATTACAGCTGAGCTTTAGCTCTTCCATGCGTTTCTGATTGTGTAAAGTTCCCTTTTTTTGTCCTAAGCTATAATCAGTACAACTCAATTCACAAATTAAAGGTATTAGAGCTGCAACATTTGTGATTAACATTAGAGCAGTAATATATTTAATTTTGTGAGAACCATGAAAACCATACTTGCATATACTACATGAACGCAGAAAGTATTAATCAGATATAATCATCCATCTTTTTTACTAGAAAACAGAAAATGTTAACTTAATTCCATTAACAATCAGGGCCTCTAAACATAAAATCCAAGAAATCTGCCAGGGTCTTTATGTTCACAAGACACCGGAACGATTTAAGTGAACATTCGAAAAAGGAAAAAATAAAAATAATAGGACCATGTGCATTTCCCCTATAAACGAAATGACTTTGTACCTGCTTCTCTGCGAAAGCCCTACACCTGGGTATATAAACAAACCTTCTTCTGACAGCATACTCTTTCTCTCACAACTCAAATCGAAACTAGTAAGAAACTAATAAAAATGGTCCTATTGTTCTTTGAGACCCTGAGGCTTATCACTTGAACAGGTTACAGGTAGTACAGGAAGTCATCCAGGTTCATGTTGGGCTCCTTGTGAATGCTCTGACCAACCAAGAAGGCCAGTTTGTGGGCGTACTGACATGGTGCTGGCACTCGGACGATACCCTTCAGATGAAAAGGAAGAAAGAGAACCACAAAGAATATGTAAGAAGGTACATACTATTAGAGACCATATAAACAGAAGAGTGATATAACTGATGTAGTGATCTAGACTGGTTATTACCTGCCAGTTGTAGTACATGTGGCAGAGTTTGTAGGTCAGTCTCTGCATGTGATCAGGTTTGAGGCCGCTGTTGTCAAACACCACATTGTAGTGAGTAGGAGCAACGCAACCGAAGCGCACAGCCTGACTTACTATGAAGAAATCGTACCTGAGTGAAAGCAGATGTAGTACTGAATAAAGGTGAGCAGTCTGCATTATTTCACAAATTAAAATGGCTCATATTAAGGTTTCTGTTAAGTTGTTAAAATGAAATTTAAGACTTTAAAACCTCAAGACATTTTATTAAATATATACATATTTATTGAAATTGAATTATGTACCAATTTATCAATACATGCAAATTAGATACAGATTGATATTAATTAAATATTTAAAGAAACGTTATCATTGTTTAAAAAAATGTATAACAGAGTAGACATTAGTAAAAATCTATATATTAAATATGTTAAAAATGTTCTCAACCTTTCCTTCCTATGACAGTGGAGATTATAAATATGAAATAAGTCCAAAATACAATGGGACTATATATTTTTAATCAAGTAAAGATTGTCTTAATTCAACAGTAATAATCACTTAACATAAATCCATGGTGTACAAAGATTCCAAACTGCATTTTTACTTTGAAACATGCAGTACTCAAATGTAAAAATCACAGCCTTGTGTTAAGTTTATCATCACTGTATCTAAGCTGTATCTTGATCCTAGTCTTCCCATTCCTTAGAATTAAGACCTCAAAATTTTACATCTTGTGAAACTCTTAAAATGAAGACTTTTCATATTCCATTTAAGACCTGTTATGTGAGCTTAAATTTGATAAAACTGAATGCAAGACATTTTAAGACTTTTTAAGGCTTGACCCAGACCGTGATTCATGGATAGAGACCAGGCTTAATGACTCTATACGCACCACTCTGGACGAGTGACCTCAGTGTCAATGACTGTCCCAGGAGGAGGGTTGGCAACTTTGCCATCAATCCGGGCAAAGAATCTGGAACTGATGCGCTTCTTCACCACCACTACAGAAAGCTTGGGCCTGTATACAAAATGTGAATATGATTACAACCAAGGGAATTCAACATCCTCAAAGTGTAAATATGTCAACATGAAGTGTGGCTCACTCGTAATCTTGCCCCATCGTCTTGATGGACTGCATGATCTGAGGGACTTCGTAATCCACCACACTTCGCAGCATGCCATCTCCAACTCCATCTCGGTACACAATGATCCGGGAGGGTAGAGAGTTGTTATACTTCAGATAAGTCTTCAGGGCAGCTAAAAAGACAAACCACTTCAGTATAAAGCTATGCGAGGAAGATGTATTTTTGTAGTCCACTCAGTTAGCATAACGCTAGTTCCCTCCAAAAAAAAATAAAAAAAAAAATAAAAAGTTTCAATGGCAATTTTTCAAATGCAATTTCTTCAAGATAATCGTGACTATTATGCATTCCGAAGCCTAAATGCAATAAGCCAGAAGTAAAAAGCTGAAGTCAGACTATAAATTAAGATATAAATTAACCACTATTCAGGGTTCGTACAGATACTGTAAAATGAAATTTCAAAACATTCAAGGACTTTTCAAGCACTACTTTTCTGATTTTCAAGGACTTCAGAGATCTCTTATTGTTGTTTTTATAACTGCACTGCCTTAACTGATGTTTTCTACAGTTTAACAGAAAAAAAAAAAAAAAAAAAAAAGAATAAAATCACAAAACCACTTCGAAATACTGGAAACATGATTATGTCCCAAACTGAATCAAATGATTAGCGAACACACAGAAGTCCCGATCTGAATCAAGTGATTCTCGCTCTGAAATTCCGATCTAAGTCAAACGATTCGCAAATTGGAATCGTTTGCGATTGTAACTTTCTGTATTGGTAATCATTTGATTTAGATAGGTACTTGGATAGGAATATTTAGATTTCAATCATTCAATTCACAAAAGGATTAAAAAAAAACCCATTCCGATCTAAAATCAATCTAAATCAAATCTGAAACAAATGATCCGCAAAACATGATCCAATTGGAGTGCTTCAGTGAATCATTTTGCGATGCATTCGTTTAACAGTTTTGAAAAGCTCCCTTTCACCCATCAATCTGTGCTTTTTAAAATCATTACAAGCCAAGTTGAAATTCGAAAATCAATGTAAATGAATTTACAATTTGATCTGGCTTTTGCTAGGTAATCGCTTGAAATGAATGATCAAAGTCATGAGATCAATCAATCGAGCGGTTCCAGTGTAAATGACTCAATTGATTTGGTTTATCCGTTTCTCTTTTTGCATCTTCAGTGAAAGCTTTTTACCGATTACTCAGCTAACTGTCAGTACTACTACTGGCTTAGCTTGCTAGTTTTGACACTAAATGAAACAAGCAAAAAAGTACTACGCTTTCTGAACTGCATGAAAATACTTATTTAAAAAAATGCTTATTAAACACTTATTTCATAGATACGTTTTCTATCAAAAGTGCTTGAATTATTGAAGTATCTATTGCTGTTTTCCAGGCCTTAAATTTCAAAAAGTCAAATTCAAGTACTTCAAGCACTTAAAAGCACCTTTTTCGGACCCTGACTATTAAGCTTCCAACACCTTTGTCAATCTTTATTTACAATCAACAATTTAGAAAATTTGAGTTTGCAATTAAGTTGAAAAGTGCACTACTGAGTAAATCATTTTTCCTGTTTGATGTGATGATGTTTAAGGTCTTTGGCAACCTCTGTAGGAAAAAAAAAAAAAACTTAAAAAGGTTATCAATAACCAAAATATGGGAATTTTTCAACATTTCACACCTTGCAGCGACCCTTTCAGTGCATCAATGATCTCCTGGCCACGGTTTTGCAAGACACACTTGGAGAACCACCTAAAAAAGTAACAAAATCAACATTACACAATTATGCACAACCACACAATCTCTGAGTCTCTAAAATACATTATTTATTAACTGTAGTGTATTAACTGCAGTACTATTCATGACAATAGCAGTGAAGACTCACAGCTTTACAAAATTATGGTTGAACCACTAAAGTCACACAGACTATTTTAACAAAGTCCTTACTATCTTTCTGGGCCTTGAACATGGTAGCTGCGTTGCTGTCTATACAGGATCAGAAAGCTTTTGGATTTCATCAAAAATATCTTAATTTATGGTTCCTGAAGATGTCCGAAGGTCTTACGGGTTTGGAACGACACCAGTGTGAGTAACTGATGACAGAATTCTTGGGCGAACTATCCCCATAATTATATCAGGTTAAACAGCACCATTTTCTAATTATAATATTACCTGGACATGCCCTGGTTCAGACTGGCCACCAGTGCTCCGATGGATCTCTTCCCAGCAGCAGTATCGTGGTAACAGTCTATGCCTACAATCATCAGCTGCCGGAGCTGAAAAACAAAGATTCATTGTAGAATCTGACATTTGGCAACCAGCAGAACAGCTATAATTTGAGTCTTACTGGGATTTCTACACTCCACAGCTCTCCTCCCATTTTGCAGTTCATCTGCAAAGCAATCTTGGTGGCTACAGTCATAAGCGCTTGAGGTTTGCTAATGGTGCGAGACACCACACACTGACTAGGAGTGGGGCAGTCCACACACAGGTACTTCTTCACACAGTCGTACTTGTCCTTTCGATTGGTGGGCAGGATCACCACCACCTATGAAAGCCACAGAAGCAGTTTGAAACAAAAGCTTTGGATATGCAAATCATACATGCATGTGATTGCGATTGACTTACCATCTGTGTTTCACGTGCTACATTTTGTTGCAGGGCTCTCAGGAGAGATTCCTGACGATCTTCATACTCAATCCTGCTTGGGCAGGAATTATTATTAACATGAAAATGAAAAGTAAAGTTTTTAACATTCAGTATTTGACATTCAATATTTCACAAAACTCACATGACAGCCCTCTGCATGCGGATACCCATAGGCCCAGACACTTTGTTGAGAGTCTGAAGCAGAGATTGAGCAACGTCCGCATTTCGCCGGGTGTAGAACATCAGCCAGTTGTCCAAAGACATGCAGCTAATCAGAGGCAGACCTCTCATCTCTTTAGTCCAGTCTGCCGTCCATGGGTTATACTCATACTAAGAGACAAAAACAAAAAAGTAATCAAACCTGTTGCCTTAAAAATGCCTGCTGAGATGTGAAGTCTCTCTTACCGCTCTGCCTCCCTGGATGATCCGTTCTGAGGGCAGAACTCTTCCATTCAGACTCAGCAGTCGATTCTCAAAGCTCAGACCCCAAGTAGTCAGTTCATTCTGCACATCTGCATTTCTGAAGGACAGTAGAATGTATGTGAGAGTTGATAAGAAATACTAACACCAAACTTCAACAATACATCAATAAGGCCGGTGTAGAATCTGTACCTGTTGATGTTGGAGATTAAGCGGTTAATTCGGCTCTCTCTCTGTTCAGGACTCAGCCTTGTGTGTGAGGCAAGATCCTTCATGATGTTGAAATCAGCACGCATCTTATCGGTCAGACCTTCACAGGAAAACAAATGCATACACATCAGAGAACTGTTCGCAACTGAGGACTATAAAAACAAAACAAGAACTCCATAATTGTACTGAATTAGCTCTATTAGCCTAAAGATTACTTCACTCCAGAATTTAAAATGTCCTGATAATTTACTCACCCCCATGTCATCCAAAATGTTTATGTCTGTCTTTCTTCAGTCAAAAAGAAATTAGGTTTTTTAAGAAAACATTCCAGGATTTTTCTCCATATAGTGGATTTCAATGGGAATAAACAGGTTGAAAGTCCAAATTGCAGTTTTAATGCAGCTTCAAATGAATCTACATGATCCCAGCCAAGGTATAAGGGTCTTATATTGCAAAACGGTCAGTCATTTCCTAGATAAGACCCTTATTCCTCAGCTGGGATCGTGTAGAACCCTTTTGAAGCTGCATTGAAACTGCAATTTCGACCACCATATGGAGAAAAACCCTGGAATGTTTCCCTCAAAAACCTTCATTTCTTTTCGACTGAGGAAAGAAAGACATGAACGTCTTGGATGACACAGGGGTAAATAATCAGGAAATTTTAATTGAAGAGTGAACCAACCCTTTATCACTCATCTATATACTAGTGTATCTCTAGAAACTGAAAAAATTATATATACCACTGGCCATCAATTTGCAAATCTGAGGCATGTCTTATATCTCATACTGATTAGGTACTAGAACTAAACACGGAACAAACTCAAAAACACATCACATGAAAGAAAACCACTCTTCAAGCCATTTCAATAGGTCTTCAAAAAGGACTTGCCAGTGAGGTAGCAAAACTCTGGGACAAGCATGGCAGGTCCCGGTGGAGGTCGACCTGATGGTCCCAGTCTCTTCACATGACTAACCAGAAGAACCTGGTTGCCATCTGTTATGTCCAGACCATATTGCTGCAGAGGAGGCAAATAAATTGAGTGTGACCATAATATTCTGCAAATAGTCTCAAAACAAAATGTATTGTTAAGCTACCGTTTTGAAGTAGTTCTTGAACGAGATCTCGGTATCTCCCTTCTTAAACGTGTTGTTGGGTGTATGATCCCAGGCGATGTCATCAATCCTGTATGTCTTGTTGTTGTACCTATAAACGACAATTTGTTACACACCGTTACTTGCTACAATTTGCGTATATTAAACAACTTTTAAGATTTTAAAACTTTTAAAAGCAAAAAAGCAAATCTCACACTATTGTTTAAATTGTTGGGGTCAGTAAATTAAAAAAAAAAAAAAAAAAACTTATTCAGAAAGCAATTCAGCAAGAGTAACAGCAAATACATTTTTAATGTTAAAAACCATTTCTAATTTAAAAAATGCTGTTTCTTTTGAACTTTCTATTCCTCAAATAACCCCAAAAATCTACTATCTAAAAAAAAAAAAATGTATCATGCTTCCTACAAAAATAGTAAGCAGCACAACTGTTTTCAATATTGATGATAAATGTTTCTTGAGCTACAAATCAGTATATTAGAATGATTTCTGAAGGATCATGTGACACTGAAGACTGGAGTAATGATGCTGAAAATTCAGCTTAGCCATCCCAAGAATAAGTTACATTTTAAAATACATTCAAAGCTCAACACACTAATTTTATATGTTAAAGGGGTCATCGGATGCAAAGTTTACTTTTACATGTTGTTTGAACATTAATGTGTGTTGGCAGTGTATGTACTCATCTACCCTATAATGATAAAAATCCATGCAGTGGTTTTTAATTAATCTGTAAAAATAATATCCCCTTTTTCAAATCGAGCCATTCTTAGATGCCTGTCGGTGTGGCGTCACACTGACAGAGGCCTCTCCCACGATAGTTGATTGGCATGAGCATCTTGCCTCAGATCAGCTGTAACAGTCCAACCTCCACTGTTTCGATGCCGGAGCAGGGATGTAAGTTAGACAAGAATATCTCCGATTGAGGTATTGCTGGATGTAAAAATGAACATAGTGGTCGTCATTTACTCCCGACATCTGAGCTGCTGAAGATGCAGTAGATTACGTTTGTTTGTGAAGGGAATGCGCCTCCCGATCTACATAAACGCGTCTATGTTCACATAAATCATTCATGATCCAGCTTCACCTACAGCAGAAGTGAGTATAATGGGTTTATTATGAATCTCTGCAATCACCTTTCCTAATAATGTGCTAGTTAGCAAGTTTAGCAGCTAAACGCGCTAAATGCGGCTAAAATAAACAGGCTCGTCACTCCACAGAGAGAAGAGAGGTGGCAGGGCGAGCAGAGCTCATTTGCATTTAAAGGAACAATCCATCAGAATCGGTTGAATTTTGCAGAGCTCATTTTGACAAGGTAAAAAGGGTGTTGTTTTACACTACCACTGAGAATTTTTAACCGAAGTATATTATAGACTTTTCATTAAGATTCTAAAGAATCATATCAACTTGTGAAAAATGGGCATTCGATGACCCCTTTAATAATATTTCACAATATTACTGTTTTGCTATGATATTGCAATCAAAAAAGCGACTTTTCAAAAACAACAACAACAAATCTTACCAACCCCAAACTTTTGAACAGCAGTGTGCGTGTGTGTAAATGCGTGCTCATTTTACTTGGTCAGGATGATTAGGCCCACAAGCTCCTTGGTGCAGGCTTCAGGAAAGCGCTGGTCTCCACACTGCTGCCTCAGACTGTACATGAAGTCAAGGACCGTCTCACTGCGAAGAACCTTGTGGCTCACATCAGTGCACAGCATGATGCTGGACTCGTACTGCAGGATGGTGGTCACGAATCCAGGCCAAATTGTCAGCCTGAAAACATATTTAGACAGGAGGCAATGTTCAATCATCTTCCAACACAAGGTAAATGTCACACATTTGTTTCAAAACCTGTGCTGCGGGATGTTGAACGGATCATCAGGATTGTAGTAATGACGTCCGATCTGCTGCATGTTTAGGATCCTCAGAATTCTACAACACAGAATAAACAAGAACGGAAGTTAACTAACTCACAAATAACAGCACTATTTCCAACAGTCTGTGATCTATGTGTGATTACCTCCTGAACATGATGTTGTAGAACTGCAAGCATACAGGAGAGGATGGCGGGAGCTCGTTGGTCAGCGTAACAGTGATCTCAACCTTCTCTCCGTTTCTGGTCTCACTGCACAGGACAGTCTCCTACAGATAAAGCAATTTATCATTGACGACCCAATCAAATCAATACTCCAAATTATCATGGAGAGCCAGTGAAATTGTGAGCACTTTGAGGCTCTGAAAACATACAGTATTGTGCAGTTTGTTAGGGAGGAAGAGAATGGCTCCATCAAAAGTGTGTGCTTTGCCCAGAGTCTCCTCATGCTGGAAAAGCAAAGCCGAGCGCAGACGTCGGGACTCCATAGGCGGCTTGAAGTCCACATGGTACTGGTACAAAGCCCACAGAGGCCGTGAAAGCAGACGCATGAAATTCGCCCTCAGCTCAATGGCAGTGCCTGAAACACCTGTGGTTACAGGAAGAGCGTCTACTATCACACTACATACACTTGAGGTCAGAAGTTTACATACACTGTGCAGAATCTTCTAAACGTTTTATATTTAGTACTGACCTGAATAAGATATTTCACACAAAAGATGTTCACATGTAACACACTAGAGAAAATTATAGCTGATCTTATAAAAATGACCCCGTTCAAAAGTTTACATACGCTTGATTGTTAATACTGTGTTGTTACCTGAGTGATCCACAGGGCTGTGTTTCTTTTGTTCAGTGATATTTGTTCACAAGTCCCTTGTTTGTCCTGAACAGTTAGACTACCCGCTGTTCTTCAGAAAAATCCTTCAGGTCCCACAAATTCCTTGGTTTTTCAACATTTTTGTGTATTTGAACCCTTTCCAACAATGATTGTATGATTTTTAGATCTAACTTTTCACATTGAGGACAACTGACGGACTCGTATGCAACTATTACAGAAGGTTCAAAAACAAAGCATTAAGAGCCAGGGGTGTAAACTTTTAATCAGAATGAAAATGTGTACATTTTTACATATTTTGCCTAAACATATATATATATTTTTTTTTATTTAGTACTGCCTGTCAGAAGCTACAGAAAATACATACGTTACCCAGACAAGCTACATTTACCGATCTTCAAATTCCAAAAGTTTCCAAAGGTTCCCTTAATGCATCATGTTTCCTTCTGAAGCATCAGTGAACATTTAAACCTTCTGTAATAGTTGCATTTGAGTCCCTCAATTGTCCTTGGTGTGAGAAGGCCGCCCCCCTAATATAATGGCAGGGGAAACACTGGGACTATATATAAATGTCTTCTATGTGAAATTTCTTTTATTTGTTTTTGAACACTGAATTTCTTTGTAACAGATTTGTTTTTAACAAATACTCCCAACTAAAAGTTTAATCTTAGTCCAATTAATCATCAAATCAAAATTGTCAAATAAAAAATCCACAGCCAATACCCAGCCATAACATTTGCAAGAGAGCTAACAATCAAGTCTTGTTCATGAATATAGTTTTACCCGTTTTGGACTCTTTCACATGTTCCATTAGTTGGCGAGTGTGGACACCAGAATCATGGAAATCTCTTCTGCGTCCACCTCTTTCTCCGATCTTTACCTGTTGAAAGCCTGCAGAAATCTGCAGCATCGCTACAGGGAGAAAAAAAAGTGAAAGAGTGAAAAATGGAATGAGAGAATATCATAGTATACCGGTAATAGTTTTCCCACTTGTTGCTCTAATGCACTTACCTTCTTCAGACATGGCTCCAGGAGCAGGTTTCTGTCTCCCTCTCCCTACTAGCTGTCCTTCAGATGGAGGGGGCATAGGCTTAGCAGCCTCTGGCGGTACAGATGGTTGCTGCAGAGAAATTAGAAAAATTATAAGTTGAATTTCAACAAAGTTCTATCATATCTATCTAATATAAATGTAAACTCACCGCGCCAGGAGCAGCAGGCTCTTGACCGCGACCTCTGCCTCTTGATCTGGCTCTTGCTCGTCCTGTCATATTGGTGGTGCTTCTCAGATGCTTCGATTTATATCAATTCAAAGAACTGTATTAAGAACAAATTAAGGTTACAACATACATAATATTATGTAATCATTTTTGCAGCAATGCTTTTCACATTTTTCCCAAATTCTTCTGTGGTATACAAAAAGTTGCTGTCAATTACTATACTCTTTAATTGAGTGAATGATTGATTCAATCATATTAGATGTTCCACAGATAAAGATTAAACAAATCTGAAATGAAACTGGTGAGGAAATAACTTTTTTTGGTGTGGAAACTATGACTTTAAAGTTGTTTCATAACCAACTTGGAGTTAAATGCTTCGTTTGCCACGAACAAGAAACTAAGGCATAAAAAATGTATTTCTGAGATGCTGAGAAATCTTAGTTATATGGAGGCGTAAAACCTGTTTCTTCAAGTGTATAGCGCGCAATGGCCATGTGAAGTTTACTAAAGTTCTAATGGTTTTAATAATCCGTTTTTAATTTAAATCCTTTAATACAATAAAATGTGTTTTTAACAGAAGTGTTTTAATTCTATATTAAAAAGTGCACTTTCATCACCAAACTTTAGAGTTTTCTGACAAGTTCGCACTTTGCACGACACGTGCGAAGGATTAACATCAGGCCTACAAAATACATTAAGAGGTAATCGTTTAACGTAAATGTCATATATTGTTACTGTGACATTTTGAGAGACAATATTAAACCATATTACTTCATTACACTATTAAATACGAAACTTTTTAATTGTGTACCTATCATTACTGACAATTGAAATGTGTTTGGCGCGCCAGGCCCCAGTTCTGTTCTAAAATATAAGTTTCAAAGTTTACTTGAATGGTTCGAATTATATATAAATTTACGTCTTAAATACTCAAGGAAAGCGCTCTGTCATCGTGTACATAACGTAATACAGTTAATAACTTAATTGCCCAACAGTAATTAGACAGTATGACACTTATTTTAGTGGTTTAAGACAATATTTCCACTGTTTATAACATAAGAAACGATTTCACAATTATCAGGAGCAATCAAATGACTAATTATATGTGTATAATGTCGATAAAAACTTAGACATCGACAAACAACCCTTACCCCTTCTTCGAGAAGTGCCAAATGACGTTCAATTAATTGTCGACTGGTCGTTAACCCGATTTCATCTGTATCCCTCCGCTGCTTAATATATTCATCATCTTATTTAGTTTACATTTTTAAGAATAATTAATGCTTTACAGTCTTTTCAAGTCGTAATTACTTATTTTCGATAGAAAAGTTCGCTGAAATCGGAATGGAAAAGGTTGTTGAGGAAAACTATTTTAGTTGGAAGGATACGAAACTACCTGTTGAGGGTGTCACCTGGTCCAGCGGATGGTGGATTTTAATGATGACTCATAGGCTATAGACGTTCAGCACCAGATGGCGCTCAAATACACAAAACAATTGATTGTTCCAGTCAACAGAGGGAGAGATCAGTTTTAAGTTAGGACGCTAACAATTTATGTTGCTCACTTTTTTCTGATATTTTCAGATGGTTCAGTTTTAGAAGTGGGGGAAAAATAATTTATGATTTACTTTAGGCCATTGTACTACAGCTAGGCCTATAACATGCAGGTGCCTCATCCAACAGATTTAAGCAGACACAAAATGTCACTTCTGGTGAAAAAGCATAAGATGAACCAAAAACTACTTTGTACCCCACAGAATAACAATTTGCAATGCTCATTTCCTATAAATTATTTACTGTAATCAAGGGAAGCTTAAGAGATGGCTCACGGTATTATGTGAGGTGTTCTTTTAGTTTAATACACTGCTCTCTGTTCCTCATCCTGTAAAAGTTTTATCTGATAGGCAAATAAGATACAAGCAGCTTTTCGTGCTCCTGCGGTGCTAATGTCTGTGTGCATCATCCATCATTTGTTTTGACATAAGCATGATCAGAAAAAGGGACGTACCTAAATAGGCTTTGACACAAGTACTGGATGGTTATTTCTCCTCATTTCTGTCCCAGCATGTATAAGGACAGATCTGGCATTTATCAAGCAGCACATCTTGTTTTGCTGTATTTGCTTGACGCTGCTTTGTGAGACGTAAGACTCATGATTAATAAATGTAAGTGACATAACTGCACATTTGGACCAGATTAATGTTTCTAGAAGCAAAAATATGTTCCATGTTAGTGTCTAAAGCTGCTTCTATGCTCTCTCGCTTAGGTTTTTGTTTGCTTTTTATAGTAAAAGCCCGTTCACACTAAGGATGATAATGATAACAACATACAGGCACAACATCATTGGAATCACTTTTGGAATTATTTTTTTATTTTTTTCAGCTGATGAATGATAAAAACACTGACAGCCTATCAGAATCGACACAGCTTCAAAGACCTTGAGCATTTAAAGCTGTATAGAGGACAAAACAACAGCGTGCTTATAATAAAAGAATAATATTGTACATTGGTGTGGACTATATTTAATAAATACATATTTATAATCTTTATAGCTATTGTTCTTGGTGTGAACAGGCCCTAAGAGTCTATCCCAGCATTCTTAGGACATTGAAACCAACAAATATTTGATCATTTAATAAAACTATTTGAATTAAGTTTCACTTTCACCTGATAAATGCATTTTCGTGCTCTCATGCTTCACTGAATCTCAACCGCTGCTTTCTTTTTTATAATGGTGTCCATCTGTAACCCTCCATTTACCAGATTGGGCTGTTCTCTTTTTGCCGCTCTCAGACTTTGATGAAAGATTAATGATTCAAATGTTAAGGATTCTGCAGCATAGCCTCTCTCTCTCTCTCTCTCTCTCTCTCTCTCTCTCTCTCTCTCTCTCTCTCTCTCTCTCTCTCTCTCTCTCTCTCTCTCTCTCTCTCTCTCTCTCTCTCTCTCTCTCTCTCTCTCTCTCTCGCTACTGTTTCCAAAGAAGCCTCACCCTCTTCTATCAGTTTCAGACTCGCACCCTCATCTTTTTGACTGGGAACTTGGCACCTTGAAGAGCATTTTGGAGGCAGATCTACAGTTGACTTTCATGTCAAGATCTAAGAACGATTAGTGATTCAGTCCGGTGAGATTCAGTCAGACAGCAGAATTTCCCATCACTATTTACCTACAGCAACAACAAGGAAGATGAATGTCACAGAGTGAGTACACAAACTCAAACACTGGACAAAGTCCAAAATTGATATAGTTCCTTTAATGAAGTTTTTTTTCAAATTCTTTGTTTGGTGACATGGTGCAAAGCACACAAAAGTTGGCAAAACAAGTACAGTTTTATGCTAATATACATGAAAAAAGACATCTTTGATCTCTTGTAATGATTTCTCTTGCATTTGATTTGAGAGAGAAGACCACTGACATGGCTTTTTATCCTCCAAAAAAAATAAAAGTATCCTGAAGGTGTAAAGTTCATGCTATAACCTGAAACAGAAGAAGAAGAGATATTAAAAACATAGTAAGCGTGCATTAATTTTTTACATATTAATCTATACACTAATTAGACATAGATTTAGCAAGTGTGTAAAAAAGGGTCACAATACTTTGATTTAAAAACCTAGCAGACATAGTGCACTATATATATCTCGCTGACACTAAAATGTTCAAAACACAGCAAAGGCAAGAACTTAAAGAGGAGTGAAAATAAAAGAGCTAAGAAGAAAAGCACAGAAGAGAGTGTGCGAGCAGCGGTAGGCATAGAGTAAAGGTGCCCCCTGCCTGGTAGGCTGATGAATGCCCCCCAGGTCCCAAACCTGTCCAAGAGTGAGATAGAGAAAGACACAGGAATGCTGGATTGAAGTTGTCCCACCAAAGTGCAAATGAAGCCAGGTGATTTATCTACAGCTATGACTATGTCAGTTATGGAAATTAGCGGACATCTTGCCTGAAATGCTGAGGCAGAAATCACATATTCACTTGACATCAATGTAATAAAATCACACCTTCTTCAGGATGTCATGTATATACAGCATGGAGTCAAAAGTTTACATACACCTTGCAGAATCTGCAAAATGTTAATTATTTTACCAAAATAATTAAGAGAGATCATACAAAATGCATGTTATTTTTTATTTAGTACTGACCTGAATAAGATATGTCACATGAAAGATGTTTACATATAGTCCACAAGAGAAAAGACTGGTTAAATTTATAAAAATGACCCTGTTCAAAAGTTCAAAAAAACCCTTTCCAACAATGACTGTATGGTTTTGAGATCCATCTTTTCACACCGAGGACAACTGAAGGACTCAAATGTAACTATTACAGAAGGTTCAAATGCTCACTGATGCTTCAGAATGAAACACAGTGCATTAGGAGTCAGGGGTGTAAACTTTTGAACAGAATGAAGATGTGTACATTTTTTTTTTTTTGCCTAAATAACATTTTTCTTTTCATTTAGTACTGTCCTTCAGAAGCTACAGAAGATGCTTACATGTTTCCCAGAAGACAAAATAAGTTAAATTTACCCTGATCTTCAAATTCAAAAGTTTTCACCCTTAATCCATTGTATTATACACAATTACTTTATGTTGTTATATTTACAGTATTTTATTATTATGATTCAATCTGACTGATCAATTAATCAGTTATACTATTTATTTGTAATTAAATAACATTTATAATTTTATTAATAATAGATATCATCTCACTAACACTAAAGGAAATATTTTTGTAAATTGAAAAAAGCTAAACTTAAATATAAAATATAAATATTAGATGAAGAATTAAGAAATATTGACTTGACAAAAAATTAAAGCGCTAGAATTACTAAATGGAAATAAATAAAAATGAAAGAGAAACAAACCTAAATAGTATTACTTAAAACAATAATAATTAATAAAACTCACCGTAAAATAACCTGAAAATATAAAAGCTAATTCAAATGGTTAATAAAAATGAATATATTATATAAATAATCATAAAATAACATTTCACATTTTAGCCTGATGTAACGCTTACGGTATCTGATACTGATACAGTGTCTTATATTAATGGTAAAATCCCACTGTATACTAATTTGTTGGTTATTTGTGTTTAATATCTCAAAATTATTTGTAGTCAGAGGTTACATACAAAATATTTTAAGCTATTAAAGTGATCTACATACAGTATAAAAATGCACAGGTACAAAAGCTATACATGCAGACTAAAACATACATAGTTCTGCTGTAATTTGTTTCATAATTAATTCTGCCACAATTTCAAGTGAGTTCATCATCCTTTCTCCCTTCCTAATCCCTATTAAGTGCAGTGTGATCAAATGCTCCATTGCTCAAATAAGCAAAACATCTGAAAAGGAAGGAAAAAATCCATGGAAAAGGGGCAGAGTTTGCAAGATAAGCCAAATGCTCTTTGCCTTTAATCTATAAAAAATACTAAATTACTGCATTATCTTCATGCTGAACAGCAATGACCAACATGAAGGGGCTTCTTTGAACTAATAAGTGGAAACAAATGGCCTTTGAGATAAAAATCCTCCTAGAAGCTGATGACTACAATGGACACTCTTAATATGTCCAAGTTCAGTTAATTCACCATGCACTTGGTTGAATTAAATGACTCTGCTTTGATGGATGTTGCGTGACCCTAAAAGCAAATTTTCTTCTGAAGGTTACATGTAATATCACAGTAATTGTAAGGCACCATGTACAAAGAAACACTGCTTTCAATACATCACACTACATCTACTGTATGTACTACAGAGGAAAAATTAGTTGTACACATTATGAATATGTTAAACTTTTGCAAGCTCAGGATTAGCACCAATGTATATTACACAATTATGTTATTTCATTTATTTATTTATTTTAAACAAATTATGCTTTTGGATGGCTTTAGATGTGTTCAGCTTGAGGAATTCAATTAATTTACAAAATGGTGTCAAAAAAGAGGATCTATCCAGTTTTGAATACTCTTAAGTGTGCCCTAAGGATGGAAATTTCTGGCAATTCCGTTGACTTGATTGCAAGATACTATTTGAACTGAACTCAGATTTTATTTTATTTTTTTAATCAAATGTAAATTCATGTCCCAGTCATATTTTCTTGGTTAAATAAGCACTATTTACACTTAGAAAAAGAAAAAAATAAATTTGTATAAAATAAATTTAAGCCAAGTATGAACCTTATTAAGTTAGAGTTTTTAAGCATGTTACATTTATTTCAAAATAATAACTCAAGACAGTAACAATTTAAACAGTATATTTTACTTGTGAACTTATGTTCAGCTATTCCTTTTAATATGTAACATTTTTCGGATCATCAAAGTTAATATTTGTCACAGACAAGGAAATTTATTTTAGATTTCACCAAGCTGATCACTCACTAAAAACTCCCACAGATCATGTTTTCAGACCATTTCAATTCATTTTGACATAACAAAGTGGTGATATATAAGCCTCTGATTTGTTTACTTGCTTTTTAAAATTAGTCTTCCTATTAATGCTATTATATTGTTCATTCAGACGTGGAACGAGGACGAACAAGAGGCGGGATTTATCGCATGAGCCAATCACAGCCGAACACATCCAGTCATGTCCAATCATATCGCAATGGAGGCATTGCCTCCTCTCATGTGACTTTCCCAGATTCATTCCCCCAGCAAACTCACCGCACCCTTTTTGGGCTCAGGGCAGGCGAGAGAGTCACAGACCTGCTGGTGTTGCTGTTGGACAATGTTTCTTTAGGAAAATGATTAATTTATAGACTTTTTAATGATATATTTTATAATACTTTGTAGTATGAATTTTTTTCTTATCCAATTTTTTTGGAGAAAACACCCCTGATATATGATGTTCATATGGATTTTTTAAACTAACAGGAAGCTGCTTGGTTTAAAAGTGATTTCTGTGTGAGCTGTGCTTCATGCATTGCTACACTATTGATAATTATTGACAAAAATGTGCATAAATTTTGCTAACAATGACCGCACTTTTTAGAAGCATGATTCTAGAATAACACAAGCAAATGTTTCTGGTTACCAATACCCTTACAAAAAAACTCTTTGCAGTCAGAATTAATTTTTTTCCACAGAAGGTAAACATCCAATAGCAGGATCGTTACTGACTTTCAGTTGAGGTCAAAGGTTTACATACACCTTGCAGAGTCTGCAAAATGTTAACTATTTTCCCCAAATAAGAGGGATCATGCAAAATGCATGTTATTTTTTATTTAGTACTGACCTGAATAAGATATTTTACATATAGTCCACAAGATAAAATAATCGTTGAATTTATAAAAATGACCCTGTTCAAAAGTTTGCATACACTTGATTCTTAATACTGTTGTTACCTGAATAATCCACAGCTGTGTTTTTGCTTTTTGTTTAGTGATAGTTGTTCATGAGTCCCTTCTTTGTCCTGAACAGTTAAACTGCCTGCTGTTCTTCAGAAAAATCCTTCAGGTTCCACAAATTATTTGCTTGTTTTTTTTTTGTTTTTTTTTCAGCATTTTTGTGTATATGAACCCCTTCCAACAGTGACTGTATGGTTTTGAGATCCATCTTTTCACACTGAGGACAACTGAAGGAATCATATGCAACTATTACAGAAGGTTCAAATGCTCACTGATGCTCCAGAAGGAAACATGGTGCATTAAAAGCCAGGGGGTGAAAACATTTTGAATTGGAAGATCAGGGTAAATTAAACTTATTTTGTCTTCTGGAAAACATGTAAGTATCTTCTGTAGCTTCTACTAAATGAAAAAAAAAGTATGATATTTAGGCAAAATAAGAGAAATGTGCACATCGTCATTCTGTTCAAAAGTTTACACCCTTGGCTCTTAATGCATTGTTTTTCCTTCTGGAGCATCAGTGAGCGTTTGAATCTTCTGTAATAGTTGCATATGAGTCCCTCCGTTGTCCTCAGTGTGAAAAAAAGGATCTCAAAATCATACAGTCATTGTTGGAAAGGGTTCAAATACACAAAAATGCTGAAAAACCAAAGAATTTGTGGGACCTGAAGGATTTTTCTGAAGAACAGCAGGCAGTTTAACTGTTCAGGACAAACAAGCGACTCGTGAACAGCTATCACTAAGAAAAAAATAACACACAAAAACAACACAGTATTAAGAATCAAGAGTATGTAAACTTTTGAATGGGGTCATTTTTATAAATTCAATAATTATTTTCTTTTGTGGACTACGTGTAAACATCTTCTACTGAATGCACCTTTAAGAGTAGCATTAGCTCAAATGTTATAGTTTGTGTATGAACAGTACTTCAAAGCTGTTATTCTAGGAATGAGTGTTTGTTGCTACCATCCCTGCTAGTTTGGCTGCAATACTAACAGCCCGTATGAGGATGAGACTGATCAGTTATGACAGATTTCGGCTATCACTGCACATTCAGGGTGTCAGTCTGATTAGCAACACTCAATATAAAGTGAAGAAGGGCAAGGGTGGGGGAAGAAAAACAAGCTGCACTTGCTGACAGAGCCACACAGTAATCTGCTCCGTGTTATAGCGGCTTCACTTTAGATGTTGCTCCATCTGAGAATATATTTCAGCTAATGAAAATGTCCTGCTGGCTTTTACCACTGGGGGGTGGATTTGCTATGTGGGTTGCAATCACAGATAAGGCAATTATCAGTCTTTATGTTCTACCCACTGAAATGTTTTTAATCATACGGACAAACAAAAGACTGGCTCACTTGCCCAAGTGCACGTTTGCCTCAGCTGTAGATAGATGTGTTTTTCTTGGCACATGCTACTTCCTTCACGCTTGATAAAACATATCAAGGCCAGGCAGCACTGTGCCCTTGACCGGTTCTGGGTCTGTGGGCATGCAGGAGGGATGTGTTGAGAATAGGGGAACGTAAGATAAAGACCAGTGAAGGTCACCTTGTTATAGGGGGTTCATGGAGGTACGCTATTTAGGCTGAGCTGAGATCAGTTCTGCCATTATTTAATAATAGCTACTGTTGAAAAAACAAGCAAGCTCTGTGTCAGGGGAAAAAAATTATGCCGAAAGGAAAAAAAAGGGGGCCAACCTTTTAGATAAAGGTGCCTTCAGGAGACAGCAAACAGAGGTCTGAAGAGTTTATTTATTTATTTATTTATTTGTCTTTTATATTTAAACTTACACTAAATATATAAATAAAATAAAATAAAAACATATAATAGATAAAAAAAAATAAAAATAAAAAAACATATACTATAATTTAACAAGAAATGAAAGAAAATGAGTGCAAAATATTATATATACACTATATATACTACATACACCATCATTCAGACTTTTGGGGTTATGTTTTTGAAACAGTCTTGTAGAGTCTTGAAGAGTCTTATTAACAAGGCTACATTAATATGACCAAAAAATTATTATTACAATTTAAAATAACTGTTTTCCATTTTTCTAATTTTCTCTTTTTATATATTTAAAAAATATTTTTTAAATAAATATTTTTCTTTAATAACGTCTAACTTGGAGTTTGGAAATGTATTTGTATATATATATATATATATATATAAATGCACCTCTACTGTATTTTTTACATTTTTTTTTCCAAGATTCAAGATTTTTATTTGTCACGTACAGTTATATAGAGACACTTCTGAGACACTGTGATTAAAATGGAAATTAAAGTAAAATTAGATGATCATCAGAACAGAGGATGAAGTAAGAAACTTAAGTAACAGACGGTGCAATTACATATATCTACCAGCAGAGGCCAAAGGGTCAGTGCTAACCATCCAAACCTTTACCCACTTCCTTAGATTCAAACGTTTAAGAAAGAGTCATGTGACCCTCAACTCAGATCCTGATTGGTGAGTTTGATGAAACACTGAAAGTACCTAATGAGACCCTATCCATGCTGGTATCTCTAACCTCAAATAGAAGCCCACATGCACAAACATTAGCTTACTTCACTGTTGTTCTTTTGTGTAGAGGGGTAGGAGTGAGAGTTTTTGCTGGATGGGGGATCTCATGTTGACCATAGCGGAGCCCTGCCGTGCCCCCCTCCTCTCTCTTGTTCCCCCCACGCTGAGCAGGGAAGCTATGTGATCTTTTTTCAAAGTCAACAAAAGAGTGGGGACACAGCTGGGCGGCAGAGGGGAACAGAGGGACGGAGCGTAGCAACAGACTCCTGCTGAGGGCACTGGGACTGAACTACGCAACCAATTCACATGAATCAACTGTCAGCTAGATTGTTTAGGAGCTTTTTGTACTGCTGGAGACAGTTTGATTCACTTTGATTCATCTAGAATGACACACTGGATTTTTCGCCTTGATTTATGGTCCATGTGAACATTCCATTTTGATATATTATATAATATTATGGCATAATTGCATAAAATATTTGTGCTTTGACATTTTAAACTTTTTTTCTGAAAAGACCACCTTAGATCAGCATTTTCAGGCTGGTTTATGATGGTTAACACTGGTTTAGGTCAAATAAACAACAGACAAAAATATATACCAGCATATCCTTTCTAGTTAAAGGAACACTCCACTTTTTTTGAAACAGGTTCATTTTCCAACTCCCCTAGAGTTATACAGATGTGTTTTACCGTTTTTGAATCCATTCAGCCGATCGCCGGGTCTGGCAGTAGCACTTTTAGCATAGCTTAGCATAAATCATTGAATCCGATTAGACCATTAGCATCTCACTATAAAATGACTAAAGAGTTTCGATATTTTTCCTATTTAAAACTTGACTCTTCTTTTGTTGCATCGTGTACTAAGACTGGCGGAAAATGAAAAGTTGCGATTTTATAGGCCGATATGGCTAGGAACTATACTCTCATTCCGGAGTAATAATCAAGGAATTTTGCTGCCGTACCATGGGTGCAGCAGGCGCAATGATATTACGCAGCACCTGAAAGTAACCGGCACTAAGTTTGTGTAGATGCAGAGAGTTGTGCCTGACTAACTCTTTAGTCATTTTATAGTGAGATGCTAATGGTCTAATCGGATTCAATGCTTTATGCTAAGCTATGCTAAAAGTACTACCGCCAGACCCGGCGATCGGCTGAATGGATTCAAAAACTGTAAAACACATCTGTATAACTCCAGGGGAGTTGGAAAATGAACCTATTTTCAAAAAAAGTGGAGTGTTCCTTTAAGCTGATTGACTTGTTGGTGAATCTACACTTTTAAAGGGATAGTTCACCTAAAAATGAAAATTAAACCCCATGGTTTACTCACCCTCAAGCCATTCTAGGTGTATATGACTTTCTTCTTTCAGATGAATACAATCCGAGTTATATTAAAAAACGTTCTGGCTTTTCCAAGATTTACAACGGCAGTGAATGGCTGTTGAGATTTTAAAGTCCAATAAAGTGCATCCATCCATCATAAAAAGTACTCCACATGGCTCTGGGGGGTTGTAAAGGCGTTCTGATGTGAATCAGTGTGTTCTTGTAAGAAAAATATCCATATTTAAAACTTTATAAAACCATAATCTCTAGCTTGTGCCCACTGTCGTGCACGTGTTCACAAGAGAGTGGCGTTCCAGCGGATGACATAAGATGTAGGCGCAGCGTAAGCTCTGGTGAGAAGTGGCGAATGTGGAAGTGCAGTGAAGACAGCAACAAAAACTAGTGATTATGGTTTATAAATGGAGATGTAACACTAGCAAAATCTCCTGATATGATAATATTGTGATTTGAAGTCCACAATATGATATTTATTGCAATATTTTTAAAAAAAGAACACAAATTTTGTACGTTTCAAAGTTAAATTCTTCTATCTAGTGCACTATGAGAGTTTTAAGAGCTCCAACCCATGTTCTTAAGAAAACTCAGTGAATTGACTTGTACCTGAACTTTAAAGGGGACTCAACACTCTTTTTAGCTGTGGTATACAGTCACACTTGTGTTTTAGAAGCATAAATAATAATAATATTAATGTTATATTGATTTTATATGACAGCAATAGCCATATACTGTAAAACATTTGCACTGTAAAATAAATTAAAATGAATATTTTATAGGTTTATTATTTTTGCTTTACAGTAGGGAAATTACAATACTTCTTTCCTAATATCTACACTTGAAAGAGATATTTTGAATTTGGACTGTAGTAACATTACCCATTTAAACCACTAGCTGTTAGCAATATATACTGCACTTTTAAACTTTTATTTTTGACGGAAACAGCAGTAGAGCTTTTAATTAGAAAAAAATTCAATTTTCAGTGAAAACAGCTTACAAAATCGTGTCTCACCACAAATCTAGTCAAATGCTGTAATCATCTGCCACAAAAATAAAGCATAACTGGTGGCCGTTGCATTCCCAAATGTGCACTAAACTCACAGCACAAGCAATAAATGAGTTCACTGCATTCATTAACTGTGAACGGAGCCATTCAGAGGCGCGGAAAACACTGGATTATGAGCTGATCGCCTGAACGAAATGCGCGCTTCGCTTTGAAACGCACAGCAAAAACAGACTTGATGAAGGGATTTAAGCCATATTGTGCTTTTGGTTTTAGTTCGGTTACAGATACATAATGGCCCAAAACACAACTTTAAAGACCTTTTATGTCAGAATATTTTAAAAATCTACACTTTTTGCCCAGAAGACCTATACTGTCATGTGACCATGATAATATTGAGACAGTTTTGCTATCGCAATACCACAATATTGATAATATCATTACATATCTATTTATCATGTTTTAAATGTGGATATTTTTCCTACACAAACACATCAGTTCTTTTCAGAAGGCCTTTATTAACCCCCCAGAGCCGTGTGGAGTACTTTTCATGATGGATGGATGCACTTTATTGAACTTCAAAATCTTAACACCCATTCACTGCCATTATAAAGCTTGGAAGAGCCAGGACCTTTTTAATATAACTCGGATTGTATTTGTATGAAAGAAGAAAGTCATATACACCTAGGATGGGTTGAGGGTGAGTAAATCATGGGGTAGTTTTCATTTTTGGGTGAGCTATCCCTTTAACAAATAAAGTTTCCAAAAGGGAGTTTTCATGGCGATGCCACAGATGAACTATTTTTTGGTTTCCCAAAGAACATTTCAGTGAACAGTTCTTAAAAGAACCATTTTTTTTTCTCAGTTTAAAGAACATCTCAGTGTAAAGAACATATTTCAAAGAACCCTTTTCACTATAAAGAACTTATGTTAAAGGTTCTTCATTTAACCATATATTCCAATAAAGAACTTTTATTTTTAAGAGTTTAGTTAAGAACAGGGATGTAACAAGACTTTTATGCAAGTTTTTAAACTATATTTAACAGATAGATTTCCTCATGTTCGCCACAATGTACTAAAAGAAACTTGGAGGTCATTGAAGTTAAGCCTTTTTTATGTCTCTTAGTACAAACCATGGCCTTAGTACAAACCAAGTTTTGCGCAGTTACAATGAGACAGGATACGGAGGACAGGGCAAAAGAGGAAAAAGTGTGGGAGAGAGTGGAGAAAGGCCACAGAGAAGTGAGCATCAAAGGCAGTGGATCTCAGCATGCTCCTGTAGCAGTGTGTGAACTCCCACCCTAAGACACACAGCAAAGCCCCTGCACACACACACACACACACACACACACACACACACACACACACACCCATCTCCTCCACCCCTCCGGACGAGTCCTCAGCAGTAATTAAAACCATCTCCCCCACTGTTCCAGCATCTCATTAAATCTCAGCACCCTTCCGTTTTCCTTCTTTCACCCATCCATCCACCAAAACCATCCCCACGTAGACACAACCAAGGCTAAACCTGACACATTCTTGAGCTAATCATAGTGCATAGTGTTGAAATGGGCGTCAATCACTAAAACACTTTTTCTACTTATAGCTCCATCAGAAACAGGAAATATCCAGTGAGCTCTGATGAGTCCACACCCTCAACCTAATCACCCTCATTTGAAACAGCATACGAAAACATGTTTTTATTAAAGTTTGAGAGTGTTTGGCATTTATTTGTTAAGCTGACTGTTATAAAGAGAAATATAACTTAATGTTATTATGTAGACCTTCAACATCAGATGAATAATGAGAGTTTTTGAATGAATAAACAATTCTGGGGACAACATCAAACTTGAAATAATGAAACTACAATTGGAAACAGCAATTAACTAAAAATTTCACTATAGAAAAGATAAAAAATTGGCTTTTTTTAATCTATTCACTTATAAGATCAGTCCAAAGACACTGATTCACTAGAATGAATCAAAGAAATTAATTGGACTTCCCAACGATATATTTGCAAGTGAGTTAGATTCATTAGAATGAAATGGACCAAACCGATACGCCGAACCTATTCACTATACTGAATCTAAACTCTCAACGCTATGTGAGAGAGAAGCATGGTAACACTTTCTATGAAGCCCACATTTATAATACATTATAAGGGTATTTTTAATGAATGTATAATGCATTATAAAAAACCTTATAATATGTTATATATCTTATGAATATTCATTAGAACAGTTTTAATGTATTATAATATTTACTTGTTTGTAGTTATAGTTTAAAGGAACACTCCACTTCCATTCAGCCGATCGCCGGGTCTGGCGGTAGAACTTTTAGCATAGCTTAGCATAAATCATTGAATCCAATTTAGACCATTAGCATCTCACTATAAAATGACTAAAGAGTTTCGATATTTTTCCTATTTAAAACTTGACTCTTCTGTAGTTGCATCGTGTACTAAGACTGGCGGAAAATGAAAAGTTGCGATTTTATAGGCCGATATGGCTACCCACTTAGCAATTGACATCTGTCCCAGCTCTGCGCCAAGCAAGCAGTTACACTTGGCCCAAGTGCAGCAAAGAATTACGGCCCTTAAGTGGCCCGGATCTGGACTACAGACGTGAGCCACACATGAGCCATAACTGGCCCAAATCTCAGCCAAATAGTAACGTATAACCAGCCCTAGCTGGCCAGAACAAGTTTTATTAGTGCTACACAATCTCAGCCTTCAGTAACTACATAGAGACCAGTCTTAAACCAGAAACCCCAAAACTGAACCATGTCTGAAGGTGTAACTGTGTGTTTTACTGCCTATTAATGGATCCATGGCTTTTTTTATGGCTCAGTTTTGGGGTTTCTGGTTAAAGACTGGACTCTGTGTGGTTTCCTGAAGGCTGAGATTGGGTCCCAAATAGCAAGAGAGCAGGTGAAAACCATTGAATCAATGTTAAAAATAGTTGGTTTGTCAATGTTAATGGCATTAAATCAATTAATGTTATAAAAAAAATGATGTTTCAAAAAACCACCATTGCTGTGATCAGTGATTGCTTTAGTTGGGTTCTTGATTCTTGCCTTTCATTAAGTTACATTTTTTTCTGTATTTCGGTAGTGTTTCAGTGTAAACATTTATGCTGTTAAAAACTGTTTTAAAGTTAGTTTAGAGTAGGTTATTCTTTGTGATGGATGTCAAGTAGCCATCAAGTTCAGAAATAATATTTATTTTTTTATTACTGATGATTTTGTATCACAAATGTAAAAAAATCTGTGGCAGCAGAAAGATTTAGACATCAACACCCAACATACAAACCTCAACAATGGTGACAATCACCGAACTAATTCAGATAAACAGATCAACTGCAATGCATGCTGGGAATCATGAATGACTTTTTACTATGTTGATACCCAGCATGCATTTCTGCATAAAGTTTTCTTTTGCTGATTGTCACCATTGTTGAGTTTCATACGCTGATTCTTGATGTCTAATTGGTTCATCAATTCAAATGTTTTTTTTTTTTTTTTTTGCATTTTCTGTTAATTAATGAAAGTATGATAGCTAAACTTTTGCTTTAATCTCACATTACAGTATTACACATTCTGAGCAATTCTTTCAAAAAATCTCACAATGATTTAGCTTTCATTGTCTCAAACAATGCGTTCTCACACAATGTTATAAAAGACCAAGCAAATTTAACATTAAAGTACAAAGAATCGAGAGTCCAACTAAAGCGATCACTGATCACAACAATGGTGGTTTGTTGAAATTTAAATTTTTGTTTAACATTAATAGCGGGAGCTAAAGTTATATTCATTCAGTGTCATTAACATTGACAAATCAACTACTTTTAACATTGATTCAATGGTTGCTTGGGGGTAGCACTAATAAAACTTTTTCTGGCCTAGTTCAGGGCTGGTTATAAGTTACTATTTGGCTGAGATTTGGGCCAGTTATGGCTCATGTGTGGCTCACGTCTGTAGTCCAGATCTGGGCCAAACAAGGGCCGTAATTCTTTGCTGCACTTGGGCTAAGTCTAACTCCTTGCTTGGCCCAGAGCTGGGCCAAATATCAATTGCTACGTGGGTAGGCACTATATTCTCATTCCGGCGTGATAATCAAGGAATTTTGCTGCCGTACCATGGTTGCAGCAGGCGCAACTTTTCATTTTCCGCCAGTCTTAGTACACGATGCAACTACAGAAGAGTCAAGTATAAGTATAGTTATAATAATAATATTTTTTGTCCTCAAACAGCCATAAGATCAGATAGTAGATCAGATGAATGTGTAATATGACACATTTGATTTGAACTATTTTTACTGTAATATCAATTTGATTATCACCTGTTGATCAGTAGCTCTGCAACTATGTCAACTAGCAGTCACAGGAGTATTAGTAGTGTGTCTGCTAAATATGTGCTAACACTTTATTTTGATGGTTCCCCAAAAGACAAACTGACTATAAGTAACTTGGCAAGTACATCAACATTCTGCCTACCCTAACCTTAACATAAGCCTACTAATACTCTAAGAGTTAGTTGACATGTAGTTGCAAAGTTGCTTATAGTCGACTATGGTCAGTAAACTAAGGGGAGCATCAACATAAAATGTAACCTAACATCTAAACATTGCAATTTTTTCAGATGAAATTATAACTAGCTCACATCAAAATAATAATAGGCTCACAGGGAACACTCAAATAACACTCCACACCTAACCACTTAAAGGAACACTCCACTTTTTTTTGAAAATAGGCTCATTGTCCAACTCCCCTAGAGTTAAACAGTGGAGTTTTACCGTTTTCGAATCCATTCAGCCGATCTCCGGGTCTGGCAGTATAGCACTTTTAGCATAGCTTAGTATAGATCATTGAATCTGATTAGACCGATAGCATCTCGCTCAAAAATGACCATATATATAATGACGATTTAAAATTTAAAACTTAATTCTTCTGTAGTTATATCGTGTACTAAGACTGATGGAAAATGAAAAGTTGTGATTTTCTAGGCTGATATGGCTAGGAACTATACTCTCATTCCAACGTAATAATCAAGGAACTTTGCTGCCGTACCATGGGTTCAAATTTTATTACGTAGTGCCTGAAAACTTCTGTAGATGCAGAGTTGCAGAGTTGACGGCTGTGTAATATCATTGCGTCTGCTGCACCCATGGTACGGCAGCAAAGTTCCTTGATTATTACGCCGAAATGAGAGTATAGTTCCTAGCCATACCGGCCTATAAAATCGCAACTTTTTATTTTGCGTTCATCTTTCTACACAATATAACTACAGAGAGTCAAGTTTTTAATAGGAAAAATACTGAAACTCATTTTTGAGCGAGATGCTAACGGTGTAATCGGATTCAATCATCTATGCTAAGCTATGCTAAAAGTGCTACTGCCAGACCCGGAGATGGATCCAGAATGGATTCGAAAACAGTAAAACTCAACTGTTTAACTCTAGGGGAGTTGGAACATGAGCCTATTTTCAAAAAAAGTGGAGTGTTCCTTTAAAAGATGCAGTAAGATATGAATCAGAATGAATCAAACTGCTTAATATAAAAGAGAACCATTCAAGATGAACCAATTCACAAGACTGAATCAGACTTCTTAACACTATGTGAGAGAGAGCGAATTATATATGATGACCAGACTTTGCAATACTATACGAGAAAGAGAACAGTTTTTGACAAACCGATTCACTATAATGAATCTAAACTCTCAACGCTATATGAGAAAGAGAAGTGCTTATGAAGAACCAATTGACTGGAATGAATTAGGCTTTCCAATGCTATATCCGTTTATGAGGAACGATTTACTAGAATGAATCGTACTGCTCAATATGAAATAGAACCATTTGAGATGAACCAACTCACTAAACTGAATCAAAACAAAACAACGGTCATGAATTAGAAGTTCAAAACAAGGATTTGTAAAGGAAAATGTCGGAGGATTTCGATATAAACCAAGACGAAACTGGTTTTCCTTTGCTAAAGTAAGGAAACTTTGCTTCCTTTGCTCCCGTAAACAGCGTTGGTTTTCACGAGACTCACCGGCGCATGCACAACGCCGTCATCCGCTGCTTCCGGGTACGACCAACTGGCGCAAGCTAGATTAAAGTGATTCTTACGTTTTAAATATGGATATTTTTCTTACAAAAAGGCATCGATTTGCTACAGGAGGGCTTTATTTACCCCCTGAAGCCTTGTGAGGCACGTTTTATTATGGATGGATGCACTTTATTGGACTTGTTTTGGACTGATGAAGAGAAACACCCACCCACGCAGCTTGGAAATGCCAGGATAATTTTTAATATCACTCCGACTGGATTTGTCTGAAAGAAGGAAGTCATATACACCTAGGATGTCTGGAGTAACCATTTGAGATGAACCAACTCACTAAACTGAATCAAAACAAAACAACGGTCATGAATTAGAAGTTCAAAACAAGGATTTGTAAAGGAAAATGTCGGAGGATTTCGATATAAACCAAGACGAAACTGGTTTTCCTTTGCTAAAGTAAGGAAACTTTGCTTCCTTTGCTCCCGTAAACAGCGTTGGTTTTCACGAGACTCACCGGCGCATGCACAACGCCGTCATCCGCTGCTTCCGGGTACGACCAACTGGCGCAAGCTAGATTAAAGTGATTCTTACGTTTTAAATATGGATATTTTTCTTACAAAAAGGCATCGATTTGCTACAGGAGGGCTTTATTTACCCCCTGAAGCCTTGTGAGGCACGTTTTATTATGGATGGATGCACTTTATTGGACTTGTTTTGGACTGATGAAGAGAAACACCCACCCACGCAGCTTGGAAATGCCAGGATAATTTTTAATATCACTCCGACTGGATTTGTCTGAAAGAAGGAAGTCATATACACCTAGGATGTCTGGAGTAAATTATGGGCTAATTTTATATTTTTGGGTGAACTAACCCTTTAACACTACATGAGAGAGAGAGCGAATCATATATGGATGACTTGATTTATTAGAATGAATTATAATGAATCAGACTTTGCAATGTCATATGAGAAAGAACAGTTTATGACAAAGCGATTCACTATATTGAATCTAAACTCTCAACGCTATATGAAAGAGAGAAGGGTTAATGAATTTCCGATTGATTTAAATGAATTGGACTTCTCAGCACTATATCCGTTTATGAGGAACGATTCACTAAAAAGAACAGAAGAACCGAACTGCTCGATATAAAACAGAACTGTTCAAGATAAAGCAGTTCACTAGACTGAATCAGACTTTCAGCTGATTCAGAGCGAGGGAAGTGTTTATGAGGAACCGATTGACTAGAATGAACTGGACATCCTGACACTATATCTGTTAATATCTATATCACTAGAATGAATCGGTCCGCTGAATATGAAATAGAACGATTCAAGATGAACCAGTTCACTAGACTGAATCAGACTTCTTAGCAGTATGTAAGAGAGAGAGCAAATCATGTATGAGCTGATTCATCAGAATGAATCCAACTTTTAATGTCAAATCAGAAAGAGAATGTTTGTGATGAACCGGTTTACTAGAATGAATCAGAACTCTCAATGCTGTATGAGAGAGAGAAAAATGTATGATGTACCGATTCACTAGAATAAATCAGACTTGCCAAAACTATATGAGCAATAACCATTTCTGTGAAACCAGTTCACTATAATAGGACTTTCCAGTGCTATATGACAGAAAGATCCTGTTATGACAAACTGATTAACTAAAATGAATCAGACTGTTCAGTGAGAGAGAGGACAGTTTAAATGAACCAAATCTCTACGATGAATTGGACTTCTCAACGCTATATAACATAGAGAACCAATTCACTAGAATGATTTAGACTGTCTAGCGCTGCATATAAGACAGAGAGAGAAAGATGAGAGTGTGCTTGATTACCTCAGCAGTAATGCGAACTTGCTGGGTTGCACTAAACAGCTTAAAATGTTAGTAGCATGTCTACCTTTACACATCAGCACTGATATTTCAATAAAGTATGTCATATATGATGACTATAAGCTGACACTTAAAAAGACTTGCTAACTTAACATTATAAAATGCCTGACATCGAAAACAACTCATCCAGTGATCATCATGCCTCACTTTTGCTCCACTTGGCACCCTGCGAGCATCATAACCTGACCCGCTTTACCAGCACGGACTATCGCTGCACAAGCCCTTATCTCTCCCAGTCTGGCACAGCTACAAAGCGGGCACTCCAAGCAGCTCGTATCAGACTGGCACAGGTGTGATAGCTGAAGCGTTTGCCCATTCTCCGGTCTGTGAGCCAAATCAAAGCAAGAAACCCAGCTTCCAGTCCATTACAGCTGCAACGCATAACATGTTGAGAGGCGTGTGAGAGTCATGTGAGGATGGGGTTCTGATTTACATTTTTAATGATACATGGAGACAAAGGTTCAAAGGGAAGCACTGTAGAGAAAGAGGTATGGCTCATGCTACTAAATTCAAGCTGCTCTTGAGGCAAAATTTAGGGCTGAGTTGTAATGTTAAGTGAACAGCGATTGTCAAAATACGTGTAGCTGGTGTAGTCTGGTGTGATGTTTTAAAAAAGTAATAACTCTTGGACTTATCAGAATAAGTTGTGAGTTTTGGATGGGTTCATTTGCTATTTATTCAGATCAGACAAATCAGAATTTGTGATTGAAAGTCACCAAAAAGTACAAGTGTTCATGTAAAATAAGAGAAAATATAAATAAAAAAACATTTTAAATTAAATTAGATATTTCAAAGCCATTTTTGTCCTTACATATATATGTACATGACAATATATATGTACATGTGTGGAGTTAAAAGAGTTTTTATTTTATTTTATTATTTTATTTTATTTATTAAGGTTTATTGACCTTGTTATGAACAAAGTTAGAGAAGTGTCTTTTAAATTAATCCACAAATTCTCACCAATTTTCTCCCCAAAAATTATCTGCTTTATTTTTATGTTTTAAAAATTATTTTATTTTATTTTATTTTATTTTATTTTATTTTATTTTTACTGAAGTTTCTCATAAATAAATAAATTATTAAATTATTAAAATGTTTACAGAATCTACACTTATGTATGAAAAACTTTGGAAAAAATAATAATAAATTAAATAAAAAAAAAAATAAATTACATTTTCAGAAAGAGTTTGAAGAAAGTGTTTTCTATTATTTTGGTAGTTGTCCGACATGGCATAAAATATGCCAGAAAATTTCACTTATGCCTGTGGAACTTTGATAAATAAGTAAGTAAGTAAGTAATAAGTAAGTAAGTAAGTAAGTAAATAAATAAATAAATAAACAATTTTTAAAACAGATAATTTTAACAGCAGAATATTTTTGGGTAGAAATTTGGGGAGAATTTGTGGATTGATTTGAAAGACACTTCTCTAACTTTGTTCATAACAGGGTCTGAATGAATGGATAAAGAATAAAATAAAAAGAAAGAAAGAAAGAAAGAAAGAAAGGAAGGAAGAAAGAAAGAAAGAAAGAAAGAAAGAAAGAAAGAAAGAAAGAAAGAAAGAAGAAAGAAAGAAAAAGAAAGAGAAAAAGAAAGAAAGAGTTTTCTAAAAAATAAAAACTCTAAAATAAAATAAATTTAAACCAAATTAATTTCAATTTTCAAAACATAAACAAAATATACATTTTAAAACATAAAATAAAACGAAAAATGAAAAAAAAAAAAAAAAAAAATTACATATAAAACATAAAAATAAATCAGATAATGTTTGGGGAGAAATTTGAGGAGAATTTGTGGATTCATTTGAAATACACTTCTCTAACTTTGCTCACGACAAGGTCTGAATGAATGGATGAAGGAAGAGAGAAAGAAAGCAAGAAACAAAGAAAGAAAGAAAGAAAGAAGGAAGAAGTATTCCATTAAAGTAAAGAGTTTTCTAATATTTTGGTAGTTATCCGACATGCTACAAAATATGTTTTGTGATAACATAATATTCACTTATACATGTGGAACTTTGGTAAAACAAAATAAAATAAAATAAAATAAAATAAAATAAAATAAAATAAAATAAAATAAAATAAAATTGTAAAACAAATAAAATAACATAAAATAATTTTACATATAAAAACATTTTTTGGGGAGAAATTTGAAGAGAATTTGTGGATTCATTTAAAAGACACTTCTCTAACTTAGTTCACAACGCAAGGTTTGTATGCTGCAGGCTTACTGAAAAATAGATCTCTCCTGACTGAAAAATCTAAATCAAAAGGGAAGAGGTTGAGCTAAGACAGGAAATTATAACAAGAGGTACAAAATGAGGTCAGTAAATTAAAGCCACACACACACATACAGAAAAGACAGGCGCATGAATTACTCACTGAACACATTTTGCGTAATTCCACAGAAAGAGAAAAAATGCAAATGTAAAACATACAGGTCATCAAAGGGATAAAAGACCTTTTTTTTTTCTAGCATGAACAGCTCTCTGCTGTTGGGCGCTATATGCCGTTCCTTGTTTATAGTGGGTGTGTGATATAAGGAACTGTCTCGATAATGTTCCTACGAGGCTAACAATCTCACTCTCTGTCTTTCTCTCTCTCAGAAGATAAAAACGCGACCACAAGCTGGTTCGCTGCCAAACGCAAAGTAGCGAGCAGCTAGCTAACTGACTCTCTCTCTCTTTTTCTCTCATCCACTCTTTCTATCCTCTCTTTTTTTCTTTGAGAAAGCCTTTGAAGTTAGCAGGGGGGCCTGTGCTCTCGCAGTGATGGTAACGAATGATACTTTAAGCGATTCTTTTTTATCCAGGCGAGCTTAATGAAAGATTAATGGGTTTGATATTTTCCTTGTTTATGTTTTATTTAAAAAGTAAGCCGTGGTCCTTGGAACCTGTTAAAACGCTCCTTGGCAGAAGCAGTAATGATTTTATGGATCAGTGGGACTCTCATCTTTTGTACACACAAAGGAAAGTCAAAGCTGGTGATTTGACTCTTGCGTTTCGGTGTGTTGACACACTACTTTCGATGAACACAGTGCCATGTGAGTTGCAATTACTCTCAACTTTAGTTATTTAAACCAATTTTGCATTTCAAAGCATCAGCACCTGTAGAGAAATGAAAAAGATGACCGCAATCCAAAGTCAGTTCACTCGGCAACCATCTTGGTTACACCCCCAGGCTGGTACTTTATAAATAGGCATATAGACCAATTTGGAGAAGACGTCACAGTTACGTCACTTGCAGCTGCATGCGCATAGTGGTTGTAGAAAAACACTGGTAACAAGTGGACGTAAATAGGTAAAATCTATGGAATAAGAGAAAAAAAAAACTATTTTTGTGCCTTTTGATGTAAAAATCGGAATGCAAATAATTTTTATAGAATACTGTCGTCAAAGATGCCATTTGGACACCATGGATGAAAACTGCTATGATTACTCTTATTTTAAAGCCTAAATTTGATTTAAACAATACAGTAGGTCTACATAATATTCACATATGCTGCTCATAGGGAGCGTATTGTATTAGCCCTACAGTTACAGCATAAAATATTATTTAAACCTATTACTATTAACATTTTAATATAACATTTATTTATGTTATCTCACAATTCTGACTTTTTTTTCTTGCAAATGCAAGTTTATATCTCCTAATTCAGACTTTAGAACTCGATTTAACTCAAAAATAGAGAGTTTGTCAATTCTGAGGGGGAAAAAAAAAAGCCAGAAGTGTGGGATATAAACTCCTATTCTGAGCCGAGAGGACAAGAGAGAACGAGTTGTTTTTCCTAATTAGAATTGTGAGATATAATCTCGGAATTGCAAGAATAAAGTCGGAATTTTGAAATATAAAATCAAATTTACCTTTTTTTTTATTATTATTAATCTTTTATTCCATGGCTCTATAGACCGCCATTTGAAAACCGTCATTTTTTCTCACTAGATAGGCTCCGCCCACAAAAACGTCATCCCTGTTTCGTATCTGTAAGACTATCTAACGTCAATTTTGTTAAATAACAGTGCTTATCGCTGGGTGACTAGCAATATGCGGAGAACATTTTGAAAATTACATCTAATCAGTATAATCTATAATCTTTTTAAATGTAACTATTTTGTATTGTATCCGTGTAATTCTCTAGCCGTAAAGGCTATCTCTCTGGTGTTTTCTGCAACCATGATGCGCACGCATCCCTAATGTTTACAAACCTGTAATTGGTCTTTATAATATATTCAGTGAGGAAAGACCAAGGTGTCACTGTTTAGTTATACTTCACCTGACCTGTAGAGGACAGCATGGAGTTGCTGACGTTTAACATCCCTGACAGCCTCTGTAGTTCCATTTAGCCTTATTTACCCTGACTTTTTCAAGACAAATAAAAGCTTTTTTTTTTAATCACATTTTCACCAATGTATTTTATGACATAAATGTGAAAACATCTTGAGCTTGTTCTAAATGTTTTAAATTATCAATAAAATCTGCTGAAAATTGAATTATAAATTTTGATTCTTTGAATCAAGCTTATGCACTTGTATTTTAGAGCAATAAGATGAGCCTTTACCAATCAGGCATCCTACAGCTGCCATATTGAACATTACAATACCTCCCATTCATTTTTCTACAAGTGGTTCATCTCATCATTCACAATAGTGGTACTGAGCGTTGTTTTCAGCTTTGTGCAGAAGCACACATGCTAAACCGACACCTGTGGATGGGTATGGATTGCTGATGTGACACAACAGCTGAGTCTACAGTGTTTCAAACTCTACTCCTTTAAGGTCAAGCATTGGTCTAGGAAAATTGAGAGCTATAGCATTAAAATTTCTGTAGAGAACTGAACAGGTGTTCATTTAGATTATATTATTAGCTTAGCGAATAAAACCAAGTGTAAATGTTACAATGCACCGCTTATGTAAAACAATACTTACTAGATAAAAACAAAAACACGCTCAACCGGATGAAGTTGTAATACTTTCATTTGATTGTTTTCCCTATTCATTTAAACAGCAATTAAGCTGTCAGCAGTCTAAATTACAGAGCTGAAAAATGACTGATTGTGTGTGCGTGCGTGTGTGTGTTTGCAGTGTCCACTGTGAGGAGAAATTAATCAAGTGAAAAATGTGAAAAATGGAATCCAGTCACAGATGCCACAGCAGCAGCTGTTACTGTTTCCTCTTAACTAGTGCCAGCTCTGTTAGTCCAAAGTGTGTGTTGTGTGCACATGTGTGAGTGTGTATTTGTACACATAAAACTACAGAAGGCCAAAGGGTTATGGCTTGCCTTCAGTTATTATCATACTTTTATCACATGATTCTATTAGATTTCTTGCTTCTTTGCTGGAAGTCATTCTCTCATCACATTTCTTTCCTTCTTTCTTTCTTAAGTTAACTATGACTTTTTCCTTATATTTGTGAATGCTTTTCTTAACGGGATAGTTCACCCAAAATTGAAAATTCTGTCACTTCAGGAGCGCAGGGCACAAACTAACACAGGGTTCTGTTCGAGTATTCGATTTTTAAAAAAATCATCCATTGCATTTTGCCTGTGTGTGTAGGTTAAGTATGTGCATGTAACACAAACTGTTATCATTTACATGTGTGGGGCATCTCAAACTCCATCTCAGCATGTTGTTGTGAGTTTAGGTTATTAATAAGGTACATCTAGGAAAACAACGTGCGCTGTTTCATTAGATTTGTAAGGGAAATCACTTACAAACCTACCATATGCTAACTGTTCATTGCGTTTCAAAATAAAAGTTTAAACCCTCCCTCTGAGTGATACCCACATATTCAAGAAATTATAGTGGCTGTAGCTTCTCTATCATAAAGAAAAGGCCACATATTAAAGATTAAGTGGACATTTAATGTTAAATGTTTGTTGAGTCAATATTAAACAAGGATTAGATCGCACAGTAGCCACAAGTTTCCTACGCCCTATGAGGCCTTGCGTCAAAAGTGGGAGCATCTTCCGGTTCAAAGTAAACAAGCGGGACGTGACACTCGTTCATTCAACACTTGACAGGAGTGGCGGCAAATGAAGCCTCGTGAAGCACCGAGACTTTCCTCTGACTGTTTCGGGAACAGATTCAAAGCTTCGAGTGTCGAAAACAGCGCGATCTGGTGGTTAGTAAAAAATAAAGCAGCCAAAAGCCTGTGAAGCTCCGTCGGAAGAAGCATTCACCACAATTTCCATAGAACGATTGATCCATGTTATATGCACAAATAAAAGCCTAACCGCGTGTGTATTTGTTTGTTGAATTTCTTACTTCATTTGCAAACATTGTTTGGAACTATACTGTATAGCTGTGTGTTGCAATCAGGGCCGGCCTAAGCATTGTTGCAATGTTTTCATTGTCAAACCCCAAGATTAGATTATTTTTAATTCTTTAAAAAAGCCATTATTTTATTTGAAAATATTAATAATCGTATTTTATTGACAAAATTAGTTTGTCGTGTATTTTTATTTTTTTTTTCATTAGATCAGATAACATTTTAAGCTGTCATATGGTCATTTTACAACACATTTCATTTCCATTATTTTCAGGTAAATAACCAAAAACATATACACTGTAATTATAAAACAAAGCGACATATTTGTACTAGACAAGTGTGAAATTAATGTGGTTAAAATTTATTCTCTGAACCGTACCTGGACTTACACAAACTGAGAAAGTCAAAAAGTGTTAAGTGTTGTGCCCCGTGCTCCCCTAATTACTCACCCTCATGTCGTTCCAAACCCAAGACCTTCATTGATCTTCAGAAAAACAAATTAAGATATTTTTGATGAAATCCAAGAACTTTCTGACCCTGCATAGACAGCAACGCAACTCACACGTTTAAGTCGGACATCGAGAATACTTTTTGTGTGCAAAGAAAACATCAAAAATACAGTAAAAGTGTAATACTGTGAAATATTATTCTGATTTAAAACAGCTCTTAACTATTTGAATATAGTTTAAAATGTAAATTATTCCTGTGATGACAAAGATGATTTTCAGCAGTCTTACGCAAGCTGGCTCTTTGATGAACAGACGGTTAAAAAGAACAGTATTAATTAAAATACAAATCTTTTGCAACATAATTAAAGTCTTTACTATCATGAGGATCAATTTAATTCATTCTTACTTGGCTATAATTTAAAGCATGCATTTGAAGGAACAGCTTTCTGGACAGAGGCATAGTTATTTCAACCTTAGTGACCCAACTCTTGTTAAAAGGTCAAATCTCTGAATATCAATGAACTGCTTCTGTCCAAATTGACCCCTTTAAGAAGAGCCCAAACTAGCATGCAGCCCATCTGACACTTCATCACCCGCCTCTGAACTCTTCTGTCCTCTAGAGGACCTTGTTAAGAGACAGATGATTACCATCACTATTGTTATTACTATCAATGAGAAATTTCAGATTTTGCACTAAAAAGAGATCACCAATAGGATGCTAAAGCTCAAGACGCTCTTCTTTAAATCACGGTGGAGATCATAATCATCAGGTTTTATACAAACTTGTGGAACTCATTTAGCTCAAGATCTCCTGTCATTAAGGCAAAAGAGAATACTAGGCAACCAAATACTAAGACATTCTGATATTCATTTGAATGATTCAGTTAATCTTTTCAGTAAAATTAGTATGCTAATAACACAACTTGCAATGGAAAAAAGTAATTAACCACAAGATATACACAATAGTAACATTCAGAATGTGTGACGCCATTGTATAGGCCTGCATGCGCATGCATAACCAAACACACATACGTCATTCCTAGTTTGCATGTCATTGTTACAGTCATAAATCCAAGGATTATATTGCTCAAAGCCTCAGACTAGTAAAACAGCTGTTTTGATGTTTAGATAGCGGCACTTTCGTCTGTTTGTGTGAAGCATGAATGCCATGGGATTCTCCGCTAAGATCAGGACAAGTGGCCCATGAATCTCATGCATTAGCATGTCAGTGTACATGTGTGTACAGGTGATCTCCTACTTTGGTGTATGAATTTGCCACTGCATGTATATCCATGCTTACGCACACATGGTTTATTTTACCATAGGGCTGTAGATTCAGCGTTGCAGTAAACGCACAAGCTATTGACCCCATTCCATCTGTACTGACATCTATCCTCAGGAAACCCACACCCGGCCTTCCTAAAATTAGCCTGATTGTTCAAATCAAAACAACCTGCACAGCAGACATCGCAGAAGAGTAAAAAAAGAGAAATGTTCGAATAGCACAAACACTGCCTTTAACTAATGCTGCAGTATATAGTGCAATAATTTAAAAAATTGTTTACACAAAAATGAAATTGGGCTGAAAATGTACCCACTCTCGGGCCATCCAAGATGTAGATGAGTTTGATTCTTTATCAGAACGGATTTAGAGAAATTTAGCATTACATCACTTGCTCAGCACTGAATTATCTGCGGTGAATGGGTGCCATCAGAATGAGAGTCCAAACAGCTGATAAAAACAAGTAATCCACGCGACTCCAGTTCATCAGTTAACATGTTGTGGATTGAAAAGCTGTGTGTTTGTAACAAACAAATCCATCATTAAGGCATTTTAACTTTACATTGTCGCTTCTGGCCAGAATTTCAGAGACATGTTTATTTACAACTGTTTTGGACCAGTTGTGTTTGTAAACAGTAATTGATCTGTGCATATTTCTCTTCTGATTTAGACAAGATGACTTTTCACTGGAGAAAGCAATATTATGAATAGAGGACTCATGTTTTAGCCAGAAGCTATGGTTTGAAATTAAAAACATCTTAATGATGCATTTGTTTCTTACGAACACACGGCTTTTCACTTTTAACAAGACATCCAAAATAATATATTTTTTTTATTTAATACTGACCTGAATAAGATATTTCACATAAACGATGTTCACATATAGTCCACAAGAGAAAATAATAGTTGAATTTATAAAAATGACCCTGTTCAGAAGTTTACATACACCTGATTCTTAATACTGTGTTGTTACCTGAACTGATCCACAGCTGTGTGTTTTTTTTTTTTTTTTTAGTAATAGTTGTTCATGAGTGCCTTGTTTGTCCTGAACACTTAAACTACCCGCTGTTCTTCAGAAAAATCCTTCAGGTTCAGCATTTTTGTGTATTTGAACCCTTTCCAACAATGACTGTAAGACTTTGAGATCCATCTTTTCACATTGAGGACAACTGAGGGACTTACATGCAACTACTACAGAAGTTTCAAATGCTCACTGATGCTCCAGAAGGAAAAACCATGCATTAAGAACCGGGGGATGAAAACTTTTTGAATTTAAAGATCAGGGTAAATTTAACTGATTTTGTCTTCTGCGAAACATGAAAGAATCTTAGGTAGCTTCTGAAGGGCAGTACTAAATGAAAAAATATATGATATTTAGGCAAAACAAAAAAAAATTGTACACATCTTCATTCTGTTCAAAAGTTTACACCCTTGGCTCTTAATGCATCGTTTTTCCTTCTGGAGCATTAGTGAGCATTTGAACCTATTCCTTAATTGGATACCACTTGGTAAATTAAACATGCAATAAGTAATGTTTGTTTTGCAAAAAAAAGGACTATATAAAATACATTGCACAATATTCTGTAAATAATAAGCTAACGTTTCTTTCTGAACATACCCTGTGACATGGAAAGACAAAGAGCAGGAAACAAAGAACATTTGTTAAGTTTGATATTGCTCATAGCATTTTCTCCTAATTGTCTCCAGTTGTGTCCTTGTACTGGGTAAGAGGAAAGAGGACAGTCATGGACCACTGCAGGGGAACACATGTTTTGTGTTGTTCATGTGGATTTGAGTGAACAAATCTCGCCCACTGAATGCTCTCGCTGTTCTCGTGGGGAATAAAACTATTTCTAAACAGTTTAAATCAACAAGGACGTCTAAAATCAAAACCATGAGCGAGTGTCAATCATAAAGATCTATATTGCAAAAGACAGTGAAAATGTCTCTGACATCATTTCTCTCAATTGTGACATCCCGCAGTGTGACTTTGTATTTCAACAGCTCTGACTAAAAACTTGATCTCACAATAATCTGTTTTATTTCTCACTCTGAGGCATAAACGGGCCTTCGTAGTATTTATACACAGTAGTTTGTGATAATTAGTCTTGTATGAACTTCTAAGCTTATAATTCCTCCAATAAGTTTCTGGTAGTACACACTGTTCACCGTTCAAGTGCCCGACCTTATAAACAGTTTAATGTCTCCTCAGTCTCAAACACTAATTATGTCTTTAAAAATGATGTCTGAGTTTTGACAGTGTTTTCCACGCTAGAGTTATGACAGAACCTGACTGGCGTGTCACAGCCTGCCGGTACTTCAACATTAACCAAACATTTTTTTTTGGACTGCACTTGAGACCGTGTTTTGTTTTGAAGAAAGGGGAAGCAGGTGTTCTCTTTGTGTAAATGGGTGGCAGATTTTGCCCTTAGTAAAGATTTCCTCTATTTGTGGTTGATGTTATATCCAAATGATGCTCTTTTTTGGAAACACAATGAAGACAACACCCGCTCAGCACGAATGGCAAATCATTTCTCATCCGTTACAATGCTTTCATGGCTACGCTGACATGAGGAACAAAACACGTCCTGGAGGTTTTAACTTTGTGGTTGTTGATTTTGGGAGAGGCAGATCGGTGGGTAGAAGGCTCTACTGAAAGAAAAGGAAATCAAGTCATGTGTTATGTTTGCTTGTAGAACTGTACACAGTGTGTCTCTCAGCACTTTACTCTTTTAATCTATGATATTATATGGACATTATGATAATGACAGGTAATAATATGCTATTAAAAACATTTTCCTTAATGTCTACCAGAGAACTTTGTAAAAGTTGTTGACCTTTGTTCCTCTCTCTTACACATCTTCGACATGTTAAACCCTTTGGAAAAATGCAAATTGTTCAAAGCATATTACATAAACTTATGCAAAAGCATATTACACTGAATCACAGGCTACAGTTGAAAGCAAGCAAGTAACAATTTCAAGTTATTACTAATTCAAAGAACTGAAAAGCAAGTCATTGCGAAACAATTATAGTTTTCATATTCTGAGGTTGTTTTCATTGTAATTTTAACTAAAGTTTTAGTATTTACATGTGTTTTGTCACTTTAATATATTATATAATAATATATATTTCCAATTTCAGTTTTAGTTGTTGGTGACACTTTACAATAAGGTTTCTTTAGTTAACATTAGTTAACTACATTAGTTAACAAGCACTAAGAATAAACAGTACTTCTACAGCATTTATTTAATCTTAATGTTAATTTTAGCATTTACTAATGCATTATTAAAATCGCAAATTGTTTTTGTTAACATTAGTTAATGCACTGTGAACTAACACGAACAAACAATGAACGACTGTATTTTGAAACTGTGAGTTAAAAGTTTTTGAACAGTAAGATTTTCTTACTGTTTTTTTTAAGAGACTCTTCTGCTCACCAAGCCGGCATTTATTTAATCCAAAGTACAGCAAAAAGAGTAAAATTCTGAAATATATTTACTATTTAAAATAACTCTTTTGTATTTGAATATATTTCAAATTTTTATTTATTCCTGTGATTTCAAAGCTAAATTTTTAGCATCATTACTTCAGTCACAGGATCCTTTAGAAAACATTCTAATATTCTAATATTCTGATTTACTGCTCAAAAAACATTTATTATTATTATTATTATTATTATTATTATTATTATTATTATTATTATTATTATTATTATTATTATTATATTAAAAAAACAGCTGAGTAGAATTTTTTCAGGTTTCTTTGATGGATAGAAAGTTCAGAAGAACAGCATTTATCTGAAATAGAAACCTTTTGTAACATTATAAATGTCTTTATCATCACTTTTGATCAATTTAAAAAGCACCCTTGCTAAATAAAAGTATTCATTTCTATAATGTCATGTGACACTTAAGACTGGAGTAATAATCCAGAAAATTTAGCTTTGATCACAGGAATAAATTACATTTTAAAATATATTATGATTTTAAATAGTAAAATATTTCATAATATTACTGCTTTTGCTGTATTTTGAATCAAGCTGGGTGAGCAGAAGAGAATTTTTTAAAAAACATTCAAAATCTTACTGTTCAAAAACTTTTGACTGGTAGTGTATATTAATTTATAATTATTGTTATAAATTTAATTACATTTTATATTATACATTTATAAATATGTTATAAATTATATGTTATTTAATCCTTTATTTGTTAGTTTTAGATAACTATAATAATAATCCTGCTTTAAACTTCCTGAAGAGAATTTGAATGATGTTGGTGTAAGTGTAAGTTTTTCATAGTGTTGTGGGTTTTTGCTAAACTGTAAAAAATATTATTAATTATTAAACATTATTGAAAAAGGTTTTACAAGGAAACACTATTTTAGTCTTTCTACTTCAAAATGTTGTTTTGGTTTTTGTTCTAATTAATTTTGAAATATACTATAGCAGTTACTGAGAGAAAAGCATTTCTGTGCTATTGCGTGTGTGTGTGTGTGTGTGTGTGTGTGTAGTAAGGAGGCATAATATATTGGTTATCAGACAGTTTTACATTAAAGCATTTCACTGAAAATTTCATTCAAAGCAACTTTGCATGAACATTTTTATTAGGTCTTGCAGTCCCTGGGAATTGAACCAGTGACCTTGGAATTGCTCACACTGTGCTGTTTGAGCATCTGGATGCCTTCGCCATCATCTGACACCCCCTCTGCACATCTGTATCTGTGTCTGTAAGTACAGGGTGTTCAAGCATGACAAAAATGTGACCAGCACTGCATAATTCAGCAGTAAATCACAAATACTGCATGTATACTTGCTCCTGCCTGGATATCACAGACTCTTTGAGGAGTCTGAGTGGCGTAGCACAGATTATATGGTCAGAAAGATGTGTGTGGGTTTTCCTAAAGATGCTGTGTGGGAGAAAATGTTTCTGTGAACATATAAGACCCTTTCAAATGTGTGTGTGTGGAGCATGGAGACTCATCTCCTCCATAAGCAACAATGAGCTCCTGAGCTCTGGAATTCAGATGGCTTTTCATTATCTGGGCACTTTGCAGTGAGGATTAGAAAGAGGGGCAGATTAGTGTGTATGTGTGTGTGTGTGTGTGTGTTTTGGGAGGATTAGAAAGGGGGCAGATTAGACCTTTACAATCCCACAATCATGCTCTGCTAAGTCACCGTGGAAGACATCCCGCTGCCATCTGATGCACACACACAAGCACACACATCTTTTCAAACTCATAATCATTAAGAAGAAATTCCTGCTGAATATTTTCTATTATTTATCTATAGAAATAAATCCCCACATCACAAAATAAATCATGCTTTTTTAATGATTCATTGATTTAATAAGTTTGCATAAGAAAGAACTAATGTTTGGTTAAACCAATGATGAGTCTAATCTTTTCAATTGTTTTATCAAATTCACAAAACTGGTCCTATGATTCATTTATTTATAAAGACTGATTCAGTTCCTTTCAACTCACTGACAAAATTTTCCAGTTGTAGTGATTCACAGCAGCCCAAACTGACATGTAAGAGGAAACTGTTAAATAAAGTTGCTATTTTTGTTTTCTTTGTGCACAAAATTATCCTCATAGCTTCATAAAATGGCTATTTTATCAATGTCCTTACTACCTTTCTGGGCCTTGAACGTGGTAGTTGTGTTGGTGCCTATGCTGGGTCAGAAAGCTCTTGGATTTCATCAAAAATATCTTAATTTGTGTTCTGAAGATGAACGAAGGTCTTACAGGTTTAGAACGACATGAGGGTGAGTAATTATGACAGAATTTTCATTTTTGGGTGAACTAACCCTTGAAATGTGAGATTCAGGTGTATGCGTCATCAAAGTTTAAAAGGGGTCATCGGATGCCCATTTTCCACAAGTTGATATGATTTTTTTAGGTCTTAATGAGAAGCCTAAAACATACTTTGGTTAAAATTTCTCAGTGGTAGTGCCAAAAACACTCTTTTTCCCTGTTTAAAGCCCTGTTTAAAGCAAGCCATTCTATTGCATGTTCCTTTAAATGCTAATGAGCTCTGCTCACCCCGCCCCTCTCTTCTGTAGGATGACCAGCCATTCTGTTTATTTTAGCCACATTTAGCCATGTTTAGCCGCAAAACTTGCTAACTACCACATTATTAATAAAGGCGATTTGTAAAGATGCATAAAAAACCCTTATACTCACTTCTTCTGTAGGTGAAGCTGCATCACGAACAATTCGTGTGAACATAGACGCATTTATGTAGATCGCCGGGCGCATTTCCTTCTAAAACGAAGGTAAGATTATTCCTCTGCATCTTCAGCGGCTCAGATGTTGGGAGTAAATGACGACTACTATGTTCATTATTACATCTAACAACGGAACACCTCAATCGCACAATCAGAGACATTGTTGTCTTCCCCTGCACTGGAGTCGAAACAATGGCGGTCAGACTGTTACAGCTCACTCAGGGCAGGTCTAAGGTAAGACGGCCTTGTCAAACAACTATCGTGGGAGCGGCTTGGTCTGCGACGTCACAGTGACAAGAAGCTGAGAATGGCTCGATTTGAAAAAGGGGATGTTACTTATAAACATTAAACTGGGTGGATTTTTATCATTATATGTGTACACACACTGCCAACACACATTTATGTTCAAACAACATGTAAAAGTGAGTTTTGCATCCGATGACCCCTTTAAATATTTATGAAAATATTTGACTATATGTAATTGTATATTGAAAACTAAAAATGAAACTGACAAACTTTAAAAGACAAAAGTGTTTGGGTGTGGGTGTGTGTGCATTAAACTTCTGACAAATTCACAGTACTGGTCTGAATGATTCATTGATTTAATAAGTTTGCATAAAAAAGAACTAATGCCTGATTCAACCAATGATTAGTCTAATTGTTTTATTAAAATCGCAAAACTTGTCCTATGATTCATTTATTAATTGACACTGATTCAGTTTCGTTCAACTCACAGAGAGAGAGATAACATATCAGTTTGAAATGACATAAAGGTGAGTAAATAATGACAGAATTAATTTTTTTTGGGTGAGCTATCCTTTTAAATGTATATTTATATCCAGTTTCAGTGCAGCTTCAAAGGACTCTACACGATCCCAGCTGAGGAATAAGGGACTTATCTAGCAAAACGATCTGTCATTTTCTAAAAAAAAATAAAAAATATTACATACTTTTTAACCACAAATGCTCGTCTTGCACTAGCTTGACCTCACGCATTACATAATCACATTGGAAAGGTCTCACGTGTCGTAGGCGGAAGTACCGACTCAGTGTTTACAAAGCGAACATGCAAAGAAAGTCAAATGCCCTTTACAAAACAAGGTAAAACAACGTCAGATGATTTTGAAGTTGGAGGTGAAAAGGAGTTTTTTTGCCCTACCCTATTGAACTGAAGTACACAGATGAAGAACTAACCACGCATGATCTTTTCAATGTGATTACTTAATGTGTGAAGTCACACGTGCATCTCAGAGCTAGTGCAAGATGAGCATTTGTGGTTAAAAAGTTTAGCCACAAGACCCTTATTCCCTGGCTGGGATTGTGTAGAGCCCTTTGAAGCTGAATTGAAACTGCAGTTTGAACCTTCAACCTGCTGGCTCCCATTGAAGTCCACTATATGGAGAAAAATCCTGGAATGTTTTCCTCAAAAACCTTCATTTCTTTTTCAACTGAAGAAAGAAAGACATGAACATCTTGAATGAGATGGGAGTGAGTAAATTATCAGGAAATTATTTTATTCTGGAAGTGAACTAATTCTTCAGCCATAATTTGTTTTTTCAGATTGTGTGTGGTTTTAGTCTTTCTGTCAGGCTCTGAATATCATTATTCCACTTTCCGGTTCTAATATCCCACATTTCAAATCATTTCTGAGACACACAGAACATATTCTAAGAAAAAAAGAAGTAGTTCGCTATAAACATAAAAATGCAAGGTAAAAATAGACTCTTCAGGTTGACCTGGGTGGTTGTGCTTAGATTCAATATGATCAGAGTGTTTACAAAAGTGTCGCTTCTCCCGTTGTTTACTTTCTCCCAAGAAGTTCTCCACCTCTACCACGAGGTGCACACATCAAAGGGCAATTTCAGACACGTAAACACACACATGCGTTGTCTCGCTCACACACTCGCTATCACAAACACACATCAAGCGCACAGACGCAGACGTAAATACACACACATCTCTGCTGTTTTTTTTTATAGAAGATCTTATCTCCCGTTCTCTATCTGTCTGTGGCTTGATTTTGCTCTAAGGTGTTTGATTGCAGGTGGCCCCATATGAGCTGTGACTGAAAACGTGAGAAAGAAGACAGAGAAGGAAGGAAAGTGCCCCTGCTGCAGGGCAGATGGGAGTGTTGCCATTGTTCCAGATTCTTCTGTAATGACTCTCACAACTGATAATTGCAAAGGGCCACTTTTCTCCAAACGGCTCTCAGATGAAACAAGTAAGCGGCGCGCTTGTTCGCGAGGGCCTTTTTGCCTCTTTAACCTCTTTTCTTTCAGTCACACAATGCTCACACCTGTATGTACATGTGCATGTCTGCTAGCCTTTTATCCGCTTGATTGTTTTGGAAAAAACCTTCAAGTTCACTTTAGGACAAATTAGAGGTATAGCCGAACCTACAAAGTGAGGTTCATCTGTTTTCCCTTCACTTTCACCCCAATGTGTGACTTTTTCTGGAACTTCAATTGTGTTTACCAGAAGTCAGTACACTAAACAGTAATGCAGCAGCACTGGTTTAATCACATGGATGTCAAGGCAGTGTAACAAGTGCATAATGGATCTCACTGTTGCCACATTTCTTTGGACAGAAATTATGACAATTCAACAGTGATGGGAAAGTTACTTTGAAAATGTAATAGGTTGCAAGTTAACCTATTTAAAATGTAATAAGTACTGTAACTATTTTAATTACTTGATTAAAGAAATGTCTTTAAAGCCTTTAAGTGAAACCTACACTACTGTCTGCGCATTTTATTATTAAGGTTACAGTTCAAAAGTTTGCATCTCTCTTTCAGAATCTTTAAAAATGTTATTTATTTTACCAAAATAAGAGGCATCATACAAAATGCATGTTTTTTTTATTTAGTGCTGTCATGAATAAGATATTTCACATAAAAGATGTTTACATATAGTCCAAATGAGAAAATAATAGTTGAATTTATAAAAATGACCTGGCTCAAAAGTTTACATCCCCTTGATTCTTAATAAAGTGTTCTTACCTGAATGATCCACAGCTGTGTTTTTTTGTTTATTGATAGTTGTTCATGAGTTTCTTGTTTGTCCTGAACAGTTAAACTGTCTACTTTTCACACTGAGGACAACTGAGGGACACATATGCAACTATTTCAGAAGGTTCAAACACTCACTGATGCTCCAGAAGGAAAAACCATGCATTAAGAGTCGGGGGGTGAAAACTTTTGAACTGAATGGAGGCGTGTACATTTTTCTTATTTTACCTAAATAACATATTTTTTCATTTACTACTGCCCTTCAGAGGCTACAGAAGATACTTACATGTTTCCCAGAAGACAAAATAAGATAAATTTACCTGAGTTTTAAATTCTAAAAGTTTTTACCCCCGGCTCTTAATGCATTGTGCTTCCTTCTGGAGCATCAGTGAGCGTTTGAACCTGCTGTAATAGTTGCATATGAGTCCCTCAGTTGTCCTCAATGTGAAAAGATGGATCCCAAAATCATACGCGCATAAGCTAAATTTACCCTGATCTTCAAATTCAAAAAGCTTTCACCCCCTGGCTCTTAATGCATCTTGTTTCCTTCTGGAGCATCAGTGAGAGTTTGAACCTTCTGATAATAGCTGCATATGAGTCCCTCTGATGGATTTCAAAATCATATAGTCATTGGTGGAAAGGGTTCAAATCCACAAAAATAACATTTTTAATGATTCTAAAAGGGGGATGCAAATTTTTGACCTCAACTGTTGTTGCCATATTGCACCAATCGTTTTATTGTTGTTTATTTTGTGCCTGTTCTGAAAGAATTAGAAATGATGATGGATCAAAGAGCAGTCTAAAAACACAATGATCAGAAAGTCTTTCTCTAAAGATATAAAGCTACAATTATGAAGATTTTCACCAAGATAAAGCCCAGGCTCTGTCCTATCAACCAGTTCAATAGAAATCTTAAATCTGCAGATGGAACAATCTGCCATTGGGAGGGACAGGAAGGTGCTTACACAGCTTCTTTATAGTGACTCCCTCTCAGTGTCTCCTCTCTAATCTCTTTCATGCGCTGTTATTTCAAGCCATTTCACAGGCGCACTTTTCAAAGACAATTTGCATAAAGACTGGAGACAAGAGAGAAACCATATGAAAGGGTTTTTTAGTTATAGAAAAGTTATAGAAGGGTAATACAAGACTTGACAACTGATTTGAAGAAATAGAGCCATTGTGAGAGTGTGTGTTCCGGCGTGCTTATGTGTGAGACGACCTGAGCAACGCTTTTCTTAAACAGGTCCTGACTGGAAAACAGGTGCTGAAGGGCCTGTGGTGATGAGTGTACGGGCGTCTTCAAAAAAGATCTGATCAAAGAGAGCCAACCCTGCCTGCAGTCAGTCAGCCTACAGATTTATGTTAGCATGTCAGCACACTTAGCGCACAACTAATACCAGCAGCACAACATAGCTGGATACCTAACCTTATCATAATGTATTTCTGAGGAAGAAAGATTAAGTTCATGCAAAATTACAAGATAAAGGGCTGTTCACTATAAACAGTTCAGGCAAAAGGTGTATTTACACTTTTTTTTCCCTTTTCACTGAGGTAACATAAATGCAGTGCAATAATTTGCAGTACAATAGAAGCTTTTTTTTTTTTGTTACCCCATGATTTACTTACCCTCAAGCCGTCCTAGGTGTGTATGACAGATGAATTAAGTCGGAGATATATTTAAAAAAAATGTCCTGGCTCTTTCAAGCTTTATAATGGCTGTTGAGATTTTGAAGTCCAAGACAGTGCATCCATCCATCACAAAGAGTACTTAACAGAGCTCTGGGGGGTTAATAAAGGCCTTTTGAAGTGAATCGATGCATTTGTGTAAGAAAAATATCCATATTTAATACTTTATAAACCATAATCTCAACAAGAGAGTGGGATTCCAGCGGATGACATAGGAAGTATGCGAATGTGACGAATGCTGAGGCACAGTGGAGAGAGCAAAACAAAACATGTTTTGTAAATACACAAATTAGAAGAAGTACAACTAACAGCCAAATCCTGGATATTTTAGGCAATATAGAAGTCCTGGCCAGGACGTGTCCTGTAAAAATGGCACGTATGGTCACTTTAAGTGCAAAACATTGATTTCTAGAGAAAACATGTTGGAGGATTTTGATGTAAACCAAGAGAAGACTGGTTTTCCTTTGCTGTAAACAAAACTTGGTTATCACGAGACTAGCATATGCTTACGCTACGCCTACATCTTTCATCATCTGCTGGAACACCACTCAGTTAGTGGAAGCTAGAGATTACGGTTTATAAAGTTTTAAATATGGATATTTTTCTTACACAAGCACTTTAGATTCACTTTAGAAGACCTTTATTAACCTTCCGGAGCTGTGTGAAGTACTTTTTATGATGGATGGATGCACTTTATTGGATTCAAAATCTCAACAGCCATTTACTGGTATTATGAAGCTTGGAAGAGCTGTGACTAGGGCTGGTCGATAAAGCGGTAATTATCGCGCAATATGAATTTCCTCGATAAACGGTAACAAGAGTTCGATAAATGTTCGATATAAGATTAATGCGGCAAAGGCGGAACAAAAGACCGCTAGTCAAAGCATGCCACTTGGACCGTTTATCTGCTTGGATCAGAGTTCAAATGGCGGCACGGGCGCGAACTTACGTACTAGTAGGGCTGTTCAATTCCGAAAATTTTGGAATCGAGTCCGATTCTGATTCCTGGCTCTGGAATAGATGAGATGCGATTCCAAGAATCAATTCCTCAGTTTTCGATTCTTGTTTTTTTAGAGTGGAGGAACCTAATTTAGCAATGACTGTAGGATATAAAGGTCTTAAAAAGTAGCCTTATCACAATATGAAGATTAATTTTTAAAAATTATGATACATTTCTGTATTTAAATTGTAATTTTGTCTGCATTGCCCATGAAATTAGTCATAGCCCACAGTGCAGCAGTGGACATGTGTTGATTGCATGAATGGAACAAGGCACAGTTCAGCTGAATGATATTTACTTCAACGGTATGCTTTGCATAAAATTAACCAACTGTACACTCAAACAAAATAACCAGAGCATTAACAACAACACTGATACAAGAGCTTGTGGTTTATTTGTCAATCAGATGCACTCTCTGCGTTTTCTTTCAGAATTATCATTGACTAATAGAAAGTTAATAGCGTTTTATATAAAGGGGTCATCGGATACCCATTTTCCACAAGTTGATATGATTCTTTAGGGTCTTAATGAAAAGTCTATAATATACTTTGGTTAAAAATTCTCAATGGTAGTGTAAAACAACACCCTTTTTACCTTGCCAAAATCAGCTCTGCAAAAATCATCTCATTCTAAGAGGTTGTTTAATGCAAATGAGCTCTGCTCACCCCGCCCCTCTTTTCTCACTGTGGATTGAGGAGCCTGTTTACTTTAGCCACATTTAGCCGCTAAACTTGTTAACTAGCACATTATTAGGAAAGACGATCGCAAAGTTTAAAAAAAAAAACCCTTATACCCACTTCTACTGTAAGTGAGGCTGGATCACGAATGATTTGCGCAAACATAGACGGATATATGTAGATCGGGAGGCGCATTCCCTTCACAAACAAACGCAATCTACTGCATCTTCAGCGGCTCAGATGTCGGGAGTAAATGACGACCACTCTATGTTCATTATTACATCCAACAACACAACACCTCAATCGCTCAATCGGAGATATTCTTGTCTAACTTACATCCCTGCTCCGGCATCAAAACAAGGAAAGTTACTGGACTGTGACAGCAGGTCTAAGGTAAGAGCTCATGTCAATCAACTATCGTGGGAGCGGCCTCTGTCGGTGTGACGCCACAATGACAGGCATCTGAGAATGGCTCGAGTTGAAAAAGGGAATATTATTTTTACAGAATAATTAAAAACCACTTGCATTGATTTTTATCATTATAGAGTAGATTTGTACATACACTGCCAACAACATGAAAAAGTGAACTTAGCATCCGATGACCCCTTTAAGATGGAAATAGGATCAAGACCCTTGATCATGTCATGATATATTCCATCATGCAGCGCTCAAAACAGTGGACAATATAAGTATAATAACTTCTGAATCATTTTTGAACTGGTTCATTAAAACGATCTATCCAAAAAAACATTTTCGTGGAAACTAATCAGACTTCGAATCACTATTAGCGAGCTGCATCCTCAAACTCAAACGAGCTCAGTAACGAATCTTTTCATACAGTTTATTTTCGTGAATCGATGTTCAGGGACGTTTGATGACAGCAGCCGAGATATGCAGCCTTCCATTTGAGAGGCGCCCATAGATAAGCTTTGTTGAACTGAAAATGGCTATGAATGGGGAGTCGATTCCCCTTGATGGGATCGATTCCATCCTTTGGAATCGTCTCTCGATTCCCAGTGTCCTGGAATCAAAGAATCGATTCTTTTTGGAATCGATTCCCAGCCCTACGTACTAGAGCAGATGCATTCACTCGCCGAGGAGTCTCGTTCTCTAAACAGCGCCAATGTGAAGTGCTTAAATTCAGCGAAGAGCACAAATGACTCGGTTTAAAGCCAGATGAAACAGCGCTGATAAACACTGTGTGCAACGATACAGTCAGAAGGCTTTTTAATCTACAAATTGCCATAATATACCATAGATTTACTGTAGTAGCACTAACTGCACAGTGTTTGTGTTGAATTTTATTACATTATTAATGTAGACTTGTATTAAATGTATTGATGGAAGTATTGATGGAGTAATGGAATATAATTACAGTATTATAGTATACAAATACCTAGGAACCATATTACATTTTTACCATGGTACTGAGGTGCTATATTTGTGGTTTTAACTGTTATTATCATGATCTATGGATGATACTATGGAAGAGCAATGGTTAATTGAAAAACAAAAAACAAAAAACAAAAAAAAAAAACCTCATACAGTCAGAATAATTAAATTTCACCATATAAAAATGAGGTTGCTACACTTTTTACAGATATTACTGATTTTGCTAATGAACATAAATCTACATCTGCATCCTCAAGCTACTATCAAATGTGTATTTCTAAGAAACAAAAAAAGTTATATTATTATTAATATTATCAGGTAACACAAACCTGTTTCTTGATTTGAAACAATATTACTATTAAAACATGCAAAGCTAAGAAATTATTTTTTTCAGTTAAGATATTTATTTTGTTAAGGAAAAATGTGTTTGTCATGTTCTGACCATAAAGAATAATTTAACCATCTGGTTTTTGACAACCTTCACAGTGTAGCAAAAATCTGCCTTTAAACTTGAAAGAAATAAAAAAATGTAACATTTATCATGATAATTATCGATATCGACTGATATGAAAAAAATTATCGTGATCATTTTTTGGCCATATCGCCCAGCCCTAACTGTGACTGTAGTCGTCTGAAAGAAGACAGCAAGTCATATACACCTAAGATGGCTTGAGGGTAAGTAAACCATGGAGTAATTTTCATTTTTGGGTCAACTATCCCTTTAAATACACTTTAAATAGAAAAACTAGTCAGCAACAATGATTCAAATCTATTGTATATCTATTGTCTCTGGTGACTCTGTATTTTATTCACTTTGAAAAGCATCAGACTTGGAATCAGACTACATAGGTTGCTTCCATAGTTTTCGTTTCACCACTACACTTGTCTGGTCTGTACATTTTTATGCTGTAAAGGAAAAAGTGCAGAGTATTTTAGAACATTCTGCCTGCATCAGCGAACATCTTTCACGTCACAAATGCAACCAAATGTATGCAGCCATTTTTTAATGAAACCTGAACCCTTGTTACAGACTGTGTTGACATGTTTCCACAGTTATTAACTTTGTAAATCTATATATCAAAGTGCTTTATTTTTTAATTTTTACTATTTTTTTATGTACTTAAAAATGTACTTTATACTTTGCGTTATATTACCTTTGCATTAAATTACAGAAAACTAAAGCTGCTGCGTGAAAGTTTCTAATACAGGCTAAAGGAATGATGACAAATTTGACATCCCTCTTCTGACCAGTGTAATCAATCTCTCAGTCATTTTTTGGGATTTTTTTTCTGCTGCTATTGGAGAAAATGGGAACACTAAAGTACAGTTGAGGTAAAAAGTTTACATCCCCCTTTTAGAATAATTAAAAATGTTAATTACGTTGACAAAATAACAGGAATCATACAAAATGCATGTTATTGTTTATTTAGTACTGACCTGAATATTTCAAATAGAAGATGTTTACCTATAGTCCACAAGAGAAAATAATAGCTGAATTTATAAAAATGACTAGTTCACAATGACTGTATGATTTTGGGATCCATCTTTTCACATTGAGGACAACTGAGGGACTCATATGCGACTATTACAGAAGGTTCAAACGCTCACTGATGCCCCAGAAGGAAGCACAATGCATTAAGAGCTGGGGGTGAAAACTTTTAGAATTTAAAAAAACAGGTAAATTTAACTTATTTTGTCTTCTGGGAAACATGTAACTATCTTCTGTAGCCTCTGAAGGGCAGTACTAAATGAAAAAGAAAAGCTATTTATGCAAAATAATAAAAATGTACACATCTCCATTCTGTTCAAAAGTTTTCACCCCCCTGGCTCTTAATGCATGTATTTTCCTTCTGAAGCATCAGTGAGTGTTTGAACCTTCTGCAATAGTTGCATTTGAGTCCCTCAGTTGTCCTCAGTGTGAAAAGATCTCAAAACCAAACAGTCATTGGGGTTCAAATACACAAAAATGCTGGAAAACCAAAGAATTTGCGGGACCTGAAGGATTTTTCTGAAGAAGAGTAAGCAGTTTAACTGTTCAGGGCAAACAAGAGACCCATGAACAACTATCACTAAACAAAAATAACACAGCTGTGGATCATTCAGGTAACAACACAGTATTAAGATCCAATTGTATGCAAAACTTTTGAACCAGGTCATTTTTATAAATTCAACTACTATTTTCTCTTGTGGACTATATGATTATATGAATTGATTATAATTGTGTAAAATGTGAAAAAGCAAATGAGTAATATGTGGGTTTATCCTTCTTACCTAAAAGTGAATACCTGAGAAACTTGAGACATTAATGTTTACCATCCGAACAGAGCAAGCAAACACTTAGATAAAGCTGTTAGGACACTGGCAAGAAAGAAGCCCTTTCAGATGTGCAGAGCACTGGATGTGGCATTAAAACGAAACGGGCTGCTGTCCTTTACACTTCAGCTCTTACCCTACTTCAAAAACACTCTCCATCTTCACATGGTGAACCCACCTTTAAGTCGCAACTACAGAAAAAGCAGGTAAGGAAGAAAAAAGTGGAAAGAAAAAAGCGAGATAGTCTTTAGAAGAAGGTGGAGTGGTAACTGTCATTGATATTTACAGTTCGACTCACACACCCCAGGGCCCAGAGTCCAGGTGGCCCTTAAACAGCCTGGTGTGTACACAAATATGTGTGTGTGTGTGTGTGTGTGTTTGAGAGAGAAAGACGGGGTGGTGTGACAGAATATAACAGAAGTGTGTGTATGTGTGTGTGTGTGTCAAACGAGGCCTCTCTGATTCATGTGCCTGAATTTTGAAACACTACAAGGACTTTGTAGAGACTTGAATACCCCCTGGGCAAAGTACAGAACACACACTTCACTCAGTCCTTCTCATCAGATCAGACCTGTTTTAGATCTTTTTCACACACACATACACACACTTTCGCACACACACTGCACTTGACACCTAAAGTGAGCTTTTAAAGGGCAGAGAAATTGTCCAAACATACCATAATCTTTTAATGACCGAAAGTGTAATATATGACGACCTAATAAATCTTTGCCATTCGCCACTCGCTGATTGTTGTATTTAGGTTTAGTGAGCTTTGATATTTTACAAAAACTACATAGAAATATTTTGTTTGATTCACCGCACAGTTAATACTTGGATATATATGTATTTCATTACGTCCTTGAAGAAGGTATGGCTTACAATAATTATTTGAAATAGGTTAGCAAAACATCTAATGCATAAGTTTCTATTTGTGTGTTTCCTGTATGAACATTTCAGATCAAAGTCAACACGAAGTTCAACTTAAAATACCAAATTAAATACTCAGAGTGGATTTATTTACAAAACAAACACATTAAGTATGATCAAAAACCACCTGATGATGAATCTGGGTGTGTGCATTTTTAGGAGAAATAAACTGCGCTTTAAAAATGAAGTAAGGTGATCATCTTAGTGTTTGATACTTTAAAAGATATCTAATTTCCTAATCAAAAACGCACATCAGGAAAAAACAGAAGCTTATAGGACATGACAGGGCATGTAAAGAGAGAAATGTACTTTCCTTTTTTGTTGCATGTTATAGTTTTCATCTAGCCGTGCAGCGCCTGAAGATCAGCCTCACCTGTCTACACAAATGTGCTCTATGGATTCAAACTAATGACAGATGTCATTAGATTACTAAAGGGCGTAAAGTTAAAATATACTTCTGTATTCTCTAGACAAACAACCTCAAGGCTTTGCATGTGTTGTGAACTTGAGTTTCTCAGGTCAATCTAGTATTAAGGTATTAACACCATAATATTAAGAGTGCACTGGTATTGATGTGCTAAGGAGGCAAAACAAAAGAGATTTAAACTAGATAGATATATAGATAGATAGATAGATAGATAGATGATGGATAGATTAAAAAAAAAAAGATTTGAGCACAGAGAACATTCATATGCGATTGTTGGTAACAGACGTTTTTAGCGATTTACTCTGCAACATTGAAAAAGGCACTTTTGAATCAAAGGCAACACTTCAAAAATGACCCAATTTGATGTTACAAATAAAACCGAGAAAAAAGACAAACCTGGAGACCAAAACAAAACAAACTTTAAAGCCTCTGCTTCAGTATTGTTTATCAATGAAACATGGAAGTGAATAGATTAATTTTAATAAGATAGGAATATGAAAGCCAAGGCATTTTAAAAAGAGAAAAGGTCCTAAATTACACCTTTCTTCAAAATCTTTGATGTCACTAAAGTGTTTATATATATATATATATATATACATATATATGTATATATATTTATAAACATTGGTAATCTACTTATTTCTTAATAGCCGTTGTGGGAATCACAGGTCTGAATGTTCTAACCAACCGTGCTCACAAATATAAAACCCAAGGCCCAAAAGACATCAAACATGAAACTGAGGCCTGAAGTTGGGATTTTAAGTCAGTATTTCATCTTTTGATGCTTGTAAAAGAATTACAAACAGCAAGATTATCACCAATTTAAACCCAGTTTAATATTTCTATAACCGTAAAGGAATAATTCACCCAAAAATGTAAATTCGGTCATCCTTAAATTATCCTCATGTTGGTCCAAACCTGTACTACATTTTTTCATTCTAACACAAAAGAAGATATTTTGAGAAATGTCTTGGTGGGGTTTTTTCTCCATATAATAAAAGTCTGGGTTCAGTATTGTTGTGAACCCCACTGACTGTCAATGTATAGACTTCTCTTGTGTTATGTAGAAAAAAGGAAGTCGTACAGGTTTGGAAAGGCAGGTTTTGAGTTTTTAGCTTAGGGCTGTTTGCTAAGGTATGACTGATAAAGAATGTGAGTAACACTTTACAATAACGTTCATTAGTTAACATTAGTTAACTACATTAGTTAACATGAACTAAGAATGAACAATACTTCTATGGCATTTATTAATCTTAGTTCATTTTAATAACTAATGCATTTGTTAACATTAGTTAATACACTATAAAGTAACATGAAGAAAAAAATGAACGACTGTTAAGTAACATTAACAAAGATTATTAAATAGTGTAATAAATGTACTGTTGATATTCGTTCAAGTTAGTTAATACATGTTAACTAATGTTAACGAATGACACCTTATTGAAAAGTGTTACCAGAATATTAGTGGAATCTCTCTAGTGAAGCAGACGCATCTCTTAAAATAAATTCAAATGTGACACATTTTCCTACTTTGTTAGAGAAAAACTTTTCAAACTCAACACAATAATAAAAGCATTTGCTTTTCATTTCAAACATTTAAAACTAAAATGTTTTATTTATTCTTATAAAATATGAGCCTTTAGAAATATATACAAATGTATGTAGGACATTAAAAAGAGCTTGGTATAACAAAACAAACCAGAGGGCATGAACTGACTGTACAAAACAAGTCAAATAACAAGTTTCTCTCTTTGTGTTGGCAATATTTAGTGCTTAAAGATTTACTTTGTTCCATGAAAAGGCCTAAAAATAGGCAGTTCATTCTCTGCCGAGGCCTTATTGAGCAGCTGCACTCCAATGTCAATGCAGTTGTGTATGACACGGCCTTCATTTCCATAGAAAAGCCACACGACTACGCCACGGAGGAGCCGCTTTTCCCCGAGCCATTCACACCCATTGTTTGTCGAGTCCTTTCATTGTCTTTAATCACAGCCCTACAGTATCAGAGTCCCTTTCTCTCTGTCACTAAGGGAAACAACTATTGCACATGACATGATACAGGCATCCCAATGACAGCAATAGGGACTTGCTCCCTTTTTCTTAGTTTCACAAAACTGTCCCCAAAGTATGCAAAGTTTCAGATGTGGTACAAGCATTAAGAACTAAAAAAACCTGTTGGGGACGTTGCATCTGAAGTTTGCATAAAATAAATACAAGCACTGTTGTGTCCTTTGCTGGCTTGTCTTTTTAGAAAGCAGTTTGTTTAAGTCCAGCATTTCTTGGCCATTTGTATGTGTAGAGGCCCAGCTCATACACAGGTTGCAGGAGGACCTGCTGGTTCATACTTGGTTTTATGTCCTTTCAGTGCAGGATGAGGCTTGAGGTAAGGTCCACTTCCTGTGAAAACACATGCAGCCTTCCTCCTCGTCTTCTTTTTAAGTTTGCGGCTGAAAACGTTCTGCCACGACTGCAGCGTTTTGGAGGTCCAGATCCACATGCCGCTGGTGATGCCCACCACCAACAGCATAAAAATCTTAACCATGAAGATCTCCACGGCCGGGATGGAGCTCTTCATCACACACTCCTCGCCGCTCTTACTGTCCTCGGTGCATTTCTGCTCTCCCGCTAGAATCTTCCAATAATCCATGTTGAGACGCTCGTAAAAATAGCAGGCGATGACGCAAGTGGCGGGGACCGTGTAGAGCACAGAGAAGACGCCGATCCTAACCATCAGCTTCTCCAGCTTATCCGTATTCTCTCCTTCGGTCTTCATGACCTTACGGATGTGAAAGAGAGCCACAAACCCTGAGAGCAGAAAGGAAGTGCCAATAATGAGGTAGCAAGAGAGGGGAATAAGAACAAAACCAGTCAAGGCTTTGACATCCATGCTGCCCACATAGCAGACCCCCGTGAGCTCGTCTCCCGCTACCTTCCTCATAACCAGGATCATGATGGTCTTAATGGCTGGTATGGCCCATGCCGCTAAATGGAAGTAGCTGCTGTTGGCTTCGATGGCCTCATGGCCCCATTTTTTCCCAGCTGCGAGAAACCATGTGAGAGTGAGAATGACCCACCACAGGGAACTGGCCATTCCGAAGTAGTAAAGAATGAGGAAGACTATAGTGCAGCCGGTGCTTTCCAAGCCTTCCTGGATGATGTACTGAACGCCACTGTCACGGTCACAGGCCACGTTTTCTACTCCTACGAAAAGTCTTATAAGAAAACCCACGGAGTAAACACAGTAAGACATAGACAAGAAAATAATGGGTCGTTCGGGATACTTGAAGCGCTGTGGATCAATGAGGAAGGTGAGTACAGTAAAGGCACTAGAGATGAAGCACAAGATGGACCAGATGGCAATCCACACCATGGAGAAGCGCTTGTCGCCCTGGCTCCAGTACACATCAACATTTGAATAACACTTGGGAGCGCAAGACTCGCTTTTCTGAACATAATGAAACTTTCCAGGGTTGCTGCATGTTGTTTTACCAACCCTCTCCTTTAATGGCAGCTCTTGGCTGTTACCTGGCCGAGGGGGTCTGGAGTCTGGCGGCTGAGTGTGGGAACCTTTTGGGGGCTCGTCTGTGCCGTTGTTGGGTGCCTCCATGCAGAGGTAATTGGGATCATTCTTATTTGGCAATCTGGAACAGTCCAGTGATTCAGGCCAGTGGAAGTTAAACTGCTCCATGATGGGAGAACACTTCTGCCTTGCCTGCTCACACATTACTCGGCATGCTGGGATGGGTGTGGATACCTGCTCCGTGCACATGGGAGCGTAGAGCGAGCACAAGAAAAACTTTAAATGACTGTGGCAGCCGAATTCAATCAGCGGAGCAAACTCGTGCAGCTTTATGGCCGCCTCGCTTTGATCTTCGTGTCCCATTAAGTTCGGCATAACTGTTAAGTTGTAGCCAATGTCCTTACAGAGTGGAATGGCGATCTCCTGGCATCTTCCTTCACCTGGCCGGTCCGGGTCGATGGAACTGATTGCGGAACAAAACCCGGACATGCACAGCAGCACAAGGCTGAGTCCAAAAGTGGCAGCAAACATTGTCTTTCAATATTAATTCATGTAGCAGGGATTGTCTTTCAAAAAAGCTTTTGCTACTAGTAAAGTCGCTTCATTGTCACTCTTTATAATATTAGCTGCTTTGCTAAAAAAGTTGTATTCCAAAAAATAAGAGAGGTGAGGATGAATTAGTAGAAAGGAAAACTTATGAGTCAGTAACTCAGATTCCAAACAATCAGTTCAGTTTAAAAGTATTATCTGTCAAAGATAGATAAAAGCTTTAACCATATTTAGATGGTTCACGCAGTTTATGTTCAATTCCCAGACCACAGATGATAATTCCTTCTTCTCAAACTCTTATGGTCCTCTCCTGTGAGATAATGTTGACGGTCTGTTTCCCTCACGAAAGTCCACTTACTTTTCAACTCGCTCTGGCGTTACTTTCCACATTCATCCTTCGCAAAGTGTATCCAAACTGACCAAACTGAAGGCACGGCGTCGTTTTATCGCAGTCATCTAAAAAATAATGAATGAATCCGCTCGGTAAACGTGTGATATTCACTTCAGCTCGTCTCCAGACAGTCCGCTTCTCCGTCAAGAGTTGTTCGCTGCGTCGAGCGCTGTCTGTGTCTGAGCTCCTCCGCCACCGTCCTGAACTAACCTGCCAAAAGATCCGCCTTCAAAGACAGCTGCTTTACATAAGAAAGCCCAAACTGACACACTGATTATCCTTAAACCGTGCGGAACTGGCTGTGTAGACCTCAAATCCTCGTCACCATTTTACCACAAGATCACAGTAAATTACTCACTGGCCATTTGTTGTTGTTGTTGTTGTTTTGTACCCCCCGACGAAATCCCTCTGATGATTTACGATACACTTTTCGGCGCAAGTCAGCGAGAAATCTCTCGCCGAGGACGACCAAAAGGATTCAGTGGCTTTCCAGTCGAGATGTGTCCCCTTTCTCTCTGCAACTGACGATTTTCACGCTCCGACCATTGTGGGAAGAGAGAGTGGAGAGAAAGGAGAGTTTTTATTCCTTGAAATTCCCCTCGCTTTTTATTGTTGACTGAACTAGAACTGATGGCTGAAGTATATGTGTCTTTGCTCTCACCCCACGCATCTTAATGGCAAAAAAGTGAAACCATGTGGCTTTACAGATGTTATTAATAAATAAAGCGAAATATCATCGTTTAAGATTAAAAACATTTGCCACTTTCACTTTCATTAAAGTGATTTTTTTTTTTTTTATACACATATGTAGCCTATGCATGCGTACATTATAGACGTGTTAATTAATGACGTGGATGGTGGAATTTCCTAGTTTATTTTAGAATAATTTATTTTATGAGTAAAATAAGGTCTGTGGTAAATATCAGAAACTTAAACATCAACAAAAAATACACATTATGTCAATCTTTAAACCAGTGTTTCTTTCAAACATAAATTCACATGGCTTGCACTTTAAGTGTTTTTAAAAAACGCAAATGTTCAAAATTCACATTACAGTTATGACTGTATGTAATTTATGTTAGAACAAAATGAAAGTCTCTTACAGGAATGTTAACCACAGACCTCATTACTCATAAATCAAAAGACTACTGATGTGTTTACTCCTTCTGGACACTCAACTGCCTCTTTCTTCAAACATGAACATGATTTTTTAAAAATGTATTATGTGAGTTCCAAAGTGTCATTTTGCTTGTCACAAATGACCAATTCACTCCAATGCTCCAATACAAAGACTGCGCTGTGCCAGAAATCACATTAATTCATAAGTTTTGTACACAACACTGAGCGCTTTTATAAATCCACTGTCAATTTCAATGCTTTAAATGAATATGTAAAATTCTATTCTCAACATGCAAACCTAGAACAAGTGGCCTTGTAAGCAGATGTGGGTGTGTAATGACATAAAAGACATTCTTAACATATGCTATGGCAGTTTCCATTCTTCACCCTCTGCTCTCAATCGTAAATACTTGCATGAGTACAGGATAAAAATGCCTTAAGGATGAATTCTGAGACAAAGAGCTTTTCAGTCTTGTTTTAGTGGATTCATCTTCGACTCATGCTGGTGCTAAGGGCTGGCAAGCCAGGGCCTCGTCTTAGTCCATCTCTCAGGGCTGTATCTATGGCACACTCCTTAAGGGCATCTATGCATGCCAACTCTGATAGCATATTGCATTAAAGTACAGGTATTGTGGAGGTGACATCTCAGAGTTCAGCTGTAAGCAGGGATGAGGGTTAATGCTCTGTTAGCTGTTTTCAGAAAAACACTCAAAAGATTTAAGGAAAAAGATGTGTACTCCATGCTACAGCTACATGAGCTGGCTGTTGTTGGTAAGTCTCATGTGGCAGCTATGAAGAAGGCACAGAGGCCCTCATGGAGCAAGAGATACCAGATAGCTTAGTGTTCTCTCATGTTACCCAGTAAAACCATGATTTATCTGTGCAACACCTGACGACCGTGGTTTTCTGGAGATCTTTGTCAGAACACCCTAAGAGCTTTTTTATGACAGCTTGTAAAGTGCTTTTCAGTGTATTTAAGAAATGAAACCAAGCCAGTCCTAAGTTGTGTGAGACAGTTTACAGTCACTTTAAACACTACTGGTACCCCTCAGAGATGTTAACAAACACAATATAATACACTCAAAGCCTGAGCTCTGCTTAGTATGGAAATCTGTCATCTTGGACAGTAGTTTGAATTAAATCAGTTCAAATGATTCTCAAAATTTGGTATTTCAGTACTGTATTATAAATGACTCATCTTTTTCCTTATTTGTAAGTTGTTTTGGTTAAATCAGCATATTTGAAAACTCAACAAAACACATTTGTGACCCTGGACCACAAAACCGTTCATAAGGGTCATTTTTTTAAAATTGATTTATTACTTCATACATCGTCTGAAAGCTGAATAAATAAGCTTTCCATTGATGTATGATTTGTGCTCAACTCACCTTTAAAGTTGTCCAAATGAAGTTCTTAGCAATGCATATTACTATTCAAAAATTACGTTTCGATATATTAACGCTAGGAAATTTACAAAATATCTTTATGGAACATGATCTTTACTTAATATCATAATGATTTTTGGCATAAAAGAAAAATCGATAATTTTGACCCATACAATGCATTGTTGACTAGTGCTACAAATACACCCGAATGCTACAAATATGCTACTTAAGACTGGTTTTGTGGTCCAGGTTCACATTTATATGTGATTCTGCTATAGTTTGGATGTCAGACAGTCTGTCAAACAGGTTTTGTTTAAAACGTTTATGACATTCGCCTGGTGTTCTTCAGCTTAAACAGCAGAGTGTTGCACTTTGAAAAATTCACCTAATTCAATTTAAGTTTTAGTTAAGTATCTGCCTCTAATTTTTAAGTAAGGTCACAAGTTTGATTCCCAGGGAATGCACAAACTGTATACCACAAATTGCAATACAAGTTGCTTTGCAATAAATTGTTGGCCAAATATAAAATAAACCCAGTTTGAGTTGTTTACATGACCTTACACATTTTATTCTTACCTTACAGTTTGACCTTACGCTATTACGAAGTACAAAATCAGCCTACAACCCTGCTGAAAATAGCTTGAGTAGGTTTTCGGGTAAACCAGTCCAAGTCAAAGTGCGCAAAACCTCCCTAAAATCAGCCAACAGACTGGTCAGACAATACTGGCAGACCAATTAACACCAGTAAACCAGGTTAGGCCGGTTTAACGCAATGAATTTTTCATTCATAAATGCCTCTTTGACATGGCGTTTAACCCCGGTGTTGTTAATAACGATGATCACATGTACCTACATATCATCATTTTCCTTCGCTTTGATATGTAAACACCATTTCATCGCTTTTGCTAATAATGAAGCCTTTTAGGATGTGTAACATATCAGAGCGCCGTATGAAGCACACAGTCGGCCTCATTAGCTCACTGATTGACGCTTCTAAAACATACATATAATACCGAGGCAGCATTTAAATGGGATACCCGTGCCGTCGCGCATTCAGTCTCAGCTGATTTGTTCTCGGTTTATTTTACACGTTTCTGTTGTGTGATTGTTTTGCAGTCCGTGAGGATATCGCTTTGAAGAACGGCAGAAGAACAGAGCAGAGAATCATGACCATTCAATCTTTATCATCAGTAGCCTTGGCAGCTCCTGCTTTCCCTTTCATGTTTTGTGTTTGTTTATTTCTGCGTCTAGCATCCACCACCCTTACCGTTTCATAGTCGGTCCGTTCTACAGTTATCCTTTATACCCACACACCCACCCACTCACACACGCACACACACACACACGCATGAACTTTATCTCTTCCAAAGCACAGCAGCAGCAGCAGCTCGCTGGGTTCCATCTTGGTGGAAATCAGAAAGTGTGAGATAATTCTGTAACTAATAAAGAGAAGGGAGGCCCTTTGATGGCTCAGACTGAAAAGATATTTCATGTTTTTTGTGTGTGAGGGATTGGGGAGATGTGTGATTCTATGGAGCCTGTGCGCTCCCCTGCTGTTCCTCTCTGCCTAGAAGCTGGCCCCCCTCTGGCTAATGTTATGGAGAAAGGAAGGCATTTTAGGGCTGCCTCCCCCCTCTCTCAGCCCCCCTTTTTTCTTTTGTTCCCCTTTGAAGAATGACTTTAGACATTTTATTTACATATTTAACCATGGATGAAAGAAAAGAGGGTTGCGAGAAAGAAAGCTCCCCGGGCTCTAGTGGGAATTTTGATAAGTTTAAATGAATGGAAATCTTATTGGCTTTTTTTTTCTTTCTAAGAGTCAAAGCTTATGTTTTTGGTGACGTTTTACATGCCGAGAATGTGGTAAAACAGGAGAGGCCTACATCTGAGATGAGGTGGACACGGAGGTCTCATCGACCACCTCATCCTCCTCAACAAAACGCCTTTTTTTTCACTGATCCTCCTACAGTCGTCAGCTGCAAAAGTCAAAGCGAATCTTTGCACAGTTCAAACCGTGCGTTGGGGAAAAAAGCAAGTATCAGCTTGAATTCGTACAGCTTATTTTTATATTGCAGTATGTGTGTGGTTTGAAGCTGGTGGATTTAGGCCCTGAAGGCCATGTCGGTTACAGATACAGGAGGACCACAGTCTTAATCTGCTTACCATGTCTCTGTTCTCCTCTCAGACGATATTGTACTTTGAATCAGGGCCACATACCTGTGTTATCAAGTGCATTTGACTAAAATGATTTTTCTCATTTTGGAATAGATATTTTAAAAAAAGTTTTTCAAAATAGAAATACTTGGTAACACTTTGCAATAAGGTTAATTAGTTAACATTAGTTAACTATGGACTACACTTCTACAGCTTTTATTAGTCTTAGTTAATGTTAATTTCAGCATTTACTAATGCATTATTAAAATCACAAGTTGTGTTAGCATTAGGTAACTACATTAGCTAACATGAACCAAGAATTAACAATACTTTTACAGCAGTTATTAATCTTAGTTAATGTTAATTTCAGCATTTACTAAGGCATTATTAAAATCACATATTAATAAATAGTGTAATTAACTATTGTTAACAAATGACACCTTATTGTAAAGTGTTACTGAATACTTTATTGGCATGATTTTTAAAATTAAGTAATGCTAGCAAAGCATTATAAAATAAAACAAAACAAAAAAAAAAAACAAAAAAAAAAAAAACAAAAAAAACACACACACACACAAAAAAAAAAACATGGGGCAGAAATAAAAAAAGTGATATTACTGCAATAATCTATGATCATACTAATCATTAATAAAGTTGAGATGCCAAATAGCGGTTGTAATAAAATAATAAAATAAAATAAAATAAAATGGATTCAACTGAAAAAGTGACAGTAATGGCATTTATAATACAAAATATATATATATTTTTTCACATAAATGCTGTTCTTTTGAACTTTCTGTTGATCAAAGTATCACATATAAAAAAAGTATCACAGCTTTTACAAAAACATTAACCTAATAATAAATATAAATAATAATAATAATAATAATAATAATAATTATTATTATTATTATTATTATTAATAATAATAATAATAATAATAATAATAATAATAAAAGCATTTACTAAAGACTAATAAAGACACTGAAGACTGGAGTAATGGCTGCTAAAAATTCAGCTTTCCCATAATAGGAATATATTACATTTTAAAATATATAAAGAAAGAATACATTTATTTTGCATTGTAATAATATTTAACAACATTGTGCTTTTCACTGTATTTTTATTTTTTATTTATTTATTTATTTTTTTTAAGTAAACACAGCTTTGGTGACCAGTTAAAAAACCCACAAAAAGACTACCAAAGCTGGGTAGATTACTTACAAAATGTAATCTATTACTGATTCTAAATTGCATGACAAAATAAAGCAAAAATCCCCAAGAAGCCATGTCTTACAGTGAATTTAAGTGAATGACGTGAAGTGGACCCCCTCAGTTTTTATAAATTCACTGTAAACCACGGCTTCATGGGGCTTATTGCTTTTATAAAACAGTTATTCCATATACAAGGTTTCACAAAATAAAATAGAGCACATAAAGTGTAATGATATTAATAAAAAACATTATTCTTCCACCGAACAATGTAGTTCCTCAGAAACAGTTGTGACTGCAACAAAGTGGTTGCAGAGCAACTCACAAACGTAAGCAAAGGTGTATGTTTGTAAAGTAATTTACAACCGTTTCGAACAAGAACCGGAACTATCCATTTTATAAATTGTAATTAGTAACTTTATCCCTTACATTACACATTTTAGGTAATATAATTGAACTACTTTTTAGTTTACTTTTAGATTACTTTTGAGTCAACTCATTTTTCGCACTGATTTAAATAGGATAATCTTGATATCGATATAAAATTACAATGAGTAGGCAAATATACTCCGTTTGTTGTTGTTAACAACATGAAGTGCATTCAACTTTACATTATGTCAAGGTTTCCCAAACTGGTTATTCCATATACATAGTAAGGTTTTACAAAATAAAACAGAGCAAATAAAGTGTAATGATATTAATAAAAACATTATTCTTCCACCAAACAATGTAGTTCTTCAGAAATGGTTGTGGTTTCAACAAAGTGGTTGCTGAGCAGCACACAAACGTACCAAAGGTGTGTGTTTGTAGAGTAATTTACAACAGCTTAGAACGTGGCTCAACCAATCAGAATCAAGGACTGGAACTATCCGGAACTATATAACTGTAATTTTACTTTTGCATCCAGTCCTATACCAAGCATATATTTTGCCACGTATTTATCTAAGTAGACTGCTCTTTAAAAGAAGAGCCTGTTATTAATATTCCACGTCTATCATCTCTACCCAAAAGTATTAAATTTAAGTCAGATCTCTGTGTGATTGCGTGGGCATGTGCGAAATTCATTCATTCTTGACAGACCAGCAAAGGATGAAAGTTATACAGCGGTGCAGACATGTCTATCTGAGTAAGAATTCCAAATCACAGACTACAAAATTAATCCCCTCATTGCATAGATCCCCTCATTTTCAAAATGCAAAAGGCTGTTTAAAAACTCGCCTCACTTCTCTAAAGGGTCAGATGATTTGAGGAAAGGCGTGTGAGCTCTTCGATTAATAATTTAAGCGCATGACTACTTCAAAGCCTGCTGTGTTTTATGCACATATGGTTTTAATGGTTCAATAACATATAATTTATTAATGAATCTTAATATGTCCCTTTATATATCAGACACATAGGCTCACTTTAAAAACATGAACAGATTTTCTATTGTTGCATGAATTAGCACTGACAGATGAAAAAACATTGCATGAAAACTTAAAAATGTAAATTCACTTTTTTTTTTTGTTGTTGTTGTGATGTATGACACATTTATATTTTATAACTTTCACTACAAAAACATAATTGGGCATTAACCACTTTGGCTTGGTTTGTTTTAATTTACGACACATATATCCACATTATAAGCTTTTTATTCTCAAAACCAAAAAACTGGATCACATCAGAGATAATCAATAAACAAAGGCTTCAGAAACAACATCAAAACACTGCAGCTCTTGCGGTCGGGTTGATTTGTGGGCTTGACCTGATGGAGAGCTCTGATGTGTGTTGTAAACACGGATGACTTCATGTGTTGTGTTAGTAATAGAAGTGTCAGAAGCTCACTTTGAGAGCCCGTCTTCAGAGCCGCTCTTCGCTCTGACCTCATTCAGCTTTCAAGTGGCCATCTTTTAACTGAACTTAGTCACTTTGAGTGTTCACACAAACCCCAGACAGGCAGGCCAAACAGTGAAATGACATCTTTTACAACTCCAGTGCTTGCGAAATGATCTGTCTGTGTCATTTGATTGCAAATGTGCTTATTAAAGATTAAACCTTTAAATGTGGGTTAGTCTATTTGTGAGAATCATTGCTTTGAATGCGAAGGCATTAAATCATCCACACTGAAACCGCCTCATGTGAAGTAATGCTGCAGTAAATCAGTAGAGAACGTCGATGCTTCTTCAATATTTAGGTTTTAGAACAATATTTAAGTTTGCAAAGTACTTTTGACATAATGAAGTGACTGAAAAGTACCCCAAGATTTTGTTGGGGCACTTGAGTGTCAGTCACTAATCAGGAGGGACTCTATGTTTCTTGCTCTTGCCTCCTTTTTGTCGTCTAATCTGTCTCTGTCTGAGTGGCTAGGCTGGAATCAGTCGTCCTGGGGGTTAACAATAAGGAGGGGTGATGGAAAGAGAGAGGGATGGAAAAAAGAGGATATGGGGACACCCCACTGGTTTTGGCTCAGGAGGAACCATTCACACAGAAGGCCTTCTTGGGTTATTCCCACAGTACTCTCTTACTGAGCAGATACACACACACACGCACACACAGACACACACTCCAGTCAAATTAGATTAGAGTCCTCTTCTTTCTCCCTATACTGAAATGCTGGCCTTTTCATTGCAATCGACCCCTGACTCGCCTCTCAGATAATCCAGATCTTCTAACACCAACGCATATAGACAAAGACTATATTTATTACCACATAGACACACAAGAGGATGTGCAGCTTTAGGTTTTAACATTTTCTGAAGCTCATACACATTTTAAAATTTTGCTTTGCGATTGCTAAGGTGTACTGGGTTCTGTTAAAGGCTGGAATGCACTACACAGCTTTTAGAATCTCAACAGATTTGAAAACACTAGGCATCACTGATGACTTTGTAAATAGTTACAGAGAAAAACTGGGCATCATGCATTAAACAACTGAGGATCACACACTACTTCCAAGTCATTTTGAACACAAGCTAATGCAGAAACACAGACACACACACTTTGTTGCTAGGAGACACATGACAAATGAAAAATATTAAGCATATTTGATATTTTCTTCCAAAAATCACGATCTGTGGCCATCATACACTAAGCGATTTTCTGTGAAATCTGTCAACTCTGATTGCTCAGTATCTGTAGACTGGCTCTGATTTTTGGAAACTAGCACTGACTCATCTAGACTGTAAATTGGTGCAAAAATATGGAAAAAAGTTGTGAAGTATTCTAGCCTTAAACGTGACATGTTATACCTCATTTTACAATCTGTAATATTAGCCAAAGAAGTCCCCAGAATGTGTCTGTGAAGTTTCAGCTCAAAATACCCCACTTATCATTTATTATATCATTTTGAAAATGCCAATTTTGAGTGGAGGCAGAAGCACCGTTTTCATGCACGTCTCTTTAAATGCAAATGAGCTGCTGCTCCCCGCCCCCTTTCCTAAAATAGGGCTGTGCCTTCACAGCTGTACATCAGATACTCTGCCAAAAAACATCTGTTTGGATTGGATTATGTCTATCGTGCTGAAATCATGCATTTTAAAGCCATATTATAGTTTAAACTTCTGATACAGAGTTTTTTGTCTGCATACATCTGATGCACACACACAGAAAGTGGCTGTCACATGGCATGTGAGTACTAAACTTCTCTTTCATGTCTTATTGTGCTTAAACTGTCAAATACACACAAGTTTATGTTGTAAACCACACATGAGTTCCAAAAACAGTTGGTTATGTCTGTGAAGGTAAACAGCTGGTAAAGAAATCGCATGTTTATATTATATCTGAGTGGCAGCAGCATAATAGCTGTAAATAAATCAATAAATCCGCCGCTCTCTTTTCTCCTCTGAGGCTGGGAATCTAAATAGTGTTTTGTGTTTGTCTGTGCAGCCAAAGACAGAACAGTTAACATTCTTTACTCGAACTTTTGCCATGGCGTTAGAACTGGTACACCGTTGTCGCTTGTGGGTGGAAACGTGCAGATTAAAAGGCAGTAATATTACATTAAAATCCACTTACTATGTCACGGGGGAGCGAAATGTGATCAGCTCGTTTTTTCACATGCTTGCAGAAAAAGCCTTACCAAACAAAGTTACTGTGTTGTCCTTTTCAGTTTCTGGGTTGGCAGATGCACAAAAAGTCAGATTTTCATGATATGTCTCCTTTAAGACGTTGTTTGAAGGATGCTATGATGTTGTAGGTGATTACTTACCGACCCTAGTTGATGAAGCCTGTATGATATTCTGTGTTAAACTAGCTATATGTTAGTTTGTAAACTAAGTAGGCTACTAAATATTTTTGCTTAGCTGAAACATAAAAATACATATAAACTAAATACCAAGTAATGGTTGTAATTAAAAGATTGTTTTAAATTGCATCAATGAGCTCATGTTTTAACTCACAGACTTGATGTAAATGATGATGTGGACATTTACACTCTTTTACATTTATGAGAATGTGAATAAATGGCTTTTTAGCAGCTCTTTGACGTGAACACAACCTAAACGGAACACCTCTGTGTACATTACTCAGTGTTGGGATTTGATAAAAATCAATCATAAAATAAATGTAATTTCTTGTGGTTTTGTTTGTATCAGGCATGAACATTATATACATTAAAAAATAAATTCATGACTAAATATCTTATTTCATATTTAGGTATCGTATAGTGTTACATGAGGTAAAATAAGTCAGAATCAACAGGATAAACCGAAATTTACAGCATTTTAACTTTTGTTTATGAATTTAAAGGCAGCTATTGGACCATTAATGTTCTTTTCTCTGTGGAACATGAAAATATTTTTAAGAATGTTGATAATGTTTTGTTGACTATTGGTTTCTATTGTATAGACAAACAAAAAACACTATGGCATTTTTACAAATTTCTTATGTTCCACAGAAGAAAGTAAGTAAATGATGACAGAATTTAAATTTTTGTGTAAACTATTCATTGTCATTAGAAAGCTGATAATGAAATGTAATTACATTTCTTTTTTTTCTCAATAGTAATTGAATGAACTAGTGTGTAAAGCTAAAATTCAGGCAAAGGGCAAGAGCAGAGTGTCTGTGTGTGTGTGTGTGTGTTTACGGGGAGGGGTGTCAGTGAGAATCCGTCCAGCTGTTCATTGTGTCAACCTGTTACTTCCCTTGAGAAAGGAAGTGAGGCGTCTGTGTGTGTATGAGAGAATCTGAGAGCAATCTCTTTATTACTGCCATCACTTTGTCTCTCATTCTTCACCCTATTCAGCCATGAAACCTCTCGCTAATGCATTTACAACTGGGTGTTTGCAGTGGGCCTCAGCGAAGATTAATGTACATGCTCCCGAGAGGGAGCGAGAGCGTCTACGCGTGTTTTGACTAACAAAAGCTGAAGGCTGATCCTAAACATCATGTCATATTGAATAAAGCACCTAGAATGCAGTGCCTGTAAGGGAGCGATTCCCAAACTAGCACTATGTTTAATTGCCTAGGTCAGTAGAAGCCTCTGAATGCTGGGAGCTGCGAAAAGACCAGTGAATTATGACTATCTCAACAAAGTCTGTGACTGTTTCATCCCGCAGACCTGTGAACTGACTGCCTTTAAAGTCTGATGAAAGAGAGAGCGCGTGTGAGTGAAAAGATAGATTAAAAAGAAGTCCTTTCCCCTAAGCTTCGAGCGCTAAGCAGCTTTCATTTATTCTCTTATGTCCTAAGTAAGACGTTCTGTACTATTACTAAAGGCATTCTGGGAAACTTTCAGCGGAGGACTCAAACTTCAGTCGGGTTTGTAGCACTTACGCATAAACAAATTTAATCACTGGCTTCAAGGAGAGTTTTAGCTTGGTTAAAATATCTAATAGAACTCTTCAGTCGACTTAATTTGATGATTTAGAGCCGTCTCGATCCATCTGAGGAAATTACAAATAGAAAGGGCACTTTTGGAGGGTTTATTTTAGGGACGGGTATGAGAGACAGAGGGAGGGAAAAGAGAGATGATGAAAGAGAGAGAGCCAGAGAGCTTTGGAAAAGGAAAATCCTCCAGAAAACTTTCCTCTCCATTCATTATAGTGCATGGAAGCCAATTCATGCGGCAGCAAATTGAGATCAAAGTCAAATTAAAGCTGACTCGTTCAAAGGCAGATAAAACTAAGCGAGCCTGCAGCGAAATTTTCTCCATTGATTTCTTCCTCCTTCACTTTCTCCTTCGTTCTTGCGCTCCCTTTCTCCCGTGATCTTTGGGACTTCCTTCTAAGAGGCAGAGGCTTTAAAGAGTCCTGCAGCAGAGTGCTGACATGACTGAACAAACACAACCAAACCCCTAAAAATTCAGCCAAGATAGAGCGCCCCAATAATTCAACTCATAAAAATGAACGATAGACATTAAACTTGGAAAAGCTCTTATGAACTATTTTGAATGGTGATTGAGCTCGGTTCTAAAGCCTAGTCCTACCAAGTAGGCAACATTTTAAAGGATTATCGCTTCCCCCAAAGAGAAGGTTTCCAAAAAGAAGGCATCTTACATTTAGGCAAATTTGAAGACTGCATCATATGTATTTTTCAAATTTTTTGAAGAATAAAATTAGACCAAACGGTGTACCTGCACTGAGTGACAGCTTTATTCATTATAACGGGATCATTCCAGTATTATCATGTTATCTCGCTTTCTGTTGCAGTCATTTTCACCCAAAACTGACTTTTTTTTACTGCAACAACTGTCCGAAACATTTTCCCACCCCATTTGATTGACAGCACAGTTCTGATAATTGATTCTCTATAAAGGCAGTAGTCTCATGTAGTCTAGTCTCCCGTAGCCAGACCTTCAGACTGATGGCTGAAGGTCTGGGAACTTTTGAATGGCCAAGGCCATATGACTGACAGGTAAAGCAACCAAACATGTTTAGAGGTGTGGAAATGTTGTCAGAATAACATTTTTGTTCCAGGGCGACACGCGTCTCCTGGAAATCCTGAATAATCTAACCAATCCGATGACGACTTTGAAACACCTGAAGTGTTTCCAGCTAAGTGTGCCTTATGCATCAGACGTTTAGATGTGGGTGAGATGTCTGAGGCTGAGACTACATGTTATCTGACAACATAAGGTCTGGGCTCTATAGCACTTACAAGTGGCCAAGGGCTGCCCATTTGGACACAAAGAGGCTTTCATAGTGTTTGTTCTACATAATTTTTATGGGCAGACAAATGTTGCTAAAATAACAGACCAGCATGCAACCATACGTCATTAATTTGGCATGAAATAAATGCAATGAACAGCACATCAGTATGCATTAAAAACACCTAAGTAGTTTGTTGGAGATGTCTGTAAAGTTTGAAAACCAAAGACAACAAAGTCAACAGCTATTACAATCAGCAATTTGGGTGACCTGAACACACTGACTGCAAAGTCAGCATCAATATTTTCATTTCTGTGGCATATGCCACAGATATTCCCTATTTTGTGAGGGTACTTCACCTGATCTTCAACTATAGATGTGAGAGGACATATAACTAATAAAATGGGATCACTTCAGAAGTGGGCTGGCCAAGCTTGGAAAATTACACTTTTTCCAATATCCAGAAGGCAGATACGTAAAAGCGTCTCTTTTATGTTTAACTAAGTGCCTCAAACAAAAATCTTGAACATCTTTTAATCTTTCTAACCGTGACCTTTACAAACTTTCTTACATCCAGCATTTAGCTGCTCATGTGAAGCACTCATTGCCACAGTCTTCGTGAACACAGTCTTTGTTTCCTGGTGGACTGTTTAGACCACAACAAACTAGCCTCCTGGAAATTTTCAAAAAGTAAGCCAATCAGATTATTTTTATCAGATTTCAGATTTTTTATTGATTATATTTTGTAATGTGTTTCCAGTTTACTGTGCCATATGCATCGGCAGCTCAAGAAACAGCCATCTTTATGTAAATGTCTAATTCATCACTGTGCAATTTTTACGCCAAAAGACGGTTTGCACTGGCGCAAAGCAAAACTGGCCCCAGGAGTTTCAAAGTAATCATCGGACTGGATGAATTATACAGGATTTCGGGGAGAAAAACAGACAAACAAACTAATCTGCATGATTGTTCAAGTCTTGGCTAAAATATGGTATATTCTGGACATAAAATGTGCTTGAAAACATAGGCTTAACTATATATTAATTTTGTGGAAGCTGCTTTTAGTTGTAAAACATGAGAACTAGGCTATATTGAGGAGGCACGGTCCTCAAGCGTTTGCATATAACTGCCTTCTTTTTACTCAAAGAGATTTTTTACAGAGGAACTGTGTGGGATAAGATGGGGGGGACGTGATATTTTCATTCGTGTGTTGTCTTTTCACCCGAGGTTCGGCGTTTCCTTTCATGCAGCCACATGTGGAGCGTCTCTTCCTCTGAAGTTGTGTTTGGATTAGGCAGGACAGGAGGAAGAGAACTCGCACATTTTCCCTGGAACTCTGTGTTTGTCTGAACCTCTCACAGAAATTAAACAATTCCACACACACCATGAGAGGAAAAGCATGGAACAAAAAATAAATGACATGAGCATGGGAGTCATCATGGGTAGTGCAAAAAAGAGGGAAACTAGAAAGTGAGTCATGATAGAGGGCTAAAAATTAGGGAAAAGGAGATAAAAATATATATATATATATATATATATATATATATATATATATATATATATATAAATACCAGTCATAAGGATCAATTTTATGAAAAACTGATTATACATCATATGAAAGTTAAATAAATAAGCTTTCCATTGATGTATGGTTAGTTAGGATAAGACAATATTTGGCCGAGATACAATTTGAAAATATTTTTACAGTAGGAAATTTACAAAATATCTTAATGGAACATAATCTTTACATAAGATCCTAATGATTTTTGGCAAAAAAATAAGAATCGATAATTTTGACCCATACAATGTATTTTTGGCTATTGCTACAAATATACCCGTGCTACTTAAGCTACTTAAGTTTTGTGGTCCAGGGTCACATATATGTAAATTAATTAATTATGAAATGTATTTGACCCCCTCATTCTTCAAGACAAATCAAGTTCATTCATTGGAAGATGAAAGGATATTTCAAATAATGTACTGGCTGCTCTTTCCTGTGCAATTACAATGAATAAAACTGGAGCTTTCAAGCTTCAAAAAGGGTGTAAGAGCAGCATAAAGTATCATAAAAGTGGTTCATATGACTCATCCTCTAGATTTTTAAAGTCTTCAGAAGTCATACAATAGCTTTGTGTGAGGAACAGGCTGAAATTTAAGCTGTTAATCACTGGACATCTTGACATCCATCCTAGTTCACAAAAGAAGTAATGATGTCCGATTCATGAACAAGTCACATCTGGTTGATTTGGTTCACAAAATTGGTCTGATTTGTTCACAAACTGTACTGAGTCAGTTCTCAAGTTGAACATCAGTTGTTGATCCAGTCACAGTAGTTCTTGATGTTACTGGATGGAAAATAATCAGTGAATGTTGACAAAATTGGTCTGTTCACCACACAAATCTGTCATATGACTCGAAATACGAATCTATTTAGGATATTTTTATGTTCTTGAAGCTTAAAAGCTAATTGCATGGGAAAGTGCAACAAGAACAAAAGATCTTCTATTGGGTTCCACAGAAGAAAGTCATGCAGGTCTGGAACGCAAAGGTGAGAAAATGATCAAAGAATTTTTTTTTTTTTTTGTGGTAAATTATCCGTTTAAGTGTGATTAAAAATTAAAAATAAATACTACCTAGAAGACAGCTTATCTTCAAGGAAAATACAAAACAGACACAAAAAGCTCTTTCATGAAATGGGCAATTATGTGCAATTAGGTGTAGATCACACCAAGAACTGAGAGAGAGAGATTCCAGAGTGCATGTTTGAGGGCTGCTGGCGTGTTTGACAGCATTACCTCCACAGGTATGAGGACAAGCCGGAACAGTCAAGTCTTTAATGCTAATCAGTGGTTGCGTTTGGGAAAACTCAATGCTTATCAGCATTTCTGCTGTTCTCAAATCTAGTTGTCACACAAAAAGAAAGGCTTCAAAACTACATACTTTTCTGTCTGTAATTTGTACTTTTAAAAACAGAGTAGAACATCTCACATGTGTAATTTTAAAAGTATGTGGCACTAATTTATTTTTCCTGATGTACACAATCATTTTCAGTAGCTACATGTGTTCAGTACACACATTTTTTATGCTTTCACTAACACACAAAAAGCTTTTCTTAAATTGTGTAACAAACAAATCACAATGTGTTTTAGACAACTATTGCATTTACTACATCTGCACTGTAACTAAATTACAGTTCAAAGGCTTCGTTTACAGTAAAAGCGTTTGCCTCAAGTCTCAAAGAGAGCACGCGCGCGCACACACACACACACTAAGAAACCTTACACATGGAGGAACATGTCAAGGACTTAACACCTGGACAAGCTGAAAGGAACAGAGGAAAATGCCTTTTAATCTGTCCAAGATACGGTTTCATAGCTGTGAGCACTTACCTCATCTTTGCCTATCCGACCCCCTTCTGACACTCTCCTGCATGCAAAGATTACTGTACCCATGCACATTCCTCCAGCTTATATATCAAAACACCCTCAAATCACCTGCCACTCTCACACACAGACACACACACACCCACAGTAGGAAAAGCCTGTGGCCCTTTTCCCATTCCCCAAGAAAGAAAAGGCTCTGAAATCATGACACCAGAAGGGCCGAGATATTTAAACTATTTCCGAAGACTGAGTAATGCACAGGCCTATCAAATCAAAGACATCCTTCATTTGGTATGAGCACTTATGAAAGAATACACTACCAGTCAAAAGTTTTTGAACAGTAAGATATTTTAAATCTCTTTTGCTCACCAAGCCTGCATTTATTTGATCCAAAGTACAGCAAAAACTGTAAAATTACTAACCTAATGAAATCACAGGAAATACAGGAGATATATTCAAATAGAAAACAGCTTTAAATAGTAAAAATATTTCAAAATTGTACTGTTTTTTCTGTTTCTTGGAAATAAATGCAAGTTTGGTGAGCAGAAGAGACTTCTTTAAAAACATTAAAAATGTCTGCTGTGAAAAGGCCCCAGTTATATCATATCTACTGCATCTAAAGTTATCTCAGTTTTGTACAATCCTTTAAAGTTTCATTTTTTATTCACATAAAATTAAACAGGGCGTCTACATCGGATATGCCTGAAGTCAAACACCTGAATACTGGTGAGTCTGTTCAATTTTATAAATGAATATGTGCTTTGTGCGATTTGAAACATGTTTCAGTCTTGCTCATTCTTCAAGCAGTTTGCATGCAGCATGCAATGCATGACATTCAATTATATTCAGTATATTCCAAATATACACTGCTGTTTGAAAAATTGGAATCAGTAAGATTTTTAATGTTTTTAAATATGTTTGATATGCTCATCAAGGGTACTTTTTATTTGATCAAAAATACACAAAAAACAGTAATACTGTGAAATATTATTGCAATTTAAAATAACTGTCTTATATTTTAATATATTTTAAATTGGAATTTATTCCTATGATGCAAAGCTGAATTTTTATCAGCCATTACTCCGGTCTTCAGTGTCACATGATTCTTCAGAAATCATTCTAATATGCTGTATTATTATCAAAGTTGCTTAATATTGTTTTGGAAACAATATTACTACTTTACAAGCAGTTTACAAACAATATTACAATATTACTACTTTTTTCAGCATTCCTTGATGACTAGAAAGTTTAAAAGAGCAACATTTATTTTAAATAGAAATTTTTAGTAACAATATACACTACCGTTCAGAAGTTTAGTGTCAGTTCATTTTTTCCTTCTTTTTCTGAAAGAAATTAATACTTTTATTCAGCAAAGATGTCTTAATCCTGAAAAATCTATCACAGGTTTTAAACATAAAAAATATAATAAAAATATAAATAAAACCCAACATTGATAATAAATCAGCATATTAGAATGATTTCTGAAGGATCATGTGACACTGAACACTGGAGTAATGACTGCTGAAAATTCAGTTTTGCATCAAATAAATTATATTTTACAGCATATTAACAATATTATTAATATTATTATTAATATTAACCCATTATTTTAAATTGTAATAATAATAATAATAATAATTATATATATATATATATATATATATATATATATATATATATATATATATATATATATATATATATATATATATAGTCCATTCTATAATTTATATTTTAAGAGAACTTGATAGGACTACCTAAATGAAACATAACTTAAAACTCTCTTAGAAGTCTCTCCGAGCAATAAAAACTTCCTCTGGGTACATATAAATGTCAAATTACAGAACTAGTCCTCAATTAACCTCGCAATGTGTATCCTTTACATCAAAATACATCTTAAAGTCAGCAGTCAGGGATGAAACCTGCACCGAGGCAGTCAAAAGCGGGCGGTCCCAAAATATTCCACAGACTTGATATATATATAAAAATATTATGATAAAGTTTGAAGTGAGAACAGAGTCAGACAACACCCCTCTTCCTCTCTGTTTGTGCTCAAACGTCAGCGCATCACACGCTGACATACGTCAGAAAACAGGGTCAGGTACATCTTTCAAACGCAGTCTCTTTGAGACACACTGATCTTTTGGGAAATGCTGCTCTCAAAAGTATTTGATTAAACATAGTGCGGAGAAAACACACGCTCCGCTGTTTTAATCCTCTTTCTTTTGCCCTCTTTTTCTCTCGCATCCCCTCCTCTCACTGAGAAAGTGATTAGAGGGAACATTCTTGTGCCTGACACACAAACACCTTTTGTAGAGGCCCTTTGAGTGTCACATTGAAGTGTGCGAGCTTTCTAGTGAAGCCACTGACTTGAATGAAAGGAGAGGTGGGTGCAATCGATATACAAATGCAATGAAAGAGGAATGAAGAAAGAGAGAGAGAGAGAGAGAGAGAGAGAAAAATAGACTTTGTAACTTTGACTTTGTGCATGTTTATATCTGCTGTCCTTTGAGTGTCTTTCATATATATTGTCTTTATATATCTTTATAAGTATGCATACTCTCAGCTGCAGAGAGACAGTGCTTCTAAGTGCATTTTTCAAAAGTGTAATTTCAGTCTGACTATTGTGTGATCAAAAATACAGTAATGATGGGAAAAATTATAACAATTTAAAACAGCAGTTTTCTCATTTAATATATTTTAAGACGTAATTCATTCCTGTGATGCTAAGCTGAATTTTCAGCAGCCATTACTCAAGCCTTGTCACATGATCCTTCAGAAATCATTCTAATATGTTGATTTGCTGCTCAAGAAACGTCATATTATTACAGATGTTGAAAACAGATGTGCCGCTTAATATTATATATATATGTTGATATATATATCAGATGAAGACTGTAGCTATGCAAACCATGCATATTAATGTACCGAATGTGCTTTGATATTTAGATTAAGTAAGAACGGTTGATTTGCTGTGCTCTGAATGGCAGGTGTTTCGTTTATTCCCTTTCAAAAACCACAATGTTCCATTATTAAGTGTCTAAAGACAAAAATGTTTGCTTTAAGGAAAACACAGCTCCAAGTTTTCTTGAGGATAAAGAGCGCTAGGCGTGTTGTAACGTTAGCACGTCTGTAAAAAGAAGCGCTCTGGCTTTGCCTCTTGCGTGATTGCACCCAATTATGATTCTGTTTCATCTTGCTGCAGATGTTAGGCAGAAGTGGGGCTTAAAAGAAGAGGGGCGCCGGCTGAGGGGTGTCAACAGGCCCTCCGTCAAACCCTCTTTGAGGCCAGTGTCAGGTGCTTTGATTGGCGGGCCTTCGTGAGGAGAGATTCTCTTCTCATCTGTCCGGAGAGCGTGACAGGTGAGTGCCACATCAAATACGGCTGAATGGAAAGAAGTATAGTGATCCTTCACAGCAGAGAGCTAGATGACACATGTTTGTGCCAAGGTGAGGGACAACGACCTTGGTGTCGCTATCTTTCACACATCTCTGTTTGGTGAGGCTCTTTAATGAAGCCGCATTTGCTCGCACGGGGGAGAGGAATGATACTTTTTACAGCTTCTCCAAGACTGTTCAAACAGCAAGTGCTCAGCAGACAGTAATCCAGACAATGTGAGGCCATAAAAGAGAAGACTTTCTTATCAAGTCAAACAACTACTGGTCCCCATTTATCAGCTTTTTATCAGCTTAGCCTTCAAACTATTAGTCTGAAGTGAGTGCAACGATCTTAAAAAACACATCTGTATACAAATATTTGAGCACTTTTTAAAAGCCATGTTTTAAAATGTATGAAAGTCATATAAAACAAAATATCAAACCTTTCAGTAACCTCTGGAAAAGGTTATGCTGATTCCCTGTTCCCCCCCCCTCAGAACTAACTTTACTAACTTGCATTATTACACATTTAGTGCAATGGAACACAAACTTTTTTCCAATGCTAGGATCACCTTGATATAATCACCTTTTTAGAGAAATATGAGAAGAATGCTGCATAATAATGAGCAGACATTTCCTAACGCTTATGGAAATCTATCAAATAACACTAAACATGAACAAAGATACAGATTAAAGGGGTCATGACATGAGAAATCACATTTGCCTTGATCTTTTGGCATATAAGAAGTCTTTGTACCATTTAAACATCCTGCAAGTTTCATAGCTTAAAGGAGAACTCCACTTCCAGAACAACAATTTACAAATAATTTACTCACCCCCTTGTCATCCAAGATGTTTGTGTCTTTCTGTCTTCAGTCATAAAGAAACTATGGTTTTTGAGGAAAGCATTTCAGGATTTTTCTCCATATAATGAACTTCACTGGTGCCCCGATTTTGAACTTCCAAAATGCAGTTTAAATGCAGCTTCAAATGTCTCTAAACGATCCTAGCCGAAGAAGAAAAGTCTTATCTAGCGAAACGATCGGTCATTTTTTTTTTTTAAAAATAAAAATTTGTATACTTTTTAAGCACAAAAGCTCATTTAGCACTAGCTCTGGGATGCGTGTCCACGACACTACATACTACAGAGTCACGTCGAAAGGTTACCCAGAACGTAGGCGGAACTACAGACCCAGTGTTTACAAAGCGAATGCGCAAAGACTAAGGAAGTGCAAGTAAGTCAAACGCTGTTTACAAACAAACAGGTACAACAATGTCGGATGATTCTGAAGTTGTAGGAGAAAATGAAATGTAGTTTTTCGCCATATCCTACCTTTTTGAGCCGGATAACACAGACGATGAACTTAACTTGATTTCATAGTATGTAGCGTCATGGACGCGCATCCTAGAGCAAGTGCTACATAAGCCTTTGTGCTTAAAAAGTTTACAAATTTTTATTTTTTGAAAAAACTTCGCTAGACAAGAACCTTCTTCCTCGGCTGGGATCGTTTAGAAACCTTTGAAGCTGCATTTAAACTACATTTTTAAAGTTCAGAATCGGGGGCACAATTGAAGTCCATTATATGGAAAGAAATCCTGAAATGCTTTCCTCAAAAACCATGACTAAAGAAAGAAAGACATGAACATCTTGGATGACAATGGGGTGAGTAGATTATTTGTAAATTGTTGTTCTGGAAGTGGAGTTCTCCTTTAAAATGTCCTCGTCATTATAAACAAAGCATTTATTTAATCAAGCTCCAAAAATGTCTTGTTTCGATCTGAGGTGCAAGATGACGTCACCTAACACCAGTCGTTTGCATAAACACTTCCTCCACAGCAAGGCAACGACAAATAGTCATCTTCTCGACATAGGTCCCACCCACTGATGTTTAGTCGCTTAATGGCTGACACGCTAAATGCGAGTGTTGCGTCACATAAAAAGCAAATAGAAATTACAATTACCGACGCTATCTTGTGGATACAGTATACAGATGTGCATTCGCTTTCTGACATAGTCTACAAGCTTGAGTCTGTCTTCAATAGGACAAATGCAGTGAAAGAACGTTTGCTTTGACGCGTTTGGTCTTTAACAGCTCGTTCGCATCTTTGTACAGATATTAGAAGGATCCCAGCATAAGGAACAAGTGGATAGTTTATTTTTAATGGCATCCTGGATCATGTCTGAGGATTGTTCGGACTTCTGAGCATGTTGTTTTTGTAAAACATTTGTTGAAAGATGAAATGGTACTAGATCTGACTGCAGCTGCATCACAAACTGTAAGTAAATGGTTTCATAATGCTTTGTCTGGAAATGACAGTTTTTTTTTTTAAATCATGTTCTCAAAACACTCACATGCAACAGCGAGGGGGCATTAATACTCTTTCCTATGCAATGACGTTAGCCAATCATAACAGTGGCTGATTCCTGACAAGCCTTAAAGGGCATGCCCCTTGAAACAGGTAGTTTTAGATAGAGGGTCAGAATGAGGGCTGAAAATAATCATTTTTCCACATACTTAGTTTTTTTTGTGCAAAAGTAAACCTCATGGAACATTTTAAAATAGTAAAAATGAATAAATAAATAAATAAATGGCATGACTTATTTAAAAGAATACATTTTGCTTTCTGTATATATTTTATTAAAAGTGTAAGATTAGCTTAAAAGCTACTGAAATAATGATGGACTAACATAAAACTCCAAATTCATTAAGTGAGTCACGTTGATTCAGCAGATGCTCTGATAGATGCAGTTAGTTCATTCAGAAGTAGACTGATTCAAACCTCTCAATCTTTTGAACAAATAATTTTCTGTGAATCGAAGTACATACGGATTGAGAAGATCTGTGCTGTTTGTTTGTTAAAATGTGCAGAATGTGAGAAGATTTAACACTGAAAACCAGTGCAGGAAACAATGTAGTGTTGTCAAAAATACCAGCGTCGGCACCAGTTTCACCGAGCGCTTACATAGATAAACACAGGAGTATGAGGCGCCACGTAGGATTTAAATCAAACTTCGCTTATCAATACATATATAAAACACGTGCATATACACCTAGAAATTACTTGCATATACATGTATACTGTTGGATGTTCAAAATATATATATGAAATACACGTGCACACTATTATGAAATCCATACCAATACATCTTTTATTAGTAATCAATACATATACACTTGTGAATAACTTGTATATACATATAAACTTAACGCATGCATACGCTAAAAAACACTCGCTTATACATATAAACTTGATCCATGCATATACACCTACAACAACACGCACATATACGTATAAACTCGCTGCATGCAGACACACCTGTACATACTCGCACATACATATAAACTTGACCCATGCATATACACCTAAAAACACTCGCACATACATATAAACTCGTTGCGCGCATACACACCCATGAAACACTCACGCAAACATACAAAATAAATTTCAGGTAAGACGCATGCTTGAGTTGTGTATATACATATATGCAAGTGATTTCATATGTGGATGTGCGTGAACTTTTCAGTGCAAACGGAAGGCATCTCAGTGCAAACGGAAGCAGCGGCACTTCCGGCGGAATCTCCAGATGCCGGGGCATTTTAAAACGCTTAACGTGACTTAATGCATTAAAATAGTGTTTTAAAAAGACCTTTAATATAGCATACGGTGTACCAGGGGCGAATTTCCACTGGGCACTTTTCAAAATCCCGTTCAGCACCGCCGAGAGTTCGCGCGATCGTTCAAACAAAACCGAAAGTAAAATGCGCACGCGCCTTCAAAAGCAATTTTAATACCCCGCGTTTAGAGCGCGACTCCCCAATGCGTACAAATTAGGCTACATAACATATTTAGGATGTTATTAGTATGTAGGCTATAATAGGTTGTGTAGTTGTCTATAACTCTCTATCATGTTTGAAAAGTGTAGTCTCTGTTTGCACTTTGAATACTGAGAGAGCAGCCTACTATGGCTGCATTTATTGTTCGCACTTAATACGATTAAGAAAGGAATGTTTATATATATATATATATATATATATATATATATATATATATATATATATATATATATATATATATATATATACTTATGGATATATATAGTTATATAGACTTATGAAATCATACAGGAGAGAATAAAGCCAGTCAGTTGAGTTTGTAGCAAAACTTTTTATGGTGCTTGAGTGTTGTTGTCTTTTCCTCATGGGCGATTGGGCGTCAAACCATTGAATGTGGGTGGGACAGGACCCACCCACTTTTAAAGACCAACGATATCGGACCCACCCACTTTTACCTCTCTAATTCGGCGAATATGTCTGCGCACTTTTTAGAGCGCCATCAGTCAAATCCATTCCACATGACGAATGCACTTCTGTAACACAGCAAAGTAAATAAAGCATCTGAGTGTATCTGTTGCTCAGATACACCTAATCCTGCTCGATACTTTATTCTAACATTTAGATTAGTTCCTTCATTTTTATGTTTATTGAAAACAAATGCCTTTCCGATGTAAAATGAGATGTGAAAAGGCAGAAGAACGATTTCGGCAATAGGTGGACGCGAACTCGGGTCGTTTGCGTCAAAAACACTGGATATTCGCTTTATCCCTTACGCCACTAAAAACACACTTCAATTGCCCCGTTTTGTAGTGTTGTCACGTTAGTGCGCAGAGGTAATATACATAGTAAGGCACCACACTACAGAAAATGGCATATACTCCCCACCCACATTTATTTTGCTTCCGACGCCCATGCTTTTACTGCATTGTAATAATTCATACTCAGAAAGTAGAACATAACATAGTTAAAACAATTTAAATAGAGACCAAAATTTTTCAAACATGATAGAGAGCTATAGACAACTACACAACCTATAATAGTGTAAGACGTGGAGTTTTAGCTGCCGTGGGTGGATGTAAATAAAGACGATAGACTTGAAAATACCGACGACTAGTAATTTTTATTGAGCAAAGGCCTAGAACTCGGGAAGAGATCAACACTAATCTCTGTGCCCCCCACAATCTACTCTGCTCTCCTCCTTCACATTATAAGACCCTCCTTCTCAGAGGACGCAACACCAAAATTAAAGTCCTTGACAGAAACATGCAAAAATAGAATACAATTAATATTAAATAAACAACTTCACAATAGCCTGCATACTAATAACATCCTAAATATGTTATGTAGCCTAATTTGCACGCATTGGGGAGTCGCGCTCTAAACGCAAGGTATTAAAATTGCTTTTGAAGGCGCGTGCGCGTTTTACTTTCGGTTTTGTTTGAACGATCGCGCGAACTCTCGGCGTGCTGAACGGGATTTTGAAAAGTGCCCAGTGGAAATTCGCCCCTGGTACATCGTATGCTATATTAAAGGTCTTTTTAAAACACTATTTTAATGCATTAATCACATTAAGCGTTTTAAAATGCCCCGGCATCTGGAGATTCCGCCGGAAGTGCCGCTGCTTCCTTTTACACTGAAATGCCTTCCGTTTACACTGAGATGCCTTCCGTTTACACTGAGATGCCTTCCGTTTACACTGAAATGACTTCCGTTTACACTGAGATGCCTTCCGTTTGCACTGAAAAGTTCACGCACATCCACATATGAAATCACTTGCATATATGTATATACACAACTCAAGCATGCGTCTTACCTGAAATTTATTTTGTATGTTTGCGTGAGTGTTTCATGGGTGTGTATGCGCGCAACGAGTTTATATGTATGTGCGAGTGTTTTTAGGTGTATATGCATGGGTCAAGTTTATATGTATGTGCGAGTATGTACAGGTGTGTCTGCATGCAGCGAGTTTATATGTATATGTGCGTGTTGTTGTAGGTGTATATGCATGGATCAAGTTTATATGTATAAGCGAGTGTTTTTTAGCGTATGCATGCGTTAAGTTTATATGTATATACAAGTTATTCACAAGTGTATATGTATTGATTACTAATAAAAGATGTATTGGTATGGATTTCATAATAGTGTGCACGTGTATTTCATATATATATTTTGAACATCCAACAGTATACATGTATATGCAAGTAATTTCTAGGTGTATATGCACGTGTTTTATATATGTATTGATAAGCGAAGTTTGATTTAAATCCTACGTGGCGCCTCATACAGGAGTGTTTGAAAGCCACATCTATTAGTGGATCTGTCTATGAGCAGACATATAGACCAATTTCAGTTTTTGCAAACAGTGATGATGTTTTTTTGTGGGCGGAGCCTGTCTGATGGCAGAAGATGACAGTTTTCTAGTAACGGCCTATGGAAGCCATGGAATAAAAGAATAAAAAAAGGTATATTTGAATTTATATTTCAAAATTCTGGGTTATTCTCACAATTCCGAGAATGTATCTCACAAAACTGAACTCTTTATTTTCTCATCGGCTCAGAATGATGAGTTTATTTCCCATACATTTGACAAACTTGCTATTGCTAAGGTAAATTGAGATATAAAGTCGAACTAGGAGATATAAATTAACATTTGTGAGAAAAAAAAAAACAGAACTGTGAGATAAAATATGTATATGTTATGTAAAATGTTATAGGTTAAAATACTATTTCATGCTGTAACTGTAGGGCTACTACAATATGCCCCCTAAACTGCATATGTGAATATTATGTAGAGCTATTGTTTAAATCAAATTTATGGTTTAAAAGTAGAGTCATCATAGCAGGTTTCATCCCTAGTCTGTCCGTTTAAATGTCTGCATTTAGCTTCAAATGGCGTCTTTGATGACAATATTCTTATAAAAATTATTTTCATACCGATCCTGACATCCAAAGGCACAACAACACATTTGTTCTCTTATTGCATGGATTTTTACCTGTTACCAGTGTTTTCTCCCACTACAATGCATGCACAGCTGCAAGTGACTTAACTGTGATGTCTACTCCAAAATGGTCTATCAGGGCAATGGTTCCCATCCACATTCCTGGTGGTTCCCAACCACTGTATTAGGGAACCACTTCAGTGAAGAGTGTGAAGCTAAGATCATTGTAGCCAGTTACAGACAAATCTGTTGAGTGTGTGAACACAATGGCCAATCAGAGGTGTTTAAGAATGCTGGTATCATCATATTTTTTTAAATTTCATTTCCAACGTCGGTACTTTTGACAACACTACCCTGCTGTGATATACAACACAGCACTTACATTAATTAAATCTGTGAACTTCAAACTCGGTTCCAGTTCAGAATGAACCTGTTAGCTTCACGTCCACATGTATCTACCAACAGGGTCTAACAGTATCATGCTAACCAGCAAAACCACACACAGATGTTCTAGCAATAGTAATCTATGGAAGCCTATTTCCGCCATTGAATAAAATATAAAACAGTTTTGCGACTTTTTATCTCACAATTCTAACTTTTTTCTTGCAATTTCGAGTTACATCTCGCAATTCTTACTTTTTTTCTCAGAACTGTGAGATATAAATGCACAATTGCGAGTTATAAAGTCACATTTGCGGGATATAACCTCACAATTGCGAGAAATAAATCAGAATTGGGAGATATAAACTTTTTTGGGATATATAAACGTATTTCTCGCAATTGCGACTTTGTATCTCACAATTCTGACTTTTTTTCCCTCACAATTGCAACTTTGTATCACGCAGTTCTTACTATTTTCTCAGAATTGTGAGATATAAACTCGCAATTGCGAGTTGTAAAGTCCAGTTCTGAGGAGAGAAAAAAAAAAGACTGATATGTTCACAGAATTGTTTGTCAGAGTTTATATCTCGGAATTCTGACTTTATAACCCGTAACTGCAAGTTCATATCACACAATTGCGCCTTTATTTCTCAGAATTGCGAATTTATATCTCACAATTCTGAGAAAAAAAGTCAGAATTGTGAGATAAGTCACAATAACCTTTTTTTTTAATTTTTTATTCAGTGGTGGAAACGGGCTTCCATAGTAATCACAAGTTTCACAAACAATAACAGAAATGTCATCGTTTTGAATAGTTTGAATGTCTTATATTTTATAATTTATTATTTCTTTAAACATTCATCATTTAAAAGGCCTTTTTGTGGAAAAAAAAAATGCATTTCATATAGTTAGCAATAAAATGAATTCTGAATCACAAACAGAATTTTTCCTCATCATTTTGAATGTTTTATAATTTATAATTTCTTCAAACTTACTTAACACTTCAACCAATTGAAAAGTATTTTTTGTTAAATTATTTGCTTGCAAAATGTGCTTGTGCTGTTTGGGTACCGCAGTATAAATTTCTCATATTAAACACCTCAGATTAGTCTCTTGCATGCAACTAAGCCAAAAGGTCAAAATGTCTGTCCTTCCACACAGCCGTTTCTTTGAAGTAGTGACACATCTTTAAATGGTTGAGCGGTCTCCATTATCACCTTTAATTTTGTGTATCCCATACATGTATTCTTCCTCTGATCTCCTAAGTGCCGTCATTAACAATATCACACACACACACAAGCACAAATACATTCAGAAGCTTCAATGCTGCAGGCCATTGAGGCTCTTTAAGCTAATTAAGCTGTTTAGAGTACTTTGCTGTATTTTTTATACATGTTCGACTCTTTGCATGAAAGAAAAATACTTTAGAGACAAGATAAGAAGCCCAAATGTGTCTGTTCACGTTTGTCTTAAAACAGCAGATAATTTTCTTACCTCTTGAGTCTAAATGTTTTAACTAAATGTTTTCCTCAGAGCACCAATTTGGCTTGAACGTAAAACCAGCTCAAGAAAGGAAAACAACTGAACAATTTGTCCGTAATCAATCCTTTTTGAACCCCCATGGGATTAGTTTCATTGTTTAGCGGGTCCTTATCAAAAACATATTATGATGATAAGAGATTTTCTCGAATTTCATATCTAATTGGTGTCAAGTTTAGCTTCTAATGGGGAAATATTTTGCATATTGTAATTATGGTGTGTTTTGAGGTTTTGTTTTACTCTGTCCCCAATGACTCACATCAGAGAAATAAAACTCAAAGTGAATGAAATTCTGTTTAGTTTAAAGATATGATATTTCCCTCTCCTTTTTTCTACAACAAAGGCAAGAAAGTTTCTAAATGCTGCTGTTTATCAGGCATGCAAATGTTTTCTGAGAAAGCATGGACTAGGCACACACATACAAAGACACACATAATTTTGTCCCGCTCTCATGGAACAAAGCACAGCTTCTGTGGCTCTTTGCCATGCACACAAAAAGACTTGGCCCTAGTCAAGAAAAACTGCACTCTTTTTTAATATCTGGAGCCTTGTTAAAGACTCACTAGGGGAAAGTCACTGCGGAGACCAACAAGGCATCTGTTATGTTCTTTGTATTCTTATTTTTCACAAAGCAGGGGGAGGAAATGATGCCATGGACAATAGAGATGGTGCAAAAGATGTCTCTTCTGTTTGAACAAAATCGTAAAACAGTTAAAGGGGAATTACGTAGGATTGCTTTGATGCCGTTCAATCACTGTGTAACCGTTTGGTACAACTATTGATTTATGTACACATTGCAACGTACATAAATGTTCAGACAAGCAATGTTCTGTTGTGATGTACAGTGGCTACAAAAAGTATATGCATCACTAAAAAGTGGGTTAGTTGACAATCTACACATCTGCAAACAAATGCTTCTGGAGACTTTCTACAAAATAACTTCATGTTTGTAATTTGCAATGACTTTTCCCAGCTGGTCTCAAGATGATTTTTAGTGTGTGTACAGTATGAATCAGTTCGCCTTTTAACAGTCATTTGAAACCTATCAAACTTATTTTTGTGAAGCGTTTGCTTTGTTTTCTAGTAGTTCACTGACATTGATAAGTAATGCTTAAGTGTCCTAATACAGTTAGAAAAGGAAATGTATAAAAATATGCCCATGTTTTTTTGGGAATATGGATCAAAGACATGAAGCTACCAGCTTCTGAAGGGTTAAATAAGGTTGTGGAGTCTATGATCAACTTTTCATAGTAAATTACCAATGGGCAACTGAAGTATCCATGCTGAAAAAACTATTCAGGCAGTCAGAAAGTAGACTGCAGATGAAAAGTTTTACACGCACACATTTGTCCGGTCTCTTTCGCTCTCTCTTTCCTCCTTCTGTCCTCAGTAGACAGAAGCAGGAAGGAAGGTTTGGCCAGCCGTTCACTGCTGGCTTTAGCCGGCTCTTTCAAGTCTTTGTAGTTTTATTAGTGTTGTCATTAGGGGTTTTATGGCTGGTGTTTGCCCCTTTTTAAGAGCTGCTGTATTTAGAGGAGGTGTGATATGATGTCTGTGTTGATTGGGCTTTTTTCAATGAGCATCTGTCCCTATGAGGACCATAAACACTCAGCCCTTCTCCCAAAGGGAACATATACACTGTGTTTGCCTTTAGGGTAGAGATCCCCTGAAGAGAAAGGAGCAGTCTAAAAACAGTCTGTCAATAAAATTACATTTTAAACTCGTCAAATAGATACATAAAAAGTGATGAAAGGGATCCAGACGGTTATTACCCCAAAATAAAAAACGTTCAGGATGGTACAAGAGCTCTTTGAGTGACTATAAACCTTCTGAAAAATAAATAAATGGACATGAAATATTGATTTCAAATTATAAGAAAGAGATGACAGGGAGAGAAAACAAGACATGAAATATCAGTCGCAGGGAATCAGTCGCAGTGCTATTTTATTATCATTGAAATACTATTATAGTTAGTGAATCATAAGTTTAATTTTAGTTTTAGCTGCTTTAGAATGAGAATATTAAGTTTTAACTGCTGTGTTTTGTATTTTTTTTTTTTTTTTGTATGTTTATATAGTTTTTATTAAATTTTACTTCAGTTTTAGTTTTGGTTATTTTAGTAAATCAAGTTAAACTAAATTAAAATGAGAAATGTTGCCCTAAAAGAAGTTTAGGTTTTTAAATATTTTATTTAAAGTAAAAATTTTATTTAGTTGCTATTAGTTGCATGAAAAATTGTTAATTATTTAATTATCATATAAAATATAAAATATATTAATTATTAATATATAAATACTATTTTTTTATTTTAATTATAAAAATACCAATATATAAAATACTACTATAATATGTGATCCTGGACCACAAAACCAGTCTTAAGTAACACAGGTATATTTGTAGCAATAACCAAAAATACAGTGTACTGTTCATAATTATTGTTTTTCTTTTCTGCCAAAAATCATTAGGATATTAAACAAAGATCATGCTCCACAAAGATATTTTGTAAATTTCCTACCGTAAATATATCAAAACTTAATTTTTGAGCTGCATTGCTAAGAGCTTCATTTAGATTTTCTCAATATTTAGATTTTTTTTGCACCCTCAGATTCCAGATTTTCAAATAGTTGCATCTCGGCCAAATATTGTCCAATCCTAACAAACCATACATCAATGGAAAGCTTATTTAATTGCATACATTAATTTTTTTCATTAATTATTAATTATCTCTAATTTAAACAATTTATGACTGGTTTTGTGGTCCAGGGTCACATATAATAAAATACAATATATATATATATATATATTCATTATACATTACTAAAATTGTAATTCAAATAAATTAATATTTTATTACATAATAAAAGGAGAGATGGAGCATGCAAACAAAGTTTAATAGCCTAACTAAGATGATACCATTGTGCACGTTTCTCTTCCTATATAACTGGTCCAAAAGCTGTGAATGCGGAGTGTGTGTGAATGTGCAATTATGTGTGTGTTTGTAAGCCATCACCCTTTCGTGCCCTCTCACTCCCAATAACCACAAGCAGCACAAAGAGAAACGCTAGCCGAGAGCCAGCAGGGGCACCGCGGCTGTCATTACAGCCCGGCCACGGAGAGCAAATACCAGGCCCTAGCAACCTGCGGGAGGGGAGCGAGGAAAGAGAAGAGGAAGAAAGAGACAGAGAAAGGAGCGAGGCGAGTTAGCTTAGTAGTACCATAGTGAATGACCCCAACGTGACTCCTCAGCTCCTCAACAATCGTGCTCAGCCAGCTGGAGATGAGGTGTCGAGGGGGCCCCTCAGGGAACCCCCGGCCGAATTTACTGCCGACTCAGAGACCTGTGAATGAAACCCAATCAGCTCAGGTTCCTGCTCAGCATGAGCCCCGGACAAGGGGGAAAAAAAAGAAGCGCGCGGGACTTAGCGCTAATGCGGCCGTAGCTGCCATAAAGAGCCGGCGGAGGCCCTTTCTCACTCTCAGACAAACAGCCTCTGCATTTTTATTGTCCTTCTCCCTTAGTTCCCTTCCTATTCGCTTTGCCCAAAAGTCAATTCATCACCACTTCTTGCTAATTTACTGCTGTTTGCTCCGATGCTAAACTGAAAGCGAGAGAAAGTAAGGAGATGGGCGAGTGTGAAAGAGGAGGAGGAGGAGATTTCTGAAGAGGGGAGGACGAAGGAGAAAAGGAGAGAAGAAGGAAAGGAGGTTGGGGGAATACAGAGGGAAGCAGCTGTCTATTTAAAGCAGGTTGCAGCGATGCTCAGAGCTACCCCGCTGATCAATTAGCATATCTGAATCCTCGCGCTGCACGAGGTTCCCGCGCTAGCACGCTGCTAGGTGGCACTTCTGAGGGAGGCGGCTTTTGAATGCGCACACAGGAATCCAGCAAACGCTCCGTGTTCCCGACCGTTTGAACAGCCACAAAAATGACTTGAAGTTCCAACTCCAAACTGAAGGGAAAAAGAAAAAGAAAAAGTTTCACTTTTTCTTCTTTTTTTGGTTATAGAGAGGGAGGACAGACGAATTTACTTGTTTTTTTTCTGTACTTGATGTTTAATAATTCACTGTGATGTTTCTCCCGCTCTACAGAATTCTTTGGGGTGAGGGATCCAGAAGAACAGACATATTTTTCCTCTGAACTGTCAACAAAGGGTTAAACTCGCTATTTGAGTGACTTCTACTGTACTGATTGTCTATAAGCTCACAGGATTCCTAATTATAGTGGATGTGAGAGATTGGGAAAGTACAAAAGTTTAACTTTGGTGAACTCTGACCTCTATACCAATTTACACATGGAAAATTTGACCTAAGGACAATCAAAACATCACAGATTGACCCTTTGACTCAATACAAAGAATACAAATGTGCATACATTTATAAACAGAGATAATATAATAATACTATATATTTGGGCATTTTGAATTATGCCACTTGTTCAAAAAAATTTAAAATAGCTTTACACAATATAATCAAAATTCCATTTCTTAAAGCCAAGTATGAATCTCATCAAGTAAGTGTTTTAAAACATTTTACATTTATTTCCAAATAATAACTACTATAACAATTAATAACAATTAAAACAATATACTTTATTTATGAACTTATTTTCAGTTATACTTTTTAAGCTCAGTAAAAATTGGTCACGGACACAGAGATTTACTTTAAGTTTCACCAAGCTGATTGTTCACTTTACTGACTAAAAACTCCGAAAGACCATGTTGTCAGGGCATTTTAAGTCTTATTTTGATGTAACAAATGGTTGTATGTAAGTGTGTGAGTTGTGGGTCTTCCCATTAACACCATTACATTGTTCATTCAGGCTGATTAGTGGACGTAGAAAGTGCATGAACAGAAGAGGCGGTATTTATTGCATGAACCAATAACAGCTGATCATAACCAGTCATATCCAAACATATTGCGAGGGAGGCATTGCCTCCTCTCACATGACTTTCCCCCATTCATTCTCAATTACCTCCCACCAAACACACTGCATACCTTAACAGGTCTGTTAAAACTCAATGGGCTCAGGGGAGGCAAGAGAAATGCAGATGTTGCTGTTTTAAACATTAACTTTACCTACTGTTAATGTTTATTTGCAGTGTGATTTATACACTTTTGAATGTTATGTTTTGTAAAAATGGTGTAGTTTTATTTTTGTACAACACATTTTTTTCTTATCAAATATTTTGAGAAGGCACTGGCTCCCTTGTCTCCCTTGTCTACTTACACAACGGATCTTTCTGGTTCTGGAATCTGATTGGCTGATAAGAGTGCGATATTAGAGTCTAACAGAACTCCAACAGCCGTTTCACAGTTTGTAATCGTATTACTCAGTTTGCGGTACTTCTTACAGCGAGTGTCATGGTGGACGCTCAAATCCAGTATGATTTTATAAAAATTACTGTTTTTGTGTCACGGAATTTAGTTTTAAGAGGTTTTCTGGTGAGAATGTACTTGTTTATAGCTCAAATATGCAGTTTGTTAATAAAGATGACCTCTATTTGAAAATTTGCTTTGATGTTTTTGGACATGTAAGCTCAGAGATGGTCAGCGGCCATTCAGCTCTCATGAATCTGCCCGACAGCACCTCACCTTGGGCAGATCTTCTGGAATTTACAGCTGGCTCTGATGTCTCTGCAGTGATTAAACATTAGATGTAATTCATTTTGGGTAAATCTAACAGGCAGTCTTTGGTCTCATTAATCTATTATTTGTTCCAGAGAAGAAAATCTCATGTTTATGTAAATCCAATGCTGTATATCAGAACGCTGCCTTTGTACTTTTGACTGAACTGCCTAGCAACTTTTTTGATAGCTGTTTTTGTTGTTTGTTAAATAGTATTATTCAATAAATAATATTTTATATAAATAATATATTTAATAATAGTGTTTAGTATTGAGAAACAAAGTGTGTGCGTGATGGTGATTTTGGTTACATTGTTCTGCCATTAGATGGCGAAAAGAGAACATTTTTATGAGTGAGTCAGCAGTAAAGACTTTTGGATTGAAAAGTTATAAAGGCCATAAGCGGAAGTTATTTTTAGTTTCAAGAACAGCTTAACGCAGCGAACAAATGCACTGAGCAGAAAAATCACCCTTAACAAATGAAAAGATTTTAACGTTATGGCAAAAATAACGTTTTCTCAGCGGCCATTCAAACTAATGTTGGAGAGACCGATCTAAAGAATGAATGCTGTATCAGATGCAGGAACTCAATGTTCCTTCGTTACTAGTTCTAAAGTGACGTTTTGGAATTTGTAACAGAGGCTTGGGCTCAGCTGTAAACTGTCAAACTTTGATATGAATCTGTGGTGGAAGGAAGTAGTTTGCACAAAAGAGGGCTTTTAAAGACACTCCATTGTTATTTTATGTATTTACACACTCTTGCCATTGAACTGTTGTATAAATGCAATATCACACTTGTAGATGTGAGATATGGCTGAATATCGGCATGCTGTGATTACCTACCCTGATAGCACACGTACATCTCAGAGATGTCTACTTGATGTCTGCATTTACATCTGCAAGACATATTTTTTAGGGTGTTTGCTCATTTGCAATACGTCTATAGGACGTTTCCAATCAGCTGTCAAATAGACGTCTATTAGATGTCTTTAAGATGTTTATGATTTAGAATGTATGTAAAAGTGACATCTTACAGACATCTGTCAGATGTTTGTACACAGCAGATGCTTTCCAGATCAAATGAGCTTTAACAGATATATTGCAGACGTATGTGTACCAAATCACAGCCGTGCCGATATACAGCCATATCTCACGTTTACGAGTGTGATATTGATTATATATATACATATATACACCTTCATACCAAAAGTGTTAATTTTGTATGTTTTTAATCAAATTTCTGTAAGGACACTGACATCACCTACATCACCTAACCTCTTATGTTTACATGATACTTAAACATTTGTGGATATTTATTTCAATCACATGTCTGATTATGGCTAATTAGCCTTACCATCCACAACAAATATCCCCCATAGCCCCCACCCCGCCATCAAAACGATAAAACCCTGAGTCTACGAACTCACTGGAAAATCCCTTTCAGGTTTCATAAGAAATACATGTTAACGCTAACACAGCAACAGTGCGTCTAATGTCTCAGACTTCACCCTGAGGGTATGTCACCATTCAGATCAAGGCAAATCAACAACAGTGATGATGGCAGTGCGTTCCCTCCCACATGGTTTAGAAAGTGAAACGATAGCAATGGTTTGTTGCTCTATTGAGCGCCTCAGTCTTCACAAAGGCTCAGACGATCCTAAAAACAACCTTCTATGTCAGACTGCCGAAGCATATAGACCATATTTGGGAAAAAACAGGTCAAGTTTTTCTTCTCCCTCTCTCTCGCTTGTTTTCCCTTTCTCCGTTTTTTCAGGATAGCCTTGAAGTTGGTCTCCCATCAGTCACAAAGCGTGGTTCTATTGACGGGATCCAGGGAGGGTATTGACGGTTCCATAATTTGGGCAGGGGAACACAAAAAAGCCCAGCCTCCCGCTGTGCACAGCATGCCACTGCAGGCAGCGGGAGCTTCACATTTTATTAGCCTGGGAGAGCAGCCCCACTGCAAATAAAGCACATTCAGCCAGCCACTGATCTCTGTCACAAAAACAATACCATCATAGCATACCGCTCTCAGCGCTCGCTCTTTCTCTCCGTCATACGCGTACATACGGGCACATGCGAATGCTCAGTGTAACTCTTTCTCCCTTTATCAGTCATTCAGTCTTTTACTTTCCCTTCAACTCGCTCTTTCTGAACGCCACCTCGTTCCAACTTTCTCAACATTTCTCTCTCTGTTGCCCCCCTTTCGCTCTTCATAGTGTCTCTTTCATTCGGTCCCCACAGTTGGACACTTCACACTTGGAGGTATAGCAGCTCAATGAACGGGCTACAAATGAGCCGATTCAAAAGAGCTCAACCTAATGAAAAAAAAAAAAAAAAAAAAACACAGATATATTAGATTAGCCCTCCACCTGCTCCATTTTGTTTGCATGTGCCTTTATGTATATTCTTATCATAGAGAAATTTTGGAGAACAGCACATTTCAAGTTAAAGAAATACACTGTAAAAAATACAATTGGTTGAGTCAACTTAAAATAATTTGCTACCCTGCTGCCTTAAAATTTTAAGTTCAGTCAACTCAAGTACATTTAGGCAACTTGAAATGTTATGTTGTACTAAGTGACAGCTTAGATATTTGAGTTGACTAAACTAAAAATTTGGTTTGTTTCCCAGCTGTCTTAAAATTTTATAGGTTTAGTCAACTCAAATACATTTAGTCAACATGAAATGTTAAGTTGTACTAAGTGACAGCTTAGATATTTGAGTTGACTAAATATTTGGTTTGTTACCCAGCTGCCTTAAAATTTTAAGTTCAGTCAACTCAAATATGTTTAGTCAACTTGAAATGTTAAGTTGTACTAAGTGACAGCTTAGATATTTGAGTTGACTAAACTAAAAATTTGGTTTGTTACCCAGCTGCCTTAAAATTTTAAGTTGAATCAACTCAAATATCTAAGTTTTCACTTAGCTCAACTTAACATTTCTAGTTGCCTAAACTTTTTTGAGTTGATGGAAGTTAAAATTTTAAGCCAGCTGGGTAACAAATTATTTTTTAATTGTTTGACCATAAACTTAACAATAACTTTCTTTCTTCTAACACAAAATGAGAAATTCTGAATAGTGTGACAGAAATAAAGCTTTCTGCTTTCCAGCTTCAAAAGAACACAAAAGCAGTATTGAAATAATCAATTTTGCTATATTTGAAGTCTTCTGAAGCTATATGGTAGTTTTAAAAGAGGAATATACTGAAATTTAAGTCTTTACTCACTGCTAATCTTCCCCTCTAGTAAGATGCAAACCACTGTGACCAAATCATTGAGTCAGTATGTTGAACTCAAGAACTGAACTGATTCATTAACAAATCATTCAGACAGGTTTTGGATCCACACTGAAAAAAAACTTATAAAAAAAAAAAAAGTAGTTTCAACTTAAAAAAGTAAGTGTTCATGCTGCCTTAAAATTTTAGGTTTAGTCAACATAAAATGTTAAGTTTTACTACATGAAAACAGATATTTGAGTTGAATAAACTTAAATGTTTAAGGCAGCACAAACACTTACTTTTTTTTTTAAGTTGAAACAACCTTTTTAAGTTTTTTTTTTTGATCATTGACAACATCTGACTCAAAAGAATGATTAGTTAACAAATCAGACAATATTCAAACTTCTCTCATGACACTTAACTTGACATGCACTTGAAGATTTTTAATATATTTTAGAAACTGTATTTGCAGATATATTACTGAAATAAGGCCACTTAAGTATCTTTGTGGCTACATTTCTTAACACACTTCTTAACAATTCACTTTGTGAAATGTCAAAATAAATGTTTTCATTGAAATTCATGAATTAGGAACATCATCTAATTGCAGTAATACATTTAAATTATAGTGCATTTTCACTTTCACAAGTCTGAAATAATTACATTCAGTTATTATGTATTTTTTAAAAGTACATTCCTCCCATAATAAGTATGCTAAGGTGTACATAAAGATTCCTACATCCACACACAGAGGGCAGGAGTCTGCGTTTTTACACCACGTGGTGTCCTGCAAGACTATTGATGGTAAGAAGATCCGCCTTATACCGGCTGTCTAAGTTACCATGTTTACCATTGTTTTACTATTGCAAAAGACAACTTAGCAAACACAAAGCTGAATTGTAAAGGACAGATTGCCAATATTAAACTTAGAAATATGAAGAAAGATTTAGTGTTTCAAGCTATGCTGTAAACTCCTGTATATATACAGAGCAAACACATCTTGTTGCATCAGCACGAGGATACCAAAGACATTGCGCAACTTGCAGACGCGATGACAAATATTGACTGCTAACAATCTAGCTTATGAAACAATGAATCACAGAAAAAAAAAACTGAACTGATCTGCCGCACAAAACAAAGACAGACTGGCTGTAATGATGTGCAATATAAAATACAACACATATAATACACAAAAAGTCACCATCCTCACATGCCAATTCAAAAGGAGTAATAAAAGGAGTGGAAGTGTTATAGAAGCTAAGCAAACATGCAGAGAAAACACACACGTACAATGAATTAATAGTGTTTTCCAAAACTCCTCCTCCCTCTCTGCCTTTGTCAACTCAATCCAAGTCATTGGAGGTTTGAAATATATTTAAATAAAATCTGCAGATGCTTTTTTTTTTGTTCCATTACATGGAACCCTCTTTAATCTAGCCGCTTTCAAAAAGCTATTCAAACATCTTACATAAATTATGCTCTCAGTATTAAAATCAAAGGCCAACGCCACCAGTCCCAGGGCGATGGAAGAAAACTTTTGATGGACAGAAGGAGAGAAAGGCAAACTTATGATAAGCATATGTCATACATTTTTTTTTAAAGCCTCAGTTAGCCTAGATTTGTCTCCTATCAACTCAACATCAAAACAATCTGATGATTCCAGTCTAGCCTATGCTCTTAAATAGCAGTAATTAATGACACATTTTTTTCCACTCTGTTATTGGAAATGTTATTCATCAGTATTCTTGTTCGTGTGTACTGATCAAAGAACCAAGAAAAATGTACAATGCAGTATTCTGGATTCACTAAATGATCTGGTTTAATCAAAAACAAGTTGTGATTAAAATTAAGCTCAGTTGTATTGGAAAGACTTATTGTTCAAACACAAGTTTGGCTTTTAGGGCCTTCCACTGACAAATATGAACATTTTTATTGCTTACTACATTGATAATGCTAAGAGCATTTGAGAGGATAAATAGGATGCAATTTTAGAAAGTGTTTTTGTTCAATTTTCTCTAATGTATCTCTAAAGTCATTAAAGGGTGAGTAGTGTATGTGTACTAAGGGTGTTTTTAATTACTTCCTCTTTTTAGCTAAGGATATTTATTTGTAGATTTTCAACAAATAAATATAGGGCACATTATTTTTGACTAATTCGAAGCATTATCAAGTCAAATTATGAAGTCACTGTCAAATAAATTGTCATCTCTCAACTGTTTTATCTTAATTCATAATAAAGAAAAGTACTACTCTTAAATTAACTTTGTATGATTCTTTAGAAACTTCATCATATTCCACCACTGTTCATAAGTTTGGGGTCAGCAAGATTTTCTTTTCTTTTTTTTTTTTTTAACTTTTATTCAGCAAGGATGCTTTAAATTAATCAAAAGTGACAGAAAAGACATTTATAATGTTACCAAAAGTTTAAAGCATTTTAAATAAATGCAGTTATTTTGAACTCTCTATTCATCTTGAAGAAACTATATAATTTTTTCCCACAAAAAATAACAAGCGGCACAACTGCTTTTAACACTGACAATAATAAGAAACATTTTGTGAGCAGCAAGTCAGCACATTAAAATGATTTCTGCAGATCATGTGACACTGAAGGCTGGAGTAATGATGCTGAAAATTGTGCTTTGCATCACAAGAATGAATTACATTTGAAAACATTCAAATAGAGTTTTTTTTTTTTTTTAATTGTGATAATATTTTAAAGTATTACTGTTTTCATTATATTTTATTCAAATAAACACAGCCTTCTTGGGCATAAGAGATATTTAATATTTAGACATATCTTGGAGACTCCTTTTATTGGTAGGGCACAAACAAAGCTGTGAAACAGTGACTACTAATTTAACACACCAAACCATAGATAGCTGTAATCTGTCACTGATATGTCACTGTTCATTTTCATTGTGATGTGATTCAGTAGTTGACTGTCATTGTTCATTTAACTGTATAAACAAGAATTAGTTTGTCTGAAGATCCTTAAAAGTTTTAAACATTTTCCCTTTCTATCACTGCTCAGATCTCACAGTCTGTAGCTCAATGTCCACCTTGTGGAGACCCATGGAAACTCAGGCATATAATCCATGTGTGAGAATGTTTTGCATCATTCTGCTTTTCAATGCTGCTAGAAGTAGAAAAACAGGCTAGAAGTCAGTAAAAGTGCTTTTTATTGTAGCCAACTCTGCAGCCCCAGCCCTAGTGAGTTTATTGCGGTCTGTTTGTTTAAGACCAAGGGAAGGATCTAAAATAAAAGACATTCTGCCTATTTCAAATTCATTTTTTTTTTTTTTTTACAGTAATTTATTCTTACAACTTTAATTTCATCATAACTGATATCACTTACCCCTCATAGATCATGGGTTTGTGGGAGCTGGTGTGCTCCACCACACAGGAGATCTTCTGGTTTGGGGAAATATTACAGGTTGGAATGGATCTTTGTAGTATCAGTCTCCATCAGTCTCAGCTTAGCCAGGACGTCACATCAGCTGTCACCTCTTTATCATCTCTCATCCACATCAGTTTGATGAGTTTGTGGTAGAAGCCATAAGCACTGCACACTAGAACAGCTTTCTCATTCCCTTTTCTGATTCCCCGGCTGACTGGATGAAGAAACATACAGAAAACAGAGAACATGAAATATTGAAAAACACAAATAGTTTTATTTTATAATTTTATCTTTATATTATTAAATAGATAAAGCTTTACCCAAAAATTAAACTTTGCTGAAAATGTACTCACCCTCAGGCCATCCAAGATGTAGATGAGTATATTTCTTCACCAGAACAGCGCACTAGTAACTTTTTTCTAAGGCATGTTTATAAAAATGTCTTTAATGCCCTAACTGAACTATTGCCTAATCCTGGTTTAGTCTAAGCCTTGTCTAAGAAACCAGCCCCTAGACCACTAGAAGAAAAAGTACTGAAATGGAATGCTAATCATTAGCTTTCTCCAGGTACAGACCAGTACCTAAGTAGACAGTAAGGACCATTGGTGACAGTACTTAAATCTGCTTGGGTTTGCAATGCTTTTGAGAAACGCAGCCGTGTCTGACTGACTAGCAGGCCTAAATCCAGTTCGACAGTGGTTAATCGATCAGACACAGTCAAAATATAGATAGCAGTGACCTCTCGTGGTTAACTTGCGCAATGTCAGTCTTCAAAACTGTGAAAAAGACTCGTGAGTTAAATAAATGGCGAATGGCAAAACAACTTCACGGTAAAGTGTGTCAGATGACATGTCCCTGTTAAAAAAACAGCATATGCTGGTAGGTAGGTTGCTGGTTTAAGCTGGTCCTTTGCTGGTTTATGCTGGTCCTTGACCAGCAACATGACCAGCTAAGAACCAGCATAAACCAGCAAAGGACCAGCATAAACCAGCTAAGGACCAGCTTAAACCAGAATCAAAACCTACCTAACCAGCATCAAAACATACCTACCAGCATATGCTGTTTTTTCTAAATTCTGAAGTCTTTCGGTTATTATAAATAACCCCTTCAACAACCTCAGACTAGATCATGTGTTTGTACTTATTATTTACATCTAATTCCTTTTTAAAACACATAATAAATGTGACAAATGTTTGTGTCTGTGGAGATGTGGAGACAAAGGAGCCCAACAGTGGTCTGCTGGTTCTGTGGAGTTGGTCTGGCTCTTGGGCAGCTGGGTCTTGCTTTATTGCCACTGGTTTAATTTATTTATTTATGGGTCATTCTATAATTAGGGGTACATTTCGAATTTGATAATGTGGGGGAAACAGTTTTCCTGTTTCCCAAAAACCTAAACGTGAACTTACATAGCTGCTTCGAAATAATTTATTGTATAGAGTGCTATATAAATAAAGGTGATCTGTAGGAATATGGGCATAAAATACCATCTATGTTTGCTACTGCTACTGTCCACCATGTTACCTTTACTGGGTAACACAGCTGACAGGTAACTTAGTTGACATTTTTAGTGTTTTGGGCCTATACTCAACATGGAAGCTTGAAATTACTGAGCATATGGTATGTTTAGAAATATATTTTCATAAACAAAACAGGTTTTAGTTAAACTGTCTTGTTAAAATTTGCAGCAATAATACTTGTGTAACACTGTTGACAGTCAATTAATCCCCTCTTGACACAGGTTTGCTAATTTAACCAATTTTAGGGGAAAGAGAGAGAAGATAACTTCTAGTGTTTCATCCATGTGCTTCTCACTGTAAAAAACAATTTGTTGAGTCAACTTAAAATAATTTGTAACCTGGCTGCCTTAAAATTTTAAGTTCAGTCAACTCAAGAAAAAAAAAGTTTATTCAACTTGAAATGTTAAAATGAATCAACTTAAAATTCTAAGGCAGCTGGGTTACTTACCCATCTGTTAAGTTTAGCAAACACAGATATCTAAGTTGTAACTTAGTACAACTTAACATTTCAAGTTGACTAAACTTATTAGTTTTGTTACCCGGCAGCCGGGTAACAAATTATTTTAAGCTGACTCAACAAATTGTGTTTTTTATTTTTTACAGTGTAGAGGAAATATCATCATACTGTGCAAATTATGTGAGAATTGGACAAACCATTCCATTGTTTCTGTCCTTTTGGTTTTTACTCAAATGTGGTTCTTTTTCATGTTTGAGTAGCTATAAGCCTCAATACAGGTAGGCTATATGAAAGGAATTTAATGAATTATGAACGTTATAAGACATAGTCAAAATATGGGTGACAGCCTTCGCTAGTAAAAGCTGTGAAGCAAAACACATAAATTCTTAAAACAACATTGTATAGAGATTACAGTCTTGAAATAGACCACTAGAGCAGGGGAATCTTCAAAACCAAAAAGTCAAGAACAGAAATATAATTAGCTCATAATTTAAATAAAGGCCTGTTTCACAGAGTCCACTCAAACGGTGCGTAGGAGGCATTTAATTAACATATTTGGCTGGTCATATCTAATTAATGTAAATAATATTTTATTAATAGGCCTAGTACTGTAGAAGTTTTACAACCAGAGCCCTTGAAAAGTGTCTCTGAGCCTGACTGTAGAGCGCTCACAACCGTGTCATACAGGCTTCAATCAATGGTCCTCCTGAATGGTAATATGGAGAGATGGTGCAGTCCCATATGTTACTGCCTACTGCTGTTCAGTCTCGTTCATTGTTTGCATTGGAAGTAAACAAACTGGAAGTCTGTAAAATCCTGCAGACAGCAGCAAAACAACATTTCCAGCATCTCAGCTAATGACAAGGATTTTTTACATCACACCATAAGCTCACCAAATCTGTCTTCATGCTGTACTGTAAATACCAACCTGTTTGTTTTCTTTTGTAGTAAATCAGGCCTCCAGCTGCCATAAAGACTCCCATCGACAGCCCCACAGCTCCAAGAATGATTTTAGACCTTTCAGACTCAGGTAGAGAAGGATCTGTAAAATGAAAGAAAGTTCTTAAAATATGTCCAGTGAGGCAACAAACTGAATCTTAAGTTATAAGATTCACCTTATAATTTCATCATAACTTTTCTTACCCCAGTGATATATCAAGGGTTTATTGGAGCTGGCGTGCTCCACCACACAGGAGATCTTCTCTCCAGGTTTAGGGAAGTATTCCAGGTGGGAGTGGATCTGATATGACCAGTCTCCATTATCCTGTTCCTCAGTAGACGTCACATCAGCTGTCATCACTTTATCATCTCTCATCCATGTCAGTCTAATGTGTTGGGGATAGAAGTCATAAGCACTGCACACCAGAATAGCTTTCTGATTCACATTATCCAATCGGATAATGATGTCTGGTGGTACTGTAAAAGTGGAAAGAGTTAGACGTGATGACTTCTTTATATTAAAACAAAACACCAGTGAAACTAATGAATTAATATATTTTGTCTTTAATATGAATAAGTACTGTATGTATAGTGAAGAAAAGGAAGTGTTTTTCACCTGTCGTCCTTGAAAGAGGGACAATGAACTCTCCAAATCTTTTGCACTGGTTCAGCACAAATTCTGCATGTGCAGGTAAAATATTGTTTTCATTATAGTCCTCTGCCAATTTCTTTCCAAATTCAGTGTAGCCAATAGCCTTGTTCTCAGTACTGTTGTAGCTCAGATATTTAATCATGTTGTAGGTGACCGAGAAGATAAATTCAATGTGTTTTTGAGAGTCAGGTACTCGACACTGCATTTGAACATATCCGTAATGTCCATGCACTAAAACAGAAAAAGCAGAGATAAGATAAAATAACATTTTGACATAAAATACAAAGATTGACTAACAAATATTTAAACTGCAGAACAATTTAATATTATATATAATATTAAATAAAATATTTAATTTTTATAAATTTGTCAGAAAGAGACAGTGGTTCAGAATTTGCTAATTCTGTGATTTGATAAATCTGCTAGAGTATTACAGTAGTTAGGAAATCATTAAAAAATGACATCACAATTCAGTTTGACATTTGTTTAGTTGTCAACAAGATTGCTGCAATAATTAATTTTAAGAATTCTAAATCACCTGAACACGAAGGTATTTTGTAAGAAAAAACACCTTACCTGTTTCAAATAAAGCAGACAAAAACACTGCCATGAGATTGTACTGCATTTTTGCATTACAGTGTGGCCACAGTAACATTACATGCCTGGTTATGATAATTTCACCCTTGATGTCACTACAATACACACCCCTGACTCTGCTACTCAGTTCATATCAAACCAGAATATCCAGTTCATGACTGACCACAGCACCACACTGTGAATAACATGTTCCGCTATTGAATCAAGGATGTGTTTTAACATTTGCACATTAACAAAACAAACATGGCTTGTTGATCAAAACTGATGAGTTGATTCTCAGTGAAACGGCCAGACTCTTTACAATTTTCATTGTGTGAGCCATCACATGCTAAATGATCCATTCAATTATTAAAATTGGTCAGACATGCATGTATATTCCGTAAATATTGACAATAAATGGTTATAATGTCTGCTTGCCATGAGGGTTGCAAAGGGGCAGAAATTTTTTAGAAATTTTCCAGAGTCTTTGAAAACTTTCTAGGATTTTTCTAGGAACCCTTGGGTAATTTTTGTACATTTTAAGAAAGTTTTAGCAGAACATTTCCACGCCTTTGCAACCCTACTTCCCATTGTAACGAAATAGGAATCACATCATCTTGCCAATCAACCAATAATTATATATATACTTCAGCAGTACTGAAACACATTTATATTTATACAGTACATGGAGCTGGTCTGGCTATTGGGCAGCTGGGTTTGGCCACTGGAGCAGTTTTATTGAAAATTGAAAAAAATAGATATAATTGTCCTGATAGATTAACACTAACACTTCTGTTAATTCTGTTGTCGTACACAGATGACGTGTACATTTGCATAGCAAAATATATCCAAAAATAAAGTTTATCCAACCTTTTCAAAGCATAATCTAGATCAGGGGTGGCAAAAGTTGGTCCTGGAGAGCCGCAGCCCTGCAGAGTTTTGCTTCAACCCTAATCAAACACACCTGATAATCATTGTCTCTGCTTCTAAACAACTGTTATTAAAGTTAATTGATTAATGCTGTTTACACAAACTATTTTTCACCACATGCACAAAGTAAGTCTGGTTTCAAAATGTCAATGGTACTACTGTAATATAGCAGAAATCTGTTACTGAAGACTGAATATCCTCACATCTAATTGTAAGGGATGGGTACGAATGTAGGTCTTGACATTTTTTTAAGGAAATTATAATATGCAAGCACGTAAGGCAAGGCAAGGCAAGTTTATTTATATAGCACATTTCATACACAAAGGTAATTCAAAGTGCTTTACATAAAAGGAAGTAGAATAATCATAAAAACAATAATAAAAACAATAATCACAAAATAGGAAGTAGAATAATCATAAAAACATTAATAAAAACAATAATCACAAAAAAGGAAGTAGAATAATCATAAAAACAATAATAAAAACAATATTCACAAAAAAGGAAGTAGAATAATCATAAAAACAATAATAAAAACAATAATCACAAAAAAGGAAGTAGAATAATCATAAAAACAATAATCACAACAATAAAACAAAAAAATTAAAAACTTTTAAAATGATTTAAAAATTGATTTAAAATAAATTTAAGACAGTTAAAAATAGAAAAGAATTATACATAGTGCAATCAGTTCGGACGTAGCACAGTGCTCATTCAGTAAATGCACAGCTAAACAGATGAGTTTTGAGTCTAGATTTAAATGTAGCTAATGTTTTAGCACATTTGATCTCTTCTGGAAGCTGGTTCCAACTGCGGGCAGCATAATAGCTAAAAGCGGATTCCCCTTGTTTTGTGTGAACCCTGGGTATTTCTAACTGACTCGATCCTAATGATCTGAGTGGTCTGTTAGGTTTATATTCAGTGAGCATATCTGCAATGTATTTAGGTCCTAGGCCATTGAGTGATTTATAAATGAGTAAAAGTACTTTAAAATCAATTCTAAATATAACTGGAAGCCAGTGTAGGGACCTGAGGACTGGTGTGATATGCTCAGATTTTCTGGTTCTAGTCAGAATCCTGGCAGCAGCGTTCTGGACGAGCTGCAGCTGTCTAATGGTCTTCTTGGGAAGGCCAGTAAGGAGACCATTACAATAATCCACCCTGCTTGTGATAAAGGCATGAACAAGTTTCTCCAAGTCTTGACTGGAAACAAAACATCTAATTCTTGCAATGTTTTTGAGATGATAGTATGCTGATTTAGTTACTGCTTTGACATGACTACTGAAACTAAGGTCTGACTCCAGAATCACACCGAGATTCCAGACTTGATTTTTAGTTGTTTGACCCCTCGAGTCAACTGTTTAACTGAAGGAAGTTCTAGCATATCCAACTGTTAATTTCACCAATGCATTTGCAGAGGGAATCAATGGGGCTGTAGTCATTTGGCGATAAGGCTAGGTAAATCTGGGTATCATCAGCATAGCTGTGATAGGCAATTTGGTTCTTTCTCATTATTTGACTTAGTGGGAGCATATACAGCCTAAACAAGAGGGGCGCAAGAATTTTGCCTTGAGGAACTCCGCATGTCATGGACGTCCACTTAGACTGATGCTCTCCTATACTCACATAATAACCTCTCCCTTCTAAGTATGACCTGAACCAATTTAGAGCCATCCCAGAAAGCCTGACCCAGTTTTCCAGTCTCTCTAGAAGAATGTTATGATCGACAGTGTCAAACGCAGCACTAAGATCTAGTAGTACCAGCACTGATATTTTGCCAGAATCAGAATTTAGGCGAATATCATTTATCATAACGAGCGCTGTCTCTGTACTGTGATGCGCTCGGAAGTCAGATTGAAAATTGTCCAGGTATCCATTTGAGTTTAAGCAGTCGTTCAACTGATTGAAAACTACCTTTTCAATAATCTTGCCTATAAAAGGAAGATTTGATATTGGTCTGTAGTTGCTCAATATGGTGTTATCAAGATTGCTCTTTTTCAGAAGGGGCTTAACAACTGCAGTTTTCAGGGAGTTTGGAAAAGTCCCAGAAGGAAGTGAGGTGTTCACCACTTCTAAGAGATCTGCTTCTAAACAGTTAAACACACTTTTGAAAAAAGATGTGGGAAGTGTGTCAAGGTTGCAGGTTGAGGATTTGAGGTGCTATACTATTTCTTCCAAAGTTTTGCCATCAATTGCTTCAAAAATAGACATAGTGACTTCTTTCTGAAACTGCGGTTGAACCGGTCTGACCTCTGCATAACTTGAGGAAGTGCTAATCACCTTTCTGATATTATTGATCTTCTCGAAAAAAGAAGGAACCAAACTCATTGCATTTGCTGTCAGACAGAGACATTTCACTTGGAATCTAACTAGGGGGGTTTGTTAGTCTCTCAACAGTAGCAAAAAGAGTGCAAGTGTTGTTTAGGTTTTATAAGGTTTGAGAAGAACTTCTTTCTTGCTGTGGCTAGTTCCACATTGAAAGCATGAAGGCTGTCTTCATAGATGCTATAGTGAATTTCAAGTTTTGTCCTCCGCCACATCCTCTTAGCCTTTCTGCCTTTTCTTTTTATACTCTGTACTGCTGTTGATTTTATCCAAGATGATTTTTGTCAGCCAGTCGTCTTACTGACTTTCACTGGTGCAATGTCATCAATGACATTCTTAACTTTTGAGTTAAAGGACTCCAGGAGAAGATCAACAGAGACTGCGGAAATGCTTGGCATTGAAGATATAGCCTTCATAAACAGCACACTAGTGTTTTCATTAATGCATCTCTCAGAGACGGATCTAGATTCAGTGGTAGCAGAGATCAATATATCAAAGAAAATACAGAAGTGATCAGATGGTGCTACGTCCTTAATGACAATGGATGAAATGTTTAGACCCTTACTGATGAGTAAATCAAGAGTGTGTCCACGATTGTGTGTGGGTCCATGCACATGCTGAATCAGGTCAAAAGTGTTTAAAACAGTTATAATTTCCTTTGTGGTTTTGATTTCTGCATTTTCTATGTGAATATTAAAATCCCCTGCAATAGCAAAACAGTCAAACTCTGAGGAAATCATTGATAACAGTTCTGTGAACTCTTCTGTGAAGGCTGGAGAGTATTTTGAGAGTACCTTTCAGCACAATCCCTAGATATTCAAAAGACCAGTACTGACCAAATGACACTTGCTTGCATTGATAGACATCTTTAAATAGAGCAGCTACACCTCCACCTCTCCTAACAGCTCTGCAGACACTCATAAAAGTAAAGTTAGGAGGGGCTGTTTCATTGAGGACTGTTGCACTGCAGCTGTCTTCTAGCCATGTTTCATTTAGAAACATACAATCCAGGTTGTTTCTGGTTAAGTCATTGATCAGAAATGATTTATTTTTTAGTGAGTGAATGTTTAAAAATGCTAACTTGATGCCATTACTTTTTGTCTCTAGAGCAGTCTTAATTTGATAGCTAATAGGCTGCAGATTAGATGGGTCAGCCGTATGGCTTGAGAAGGCCTTAGATCATGTAATAAAACAGAGATAGGCTAAGATAAACGGTTATCATCTATATGCGGAGATCATTAGTTAAGTAGCAACCATTCAAATCCACAGTTTTAAAGTACTAAGTAGGGGAGAGTCGGGTAAGTTGAGCCAGTGGGTAAGTTGGCCCACCCCTTGTATCTTGGCAACTGTACACTTTTACTAAAAATATTTATGATGCATACAGGTGATTTAGCAACATACAAAACCATGCAAATCATTTAGCTAAATATAAGCCTGAAATGGTAAGCTATTTTTTCCCAAAATGCCAGCTACGGGGCAAAGTGAACCAAATGCTGTGGGGTAAGTTGAGCCAGCACCACTATAAGGCACTGAAGTTAAGTTAAATCTTTGAAGTATAAACTGGTATTTGATATTACGCAACTAGTTTAGTTTAGTTGATCAAATATACATATTATTTGTAGTTTATTTGATAGGGATACTGTACAAGTGCACCAAATCCTTCTCTGAGAACCAGAAGATGCTTTTCACCACATTATAATCATATATATCTTTCCACCTATAGTCTCTAATGGCCTGTTTGACATCGCAGAAAAGCTGCCATGCCAAGAATCTTTTGATCAAAATGTTTTTTTTTTTTTTAGTTTCAGTGAAATTTATTCCTTCATTCTAGTTCAGTTTTAATTTAATTTTACTCAGCAAACTCTCTGTTTAGTATGTTTTTGGGAATGTTAAAACTTTGGTGTTCAACAAAATTGTGGAATATCAGTCTTAATTATGATGAAAAAAAATGTCCCGGGTTACGTATGCAACCCTAGTTCCTCAAGGGAACGGGACGCTCCATCGGAAAAACGCTTTGGGAACGCCTTCAGCGTAACCACGCTCTGAAACGTGTGTAATCAGTCCAATAGAGAAGCGAGACATCACAGGGGCGGGGTGATGTAGACACCAGGAAGCTATAAAGCACGTGCAGCGAATGCAGCCGGCAGCTTCTGACAAGAGAAGCAAGCGCTGCAGGGATGACGGAAGAATGGCTCAGAGACGCAGCGTCTCGTTCCCTCAAGGAACTAGGGTTACATACGTACAGGGGCGGATCTACCGGGGTGGCACGGGGTGGCAATTGCCACCCTAAAAAAAACAGCTGTGCCACCCTACCTGCCACCCCAGAATGATCACATAATAAAATATAAATGTAAGCAGTGTTTCATGTGCTACTTTTCAGCTGCAGCGATGACAGCGTAACGCACAATAATGGCAAAAAAACACAATAAAATGTGCACGATAGTTGCACGCGCACGCAGCGCGCCTAGTGTATTCGACTTCATTAACAAATGACTCTTATGTACCAGATAATTACTGCTTCTCGGCTAACTCCTCAGAAGTCCTCTGAGAAATCTAATCCTGTCCGGATATGTCTGAGATTCATCGCGTAATTGTTTGGTGATCCGATTCTCTGACCGCTCACTCCACTTTCATCATGGATATAGGCCTTTATGCTGTATCCGACGAAACAATAATAGCATGAAATCAATAAGAAGATGCCGATCACAGAAACTAATAGCAGAGTTAGGTAAGCATCTGGTTATATTGCAGTTTTCTTGATTGTTAGCTAAATTTAACTGATTTTAGTTCATCTTCCCAAACCATTCATTCAGTGCTCAAAACAAAGACACATTTCTCAAAAATTTTAACAATAAGTAAGTTAAATAATAAGTAGTAAAACTGATGACACACCAATCAGAATCTCGTCATCCAACAACGGAGAGAGGAGAGAAATGAACAAATCTTTTACATGGGTATTATACTTGCACATACAGTATAATTATAGTACAGTACCAGTACATTAGATGATATACATTTTGCTATTCTATATGTACAGTAAACTGTAGCACATTTTGTACACCTTCAAAAGTGTCAAATTTTATTTATAACCATTTTTTTATGTGTAGCCTACTGCATTTTTGCAAAACTGAGAAATGACTTCCTAGAGATATAGTCTTGTGTCAAAAAAAAAAAAAAAAAAAAAAAATATATATATATATATATATTTTATTAGTCAGGTTTTAGACCATACCATAGTACTGAGACTGCTCTCATTAGAGTTACAAACGATCTACTCTTGTCATCCAATCGTGGTTATATCTCTCTGTTAGTGCTACTGGATCTTAGTGCTGCGTTCGATACTGTTGACCACAACATTCTCTTGAACAGACTTGAAAATTATTTTGGCATTAGTGGTAGTGCATTGGCATGGTTCAAATCATACTTATCTGACCGCCATCAATTCGTGGCAGTAAATGAAGAGGTATCATATCGGTCACAAGTGCAGTATGGAGTACCACAAGGCTCAGTACTAGGGCCATTACTTTTTACGCTTTACATGTTACCCTTGGGTGATATCATCAGGAAATATGGTGTTAGCTTTCACTGTTACGCTGATGATACTCAGCTCTATATTTCTTTGCGGCCCGGCGAAACATACCAATTTGAAAAACTAACGGATTGTGTAGTTGAGTTAAAAAATTGGATGACAAGTAATTTCTTACTGCTAAATTCTGAAAAAACCGAGGTGTTAATTATTGGACCTAAAACCTCAGTGTGTAATAACCTAAAACACTGTCTAATACTTGATGGCTGTTCTGTCAATTCTTCGTCATCAGTTAGGAACCTAGGTGTGCTATTTGATGGCAATCTTTCCTTTGAAAACCACATCTCTAGTATTTGCAAAACTGCATTTTTCCATCTCAAAAATATATCTAAATTACAACCTATGCTCTCAATGTCAAATGCTGAAACATTAATTTATGCGTTTATGACCTCAAGATTAGATTATTGTAATGCTTTATTGGGTGGTTGTTCTGCTCGCTTAATAAACAAACTCCAGCTGGTCCAAAATGCAGCAGCTAGAGTTCTTACTAGAACCAAAAAGTATGATCATATTATTTGTCACCGATGGAGTTTTGGTTCCTTGCCGCTGTCGCCTCTGGCTTGCTTAGTTGGGGACACTTTCTCTTCACACGATATTGTATTTTATTTTATTGTATTTGATTAACTACCTTTACCTGAAAATTGTATTATTTCCTATTTAATACTGTACAGCTGCTTTGTCACAATTCTGTATTGTTAAAGGCGGTATATAAATAAAGGTGACTTGACTTGACTTGACTTATTAATGTAAGCACTTAAGAATACCTGTAATAACTAGATTGAAACGTTTGAAAGACAAATGTATGCTGGTTTGTCTTAAAGTCTTGTTTAAAAACATAAGTAGTTTGGTCAGTTAGATGTTCTAGATGCTTGCTAACATGTTGCTAGGTGGTTGCTAGGATATTCTGGGTGGTTGCTAGGCTCATGCTATGCGCAGTTGCTGGGGTGTTGCTAGATTATATGGTTGATAGTGTGTTATGATTACAGACATTCCCACCTCTGTTAATAACAGAAAATCAAACATTGTTTCCAAAACTGATCAGAATGTACAGAAAAATGTACAGAAAAATGTACAGAAAAAACCTCGCTGAGGTCTGTACAAAAGCAACCAGTCCAGGAGGAGCTGGGTGAGTCAGAGAGGCCAGAGGTGATAGTGTGAAATCTCCTGAGTTGCAACAAATCCACTTAAGACTGGCCAGACTTCCTCGAAAGTGTGCCACCACATAAGGTGGAGTTTCACCCTGGACGCCTGACAGGCAGTCTGCTCCCTGGTTGGGACGCCAAGCGGAGTGGAGGCTTCAGCAGAATGACTCTCTAAAATGAGAGGAAGCCTAACTACACTCAGCCTTGATAGGAGAACTCTTAAGTGTGGAGGTCTCAGCATACCAACCCTCTAAGCGAGAGAAGACCTAGATACACTCAACGCCAAAGGCAGTTCGTAAGGCTTCAGAGAAAAGACCTACAGATATATTACTGCCACAACACGGAGCTCTGAGGAGTGAAGGCTTCAGCAAGATGACTCTCTTAGCGAGAGGAAGCCCAACAACACCCAACCCTATTAACACCCAGTTGGCCTTATTGACTCTCTTGACTGCGGTGAGAAAAGGCTCTACGTACAGTCACAACCCCAATTCTTTCATGTAGGCAAGAACAGCATCTCAATGCTGGTGGTCACCAATCGCTCTGAACGAGCTAACAACAACAACAACAATGTTGCATAGAATGTGAAAAGAGTGGGGAAGAACCCCAAGGGGAAGAATCCAAGCAATACACTTTGCCACCAAAGCGTACCATAGGGACTTTCTACGTTGAAGAAGGAAACTACTTCTCGGTAAACCTTCTGCAAAGCCCAGACCACAGAGAGTGGGCTACCTACTCATGACCCAGCAGGGGAGATAGCACTGTCTAGGCAAAACTCAGGGCAACCACGACTTAAAACCCTAAAAAGGGGAGTGGTCACAAGCTAAGACATAGGTATTCTCAGATAGCCATTAGCCAGGAAGGCTATCAGAAGGGGGAGCGGTGGTTACCTAGACCATACAGAGTGGGCTGTTACTTGGAACCCTCACAAGGGGGCAGCACTGTCTAAGTTGGGCTCTTTTCCCCGGGAGCAGAGTGATCGGGGGAAGAATGTACAGACAAAGCCTTGGCGAGGTCTGTACCAAAGCAATCAGTCCAAGAGAAGCTGGGTGAGTCAGAGAGGTCAGAGGGGATAATGCGAAGTCTTCTGAGTCGCAGCAAATCCACTTAAGAGCGGCCAAACTTCCTCCAAATGAGTGCCACCCTCTTGGGTGGAGTCTCCCCCAGGCTTTGACAAGTTGACTGCTCATCCTTCTTCAGAACAGTGAAGTAACGGCTGTAGAATCCGGACTTTCCATCAATAGGAGGGACCACCTGGATGACCTCCTTTCTCAAGGGAGTGTACTTCTTGTTCCATGACCAGAACCTGCTCAGGAGCCTCCAAGTGGAAGTGACACCGTAAAATGGAAGCAGGAAATCCAAACTGGATTCTGTAGCCTCCTCTACAGTGTGCAGGACCCATTGAGACATGTTAGGCAGATGCTGCCAGATGGTCTACTAAGGGAATCAGTCTCTCGAGACTGACCTCTGGTGTACTAGAGTGGCTAGCTCAATGCCCTGAAACGGATGCCCGGCAGGGAACAGCTGATCTAGCTGCTCTAGAGACTTCCTTAGACGTGGCGAGCCTCCCAGCACCGCTCCGATCCCGGGCGGTTGCTGCGAGATGTGCTCGCTGGAGACCCCTGTGCCCTGAAGCACCATAGGTGGCAGAGTTAACAGATCGATCTCCCGAGGGCACTGAGGAGAGACGGCAACCATATGATGAGGTGTACACCGCTCTTCCCCAGAGGGGCCTGCCCTCAGGCGTCCTAGACGGCAGGCGTCTGAAACACATGATGACCTTTAGATCCAGGAGGAGTGTTTCAACGTATGAAACATGGCCAGCATCTCCAAGCACAGATGTACCACATGAGATGGCGGCCGCTCCACAGACCATGGGCTGAGCGGCCACTCATGACTGCTCACCAACCGGTGAGGGGGGCATCTGCCGTTAGCATTAAGCGACGACAACGAGTCCCCAACACCGGGCCCTGAGACCATAACCAAGGCTTCTCCACATGTCTAAGGCACATAGGCAGTGCCGTGTGACCTTGATCATGCAAAGTGGGTTTCTCCTCAGGAAAAACCCCTTGGTTCCGAGTCACCACTGCAGGGATCTCATGTACAGCAGGCCAAGAGGTATTCTGTTGGATGCAGCTGCCGTCAGACCCAGCAGTTTCTGGAACTGTTTAACAGCGAGTGACTGGCCAACTCTCACTCTCTTGCTTGCCGCGGGGGAAGGTAGTGATTGTCTATCTGTAGCTATGTACGTATGTATGTGTGCGTGTGTGTGTATGTGTAAGCCTGTGAAGTCTGAAAAACCCAGTCCGCAACAGGTGTCCTTGGAACAGGAAGGAGGAATTCAGAGCGTCTCGTTATCTTGTTCTCCGGGGGAAGATGTTTGTCTCCAGCAACGGCCTTGGCCGAGGCCATCTGGAAGAAGGGGGGGGGGAGCCGAAAGAGAAAAGGTTTTTTTGTCAAATTTGGGTCAATATCTGCCAATTTCGCAGAAATCTAATGTCCGTCACTGGTCTCCAGGTCTGTCCAAAACCCGTTGCAAAGCCGCTAGTTTCTCCACTATGTTTTCCAATTTGCGGTCCATAACCACAGTCTGAGTACTAACAGCCCTGCCCACCACCGTTTCAATCCAGCCGGCCAGCTTAGTGGGGTTTTGAGCCGCACTGACCGCTTTTACCAATCGTCGATACCACAGGGCCCCACCTAATCCCATCAGCAGAAACCCTGTTATCAAAGTTCCAAATAAATAAATATCTTCAATATCCTCCAGGGACAGAGCGGCCAGGCACACGATGCGCCACTTCTCCCACCCGTCCATCATGTATCCAGCTGCAAACGTTCCTGCAGGACAGTTGGGTTCCCCCGAACCCAGGCTTCTCATCGAGAAGATGGTGTCAATTGCGTTCAGAGACCAGTTGATCAAATCCATAATTCCTTTTTTGTTTCGAGAGCAGGGCAAAGAGAGTCTCAGAGATAGAAACTAACAAGACGAGACAAGAGTAGCCAGCGAGGAGAGATAGGGGTGGGAGAGGACAAAGATGCGACCGCCTTCGCCGAGAGCAACAGAGAGAGCCCGATATACGTGTCTGTAGATCTATATGCGATCCCCACGACCGCAGCTGCCGCTCCGTCTCGGGAAAGCGGGACCTGAGCCTATAGGGTGACCACCTGTCCCGCTTTGTGTTGGACCGCACAGCATTTTCACCCCTTGTCCTGCATTTCCATCAGTCTGTTGGTTTTTAATGATCATATTAAGAAAACGTCCAAGCGTTCTTTTGTCTTTTTAAGAAAGCTTTTTATTTATTCTTTTTGCGGCATAGTTTTGCGGAGCTCATCAAGTGATCTAGAACCACCGATGGAAAAGGTCCAGCACACACGGAAAACACGAGATTCTCCATTCATTTTAACCAATTAAAAAAAATCGATGCAGCTTGTAATGACAAATGTCTAGAGCGGGGCGCATCAAAACGCGCAAGCACAAATTTCTTCTCTCACACGTGGATTCTCTTCACTGTCATATATATATATAAACGTGCTTTCTCTCACTTGCATGTGCGCACTCAGAAACACAGATCAGCGCATATGACAATGGATGTAATCAGTATTTACACAGCATAAAAGTACAAAATGTAGCAGTCTTACACGTGTCCCGCATTGTCCCACAAAATCACATCTATGTCCCGCAACAGCCCTGTTGTCAGGTGGTCACCCTACCTGAGCCGCGGGAATCAGGAGGGCTCCCTAGGGAAAAGAGCTCCGGGACCGAAGCGTACGCGGCGAGAGTGCGGGCAATCAGCTCCATCAAGTTCCGACACAGCCCGCTTCGCCGCGAGCTCTCACTCGAAGGGGAAAGAACCGCGGCGCGGGTTTCCGACCCCGAGAGAGAGCGTTAGATCTAGGGAGAACGGCAGAGAAAAGGAAAGCCTGTCCCTTCTACATCCATAGATCTATGAGCGATCCCCACACCAAAGCCGCCGCCCTGCCACAGCAGAAGCTGGAGCTAAGTCGCGGAGAACGCCAATGCGGGCAGTCAGCTCCCTCGAGAACTAACTCCCATGCTTCGCCCCCAAACAGACAACAAATAGCCTGCGTGTATCCCCACCCGATATAGCGCGGGCAGAGAGGGACACACCGTCTAAATGCCGCTGCTTACATTCATATTTTCTTTTTGAATGCTTGTGGATATAGTGACACTCTCAAATAAAAGCTGTGCAAACCAGCACAAAAAAACAGAGTGACACAAACACCGAGCGCTTGCTTAAAGACAGAAGCTGCCGGCTGTATATAGCTAGATTGAGTTCCCGAAGGGGAACTATAAAAATTCATTGTGATTAAAAACAAACAAACAAAACCCAGTTTCGAATGTGACATTTCAGACGCACTCTCAAAAAAATTACCTATAGTACACTCTCAGTAAAAAAAAGTATGAATGCTGTCACTGGGGCAGTACCTAAAGGGTCATATTACTATCTTAAATGTACATGTAAGTGTACATATTAGAACCTAAAAGTACAAAAGTGTAAGGAACCACCCCATTGACAGGGTAGTGTGTGGGCTTGTCACAATCTTCTACTCAGTTCAAATCAAACCAGAATATCTAGTTCATGCCTGACCACAGCACCACACTGAATTATAATGTATGTAGGTGCAGGATTCATCTGCTCTGTCTGCACTTCTGTGAACAAATATGCTTGAAACGTTTTACGAAATAACATTTTTCATTTCCTTTTTATCACTATATACAGAGGGCCAAAGTAAGTAAACAAACCTTTGTTACAAACCTTTTCTGGTAGTTTTGTATGAATGTTTTAAAATCTTTTATTGATATTTTTCCCTGTTAGTTCAATGGTAAAGCTTGTGTTTTAGATATGATTAATGTAATCCTTTTCAAATGATTTGTAACAGCTCTTTTAAATTCTGAAATCTTTAGACTATCATGAATTTGGCATGATTGAATCATGCACTGGATCAGTTGGAAGTAATGAAAAACTCTTCACCTATGAAGGTAAAGTGGGTGCATACATGGACCTGGAAAAGAAGAAAATTATCTTAGAACCTAATATTTTTCTGTTTGGTCCTGCCCCTGATCTTTTGGTATTTACCACTGATGAAGACCCTTCCGCTGGATTAACACTTTTGTGCAAAGATACATATTTCAGGACACTCTCCTTTAATGTATCTGAACCTCTTGGTAAGGCATTGTTTATACTTACTATTGTGAGATCATCTAAAGCTGATTTGGATTACATTTTTAAATGTTGTAGAAGGATCTAAAATAGCCAAACATTTGGTATAGGCTATACATTACAAATACAGAGCATTATGTTTTCATGTGGTTATTTTAAAAACTTAGTTTAAATGCACTGATGAAATTTAATTGTCTTTCAGAACCCCCTTGGACTTCACTTTACCCCAGGAACGATGTGAAGTTAAATGTCAGGAACAACCTGATTTGTCTGGTTTCTGGATTCTTCCCTCCACCGGTCAGAATCTCGTGGACCAAGAACAATGTGAATGTGACAGATGAGGCAACTCTCAGCAAATATTACCCCAACAAAGACGGGACACTCAATGCATTTTCTCGACTGAGCTTCATTCCAGAAGAAGGAGACATTTACAGCTGTTCTGCGGAGCACAAAGCCCTTCAACAACCTCAAACCAGAACATGGGGTGGGTTTGTATTTATTATGCACATTTAATCCTCATTAAAACACATGATGAACTTTACAAATATATGTGTCTGTGTGTGCAGATGTGGAGATAAATAAGCCCAGCATTGGTCCATCAGTGTTCTGTGGAGTTGGTCTGGCTCTTGGGCTTCTGGGTCTCGCCATTGGAGTCTTTTTCATTGCCAAAGGAAAAAAATGGATATAATTATACCGACACACTAACAATGCCATATTTTGTTTTTAGTTCTGTCGTCATGTACAGATCGAATGCTAATTTGCTTTGCAAAACCTACTGTGGATTATAAACACACACTAGAACAGGGGATGAAGAGGCAGGACAAGTTAAAATCAAAACTAAAATTGTTTTATTCTCATTAAGCTGCAAAAACATTATATAACATCAGTTGAAAGAGTAGTGCTAAGACTTACTGGAATGTAAAACTGGGAACTATCAGCAGAACAGTGATAAAAGCAATATTATATATCTGAACAATGTAGTCCAAAGTATATAAAAGGCAAAACAGTAAAGGTCCCAAAATAGATCCCTGGGGCATACCACATAATAATGGAACAGATGATAACGAAAAAATTCCCACATTTTCAATAAAAGTCCTATTCACAAAGTAAAGGGGTGGGTTTGTATTTGTTATTTACAGTTAATTTCCTTTAAAAACACATGATGAATATTTGTGTTTCACAAATATTTGTGTCTGTGTGTGCAGTTGTATAGATAAAGCAGTCCAGCATCTGTGTTCTGTGGAGTTGGTCTGGCTTTTGGGCTGCTGGGTCTGGCCTGGAGTTTTTTTAATTGTCAGGGATGGAACTGAATATAAGGAACTGAATATAATTATACAGATACACATTATTTTCTTCATGTTTCAAAGCAATAATCTAACATGGTTCTGCATTTTACATTGACTGGTATTCCTCTTCCTTTTGAAAATGTAAAATATATTACTAGTAAAAATATGAAAAAGTGTGTTTCAAGAGAATTTATTTTTTAAAAAGTCCACAGGCTCAAAAGTGCACATATGCACTGTAAAAATAAATAAATAAATAAATAAATTCCACCCGTTTCAACTTAAAAACTTACGTTTTGTGGCTGCCTTAAAATTTTAAGCTATATCATCTTAAAAGCACAAGTCATTTCAGCTCACGATTTTAAATCTTGTCTAGAGTTGAATTGCCTTAAGTTCATTTGACATTATTTGCTTTTTCGACTCATTAAATTAAGTTAAAAAGTTTTAACAATAATTTTCTAGTTATGATAATGTACAATTTATTTTAAATACAGATGAAAAGAAACTACATTTGTTTGAAACATTTACTTTTTTTTATTAATATTAAAATTAACAACCTGCCTGTGCATGCTAATGTGTGAATGCCAGTATAACTGAAGAAACACTCATAAATTTGGTTATTGTAAATAGGAATTGTAAACAGATCACCCTATTATTCGAGCATTATTAGACAAATTTCCCAGGAGTTGAGAAACACTGTATAGGGGACTGATGTCTGAATACTGTCACACAGCCCTCGAGCCACGATTCTCTCAGATGGTGTGGAGGGATGTTGCAGACTCAAATATTACGACCTACTGCTGTTCAGTGTTTGAAGAGGAAGTAAACAGACTGGAAGTCTGTAAAAGTCTGTAGACAGCAACAAGACAACAATATTTCCAACATCTCAGATAAAATTCAAGGGGCCTTATGATGTTGCTAAACAGAATATTATTTTGTGTATTTGGTTTAATGCAATGTGTTTATGAGGTTTGAGGTTCAAAAAACACATTATTTTCCTGTACATTATTGTTGCTCCTCTCTGCCCCACCTTTCTGAAATGCTTCACATTTTTAACAAAGCGAGGTGTTCTCTGATTGGCCAGCTCTCCGGTGCATTGTGATTGGCCGAATACCTCAAGTGTGTGACTGAAATGTTACGCTCCTTACCATGTTGTGATGCCATTTCCCGGCTCAACGAGACAAAAACAATAAAACTCATTATAAAACGAGGCATAATGACTCATACTGTCTTCTTATGTGTTACGTTGTAACTAACTATATTGTGTTCATTTTTATGGAACGTAATGCATTACAGTACTTTTGCGTTACTTTTTGTTGCCTGAGCTGAGTTTGTCATATATTTGGCAACTGTAAAGGCCTTTTCACACAAAGAGTGAAATTAATACGCCTCGGGCTAAAGGAAGTGCCTCATCCTCTGCACCTCACTCCCAAGGTCTCTGAACATGGAGACAGAAGAAGCAACTTGCATTATCTGAAAAAGGACCTCAGATATTTAGTTGTAAATTTAACAGTAATGATTTACTTTACTGGTAACTTAAACAAGCAGTCTGACTGTGTAACTTGCATTACTTGTAATGACTTACCCCTAGCACTGAATATGAAAACCAACCTGTGTGTTTTCTCTTATAGTACACCAGTCCTCCAGTCACTATAAAAACCCCCATCAACAGCCCCACAGCTCCAAGAATGATCTTAGACCTTTCAGACTCAGGCATAGAAGGATCTGTAATTAACAAAAAATATTCTTATAATAAATATATCCAACTGATTTTACACACTTTAATTTTATCATAACTCCAGGTATTCCAGGTGGGAGTGGATCTGATAGTGCCAGTCTCCATCAGCCAGCTCCTCAGTGGATGTCATATCGGCTGTCACCTCTATATCATCTCTCATCCATGTTAGTTTGATGGGTTTGGGGTAGAAATCATAGGCACTGCACACCAAAACAGCTTTCCCATTCTCTTTAGCTTCCCTGTCTGACCGGATAATGACTTCTGGTTTTACTGTAGAAGTGTAAATGAAATAATTAGATGACTTTCTGTTAATCCAAAACCAAACAACAAAAGATCAGATTAACATCGAAACTAACACCGTGTCTACACTGGACGCGACAGTTGTAGCGCCGCAACAGCTAGAGTCTGTGTACACTGGACGCGACAAAACGACCATTGCAAATCATTTTAACTTTGTGTGCATCCAGTGTAGACAGCATCAGTGTTTATAATGGGTTCTACTGTATTTTGTCGTGTTGCGCCGCGCCGCTCGGGTCCGGTGTAGACATGGTGTGACAAATCTAACTGCTATTTTCACTTAGTGTAAATGGCATCTATCACTATTTGTACTTTTTGCAAATAGTCACTGCCATAAATTAATATCTAATGTATATAATATGAAGAATTTACAAGTAGAAAACCTTTACAAGTAGGAACAAGTAAAACTATTTTACCTGTTTTCTCAGCAAAAGAGACAACTAACTCTCTAAATAGTCTGCAGTGTTGCATGAGAAGATCTCCCTGTGCAAGCATAATCTTGTTTTTATTATAGTCCTCTGCCCATTTCTCTCCAAATTCAGTGTAACCAACAACCTTTTTATCAGTACTGTTGTATCTCAGATATTCAAATTTGTTGTAGTTGACTGAGTAAGTAAACTCAACATTTTGTTCAGAGATAGATGCATGACACAACATTTGGAAATATCCATAATGTCCGTGCACTAAAAAAAAGAGAGACAAAATTTTGCAACATTGAATTCTGGAGAAATTTATAATACAAATAAATCCTAGATCACTTAAACAGAGGCATTTTTATCTAAAAACATTTCATTTGACCTGTTTCAGATAAAGCAGACACGAACATTGCCAGATACAGTGCAGGATTGTGCTGCATTTTTGCATTTTTGCATTTGTGATGGGTATTTTTTCCTTATGCATATATAGGTCTGGGCACTGGATATGATAATGACACTCCTTGTCAACACCTGCCAATCAGGGCCCGTATTCACAAAACATCTTAAGGCTAAAAGTAGCTCATAACTTGCCCCACATAGCAATTGACATCTGGCCCAGCTCTGGGCCAAGCAAGGAGTTACATTTGGCCCAAGTGCAGCAAAGAATTACGGCCCTTGTTTGGCCCAGATCTGGACTACAGACATGAGCCATAACTGGCCCAAATCTCAGCCAAAGGTTTGACTGGGTCCCAGATAGCAAGAGAGCAGGTGAAAACCATTGAATCAATGTTAAAAATAGTTGATTTGTCAATGTTAATGTCATTAAATCAATTAATGTTGAAAAAACGTTGACATTTCAACAAACCACCATTACTGTGATCAGTGATTGCTTTAGTTTAGTTTTCTTGATTCTTGCTTTTCATTAAGTCAATTCTTTTTCTGTGCTATAATGGTGTTTTAATGTAAACACTTATGCTATTGCAAAGAGATGTTTTAAAATTAAGTTGAAGTAGATTACTTTTTGCAATGGGTGTCAAACAGCAATACAGTTGAGAAACAATTCTAAATAATATTCATGAATGTCATTACTGATGTAAATCTTCTGTATCACAAATGCAAAAAAAAAAAAAAGAAAAAGAAATCTGTGATAGTCAACGAAAAGATTTAGACATGAGCACTCAACATACAAACCGCAACAATGGTGACAATCACCAAACTAATTCAGATAAACAGATCAAGTGCAATGCATGCTGGGAATCATGAATGACTTTGTACTATATTGATACCCAGCATGCATTTCTTTTGCTGATTGTCACCATTGTTGAGTTTCATACGCTGATTCTTGATGTCTAATTAATTCAGTAATTTTAAGATTTTTTTTTTTTTAATATTCTGTTAATTCATAAAAGTACCATAGCGGTTTTATTCAGCTTTAATCTCACATTGCAGTATCACACCATCATTCAAAAGCCCAACACACTTATGAGCGATTTATTACACAATCTTTACAACAATATTTCTATGAATAAATGTCTGACAGAGACCCCTTCCCTTATCAGCCAATCACTGTGTGCATGGTTAGTGAGCATGCTGACATCATCCATAACAAGGTCAACCCCGCCCTTACTCTTAGCTTAAAGGCCACATCGGAATTCCCGTAATAACGAGATTCCAACTTGTAAAAAGCGTTCACGTCCTGGTAGAACTCGTAATTACAACTTGTGAACTGGGAGTCTTCTGAGAGCTACGGCTTGTATCACATGACCGCTGTACCACCTGACCAACATAGGCTCTTGTTTAGGCGTTGATAGTGTTGCCATAGAAAAGCATAATTCCGAGTCTGAGGACGTGAACAGCTCAGAGTAGTACGTCACATGTTGTCATCTCGAAATTACGGTAATTACGATATGGCGTGAATGCAGCATAAGACTTCTCTCTACTCCTTAGTAAAAGTTTGTCTCAGCAGCTTTGTTAATAGGTTTTAAGAGAAAACTCCTAGCTAAAAACTTTTACTGCTATTTAGGAGAACTCTTAGTGGTAAGATTGTGAATACTGGCCCTGGTTTAATCAAAAGTTGTGATTAAAATTAAGCTCAGTTGTATTGGAAAGACTTATTGTTCAAACACAAGTTTGGCTTTTAGGGCCTTCCACTGACAAATATGAACATTTTTATTGCTTACACGATTGATAATGCTAAGAGCATTTGAGAGGATAAATAGGATGCAATTTTAGAAAGTGTTTTTGTTCAATTTTCACTAATGTGTCTCTAAAGGGTGAGTAGTGTATGTGTACTAAGGGTGTTTTTTTATTACTTCCTCTTTTTAGCTAAGGATATTTATTTGTAGATTTTTAACAAATAAATATAGGGCACATTACTTTTGAAACAGAATAATTTGAAGCATTATCAAGTATCAATTATGAAGTCATTGTCAAATAAATTTTCATCTCTCAACTGTTTTATCTTAATTCATAATAAAGAAAAGTACTACTCTTAAATTAACTTTGCATGACTCTGATCCTATTCCACCACTGTTCATAAGTTTGGGGTTAGCAAGATTTTCTTGCTAACCTTTCTTTCTTTCTTTCTTTCTTTTTTCTTCTTTTTTTTTTTTTTTTTTAATAATTTGTTACTTTTATTCAGCAAGGATGCTTTAAATTAATCAAAAGTGACAGAAAAGACATTTATAATGTTATCAAAACTTTAAAGTATTTTAAATAAATGCAGTTATTTTGAACTTTCTATTCATCTTGAAGAAAATATATAATTTTTTCCCCACAAAAAATAACAAGCGGCACAACTGTTTTTAACATTGACAATAATAAGAAACATTTTATGAGCAGCAAGTCAGCACATTAAAATGATTTCTGCAGATCATTTGACACTGAAGGCTGGAGTAATGATGCTGAAAATTTTGCTTTGCATCACATGAATAAATTACATTTTAAAACAAGAAATCAAATAGAAAAGAGTTTGTTTTTGTTTTTTTTTTTATTGTGATAATATTTTAAAGTATTACCGTTTTTATTATATTTTTATTCAAATAAACACAGCCTTATTGGACATAAGAGATATTTAATATTTAAATATATCTTGGAGACTCCAAACTTTTTATTGGTAGGGCACAAACAGACTACTAATTTAACACACCAAACCATAAATAGCTGTAATCTGTCACTTATATGTCACTGTTCATTTTCATTGTGATGTGATTCAGTAGTTGACTGTCATTGTTCATTTTACTGTATAAGCAAGAATCAGTTTGTCTGAAGGTCCTTAAAAGTTTTAAACATTTTCCCTTTCTCTCACTGCTCAGATCTCACAGTCTGTAGCTCAATGTCCACCTTGTGGAGACCCATGGAAACTCAAGCATATGATCCATGTGTGAGAATGTTTTGCATCATTCTGCTCTTCAATGCTGCTAGAAGTAGAAAAACAGGCAAGAAGTGAGTAAAAGTGCTTTTTATTGTAGCCAACTCTGCAGCCCCAGCCCTAGTGAGTTTATTGCGGTCTGTTTATTTAAGACCAAGGGAAGGATCTAAAATAAAAGATAATCTGCCTATTTCAAATACATTTTTTATAGTAATTTATTCTTATAACTTTAATTTCATCATAACTGATATCACTTACCCCTCATAGATCATGGGTTTGTGGGAGCTGGTGTGCTCCACCACACAGATCTTCTGGTTTGGGGAAATATTACAGGTTGGAGTGGATCTGGTAGTACCAGTCTCCATCAGTCTCAGCTTAGCCAGGACGTCACATCAGCTGTCACCTCTTTATCATCTCTCATCCAAATCAGTTTGATGAGTTTGTGGTAGAAGCCATAAGCACTGCACACTAGAACAGCTTTCTCATTCCCTTTTCTGATTCCCTGGCTGACTGGTTAAGGAAACATACAGAAAACATGAAATATTGAAAAACACAAATAGGTTTATTTTATAATTTTATCTTTATATTATCTTAAAGCTTTACCCAAAAATGAAAATTTGCTGAAAATTTACTCACCCTCAGGCCATCCAAGATGTAGATGAGTATGTTTCTTCATCAGAACAGCACACTAGTAACTCTTTTCTAAGACATGTTTATAAAAATGTCTTTAATGCCCTAACTAAACTATTGCCTAATCCTGGTTTAGTCTAAGCCCTGTCTAAGAAACCAGCCCCTAGACCACTAGAAGAAAAAGTACTGAAATGGAATGCTAATCATTAGCTTTCTCCAGGTACAGACCAGTACAGTGTTGGGGGGTCTCTCGCAGAACCTGATTTTACCAAGTACGACATGTTCCTGGATCAACATCTTTGTTGACCCTGGAACAACATTGTGATTAACCAGTCAGATTTGAAAAAACAGTTTATAGTTTTTGTGAAGTTTAGGCTTACAATCGGTGTTTGGTGCTTGTACATCAGTGTCATTTATCTATCATTTCCTCTGATTTTAGGGATTACTCATGGGTAAGGTTAGGTTTAGGTGTAGGGATGTGGTCAAGATTAAATTTTTGGATTAAAATGTTGTTCCAGGGTCAACAAAACATGTTGACCCAGGAACACATCTAACTCAGCAGAATCAGGACGTGCGGGGTCTCTCCCCCAAAAAAGTTTTATAAATATGATTTGTATTTTTGTCTTGTCCTTGTTATCATTGAGAAAACCCAATTCTAAGATAAAAGTTTATTTTATGATGATCAGTGAATTAGACGTACCAAACAATCACTAAGCAAAGAATTAAATATCTAGCGGAGGAAATTAATATTTTTACACAAGTTTAAAGTGATTTCTTTTTTTTTTTTACCTTTTGTGGACTTTTTTTTTTAACCTTTATTTCATCAGTTACATCAGTTACAAATGCATGGAAAATGTTTTAATCCTAAAACGCTGAATGCTGATATTTAAAATTAGTTTAAAAAATGAAAAGGTACTTTAAATGCGGAATTACAACAACCGTTTTTAATGATCATATTGTCTTTTTAAGAAAGCTTTTTATTTATTCTTTTTGCGGCATAGTTTTTGCACAAAGGATTTGCGGAGCTCATCAAGTGATCTAGAACCACCGATGGAAAAGGTCGAGCACACACGGAAAACACGAGATTCTCCATTCATTTTAACCAATTTTAAAAAATCGATGCAGCTTGTAATGACAAATGTCTAGAGCGGGGCGCATCAAAACGCGCAAGCACAAATTTCTTCTCTCACACGTGGATTCTCTTCACTGTCATATATATATATAAACGTGCTTTCTCTCACTTGCATGTGCGTCACTCAGAAACACAGATCAGCGCATATGACAATGGATGTAATCAGTATTTACACAGCATAAAAGTACAAAATGTAGCAGTCTCACACGTGTCCCGCATTGTCCCACAAAATCACATCTATGTCCTGCAACAGCCCTGTTGCCAGGTGGTCACCCTAATTGAACCGAATCATTTAAACGAATGATTGATTCAGGAACGAAACACCATCATGTTTAGAGACGCCAAACAGTGCAGTGGCTGTGTTTGGAATTATTTTTGTTGGCAAAATTGAGCAAAAATAGGCAATATGGTGTCTAAAACGTAAGCCTCTTAATATAACTTCTAGTTTATTGAACTGTTGTATAAAATCAATATCACATTTGTGATTTTTGCACCAAAAAACAAACAAACAAACAAACAAAAAGGCACTCTTCGTGTGATTTTGATTAACTATATGAAATGATATACATATACATTTTCTGGCCCCATATCCTGAATTTTGGGAAAATGCATTTTATTAGACTAAATCATGCAGTGAAAGAACGCACTCTAAATGAGCACAGTCAGTCTAGTGTTTAAGCACTCATAACTGCTCTTATAATCAGTGAAGCTGTCCATACACTGTATGATAAATAAATCTCTTACTTACATAGTTCGTACATCTGCACTTTGTTGCTTATGATGAGGGAATTCTCGAGGGGGGGGGGGGGGGGGGGGGTTGCTTATTCTACTCTGCATTTAAGTATCATTTTCATGCTTAAATGCAGAGTAGAATAAGCAACTTTACAATATCGGACAGCTGAATACCAGGGTTGTATGTGATATGAACATAATTTTTTAACAAACGATATGGCTTTTTCAACATATAGTAGTGTGATTGGGGAAAAATATAATTGTGTACTAGAAAATTAAGTATTGGGGCTTTATATTGATGAAAGTAGATTAAAAATCTACTTCTCGGACATGAGATGTACCCACAATTATAGAATGACCCTTATATACTGTGCTTGGAAAGCAATATTTTTAAAGTTTATTGATTAATACTGGTTGGCCAGCTTAAACCAGCATCAAAACATACCTACCAGCATATGCTGTTTTTTTCACCAGGGACATCAGCTGATAAGAACTGTTTCACAAGTCAAATAAATGGTGTACTTAGCATCGACAGTAAGCCTTTGCTAGTAAAAGCTGTGAAGCGAAACACACAAATACTTAAAACAACATTGTGTATAGATTACAATCTTGAAATAGACCACTAGAGCAGGGGAATCTTCAAAACCAAAAAAGTCAAGAACAGAAATATAATTAGCTCATAATTTAAATACAGGCCTGTTTCACAGAGTCCACTCAAACTGTGTGTAGGAGGGATTTATTTAACACGCTGGTCATATCTAATTAATGTAAATAATATTTTATTAATAGGCCTAGTACTGTAGAAGTTTTACAACCAGAGCCCTTGAAAAGTGTCTCTGAGCCTGACTGTAGAGCGCTCACAACCGTGTCATACAGGCTTCGATCAATGGTCCTCCTGAATGGTAATATGGAGAGATGGTGCAGTCCCATATGTTACGGCCTACTGCTGTTCAGTCTCGTTCATTGTTTGCATTGGAAGTAAACAAACTGGAAGTCTGTAAAATCCTGTAGACAGCAGCAAAACAACATTTCCAGCATCTCAGCTAATGACAAGATATTTTTTAAATCACACCATAAGCTCACCAAATCTGTTTTCATGCTGTACTGTAAATACCAACCTGTTTGTTTTCTTTTGTAGTAAATCAGGCCTCCAGCTGCCATAAAGACTCCCATCGACAGCCCCACAGCTCCAAGAATGATTTTAGACCTTTCAGACTCAGGTAGAGAAGGATCTGTAAAATGAAAGAAAGTTCTTAAAATATGTCCAGTGAGGCAACAAACTGAATCTTAAGTTATTAGATTCACCTTATAATTTCATCATAACTTTTCTTACCCCAGTGATATATCAAGGGTTTATTGGAGCTGGCGTGCTCCACCACACAGGAGATCTTCTCTCCAGGTTTAGGGAAGTATTCCAGGTGGGAGTGGATCTGATATGACCAGTCTCCATTATTCTGTTCCTCAGTGGACGTCACATCAGCTGTCATCACTTTATCATCTCTCATCCATGTCAGTCTAATGTGTTTGGGATAGAAGTCATAAGCACTGCACACCAGAATAGCTTTCTGATTCACATTATCCAATCGGATAATGACGTCGGGTGGTACTGTAAAAGTGGAAAGAGTTAGACGTGATGACTGTGATGAAACAAAACACCAATGAAACTAATGAATTAATATATTTTGTCTTTAATATAAATAAGTACTGTATGTATAGTGAATAAGGAACTGTTTTTCACCTGTTATCCTTGAAAGAGGGACAATGAACTCTCCAAATATTTTGCACTGGTTCAGCACAAATTCTGCTTGTGCAAGTAAAATATTGTTTTTATTATAGTCCTCTGCCAATTTCTTTCCAAATTCAGTGTAGCCAATAGCCTTGTTCTCAGTACTGTTGTAGCTCAGATATTTAATCATGTTGTAGGTGACCGAGAAGATAAATTCAATGTGTTTTTGAGAGTCAGGTACTCGACACTGAATTTGAACATATCCGTAATGTCCATGCACTAAAACAGAAAAAGCAGAGATAAGGTAAAATAACATTTTGACATAAAATACAAAGATTGACTAAGAAACAATTTAATATATATATATATGTTAATATTCATAAAAACAAAATATTTAATTTTTATAAATTTGTCAAAAAGAGACATAGTGGTTCAGAATTAGCTAGTTTTGTGATTTGATAAATCTGCTATAGTATTACAGTAGTTAGGAAATCATTAAAAAATGACATCACAGTTCAGTTTGACATTTGTTTAGTTGTCAACAAGATGCAATAAATAATTTTCAGAATTCTACATCACCTGAACACGAAGGTATATTGTAGGAAAAACCATCTTACCTGTTTCAAATAAAGCAGACAAAAACACTGCCATGAGACTGTACTGCATTTTTACATTACAGTGTGGCCACAGTAACATTACATGCCTGGTTATGATAATTTCAGCCGTGATGTCACTACAATACACACCCCTGACTCTGCTACTCAGTTCATATCAAACCAGAATATCCAGTTCATGACTGACCACAGCACCACACTGAATTATAATGTAGGTGTAAGGATACAAACACTCTATGGTTAAATTCACTTGTGTGAACAAACATAACTGAAACATTTTGTGGAACATTTTTTTTCTTGAAGGGCAAAAAAAAAAAACAAAAAAAAAAAAAAAAAAAAAAAACCCAACAACAACATGTTCCGCTCTTGAATCAGGGATGTGTTTTAACATCAACTTTATTAACGATCAGTGTGTACAGTTGTACAATTATGTACAATTGTCTACAGTTTGCACATTAACTATACGAACATGGCTTGTTGATCAAAACTGATGATTTGATTCTCACTGAAATGGCCAGACTCTTCACAGTTTCTAAACATTTTTCATTGTGTGAGCCATCACATGCTAAATGATCCATTCAATTATTAAAATTGGTCAGACATGCATGTATATTCTGTAAATATCTGACAATGAATGGTTATATTGTCTGCTTGCCATGAGGGATGCAAAAGGGCAGAACATTTTTAGAAACTTTCCAGAATCTTTGAAAACTTTCTAGGATTTTTCTAGATACTTTTCGGTTATTTTTGTACCTTTTCAGAAACTTTTAGCAGAAAATTTCCACCCCTTTGCAACCCTACTTCCCATTGTAATGAAATAGGAATCACATCATCTTGCCAATCAACCAAATATTATATATACTGTATGGCGTTTGCCCAGCATAGTCACTGCTTCAGCAGTACTGTATAAATACATTTATTTTTGTACAGTATATGGAGCTGGTCTAGCTATTGGGCAGCTGGGTTTGGCCACTGGAGCAGTTTTTATTAGGAAAGGGAAAAATGGATATAATTGTACTGATACAGTCACAATAACACTGCTGTTAGTTCTGTTGGTGTGCACAGATGACGTGTACATTTGCATTGCAAAATATATGTCAAAAGTAAACTTTACCAACCATTTCAATGCATAATCTAGATCATATCTGCCTCAAACTGACATTTAAATACAGACATTCAAAATATGATATTACTGCTCATCTTTCACTCTCAGAAAAAAAGGTACAGTTCTGTCGCTGGGGCGGTACCCTAAGGTACAAAAGTGAAAAGGTACATCTTTGTACCTTACCTACCCCTAAACAGTACATATTAGTACCTTAAAGGTACATTTTAGTACTTTGAAAGTACATATTGGTACCTTAAAGATACACATTGGTACCTTAAAGGTACATTTTAGTACTTTAAAAGTACATATTTGTACCTTTTCACTTTGAACCTTAGGGTACCGCCCCAGCGACAGAACTGTACCTTTTTTTCTGACAGTGTTCAGTATAGTTAATCATTGTCTCTGCTTCTAAACAACTGTTATTAAAGTTTATTGATTAATGCTGTTTACACAAATTATTCTTCACCACATGCACAAAGTAAGTCTGGCTTCAAAATGAACATGTCACTACTACTACTGTAATACAGCTGGAATCTGTTACTGAATACTGAATATCCTTACATTTGATTGTAAGGGATGGGTACAAATGTAGGTCTTGTCATTTTTTAAGGAAATTAAAGTATGTAAGCACGTTGGCTAAGACGAACGGTTGTCATCTATATGCAGAGATCATTAGTTAAGTAGCAACCAGTAAAATCCAAAGTTTTAAAGTACTAAGTAGGGGAGAGTGGGGTAAGCTGAGCCAGTGGGTAAGGGGGCCACCCCTTGTATCTTGGCAACTGTACACTTTTACTGTCATGCATTTTGGAATCACAGATCATTTCTGCCAGACTATGAAAATGAGAGACACGTGGGAGGAGTGCAAGGCACACATTTACTTTAAAAACTGTTTTTGGCTTGTCAAAGTAAAATTTTAGCATAACAGATGTAATTGCTGTTACATCAAAGCAATTTTATCCAGGTCTAAAAATATTTATGATGCATAGAGGTGATTTAGCAACATATAAAACCATGCAAATCATTTAGCTAAATATTAGCCTGAATTGGTAAGCTAGCTAGCTTCTTCCAAAATACCAACTATGGGGCAGAGTGAGCCAAATTCTGTGGGGTAAATTAAGCCAGCACTCTAAATTACCTGAAGTTAAGTTTCAGTAAATCTCTGAAGTATAAACTGGTATTTTAACGTGATAGTACCACAACTGGTTCAGTTGATCATATATATACATATTATTTGTAGTTTATTTGATAGGGACAGTGAACAAGTGCATTAAATCTTTCTCTGAGAATCAGAAGATGATTTTCACCACATTATAATCATATATATCTTTCCACCTACGCTGTCAGAAAAAAAGGTACAGTTCTGTCGCTGGGGGCAGTACCCTAAGTGAAAAGGTACAAATATGTACTTTTAAAGTACTAATATGTACCTTTAAGGTACCAATATGTTTCTCTAAGGTACCAATATGTATTTTAAAAGTACTAAAATGTACCTTTAAGGTACTAATATGTACTGTTGAGGGGTAGGTGAGGTACAAAGATGTACCTTTTTACTTTTGTACCTTAGGGTACTGCCCCAGCGACAGAACTGTACCTTTTTTTCTGAGAGTGTATAGTCCCTAATGACCTATTCGACATTGCAGAAAAGCTATCATGACAAGAATCTTTTGACTAAAATGTTTTTTCTTTTCTTTTTTTTTTTTTTTTTAGTTTCAGTGACATTTATTCCTTCGTTCTAGTTCATTTAATTTTACTCAAAAAACTCTCTATTTAGTCTGTTTTTGGGAAGGTTAAAATTTTGTTTCAGAAATGCAAAAAATTAAAGATTGAAAATGAAACTTCATTTAATTGGTTTTATTTAGTGTAAGTTAGCTTTAAGAAAAGAACTATAACTATTTGTAAAATTAAATTTGATTATTAAATTCGTTTTTAATAAGAAAATTTCACATGGGTTTGAATTCAGTTCCGATTCAGATTCAGTTTTAAACCATAGTTCATCTTACCCACTGACTCATGTCAACTTACAACTAAGCTGGGGCAAAATGAGCTCCAGGAACGCCTTTTTTTTTTTAAGAAGCCATATTTTCAGAACTCTTTGTCATAGATACATTCAGATAATTTAAAATGATACACTCTCAGAAAAAAAAAGGTGCAGTTCTGTCGCTGGGGCGGTACCCTAAGGTACAAAAGTGAAAAGGTACATCTTTGTACCTTACCTACCCCTAAACAGTATATGTTAGTACCTTAAAGATACATTTTAGTACTTTGAAAGTACATATTTGTACCTTAAAGATACACATTGGTACCTTAAAGGTGCATATTAGTACTTTAAAAGTACATATTTGTACCTTTTCACTTTGGGTACCGCCCCAGCGACAGAACTGTACTTTTTTTTTCTGACAGTGTAGGAAACATCCTGAAATTACTTTAGTTACTGTCATTGTACCTCTGCTTCATTTTCCCTTATCTTGAGCAGTGCATAAGTAAAAAATGGCTAGTCTTACCCCACTCTCTCCTACTAAAAAGTCAAAGTACTAAGAAGAAGCTCTGCTGTGTTTAGCATCTGCCAATGCTAATGGATAGTTTTCTTCAGTTGTAGACCTATTTGTGTAACTACAGCCTTAAATCCAGTTGTACTATGGTATAGAAACAGACCTGAGATGGACTGACAGTTATAATGTGAGACAGTCAAAATTAAGGTGACAGTGAACTCTATACTGTAGGTTAAGTAGTTAAATTGTGGAATATCAGTCTTAATTATGATAGAAAAAAACTATTAAAATTCATTGTGATTAAAATCAAAGAAACAAACAAAACTCAGTTTCTAATGTGACATTTCAGACACACTCTTAAAAAAAAAAAATTCCCTATAGTACACTTTCAGTAAAAAAGGTGTGAAAGCTGTCACTGGGGCAGTACCTTTGTACCTAAAGGGCCATATTAGTACCTTAAATGTACATGTAAGTACCTATGTACATATTAGAACCTAAAAGTACAGAAGTGTACCTTTTGAAAGGCACCACCCCATTGACAGGGTGTAGTGTGTGGGTTTGTCACAATCTTCTACTCAGTTCATATCAGACCAGAATATCTAGTTCATGACTGACCACAGCACCACACTGAATTATAATGTATGTAGGTGTAGGATCCATCTACTCTTTCTGCACTTCTGTGAACAAATATGCTTAAAACGTTTTATGGAATAACATTTTTCATTTCCTATTTCCTGTATACAGAGGGCCAAAGTAAGTAAACAAATCTTTGTTACAAACCTTTTCTGCTAGTTTTGTATGAATGTTTTAAAATCTTTTATTGATATTTTTCCCTGTTAGTTCAATGGTAAAGCTTGTGTTTTAGATAGAATTAATGTAATCCTTTTCAAATGATTTGTAACAGCTCTTTTAAATTCTGAAATCTTTAGACTATCATGAATTTGGCGTGATTGAATCATGCACTGGATCAGTTGGAAGTAATGAAATGCTCTTCACTTATGAAGATGAAGTGGCTGCATACATGGACCTGGACAAGAAGAAAATTGTCATAGAACCTAATGTGTTTCTGTTTGGTCCCGGCCCTGATCTTTTGGAATTTCCCTCTGATGAAGACCCTTCCGCTGGATTAACGCCTTTGTGCAAAGACACATATTTCAGGACACTCTCCATTAATGTATCTGAACCTCTTGGTAAGGCATTGTTTATACTTAACTATTGTGAGATCATCTAAAGCTGATTTGGATTAAAATTTTAAATGTTGTAGAAGGATCCAAAACAGGCAAACATTTGGTATAGGCTATACATTACAAATACAGAGCATTATGTTTTCATGTGGTTATTTTAAAAACTTAAAGTTTAAATGCACTGATGAAATTTAATTGTCTTTCAGAACCCCCTTGGACTTCACTTTACCCCAGGAACGATGTGAAGTTAAATGTCAGGAACAACCTGATTTGTCTGGTTTCTGGATTCTTCCCTCCACCTGTCAGAGTCTCGTGGACCAAGAACAATGTGAATGTGACAGATGAAGCAATTCTCAGCAAATATTACCCCAACAAAGACAGGACACTCAATGCATTTTCTCGACTGAGCTTCATTCCAGAAGAAGGAGACATTTACAGCTGTTCTGTGGAGCACAAAGCCCTTCAACAACCTCAAACCAGAACATGGGGTGGGTTTGTATTTATTATGCACATTTAATCCTCATTAAAAAAAAAAACACATGATGAACTTTACAAATATATGTGTCTGTGTGTGCAGATGTGGAGATAAATAAGCCCAGCATTGGTCCATCAGTGTTCTGTGGAGTTGGTCTGGCTCTTGGGCTTCTGGGTCTCGCCATTGGAGTCTTTTTTATTGCCAAAGGAAAAAAATGGATATAATTATACCGACACACTAACAGTGCCATATTTGTTTTTAGTTCTGTCGTCATGTACAGAGCGAATGCTAATTTGCTTTGCAAAACCTACTGTGGATTATAAACACACACTAGAACAGGGGATGAAGAGGCAGGACAAGTTAAAATCAAAACTAAAATTGTTTTATTCTCATTACGCTGCAAAAACATTATATAACATCCGTTAAAAGAGTAGTGCTAAGACTTACTGGAATGTAAAACTGGGAACTGTCAGCCCAACAGTGATAAAAGCAATATTATATTTCTGAACAATGTAGTCCAAAGGAAGTATATAAAAGACAAAACAGTAAAGGTCCCAAAATAGATCCCTGGGGCATACCACATAATAATGGAACAGATGATAAAGAAAAAAATCCCACATTTTCAGTAAAAGTCTTATTAAAGTAAAGTAAAGAGCAAATCACTGTAGTACAGTAACATAAAGACATTCAAAAAGAATGTTTTGGTAATGGTGTCAAATGCTGTGCTTAAATCCATCAAAACTAAAACGGTGCATGAGCATTTGTGCATATTGGCATTGCAGTTGAACTGGTTCTGTGTTGTAAATATTTTGTCTCTGAATATCTCATGTAGGGTTTTGCTGTCTTTCAGGCTGTTACTTAATGTTCATGTACTGCTTGTTAGTGTTGCTGAGTGTCTGCAGAGGTTCAAAGCATGTAATGTACTGATTTCCAGCTGATATGATGTGTGCTAGTAAACTAAGAAACATGAACATGAGAACATTTTACAACATAAAAACTGAAATTTAAAATGACAAAATATGCACAAACACTTTATTTTATTACAATTTATATTGTTTTAACATGAGGAATCATACTAAAAAAAAGTTCAAAAGGACAGCTGAGCAATAGTTATAGTGATGCTGATTCAAAACATTTGGGGTCTGTAAGATTTTTTTAAAGAAATTAAATTTACTTTTATTCAGCAAGGATGCATTAAATCAATCAAAAGTGACAGAAAAGTTAATTATAATATTACAGTAGATTTCTATTTTAAAAAATGCATTCATTGTGATTTTTTTTATTCAAAATATTTTCACAAAAACTTTAAGCTGCACAACTGTTTTCAACATTGATAATAATAAGAAATATTTCTTGAGCAGAATGTCAGAACTACTAAGATGATCTCGGAAGGATCACGTGACACTGAAATCTGGAGTAATGATGCTGAAAATTCAGCTTGCATCACATGTATCAATTACATTTTAAAACATATTAAAATAAAAAAGAGTTCTTTCAAACTGTAATAATATTTCACAGTATTACTGTTTTATTGTATTTTAATAAAATAAACACAGCCTTCATGAGCACAAGAGACTTATTTCAAAAACAGGGGACAAACAAAGCTGTGAAACAGTGACCACTAATTTACTTCAAACCATAATGAGCTGTAATCTGTCTCTGATATGTCACTGTTCATTTGCATTGTGATGTGATTCAGTAGTTGACTGTCATTGCTCATTCTACTGTAAAAAGAGGATTAACCTTACTTTCGTTTTTGAAGGAAATGCACCAATCCTTGATCTGCCTAAATGTGTCTATGTTCATGCGAATCTTTCGTGATGCAGCTTCACCTACAGCAGAAGTGAGTATAAGGGTTTTTTATGCATCTTTGCTTTCCTAATAATGTGCTATTTAGCAAGTTTTGCGGCTAAAGTAAACAGAACGGCTCAGGAGCACACAGAAGAGAGGGGCGGGGTGAGCAGAGCTCATTAGCATTTAAAGGCAAATGCCATAAAAGAGTTCGCTCTGAAAAGGGCTGATTTTGACAAAAGGGTGTTTTTTACACTACTACTGAGAATTTTTAGGCAAAGTATGTGCAGACTTCTCATTAAGACCCTAACGAATCATATCAACTTTTGGAAAATGGTTATCCGATGAGCTCTTTAAAAGTTTTTTTCTTTCTCTTAATGCTCAGATCTTACAGTCTGTAGCTCAATGTCCCCTTTGTAGAGACCCCTGGAAACTCAGGCACACTCGTCTTCACTGCTGCTCATTGCATATACAGTCATGTGAAAAAGTTAGGACACCCTATTGAATTCCATGGTTTTCTGTATCAGGACATAATAAAGAATTATCTGGTCCTTGGCAGGTCTTAAAATTTGGAAAATAAATCCTCAGATAAACATCATCACATGATATATCACACAATGTCGTTATTTATTTAAGAAAAAAAAATTTGCTTATGCACAGCTCTCACCATAGCATTTGAGTCAGGATGAGATCTGGACTTGGATTGGGCTATTGCAACACCTTGATTCTTTTCTTTTCAGCCATTCTGTTGTAGATTTGCTGGTGTCCTTGGGATCCTGTTGCATGACCCAGTTTTGGCCCAACTTTAGATGTCAGACAGATGCCTCGCATTTGACTCTAGAATACTTTGATATACAGAGGAGTTCATGGCCAACTCAATGACCGTGAGGTGCCCAGGTCCTGTGGCTAAAAAACAAGCCCAAAAGTCTGAGGTGTAGTTCTTGGGTTGTCTGCCATTTCTCTGAGCTTTTACACAGTCTGATCTTGGGGTGAATTTACTGGGACATCCACTCCTGGAAGGAGAGGTGTCTGTTTTAAATGTCTTCCACTTGTGGATAAACTTCAAATTGTTTGGAAATGGCCGTATTACTCTTCTCAGATTGATGGCAGCAACAGTTGCTTCTCTAAGATGATTGTTGATGTCTTACCAACTTGGCATTGTGTTAACACACACCTGAAGGCTCCAGACCAGCAAACTGCCAAAGCTTATGCTTTTATAGAGGCGCTTAGACTTGCTGAAGATCAGTTCATCAAAGGTATTTGATTAGCAGTGCTTGACTGTTATTTACCCTCTTAATTCCAATGTTAACGGTAAGGGTGTCCTAACTTTGTCACACATGGCTTTTCCATTTTGGCTTCATTTTTGTTCAGTAAATAATGACACGGTGCAATTTGTCATGTGTTGTTGTTCATCTGAGGTTTTATTTTCTAAGTTTTAAGACCAGCCAAGGACCAGTTTTTTTAATGATGTCCTGATACGGAAAACCATGGATTTCAATAGGGTGTCCTAAATTTTTTACATGACTGTACTTCTAGAAATATACTTAGGCTACTTATGCATTTGGGAAACACAGCCATGTTTGACTAACAAGCGAGTAAGTTGCAGTCAAAATATGGGTGACAGTGACTTCTGGTGGTTAACTTGTGGAACATTTTTTGTGTATCAAAACTGATGAAAACAGACTCCCAAGTGAAAATAAATGGTGAGGGAAAAAAGTGTACTTAGCATTGGCAGTAAGCCCTTGCCAGTTATAGCTGTGAAATGAACAAATACATTTTCAAACTAATTTGTATTGACAAAATCCAAAATTGACCACTAGAGCAGGGGAATCTTTGTATTTGTTATTCACAGTTAATTTCCTTTAAAAACACATGATGAATATATTTGTGTGTCTGTGTGTGCAGTAGTATGAAGCAGTCCAGCATTGGTCCATCTGTGTTCAGTGGAGTTTGTCTGGCTTTTGGGCTGCTGGGTCTGGACTTTTTAAGCGTTTTTCATTGCCTGGGATAGAACTGAATATAAGGAACTGAATATAATTATACAGATACAGTAACATTAACATATTTGTTAGTTCTGTTACAGATGCTATATACATTTTAATTGCAAAACCGTCCATAGTTCAAGTACACATGATTTTCTTCCTGTTTCAAAACAATAATCTAAAATGGTTCTGCATTTTACATTGACTGGTATTCCTCTTCCTTTTGAAAATGTAAAATATATAACTAGTAAAAATATGAAAAAGTGTGTTGCAAGATAATTTTTTTTAAAGTCCACAGGCTCAAAAGTGCACATATACACTGTAAAAAAATTTCAACAATTTCAACTTAAAAACTTAAGTTTTTTGGGTGCCTTAAAATTTTAAGTGATATCAACTATATCAACTCACGATTTTAAATCTTGTCTAGTCTTGAATTGCTTTAAGTTCATTTGACTTTACAATATTTGCTGTTTCAACTTATTAAATTAACTTAAAAAAAATTAACAATAATGTTCTAGTTATGATAATGTAAAATTTATTTTCAATACAGATTTAAAAAAAAAATACTACAACATTTATTTGAAACATTTATTTATTTATTTTTTGCAGCATTTATAAACAGGTTTTTAATATTAAAAACAGTACAACCTGTCAGTGCATGCTATGAATGCCAGTATAATTGAAGAAAAAGATTAGACAAATTTCCCAGGAGTTGAGAAACACTGTATAGGGGACCGATGTCTGAATATTGTCACACAGCCCTCGAACCACGGTTCTCTCAGATGGTGTGAAGAGATGTTGCAGACTCAAATATTATGACTATAGACAGCAGCAAAACAACAACGTTTCCAACATCTCAACGTTTCTCAACATCATTTAATATTAATGACATGGATTTTTTTAATCACACCACCAGCCCACTTACTCTACCTTCATTCTTTATCATACAATATGAACAGTGTTTGGGAAAGTTACTTTTAAAAGTAATGCATTACAGTGTTGCGTAACTTGGAACACAATGCATTACAGTACTTTTGGGTTACTTTTTGTTGTCTGAACTGGGTTTGCCATAAATTTGCCAACTGTAAAGGCCCTTTTACACAAAGAGTGAAATTAATACGCCTCAGGCTGAAGAAAGTGCCTTTTCCTCTGCACCTCACTCCCAAGTTCTCTCAACACGGAGACAGGAGATGCAACTTTGTAAATTTACAGTAATGATTTACTATACTGTTCATTTAAAAAAGCAGTCTAACTGTGTGACATGCATTACATAATGGTTTATCACTAACACAGAATATGAATACCAACCTGTGTGTTTTCTCTTATAGTACATCAGTCCACCAACCCCTAAAAAAACCCCCATCAACATTGCCACAGCTCCAAGAATGATCTTAGACCTTTCAGACTCAGGCATAGAAGGATCTGTAATTAAAAAAATATTCTTATAATAAATATGTCCAACTGATTTTACACATTTTAATTTTATCATAACTCACTTACCCCAATGATAGATCATGGGTTTATTGGAGCTGGCGTGCTCCACTACACAGGAGATCTTTTCTCCAGGTTTGGGAAAGTATTCCAGGTGGGAATGGATCTGATAGTCCCAGTCTTCATCAGCCAGCTCCTCAGTGGATGTCATATCAGCTGTCACCTCTATATCATCTCTCATCCATGTTATTTTGATGGGTTTGGGGTAGAAATCATAGGCACTGCACACCAAAACAGCTTTCTCATTCCCTCTAGCTTCCCTGTCTGACCGGATAATGACTTCTGGTTTCACTGTACAAGTGCAAATAAAATAATTAGATGACTTTCTGCTAATCCAAAAACAAACAAACAAACAAACAAACAAAAAAAATACAAGGGTGTGAAACTAATAAATTAACATTGAAACTAAGAAATTTAATTGCTATTTTCATCTATCACTATCTGCGCTTTTTGCAAACTGCCATAAGTTAATATCTAATGTATTTAACATTAAGAATTAGTAGAAAACCTTTACAAGTAGGAACAAGTAGAACTATTTTACCTGTTTGCTCAGCATGAGGGACAACTAACTCTCTAAATAGTCTGCAGTGTTGCATGAGAAGATCTCCCTGTGCAAGTATAATGTTGTTATTATTATAGTCCTCTGCCCATTTCTCTCCAAATTCAGTGTAACCAACAACCTTTTTCTCAGTACTGTTGTATCTCAGATATTCAAACTTGTTGTAGTTGACTGAGTAAGTAAACTCAACATTTTGTGAAGAGACAGATGCATGACACAATATTTGGACATATCCATAATGTCCATGCACTAAAAGAGAGAGAGAGAGAGAGAGAGAGAGAGAGAGAGAAAATAAAAATGTTTAGGCAAACAAAATTTTGCAACTTTGAATTCTGGAGAAATGTATTATACAAATGAATCCTAGATCACTTACACACAGGAGCATTTTAATGTAAAAGCATTTAATCTTACCTGTTTCAGATAAAGCAGACACTAACATTGCCAGATACAGTGCAGGACTGTACTGCATTGTTGCACTTGTGATGGGTATTTTTGCTTTATGCATATATAGGTCTGGGCACTGGATATAATGACACTCTTAATGACAGCACCTGCCAATCAAAACATTTTAAACCAAATATTATTCTAATGACTGAGCACAGCACCACACTGAATTACATTGTTAAGCAGATGAATGCAACCATTCTTTGGTTAGATCACTTCTGTGAACAAACATGCTTGGAACATTTTGCGGCCTAACATTTTTCATTACCTATTTCCTATATACTGAGGGCCAAAGTAAGTAAAAATTTTGATTTAAAAATGTGTTTTAAATGTGGTCTAAATGGCAAAGGATACTTTTGTAGTGTAGCACAATATATAAATATTTGTAATACGTTCATGTTAAAGCTTACAGTGTTATTTTATTTCATGTTCTTTGTGAGCTATTACATAATCATCCTCTATTTCTGTAATCTAGACTATTTGGAATATGGCGTGATTGAATCGTGCAGTGAATCAGCAGGTACTAATGAAATTCTCTTCACCTTTAATAATGAAGTGGCTGCATACATGGACTTAAATGAGAGAAAAGTGGTTTTTGTAGCACCTGACTTCATACAAACGCAACCTATCTTCAGTACACACCCCTTGAATACTATTAACATAGATTATATTGAAGTAACAACTTTTTGCAAAGAAGCATTTTTCAGGACACTCTCTCTAAATGCATCTGAATCTCTTGGTAAGTTTTATTTTATCTTAAGCCCATTTGAATTAAACATTTAACTATGTCAGTTCAAAATCAAGGGACTAAAATGTGCTAACATTTCAGTATACATCACAAATAGAGGGAAACAGTATTTCATGTTGTTATTATCAAACTGAAATAAAGTTAAAAAATGTCTTTCAGAACTCCCTTGGACTTCACTTTACCCCAGGAATGATGTGAAATTAAATGTCAGGAACACCCTGATTTGTCTGGTTTCTGGATTCTTCCCTCCACCTGTCAGAGTCTCGTGGACCAAGAACAATGTGAATGTGACAGATGAAGCAACTCTCACAAGATATTACCCCAACAAAGACGGGACACTGAATGTATTTTCTCAACTGAGCTTCATACCAGTGGGAGGAGACATTTACAACTGTTCTGTGGAGCACAAAGCCCTTCAGCAACCTCAAAACAGAACATGGGGTGGGTTTGTATTTGTTATTCACATTTAATCCTCATTAAAAACACACAATGCATTTCACAAATGTTTGTGTCTGTGTGTGCAGTTGTAGAGATAAAGCAGCCCAGCATTGGTCCATCTGTGTTTTGTGGAGTTGGCCTGGCTCTTGGGCTGGTGGGTCTCACCACTGGAGTCTTCTGCATTGCCAAAAGGAAAAACTGGATATGATTACACTGATACAGTAACACTGACACATTTGTTGTTAGTGCTGTTTCAAATGCCAAATACATTTGCATTGCAAAACCACTGTAGGCCAAATAGATGTTATGCTCTTCCTTTTTTGAAAACAGTAATCTAAAATGGTTCTGCATTATACATTGTTTGGTACTCATCTTCCTTTTAAAAATGTAAAATATGATAAATGTGAAAAATGATATAACATGTTATATTATTCCAACTTATTTTGAAATTACTCTAGTAGAATATGTTGTATCAATGTTACTGCATTTCTGCATCAGGTTAGTATGGTCTACGTAGAATGTAAAGACTAAAAGGGATTTTCTATTTAGGACAACAGAAATTTGCTCAACCAACCTACACTGTAAAAAAAGTTGTTGAATCAACTTAAAATAATTCGTTACCTGGCTGCTTTAAAATTTTGGCAACTCAAATAAGTTTAGTCAGCTTGAAATGCTAAGATGTACTAAGTGACAGCTTAGATTTGTGTTGACTAAACTTAAAATTTTAAGCCACAATTTTTTTACAGTGTAAACTGGTCTCCTAAAATCTAAATTAGCTTTACAGATATTTATTCTAAAGGGTTTAAACAATACTTGTCATTCTTGTTCAATAAACCAAAGGAAAAAAGAACAAAAAAAAAAAAAAAAAAAAAAAAAAAAAAAAACTGGATATAATTATACTGACACACTAACAATACCATATTTGTTGTAGGTTCAGCCGTCATGTACAGATCACATGCTAATTTGCTTTGCAAAACACACTCTATTGTAAAGGATTGCATCATACATTAGAAACTACTATGTTAAATGTCTGGTATTATTTTATTATTATTATTATTTTTTTTTTTTGGTGACTGATGCCTCAGCTTTAATTGATGTAAATCAATTTTTAATTTGTTTTAATGAAATCTGGAAAATTGGTCTGAATTTATTATTATTTATTATTCTAAAATGTTATTGTAAAGATTATTTAAAAAAAATGCCAAATATTTAAACTTGTGTGAACATATAATGTACATTTAAAGGAACCCAATTTCTCAATATTTTTAAGATACATATTACATGTAGCATGTTTTGCCCCAACACACAAAAACCCGGCTCTTAGAGCCCTCTACTGGTCATCGTGAAAATCGATTTTTGCTCGTCATTAATAATGGTCCAAAAAAACAAACAAACGAATGAATGAATGAAATTCGAAGTCTTATTTATGTTTTTAAAATGTAGTTGTAGTTCAGCAAACCTCAGAATCAGCAAACCTAGTCTAATCTTTAAGTTAAACCCTAGTAACAAGGGAGCCACACTACATAGCCTAACAGCCAATCACAAAATTGGAGCGATATTCGGTTGAGCTAGATTTTAATTTGTCTTTTTTTTCTTACCGGTCGCACCCCGAAACATTTTAATATTGTGTATAGTTTTCGTGCTATTAATACGCAGGGTATTAAAATTGCTTTTGCGCTGTTTACTTTCACTTTTGCTTTCGTGATAAGCGCGCACTCTTTGTAAAGGATGTTTGTCATTGTGCACAAGATTGAGCGGCAAATCCTCCAGCATGGTCTGTCAGTCATCTCTCCTTACCCTTTTCTTTTTTAAAATAATTTTATCAATGAGCGATTTAGATTTTTAGCCCCCCCTTAACCTACTCCCAAACCTAAACCTACCCGTTTTATAGCAAATATGCATTTTCGTCATTTTATCAATAAACGATTTAGATTTTTAGCCCCCTTAGCCTATCCCCAAACCTACCCATTTTTTAGCTAATATAAAATTATATAAACGGAACTGACCAAAATATGCAGGGAAATAAATCTCAAATATTTTTATATATTTTTATATAAAAATATCTCAAATATTTTTAAAGTCGCTAATCCCCAAAATAAAAATCGCTTAATGTTTTGGTGTATTGTGGTTCTATTGTCAGTCACAACATGTCGGAGAAAACACCTTTTCCACCACGGCAAAAAAAAAAAAGTAAATATTACTTTGAATGAATGGTTAAACGATTGCAGAAATTGTTTAACATCATGCATCATGGAAACGAGCAGGCATCAGAAATCACACAGAACAGAGCGAAATGTTATAATTTTTTTATCGAGTAAACGATTAAACAATTTAATAATGAAACTGAAAAGGCCACTGATGTGACAACTAAAATTAATAATAATGAAATTAATACCGCAATTTTAATATTTATAAGGATTCGTTTTTAGGTGTCGCCAACGTCAGTATTTTACGTTTAAATGCTGTAAATACGTCAGTATTGCATGTTTTAGTGTCTGGAAAAATGTAAGTAAATGTGCGTTTTATAAAACCACTTTTTACGTAAAATACTTACGAATTATCATGAGATCACGTTGGTACAGCAGATGCTCTCAGATTAGAATTGTAGCGTATGTTTTCCAACTGAACGATTTTTATTTCTATAAAAATAGTAAACATCAGTGAAGGTGGTCAAGTAATGTAATCAGTGTATTGAGCATACACTGTGTAGCACCAACTACCCCAAGTGAAAAAAAAAAAAAAAGTGCAGTTCCATAATGTATAGTGCTCTATTTTCACACACTAATTTTGTACTTAATATACCAAAAAATATTCTTTGGCAAGATAATCTTAAGAAGATCTATGGTGTACTCAGCTGTGCTATTTTGAGGCACTATTGATAGGCTCCATAAACTTAAATGTTCTTTTAACACACTATGTATTAAAATAATGTATGTATATACCACTACACCCCCCCCCCCCCCCCAACAAATATTCATAAAATAGCCTGTCAATTTATGTTCACTGAGTTGTCTGTGACAGCATGCACTCCACATTGAACTGAAACAGATGATGAATCAACATACAAATACAGATTAATTTCCATGAACCTTTATAAAAAAAATAATATGTGCAATTATACAACAAACCACAGACTATATTAATCAATTATGTTTACAGTTATTTTTTTTATTGTTAATAAACTAAATTTGATCAATAAAACTTGTAGTTAAACTGGTTCTTTTTGGTAAACATTTTGTCTTATGGAGGTTTTTTTTTTATGTCTTTCATATCCGGATACAGTCTGTCAAAAAATGTTCATACTGCTCTTCAGTGTTGCTGATTGTCTGCAGACGTTCAGAGCATCTAATGTATTGACTTCCAGCTGATAATGATGAGTGCTAGTAAATGAAAGATCATGGAAATTAGATAATGAGCATTTTTCCACATATCATTTGATGTAAAAAATAGATTTCTAATGCCCTATTGTTTTTTGTTTTGTTTTTTGAAAATGTTTATGTGAATAACCTGTGTGTTTTCTTTATAGTAGATCAGTCCTCCTGCAGCCATAATCATACCTAAGGTCCCTGCAGCATCTGTTATGATCTTATTCCTGTCAGACTCTGACAGCAATGGATCTGCAAAATAAAACAAATCCGTTCTAAAATGCTGTGTGGTTTGCTATGCAAAGCACACAATTATGTCACTAAAATTAGCTGAGAAGATGCCTTGAGATAAAGTTGCTATTGATAGCCAACAACCAAATGAGTTCCTTGAGAGTTTTGGTTTTTAAAAATAAGATGGGAATTGTGCTGCCTTCCTTATGGCTTTATCAGGACTTTTATTCTGAATTATTGTTTAAGGAACACCGCCATCTAGTGGCTGTTCAGCCATTTTGTTTAGTTAAAAAGCAAGAAGTAGCCAGAGCACACGGCTAGTTAGATGGTGCATCTAAGTTTTCTCTTTACGCTGTTCCTGGGATACTATTTGTCTGTAAGTGACTGAAAGTTATTATTTTCATATTAAGAAAGTGTCATTGTTGCCTTCAGAAATGTATAATTTACCTGCCAGTAGTTTATGTTTTGTTTATTTTATGTGGATATTGATGTCTATTTGTTCTGTATTTTCAGTTTTACAATACAAAAAGGGAAAAAGGAAATTTCAATTAAACTCAAGAAAAGTTACGCCTTGAAGCATTATTGCAGTTTCATCCCTCGTGTTAGCTCGCTGTCTAGCTTTGCAAAGTAACGCATCGTGAGGACAGTATAGGAATGTCTAAATACTGTATTGTATGTTTTCTTTTTAATCTTCGGAAAATAATAAGCAACATCTTCTGTACTTCTTCTGTAATATATTCAGACTTATATCTTCTGTAGAAATCAAAGATTGTCTACAAAGAGTCTTTGTAGTTGTAACAGAGACTCAGAGGTGTTCGGATCCATAAGCAGCTTTATTGGGAAGTCAGAAGGATACAGGTCGATCGCCGGCAAACAAGGGCAACAGAGGTAAACAGTTCGTAAACGTAAGGCAGGCAGAGGTCGGGGCTGGCGGCGAGACAACGTAATCCAATAAACAATCCAAGTAGTAGGCAGGCAGAGAGAATACACAGACGAGGGACAAACTGGGTTCGGCAACGGGTAGACTGAAGAAATAAACAACGCTTAGAAATGACAGCAGTAGCAAATCAAGACTTCGCGTAGGACTGCGTGAGAGTGAGGCTTAAATGGAGTGGGTGATGAGAGGCAGGTGTGTGTGTGTGGGTGTGTCAGTCCCAGGAATGAAGGAGCATGGGAAATGGAGTCCGAATGAGACCGAATTAAAACTCAGGAGAGGGTTCCCTCTGGTGGCGAGGAGGCGGCGGTAAGGAAGCCGCCTCTGTAACAGAGCCCTCCCCCTGCGAGCGGCTCCTGACGCGAGGAGGCGCACGGCGCCGGGGTCTACCTCGGGGTCGAGGGGCCGGCTTCTCCGGGAACCTCCGATGAAATTCCTCCGTGAGGGTAGGGTCGAGGATGTCTCCAGCATTAACCCAGGAGCGTTCCTCCTGGCCGTACCCCTCCCAATCGACCGGGTACTGGAGGGTGCTACCCCGGCGCCTTGAGTCAAGGAGTTCGTGCACCCGATAGGCCTCCTCGCCGTCGACCAGAATGGGGGGGGTCTGTGGTTCGGCTTCCTCCTCCGGCTCCCTCCTCGGACCACCAGCGGGTTTCAGTAGGGACATATGAAAAGTGGGAGAAATGCGATAGTTAGCGGGTAGATCAAGACGGAAAGATACTGGGGTAATTTGTCTGAGAATTTGGAATGGACCAACATACCTGGGACTGAGTTTCCTGCAGGGAAGTCTGAGTCGTAAGTCTCTGGTGGATAGCCAGACCCACTGCCCGGGGGTATAATGGGGCCCAGGGCGTCGGTGGAGGTTGGCGGTTCTGGTCTGCTTTCTGATGGCATGTGATAAATGGGTGTGGGCCTGGTTCCAGATTTCCTCGCTGCGATTGAGCCAGTCGGTGACGGAAGGTAGGTCAGATGGTTCGCCTGACCAGGGAAACATGGGTGGTTGGTAGCCAAGGATACATTGGAAAGGGGTGATACCTGTAGCGGGTTTGACTAGTGAGTTTTGGGCGTATTCAGCCCACATCAGATAGCGGCTCCAATCGGCTTGGTTCTTGTGACAGTAGGATCTCAAGAATCGTATGATCTCCTGGTTGAGGCGTTCCGACTGCCCATTGGATTGCGGGTGATATCCTGAAGTCAGGCTGATGTTCACATTGAGAAGTCTGAAGAAAGAACTCCACAGTCTGGAGGTGAATTGGGGTCCACGATCAGAGACTATATCGTCGGGAAGGCCATAGAGGCGGAATACCTGGTTGCAGAGAACTTCCGCGGTCTCCAATGCTGAAGGGAGTTTCGTTAGAGGAATGAGGCGGCAGGCTTTGGAGAATCTATCGGAGATGGTGAGGATAACGGTATTGCCCTGTGAGTTGGGTAAATCAGTGATGAAGTCAATGGTTATATGGGACCAAGGTCGTTGGGGTAGTGGTAAGGGTTGCAATAGTCCGGCTGGTAGGTGTTTGGACGGTTTGGAAGTTTGGCAGGTGGGACAGCTATTGATGAACCGGATGGTCTCCTTGACTAGGGTGGGCCACCAGAATCGATTCCTTAGAAGATGGATGGTGGCGTCGATTCCCGGATGACCGGAACTGGGAGTTTCATGCACTTGGGTGAGAAGGCGGTTTCTGAGAGGTTCGGGAACGAATAGTTTTCCTTGAGGACATTCTGTGGGGGGCACGTGCTCCTGATTGGCATGTTCGATCTCGGTGACGATATCCCAGTGGACGGGAGCCAGCAGCAGGCTTGTGGGGATTATGGTTTCGGTTTGATCGGGACATGAGATCGTGTCAGTTTGGCGGGAGAGAGCATCTGCCTTGGTGTTCTTCGAGCCTGGCCTATAGGTAACAATGAATTCGAAGCGGGTAAAGAAAAGAGCCCATCTGGCCTGCCGAGGGTTTAGTCTCTTAGCTGATTGCAGGTATTCAAGGTTTTTGTGGTCGGTGAGGATGGTGAATGGGTGTTTAGCGCCCTCTAGCCAATGTCTCCACTCCTCTAAAGCCAGTTTCATGGCCAACAGTTCGCGGTTGCCCACGTCATAGTTGCGTTCTGCGGGGGATAGTTTCCTGGAGAAGTAGGCGCAGGGAAAGGTTTTAGCAGGGTCTCCATGCCGTTGAGAGAGGATGGCCCCCACGCCGGTGCTGGAAGCGTCCACTTCCACAATGAAGGGTTTATTGGGGTCCGGGTGACGGAGGATGGGTGCTGACGTGAACCGTACCCTCAACTCATCGAAAGCCTGGAGAGCCTCCTGGGACCAGGTTAGCCGCGTGGTCTGGCGCTTAGTCATGGATGTCAGAGGTGCGGCCACGGAACTGAAGTTACGGATGAATCGTCTGTAAAAGTTTGTGAATCCTAGGAAGCGCTGTAACTCCTTGAGAGTACGGGGTTGTGGCCATTTGAGTACCGCTTCCACCTTCTTCTCGTCCATAGCGACCCCCTCAGGACTGATTATATAGCCGAGGAAGGATGTGGAGGTTCGTTGAAACTCACATTTCTCTAATTTGGCGTAGAGCTGGTACTGGATGAGTCGTTGGAGGACCTTGCGAACGTGCTGAATGTGTTCTGACATGGAATTTGAGTAAATCAAGATATCGTCAATGTAGACAATAACCCCTTTGCCCAGCATGTCGCGGAAGACGTCATTCATGAAGGATTGAAAGATTGACGGACTGTTGGACAACCCGAAGGGCATAACCCGGTACTCGTAGTGCCCACTAGTGGTCGAGAAGGCGGTTTTCCATTCGTCCCCTTTTCGGATGCGGATGAGGTTATAGGCGTTGCGCAAGTCCAATTTGGTGTAATACTGGGCCTGGCGAAGTTGTTCCAAGGCAGCTGGAACGAGTGGCAGGGGGTATCGAAATTTTACGGTTACCTCGTTGAGACCACGGTAGTCGATACATGGCCGAAGACCCCCATCTTTCTTCTTCACGAAGAAAAAGCCAGCTGACGCAGGTGAGGTGGAAGGACGGATAAAACCTTTGGCTAGCTCCTCATTGATGTAGTTGTTCATGGCCTCAGATTCTGGTTGTGACAGGGGGAAAACACGTCCTTTAGGGGGCGAGTGACCAGGCAATAGTTCAATGGCGCAATCTACGGCGCGATGAGGTGGTAGTTGGGAGGCCTTGTAAAAACTTGTTATAAAACTGGATGAGTTCACGGTGCAGAGCTCCAATTTCCATCCGCATTTCCTCGGTGAGGCTGTGGACTCGTCCCTCTCCCAGGGGTCTGCCGTCTAGCGCCTCCACTGACAAGGAAGAATTACACGAGTTGAGAATAATGTTTTGTTGGTGAGCAAATTCAATAGAAATGAAATTTCCAGCGGCTCCGGAGTCAATCAGAGCCGTGGTATGTATGGTACGGGAGGCATGGCGAATGACTATAGGAATTTGCATACTAGAAAGGGAAGTCGTGATTAAACGGTTCACACTCACCGCAGGTGAAGGCTTGGCAGGACGAACCGGGCAGGTGGATTTAATGTGTCCGGCTTGACCGCAGTAAAGACACAGAGAGTTCTGCATGCGTCTTTCTCTTTCCTCTGAGGTAAGGTGAGTTGCTCCGATCTGCATGGGCTCGGGAACTGAGGTAGTTACAGGTGGAATTTGAGTGGTTGAACCTTGGGTGCGACGGGAACGAATTAAATTATCCACCTGGATGGAGAGCTCGATGAATTCATTGAGTGACCGACCCTCATCACGGCAGGCTAGCTCCGATTGCAGGTCTTGGCATAATCCCCGACGAAAAAGCACCTTGAGGGTGTCTTCCACCCACGTAGTTTGAGCGGCCAGCGTGCGGAACGATAAGGCATAATCTGCGGCCGTTCTCCTCCCTTGGGATAATTCCAGCAGTTGCTCTCCGGCTCCTTTCCCTCCTGTGGGGTGTTCAAAAACTTCACGAAAGTGATGTAGAAACTGTCCGAAGGTGGGGAAAGTAGAGCCATCATCACGCCACATAGCAGTCGCCCAATCCAAAGCTCTTCCCGTTAGCAGTGAGCAAACAAATGCTATGCGGCTGGAATCCGGGGGGTATAACGCTGGTTGCTGGTTAACAAATAATGAACATTGTAGTAAAAAGCCCTTACATTTGGCTGGGTTCCCATCGAACTTTTCAGGGAAGGCGAGGCGAGGGCTGATGGGAGTCAGCGGGCTTGCCGCCGGGGAAATAGCGGCCATGGCCGGCGCGGCGCTGGGCGTGGGTGTCGGCGTGGGGGCAGGCGTTGAGAGTTGGAGGCTCTGTAATGTCTTCACGAGCTCCTCCGTCAGCGTTGTCAAACGCGTTAGCTGATGATGATGCAAGGCGAGCTGTGAGGCTTGGGCGGAGACCTCGGAAGAGAGTTGAGCCATGGCTGCTGGATCGCTTTGCGGCGAAGTCTTCTGTAACAGAGACTCAGAGGTGTTCGGATCCATAAGCAGCTTTATTGGGAAGTCAGAAGGATACAGGTCGATCGCCGGCAAACAAGGGCAACAGAGGTAAACAGTTCGTAAACGTAAGGCAGGCAGAGGTCGGGGCTGGCGGCGAGACAACGTAATCCAATAAACAATCCAAGTAGTAGGCAGGCAGAGAGAATACACAGACGAGGGACAAACTGGGTTCGGCAACGGGTAGACTGAAGAAATAAACAACGCTTAGAAATGACAGCAGTAGCAAATCAAGACTTCGCGTAGGACTGCGTGAGAGTGAGGCTTAAATGGAGTGGGTGATGAGAGGCAGGTGTGTGTGTGTGGGTGTGTCAGTCCCAGGAATGAAGGAGCATGGGAAATGGAGTCCGAATGAGACCGAATTAAAACTCAGGAGAGGGTTCCCTCTGGTGGCGAGGAGGCGGCGGTAAGGAAGCCGCCTCTGTAACAGAAGTGCTGTGGGACTTCAGCTATTGTTAAGATGAAAACAATACGAGAACAAGCAGATAGTAGAAGCCATAGTTTGGTTTCTGTGGTCATATTTATAGTATCAGCTCTGATCTCACCCAAGTCATAGATCATGAGTTTATGGTAGCTGGCGTGCTCCACCACACAGGAGATCTTCTCTCCAGGTTTAGGGAAGTATTCCAGGTGGGAGTGAATCTGGTAGTACCAGTCTTCATTAGCCAGCTCCTCAATGGATGTCACATCAGCTGTCATCTCTTTATCATCTCTCATCCATGTCAGTTTGATGGGCTTGGGGTAGAAGTCATAGGCACTACAGATCAACATGGCTGGAATTTTACTACTGGCTTGACTTATTGACCGGATGATGACTTCTGGTTTTAATGTTGAAATAATACGGTTCATTTTGTGTTTTTATATATGTTTGTATATGATATGTTTGGTTTTTACTGATATGTTTGGTTTAATGCATTTTCTATCATGTTTTTGCAGTCTCTAATGTTTTTAATGTATATTTTAATATTAATAAAATATTTAATAAACTAATATTAATATAATATTTGTTTACAGTAAAATATGTATTAGTCTATTACATTTATATTTACCCATTCAGGAGAATGCTCTGTATATGATACTACCTAATTTACCAATGCCATTGTGTGATCCACCACTTCTATTAATAACCACTTGTTTGATTAGTTGGCACTTGACAAACAAGAACTTACTCAGAGAAACCTCTAATGTTCTGTTCAGATGTATTCTATACAATTAGATGTAATTCAATACAATTTTAAGCAGGCGGCACAAAACAGTTGACCAAAAAATAAACTAAGAAACAAACAAAAAACAAATAAATAAAAAAAATACTTTGGACTTTAATGTAAAGCACACAGACCCTGATTAGTGTAATTCTTAAGAATACTTTCATTTCAGTAGTAAGCGAACAACGATAAAAATGGCCCTCTAAGAGTCAGCGGCTTTTCATTTCGTTTATTGACCACTAGATGGTACTGCTGGATAACCATCAGCAACAACATGACTCACATACTGTTAACAACATTAAACATTTTATCAATTCAAATGTCAACTGGCCTTCTCTGATAATTTCATTAAAAACGGACTGATCCACAAAGAGAACTTATTTTAAAAATAATTCTTTACATTTATATAGCGCTTTTCTGGGCACTTAAAGCTCTTTACATAGAAGGGGGAATCTCTTCAAACCACCACCAGTGCGCAGCATCCACCTCTAATGTGGCAGAACTAGTGATGTGTAAGAATGGAAATGATTTGTGAAGTAAAGTAAATGTATGTAAAAAGATGTAGTTATTAAATAAATCTCAAATATTTCGAATTCATATTGATGCATACTGAATAGATTACTTAATTCTTATATGATTAATATTTAACTTATTTAATTTGTAGTGAACTATTTATACGTATTTACACAATTCACCCATATAGGCTGTTTGTGTCTGAGCTGATTTATTTCTTTATTTTAATGACTTTCTGCACTTAAAAGTGCTAAAATGTGTTATACTGTTTATATGCTGTTTTTTTTTCACCAGGGGTGTTTATGACTATGAAAGCAAGTTATTGATGATCAAAAATACTGTTAAGATGTCATTGAAGAGAAGCATCTCTAGCTTGCTAACGTTAGCCTAGACAGTCAATAAGGTCTGGCTGCAGACTGCACCTGCACTCTCAGACAACTGCGCTTCCGGAAGTGACGTCACTTGCAGTCGATTTTATTTTTACTTTATTTTAGTTATTTATTTTTTTTAATTGAATCTCTCAACATTTTACAACAGTAGCCAGGTGGTGAAGACAAGAAAAAAGAAACTAAATTACAATGTCACTCGCAATCGCCACCTGCACTCTCAGCTACCTGCACTTCACTTGCAATCCACACAAATGGTGCGTGTTGCCAATGGAGACAAGAAGCTGTGGTCGTTAAACGATTAAAACTAATTTAATAGCATAACGTACAGGGTCCTAACGTCATCTGCAGGAGATAAAAACAAGACCTGCAAATCCGTGGCCACAGAACAGCAGAATATGTACGCAATGCGCAAAGTCTCTCGTTAAGCTTTTTCCTCCCGTAGAAAATTATTAACACTTGATATGGTTTAATGTATTAAGATACATTAAGTGCCATTAAACGATCAAATTTGTAATATAGTTTATTAATTTAATGTACTTCTATCAAGCATATGGCCATGAATGCACAAACTTTCACTTTCATACTTGCCCAGCAAACGCTTAATGTGGCAAAACGGACTAAGATGATAAAGACCAAATTCAGTATAAACCTTAATGTTGTCAAACGATATACCAGCAGATATGAACGCGCCATAAGAAAGGCATTAGGTGATATTAAAAGGACCAACTCTGTATAGGCAAGCAGACGAGCCCAGAACGCAATGCGTTAAATAGACGTTTTCCTCCCATAGAAAATCAATATAGACAAAAGACAATGATATAAAACAGCTGTAGAGATTATTCTTTATGGGAAAACGCGAATGTACGCGGCGTTGCGTTTATTCTGGGCTCACCTGCGTGTGTGTAGTTGTTTTAATAATGAATAGGAGCATGTTGAGTTTAGTCTTTATCATCTTAATCTGTTATGCCACGTTTTGCGAAGGAAAACACTATATAGCCTACATATACATTATATTAATAAACTGTATATCGAATTTGATCTTTTAATTGCATCTTAATACATTAAGCCATATTAAGTGTTAATCTACGGGAGGAAAACGCTTAACGAGAGACTTCATATTCTCTCGTTCATATTCTGCTTCATATTCATATTCGTTCATATTCTGCTGTTCTGTGGGGTCTTGTTTTTATCTTCTACAGATGACTTGCAGGACCCTGTATGTTATGCTAAATTAGTTTTAATCGTTTAAGGACCACAGCTTCTTGTCTCCATTGGCAACACGCACCATTTGTGTGGACTGCAAGTGACGTGCAGGTAGCAGAGAGTGCAGGTGGCGATTGCGAGTGACATTGTAATTTAGTTTCTTTTTTCTTGTCTTCACCACCTGGCTACTGTTGTAAAATGTTGAGAGATTCAATTAAAAAAATAAATAACTAAAATAAAGTAAAAATAAAATCGACTGCAAGTGACGTCAATTCCGGAAGTGCAGTCGTCTGAGAGTGCAGGTGTCAGAGAGTGCAGGCACAGATGTCTGCAGCCAGACCCTTCTCTAAACAGTTGACATGACATCTCTAGCTGTCAGCATTTAAATGTACTCTATGTGTCTATGTACTCTCCTGGGATTACCAGCCTTAGAATTTAAATTATATGTTGTTAAATAACATGAAACTGAATGTTCATGCCGCTCCCATTATTTACGATGTTGCAATTATCATTTTTCTCAGTTTCTGATAAGAATGAGGCAGGATAGTAGTCTTAAGAGTCTCCACCTATATATAGCACATATAAAATGAGTTATACCGGAAATTTACGAGCTGGCTATCATTGTGTGGAAGTTCTCAAGAACGCTCTGTACACATGGTCAACTGACAACAGACTTTAAAAGCAGCAAGACACCCAAACAAATAAAATGCAATGAAATCTAGAATTTTATTTATATGTTTTATAAATCCAGCAATGGTTATGTTACTAAGCTAACATAGGATAATTCATTTGACAACTAAAACACAATAACTAAAAGAATGTAAAATAATGTAAAAACTAAAAGAGAATCTTTGTGGCAGATCTATGTGCTCTCTCATCACAGGCCGAAACATCAGTTTATAATGATTGCAGAATAGTTTTCACTTAAGTGCATATTTAAAATATTATGACTTTATACAGCATACATCTGAATCTGAAGGCATATCTAATTGGATGATCAGCAAATGATGAAATCACTTAAGTCATCAACTGTATGGTCTGTGCTTTCTTCTCTCATTTTAATTTTAGTTTCTCATTTTTTCTTGCTTTGGAGAACATATTCCCGTATAAATGACAAAAATCAGGAATTTATTCTTTCAAACTTCCTCACACCTTTTTTTATTAGCACATATAGCTATTTTGTTGTTGTGTCCGTCTCTTAAGGAGGTCATGAACTGCATGTGCGAATTGCTGGGCAGGGCTAAACAGGCACTGATGTAGAATCAGGCCTTGATCTTCTTTTGCAGAGGTGGTGTATAGCCACCTGTTTTCGTATAGTCTGCTGTTTTCGCAGATTGGCTTCAATATAAGCTGTTTTTAGACTATCAAGAAGGTTTATTTTTGTAGTACAATGACCTTTTGCTAAAAGATCAAGGACATTTTGATTTCTCAGTTAATGACACCTTTTTACAAATACTACAGTTTTATATTTACACTATTTGTATTTACAATAAAAAATAATAAATATCAGATTTCACACTCCTGTGCATACACTCCATAGACAGATGTAGAATCAACACATGAATATGGATTAATTTATACTGTATAACAAAACAAATCTATAAATATATATACATGCCGAGGGAACTCCTTTTTGTTTGAAAAATCAATAATACACAGTTAATACAGTTTTCATCTGGAGTTGATTAGGCAAATACTTACATTTTTAGGATTTAATCATTATGTAGCACAACAGTTCTTTTAACTCTAACTGATGCAAAGCATAGCTTTTCATTTCTCAAACAACCATGTCGGAAGATGTACCCATGTCCATATTCCAGGATGACGATCAAGATTCATCAGGATCAAACTGTGAAAGACTTGCCAACACAGAGTCTTGACCTTATTCCCATTAAAGTCTTAAGGATTTTACTTCACACTGAATGTGTAAAAGAAAAGTTGCACGCTCCAATATTTAATTGGACCGCTTACAAATTCAGTATTCAACCGTTCAACCTTTTTTTGGCCAGGCAGTGTATTCCTACAACTCTTCAGTGCCGCTCAGTGCCTGCAGATGTTCAGAGAGCTGTCTCGACTTCCAGCTGATATGGCATTTGCTAATAAATGGAATTACACATAGTTTTTTTTTTTTTTTTAAACATAAATGGAGAAACCTAGACATTTCTAATGCCTTATTGATTTTTTTTGTATGTGAGTGTGTCCTAGAAGATGGCTTAAGATAAAATTGCAATTAATAAAAAAACAACCAGATGAGTTCCTTGAGAGTTTTGGTTTTTAAAAATAACATGGGAATGTCTAAATCAACACTTTATTTTCTGTATTTTCTTATGTATGTATATGCATGTGTTTTATGTTGCTTTATTATGATCTGACTGTAGCAATTATACTAAAAATTTGCTAAAAAGCACCAATGAGCAATAATAATATGCTGGCTTGAACAAGACTTTTCTGTGGTTGGTTAAATTGTTTAGGCTATACAGCAAACAAAATAGTTTTCTTTTTAATCCTTGGAAAATAATAAGCAATATCATCTGTACTTCTTCTGTATATCTTCTATAATATCTTCAAACAAATATCTTTTGTAGGAATCAAAGATTATTTCCAGAGTCTTTGCAGTGCTGTGTGACTTCAGCTATTGTTAAGATAAAAACAATAAGGGAACCGGTATAGCAGAAACTATAGTTTGGTTTCTGTGGTCATATTTTGCAATGTCAGTTCAGTTCTCACCCAAATCATAGATCATGGGTTTATTGGAGCTGGCGTGCTCCAACACGCAGGAGATCTTCTCTCCAGGTTTGGGGAAATCCGCACATCTAGTCTATCTTTACCATTAATATTGTCTGCTATTCTCTTTCAGTTTAATTATCAGTTTATCATTTTTTCCTGCTCTGGAGAACAAAATGTAAAAATAAATAAAAATATATATATATTGCCAAAGGCAGCAATAATCATCATCATTTACTTTATTATCGGACTGTTAATGGCTTTAAATGTAAATATCTGCATATCCCTGCTAAAAAAAAAAAAAGGCCTAGGCTGGTTGGCTGGTTTAAGCTGGAAGTAACCAGCTAAGACCAGCCTGGAAGTGGCTAAAATTCTGTAGAGGATGCTGTTGGCCTACTTCTAATAAAATAAATAAAAAAGTAAACTACACAAATAAAATCTAGACTGTGTTTCTTATTGAATAAAGCTCCAAAAATCCAATGTTGTGCATCCCTATTAATAATAATAATAATAATAATAATAATAAGCTGATTTATTTTTTACTGAGATGTTGTCACGGGCGTCGTGTGCGGGGAATGAGGAGTAGGGACGAGGAGATCAGGAACATGCACTTTTATTAAATAATCCACAAATGGCACAGGAACAGCAGGGAATCCACACGCTTCGTGTGGACAGGGAGACAATACACTAGAAGACGTTAAGAACCGACAAACCAATGGAGAACAAAACCAACCTTAAATACACAAGCTAATCAGAGGGAGACAAGTGTGAACGATTAAACAATGACGTAATAATTGAAGACGGAACAGGAAAGACCAAATAAGGGCATACATAGGGAAAAACCATAGAAACAGTCCACAGGGGTGTGACAGATGTCTATGACAGAGCATGCACCCTAGATTGAATAAATAGATGATGAATCAACATACTAATGTATATTCATTTTCATTAACCTTTGCAAAAAAGAATACAAGCAATTAGAACAAACCACAGAGGAAAACTTCTCTCTCTTTGATCTTGCAATCACTTGCAGTTAATAATCTGAAATTAATCAGTTAGTTAATTTATAGTTAATAAACTAAATTCGATCAATAAAACTTGCAGCTGAACTGGTTCTTTTTGGCAAACATTTTTGTCACTGCAGATCTTATGGAGGGTTTCAGTGTCTTTCATATGCTGATATAATCTGTTATTCACTGTTCATCTACTACTCTTCAGCATTGCTGAGTGTCTGCAGAGGTTCAGAGCATGCAAGTTGTTGATTTCCAGCTGATATGATAAGTGCTAAAAAATAAAAGATAATTAAAAAAAAAAAAAAAAAGTCATGAGCATTTTTAGAATGCACTAAAATAATAAACATTGAAATTTTTAACTGGGTGTGTGAGTGTGTGTCTGCACACTAACCTGTGTGTTTTCGTTTAGAGTAAATCAGTCCTCCTACTGCCATAATCACCCCCAACACCACACCTGCAGCACCTGTTATAAGCTTATTCCTGTCAGACTCTGAAAGAGATGGACCTGCAAAATAAATTAAAATTATGCTAAAATATTCGATGGATTGTTATGCAATGCATACAATTCCGTCACTAAGTCTAGAAGACAACCCAATGGGTAGGACTTGTAGGAATTATACTAAAAATAAGTCCAACAGCACCAATGAGCAATAATTTGCTAGTCTGAACACAACTTCTCTGTGGTTGGTTAAATTGTTGGAACAAACAAAAGAGTTTCCTATTTAATTATCTGGAATTAATAAACAATGTCTTCTGTATATTTTCTATAATATCTTCAAACTAATATCTTCTGTGGGAATCAATGTTTGTGTCTCTTTGTAGTGCTGTGTGACTTTAACTATTGTTACAATAAAAATGTCTCAGGTTACGTATGTTACCCTGGTTCCCTGAGAAGGGAACGAGACACTGCGTCCTCTAGAGGTCGCTATGGGGAACGTCTCCTACGTGACCCGTGTCTGAAGCTATATACAAAAACTACATGGTACTGGCCGGCGACAGCCTATGATGTCACTGCCGGCTGGTGCGTCATTCCAGCACGACCGCATTGTGTAAAAGGGCGCCGGTCGAACACAACATCTGCTTCTTCGTCTGAAGGTTATGTCCAAAGCATGGCCACAAGTCTAGAGGACGCAGTGTCTCGTTCCCTTCTCAGGGAACCAGGGTTACATACGTAACCTGAGACGTTCCCTTTCGAGGAACTCGAACTGCGTCCTCTAGAGGTCGCTATGGGGAACGGTTATACCCACGCTGCCATGCTGAGGGGAGTGCAAGCCAGACACAAAAGGCGAGCACTAAGTACCAGCTCCACCTGAATAAGGGGAGCTGCCCCAAAGGACGTCCAGGCGGCTGTTAGTGACTTAATCCCTTCGGTCAAAGGCCTGAGCTGCATACCCAAGAACTTACCTGTAAGGACCGGGCCAACGATGCCTGGCTGTAGGGCAGAGCTCAGACTTGGAATCAGAAAGAGATTCCTTTAAGGAATATAGCCTATAGTCTAGGACAGTAGTCTAGACCTTGGCTTGTCAACAGGGGGTTTACCTACTGCTTGTGTGACCTTGCTCGAAGAGCTGACAGGGTAGGTCATCAGCACCCCGTTCAGAAGTATCGAAGAAATACGTAAGTCGAGTGTGGCCCAAGGTTCCGGGGCCGAACATCTCAAGAAAGGGTACGAAGCTAAAACGCGTCATCCCCACCATACAGGATTTCAGAAAGAACACAAGAAGCTAGTGTGCGTTCTTACCACAACGTGGATTTTAGAATGTGTCCGGCGAGCCTGGACACTGAAATACCGTTCAAGAAGAGGCTCTGGGAAGCAGAGAACACAAATCCCAAAAAAGGGAGGTTCTGAGCACTCAAGGAGCAGAATCGTGCTCAAAGCGACCCTTCTGCAGAAAAAGGGGAGCACTACAAAGCTCAGTATGAGCGGCCTGAATGGGATGCCCCGGAGCAGAGGAGATAAAATTCTCAGGAGAAGAGAAATCTGGTTGCTCAACAGGGTACAGCATGCTCACAGAAGACCCTCATCTTTGAGAGGAGCAAAGAAAGCTGACTTACATCATCCCACCAGGGGCTACCACCTGGAAAAGCCAGAGCTATAGGGAGCAGAGGTCCTTCTCTCAGCATAGAGAGGAACTTATGAGCTCCCATTGAGAGTGACATGCTCACAGAAGACCCTCAGTGAGGGGAGTATTTGTCAAGCTCATGCAATGTCAGTAGAGACATCACCGGGGCAGGGAAAAACTGCTATCTATGGGGCTTCCAGAAGGCCCTAATGGGACAGAGCAGCTTCCACACACACAAGTGGCGAACGGCAAAACACATCGGGCGGCAGCAAGCGGCCGATTATCCGATGAGGTCGTCATGGAGCATCAGCGGTCTCAGGGAAGATACTTGACCCCTCCCAGAGGGGGAGAATCTACCCACTCTACCGAAGGATAGTGTGCTCTTGAACACCTCGCCCCTAAGAGGTGAGCACTATCCTATCCTGAGATGAGTATCCAGAAAAGGGGTATAGAACGAGATGCAGCATCGAGGGGGAGTCGAGTCATTCTTCAGAAAAATGGGTTGAAATCAACCCGTATTAGATAAAGCGCTCTAGAACCTCCAGCCGTAGCTGAGGTGAGCATCAAGGCTAGCCCTCCATGGAGGGGAGCCTACCAGGGCAACAGCAATCCCTAGAAAGGGGCATCGTCACCTCCTGCCAAAAAGGGGCTTTAGCTATATTCACCCAAGTAGTCCGTGCTCTAGAACCTTCAGCCCGTAGCTGAGGCGAGCACCAAGGCTAGCCCTCCATGGAGGGGAGCCTACCCAGGGCAACAGCAATGGCTAGAAAGGGGCATCGTCACATTCTGCCAAAGAGGGGCTTTAGCTGTATTCACCCAAGTAGTCCGTGCTTTCTTTCTCAAAAGAAAGCATGGGCCCTGTTCTAGCTAACTCTCAGGTGTGCATGAACAGAATGGGCCCAATCACGCCTCAGACAGGCTGCTGCTCCTCAGAGTCAGCAGTAAAGGGGTTACCGCAGAAACACCCTAAAGCATGAGGAATTGGTGAATAGCTCAGCAACAGGAAGCCCCTCATGGCGAGGCATGAGAAGAATGCGATGCATTCAGCCAGAGATGTCAGGGGCATCTCGTGAAGAAACTTCCGAGAGCTTACCTAGAGGAAGGACAGAAAAAGTCCTGGAGGAAGTAAAGGTGAGCAGAAAGCATGTAAAGCTAAAGGTTACCTGGATGGCGATCAACAAGCCCTGGGGGTTGCAGTAATGTAGCAAGGACCCAACGTACAAGAACTACCTTGTAGTATCTAGTGGTTCAGTTGCAGAAAGTAGGCAAATCCTCCAAGCCTGATCTAGGATGGAGGTATCAACAGCATCCAGGGGTCCCATCCACAGGGGAGCATCCTACCCTGAAACATAAGAAGAACACAAATGCCCAACCGTACATACTGCAACACAAGCCAAGAGGCTAAATAACAGATATCAATCTAATGATAAGAAAAAGGATCGTACTCACCCACCATGGTCCTATGGTTCATCGAAACGGTTACACAGGGACTTAGATAAAGTCCGGACCACTGGAAAGGCTGTTCTATATAAAATAGAACAAAACCAGAACATCATGTGGTCCCACAAGAGACTGCAGTTTTTAGCCAGCAGGGGAATTAACAAGGGGAGGTGAGGGCCGATGTTACCACCCCGAGAGGAAGGTGAGAAAATGTTATTTTTTACTCTGGTCCAGACGAGAGTATTGGAAACGCCTCGCCTGGACAACTTCTCTCAGATCTTGACGACCTCCCCTCGGCCCAAACCATCTCCTTTCAGGATGGGGGGAGTTAACACACAGCTAGCCTCAGATAGCTGCCCTAAAGTAAGTCTGTCCCACCATAAACATGGCTGAACTATAACCACCCTCAGATGGCAATGCTTATTAGGTGCCCATAAACCCGAGTTTTAGCACAAAATTAACACCGCAACTACAACGTGCAGCATATATTCAGCTCCCGCGGGAGTTAAACACGCTCCGTCCACGCACTAGATTCCCCTGGGAATCAGGCAAGAACGGAGCCGCCGCCGCGAATACGTTGTTAATGCCGTGACAGGCGAATGGACTCATGCAAATTTGGGTATTACAACTCGGGTAAACAGTTGAAGACTCACCTCCGTCCTTTTGCGAATGCATCGCGATGAGCACATCCAGTTCCCTTGAGAGCTGGACGCGCTGCTCTCAACCACACACACACACAGCTCGCGAGCTCGTGAAAGCGGGTATGAGAGCATGCCTGTCTCTCGCAAGAAACAAGCATTAAATGCGACGATCGCGTTCAACTCCTTGGAGGGCTGATATTCACTTTCTCCTCACCATACATACACAGCTCGTGTAGAAAGCTGCGGGTATCAGAGCGTGCTTGTCTTTCGCAAGAGACAAACAAAGAGCGCAATAAACTCCCTCAAGAGCTGAAAACGCTCGCTCTTTACCACACATTGTCACAGATGAGCCGTCCTGGTGAGAGAAATGCACACAGACAAAAGGTCAGAATGAAGACGAAGAAGAGGATGTTGTGTTCGACCAGCGGCCTTTTATACAATGCGGTCGCGCCGGCAGTGACGTTATAGGCTGTCGCCGGCCAGTACCATGTAGTTTTTGTATATAGCTTCAGACACGGGTCAAGTAGGAGACGTTCCCCATAGCGACCTCTAGAGGACGCAGTTCGAGTTCCTCAAAAGGGAACTAGGGAACAAGCAGATATTAGAAGCTATAGTTTGGTTTCTGTGGTCATATTTATAGTATCGGCTTTGTTCTCACCCAAGTCATAGATCATGGGTTTATTGGAGCTGGCGTGCTCCACCACACAGGAGATTTTCTCTCCAGGTTTAGGGAAGTATTCCAGGTGGGAGTGGATCTGGTAGTACCAGTCTCCATTAGCCAGCTCCTCAGTGGACGTCACATCAGCTGTCATCTCTTTATCATCTCTCATCCATGTCAGTTTGATGGGTTTGGGGTAGAAGTCATAGGCACTGCAGATCAACATGGCTGGAATTTCACCACTGGCTTCTCTTACTGTCCGGACGATGACTTCTGGCTTTACTGTAGACATGATGAGGTTCATTTTGTGTTTGGTACTGATTCATGTGTGCTGTTTCAAAAAGTTTTAGTGTTAAATGCATCTCACCTGTTTTTTCTACCTCCGGGAGGAATAGCTGACCATAGCGCTTGCAGTCGGCAATAACTTTTTCAGCCTCTTTGTGTAGCCACTCAGGTTTTTTATTAAAATCATCTGCCCATTTCATTGCATATTCAGTGTAAGCAACAACTTTATTCTCAGTACTGTTGAATCTCAGAAGTTCTGTTTTGTCATAATTGATTGAGTATATAAACTCAACATTTTGCAGAGAATTAAGTACACGGCAGAGAGCTAGGATGAATGCATAATGTCCATGAACTAAAAAAAAAGCAGCCAACAAACAATTAGACAGTAAAGTAATCATACAGTATGTTCTGGTACAGTCTGTTGAACTTTGAAAAAAAAAAAAAAAAATCATTTTGAATTCATTTTTAGTATAAAGATTTTCTTATTGAAGTATAAACAAAAATCAATGTACAGTAGAACTATTTAGTCATTACTAAAAACAGACTACATCTTACCTGTTTCAAACAAAATAGGCAACAACAAGGCCAGGTGTATCATGCGATCATACTGCATTGTGCATTCAGTGTTGTTTCACTGGCATAGAGATGGAATGAGCCTGACTGCAGTTACAGTAAGTGTCATAACTAATGCCAGCCCAGTTTGGCATCTCAACTCATCAAACTGGAAAATCAAGCTTCTGTCTGATCCACAAACAATGTGATCAGCTAACTTACACTGGAAAAATTTAACAAGAGCTGAACTGCAATAAAAAAAGGGAACTGAATATTCTGTGGGCTTTTGCTGGCAAATAGCCATTGTTTATAAAGTCATTGTTTATTCATTTGACTCCAATAATCTTGTTTTTCAGGTTTGTCCAACTGAGGACACACAGGGTATTTCAGGTCATCCTCTCACCCCCCAAAAAATTCAAAAATATAAGTGTCTAAGTGTCTTTTTTTTTTTTTTTTTCTTGCTGATAGGGAGCTGTTTGATGACACTCTTTTGAAAAAAAAAAAAGACATTATATGCATTATCAACAAGACCTATTGAATTGTCATTCATTAAGAACATTCTGTCAATAAAAATGGACTCTCAGCAGTACCTGACAAAGCATTTATGTATCATACCAAAACAATATTTTTCTTTAATATACCATTTGATTAAAAAAATGTCTAACTGTATTGCATTTATATTGATTCATTCAGCGGAATGTGTTCTGCATATATTATCTAATTTTTTTATACCATTGTTTGACTGAACACCTTCACTTGTTTGACTATTCCCTAAAGTCACTTATGAGGCAAAAGACTATAGATTACTCAAAGAAACCTCTAAACTGTTGTGGTTTTACTACATGATAAATGAAGCAGTGACAGTACTTTATCTCGCCTTTTTTAACTGCACAGACGCAAGTTGCAGTTGCTTTAAATATAAATTGCACTTTCATTTGAGAAAAAAAGAATATTTTATTATAATAAACTATATAATCTAATCACATGTCACTTTCCATAGTTAAATAAGTCCAGTGCTTGAAGTGGGAACATACAATACAAATAAGCAAGTCCTGACTGTTAATATATATTGTACTGTTATATATACTGTTAATATATATCCATTCAGAATCACTACACCTCTGACCACCACATAGTCTAAAACTCCTTCAGCCAGCATTCACTATAAAACACTCATGCTTTTAACCCTCTATGGTACGCATTATGTTCTAACCATGAAATATTTTTTTCACATAAGTTCTTATTACATGAAATAGCTTCAATTATACAAATCAAAAAAAAAAAAAAAAAATAGTGAAAATTTTTTTTAGGGGGGTATTTAGGAAAACGTTGCCATTAGGCAATGTACCACAATGGAAAATGGCCCGAAATTACTTTTTCTCTTATATTATGATTTACTTTTCAATTCGAATGCATATTTCCTTTAGAAATTGATGCATCTAGTCTTAATTTCCATCAAAATCTGCTACACACACATACAAACACATAAACACATGCACAAACACACTTATTATTATGGTCACTGAAGGCTAACTCATCCTCATCGTCATCACATGGAAGAGGCAACTCGGCACTCTTCCTATTACCCTTTCCGTAAAATATTGTTTATTAATTTTTTGCGAAGACTAAATAATTTCCTGATTTATACATAAATACACATATATTACAATAAACACTTCAAATAAATAAATAATTACAATCAAATTATTGATGTTACTATCTATAAAAAAAATCCCAATGGGGAAATACATTACTTCAATTCCACTGTGGTACAGCGTTGCCATATGGTAACATACCTATTTTTTCATAGTGGTACAGTGTTGCCAAATGACAACATTGATATTTTCTCATTTTACAGAAAAACTATGTTAGATAATATTGATTTCTGAAAAAAAAAAGTGTTTTTTACTAACCAAAGATTGTGCAAACAATCTCCCTTGAGAAGAGACATTCAGAAATTAGGTTTACAGAGCAATTTCTGGAGTACTTCAACAGGTGTCCTACATGTTGGGGTGACAGTGGAAAAAAAAGTGTTTGGAGGAACATTCAAATGTCATGTGGCTTAAAAACAGCATATCAATGACTACCTTAAGACCGGCCCTTTTAATTAACATATTGCATTATATTGTATTTTTTTCAGAATAACGAGGAAATAAGTAGAAAGTAACTACCGTACCATAGAGGGTTAAGCCAAATACATGTGCTTCTTTTCATTTTAAGGTATTGCTTTCGGTATGCACTGATTCGAGAGCCCGGTCTCATGAAAATGCATACAAAATAGCACGATTTTCTGTTTCTATTTGGCATGTTATTTATACGCTTAAATTGACTTTGTCGTGCATATAATACGCAGTTTTCGCGTGCATATTATACGCATCTACCCCACGCACTTTCATGAGATCGGGTGACAGCCCCTGAGGTACACCAACTCCGCTTGCATCCATTCATGTGAATTGTGGAGATGAGATGACTCCTTCTGGAAGGGTAATTTATATAGTGCCATTTCTAATCACCCAGACACTGACGCTATGACTCTAAGTTTGGCAACATGTCAGAAGTGCCAGTACGCACGAAAAAATTCCAGTACCCAAAGGGCTAAAATACAAAAGGTGTGTACTAGCACACTTCAAGCACTGAATAAGTCTAAATATTAAACTTGTACTACTTCAACTGCTTTCAAAAAAATTATAATATAAGAGGAGAATCTAATGCTACTGTATATATAATTTAAAAGTCACCATAATATACGCAACAGCAGAATATTATATAATGTCTTATGAAGACTTTACATTATTTCAGGTGTAACATATCACGTGCTGTGCATTACTTATTACATATATAGTCTTGAAAACATAAATGAACAAAATTAACAAGTAACTTATATGCAACTTTACATGAGAACTAAAAAAAAGAACATCTACAGTTGTCAGTGTTATTGTATCAGTTTCCTTTGGCAATAAAAAAGACTCCAGTGGCCAGACCCAGCAGCCCAAGAGCCAGACCAACTCCACAGAACACTGATGGACCAATGTTGGGCTCCTTTATCTCTACAACTGCACACACAGACACAAATATTTGTCAAATTCATCATGTGTTTTAAAGGGGATTAAATGTGAATAATAAATACAATACAAACCCACCCCATATTCTGGTCTGAGGTTGCTGAAGAGCTTTGTGCTCCACAGAACAGCTGTAAATGTCTCCTTCATCTGGAATGAAGCTCAGTCGAGAAAATGCATTCATTGTCCCGTCTTTGTTGGGGTAATATCTGCTGAGAGTTGATTCATCTGTCACATTCACATTGTTCTTGGTCCACAAGACTCTGACAGGTGGAGGGAAGAATCCAGTCACATGACAGATCAGGGTGTTCTCGACATTCAACTCTGGATCACTTTTGGGATAAATTGAGCTCCAGGGGGGTTCTGGAAAAAATAAAAAAAGTATTATGACTTTTGAAACATTCCATTAAAAAAATGTTATGCTTGTTTTATCTCTTACCAAGTGGTTCAGATGAATTGGCGTACACTTCTTTAACAACATCAAGGATGGTTCTGCAAATAGATACTCCTTTTTTAGCATCCTCATACAATGAAGGAACCACAATTTGGCCAACAAAATCAGGTAATGTGATGATTTCTTTCTGCTCTTTGAAGTCTACATGTGCCATATGTTCATCATCAAATTTGACAATGAAATCTTCTTGATTCGCCTCACCGCATGCTTCAATCAACCCAAATTCATGATAGCCTAAAATATTTTAACAAGTCAGATTATTATTATTATTAGCATTGTTAAATTTTAGGGTATACTGTATAATTTTATTTATATATTAAATACTGCGATCATTTGGGATGTATGGATAAATTATAAGCAAGTATTACTGCAGCTGTTTACAGTATGTAAATAATAATAATAATAATAATAATAATACAAATAAAAACATATACGCACAGTTACAACTAATATGTTAAATATACTATGAGTACTGTTAAAAAGTTTTATATAAGCTACTCATACCCGCATGCTATATATGAAAAGAAATGTACACTTACTCTGGGCGTTAATGTAAAGCACACAGACACCAATGAGTGTAATTCTTAAGAATCCTTTCATGTCAGCGAGCAGTAAGCGCGATAGATGAGTATGCCGCTCGTATAACAGGTCAGTAGCTTTTCATGACAAAGAAGTTTTTTCATCAACAAGTCATCATCCAATAGGTTGTGGAGTTACTCTATGACGTAACAGTCTCCACGGGAAGTATAGCCTGAGTGGAAGGCATTACAGCAGCGCTAGAAGTAAGACTAAAATATTTTTTGTAAGCAATTCTGACGCACTTATATGCTAGTTCGTTTGTTGACCACTAGATGGTACTGCTGGTATTCTATCTTCTTGATAGTATACTGTGTAAATAAATACTGTAAAACACAGCAATTAAAAGTAAATATCAAAAGTAACGATACGGAAGTATTCTTTTTTTTTTCCTGGCTGTGTTAATTATTTTGCAAAACATTTCTTCTTAAATTGAAACATTTTCACTTAAACTTAAGAAAGTCTTTGTATCTCTTACTGTCATTTGTACTAGCATGTCTGAATAACACAAATGTAGCCTAAATGCATTGGGTAGCCTTTGAGTTGTCCAGCAGTGATTAAAAAAAAAAAAAAAAAAAAAAAAAAAAAAAAAAAAAATTATATATATATGTTTGTTAAATGTGTTACAATTAATATACATTAATATAATATATATTCACGCTTAAATATTGAAATAGTCATTTCATGTGCTTTATCTTCACTAGTCAAATTTCTGTGTTTTTTACACTAGTGGGGCCCATTTTCATTATCTTGCCTAGGGCCCCGCAAACCTACAGGCCGGTACTGGGTCGTAGGTTGAGTTTCGTAGGTTAAAACACAGCACGTTCTTTTGGAGGCCTATTTGGTTGTGTTGCGAGTATTTGCAACACATGTGCTGTCAAACTGATGGAGATGTTTTCTTAATTTGCTGGTGATTTTTCTATTTGCATGTGTTTTCTTCAGTAGCAGGGTGTTGAGCTCTCTCGACCACCATAGAGGGTTTTTCCACACCAGCTGGATTCATGTTTTTTTCTTGCCAGTGCTCTAGGTGAGTTTGATACGAGGTGATGTTTGCCACATTGATAAATGGCTAAACTATGTAGGCCTATAGCTTTATTAAGCAAAAATGCAACCTTTCAGAACAAATGAACAGAATTAACACAGCTATTTTGCCATGTCAGTCACAGTGCTAACTGCCTACACTGAACAAATAAAACGCCTTGACCTATTCTACATCAAATGCTTGACCTATAGTGATAGCACAGGCAGCATCAGTACCCCTGCTCCCTTGTCTGTGTAGGGCACTCATTTTCACTGGGACATCAAATGTGGAGGCCACCCTTAGTCTGCCATGACTGGATCCATTCATGATTTTCCTAAGTAATCTGTATTATAAAAAAATCTAAAATGATTAAACATAAACCGCCAAAATCATGATTTAAAAAAAAAAAAAAAAAAGAGATATTGAGCAAATCTCACTTTTTTAACCAAGACTGGAAAGACCGGCAAGACAAGGAAGGAATTCCAAACATTTGTGCAAGTGACTTTTTTGATTTGTAGTTGGAAGGCTGTAACACTCAATAACAAGATCATACACAATCTACATACAGTAAGCTAAAGTGCAGGGATTCATTTATTGAGAGAATGCAGTCTCTTGTGTGTCTTTTGTCATATTTGACAGCAGTTAATGCAGGTAAGCCACTTTACAGCTGTTTTTGTGATCATGTGTATATGGGTCCCGTGACTGTATATGACTCTGAGACATTAGAGATTATCTTGGGCATCCATTTTCCTATTTCTAGCTAGATTACATAAACTGTCTCTATAGTAAATCAAATGAAAGTTTCAGTGATATCTTTATTTACTAATAACTTTGTTCCAACATGTTTATTATGTATTTAATCTGAATATGGTCAGTTTATAGTTTTTTTTTTTTTTTTTTTATCAATCAAAAAAGGGTAACTAAGTTTTAAGGAATGTTTAGCCTAAGAACATATATATATTTAAATGTTTTACAGTGATGTGAAACCTGTTACTAAGAATTATTAATATACATTATGTGTTATGCCTCTATACTCCTGGCATTCTTTTCTGGGGAGCTTTTTGTTCTTTATTATTTATGTACAGTTGCATTAATCTAAGCAATTTTAGAACATGCAGCAGAAGAGACAGACGGAATCAAACTATTTTTGGAAGGGTAGTTCTATGACATCATAAGTGGCATTTGACGCAGACACATCAGCTTTGGGCTATAAGCCCAGATTCTGCACATAACTTCCTCAGTTTGATCACATGAATCGCTGAGTGACTATCTGCTGAGCATTCTCTATTAACTATTGGACTATAATTGTGTGGTATGAAGATACATAATGCATATGTATAGGACAATCTGTAAGAAATAAAGCAAAGATCTCAACATCACTGGCACATATGTGTAGGTTTGTGCTTTACAACAATAGGAAAATCAGACCCTTCCTCAATGGGGTCGAAAAATGTTATCCTTGTCTTATATCAATGGAATGCTCAACTTCTTGTGTACATGGATCTAATGTTAAAAATGTAAATTTATGCCATTCAGATTTTTTCTTTTTCTAAAATCTCTGTAAAAATCTATTTTATTATTATTATTATTATTATTATGATTATTATTATTATTTTTTTTTTAAGGTCTACATTATATTTTATTTTATTTTTTTTTTTTTTAAGTCTACCAGGGGTGAGATGGGTTGGGGTGGGTTTGCAGAGTTGCTTTTTGTTTTATATTCTGTTCCCAGAAGAAAATTCAATAAACAGCTGTTAACAAAAAATTCCTTGTCCTTGTCCATGTTTCCACAGGTTCTCACTCACTGATGGTTTCCCCACATACGTTACTGGACAGACACAGTTTCCTGAGTTCACTCTTGTGCTGATGTTAAATGATGTGCAAGTGATGTACTATGACTCAGTATCAAGGAAAGCTGTCCACCGCAGTCAGAGTAATTCAAGTGATTACAATGGTGTTAGTATATTCTGTGAAATATGTGATCTCATGAAATTTCGGATATTTTATCTTAAGGACCACCAAAATTGCACAGATGGTAAATGCACCCATATAAATTTTATTACCAATCGAACATATTAAGAGATTATTTTATGTGTTTGTGGGACATCCTCTCATTTTGCCAATACATCTTAGAGTTATCTAACATTATCACATTATCTCCCGGTTTCACAGACTAGGCTTCAGCCTATCAGACTAAAATGTAAGACTGAATTGTTTCAACTGAAAGAAACTTGCACTGATTGATCTTGAAATATGTCAGTGCCCTTGTTTTGTCTCAAGATGCACACCAGTAATGTTTTTTTTTTTTTTTTTTTTTTTTTTTTTTAAAAAAGCGTGTTTATAAAAAATTACTTTAATGTCCTAATTGAACTATGGCCTAATCTTGGCTTAGTCTAAGCCCTGTCTGTGTAACCAGCACTATTACTAATAATTAATTTTCTCAAGCTCTTTTTAGAAGCTAAATTATGACTGAACTAGCAGCATATGCTATTATATGATCATAAAAAGTGTTTTAATTTAGCTATGTCAGTGAAGGCTAATCTGTTTGCTTTCCATCCATTTTAAGGTTTATCAGAAACGTGTTGGATGTGAATTGCTTGACAATGATCAGCCAGGCTTGTTTCTTTCACTGGATGCTTTTAATGGACAAAATACTGAAGAGTTCACCTTTGATGTGGTAAAAAGAACTATGCAAATTAACTTACCATGGATGAGAATAAAAGGCATGGGTCAGATGGAATGGCTTCATGTGAAGTTCCTGTACGAACATGTTTATCATCCTGTTTGCATGAAGGCTTTGCGCACATTCCTGGAAAAAGAAAAGAAAACTGTGATGCGAAAAGGTAAGTCAGTAGGTTAATTTAAATAAAAATAATAGTTCACCTAAAAATCAGGATTCTGGGAGAACTTTATCAGATTGTCCCAAATTTCTTTTCCATCCAATAAAAAATCATTACAGATTTAACTATTCTAAGATATAACTGAGAATAAGAACATGATGTAACTTAAAAAAAAACATGACTGACAATAAAAACTAAATGTTTGGGATGCTTTACAATGACTCATATTACCATATATAAATAACTGATGAATAGAATCCAACAGTTTTGTCACAGTAATACCACTGTCTCTAACCTTTCTTTCTAAAGTGAAACCCAAAGTCAAACTCTTTAGGAAGCCTCTTACAGACTCTCAAGGGCTTCAGATCAGCTGTCTGGCCACTGGTTTTTACCCCCATCACATTAACCTGACCCTGTTCAGAGATGGTCAGCCTGTGGATGATGATCGGATCACAGGAGGAGAGATTCTGCCCAACGGAGACGGGACTTACCAGATGAGGAAGAGTTTGCTGATCAGTGAAGAAGAGCTATGTGAGGGACATAAATACAACTGCACAATGATGCACCTCAGTCTGGACAACAAACTGGACATTGCGTTTGGTAAAGTAAACTAACAAACAATCATTAGAACATAATTTTAACACATATGGAATCCAGCTGTAACAGTCCAGATCTGTTAGATTTCTTCAGTCGAAAGTTTAAACATTTGTTTTCTGACTGATTTTTTTTTTTTTTTTTTTTTTTTTTACCACAGATGATGATCTGGAAAAATCTGAATTATAAGTGTGTCTATAATTATAAGTGTGGTGGTGTTCTTGTGTGTGGTTGTTCTCATCATAACTGCACTCATCATATGGAGAAAGAGATGTGCTGCTGGTAAATGTCATGTAGAAAGTTCTTAATTTCTACTCATGGCCCCGGAACACAATCTTGTTATAGAACACTATTTTCTGCTATTACCGATTCAGACAGGCCTTGCAAGTGGGTTATGCCATGACAGCAACCACCTGTACACCACCTGTATCTCAAGCTTTAATTACAGTTCCAAAGAATTTAATATATAGAATGTAATATACAGTTCCAGAGAATGTAATATACATACAAGCACAAGAACAGTTTCTTCCCCCAGGCAAACTATTAAATGAACAGTTAAATGTTCCCCCTATTATGCAATAACAATGTGCAATAACCTTATATTTGTTTGTTACCACCTCCATCCTGGTACATTCCTGTATCTTATTCTATTCTATTCTATTCTATTCTATTTATTCTATAATCTACAGCACAACTGTACATACCACTTATTTATTTCTCAATTTATTTTTCAACTTTTTGTCTATTTATATTTATCATTGTGTATTTTTATTCTCATTGTATTTTTATTGTTTGTGTGTTGTTGTTGTCTCTATGTACTGGAAGCTCATGACACTAAAACAAATTCCTTTTATGCGCAACCATTCTTGGCAATAAAGCTCTTGCTGACTCTGATTCTGATATAGTACTGAAAGACTTTTTGATATTTTCATGACTGCATTATACATGTCATATTATATACAACTGCAAACATTTTTTTTTTTCTTTTGGTAAATAAACAAGTTTAACTGGCATGAACATCACTTTGAAAGTGGAGAAAGATGACAAGATTTCTATTGGATTAATTCATCTCAGAAATATTAAATCTTAACAGAGCCTGTAAACTTTTTTTTATAGCCACTGTATTTGTAGGACAAGTTTAACCATAACTAACTAATAGCAGTTGTAGCATTTGGGCCAATCAGACACACAATTGTTCATTAGATTTACCAAATTAGTTATTCATTACATTAACAAATAATCACAGACCCCCTCACCCAATCCACAACACTGGCTGCCGGGATGTCTCCGATGGCTCACCAGGACCCTGGTTACCATGGCAACCAGGACACCTCGGCCAGACCAGATAAACTTTACAACCTACAAGTATGTAGAGAGAATCTTCCCCTACTTAATTCTCTCTAAAACAGAAACATATTGCTATAGGAAATGACTTCTTTTATTTATTCAGAGACAAACCTTTCTTTGACCTTCCTATCACACATAGCCCCAGGTTCTTGTGTATAGTATTACTGCCTTGTATTTTGTCTTTTGTAATGTGTCCTGTTTCAGATCACTAGTTAGTATAACCCCACCTATGCCATCAAAAAAAAAAAAAAGATCAAAGAACAGGTTTTAGGACAATGTTGATGAAAGGTTTTGATCCACTTCAAATGTTAACTACTATAGTTTAAGGGTGGGGTTAGGTATGGCCATTTGGAGCTGCTCCGCCCACGTAAAGCTGACTCCAGGCTGCAGCAATAGGAAGTGTCAGGGTCCTGCTCCGACAGCCTTGTCAGTCTTGTCTTTGTTTAATGTCTCTTTGTTTGTCTTGTGCCTCAGCACATGGCTGTCTTTGTTTGTGTTGGCCATGTGCTCCTCTTGTCCTGCCTCCTCATTTTCTGTTACTACGCCTACTTGTTTAGTCCTTGTTTGTCTAATTGTGTTCACCTGATCCTTGTATGCTTTGCTCCCTTAATATTGTGTTAATTTCCCTCTTGTCTTTGCTGGTTCTTTTGGTGTGTGCTGTGCGTGCATTCTCCTCGCTAGTGTCTTTAGTCTTGTTAGAACTTGCATCTCAGTACATTTCTTCCAGTTTAGATTTGTTTGTTTTTTTTCCTTTATCTCTTGCTAGATTCTAGTTATTTTGTTCCTGGGTTTAGTTTTCAGTCTAGTTCTAGTCTTTATAGTTTTTTTCTTTATTGCTTTCATACATTGCAGTTAATTGTTACTAGAACTTTCTTACTTTTGTTTTGCCTTGTCAGTTTTTACTTTTTGCTCTGTTATCTCTTGTCTCTCTTGTTGTCTTCATCTGTGTTTGTCAAGTTGGTTCCTGCCCTGAGTCTTCCCTGGTCGCTGCTTCTTCTGGCCTGACAAACATTTGGGTGCTTCAAGAGTTACTACCACAGGGCCAAGCCTGTGGTTCCTTGGGCTCCTACCTAGTACCCTTTGCCACAGAGTCTGGAGTTTCTCCATCCTCGACCAGCCTGTTTCCCCTGTTGTGTGACCTGCCTATTGTGTGGACTGTCTGACTGCCTCATCCTTCTGTGTTCCCAGTTCTGTCAATAAACGTTGTTCCCCTGATCATTCTGCATCTGGGTCCTTTCTTGCCATACCCTGACAGGAAGTTTGAGTGTGTAAGTTCACTTACTGACCACTATATGGTACTGCTAGATAACCATTAGCAATATAATGCATAGTTTAAGTAAGTACTTCTTATTTATGCTCGGAGCAAAAACTGCCCTGTTGTGATTGCATCCATTCATGAGGAAGTCACCATGAAACTGGTGGTCTTAAAGGGGTCATGAACTGCCTTTATTAATTATTTTGTACTGTTCTCCAAGGTCCCCTTATAATGTTATCAATATTTTTTTTTTTACATCAAAAAACATAATTTAGAATTAATAGGCTATTTTCTGTCCTGTTTTAACCCCCTCATTAGAATGCTCTATGTCAATAGGCGTAGTGGATTGTAGACTCTGAAGTAAACACCCACTGCTTTGATTGGCTAACAGTTGTGCATGTTTGACAGTCTATATCCTTCACAGATGGACTCTGCTGTGATTTAGGTTAAAAATGTATAAATACTCAGTGGGGGAAAATGCCTCAATGGATGGGGTAAAAGTCCCTCCAGTCTGACAAAGCTATTTGCTTTAAAACATTTACAGCAAAATCAGAGTACAGGCAGTTTGAGCATAAAATAAAAAATATATATAATCAATTATTATGAATTACAAAATTATAATAGCCTATTTGAAACTTTTTGTTAGCTGATGCTAACTGGCTAGCTAACTAGCTACCTGATGCTAACTTAAGGTAACTTTACATATAAAATCCAAATATTTTTATTTAACCAACTAGTTAGAATTCATTTGATGGAAAAACAAAGAATTTGATGTTCAGAACAGAATAATCCCTTTTTATCCCACTGACTATGTTTGAGAAAATGTCATTCTGAAAATATAATTATATTTTTATTAAATAACACATACTCTCTATCTACAGGTCCTACTGTTCTCATATCATATATAACTGTGATGGTCTGCAAAACAACAAGCTTTAAAGGGGTCATCGGATGCTTATCTTTTACAAATTGATATGATTCTTTTGGTATTAATAAAAAGTCTATAATATACTTTGGTTAAAAATTCTCAATGGTAGTGTAAAACAACACCCTTTTTACCTTGCCAAAATCAGCTCTGCAAAAATCATCCTGTTCTGGTCGAGGTTGCTTTAAATGTTAATGAGCTCTGCTCACCCCGCTCCTCTCTTCTCTCTGTGGAGTGACGAGCCTGTTTAATTTAGCCGCATTTAGCCGTTAAACTTGCTAACTAGCAGGTTATTATGAAAGGCGATCGCTTTATAAAAAGATTTATAAAAAAAAACCCTTATACTCAATTCTGCTGTAAGTGAAGCTGGATCACAAATGATTTGTGCAAACATGGATATATGTAGATCGGGAGGCGCATTCCATTCACAAACAAATGCAATCCACTGCATCTTCAGGGGCTCAGATGTCGGGAGTAAATGACGACCACTATGTTCATTATTATATCCAGCAACACAACACCTCAATCCCTCAATCAGAGATATTCTTGTCCAATTTACATCCCTGCTCTGGCATCTAAACAACGGAGGTCGGACTGTTACAGCTGGTCTGAGGTAAGACACTCATGTCAATCAACTATCATGGGGGCAGCCTCTGGTAATAGGTGGGCAGGGCTAAACAGGCAGCAGTGTAGTAGCAGGCTTTGATCTTTTTCTGCAGAGGTGGAGTTTAGCCGCAATATTACATCACAGTGTAGCACATTCCACAACCTGCTGTTCTGGCAGATTGACTTCAATATAACCTGTTTTTAGACTAACAAGAAAGTTCTGAAACTTATAGCATGTTTTTATAGTACAATGACCTCTGTCAAAATATCAAGGGAATTTTGATTTCTCAGTTCATGACTCCTTTAAGGCAATTTCGTATACACCAGAATAGGAATACACCTCATGCCGACCATTTAAGCCTTTAAACTTTTCTTGACAGTTGACTGCGTCATTGAGTTAATAATTTACACTGCAGGGCGGGCTGTTCGGCAAACTGGTTTGGGAAAGTACTACTAATAAACATATAAAACTGAGTAAGCAGTGGTGGAAAAATAGTAGAGCCTAACTCTATGAAAATATGCAATACATGTTTGGAAAAAATAGATTACTTTCCTCAGTGAAAGTTTTTTTTGTGTATCTGCTGACATGCTTTACAGTCGCCAAAGCAGGTAAGAAAGGTATTTTCTTTTAGATAACCTAACATATATCAAATAAATATGCAATTTTGATGGTTTGCTGTGGCTGCCTTCTTTAGTATAGCATTCCAAATGAAATTTAATTTAGTGACTGATTTAATAGTGGATCATATGAGACATTTTTTTTTCTTTTTATTAAAACTGTTTTCTTTATGTTTAAGAAGTAATGATTCTTGTGTCTGAGCAATTAAATCTCACATATGTGTTGGTACTTTAGGACGTTATATAAGGCTATACTGTCATTATTATAGCTTTAAACTACTTGATGATACAAGCTTGTTCAAATGGTGGGAGTGGGGTAAACGGAGTTAAAAGTACAGTGCCTTAACTTACCCCTTCTTATATTAAAGTATTAATTTATTGTAATTCTACATTGAAATCTTACATTTTATCACTGAAATTATGTGACATTATGAATTTTAGACAAAAAACCACCTCCTCTTGTGGACTTTGACAGAGCAGTGGGCATACCTGTCAACACTCCTGTTTTTCCCAGAAGTCTCTCGTATTACACACCAATCTCCCTTTGTATGGCTTCAAACTTCATTACATGAATAATCACATCAACATTATTCCAAGGTTGTCCAGTTGTCAGATCTTGTATGAAACACATCCTACATCACAAAATCAGCACATCATACAAATTTCAACCCATTTGTGACCTTAACCTAGCAAACTACAACCCATTTGCACTGTTAATATCCACGCAGGTAGTAGACATGTGAAGATAAGATTAAGCATCATTGGTAGAAATGGGAGGAGAACACTCAGGTGGTGCTCCGGTAAAAAAAAACAAAATATGTAAACTGAATGGAAGAGTTTAATTTCTTATTTCAGACAATACCCATGCCTTTTGCAAAGTGTAAAAGATAAGATTTAAGGCCGTAAAAGTCTTAAACTGTACAAGAAAGTCTCAATTATGATTTCAAGAGGTCTTAAATTAAGGACAGAATGACAAGAGTTGTTATATGGCTTTTATGACTAAACTTTGAAAGGGGATCACCGCAAATGTTGCAGGGAGCAGGAGAAAGCAAATGACAAGGTAACAAGTGAAACACTATGGCTATAAACACATAAGAAAAGGGGCCAATAAGTAACCAAGTGAACAAGCAAGTAAGGGTGTATGGTGAATGAGTGACCTAGCAAACAAACAAGGCACAAAGAGAAACAAAACAAAAAGCCAAGCTGGGAAGTGGAGCAGAGGCAGACCAGGGGAGGGATGGAGCTGGCAGAGCTAGAGTCCACCACAGTAGCACAGAAAATCACCTAGACAGGGCAAAGCGTACAGGGGACCAAGGTGGAAGGGCAGAGAGTTCAGGGACAACCTCCATAGTCAAAGCAAGCAGAGTTGTCTGTGGTTGTTGTGGTGTCCGAGCAGGCAGAGAATTCAGAGATGGTGTTTGTGGGCACAACAGAGCTGACAGGGAGTTCAAGAGTGGCACCACCTCTAGAGAAAAAAATGGGTGAGCGGTGTGTGGCCCAAACACTTAAGATGGCAGTGGACATTACCGGGAACACTGCAGATGGTGTAAGGACCTCCAAGACCTGAGTCGGGACCACCAGACTTGAATTGCTAGAGCTGCTGGGCTTGAGATTCCAGCTATCCACACCAACATCAAAGGAGGATCTGCCACACTGGACACCAGCCTCGTCTGCTCAGGGCCAAAATGGTAAAGGCCAAAAGTTAGAGCAGCAACCCATTGAGGAACTGACAGATGACAAGCTCATGGAGGAGCTGGCAGTGGAAAATTTAATGGAGGAGCTGGTGTAGCCAAAGTGAAACAGACCAATTATGGAGGCCTAGGTGGTGCAGTTCAGGATAGAGTCAGGGAGATGGAGGACTAGTTGGCGAAGCCAGAGGGAGTGAGGATGACAGTTGAGCTGAAGGGGTGGAGGCACTAGGCAAGGCTGCAGGGACAGAAATTCCCAGCCGAGACAGAGGCAGGATGAGGGATCCCGCTGAAGACAAAGGGATGACAGGCGACAATGGAGATGAGGAGCCAAAGTGAAGCCGATAGGACAAGGCGGAGTCCTGGGCTTGAAGGGTGAAGGTGGAGCTGAAGGGTCACAATTCCCAAAGCAACTAAGGAAACAGGAACTAAACACAGGAAATTAGAAATCAGGAAAACCTGGATGACATTAACAAAATAAGAGTACCTGAAGGCTACAACACATTAAAAACATGCATTAATTACAGATATATGAGCCTAAAGCAAACAGGTTTCCAGAAATAGCAACAACGTTTGGATATATGACTGCCTTAAGGAGTTTACTTTAGTCTTATCATTAAATGGTCTTAATTTGACCCTTCAAAAGAAGAACTCCTTAATGATAATCATCAGGGCTGGACTGGGAACACGTTCAGCCCATCCAGCGCACACATTCCTCCATTACTGTTTAGCTGGGCCATTAAATTTGAATGAATGGTTTAAAAATCAAAAATTAACATTTTGCAGCAAATTAGTATAAATAAACTCACATGTTGCTATTCTTAGGCCTGAGTCTCATTTCATTCACTCTTTATTTTGATCTCACTCTCAGTCTCTGACCTTGCTGCTCTGATATTTAATTTGGTTTTGTGGCAGCATACACTTAAAGATGTGACAGAATTCACATACAGTTCTTGTTATGCTTCCTCTTTAAGTATGTTTGCTTTTCACACTTTGCTAGTTCATTAAAGCAATGGCCGGTTCATGCTTTTTATCCAATTTTGATGTCGTCTGTGTTAATTTGTTCGCACAAACACCTACAGTTTAACTTGAATTCGAGTTGCACTGTTTCATATTTAAAAACATTCAAATCTCTCTCCACTCTGCTTTTACTTTCCAAGCTACTGAACTGTTCCCAGTGAGCAGTTATATATATACAGTTGAGGTCAAATGTTTACATACACTTTGCAAAATCTGCAAAATGTTAATTATTTTACCAAAATAGGAGAGATCATACAAAATGCATGTTATTTTTTTATTTAGTACTGACCTGAATATACAGTGGGTACAGAAAGTATTCAGACCCCCTTAAATTTTTCACTCTTTGTTATATTGCAGCCATTTGCTAAAATCATTTAAGTTCATTTTTTTTCCTCATTAATGTACACACAGCACCCCATATTGCCAGAAAAACACAGAATTGTTGACATTTTTGCAGATTTATTAAAAAAGAAAAACTGAAATATCACATGGTCCTAAGTATTCAGACCCTTTGCTGTGACACTCATATATTTAACTCAGGTGCTGTCCATTTCTTCTGATCATCCTTGAGATGGTTCAACACCTTCATTTGAGTCCAGCTGTGTTTGGACTTATACTGATTGGACTTGATTAGGAAAGCCCCACACCTGTCTATGTAAGACCTTACAGCTCACAGTGCTTGGACAGATGCACAGTGTTTGGGACGACCAGAACCCTTCCTATAGCTGGCCGTCCGGCCAAACTGAGCTATCGGGGGAGAAGAGCCTTGGTGAGAGAGGTAAAGAAGAACCCAAAGATCACTATGGCTGAGCTCCAGAAATGCAGTCGGGAGATGGGAGAAAGTTGTGGAAAGTCAACCATCACTGCAGCCCTCCACCAGTCGGGGCTTTATGGCAGAGTGGCCCGACGGAAGCCTCTCCTCAGTGCAAGACGCATGAAAGCCCGCATGGACTCCAAGATGGTGAGAAATAAGATTCTCTGGTCTGATGAGACCAAGATAGAGCTTTTTGGCACTAATTCTAAGCGGTATGTGTGGAGAAAACCAGGCAGTGCTCATCACCTGTCCAATACAGTCCCAACAGTGAAGCATGGTGGTGGCAGCATCATGCTGTGGGGGTGTTTTTCATCTGCAGGGATAGGTCGACTGGTTGCAATCGAGGGAAAGATGAATGCGGCCAAGCACAGGGATATCCTGGACGAAAACCTTCTCCAGAGTGCTCAGGACCTCAGACTGGGCCGAAGGTTTACCTTCCAACAAGACAATGACCCTAAGCACACAGCTTAACATAAGAAACCCTTGGCGTCAGTGTGCTGACGTGAAAGGGACAGGGAATTTTATCGTCATGATTAAATTTATATATTGGGTAATATTTTTGCTATTATTGCATATATGTTGGGGTGTAATTTTTTTTCAATGCAAACAGTCAAAACAGTTTAATTTATATTACACTATTTACACATTGAACCCAACCTCTGCCCCTAAACCTTACCATTTGTCAACAAAACACAAGATATAACAGGCAATTAGAACTATATTCATCATTTATTCAAAAAGTATTAATCAGGCATGAAAACGGGTCAGGGGTGAAAAAGGTGAGAAGGGTGCTCGAGGGGTGATGTGGCCTCTGATGAGGCCGGGAGGTGGGGGGACTCCCACAGAATAAATGTTACGGCCTCATTAGGGGACATGCTGTAAATAAACTTATTTATTCTTCCATCATGATTGACAGCCAAGTTTTTTGTTTGTTTGTTTTTCTGGGCAAAGAAATCAACCTAATAAGTGTTTTCTACCATTATCGAAAAACATACCATCAACCACAAATGCTATTTGCTATTGCAGACAGAGCATGCCAGAAAAAAACATGTTTGATAAAAGTTTCCCTTTGCCAATTTTACAGTAGCCAAATAAGTTAAATAGAATAATAAGCCAAGCACAGGTTCTGAAAAAATACTGTATTGACATTTGTCTAAAGACATGAAATAGAGCTGCATCGTTCTGCCCTAACACACTCACACTGCAAAAATAATGTTTGTATTAGTGTTAACGATACTTTAGCATTAAATGTAACTTACTCTCTTAAGGGTACGTTCACATGAAGCGTCTAAAAACGCGCGGAAAACGCGAGGCGCGTCGCTTCCTCCAATTTCAGAGCGCTTGGGCACTCGCGCTTCTGTAGCGTCTGCTGTTACTAGGCAACCATGAAGGCGCTGTCAGTTACAAAAACATTTCTGCTTTGGATTTTAAACTGCGCGGCTCCATTGAAAATAAATAGCTTGCGCGCGCAAAACGCGCTGCATGTGAACGGCGACTAAGCCTTTGGTGACACATACACACCATGAAATCAAATTGCCGATCTCTCCCCTGTGGTCTTCTCCCACGCGGATTGTCCCAATGGCGCCCTGGATGTCAGTGGATGGCGCGCACGGTCTACGAACGCGGGACGCTCAGCTTTCACGATTTGAAATGGATCAAATCCACTTTATATTAAGTTTTAATTAATCAATAAATACCATCCAAGACCCCTCCCCCCACCCCCTCAAAATGAATTTCTCATCGGATCTACACGATTCACGTGGGTCACCTGTTTTGGCTTCAAAACGGCGAATTTCGCCGAAAGGTGAGGGATTTTCATGCCTGATTAATATTCCAAGGGTTCCAAAGCAAAATGATTGATTTGTGAGAAGAATAGACGCGATCGCCGTCTCCGTCCGCCGTTCTGTGTGCTGCACTGCAGTCTGTCTGTGCTTGTATTCAAAAAATGCCGCCAAAAGAAGCAAGCCTTGGTTGTGAAATGCTGTTGGCTCTTGGGTGTCTCGTGACCGATTGTGTCATGCTGTTGTGAAATGCCATTGGCTCGTATGTGTCTCGTGACCGATTGCGTCATGCTAATGCTCGGGTGTATCTTGTTGAATGAGATGTGAGCTCGTTAACGGAGGGGGATCATTTTCAGCGATTAAAACCTTCTGTTATTCGCATAAGGATATCGTAAGGCTTCAGAAGACTCGGAATGCAACAGGACTTGTTTGTAATTTTTATACTGCTTGTTTATGGTCAGTTTTGCAATAAATACCAGTGACTGTACTTATATTTGCCTGTTGCGTGTTTCATATTGTTCTGAAGTGGGTAGGTTTAGGGTAGGGGTGGGGTTAGGTGCTCCAATGAACGTATATATTTATATAAAATAATTTCTATTTTTACATATGCATGCAAACCATTAAATTAAGACAAAAACTGAAAACAATGGAGGACCCTGAGCGTCGAAAAATAACGCCGAAGGGGCACCCTGGGCGTCAAAACGCGACGCCAAGGGGTCCTGACCAATCGTCAATATGTGACGACTTGGGAGTGAGCAGGATGACAAATAACCGTATATAAGTCATAAACTACAATTAAGTACATAGTGCATAGAATAAGTACACAGTGTGAAATGTGTAATTTAGGACATTGCTAATTAGCATATATTAATATGCTACCCCTGGTGAAAAAAACAGCATATGCTGGTAGGTATGTTTTGATGCTGGGATGCTGGTTAGGTATGTTTTGATGCTAGTTTAAGCTGGTCCTTAGGTGGTTTATGCTGGTCATGTTGCATAAACCAGCTAAGCACCAGCTTAAACCAGCATCAAAACATACCTAACCAGCATTATTCAGGAAGTTCCACCAATTTTAGCCATTTGTCTCTGTAGTGAGCACCACTTGATGAAAGGCTAAAAAGGAAAGAGAGAGAGAAATGAATAATCCACATAATTACTAGTGGATGAAATGTATTATCTTGTGCTATATTACTGTTTTTCTTGTTGGTACAGAATGATCTTTGGGGAATGAGATTGCATTTTGTTGCATGTGATAAAGAGCATTTTTGATCTCCATTCCAGATTAATTTGTTTTTTTATATTTTTGTGGTTGTCTTGTTAAGCACACAGACACTTTTGAGTGTAATTCTTTAGAATCCTTCCATTTCAATAGTAAGGAAATAGTGATAAAAATGGCACTCTAAGATTCAGCAGCTTTTCATTTCCTTTGTTGACCACTAGATGGTACTGCTGGATAACCATCAGCAACAACATGACTCACATACCGTTGGCAACATTAAAACATTCAAATGTCAACTGGCCTTCTCTGATAATTTCATTAAAACGGACTGATCCACAAAGAGGACTTATTTTAATGTGCCAGATTTTTTTTTTTTTTTTTTTTTTTTTGCATTGCAGAATAGTGATGTGTAAGAATGGAAATGATTTGTGAGGTAAAGCAAAGAGTAGACTTGAATTTTATATTTATTTATTTATTTTTGCCAGATCGCTACGTTAAAAAAAAATGCCGCCTGTTATAAATATTTAATTCAATTCAAATTTATTTGTATAGCGCTTTTCACGATAAATATCGTTGCAAAGCAACTTTACACCAAATTGACATTTTTGCAATATATGTAGTAGTAGCTTGATGTACATATGGCAGAGATGTGTGGTAAAGATCAATTAATGACGTAATCAAACAGACAAAGAACACTATCAGGGCTCGAAATTGCGACCGTTTTGGTCGCATATGCTCCCAAAATTTAATCTGCGCGACCTCAAAATATATTTGGAAGCAATTGTGCGAGTGCGAGAAATTGTTGCGGTGCGACTTGTTTTCATTTCTTTACTAAACTTTAGCCAGCCTAACTACTGCCCAGACTGCTGTGTGCTGATACAGTGTGAGGTTCGCCGTTTAATTACATTTGATCTTTACATTAACTTTAATGCAGATTTTAGATATTCACTTCTTGTCACTGACACTGCGCTCCGCTGAAACTCGGAACCGGCCATTCTCTCTCTCTCTCTCTCTCTCTCTCTCTCTCTCAACCAACCTTTGTTCCGGATTTGCACAAACTACATTGAATTTAGGGGTGTGTGATATGACGATTTTTGATTGTGTACAATTAAAATGTCTCCACAATCTGCTTTTGAAGAAATATACTATATTTCGTGCTACAGCGCACATTCTGTCAGACGCAATTCTGGCGCCTCCGTCTCAATATACTGTACAACGCGGCATATATTCACATCAAATGATAACTCAGCTTCAGAGTTCCACTCACGCAGGGGCGTAATTTCCACTGGGGACACACTTTTCAAAATCCCGTTTGTGTCCCCCCACTTTCAAATAGTTTTGTTAAATTAATGTCTTGTATTGTAGAATGCACGCTCAGCACCGCCGAGAGTTTCGCGCCATCGTTAAAACGAAACCGAAAGTAAAACGCGCACGCGCCTTCAAAAGCAATTTTAATACCACACGTTTTAGAGAGCGACTCCCCAATGTGCGCAAATTAGGCTACATAACATATCTAGGCTGTAGGCTATAATAGGTTGTGTAGTTGTCTGTAGCTCTGTATCATGCTTGAAAAATTCGGTCTCTATTTGCACTTTTGAATATTGAGAGACAGCCTACTTTGATTATGGCTGCATTTATTGTTTGCACTTAATACGAATAAGAAAGAACTGTGTCGTTTATTTTTTGTTATTTATACTGTCGATTGTTTAAAAATGCAGTGGTTGCCTCTAATTTAAATGGCACTACATGTAATAGAGAAAATAAATATCTTATTCACGTACTCATATTTTCGTTCATTCTTGTCCCTTGCTTAAGGCGTAAAATAAATGTTAAAAAAAAGGCTTTCAGAATCAAACCATTTGCTTGTAAAAACATCGGCAATCAGAATCGGCCATGATGAATCAAGATTGGTGCATTACTGAAAAGAAATGCTGGGCCAAGTGCTGGCTGTTCTGCTCAATTGGCAGTTGTGGTGCTCCTTAATATTCATTTGGTGCTCCTAAATTTTTTTGTTGCTCCTAACTTTTTGAAGTTGGGAGCACCAGTGCTACCAAGTAAAAAAGTTAATTTCGAGCCCTGACTATAAATTAGTAGCAGAATTCGGTAGTGCTGTATGTTGTTTCAGGGTTGGTATCATCTGAAGTCCTCTGTGGGGTTGGCATCATCTCTTCTTAAGTGCTCTGGATCCACTCCTAGTTACCACGGGATGTCAATCCCATGGCAGAAACACAGAACAAATAGGAACATAATTAGCGTAGCTGCTGTTCAAACTAAGAAAAGAAAGATTTGTTAAACCAGAGCTAAAAGATTAATAATGAACATTTGATCGGATATAACTGCAGGAAAAAGTTTATGAGATGCATTATTTGAATGCTTGGCTAAAAAGATGTGTCTTTAATCTAGATTTAAACAGAGAGAGTGTGTCTGAACCCCGAACGTTATCCGGAAGGCTGTTCCAGAGTTTGGGTGCCAAATGTGAAAAAGCTCTACCTCCTTTAGTGGACTTTGCTATCCTAGGTACTACCAACAGTCCAGAGTTTTGTGACCTTAGGGAGCGTGATGGATTGTAGCATGGTAGAAGACTAGTTAGGTACGCAGGAGCTAAACCATTAAGTGCCTTATAGGTAAGAAGTAATATTTTGTAGCTGATGCGGAACCTAATAGGTAGCCAGTGCAGAGACTTTAAAATTGGGGTAATATGATCATATTTTCTTGGCCTGGTAAGGACTCTAGCAGCTGCATTTTGGACTATCTGTAGCTTGTTTACTGAAGATGCAGGACAACCACCTAGTAGTGCATTACAGTAGTCCAGTCTAGAGGTCATGAATGCGTGAACTAGCTTTTCTGCATCAGAAACGTGCAACGTTTCGCAGCTTGGCAATGTTTCTAAGATGGAAGAATGCTGTTTTTTTTTTACATGAGAAATATGATTTTCAAAAGACAAGTTGCTGTCTAATATAACACCTAGACTTTTGACTGTAGGGGAAGTAACAGTATATCCGTCTAGTTGTAAATTGTAAGTCAAAAGATTCTGTGTATAGTTTTTTGGTCCAATAAGTAATATCTCTGTCTTATCTGAATTTAATAGCAGAAAATTATTGGTCATCCAGTCTTTTACATTTTTAACACACTCTGTTAACTTCAATAATTCAGAAGTTTCATCTGGTCTTGTTGAGATATATAGTTGAGTATCATCAGCGTAACAGTGGAAACTAATCCCGTGTTTTCTCATAATATTACCAAGGGGCAGCATGTATATTGAAAATAGTAGAGGACCTAGAACTGATCCTTGTGGCACTCCATACTTCACTGGTGATAACTGAGATGACTCCCCATTTAAGTAAACAAAGTGGTAGCGATCGGACAAGTAGGATCTAAACCATCTTAAAGCCTGCCCTTGGATACCTGCATAATTTTGTAGTCGATCTATTAGTATGTCATGATCTATAGTGTCGAACGCAGCACTAAGATCAAGTAAAACTAGCAATGAGATGCAGCCTTGGTCTGACGCAAGAAGCAAGTCATTAGTGATTTTAACAAGTGCAATTTCTGTGCTGTGATTGGGCCTGAAACCTGACAGAATTCCTTCATAGATATTATTTTTTTGCAAGAATGAGCACAGTTGAGCAGATACAACTTTCTCTAAAATTTTAGACATAAATGGAAGATTAGGAATGGGTCTGTAATTTGCCGGTTTACTAGGGTCTAGTTGTGGTTTCTTAATAAGAGGCTTAGCAACCGCCAAATATGAACCCACTGAGCAGGCGAAACCCAGGCACTTTGGCGCTCACTTATTTTTGCTTATGTAAAACAGTTGGTAACAATAGTCCAGGCCAGGGGGCTTCTAACCCATCTCCTGGAGGTCAGACATCAGTTCCAACCCTGCTTCAACAAACCTGCCTGTAATCATCAAGTAACCCTCAAGACCTTGATGTTCAGGTGTACCTAATTGGGACTGGGTTTGATGGGGTTGATTGCAGGACTATAGCTCTCCAGGTTAAGGCTGTGTCTGAGCTTATTTCTTTCTTTATTTTAATGACTTTCTGCACTTGCTGCGGTAAAAGTAAATGTGTTATACTAGTAATTTTATATTAAATCGAAAAGCAAGACGTGAAAAAACTTGAAAAGTTTAAATGGCAGCTGTAGCCAATGAGTGATCCTCTACTGCCATCTTCTGGTTAAGGGTAATTTCATGTCATTTTCATCTTGAAAATAAAGTCGTTGCTTTCCTGAAAAAGCATTTTTTATGTCGTTTTTATGCAGGCCCGTAGCCAGCCTAGCGGAAGGGGTGGTTCTTTTTTTCCAAAAAGTGGACCTTTTTCAGTTCCCACCCATTTTGTAATTAACTATGAGGTTCAAAGGCTTCGTTATACTCATGCACCAATTTGTGCTGTATTATCATGTGTGCTGGTATCTTAATAAGCATGATTTTTTGATTCACCAAAAATATTTACTACAATGTTATCAAACTGCTTACCAAGATATCGCCTTGTTCAGTAAATATACACAAACACTTAAAGCAATAAGTTATTTATTTAAATAAATTACATTTTTAATGCAGTACTCACTAAAAAATGTTGGGTTAAAAATAACCCAACTAGTAACCCAACTATGGGTTGGTATAGCACCTTCCCATCTGTGGATCATTTTAACCCAATGAATTGGGTTAAAATCCAGTTGGGTTAAAAGTAACCCAACAGTTGGGTTAATTATTTTGATTAATTTACATCAGTTTTTTTTTTCTTTTTTTATTAATTAATTTATTTTTTTCAATAAAATTACTTAATAAAAATACATTATAACACTACTTTGTATTCAAATACATATTTTTTTTATTTAAATATGCAAATAATACATTTTTAACAAATATATTTTAAAATGTAATACAGTTTTAGTAAGTACAATAAATTCACACTGCAAATGTTTACAAAATATGTGTACAAGAATGTTTAAATATATTACATTTAAAACACACAAATATGCACATACAACTGACATATTTTCAAGATGTACACTGAATTCAAAACCAACAAATGTGACTCAGGTCCACAAAACCAGTCATAAGGTTTCGATTTTTTTTTATTTTTTTTTTTTATTGAAATGTATACATCATCTGAAAGCTCAATAAATAATTTAATTCTGACCCATACAATGTAATTTTGGCTATTGCTACAAATATACCCATGCCACTTATGACTGGTTTTGTGGTCCAGGGTCAAAATGTGTATCAATTCATATTCATTTATATCAACACATACACAAATGTGCAGAAATGAAGCAAACATAACATACAAACCTTTATCAATAAAACAAAAATAAAAAATTATACAAGTAATAATAATAATAAAACAAAACAAATCTGCTGGCTGCTGGACTTACTGATAATCGGTAACATAAAAAGTTTTTACTGATCTCCAAATACAAAGCTTCTAAGGAAGAGGTAATGTGTTGAAAGAAGTCCTGGAATATCAAAGACAGTGTAAATTGGTGCAGAGGGCTTTGGGTAGTTGATGTCATACATGTAGAAATGTTTGAAACACAGATCCACTGCTTGTAGTAAGGTCTTCTGTTCCATTGCTTCACTGTTGAAAATGCTAAAAACCTGGGAGGAGTTCTTGGAATTAGTGCAGCAATCTGTTGTCATCCAGTAGCATAAAACTTTCTTCATTCACTCCTTCCTCTGTGATAAGATGAAGCAGAAGAAGAAACATTTTACAGATAAACTAGTAAACTTTTTTTCAAAATTGTTGGAACACCTACACTACTAATCAAAAGTTTTTGAACAGTAAGATTTTTTTTTAAAGAATTCTTTTCTACTCACTAAACCTGCATTTATTTGATCCAAAATACAGTAAAGTTAAAATATTTGTACTATTTTAAATAACTGCTTTCTATTTTAATACATTTTAAAATGTAATTGTCCAGTGTTTTCAAAGCTGAATTTTCAGCATCATTACTCCAGTTTTCAGTGTCACATGATCCTTCAGAAATCATTCTAATATTCTGATTTTCTACTCAAATAACACATTATTATTATTACTGAAAACACCTGAGTAGAATTTCTTCAGGTTTCTCTAAAGAATAGAATGTTCAGAAGAACAGCATTATCTGAAATAGATATATTTTGTAACATAAATGTCTTTATCATCACTTTTGATCAATTTAAAGCATCCAAATGAAACCTAAATAAATAAATAAATACTGCCTCCAAGCTTTTGAATGTTACTAAAGCTTTTTTTTATTTTAGATAAACGCTGATCTTTGAATCTTTTTATTTATCAAAGAATCCTGAAAAAAAAAACTGTTTTAAATATTGATAATAATAATAATAATATATATATTTAAAAAAATCTTAAGCAGCAAATCAGCATATTAGAATGATTTCTTAAAGATCATTTGACACTGAAGATTGGAGTAATGAAAATTCAGCTGATCACATTAAAAACATTGAACATTTTTGCTGTTCAAAAACTTTTGACTGGTATAGTGTATATCGATCACTGATCTAAATAGTTTACTTACCTTGAAATGTTTCAGTTAATTGGCATGTGGATGTTTAATGTATGAGATTCCACTGTTGTAGTTTTCCCTTCACTGAAGAACCCAGTCTAAAAATAAGTATAAACACATTTAGTACACATTTAAAAAACATGCAAATCTGTCATAGCTTTATAAGAGAAATGGCTGTAAGTAGAGGCTATTCTAATATATGCATAACAATATTCAATATAAATAAACCATAAAAACACATTTAGTGTTATTACAATTAGTGCTCGCTTTCCAAACAACTGACGCTTGCCCTGTTTTGAGCAGCAGGCGTCGCCGTTGTGTCACGAACGATTGGAAGCAGTGAATCATTTTGCGAAGCGATTCGTTTAATTGATTCGAAACTTCGTTTCTCCCATCACGTCTTTCTTTGGGAGAATGTGATTCTTTTTAGACTTTTCTAACAGAGAATTACAGAATTTGAGCGCATCTCTCTGAGCTGCCGCTGAGCGAATCTTACATGCTGGACCGAAGTTGAATGGTCCGTGTGGTGCGGTTTAAATTAACATTTAACATTAGCTATTTCCCATAACGTAAAATGTGATAATCATTAGTGCGACCAAACAAACTGTAGTCAGAATATTACGTATACTTTATTACTGCTAGCGACCTAACTGGGACAGCTAAGTTAACGTTAAGGTTTACGTTAGTTATTCATTTACAATCCAGCTCATTCTCCGCAGTAACGTTACAATACACTGACTAAAGGAAACTACAACTTCGTTAAAAAAACAAAACAAACATACAACAACAAAAGTTCAGTTTTTAAGTGCATTTCACGTTCTTCTTATAAGTATAATGTTATAAGAGTTATCAAAACCCTGTTACTCACCTCACACTGATGCGGCAGCAGCTTCTTCTGTTGTCAGTCACCGTCGACCTTTAAAATTTGAACTGTCGCCGCGGGAACCAATAATAATAACCCAACGCTGGGTTATTATTAAAAACAACCCAACGATGTTTTAAAAATAGCCCAACGTTTTAGAAAATAACCCAACATAGTGACCCAATATGTGTAACCCATCTGTTGGGTTAAAAAATAACCCATCTATTTTTACTGTGTAAATTCACAGTTTCTTTATACTGACACATATCCAAATGGTGGGTGGACTTGTGTCCCTCTAGGGGGGTCTGGGGGCATGGTCCCTCAGGAGAAAATTTTACACATTTTAAAGTGAAATTCATTCATTTGGTATACTTTAAGAACTCAAAAGTAAGAGCTCCAACCCATGTTCATTGTGCAAATTGAACAAACAAAAAAGTTGATGACAGTCTGAAAAAACGGTTCTAGAACTGCCCCTGGTCTGAATAAACTGTGTTCTTCCTTGACCCATGCTAGACCCTTCCACTGAGTTTTCTGAGCCCCCATTCTGGGCCCCTTTCAACCTCTGACCCCTATGCAGTCTTTCCCCCTTTTCAAAATACAAATATCAAGAAAGGAATTTTATGCAGGATTTTTTTTAAATCAAATTTAAGGCTTTGTCTTTTTTAAAGACCTGCAGAATTAGAATTAATATGGAAAAAGCAAGATGTCTAGTAATATATTAAACTGATATCCTGATTTACAGCTCAGATAATGTTCATTATCAAAAACAGTAACATCTGTAAAAATTGTAACAACCTTATTTAAAAAAAAAAAAAAAAAAAAAACTTTATTATGGACAGGAAGCGATATGGTGGATGGAATTGGAAAGGTCCCCCAGTCTGGACTCGAACATGGGAAGCCCGGAGCACAACAGCGCCATATGTCGGCGCGCTGCCCACAAGGCCATGGGCGCCGACAACAACCTTGTTTTTGTATGATGAAATGATTAATAATAATTCTCATTAATAATAGTTATTCACCTCAATTCCATGGTATAAAAATGAACTACATGGCTTCTAGGTATTTGTATGAAGAACGGTGGTCTAAGTATAAATGCACAAACGTTATTAATCACAAAATACTGTAATTATATTTCATTACTCCTTTAATAGATTTAATACGTCTACATAATAATATAACATAGTTCGATATGTCCCACAATTCTGCTGCAATACCATAGTGCAGTCAGTGTTACAGTAAAAATAATCCATATTAAATGATTCTGACTATCGTTGCGCACAGTGTTTCTCCTGTTTGTCTGCGCTGTTTCATCTGTTTAAATCGCCATGTCATTGTGTTCTTCACCGAATTCAAGCGCTTCACTCTGAATGCCACAGCGCCATCCTGATTTTGCTGAGTTAGATGTGTTCCTGGGTCAACATATTTTGTTGACCCTGGAACAACATTTTAATACAAAAATTTAAACTTGACCACATCCCTACACCTAAACCTAACCTTACCCATGAGTAATCCCTAAAATCAGAGGAAATGATAGGTGAATAACGCTGATGTGCAAGTACTAAACACTGATTGTAAGCCTAAACTTCACAAAAACTATAAACTGTTTTTTCAAATCTGATTGGTTAATCACAATGTTGTTCCAGGGTCAACAAATATGTTGATCCAGGAACATGTCGTACTTGGTAAAATCAGGTTCAAAAACGTTCAAACCAACCGAACCCCCCCTGGCTACGGGCCTGATTTATTTATGAAAGAAAAGTGAATCTTTGAAGTGAATTTTACTGCACAGCTGTAGAGTTTAAAAATAATAAAGACTTTAAAATATTACAAGATTTTAAAAATGTGTTCATGACTATGAAAGCAAGTTACTGGTGATCAAGAATACTATTAAGATGTCACTGAAGAGAAGCATCTCTAGCTTGCTAATGTTAGCCTAAACAGTTATGACATCTTTAGCTGTCAGCATTTAAATGTTCTACTACGTGTCTGTGTGCTCTCCTGGGATTAACAGTCTCAGAATTTAAATTATATGTTGTTAAATAATATGAAACTGAATGTTAATGCCGCTATCATTATTTACGATGTTGCAATTGTTATTTTTCTCAGTTTCTGATAAGAACGAGGCAGGATAGTAGTCTCAAGAGTCTCCACCTATATAGCACATATAAAATGAGCTATACCGGAAATTTAAGAACTGGCTATATCATTGCGCGGAAGTTCTCAAGAATGCTCCGTACATATGGTCAGTTGACAACAGACTTTGATAGAAGCAATACACCCAAACAAATAAAATGCAATGAAATCCAGAGTTTTATTTATGTGTTTTATAAATCAAGCAATGGTTATGTTACCAAGCTAACATAGGATAATTCATTTGAGAACTAAAACGTAATAACTAAAAGAATGTAAAATAATGTAAAAACTAAAAGAGAATCTTTGTGGCAGATCTATGTGCTCTCTCATCACAGGCCGAAACATCAGTTTATAATGATTGCAGAATAGTTTTCACATGAATACATATTTAAAATATTATGACTTTATATAGCATACATCTAAATTGAATCAAGGCATATCTAAATGAATGTTCAGCAAATGATAAAATCACATCAGTCATCAACTGTATGGTCTGTGCTTCTTTCTCTCATTTTAATTTTAGTTCCTCATTTTTTCTTGCTTTGGAGAACAAAATGTAAAACAACATTCATGTAGGAATGACAAAGATCAGGAATTTATTCTTTCAAACTTCCTCATACTTTTTTTTTTATTAGCACATACAGCTATTTTGTTGTTGTGTCTGTCTTAAGGGGGTCATGAACTGCATGTGCGAATTGCTGAGCGGGGCTAAACAGGCACTGATGTAGAAGCAGGCCTCGATCTTCTTCTGCGGAGGCGGTGTATAGCCACACCGTAAAGTGGCACATTCTACAGTCTGCCGTTTTCGCAGACTGGCTTCAATATAAGCTGTTTTTTGACTACTAAGAAAGTTTATTTTTATAGTACAATGACCTTTTGTTAAAAGATCAAGGAAATTTAGATTTCTCAGTTAATGACACCTTTAATCTGTGCAAAATAAAAAAGAAAAACATGGTAAAACATGGTTACAATACTACAATTTTATATTTACAATATTTGTATTTACAATAAAAAAAGAATAAATATCAGATTTCGCACTCCTGTGCATTAAAAAATAAATAATAACAATAATAATAATATTGATAATAATAATAATAATAATATATATATATATATATATATATATATATATATATAGTAGCGGGTGAAGAAGCACACAACTCGGATATAGTGAGAAGAAAGCCCAGGAGGGTGGATTTTTATTCACAAGTTGCAGCGGAAAACAAAAGTAACGGTGCAAGTGGGTGAATATTCCAGCGTCTTTCGTGTACGTGCTCCGTGCGCGGTGGGGTGAACTCCAGGTGAGGGCCGACCGGGCTACGAGCTGCTCTCTGCAAAGGTAAGTAAGAGCACAATTAGTTTCTCTTAGCTTTGGAGACATTTCTCACCACGCCGCTTATATGGGCTGGGTCTGATTGCCAGCAGCCGCGTCCGATCGGCCCGTGATGAGGATTGCCAGGTGCGGTGAGTTTGTTTCCCAGGTAACGCTGACGCACACTCGGGACGCTCGTCACAATATATATATATATATATATATATATATATATATATATATATATATATATATATATATATATATATTATATATATATATATATATATATATATATATATATATTTTTTTTTTTTTTTTTTTTTTTTTTCGTGTATGTGTGTGTATTATACAATATAAATGAATCCATGTTCATCTATATATATATATATATATATATATATATATATACATACACACAAAGGGAATCTTCATTTTGTTTGAAAAATCAATAAAACAGTTAATACAGTTTCCAGCTGGAATTGATTAAGCAAATACTTGCATCTTTAGGATTTAATCATTATTAAACACAACAGTTCTTTAACCCTAACTGATGAAAAGCATAGCTTTTCATTTCTCAAACAACCATGTCGGAAGATGTACCCATGTCCATATTCCAGGATGACGATCAAGATTCATCAACTGTGAAAGACTTGCCAACACAGAGTCCTGACCTTATTCCCATTAAAAGTCTTTAGGATGTGGTGGAGTTGACTTTACACTGAATGTGTAAAAGAAAAGTTGCATGCTCCAGTATTTAATTGGACCGCTTACAAATTCAGAATTTGCTTATTTAAATCTAAATGGCAACCTTTTTTGGCCAGGCAGTGTATTCCTACAACTCTTCAGTGTCTACAGATGTTCAGAGTATCTGCTGTCTCGACTTCCAGCTGATTTGGCATGTACTAATAAATGGAATTGTTTTTTTAAACATAAAATGGAGAAACCAAGAAATTTCTAAAGCCTTGTTGCATTTTTTTTTTTTTTTTGTATGTGAGTGTGTTTGCACACTAACCTTTGTGTTTTCTTTTATAGTACATCAGTCCTCCTGCTGCCATAATCACCCCCAACACCACTCCTGCAACACCTGTTATGATCTTATTCCTGTCAGACTCTGACAGCGATGGATCAGCAAAATAAAATAAAACTATACTAAAATATCCTATGATTTGTTATGCAATGCACATAATTCTGTCATTAAAATTAGCCTAGAAGATGGCTTGAGATAAAATTGCAATTGATAACAAACAAGCCGACGACTTCCTTGAGAGTTTTGTTTTTTAAAAATAACATGGGAATGTCTAAATGAACACTTTATTTTCTGTATTTTCTTATGTATGTATATGCATGTGTTTTATGTTGCTTTATCATGATCTGATTGTAGCAATTATACTAACAATATGCTAAAAAGCACCAATGAGCA